>CM077560.1:6965158-8215158 GCA_039657345.1 Stephania japonica | reverse complement strand
TGTGTCCGATTTATCCTAGATCCCTAAGGTATTTGACCGATTCTAAAAGTTTCTAATCAATTGGTATGGTCAATTGCCACTAGTGTGGTCTTGTCGCATAAGGACGGGTGCTTACGATTCACTGACATGTAAATCAAGGTTTAAACTAGTGTTTAACCTCAATTATTCAAACAATACAAAAGAAAAAAAATAATAATGAAAAGCTTGAAATTAAAATATATAAATCTCACAAATCCATTGAATATGCGTAGTCAAACCTCCCTCGCAGTCTTGCCTAGACTATGAACTTAGCCCTTCATGGTTGAAGAACTCAAAGAACAAACAAAAAAAATAAAAGAAATGGAGAGGGAGAGGATCGGAAGAGAGAAAGGAAAAGAAAGCCGATCCTCTTTTTTCTCTTTTTTCTGTTCTGATCGTTCTTTATATATCCTCCTGATCTATCTATATATATTATTTATATATATCCTATATGAATACATATATACGTATATAATATAATATAAAAATATAATCTTTTCTAAACAAATCTAACAAATCTATCCACTTTCAATTCTCTTATTCTTGAACGGCACGAATACGCCACATCGCGTTCTTCACGTGTGGGCCCACCGATACTGCCTTGGGATGTGTGCTAGCACGCTTTTCGATGTAAAATATATCTATGCATATGAATACTCCATTTTGCACAGTTTTTCAGCCCAGTTTCAATCGCGCGGTCTATAACACCTGAAAATGACAAATACAGATAATTAGACTAATATTTGGAGACTTTACTACAAAAACACTTAAATACATAAAAATACTATAACACTATTACCGACTAATCAACACCCCTCATAGTAACATCCTTAGGTGTTTCCATATTTTTGTCGAGGTAGGGCACTTCTCTTTTATCACTATTGGAGACAACATTTTTTTAGTTTAGTTGACTATCCCAAGTTGCATTTTCTTTCACCATAATCGTCTCGTACAAAATGGTCATAGGGGATATTTCGTTCTGAACAAGTTGATGACTCAGGCACACATGACATTATAGATGCATTCGTATCAGGTTTGCTCACCGTAGGATAGGGCTGGCAAAAAAGGAGTCTGGACAGAAATGGGTTTGGACACTCCCCCTCATAACGATTAAAATAATATCCGGACCCTTTTTAAAACAAACATATTTTTATTTGTCTAGATCCGTATTTTTATAAAACATATGGGACTCCTTTTTGTTTGGTTTATTTTTGAATATGATAAAGTATTTTTATCGATTATTTAAAAAAAATTACATGTTCAGGGCGAGCGCTATTGCGTGAGGGTCGTAAGCGTGGGGTGAGATGGGGGTCAAGAGATCAATTTGAGGCCAAGCGCGATTGAGTGAAGGTCATGACTCTCGTAAGCATGGGGATGAGATGGAGAGCTTTGGAGCTTGGCAGGACTCAACGAGGTAGCGTCGACGCGACTACATGAGGTGGAGGATCGGAGGTGAGGTGAGGAGTGCCCAACCATGTGGAGGGGGACATAGATGGTGTGGACGAACATGAGTGCAAGAGTGGATGCGATTGGAGGATCGGAGGTGAGGTGGAGGCCGTGAGTGCAAGAGTGGATGCGATTCAAGTGAGGCCGTGAGCGCGACGATGAGGGGCCATGGGCATGAGTGACGGCTAGTGAGGAGATGGAATGAGTTAACAGTTTAGGGTTTTGGGGTATTGATTTATATAGTATATGTAAAATTACAAAACACCCCTACAATTTAATCAAATTAGTCGTTAAACGGGTATTCATTTTTTGAGATTTTTCTACCCGGACCTGGACCCATATTTTTAAACAGAAACAAAAAATTTTCCACACCCACATTTAAAAAAAATAATGTCCTCCATATAAAACCAAACAAACGGGTCCACCGTAGGGCTTATTATTTTGGGTTGAGGATCAACCAATTTGGGCCTACTTGATTCTCCAATTTTCTTAACTTCGTAAACTTTTCAAAAATCAACTTTTTTTATTTAAAAGTCACTCCCCACAAACCAACTATTTTAATTTAAAATTTACTAGTCACAAACTAACTATTTTTGTATATAACAATAGAAAAATCGATCCTACAAATAACGGGTAACTTTATCAAGTCCAAAGGAATAAACAATAGAACTAATCAGATTGAAGTAAAAAAAATAGATCTAATCAGATCAAAAGAAAATAAGGAAGGGCTAGGCTCATTTTCTCCAAAACCCTAAAATTATTTTTTTGATTCACTTTCATGATTTTTGTTCTTGAATCACTATCGATCCTCTCAACGATCGGTGGTGGTTCCAATCAAATCTTTTTTTTTTCTTTTTGTTCATTCAATAAAAAACAGATCTAATTATAGTTGTAATTATTGGTCCATCCTTGTTGTGAGTGTATCTTCATCAAAGGTGTTGCATTGATTTGTGCGACGCGCTGGATTGATTTATTATTAATATTACTTTATAGTTAGTTTTCTTTCCTAGTTGGGACGTCTTTGATTGTCCTTCTCCTTGTTGGGAAGTTTTAGGTCTTCTACTTGTTGGGAAGTTTCGTTATTCGTTTTGTAGTTCTAGTACTTGTGTATTGTCATGAGTTTCAACGTTGTAAAAAGTAGTCATTGATTGTCAAACTGTTTCAATTTCAAGAAAAAAATCAAATTAATAGCAATTTGTTGTACAAATAGAATTAGCGAATCAATGTATTTGATTCTACGTTTGGTCTTGTATTGAACCATGAATGATTAATGAAATTTTGATTTCTCTTCAAAAAAGAAAAAGAAAGGAATAAAGGGGAAAAATAGAAATCAATGTGAAGAAAATGCTACAATGTTTTTGTAAGTGGATTGTGACGGCCCCGAATTCCACAACCCTAGAATCGGGCGCCGGCCGGCCTGGACCCGCGCGAACCCCCGAGCCAATCCCGACGAGTCGCGCGGGGCTAGTGAGCCTATCATTACCATTCAATCGTTTATTAATCATTTGAGAGTGAAGTCAATTAATTAGCGAGTTATCAAAGTAATAAGCGGAAGCAATTAGTCTCAACTAATAAATCAACTTCAAAAGCTCTAAGTTAGGACAAAAACCTAGGGTGTGGGAACCCCGTATACCATATATATATACCATGTAAAGCAAGGAGAGTATCATCCAAGTCTTAATATCCAAAAAGATCTCTCAACCCATAACCCCATGTACAAAAAAATAATTTAAGTAGCTAATACACCAAAAGAATGTCACCTATATCAGCAGAGGAGGGCCGCTCAAAGTATATCGCCTAACTGCACGGCCTTTCCTTTGCTGGACTGTGGATTTGCACTCGGTCAAACACAAGAATGACGAGTCCAGGTAAGTAACGCCAAGCAGGAACAACAATAATTACAGTATTTCGAATTTAAATAAATGAGCAGTCAATTCATGCAGATAAAAAGAAAAGGACAAGGAGTGCATGAATATATAAAGACTGTGAATATATAAATAAGCAATCGAAATTGAGCGTCCGGAATACAAGGGAAAGGCACAAGTGGTCCCGACCAATTAAAGTCGTTAAGCGAGGACAAAATCTCCTCAAAGGCTAGGAGTCGAGGACAGAATCTCCTCTAAGACCCCCCTACGCAAGTGCAGAGTCCCCAAACAATCGGTGGAGAACTCTCACCCCGTATATGTCATTACAATTAATCATGTATCCCCAGCCGTAAACTCCGGTATAATACACCGCGAGCCCAGAATTCTGCAAGGATCACGCTTGACACACTTGCCTTAGGACAACTCAAAAGGAATGGAATGACAAGATAGTATTGAAACAATATCAATAAATAATTAAAAGCTCAAGAAATACGGTGGTGTTCCTCATTGGTTTACTTACCTCGATCCAAGCTAATTCGCGCTAACACGGACTCCGAAACGCCCCTTACGGTCCCCGTGTGTACAATAATCCTTATAATGCAATTTATATTAATTTCCTTAATTTCCTATGATTTTTTCCAAATTTTTAGCTATTTTTGCCAAATTTCACGTTTTCCAAGGTAAAAACCCCGACATAACGTCTCGCAAAAATCCCGAATATTTCACTTATCGTAGAAATTCTCAAATTTCTCTTTATTTGATGAAAATATAATTTTTTGGAATTTTCTAAAATTTTTCCTGAATTTTTCCTATTTTTCTGGAATTTATTTCAATTAAAATCAATTTTAATATATTTAATCAAAATAAATAATTTTTATTAATATAATATAAAGGTGGGTCGGGTCGGGTCGGGTCTGACCGGTCAAACCGGGTCGGGTCTCCTTGACCCGGCCCGATTTTCCTTCTTCTTCTTCGTTCTTTGTGTTTCTTTGGAAATTTCCAAGAAACACCTGCAGCGTTAATTTTTTTTTTTTTTAACAACAATACAACAAACAACACTCAACACACACTTCACCATCATCATCACCACCCTTTTCACCATTCAAATCCACAATCCCCTAAACGACAACTTCGACAACAAATCTCGAAATCAACCACAACGACACACCAACAACGAAATCAACAACTTCTTACCCGGATTTCGCCTCGACGTCGAGCCCACGCTCTCCGCGAATCGTCGCTCTCCTCTCCTCGATCTCTCATTCTCTATTGATTCCTCTTCTTCTCCCAATTTTTTGATCGGTCATGGAGAATGGGTGGCGGTGGTGTGATGAAAAATTGGGTATTTTGGTCAAATGACCAAAATACCCCTCCCCCTTATCCATACAATTTACAACTTTATTGCCCTTTTGGTCTTTTCACAATCTCACCTACCAACTTTGTTAACTCACTTGGGTGACTTAGTTGACTTTTGGTCTCATCTATTTCACACAACCTTCAAAGTTTCCCTCGGGTATTCTCGCACCCGACTCATAATACTAACTTTGTTCGTCGCGTCACCACAGACATACCGACGTAACAAACAGACTTTAAAACATTTTAATTATTATTTATTTAATATTTTTGTCAGTGTTTCTAATTAAATTTGTTTCCCCGGACTACCAACGCTCGTACACAACGCCTTTACCCGTTAAAAACTTAAAATTGCACAAATGGAATATAATATAATACAAACATCATACAAAGCTAACATACCTCGACGTCGACGTCCGAGAATTGATAACTGTACCACGGCGTGGGCCCACGTATCACCTATTTTGACACGTGGCATAGGTTAAATTTTTAGGGTCGTTACAGTCTTCCCAACTAACTGGAATTTCGTCCTCGAAATTTAAACGAAATTAAAGGAAAGACTTACCGAACTCAGAAGAGGTAGGGGAAATACTCGCGCATATATGACTCCAGCTCCCACGTCAACTCCTCGTCTCCGTGATGCTGCCATTTGACGAGAACTGATGGGATCTCCTTGTTCCTCAAGATTTTGACCTTGCGGTCTAAGATCTGGATAGGCTGCTCGTCGTATGTGACATCCTCCCTCAGGTCTATCTGGCTCAAATCTACTGTCGGTCGTCTGCCCTCCCTGGACCTATCTAGTCGCAACATCGATATGTGAAAGACAGGATGAATTCCTGACATCGGAGGTGGTAACTCTAGCTCATACGCGACCCTGCCTACCCGCTTCACCACTCTGAACGGACCAATGAACCTCGGCGCAAGTTTCCCCTTGATCCCAAACCTCTTGTGCCCTTTCAATGGAGATACTTTCAGATATACAAAGTCCCCAACCTGGTATTTCTAACTCCCCGTGGTACAAGTCATAATACTTTTTCTGTCTCTCATGCACACCCTTCAATCTTAAACGGATTTGGCGTATCTTCTCTGTGTGATCTACCACAATCTCCGGCCCAATCGCTGCCACATCTTCGGGCTCCGCCCAACAAGATGGAGATCTACATGGCCTCCCGTACAATGCCTCAAATGGTGCCATGCCGATACTAGCCTGATAACTGTTATTATATGCAAACTCACACAGATGAAGGTACTCCTCCCAAGATCCACCGTACTCTAACACACACATCCTCAGCATATCTTCGATAATCTGGATCAAACGCTCTGATTGTTCATCAGTCTGTGGGTGATAGGCGGTACTAAGATTCAACTTCGTGCCAAACTGTGCTTGCATGCTCTGGCAGATCTGCGATGTAAATTGCGACCTCTCGTCGAAACAATCGACAACGCATTACCCATGCAACCTAACAATCTCTCTCTCGTAAAGCTCGCGCTACAGTCTGTCTACCCGATGTGTGGTCGAGATCGATATGAAGTGCGCGGATTTAGTTAATCGTCCACAATCACCCGAGATGCTATCATGTCGTTTCTTAGGGATCGAGGTAGCCCACCGACGAAGTCCATTGCAATGTGCTCCCACTTCCAATGAGGAATGGGAAATGGTGTAATAACCCACCGGTCTGCGATGCTCACCTTAACACGCCGACAAATATCACACCCTCTAATAAAATTAGCCACATCGGTCTTCATCCCTGGCCACCAGAAGAGACGACGCACCTCTGCATACATCTTAGTCCTACCCGGATGAATCGTAAATCGTGAGCGGTGTGCCTCATGAAGTATCTCATCGCGTAACTCACCATCGATGGAATCCACGTCGTCCTCTAAATTAAGCATGAGTCCGTCGATTGACTCCAATCGGATGATCGAACTCGCGCCAGCTCTAAAAACTTTTGATATCTTTCGTCGTTTCCGACCCTCGAGTACGCTCGTATCGACACTATCGAGTCCTTATCTCGCCCGCAAATCATTACTTTAGTATCGGTTGGAATGTCCTCGGTACAAATCCTCTCAACCGCCTCGAGCAAGCGTAATCGTGCGTCATGTGGCGGTGTAACAACATCGAGTCGACCCCTACGGCTCAATGCGTCGCAACAACATTAGCCTTGGGTGGTACTCCAATGAGAAATCAACATTCAGAACTCAAGCCTTCCCGTCGCATGTTCAATTCTTTTTGTATGAAGAGGTACTTCAAACTTTTGTAGTCGAGTAAATAGGACAAATCTCTCTCCGTAGAGATAGTGGCGCCAAATCTTCAATGCAAAAACCACCGCCGCTAGGGGTGGGCACGGGTCGGGTTCGGGTCGACCCGACCCGATACCCGACGACCCGACTCATTCGGGTCGATATAAAAATGACCCGCCACCCGACCCGCGGACCACTAAACCCGAACCCGACCCGACCCGCGGACCCTAAACCCGACCCGAACCCGACCCGAACCCTATAAACCACAAAAACCACAAAAACCATATAAAACCCATGATGATACCGGACCCGACCCGAACCCGACCCGACCCGACACTATTATGACCACACCCGAACCCGACCCGACACCCGACGGGTCGGGTTTTATGACCCGACTCGTTTGCTCCACTCATCCCACCCGACCCGCCACCCGCCACCCGACTCGGGTGACCCGACCCGAGTCGGGTTCTCGGGTTTCGTGCCCACCCCTAACCGCCGCCAACTCCAAGTCGTGAGTAGGGTAATTCTTCTCATGAATCTTCAGCTGTCGGGACGCGTAGGCAATCACTTTACCCTCCTGCATCAGAACACAGCCCAAACCAATTTTATAAGCATCGGTGTTCACCTCAAAACCCTTCCCTGACTCGGGCAAAACTAAAACTGGCGCGGTAGTCAGTAGTTCCTTCAATGTCCTGAATGCCTGCTCACAGTCATCGTTCCACTGAAATTTGACATCCTTCTTCGTCAACTGCGTCATCGGTGCCGCGATCCTCGAGAAATCCTGTACAAAACGTCGATAATAACCTGCCAAGCCCAGAAAACTGCGGATATCTGATGCTGATCTCGGTGTCGGCCAATCGCTAACCGCCCTGACCTTAGCGGGGTCCATTGACACTCCGTCAGTCCCAACAATGTGACTTAGGAATCCTACCTCTGTCAACCAAAACTCACACTTACTAAACTTAGCGAATAATCGACGCTCTCGTAGTGTCCGCAAAACCAACCTAAGGTGCTCTTCGTGCTCCTCGCGAGTCTTAAAATATATCAAGATGTCGTCGATGAACACAATGACAAATCTGTCCAAGTACTGTCTTAACACTCGATGCATCAAATCCATGAACATCATTTGGGGCGTTAGTCAATCCAAACGGCATTATCAGAAGCTGGTAGTGCCCATATCGTGTGCGAAATGCAGTCTTCTCCATGTCCTCTGCTCTAATCCTCAGTTGATGGTAGCCGGATCTCAGATCAATCTTCGAGAAACACTGCGAACCTGTCAACTGGTCGAACAAATCGTCGATGCGAGGAAGTGGATACTTGTTCTTCACCGTCGCCTTGTTCAACTGTCTGTAGTCGATGCATAATCTTAAGCTGCCGTATTTCTTCTTCACAAATAATATCGGCGATCCCCAAGGCGACATACTCGGCCGAATAAAGCCTAACTCCAACAACTCGTCGAGTTGTCCTCTCAGCTCATCTAGCTCTCTCGGAGCCATGCGATACGGAGGAATAGAAATGGGTTTGGTCCCTGGGACCAAGTCAACGATGAAATCTATCTCCCTAGGTGGTGGCAAGCCTGGTAACTCTGCTGGAAAAACATCAGGGAATTCGCATACTACTGGCACATCTTCTAACCTAGTCTCTACTCTGCCTGTCGTACTCAACACGCCAGCGAATGTCTCTACATCTATGCTAGTGGCGACTCTACCCCTGGTGATCGGTAAATTGGTCGAAGTCCCCTGGAAACTAAACTCCGGATGCCCAAGAGTCTGAAATGTGATCCTCTTACCGTAGCAGTGAATCTGTGCATGATAAGCACCCAACCAATCCATGCCCAGTAGTGCATCGAACTCTAGGAACTCCAACACTCTCAGGTCTGCAGGTAAGGTGTGTCCCTCTATCTCTACCGGACAGTCTACACACACTAAATTCGGGTAAATCTTGTCCCCAGCAGCCGTGCTAAGGATCAAAGGCCTCTCTAATCGAATAGGTCTCAACCCTAACTCGTCAACTATATGACCCGAAATAAAGGAAACTGTAGAACCGGAATCAAACATGGTATGCATAAATCGACTGCAAATGTAAACCGTACCCTCAATCAAGTTCCGTGAGGCAGTCGCGTCTGGTGCGGCGATGGCATGAACCTCGCTCCCGCTCGTGGTCGTCCTCGACCCAATCGTGGGCAAGCGCCGACAAAGTGGCCTAACCGTCCGCACTCGAAACATGCTCCCCTCTCGAGACCCCGAACTAAGCGGACCACGCCGTCCCGTCTCTGGTGCACGACGACCGAACTCGTCCCCGACCCCGATCGCGTCGTGTCCCTCGTCGGTATCTCTGCTCCCGACCACCGCCTCGCCTCGGTCCTCTTATCCGTTGTCTATCTTGCTTGGCCCGATCGAGATCGTGGTGGCCGAACACTAGCATAACTCCGTGCCGGAGCGGATGATAGCAACCGCTGCGCGGTGGGTGGAGATGCTGCGATGCTACACTATGAGCTCGGTCTCTCGTGACCACCGCCTGAATCTCTTCCTCTTCCTACCATCCCCCGAAGGCCTCCCCGACTGAGAAGGTGCCGATGAAATAGTCTGTGCCCCGGTGCGTGTACTACCAAAACCCTCACTGGCCATAGCTCTCTCATACGCTGCTTGTAGTGTGCTCGGAGCTGTCGTCACTACCATCGATCCTATCGAATCAAGTAGCCCGTGTACAAAATAATAAGCCTGGTCGGCGTTAGTATCTGCTGCTCCTCCGGCATACTCCATCAGTCGTAGATATCGGTCCATGTACTGCATCACGGACTTGTCGCTCTCTCGTCGAATATTCTGAAACTCGATCCTCTTCAAGTTACGAACCGTAGGAGGAATGTACTTACTCGCTCAAATCTCTCCTTGAACTCAGCCCAATCTCGGGGCTTCCCCTTCGTGGCCACCGTAGTGCGCCACCGGACGTCGGCCTCTCCGAACAATGAGGCGGAAGATATACTAGGCCGCATGCATGTGGGCGGTGTAGCAAGAATGTCGTGAATCTTTTCGTGACTTCTCAAAAAAATTTCTCGCCTCAAGATTCATACCTCCGTAGAACTTTTCGGACCGATGCCTCGAAATTCTCGCCGCCTCGCCTCGGCGTAGCCTTAGTACTCGGAGTAGTCGGGGTACTAGGCGTCTCGATGAGTGACGTACTCGGTGTCGATGGTATCACCTCCGTCCGAGTAGGCAATACAACCCCCGTCTCGTGCTATCGGAGCTACGATGGTCTCCGCATCGCTGAAATCGGAGTAGAGCTGTCGACGTCGCCGCCGCGAGTAGGCCGGTGTACCGATCTCTGTGCGCGAGCAGTAACTCGGGAAGTAGTCGGCGTAGATGGTGTCGCTGTAGGGGGTGCTCTCAATAGTCTCAAGATCTCCTCAAGTTGATGATCTTGACTCATAATCCTCTGAGTCCACATCTGGAACTCCTCCATACTGACTCCTCTAAGACCTGGCATCCCACTATCATCACCTGAACCCGGCTGATCCGCCATCGCAGTCTGCAATTAGGTGAATCTCCGAATCAGTGAATAGCTAATCGATATAATAATAATACACCATCTCAAATATAACATGTACATTACAAGTTCCGACTATTCCCCAACTCTCCTCACTTCCCAACTTAGACTTAAGTTAAGTTCATAGGGTTCCACTCTATGTTCAAACAATATCCTACTTCCGCTTTCCTATGTTTTAGTGGATTGTGATTTAAATTCAAGAGTATTTTATTCAACCTTTATGCTCTGATACCAACTGTGACGGCCCCGAATTCTACAACCCTAGAATCGGGCGCCGCCCGGCCTGGACCCGCTCGAACCCCCGAGCCAATCCCGACGAGTCGCGCGGGGCCAGTGAGCCTATCATTACCATTCAATCGTTTATTAATCATTTGAGAGTGAAGTCAATTAATTAGCGAGTTATCAAAGTAATAAGCGGAAGCAATTAGTCTTAACTAATAAATCAACTTCGAAAGCTCTAAGTTAGGACAAAAACCTAGGGTGTGGGAACCCCGTATACCATATATATATACCATGTAAAGCAAGGAGAGTATCATCCAAGTCTTAATATCCAAAAAGATCTCTCAATCCATAACCCCATGTACAAAAAATAATTTAAGTAGCTAATACACCAAAAGAATGTCACCTATATCAGCAGAGGAGGGCCGCTCAAAGTATATCACCTAACTGCACGGCCTTTCCTTTTCTTGGATCGTGGATCCGCACTCGATCAAACACAAGAATGACGAGTCCAGGTAAGTAACGCCAAGCGAAACAACAATAATTGATCGTGACAAGGAGCGCATGAATATATACGTGAATATATAAATAAGGAAATTGTATTTCGAACCTTGGGAGTCGTATTTCGAACCGAGGTAATTTTATGATTCTTTGATGTGTGTAATAGTATTATAGTTTAAATGCGTGTCACGAGCCATTTGGGCGATTTTTAAAATGAGTGAGTTTTCGCCTAGGTAACCGGGGGAGAAAATACAGTAAAAAGATAATTAAAATAATTATTTAACAATTATATAGTTCAATTGTGTGAGATAAAAGTAAAAGTGTGCACGTGACGGGAAAATACGGGTCGATGAGGTAAGATGGGTCGGGGAACCCTTGGGTTAAAGTTTGAGATGTGGGGGTTGGTAAAAATGGGTAGACACAACTATCATACCCATTTAAATATTCAAACACACACCTTACCCCATCACTCAACTCACCTCACCACCCACCCCATCACTCACGTCACACTCATCTCACCATCTCACTCACGTCAACCCCATTTCCACTCATCTCTCTCACGTAACCTCTCCTCACTCTCTTATTTCACTCATCTCTCTCTCGCTTCTTCACTCTCCTCACGGTCTCTCTCTCTTTTCACTCAACCCTCACGACCTCCCTCATCTCACCACCACCTCTTCATTCGCCGGTGACCGAAATAGACGTCGGAGGTCGCGCGTGACCGGAGGGAGGTATGCATCTCCTCTCCACTCTCTCTCTCTCCTCTCGGTTTTCTTTTCGTTCTCACGGTTGGTTCTCTCTCTCTCTCTCACGATACCACCTCTCCCACTGGAGATGGTGGTGACCGGGTTCGCTCCTCACCGGAGATCCCTCTCTCTCCATCCCTCTATTTCTTTTCCTCCCTCTCCTCTCTCTCGATCGAAAAAAAAAAAAAAAAAAAGCGAGAGCGAGCGTCCGCTCGCTCTTGAAAGAAGAAGAAGGGCCGGTTCGGCCCGAACGGCCCTGGATTTTGGCCGAACCGCCCTTAAATTAAAAAAAAAGAAAAAAAAAAAATGGAAAAGAAAATCCAGAAAAATAGGGAAAATTATGGAAAAATTCAGAAAAATATGAGAAATTAGAAAAAAATGGTTCACAACTGAGTTTTGGGATTTTCTCGGAAATGTTGGCGAGATATAGTCGGGGTTTTAGCCTCGAAAAATGTAATAATTGATATAATATATCAAATTGAAGCTAATTTAATGACAAATGATCTTAGGTATAATTCGGGTGGTAATTTTGATTTGTTGGACATTTATTCAAGCTGGACTGGATAATTGGAGTGCGGTATAGGCAATCGGGAAGTCGCGGAAGACGCGTTAGGATCTCGGAGTTGTCACACGGGTCGCGATAGTTCAGGTAAGTACATTTGCCTTAAAAAGCATTTGTACGTTAGTAAGCCAGTTTGGAAAATATCATGTGATTCATTTTCATTTCTTTGTGTTTGCTATTATCAAATTATTGGTCTTCCATTCCATATTCCTTGTATGTGTGTTCTTGGCATAAGTGTGTGTCTCGAAGGTACATGCGGCCTGCACTAGAAGGGATAAAACGCGGGCACTCGAGCGCACGAGTGTTTGACCACCCCTAGTGATTGTGTGATACCATGTACTGGATTGTTGTGGATTGTTGTGGTATTGTTGTGGAATATAGACCACTTATGGCCTCTCTTGACTCGTAGAACACGCATGTTTCGATTGCTATCATTTCCAGTCTGTCTATCATGCATTCTTGTTTATTTAAATTCCTATCTTTCAGTACCCGCATGATATTTAGACTGCCTTGTTTGTTATTTAATGAATTACTGTTATATTCTTCTGGCTTTACTTTCGATTTCTCTCAGTTACTCACCGTCTAGTTTGTGACGGTGGGTGCAGATAGGACTGAGAGCGAGAGAGGGCAAGGGACCTTGCCTAGGAGACTTTTTTGTGAGCGGTTGGACTTGAGGTACCTGAGATGTAGGCTCATGTTTATTTCTTTTTGTATGAAGTTTATATATATATGATTGTTTTGGAACGGGGAATATGTTTTGAGGTGGATTCCATCAATCCATTTTGTTGACTTAGAATTGAACATGTTGGGTTTTCCACATTTATATAGATTCCTAATTTCCCTTTGATTGAGTTATTTCCCAATATTTGATTAGAATATGATTTTTGCTTCCATTTGTGTTATAATTGCAATAACTCTTTCATAAAACGTGAAATTTTGATGTTTTGAGGTCGACTAGGCTCGTCAAAGTTCGCCGAGAACGGACTCGGGACGCACGGGTCTAGGCGGGCGTACCCAAATGCATTGGGAATTTGGGGCCGTCACAGTTGGTATCAGAGCACAAGGTTATATAGACCTGACTCTTGATGTAAATTCATAAAACACAAACCATTAAAACCAGCGGAAGTTAGGAACGGTCAAACTGAGAAGTGGAAACCCTAGAATCCCGTAGAAACTTAGTTGGGGAAGTAATGGGTTGAGTCGAATTACTTTAATACATATTATGATTGCTATGTGTATTATTATAGTATACGGTAGCTATAGACTGATCCGAGAAGTTCGTTTTCTTGATTCAGACGACGATGGCGGATCAGACCGGTCAGGGCGACGATAGTGGCACATCCGGCACACGATATGCTAGTGCGGACGATGTGCATGCCTTGACTCAGAGAGTTGCGACGCAGGATTCGCAGCTACAAGAAATGTTACGACTGTTGAGGACACTCGTACCAGCTACCGCTACACCATCGACTCCGACTACACCATTGCCACATACTACTACCCGAGGGGTAGAGACCCCGATTGCGGCATCCACGCTCCGATTCCGTTAGAGAGCGTACTGAGGGAGCTGTTGTTGCACCCGACACGTTGCACCGAGGCGGAGACACATCCTTTATTGACGAGAGATAGCTCGAGTGATAGAGACACCGCCTACGCCGGCAGCCTCTGCAGAGGTTACTCCGATTACGACTCCATCGAAGAGTCGGGAGCCACCGCCGAGCGAAGCGAAGCGAGAGGGAATTTAAGAGACATGATCCTATGAAGTTTTATGGCGGCACTGATGTTAGAGCAACCAGAGTTGTTTCGAAGAGTCATGAGAAGATTCATTCGATCATCGCCACGGAGGACCACATGCGAGCGACTATCTCTTCGTCGATGTTACATGGAGAGGCAGATGATTGGTGGACGACGATCATTACTACCAAGAGGTGTTCCGAGAGACTGGATCGACTTCAAGACCCAGTTTAATCAGAAATACTTTCCACCGACTGTACTTCGAGCAAAGAGGAATGAGTTCATGGCGTTGAGGCAGGGCGCTAATGAGTCAGTGATGGAGTACATGGGTAGATTCTCATCATTGTTACCTTATGCTGGAGGATCGGCGACACCGAGACTGACCGAGTGTATTATTTCACTGAGGGTTTATTACCTACGATCGGTGGTTCTGTAGTCACTACGCAGCCGGAGACTTTACAGATTGCATACGAGCGGAGTTTAGCTCGAGAGGGTTACCTACTTACTCATCCTGAGGAGACCAGATCGGTCGGACCAGAGTCCCGATTGGAGGAGCACCATCAGGTCAAGAAGAGGAAGAAGAATAGGTGGAATTTCCGTGACCGTAGGACTCAGAGTGTAGGGTCCGTTGCACAGTCGACTACTCGTCCGACACATATTGCTCCGCCAGTACCCAGTTTTGCCAGTCATCCACCACAGCCTAGTCGACCAGGGACAGCAGTCGAGACAGACTATTGAGAGTAGAGGTATCGACCGAGGAGACAGGCAGAGGAGGACACAGGGGTCTGGTCAGACTCAGACACAAAGTTTCGCACAGGGACGAGGCCAGAGCCAGACTCAGGGATCGCAGGATACCCGCACTTGTTTCAGGTGCGGAAAGGTCGGTCACATACAGAGGGAGTGCCCTCAACCACCAAGAGTACCGCCACAGCATCATCAGCATCAGAGAGAACGCGTTCAGGCGGCTGTTGAGCCTGACCAGGGGGCATCCCGAAACCTTGTCGAGGGTATGATTTCTATTTGCGGTACTTTCATGCATACCATGTTCGATTCCGGTTCCACTGTTTCATTTATTGTTGGTCGAATGGTAGATAAGCTAGGTTTGAAACCTGTTAGGCTTAGTAAACCCCTCATCCTTAGCACCGCTGCTGGAGATAAAATTTACCCAAATTTGTTGTGTCTCGATATTCCGGTAGAGATAGGGGGTTATGAGTTACCAGTAGATATGAGAGTGCTCGAGTTTTTGGAGTTTGATGCTTTGTTGGGCATGGATTGGCTGGGATCGTTTCATGCTCACATTAGTTGTTATGAGAAGAGAATCACGATTCCGTTAGTAGATGGTTCGGAGCTCAGCATTCAGGGTACGGCATCGCTACTTCCTATCACCAGAGGCAGGGAAGCCACGAGTGGCGAGATTGAGATTGTTGCGAGTGTCATGAGCATTGGGGTGAAGCAGGAGATTTGCTTTTCAGAGGTACCAGTTGTGTGCGACTTCCCAGATGTGTTTCCGGAGGATTTGCCGGGATTACCACCACCGAGGGAGATAGACTTTATCATTGACCTTGTACCAGGGACTAAGCCGATCTCGATACCACCGTACCGTATGGCACCTCGAGAGCTTGAGGAGTTGAGGAGTCAGCTAGACGAGTTGTTAGAGCTTGGTTTCATCAGTCCGAGTATGTCGCCGTGGGGAGCACCAGTTCTATTTGTGAAGAAGAAGGATGGAAGTTTGAGGCTATGTATAGATTATCGCCAGTTGAACCGAATTACAATGAAGAACAAATATCCATTGCCACGCATTGATGATTTGTTTGATCAGTTGACAGGAGCGCAGTGGTTCTCGAAAATAGATCTGCGATCGGCTATCACCACTCGGGATTAGGGATGAAGATCGAGAAAAGACGCGTTTCAAAGACGAGATACGGTCATTTTCGTTTACGTCATGCCGTTCGGCTTGACTAATGCACCTAAGCAATGTTCATGGATCTCATGCATCGTGTGATGAGGGAATACCTTGATCGGTTTGTGATTGTGTTCATAGACGACATCCTCATCTATTCCGGGACTCGTGAGGAGCACGAGGGCATCTACGAACAAAGTGTTGCAGACTTTGAGAGATCATCGACTGTTTGCCAAGTTCAGCAAGTGCGAGTTTTGGTTGCCGGAAGTCCGATTCCTTGGGCATGTTGTGGAGCTACCGGTGTTGCTGTTGATCCAGAGAAGGTTATAGCAGTGATTGAGTGGCCTACGCCGACTACCGTTACGCAAATTCGCAGTTTTCTGGGATTGGCAGGATACTATCGCCGATTTGTGCAAGACTTCTCCAAGATCGCCGCTCCGATGACGAAATTGACTAAGAAGAATGCAAAGTTTGATTGGAATGAGGAGTGTGAACATGCATTCAACACTTTGAAGCAGAAATTGACTACCGCGCCTGTGTTAGCGTTGCCCGAGACTGGGAAAGACTTAGTTGTGTACACTGACGCGTCGAAGGTTGGCTTGGGTTGTGTATTGATGCGGGGAGGCGAGTTATCGTTATATGCATCTCGACAGCTGAAGGTTCACGAGAGGAACTACCCGACACACGACTTAGAGTTGGCTGCGATAGTGTTTGCATTAAAGATATGGAGGCACCACTTGTATGGCGTACGTTTTGAGTTGTTCACAGACCACAAGAGCTTGAAGTACTTATTCACTCAGAGAGAACTGAACCTGAGACAAAGACGTTGGCTAGAGTTCTTGAAGGACTATGATTTCTCGTTAGAGTATCATCCAGGGAAAGCTAACGTGGTTGCTGATGCTTTGAGCCGTAGAGGATCTGATGCTGAGGTGGTCGTATGTCAGATGACCCACGAGTATGGTCTTCTTGAGGCAGCCGAGTTGATAAGTTCACGGACGCATCGGTGACTACCGGGGACACGATTTGTGGTCAGATGAGGTTGCAGACCGTTTCACTGCAGACTGTTCTCGAAGGACAGCAGGGCGATGAGTCGTACCAGCAATTCAGTGAGATGGCTGACAGTTCAGAACATCCAGATTGGGGTCGGTCGACAGACTCTTGTTTGAGGTATCGTGGGCGACTGTGGATTCCATGGCGGTGACTTACGCACCGAGATACTTCAGGAGGCTCACCGTTCTCGATTTTCTGTGCATCCGGGTCGAACCAAGATGTATGCTGACATGCGACGTCTCTTTTGGTGGCCAGGGATGAAATCCGATGTGTCGGAATTCATTAGAGCGTGTGAGATATGCCGGCGTGTGAAGGCCGAGCATCGACGGCTGGAGGATTCTTTGCAGCCCTACCTATTCCTCAATGGAAGTGGGAGCACATTGCTATGGATTTCGTCGGTGGCTTGCCCCGATCTCTCGTGGTCATGATAGCATCCGGGTAATTGTGGATCGATTGACGAAATCTGCTCATTTCATACCAAGTATCCACTACATACCGAGTTGACAGATCGAGCATTCTCTACGAGCGTGAGATTGTCGACTACACGGAGTTCGTTGTCGATCGTGTCGATCGAGGCGCGATTTACTTCGTTATTGTGGCGAGCATGCGAGCTCGATTCGGCACCGGACTAGAGTTGAGTACGGCGTTCCATCCCACGATGACGGACGGACGGTCAGAGAGGTTGATACTGGTGTTGGAAGACATGCTCGGGATGTGTGTTTTGGAATACGGCGGGTCATGGGAAGAGTACCTTCATTTGTGCGAGTTTGCTTACAACAACGAGTTATCGTGCAAGTATCGGTATGGCACCGTTTGAGGCGCTCTATGGCAGCCTTGTAGATCACCTTCTTCTTTGGCCGAGCCGAGAGGATGTTGTGACAGTTGGTCCCGAGACCGTTGTTGATCACACCGAGAAGGTACGACAGATTCGTCGAGGCTTAAGAGTGCTCAAGAGCGACAAAAGAAATACTATGATCGTATCACGATGAGCTTCGAACGACGACGTGGGAGACTATGTATACCTAAAAGTCTCGCCTCTGAAGGGTCACAAACGATTCGGAATCAAAGGGAAGCTTGCTCCTAGATTTATCGGTCCCTTCAAAGTTGTGAAGAGGGTCGGTAAGGTTGCTTACCAGTTAGAGTTACCGCCAGCGCTCGTCGGTATTCATCCAGTATTTCACATTTCAATGCTTCGACTAGACAAGTCAGGCGGAGGACGGCGACCTACAGTGGACCTGAGTCAGATCGAGTTGCAGACGATGCCACGTACGAGGAGCAGCCAATTCAAATTGTCGACCGTAAAGTCAAAATACTGAGGAATAAGGAAATCCCTTCCGTTCTCGTGAAATGGCAATTCCACGGGGACGAAGAGTTAACTTGGGAGCTAGAGTCATACATGCAAGAGCACTTCCCCTATCTATTTGATTCCGGTAAGTTTGAAGTTTAATTTACTTATTAGTAAATTTCGAGAACGAAATTCTAATAAGTGGGGGAGACTGTAACATCCCTCGATTTTTAACCTGACTTTTGTGACACGTGTCAGGATCGTGACCCGGCTACGCGATATCTTGGATGTATTTCGAACCTTGGGAGTCGCACCGAGGTAATTTTATGATTCTTTGATGTGTGTAATAGTATTATAGTTTAAATGCGTGTCACGAGCCATTTGGGCGATTTTTAAAATGAGTGAGTTTTCGCCTAGGTAACCGGGGAGAAAATACCAGTAAAAAGATAATTAAAATAATTATTTAACAATTATATAGTTCAATTGTGTGAGATAAAAGTAAAAGTGTGCACGTGACGGGAAAATACGGGTCGATGAGGTAAGATGGGTCGGGGAACCCTTGGGTTAAAGTTTGAGATGTGGGGGTTGGTAAAAATGGGTAGACACAACTATCATACCCATTTAAATATTCAAACACACACCTTACCCCATCACTCAACTCACCTCACCACCCACCCCATCACTCACGTCACACTCATCTCACCATCTCACTCACGTCAACCCCATTTCCACTCATCTCTCTCACGTAACCTCTCCTCACTCTCTTATTTCACTCATCTCTCTCTCGCTCTTCACTCTCCTCACGGTCTCTCTCTTTTTCACTCAACCCTCACGACCTCCCTCATCTCACCACCACCTCTTCATTCGCCGGTGACCGAAATAGACGTCGGAGGTCGCGCTGTGACCGGAGGTATGCATCTCCTCTCCACTCTCTCTCTCCTCTCGGTTTTCTTTTCGTTCTCACGGTTGCTCTCTCTCTCTCTCACGATACCACCTCTCCCACTGGAGATGGTGGTGACCGGGGTTCGCTCCTCACCGGAGATCCCTCTCTCTCCATCCCTCTATTTCTTTTCCTCCCTCTCCCTCTCTCGATCGATTCAAAAAAAAAAAAAAAAAAAAAAAAAGAGCAGAGCAGAGCGTCTGCTCTGCTCTTGAAGAAGAAGAAGGGCCGGTTCGGCCCGAACCGGGCCGGTTCGCCGAACCGCCCTTAAAAAAAAAAAAAGAAAAAAAAAGAAAAATAAAGAAAATCCAGAAAAATGGGAAAATTAAAAATTCAGAAAAATATGAGAAATTAGAAAAAAATGGTTCACAAGCGAGTTTTGGGATTTTCTCGGAAATGTTGGCGAGATATAGTCGGGGTTTTAGCCTCGAAAAATGTAATAATTGATATAATATATCAAATTGAAGCTAATTTAATGACAAATGATCTTAGGTATAATTCGGGTGGTAATTTTGATTTGTTGGACATTTATTCAAGCTGGACTGGATAATTGGAGTGCGGTATAGGCAATCGGGAAGTCGCGGAAGACGCGTTAGGATCTCGGAGTTGTCACACGGGTCGCGATAGTTCAGGTAAGTACATTTGCCTTAAAAAGCATTTGTACGTTAGTAAGCCAGTTTGGAAAATATCATGTGATTCATTTTCATTTTTTTGTGTTTGCTATTATCAAATTATTGGTCTTCCATTCCATATTCCTTGTATGTGTGTTCTTGGCATAAGTGTGTGTCTCGAAGGTACATGCGCCGCACTAGAAGGGATAAAACGCGGCACTCGAGCGCACGAGTGTTTGACCACCCCTAGTGATTGTGTGATACCATGTCCTTGGATTGTTGTGGATTGTTGTGGATTTGTTGTGGTATTGTTGTGGAATATAGACCACTTATGGCCTCTCTTGACTCGTAGAACACGCATGTTTCGATTGCTATCATTTCCAGTCTGTCTATCATGCATTCTTGTTTATTTAAATTCCTATCTTTCAGTACCCGCATGATATTTAGACTGCCTTGTTTGTTATTTAATGAATTACTGTTATATTCTTCTGGCTTTACTTTCGATTTCTCTCAGTTACTCACCGTCTAGTTTGTGACGGTGGGTGCGAGATAGGACGAGAGAGCGATAGGCAAGGACCTTGCCTATGAGACTTTTTGTGAGCAGTTGGACTTGAGGTACCGAGATGTAGGCTCATGTTTATTTCTTTTTGTATGAAGTTTATATATATATGATTGTTTTGGAACTGGGGAATATGTTTTGAGGTGGATTCCATCAATCCATTTTGTTGACTTAGAATTGAACATGTTGGGTTTTCCACATTTATATAGATTCCTAATTTCCCTTTGATTGAGTTATTTCCCAATATTTGATTAGAATATGATTTGATTATTTGTGTTATAATGACTTTTTCATAAAACGTGAAATTTTGATGTTTTGTTATAATTGCAATCGGGACTCTTTCATAAAACGAATTTGGGAAATACCCCTTATTGATTTACAACTTTTTGCCCTTTTGGTCTTTTCACAATCTCACCTACCAACTTTGGCTGGGTGACTTAGTTGACTTTTGGTCTCATCGACAACCCTCAAAGTTTCCTCGGGTATTCTCGGGACTCATAATACTAACTTTGTTCGTCGCGGTCATACCGACGTAACAAAGCAGACTTTAAAACCTTTTAATTATTATTTATTTAATATTTTTGTGTTTCTAATTAAATTTGGGACCAACGTCACAACGCCTTTACCCGTTAAAAACTTAAAATTGCACAAATGGAATATAATATAATACAAACATTATACAAAGCTAACATACCTCGACGTCGACGTCCGAGAATTGATGACTGTATCACGGCGTGGGCCCATGTATCACCTATTTTGACACGTGGCATAGGTTAAATTTTTAGGGTCGTTACATGGATCTTTCTTTCGAGCGTGCCCAGGCCAAGCTTAAACGAGGATTTTTCTTCAATGCCCTTTCTAAGCCTGCCCAGACCTAGACTTAAATTTGGCAGGCCTAAGCCCATACGAAGCAAAAAGTGCCCAAATTTGTCCGAACCAAATTATTTGAAAAATGGGTTTCCGTTCAACGATTAATTCAAATAATATTTTATTTATTTATAGGACAATTTGAAAACTTTCTTGATGTTTGCATTGTAAGACAGTTTTTGATATGAAAACCTGCAAGACATAGTTTTTAATATATAACATGCTTTTTTGTTGTGATGGAATGCATGGTGACATGAAAAATCATACATTTTTATGGATAATTAGGTGATTTTTTAATTATATTGAAAAATGGGTCCGAACAAAAAAATATCTGTTTCAAAAATGGGTACATGTTCGGACACTATTTTTAGTCGTTATTAAGGGGTGGTGTTCGGAGCCGTACTCGTCCAGACCCTTTTTTTGCCACCCCTACTTGTACAGGCCGAGCTTGGATTGGGGTAAAATGGGATTGTCAATATTTGTATAAACTAAATATATCTAAGTAATAATAAAAATAATGATGATGATGATGATGATGATGATGATGAGCACCAATGTTGAAAGATTCCCCTCTCACTTGAATGACCGTTTTTACCCTTTAATTGATTATCTATTAATAGCCAATTACTTCCTTTTTAGTTTTCTGTTTGGTTACCTATATTTATTACCTGAAAAGAGTCGATTTTTATACATATTTAAAATAGTTATAATAAATCAGTGATTATATTTATTTCTATTCTACAATAGAAGCACTAACTTCAATTTTTAGATAATTAAATAAAAGTCAATTAAACCAACATATAAGTCAAGTAGTATATTTTTAAGATAATAAAAATAAGTTGTTAGATTAATTAAATTTTCGCAAGCGCAACAAGCGAGCTTGAATGTATGTAGCACGTATATAAATATTGAAGGAAAACACACATGAGAAAGTTGGCCTAATCGTTGGCACTATTATATTTTGGCTTAGTAGCTTTGGTTCGAATCGCATTAACTGCACTTTTTTGTAAAATGAAGGTAAGCAAATCTATAACTTACGATGAGGGAAGAAAACTACTTATTTAATAAAAAATATAAATGAAAAGTATTTGATCCAATAGTTGCATGTGCAAATTCACACACAAGCGTAAATGAAAATGTAGAGTTGATGATTCAACTTGGGCCGATCTTGTATCTGATAACTGCAACATGGAAAAAACTATTCATCAATCTCAAATCTAATCGATCAAATCTATTTTATGTAACAAATAAGACCGACAATGGCTCACAAACTAAAATCACAAAAAAAATGCCAAAAAATGAGAGAGAGAGAGAGATGGCTTTTTCAAATGTCTATTTTGGAGCTACAATACAATTGTTGTTATTGCTTAATAGACATTTTTGTCAATTTTTTTTTATTTTTTATTTTTATATAGATTGAGTGGGGAGATAAGCTCGATGGATTAAAATAACAACCTTCATTTTTAAATAGAAAAATGATCAATTGGGTCGATGTCTTAAGTGGCCCAAATTAGGTTACCGTAGCAAGCTGCCTAACTCCGATGAAAGGCTAATGTAGGGTCATTGAGTTAATAGATGTTTTAGTCAAAAGTTTATTTTCATAGATATGGTGGGGAGATAATTTAGATGGGTTGAAATAGTAACCATCTTAACAATTGTTGAGCCAAAAAGCTAAAGGTGTCCCAACTATCCACGAGGGCAACCCAGGGAACAACTCGATTAGGAGAAAATCTCATTTTTAATGAAAATGTTCCCTTATTGCATTTGTGTTTTGTACACTTCGTCCCCCTCTCCTTCATTTTGTGCACCGCATCTTCACGTCAAGTGATTCAATCTTGTGGGTTCGAATCTCTAGTTGAAGAGTCGGTTAGAGCCTACCAAATCTAGTTGGAGAGTCGGATGTAACCCGCCTAATATTTAATTGGAGAGTTGGTTTGAACGGTCGAAATCTTTAGGTCTACGTTGTCATTGAAGTTTCACTATGGAGGGGCAATTTTGTCACGACCTCACTCCTTCCCTTCTCTTTCGGACATTAGTAGCCTCTCAACTCAAGCAACCTGAACAGCAAACAACTCAAGCAACCTGAACAGCAACAACTCGTCCTCGCAAATCTCAATCGATCGATCGCTCTGTCCGCTCGACTGATCGCGATTCGAGCTAGGGTTTCGGGATGTACAAATCGAAGCTCCAAGAGCTATGCCAAGGGAGGAGATGGAGTTTGCCGGAGTACTTGATGAGCAGAGAAGGACTTGATCACTCTCCTCGCTTCAAAGCTTGCATTGTCGTCAATGGAATCCCGTTCGAGAGTTCCGATCTCTGCAGAACGGCGAAACAAGCTCAGAACGAAGTGTCGAAGTTAGCGTATGAGTACTTCTCGCGTCCTTTGTGGCCTCCGAGTCCCATTTCTGTTTCGTCGTCTAGTTCTTCGTCTTCGCAAGGTCAGAATACGATTGTTTGGGCTTTATGCAGAAAATTAGTACAGGTTTTGTTGTTAGAGTGCTTTTAGAGGGAATTGTTGCCGAGGCGATGAGATTTAGGGTGGCTAGGGTTACTGCGATCCTCAAAGATTGAAGACTCGGAGCTTGAATGGGAATTCTAGTGTTTCTTTGTGCTTGAATAGTTCATTTTGGTTGTTTTTGGTTTGGATTTTGAAGTTTGATGTTGAAAGAGAACCTTTTGATTTCGATTTCTTGGTGATTGAATGCTATGATCAAAATGACTGCAATTTCTTTGACGCCATTTCATGTGTGTTCCTTGTGAATTGCTATTTTGGCTGCTTCGTGTCTGTTGGATGTGTGCAAATGAGCTGCTATAGGTTTCATTCTTTCTGCTCTGCAGGGTCTTCCAGCACGAATGTGGCAATGCGTGACGCAAATGGAAAACAAGCGGAGTTATCAAACAATCCAGACGCTTCAATGAGTCCTGCAAATCACGTGAAAGAATCTGTCGTCAAGGATCTCATGGAACATGGAGGTCAGAATGACTGGATATTTCATCTTACCTACTCTTGCTATCATTGATCTTATACAATCCTTTTTTGAATTATCATGATTACGCTATTTGTTCTGTTGTATGATGGGACAGTTTTTTTAATCATGGTCTTCAGATTAGAGTTGTGATAAATCATATGAATGGGACATTATCATGTCCATTAGAAGTATAGAAATGGTTACATGCAACTGTAATTTAGAGTGTTTTGCATTAAATTTTTTTTTTCCCATTGCATATGTACCTCTAGATTCTATTTTTTCATCCCGTCATTAGAAATTTGATTGCCTTGTGATTAAATTGCACTAACCATGCTTTTACATAGCCTAGAAAAATACTCGAAAATGATTTGTTGAATGTGTTTTACTATTTCATTTTTTTAGTGTTAGAAGCGTCTTGCATGACAAAAAACTGTTTTGTAAATGAAATTACGAGTTGCCATGTGGAGTTTCAGTTTTGCTATGATTTGATTTCTTTCCAAGGGAATAACTGTTTTGTATTTGATGAAGTTAGTATGGGGAGGTTGTGTTTTCAAATCCTACTTTTATGTTATTGTTTGTGAAATTCCGAGCAAATAATATCTTCTTGCTTTGTTCAAATGGATGTGTTTAAGCTGTATTGTCTTCCATATGTAGTAACTTTTATGTTAGTCATTGGGGCAAACTTTCTGCGTTTAATCTTGTTAGTGATTTTTTTTTTTCTGGAAACGTTTGTGGAATAAACTTTTTTCCGTTTTTAACAGAAGGTCGTCAATAATAAGTCTTCAATTAAAGTTGTTGTCTCTCTGAATGCAGTAGAATTGTGGTTTCTATGAGTCCCAACTTCAAAGTTCTGTGAGTTCATTGTGGCTAGGGTGTTCTTTTTTTGAACATTTAATGGCATTGCGTACTTATTTTAAGTATTATTTATAGATTGGTGATTGTTGTTGTGGGAAGAAATATTATTGCTTTGAGCTCCGTTCTTATATACTTCTTCATACACAGAGGAATAGATTGAACTTGATCAATTTCTAATTTCTACTTCTTGTTTGTGTGCACCAAATTCATTCTTTGTGCGTATGGGTAATTTTAATTTGGGATTGAGGCTTGATAGCTGGATGCTATAATCCAATGAACAGAAATGAAAATCACCATCAATGGCGATTTTTCTCAATTATCATCACAAAATACCATAATAGTCTAGGGTATATTTATCTTCTCCAGTTTTAATATTCTTGATTTTGATGCCAAGTTCTGCATCTTGGTTCTAGAAATGCAGCATATTTATAAGAACATCCTACAAAATTATGATGAGGAAAGAAATATTAACTTGCCCACCTATTCTTGCAAATGTGATGGCTATCCCGTGTCTTTCATTTTAAAGCCAGCTTTCATTGTAAAATACCATACGTATTGTTTAGGGCATATATTTTTAAAGTATATGTGGGCCCATAACCCATATGTATACCTTAACATATGTATATATCTTCTCCAGTTTTAATATTCTTGATTATGATGCCAAGTTCTGCATCTTACAATTTTATCTTGGTTTTAGAAATGCAGCATATTTTAAGAACATCCTACAAAACTATGCTCAGAAAAGAAATATTAACTTGCCCACTTATTCTTCCAAACGTGAGGGTCTACCCCATGCCTTTCATTTTAAAGCCAGCGTCACAGTTGATGGAAAAACCTTTGAGAGTCCGGAGTTCTTTCGCACATTGAAGGAAGCTGAACATGCAGCTGCAAAAGTTGCTTTAGCGGCACTGTCAGAAGATGGAATGCAAGAGGCAAGTATCTCTTTCTAACTCGTGCTGTAACTTGTGTTCTTCTTGCAATTAAATGTTTTCGTTGCTGCTTTATTGGTCTCGTGTATGTAGTCAAGACTTGTTTTTCCTCTATTCTTCAGCAAGACCCTAGTTTGTACAAGAACTTGTTGCAAGACTTAGTTCACAAAGAAGGTTTTCCATTACCAAGTTATGTGACTGCTCGATCTGGTCTACCTCATTTACCAACATTCATTTGCACTGTGGAAATAGAAGGTAATAGTTTTCAGGGGATAGCGGCTAAAACAAAGAAACAAGCAGAGATCAGTGCAGCAAAAGTTGCTTATCATTCTCTTCAAGAGCGTAGGTCTTTGTCTCTATATCTTCATTTAATAGTTTTTTTCCCTTCGTGGCCGAATTTAAATATGCCTTTTTTCTTTTGGTACTTGTAATCAATTCGTGATTGTTGTTTTTGAAGTAAAATAAAATTTCATCAATCAGTAATATTAAAGGACCAGCCAAAGAACCAATTACCCTAATAAAAGTACTTTGATTCGGCTAATCCTAATTGTTCAAAAGAACATCCAACTACCATAAAGTTGGCTTTGAAGTAGTGCGACTTTAATATTGGAACAGTGTGACAATCAATGATTATTCTCATAATAAACATCTGAAACACAACAATCACAAACACACCACTAGAACTGTAATGAAAAGCACAACTTCTAACGAAGAAAGAAAACTTAAAACTTGCAACAAGGGAAGACAACCCAAAACTTCCAACAAGAGATGAGAACTACCTCTTAAATACAATAATCTAATGAAAGTTACTAACCCTTTAGCTGTAAGCGCTGATCCAAACACAATCATTGAGAAAGATGCACACATAGATGTTCTATTGGTGTTGATGCTAAATCTGATAACCGTAACAAAGATGAAACAGATCCTCTGATTTGAATAGATCAATAGTTTATTTTATAAGAAAGCAAAAGATGATATTGAAACCACCACCTATCAAAAGTAAACAAAAAAGCTTGTATTAGATTTATCCACTTTTTTCATCAATTTAAAAAAGGAGGGGGAAAGATATCTGCCCTTTCTTTTCAATTTTTTTCCTTTTTCTAGGAAACTAATGGCGGTATGATACAACATTGAATTGTCTTGTGAAATTGACTGAGGTAGTTAGATGTATATGTTTTTTAGAGGTCAATCTCAACAATACAATCCATCAAAAGAAAATCCTAAATTGAATTTTGATTGGTTAATGATGCAGTTTGCTACAAAACGTTGAATATGATTTTACCATTTTCTACTTTTTTTTTTGTTTTATTTCCTTACTATTTCTTCTCCTAAAAGGTAAAAAAAAATATTTGTTTTTTAGTCATCAAGAAGTAATAATACACTCTTGGTGGAAAAAATGGTGTTGCAGAGCATTGGATCAAGTTCTTGAAAATGTGGGAAGTCTCAATGTCAGTAATACTGAATGGAGGGCACTTCATTGTCTCCACATACAAATCTGCTTTTGTAAATTTGGTGTCACAGGCAAGAGTGATTGTTATGCATTCATAACAGAAACTAATGGAAACTAAAAAAAAATTAAATGAATGAGAGGGAAAGCAGAGTTATCAGATCTTCTATTTTGTGCCTGCTGCTGTCTTGAAGATCTGTGCCGCAGAGAAGACAAAATGACCAGCTAAAAATTCCATAATTTCTACTCACGCTTTATCTGGAGATCGTGTGGCATGTTGCAAGTTCTGATTATTGACATGCTTAGCATGTGGATCCACTTAATGTTCATAAGTTTTTGAACGCTGTTTCTTATCCAACAAAAGAAGTTTTTGAACAGATTGGTCGATTAGTATCTTTACCAAACAACACCATTTTGATCACAAATCTGATTAGCCAATATATAAGGAATTGCAAAGTAATGTATTTTATTTAAATTACAAAGGAAAAAAGACAGACAAGAACATTTAATGAAAAAACTTTACCAAATATATTTTATTTTGGCATCAAAAGAAAAACATAACATTCTTGTGATGCTAATGATAAATACTAGCTGAAGTGTTTCTTGCAGATACAACTGTTGGTCTCACACCTGCGTAGGGTTCCCTGAACACTGGTAGCAAGCAGACAAACCATGGGAACGTCATTTTAGGATTTTCATTATCTTCTACATCCATTATCAAGATGAATGATTGCATCTCTAGCTTACATAATTTAAAGGTCCCCAATGTGTAATTATCTCAAGAAAGTACAAGCTAACAATAGATCTAAAACTCTAAAATAGGATTTTGTTGGCAGAAACGTTTTCTCTTTTGTATTTAAACTTTCTAGACCCTATTCGAAATCTAACTTGGGACGCATTGATTAGGAGAGATTTAAAGGATTTGGAAAACACACCATCAATTGAGTGCAATGAAAGAGCTTGATCCATGTAGTCAACCCCAACTAATTTGGGATTGAGGCTTTGTGTTGTTGTAGACACTATTTGAAATATGTTATGACAGGCAATAATAGATGATTGGTATAGAGTTTTTTTGCATCTTCCAGTTAATAAATTCAAGAGTGGACTTGTATAATTTGGACAACTAGGTTACCATCTTTATCCACTGGGAGGTAGTGATGTGATGCTTTCATGTCCAACGTGTCTAGCGTTCAAAGTTCATTTATTTTTACAGTTCTGATTTTGGCTTTGTTGAGTCTAGCATCTTGTTGAGAGTATTTCTCTTGCATGAGCAAATACACTTATGGAAACCAGATAATTTCACCTAGAATTAAATGAAACGAAAATGCTGGTTATTGAATTCAAAAACAAAATGCTGGTTATTAGAAATTATTATTTTGCCTCAAGGAAAATGTGAGTAAAATGCTTGACTTCATGTGTTATATGTTTTAGGGAGAGTGAAGAAAACTAATGCTCGCCTTTCTTCAAGCTTCATCCCAATAGTAATTGTTGACTTAAAGAAAGGCCTTGAGCCAAAAAGATTGAATCCTACTTCAAGCCGTGCATCTTTCAAGCAGACTGAAGGTAATTGTGACATTTTCTTTCCTTAAAGCTCCAACATTTTTGTCGCTAGCTTTATAGCCTGTGAAGGTCTATGAATTTAAGTGGTGTTAGGGTTCCTCTTTAACTAATTTTAGAACTTTATATGAAGCTAACTCGGTTTTGTCCTCATAGATAGTTGCATAACTATCATAGTTTGTTGAATTTAATCTGTCAAATTCTCATGATCGCACCACACATGCGTGCTCGAGCCCGTGGATCTCCTCCGCTAGGACCAATATTGTCCTCAATTTAACCACTTTTCAACTTTAGGTATGAGGTTTTATCTCAAAAGGCCTCGGTACTAGTTGGGAGGAGTTAAACAATTATATACATCTTAATGAAGTTGTATTTAATCGATATGGAACTAACTTTCGGTTCACACATCTTTAACACTCTCCCATGGACCGAAAGTCACATGTTTCAGGGGGCTTTTTTATTTCCTCCCTAGTCCCATTTGATTCTTTGAACCATGTGCTCTGATAACATGTCAAATTCTCATGGTCGCACTGCACACGCATGCGCGAGCCCGTAGATCTCCTCCGCTAACACCGATATTGTCCCCAACTTAACCACCTTTCAACATTAGGTGTGGGGTTTTATCTCAAAAGGCCTCAGTACTAGTTGGGAGGAGTTAATCATTTATATACTTCTTAATGAAGTTATATTTAATTGATGTGGGACTAACTTTCATTCCACACATCTTCAAATAATCATCAAATGGTTGAAAGAAAAATGAAAAAAAAAAAAAAAAATCCTAAATCATAACTATTTTGCAGACTAAGACAATGTCTCTTTTACATTCTATAGATATGTGTTTATAAGTATTAGACATTTTGACGTTATATTGTTGCATTATATGAATATTATTGTTGCAAGTAATTATGATAGTTTTAGGTCTCAAACATTACGAAGTATGTTATAATAGATTTAGTGATATTCTATGTGGTGTAAGTGTACTTTAATGTTTGATCAGATAAATTTTAGAATGCTTGTGAATAATTTTGACATTCAGGGTAGAATCTCTTACTTCCTCTGTCACTGCCTGTTCAAAGAAAAAAAAAAAAAACTCGACGTTACTGATTTACCCCTTAAAGTTCTCCATGTCATATTGCGATTTGACAATGTAATTTCAAATTGTCAGGGAGCCATTCACAAGATGAACTTGAATTTTGCATCAACTTACGAAATTCATCTATTTGGAATTGATATGGATTTTGTCTTTACTCTTTAAAGCATAGTCACCTTTATTTATTGAATATAGGCAATTATTGTTGTTGTTGTTAAAAATTGCTGATTTCTTGTTGAAGTTGTTGAAGGTTGCTTAGCGCGTTAACATGCATGATGGATTCATGCTACATTTTTTCATAGATGCAGATCAGGAAATGCATTCAGTTGCCTCTGCAAGCTCCTCATCACAGTATAATCTTGCAGATCAGGAAATGAATTCAGCTGAAACAATTATGGCCTCTGCATGCGCCTCATCACAGTCTAATGAAAAACTTGAAACCAGTTCAAAATCCACAAGCGGGAAGCCATCCGGTGAAGTCTATGCCAATTTGCGTGATCCATTTCCTTCAGTTGGTGCCTCTCTTGAAGAAGGGGGATCAACTGCTTCTACAGATTCAGAGTGTTCTGAAGATGTAGTCACAAACTTGAATAACTTGAATATTAATCTGCCAACAGAAACCAATAGTTTATTATGTGTTAACAAGGTTCAAGTCTTTCCTCGCAGGGCGGGCATGCAATTACCTGATGGTACAAGAGTATTGTCTTTCAGTGATGATAAATGGGTAGCCGTGAGCTCTGATTGTCCGCCCCATCAGATTAAGGACTAGCTTCAAATCTGGTGTTGTTCTATGGTACAAGAGTTTCTTGCCAATGTCTAATTTCAATCACAATTAGGTCAGAAAGACGCTCAAAACTTCTATTCTATGAAAGCAAATACTCTCTTGATGTAAAATTCTGTTCTAGCCCTCTAGAAAAATAAGATTATCATGTATTGTACAATTAGGTCAGAAAGACACTCAAAACGTCTATTCTATGAAAGCAAATACTCTCTTTATGTAAAATTCTGTTCTAGCCCTCTAGAAAAATTAAGATTATCATGTATTGTAGTTTTGCATTGTAGTTATTGTTGTAGATGCTTTCTATTACGCATGTTACTGTACATACATACAATATGTTGTTCATATTCGAATGTATCAGTACAGGTTCATTACGACAGATTATGGTTTTTGTTTACTTTTAATAGAACTTCAAAATTCTATTTTCTTTTTTGATAGGTTCATTGCACAAGAACTATTTCAGTTATTAATGTAGGAGTGATACTGATTCCTAGAATTGTAGATATTATGTCAGTAAGGTGATAATTATAGTCACATGATAGTCAGAACACAGGAAGCTCTTACACCTATAGATTTTTCAACCTAATTAGAAAGTTTGGGTTCTAATTGGAAAGCCCGGACATGCCTAGCAGTTTATTTTCTATCATCTAAAGATTTGGTTTGGAAGGGATGCCAATTTTTTTTTTAGGATAGGGGCAAATTGGTGGATATGGTACGATATTCTTCAGTCTTGTTGGTGACTTTTCTGAGTGTCATTCAGTTGATTTGCTCATTTTTCATCTGCATTAGTGATGTGTGAGGGCTGCTGGTGTCCATTGGATTGTACTTTATTGGTTGGTTTTAATTAATGAAATCCTCTTTTGTTTCCCCTCCAAAGAGAAAATATTGAAAATCGGCATAAAAATCTATATCAAATATTTCCTTGGCTTAAGAGACTACGGGTCTGTCTGATAGCATGTAAAATGAAAAAGATCATGGAAAATTTTCTATTTTTTTGGTGTAATTGTTTTTTCTCGTGTTTGATAGCTTTGTAACTGAATAATGAAAAAAAACCCAGCCCCGTTATTTTCCTCGTTTATTTTCTCATCATTTGGCTAAGAAAATCGAGATTTTCTCTCCTCTAACGAACTAAGTCCACATTCCAATATTTCTTCCCATCTCTACCCGTACTCTTCAACACAACAATAGACACCAAAACACATCCACATCCATTCCTCCTAGATCACCATTTCAACAATGCAACTCCGCCATGAAAGCACCAATCCACACTCTCTCCGCCATGAAAGCACCATTTCAAAAAGCGCCATGAAAGCACCAACACACACACACTTCGAATGGCGCAATGTTTCACCGATTCCGCTCCAGTTCCTCGAACACAAGAAGAACAATTCGTGGGCCATGGGCGAGGAAGACGAGAAGAAAGGGCGTTCAACATTTTAGGGTACATCTCATTCAGCATGTTGTTTGTCACACACTATATATATATGTGTGCGCTCACGCGCACGCCGAACGAGTCAATAAAATATAGTTTTACTAAACCAACTATTTTGTAGATAGAGGTAAAGGGTCGATCTCACAGATATTAGTGTCTTTCTTAAATAAGAAAAATACAAAAAAAGGGAAATATAAATATTTCGAAAATAAGAAAATCTAATGAAAGGATAGAAGTCTAGGTATCCAGTTTCACAGTCTCGTCATACAACTTGGGATTGATTTTATTAATTATCGGTTCATGAAAAGTATGAAATTAATCTATAATCTAGTGCAGTTATAGATCTGGTGACGCACTCGGTTCCTCACACTTCCTGATCTTGATAGCCAAGGTACGATCGTTGACTACTTCCCTAACCAAACACGCAACCTGATCGCTGGTGCTCAAGATTTAACGCATTGGTCGCATTATTTCGATTCATGAAGACACTACACCTTGACAACCGGATCGCTAGTGCTCCCGATTTAGCTTAGATCCCTAAGGTACTTAACCGGTTCCAAAATGTTCTAATCAATTGGTATGGTCAATTGCCACTAGTGTGGTCTTGTCGCACAAGGACAGGTGCTTACGACTCACTGACATGTAAATCAAGGTTTAAACTAGTGTTTAACCTCAATTGTTCAAACAATACCAAAGAAAATAAATCATAGAAAAGAATCAATAATAGTTAAAAATAAATAAACCTCATAAAGGATTCCCAAGTCGTAGGCTTGACCGATCCACCTTCAACCTAGAAGAGAAAACTAGCTAGACATAATTAAATTAAACTAAACTAAAAGAAAAATAAAAATAAATAGATCCTACTGTTTTTCTCTAAGTCCTAATATATATATATTTTCCTAAAATTTGGCCTTTGGAGGTGAGAAAAACCAATTTTCGTAGTTTCGGGAGTGATTTCGGCATCCGGGGTTGTTTTGGGCGTTTTCTGCATGTTCTGTACACTTGGCAACAACTCATTAGTGGAGAAAACTGGACCTGATGATGTGTCACGTTGTGCTTGGCTGAGGCAACCTTGCATGCTGACGTGGCATCGTCTGATAGGCTGAGAAGGAGTGTTATGACGTGCTGGTGGGTGATTGGGCGCCACGTGGCAGGAGTTGATTGGGTGAGCAGCTGAGTGAAGACGCACTGGGCGAATAGGTGGACGACACATGGCGGCGACTGTGCATGGAGCGAACTCGCATGAAGTCGTGCGAAATTTTGGGAGTCTGTGTGGACACGCATCTGGAGGCAGATCGACGGCGGCTGGCAAGACGAGGAGCTATTAGAGAGACATGGAGCGACGTGGTTGGTGGAGGCGGTTGTTTCTGGCGATGTGGCGGAACATGATAGGCTGAGACGGGTGACGTGGCAGGCGCTGATTGGATGCTACTGCTGTGTGACGTGGATTGTCCAATGGGTGCATAACACGTGGCCTATCCGGTACTCCAATTACTCAACTTTCGTGTATACTCGAAAAGAAACCCTCTGGTGTCCGATTTCTCAAAGTGTATATATTTTGAGTATTTTTCTGCCCCGGATCCAACCATGCACTCCGTTTCTCCTAAAAATGAAAATTAAATATAATTAGATATATATTTTCATATTATTCCATTAAATCACAAAATCCTTAAAATATGCATTTATCACTATAAAATAAGATAAATATAGTCCAATTACTCCTAATAACCTATACTAAATTATGCCTAAATGAACACTTATCAGTGTGTGTGTATATTTAGTCGATCAAACTCCTCTTTCTGTGCTTATTGAACAAGTTTTTGGTTTCTTATTGAAAAAAAAAGAAGGAAAAACCTGTATTTCATTTGATGAAATTTAGTAGGAATTTGTCATTTACAGAATACAAATTTCAGTACTCCAAAATACATGAACTAAAATACATACATCATAATAACAAGGATATTTAGTACAAAACTATGGTTACACTCCCTGGCATTGGCCAATTGATGGCTCTCTCCTGTGGAAGCTTGTTTTTCTTATTAGTTCTCCAAATCTTCTCAGCAATGCTTTCTTTTTTCTCTGTGTGCTCCTCTCATTCTCTGAATCATCAAGGTGAGCATCATCTAGATGGTCAAGATCGTCTAAGTTGGCTGCATCTTCATCTTCTGTCATTGCAGAAACAGAAGATGTTCTGCGATGATGATGGTGATGGTGGTGTTGATTGCTAGGAAGTGGTGGCATATGTTGCGGAACCTGAAAAGCTATTGGCGAATCAATCACATCTGCGTCAAATATTGAACCTTTGAGCATCTCTTCCTTTTCAGGGTCCTCAACTTCCTCTTTGTGCAAACTTGGCATTTTCAGCTCCTCAAGAGTAAGATTTAGAACTTCAGTTATTTTCTTTACATCTTTTTGCTCCTTGATCAATGAAGATTGTTTTCTAAACACTCTCCCCAGATCCCCATTATCTGCATTATTGTCCATCGTTGATGTTGCCGAAAGCAACTTCTTCAATTCCTTGATATTCTCGAGTGCTGCCGCTTCGTTGATTCTTAGGCGTTCAATCTCTCGACTCAGAGTCTGCAACAGGTCATCCTTCTCCAAATGGCTTTCTTTGAGTTGAGAATTCTCTTCTCTTGCAATTGTTGCAGCTTCCTTCGACATAGAAGCCTCACTGAGGGCTTGTTTTAGTATGTCCCTTAATTTGTTGTTCTCTTCCCTTAGTACTTTACCAGTGTCTTCTGCCAATCTAAGTGAACTTATCAATTTAATGCTCTCTTTTTTAGTGGCAGCGCTCTCATCTTCTGCTCTCTTTATACAATTAACAAACTCGAGTTCTTTCCCAATCCAAGCGAAGGCTGAATCCTCTGCTTCGAGTTTCAATCGCTCGGCCAAACTGTTAGCCTGATCAGTTTCCTTCTTTGCTTCTTCTAAGAGCTTGTGGAACTTCTCCTTAGTTGTCTTCAATGTTTGCTTTAAGCTTTCCACTTCATTTCTCTCATTCTCTAGCTTACCTTTCGTTGCACTCAGTTTGTCCTTCAACTCATTCTTTTCCTTTGTCACCTCTATCAGCACTACTGCTAGATCATCCATGGCTTTCTTGCTTTTCTCCTCTGCCTCCATGGACGACTTCAATTCAGTCCGTATCCGTTTCATTTCTGTGTCTAATCCTTCAGTCCTTGATGTAGCACTATTTTCTCCGACCTGCTCTTTTGCTCTTTGGAGTTCATTCTGTAGGGACTCGGCATTTTCCATTATGGAATTGGCATGACGCTCCGTATTCTCATGGCGTTGATGATCCGAATCAAGATCTCTACCATCTTGCATGACTGCATGCTTCAGAGACTCAACCTTCTCTTGAAGGGAAATGACCTCATGCTGTGCTTTTTCCAGCGCAGTACTCGTTACATCTAGCTGTTGTTTCTGCAGAAGTAAGGAATTGCACGTTTTAGCTTCTTCTTCCTTAGTTTTTTCTAATTCAATCTCAACTGCAGCAATGTCTTCCTTGGCTTTTTCAAGCAAAACTTGGGTTTCTTGAAGTTCTCTCTTCTGCAGCGTCAACAATTTGATTGCTTTTGCTTCTGCTTCCCTCACATTCTCTAATTCAATCTCTAGTTCCTGAACTCTTAAATTGCTTTCAGACAAGTAAATCATGGTTTGTGATTCTGATTCCCTTCTCTTACTTGACTCCTGCTTCAATTGCTCTAATGTTGCTTCTGTTTCTTTCAAGCCTTCTTCTATTTTTCTCGCCTTTTCGAGTTCAAGTGTGAGAGTTTCAATCTTCTCTTCTCTATTCTCTAACTGTTCACAAGAATTTGCTAGTAATTCCTTTAAAGAGATGAGCTCTTTAGATAGATCAAGCACCCTCTTTGAATTGTATTCATTGAAGTCCTTTGCTTCTTCTGCTTCCTTGAGAGCTGAGTCTTTACATTTTAAGGCCATGGAAAGTTCTTTACTTACTCTTTCAAGCTCCCGAGAAGTAGTAGATAAGGTCTGCAAGTCTAGTTTATGCTGCTTCTGAATGGCCTCGAGCTCGAGCTGCCACGCTTGGTCTCTTTTCTTTGCTGATTCAATGCTGGCCTTCTCAGTTCGTCGACTCGAGATGATAGAGCGTCTGTTGCTTGAGCATGCAAGGCCTCACTGAGCCTCATGTTGGCTTCCTCGGCCACTCTCTTCATCTCTCCGAGCTCATCGTAAGCTCGGTATTTCTCCTCTTCCACAGCAGCCAACTGCTCCCTTGCCTTTTTTAGATCTTCTTCCAATTGGTCTAGTTGATGCTGCATCTTCTTTTACTTGGTATCTAATGTGGAAAATCTGCAATTTGACCTGTAAATACAAAGCAAATGATCACAAATTTATAGATGTTCAACAAGAACAATAGAATACAATTGTACCACCATGCAAGATGGTGTGGTGGCTGGGGACTGGGGAGCAGTTTAGGGTCCTAACCTTCTCCTTTGATATTGGATTAGGTGAACTTAATGACGTTCTAACCGTAGCTAATCTCATAGTGGTCTAGCTAGGCTGACTATAATTATCAAGAATAGATATATTAGGTTTCATTTTTTTTAGAAGAGAAACTGTGTCAATTCATTGATAAAAGGTCCAAGTGATTAAGGGCAAAGTCATTGACAAATTTTAAAATCAATCCTGCACAAAGGGTGAAAACATGTCTTTCATATAAGAAAGCACACTGTGACGTGGGACATGAGTAAATCAGCGCAGAACCAATGTAGAACCGAAAGGGTTTTTAGTATAAAACTAAGTAAGAAATAAAGATATATATCAAGAGAAAATGAGTGTAAGGATGGATACCTTGGATGGGTGTTCTTGTAATTGGCATAGAGGGCTTGTAAGTTGGAATCAAAGTTTCTTTGCGGAGCCATTTGGGTAGAAAAGAAGCTTTGATTTGAATGATTGGAACAAAATTCAAGTAGATCTGAAAACACAATTAAGAACAAAAAGGAATGATAGTTGCTATCTTGGATACATAAATTGGAGTTAAATAAAAAAGATTTGATATAATTGATGATATGAAATAAAATAAAGTGATAATGTGTAAGGATTCAATTTTTGTTTTTTGAAAAAAAAAATGTTTAGTAAAATGAACAAATTTTTTAACATAAGAAGACTCAACCAACAAGATTTGGGGTTAGTAGTTTGATTCAATGCTCTTAATGAGAGGTCTCAAATTTAAGACAATTGTAATGATTGATGGAAGATGTCACCTCCTTATGGTGCAGCAGAAAATTTATCTAGATAAGTCAAAGCGGTTAAAATCATGTTAAAAAAATTGTTTCCAATATTCAATGTGTATGGCTTCATTGCCGGGTCGCGTCAACCTTAATCAAGCATCTCGATTTCGGGCCTTAGATATCGAGTTCATTAAAATTCTTGAGTAGTGGTTGTCGTCACCTAGAGGTGATGAAACAAAGCCTTAGGAAACTCAGGTGCCAGAAAATCGATAACAAAAAAAGCAAATATTTATGTTTATAAATTGCATTTAACTTTCTTGCTAGCATCATTTATCCTTTCCTTTAAAAAGAAAATCCAAGGAAATCCATAACCAATTCATGACTTACCATCATATGAAGAAACCATCAGAATGCAATTTAACTCTTGAAGTCTCCACCTAATTAGAGTCAATACAATTAAAGATAACAAAAGGAGAAAACGAAAGCTTCTAAAAATTTTGGACGTAAATGTTGCTTTTAGACTTGCTTAACAGCCATGAAAGAAGCTCTAAAACCTTTAAGAAAGCTCTTTTATCTCTTAATCTCTACTTTAAACGCTTCTTTTTTGAACCCTTCTTATTTTAGAAAATTATGTTCCAAATAGCATTTCATTTTTCTTATTTTCAATGGTGGAGAGAAAGCAAAACAAATGTGAAGGGGAGGGAGTCACTGAAGCGCATGGTTCTTGGCACATTGTTTGCCGGTTTTGACGGCAAAACATAAATTGCGTGAAAAATAAAATAAAATTTACATCCCACAACCACAAAATATGCCATGTCATCTATGTAGAAGAAATTACTCATTTTATTTTTTAAAGAGAAAAATCAACTTTTTTTTTGGTAGGAAAAAAAATCAACTTTAAAATATGTCATGTCATCTACTTATTAATTTATTTTCCTTAATTTCATAAAAGAATAGAAAACTAACTTGTAAACCTTAGGTTTTTAATTTATTTTAATTTATTTTTTTGAAGTAAAATAGAAATTTCATTAATCATGATGGCTTAATATGTTCTGTAAAATGGGACGAGACATATAATCAATTACCTCGAGAAAAACACATTGATTCGCTAATCCTAATTGCTCACTAGAACATTTAATTGCCATAAAGTTGATTTTGAGAAACTGAGATTGTAACAATGTAACAGTTTAGCAATCAGTGATTGTTCTCTTGACAAACGTTTGAAACACAATAATACACATATATACTAAATCAAAACAAAAAATAAAATTTCAACAAGAGAAGACAAATAAAGACTTCCAAAAGGGAAGACAAACACAAACTTCTAACATTGGAAAACAAATATTTAATGAAAAAGATAACCTAATAAAACTATCAAACCAACAACTGTGATCGCAGATCCACGCATGAGTAATAGAGTAGAGATGAACTTGAATGATGATAGATGCACACATGAAGGGGAGCAAGTAGTAACACCAATGATGAATCTGACAACTGTCGCTGGATGAAACTCTCAGATCTGAATAGATTTGTGTGTTATTGAAGAACATACATGCAATAAACACTCTTATTGGAACTATTGATGATCAAATAGAAGATTGGCTTGGAGGTGGCAACTCCAAATAGGTGCACCTCTTAGGTTTTTAATTTATTAATTGATAGGTAATTGTTGAAAGTTTTGGAATGTTTTACGTAGTTAGAAGTTTTGTTTCTTATATATTATGGTTTTTGTGGTGGTTGCGTACTGTTGTGTTTAAGAAATTAATTGTTCCAATATTATAATTAATTAAATTCAAAGCTAGATGATTTGCCTTCTCCTCGATGGGAAAGTTTTAGATTTACTTTTCCTTGTTGGAAAGTTTTAGGTTTTCTTCTTCTTGTTGGAAGTTTTGTTATTCATTATGTGGTTCTAGTAATTTTATGTATTGTCATGAGTTTCAACATTGTAGAGAGCAGACAATCAAGTTTTAGGTTTTCTTCTCCTTGTTGGGAAGTTTTGTTATTCATTTTGTGGTTCTAGTAATTTTATGTATTGTCATGAGTTTCAAACATTGTAGAGAGCAGTCCGATTGTCAAATTATTTTAATTTTACATTTACAACTAAATTATTGACAATTTGTTTGAACAAATAGGACTAGCGAATTAATGTATTTGATTCTATGTTGGGTCCTATATTGAGCCATGAATGATTAATGAAATTTCAATTTCTATCAAAAAAATAAAATTCAAAGCTAGATTGATGGTAGTTAGATGTTTCTTTGAACCATCCAAATTAACAATAATTAACAATTTTTTTTTATTTGCACTTGCAAAAATTTGGGTATGAACAGGTCCGAGTCTGGACAACCCTTACTATAAAGAAGTATATTCATTGTCCAGACTTGGTTCGATTTGAAATTCGAACAAGACTAACTTGTCCGGACCCGTTTCCTTAAAATTTGGATTATTCGATTGTTCGAATTTGCTGCAATCTTAAAAAATAAATTCTTATATAGAAAACATCTTCAAATGTTGTAATGTACATATATATATATATTATAATTTCATAATATGCAATTTAAAAAAGTAATGTCAAAGTCTTAACAAAAATTGCAAACGAAAAATTAATGTAACTGTAACGACCCGAAAAATTGTGTATTTGTGAATGATGACATGTACTTTGTATTTATACTCGTATTTGAGTGGCCGGACAGTGAAGTCGGTAAACGAATAGAAAACCAGCTGAACGGGCATCGACAGATGGGGTACGGGTACATGGGACTTTAAAACACTAAAAATGATTAATAAATAAGCCAATTAATGGTAATTGAGCCGATTAACGACGAGCGTTGAGACCAAACACATGACTCGCGAGATGTGGTGTGTTTGGAGTGCGTTGAGTGTGAGACCAATTTCTCCAAAACACATGACAAGTCATCGCGAGATGTGGTGATTTAATCAATTTGTAATTTTGAAAGAGTGCGAATAAAATATCATGTGAAAATGAAAAGGCGGGAAAATGAATAAATCAAGTGCATGATAAGCAGACTGATAGATAAACAATCGATATTTGCATGTTCTAAGATTCAAAAGAGGCCCATGAGTGGTTTAATTTCACAGCAATACGACAAAGATCTCGCAAGATCTCCCCGGGCAATGTCGCAACACTAGCGCAGCGTGAAATCGAGAGGCATCGCAACAACTCTCGAATCCAGTACCCAGTACACACATCACTAGGGGTGGTCAATTACCCCTGCAGGAGGCACCCTCGTTGTCCCAGCTAGTGCGGGACTACATAATACCTTCGAGACACACACTCATGCCAAGAACATACTACAAAGAATATGGAATGAAATTTCAAACAAGGCTCAATTCAACATTATCAATGAATAGAGGAATGTATAAATCACATGTCATTTTCCTACAGGCCTACTGACATACACACATACAAGGTACGTATGTACTTACCTGACTAACGCAACCCGGTACCACTCCGAGACTATAATGCGTTTCCCGCAGTTTCTCGACTACCTGATAAATGTTTAAGTCTCGAATATTAGTTTAGGGTTAGTATTTAGTTTTAGGGTGATTCTCATAAACTTGGTTTAAAATGGTTAGTTAGAGCGACTCAAACAATTGCAAAAAAGTCCTCCAATGTAACGACCCAATTAATATTTTTCATTATTTTATGACGTCATTACAGACGTGGACGCCAGCGTGGACATTTGTGGGTTCCACAACGAGGCTGGAGTGCGTCCGGATTAGGTAAATAGTATTTTGTGTATTGTTTTGGTTAATTTTGCGATGTTTATGTTAAAATAGGTCAACGAAATCGCGATGTGTGTAATTATATTTTAAATTGACGTGTGAGATTGTGTATTGGGAATTCGCATCGATATGTGTGTCGACGCGGGTACCTGGTGGATTAAAGACGAAATTTTAAGTTGAGAAAAATATTACACACATTAAATGAGTTATTTGTGATAAATATGTAAATTGTTGGGCGCCTAGGGATACGCGGGGTCGTGGTCGACACGCGTTGTGGTACGTTAGTGTGCACGCCCGAGTACGTTCGTTGGCGCGCACGACGAAATTTTAGGCGCGAAAGTATAGACGAATATATATATATATATATATATTTATATATATGTATATAAGGAATTTAATGTGTATATATATAAATATATATATTAAAAATCAGAAAATTAAGGAAATAATTGTGAAATGACTAAAAAGGGTATGAACTTTGTAAAGGATTGTGGATATGGATAGGGGCATTTTGGTCATTTCACCTCTAAATTATTGATAAACACAACACCGACACCACATTTTTCACCATTTCGATCGATCGAAAAGAGGAGGAGAAGAGAAATTGAGAGACCGTGAGAGAGGAGAGAAGAAATTGACGAGGAGGAGAGGCAAAGCGAGGCGTGGGTAAGGTGAGTTGTGTGCTTTGTTATTGTTGTTGTTCGTTGATGTTATTGTTGTTTCGTTGAAGTGGTGGCGGTGGTGGCGAGTTTTGGGAGCTCGGACGAACTGCAAGAGCAGTTCGTCCGAGGAAGGAGATGATCCAAGAGAGTCATCTCCCCTCCTAATTGATCAATAAAAAAAAAAGACCCAACCGGGTCAGGCCGACCCGCCTGTCTGGCGGGTCAAGTGCTGACCCGGTTGGCCGGTTCGGTTGGCGGACCGGACCCGGGTGAACCGGGTCCGGTTCAGCCCAACTCTTAAAAAAAAAAAAAAAAAAAATAGTTTTGAAAAAAAAAAATTCTAGAAAATTCATAGAAATTTCATATAAAATAGGAAAATTTTAAAAAAATTATATTTTGATCAAATAAAGGGATTTTGGGATTTTCTCAGAAATGTTGGCGAGATAATAGTCCGGGTTTTAGCCTCGAAAAATGAAAAATTGACATAATATATTAAATTGAAGCTAATTTAGTGATAAATGGTAATAGGTATAATTCGGGTGATAATTTGAATTGTCGGGTGTTATTGGAGCCGAAAGCTGGGATTTGGTTTTCGGGACGCGGAGTGCGGATTGAGGTGTGTAGTATCCCAATTGAACTTCACTTTAGTATTTACTGTTTGATTTATTTGAATTCAGTTCTATTTATTCTTTACTCCATTTCATTATTGCTTTACGGTGGTGAGTACTCTCACTGGTGACTTTACGGTAGTGGAGTTACTCTACACTGGTGTCTTTACGGTGTTGAGATCACTCCCCACACTGGTGCTTATTCGTTACGGCCATAGAGTCCACTAAGTCATAGCACTTGTCTAGGCATACGCCAGTGAATAGGCTGCCCGGGTATGGTAGGCTGGTGTGGGTGCGTCGTGAATGTACGCCGACCACCTAGAGGGTCCAGGGTCACCCGATAGAGGTGCTTTCATAGGCTGTCCCTGGGGGAAAACCCGAAGTATGACTTGGTCTGATTTTATTGTGCACGTACTTTGTTTCATTACTATATTTATGCATGCGATGATCCTTTTACAGTTGTCTGTATTTTTTTTGTTCCGCATGTTTAATTATAGTATTTTAAATTTCATTACTTTTACTTTCGTAATTACTTGGTGAATTTCCTTGGGATTACTCACTCTGGACTCGCCATCTGTCTTTTTGTGATGGCGGAGTGCAGATCCTAGTACGAGCCGGGAAAAGGGCAAGCTTGAGGACTACATCGATTGACAGCTCTAGCCCTACTCGTACGTATGTTTATATTTACTCATTTTATGCTAGGTTTTGGGCTTGAGAGATAGGTTGTATATTTTGATATTTTGAGGATTCAGATGATATGTATATGATGTACAGTTGGTATAGTTTCCACTTAGGCATTTTGCTCATAATATACATGTTGAATCTTTATGTTGTTAGTAAATCTTCCGCTGCGTAAATTGTGGTTAAATGATATTAAAGGAACAAAAGTTAACTCATAACATCAAAGTTAACCGGAAATTGATTAATAATGGATAATTAGGCGTGGGACATAGCTGGCGGTGACGTGGACAGTTGTGGGCCCACGTGGCCTCCCGTGGCGGACCAATGTGGAATTTGGGGCCGCCATATTTTGGTATCAGAGCGAGGTCAAACCTTGGGAATTGGAGATTGAACAAGAATATAAACTCAATGAATAAATCTTAGATGTGGAAACCACAAGTGAATGATTAAAGACTTAGTTGGGAAGTGATGTTAGGCGGGTAGATTTAAGAAATTACATATGCGTATGTTTTGATTGTGTACTATATATTATACGCGTATATACTGAGTTTGATCCAATGCACGTTGGTTGTGCAGTTTATGATGGACAGACAGACTCCTACTACTCCACCGACTACTTAGCAGGAGATTGGGGAGACTAGTGACCATACCACTAGTGAGGTAGCTGATTTACGAGCCATGATGTAGATCGCGGCGAGCGGCGGTTATTACGCGAGAACAACAATTACTTCAAGAGAGCATGAGATGGCTGAGTTGATGGAGTATATCCGGAGTTCGAGGATGCCAGCAGTGGCACCGACTGCTGAGCGTGTTGCACCTACTACTACTCGACGACGACCTTAGCACCATTTGTTACTACTACTGCAGTGGCTGGGTCGAGAGACGATGATAGAGAGGGTTGAGCCAGTTGTAGTGCCAGCAGAGACTACTGTGGTGACACCCACTACTACAGAGCAACAGATAGGGACTTCGACTGCTAGGAGTAGGATGTCAGAGGCAGCGAAGATGGTGAAGGATTTTATGAGGTTTAACCCTACGTATTTCACTGGAGTTAGTGATCCTGAGGTTGCAGGACATTGGTTGATGACTCACAGACGACTACACCAGTTGCTGGAGGTACCCGAGGTGGACCAGGCACGTATCTCAGGTTACTGTTTGAGGGGTCAGGCCGCAGTTTGGTGGACCACCTACACTGACATACATGGTACGTCAGCGACGTGGGGAGAGTTTAGACAGTTATTTCTAGACGAGTATATTCCCACAGAGGTGCAATTACGATTGAGGGAGCAGTTCTTGAGTTTGCGACAGGGTACCATGTCAGTTTCTCAGTACATGGACTGATTCCGGTATCTCATGATGTATGCTATGGATGTGGCTAACACGGAGAGATTACAGATTTATTATTTCATCAGAGGCCTGGATGAGAGGATTGGTGGGGTGATAGTCGCGACTGGTGCAGAGACACTACATATTGTTTATGATAGAGCATTGGCTCGTGAGACATATCTAGGACACCGGGGGTGAGCTTGGAGAAGGGTCTGGACAGAGTTCTCGGTCTGATTAGAGACCGAAGAGAGCGAGAGATTAGTCTGATAGACAGAGACATGATCAGGGTCGACGAGATAGGCATTACGAGCAGGAGAGAGGAGCTGAAAGGCAAGTAGTACGTTACTGCACCTGCCCCATTTGAGCAGCCACGACAGCGTATTCGAGATGGAGAAGGTCGTGGTAGAGGACAGAGAGGTCGAGGTCGTGACAGGGCTCAGGTGCATATAGTGTCACAGTCGGATTGGCGGGAGACGCGACGGTGTTTCAGATGTCATCAGGTCGGACATGTACAGATTAATTGTCCGATGGCAGCTTCATCCTCATGGGCACAGATTGAGCCAGCTAGGGAGAGAGTTCATGCTGCTACACCTACTGCCGTACAGCCAGATCGTGATGCGACTCGTCAGCTTGTCGAGGGTATGTTATCTATATGCGATGTCTTCATGCATGTATTATTTGATTCCGGTAGTACCTTGTTGTTTATATCGGGACGTAGGGTCGGACAGTTAGGGTTATCTATTGAGACTTTAGATCCACATCTTGTCCTCGATGCACGCTGTTGGGGATAAGATTTATCCTAACCGGATATGCTGGAATTGTGTGGTAGAGATTGAGGGACACTAGTTACCTGTCGACTTTCGTGTCCTAGAGTATTTAAAGTTTGATGCTTTATTGGGTATGGACTGGTTATTGGCGTATCGCGCACACATTGATTGTTTTGGTAAGGTGATAGTATTTGATATTGAGGGCATTCCGGTATTTACTTTTGTTGGGACGACGTCAGACTTACCGATTGCTACTGTGAGGCCGATTAGCTACGACTCAGGAGATGGAGGCATTTAGGATGATGGTGGAGCCAGACCGGAGACCCGAGGTTAGAGTGGAAGATGTCCCAGTAGTGTGTGAGTTCCCGGAGGTATTCCCCGACGATTTTCCATGTTTACCACCTCCTAGGGCAGTTGAGTTTATGATTGAGTTGATTCCGGGGACGCACTGTAGATATCTGACCGACCGTACTGGGATGTCAGCGTCGGAGCAAGGAGAGTTGAGATCCCAATTAGAGGAGTTGTTACAGAAGGGTTTTATCCATCCCAGTATGTCTCCTTGGGGCGCGCCAGTCTTATTTGTTAAGAAAAAGGATGGTTCTTTGAGGATGTGCGTAGACTACAGGAAGCTGAATCAAGTGACGATTCGAAATCGTTACCCACTTCCTAGGATTGATGATCTATTCGATCAGTTGGCGAGTGCTAAGTTTTTCTCGAAGATTGATTTTCGTTCTGGATATCATCAGTTGAGGATTCGGGAGAGTGATATCGAGAAGACGACGTTTAGCACGCGCTATGGATTGTTCGAGTTCACAGTCATGCCATTTGGGGTGACTAATGCGCCGGTTATCTTTATGGATTTGATGCACCAAGTACTACGGCCATTTCTGAATCGTTATGTGATTGTATTCATCGATGATATCTTAATATACAGTAAGACTTGTGAGGAGCACGAGAGACACCTCAGAGATGTTTTGATGGCGTTCAGGGAGCACAGATTGTACGCTAAGTTCAGCAAGTGTGCTTTCTGGCTGAGAGAGGTGAAATTTTTCGGACATGTCATTGGTAGTCAAGGAATATCTGTTGATGGAGACAAGATTCGAGCGATTATTGATTGGAAGACACCTGAGTCAGTTTCGGACATTCGTAGTTTCTTAGGGCTTGCGGGCTATTACCAGCGGTTTGTGCAGGATTTTTCTTTGATTGCAGCACCGATGACGAGGTTGACCAAGAAGAATGTTAAGTTTGAATGGTCTGAAGACTGTGAGGCATCATTTTTAGAGTTGAAGAGGAAGTTGACTTCTGCGCCAGTGTTGGCTCTACCTGAGACAGGGAAAGGTTTCTCAGTCAACACAGATGCTTCCGGGACTGGGTTGGGATGCGTGTTGATGCAGGAAGGACACCCAATTTCATATTTATCGAGGCGATTGAGACCCCACGAGGAGAATTATCCGGTTCATGATTTAGAGCTAGTTGCAGTTGTGTTTGCGCTCAAGGCTTGGTGATACTATCTCTATGGGAGAGGTTTTTGTTATTCACGGATCATCAGAGTTTGAGGTATCTGTTCACTCAGAAGGATCTGAATATGCGGCAAAGACGGTGGCTTGAGTTACTGAAAGACTACGATTTCGCGATTGAGTACCATCCTAGGAAGGCGAATGTAGTTGCTGATGCGTTGAGCCGGAGTGGTATAGAGAGTCAGACTGTGCTGCGGGAGATGACACATGAGCATGGATTACCGGAGGCTGCGACGGTGTTGTGTTTGTCAGATGCTTTTGCTGATGTTCATATCTGTTGCCAAATGCGTGTTCCTATTGTGTCGTTAGAGAGGTCGCTGAGTGGCAAAGGGTTGACGGATATTTTGCTCGCTTCAGCTGTCTGGCTCAGGATCTGGGTTGCACAGATTGGTTTAGTGGTTCAGACCAGTGCTTGAGACATAGGGGCAGGTTGTGGATACCTGAGGTGCAGGAACTACGTGATAGCATTCTTGAGGATGCATACCGTTCGCGGTATACAGTTCATCCTGGTAGGACTAAGATGTATCATGATTTGCGACGTTTGTTTTGGTGGCCTGGGATGAAGGTCGATGTGGGTGCATATGTGAGAGCTTGTCATATTTGTCAGCAGGTTAAGGCCGAGCACAAGAGACCCGCTGGATTGTTACAGCCACTACCGATTCCACAATGGAAATGAGAACATGTTACGATGGATTTTGTGAGCGGGTTGCCACAGACTGCGAGACGTCATGATGCTGTATGGGTTGTTATTGACAGATTGACGAAGTCTGCACACTTCATCCCTATATCGATGAAGTATTCGTTTCCTCAGTTGAGTATTATTTTTGAGCGAGTGGTTATTAGGCTACATGGAGTGCCGATATCTATTATGTCTAACAGAGATCCCAGGTTGACTTCGAAGTTGTGGGAGAGCATGCAGGAGCAGTTTGGGACGAGACTACAGTTCAGTACGGCTTATCATCCTCAGACAGATGGTCAGTCAGAGAGATTGATACAAATATTAGAGGATATGCTCAGAGCATGCATTTTGCAGTTTGGAGGTGCTTGAGAAGAGTATTTGCCGTTGTGTGAGTTCGCGTACAACAACAGCTATCAGGCGAGTATTGGTATGCCACCATTTGAGGCTTTGTATGGTAGACCTTGTAGATCACCAGCTTGTTGGGCAGCACCTGAGGATGTGGCAGTGATTGGACCTGAAGTTATTGTTGATCATACCGAGAAAATTCAGCAAATTAGATTGAGATTGCAAATAGCTCAAGATAGGCAAAAGAAGTATGTTGATAGGTATCTTGAGGGTTTGAGTTATGATGTGGATGACTTGGTATATCTGAAAGTTTCGCCCTGGAAAGGACATCAGAGGTTTGGAATCAAGAGGAAACTAGCACCGAGATATATTGGACCGTTTAGAGTTATAGCACGTATTGGGACAGTAGCATATAGATTGGAGTTGCCAGCAGAGTTAGCAGGCGTTCATCCAGTGTTTCACGTGTCTATGTTGAGGTTAGCTAAGTCAGGACCGAGGCCGATGGTGGATATTAGACAGATTGAGGTTCGTCCTGACGTTTCATATGAAGAGCAACCCCTTGAGATCATGGATCGTAGAGTTCAGACTCTGAGGAACAGGGAGATTCCGAAGGTGTTGGTATGATGGCAGCATCACGGGACTGAGGGACTCACCTGGGAGCTCGAGTCGACTATGAGACAGAGATATCCTCAGTTATTCACTGGTGAGTATTAATTATAACTTAAATTTCGGGACGAAATTTCAATTTAGTTGAGAAGAACTGTAACGGCCTAATTAATATTTGCCGTTATTTTATGACGTCATTACAGATGTGGACGCCAGCGTGGACGTTCGTGGGTTCCACAGCGAGGCTGGAGTGTGTCCGGATTAGGTAAATAGTATTTTGTGTATTATTTTGGTTAATTTTGCGATGTTTATGTTAAAATAGGTTAACGACATTGCGATGTGTGTAATTATATTTTAAATTGACGTGTGAGATTGTGTGTTGGGAATTCGCATTGATATGTGTGTTGACGCGGGTACCTGGTGCATTAAAGACGAAATTTTAAGTTGAGAAAAATATTACACACATTAAATGAGTTATTTGTGATAAGTATGTAAATTGTTGGGCGCCTAGGGACACGTGGGGTCGTGGTCGACACGCGTGGGTGGTACGTTACTGTGCATGCCCGAGTACGCTCGTTAGCGCGCACGACGAAATTTTAGGCGCGAAAGTATAGGCGAATATATATATATATATATTTATATATATGTATATAAGGAATTTAATGTGTATATATATATAAATATATATTAAAAATCAGAAAATGAAGGAAATAATTGTGAAATGACTAAAAAGGGTATGAACTTTGTAAAGGATTGTGGCTATGGATAGGGGCATTTTGGTCATTTCACCTCTAAATTGTTGATAAACACAACACCGACACCGCATTTTTCACCATTTCGATCGATCAAAAAGAGGAGGAGAAGAGAAATTGAGAGACCGTGAGAGAGGAGAGAAGAAATCGACGAGGAGGAGAGGCAAAGCGAGGCGTGGGTGAGGTGAGTTGTGTGCTTTGTTATTGTTGTTGTTCGTTGATGTTATTGTTGTTTCGTTGAAGTGGTGGCGGTGGTGGCGAGTTTTGGAAGCTCGGACGAACTGCAAGAGCAGTTCGTCCGAGGAGGGAGATGATCCAAGAGAGTCATCTCCCCTCCCAATTGATCAATCAAAAAAAAAAAAAAAACCAAATCGAACCAGAGCTTCTAGTTCGATTTGGAGAAGAAGACCCAACCGGGTCAGGCCGACCCGGCCCTGTCCTGGGCGGGTCAAGCCGACCCGGTTGGCCGGTTCGGTTGGGCCGGACCGGACTCGGGTGAACCGGGTCCGGTTCAGCCCAACTCTTTAAAAAAAACAGTTTTGAAAAAAAAAATTATGAAAAATTCATAGAAATTTCATATAAAATAGGAAAATTTTAGAAAAATTATATTTTAATCAAATAAAGGAATTTTGGCATTTTCTCGAAAATGTTGGCGAGATAATAGTCGGGGTTTTAGCCTCGAAAAATGAAAAATTGACATAATATATTAAATTGAAGCTAATTTAGTGATAAATGGTAATAGGTATAATTCGGGTGATAATTTGAATTGTCGGGTGTTATTGGAGCTGAGTTGGGGTTTGGTTTTCGGGACGCGGAGTGCGGATTGAGGTGTGTAGTATCCCAATTGAACTTCACTTTAGTATTTACTGTTTGATTTATTTGAATTCAGTTCTATTTATTCTTTACTCAATTTCATTATTGCTTTACGGTAGCTGAGTACTCTCACCTGGTGAATTTACGGTAGTGGAGTTACTCCTACCTGGTGTCTTTACGATATTGAGATCACTCTCCACCTGGTGCTTATTCGTTACGGCCATAGAGTCCACTAAGTCATAGCACTTGTCTAGACATACGGCGGTGAATAGGCTGCCCGGGTATGGTAGGCTGGTGTGGGTGCGTCGTGGATGTACGCCGACCACCTAGAGGGTCCAGGGTCACCCGATAGAGGTGTTTTCATAGGCCGTGTGCCTGGGGGAAAACCCGAAGTATGACTTGGTCTGATTTTACTGTGCACGTACTTTGTTTCATTACTATATTTATGCATGCGATGATCCTTTTACAGTTGTCTGTATTCTTTTGTTCCGTATGTTTAATTATAGTATTCTAAATTCCAGTACTTTTACTTTCGTAATTACTTGGTGAATTTCCTTGGGATTACTCACTCTGGACTCATCATCTGTCTTTTTGTGATGACTGAGTGCAGATCCTAGTACGAGCCGGGGAAAGGACAAGCTTGAGGACTACATCGATTGACAGCTCTAGCCCTACTCGTACGTATGTTTATATTTACTCATTTTATGCTAGGTCTTGGGCTTGAGAGATAGGTTGTTTATTTTGATATTTTGAGGATTCAGATGATATGTATATGATGTACAGTTGGTATGGTTTCCACTTAGGCATTTTGCTCATAATATACATGTTGAATCTTTATGTTGTTAGTAAATCTTCCGCTGCGTAAATTGTGGTTAAATGATATTAAAGGAACAAAAGTTAACTCATAACATCAAAGTTAATCGGAAATTGATTAATAATGGATAATTAGGCGTGGGACATAGCTGGCGATGACGTGGACAGTTGTGGGCCCACGTGGCCTCCCGTGGCGGACCAATGTGGAAATTGGGGCCGCCATATCCAATTGAGTTGTATTCAAGTTACGCCATGAGCCTGTGGCCCCGCGGCGTAACTGTGGCGTTTTATACTTAAAACCCATATACACCACACTTATGAATCCATATATTCACCCCAAAGTCACACAACCGCACTCACGACACCTGAGTAACATGAACACAACAAAGGCACTTCGACACACACCCCGCCACTCTAAATTAACTCACACATATGATGGGCCTTATACACCCACTATGTATTTTAAAAACAAGTTGCATATATAGTGGGCTTTAGTTGAAGTAAAGAAAGTTATTAAGTCTCATTTGGGCCTACACTAGTAAAGATCCATTTACAAACTCTTCTTCTTTTTAATGCATACACATATAATAATAAGATTTATGGTTACACACCCCACACATAATACACCCCACACCCCAACTGTGGTGCACACACACACGCCACTGTTATGTGCACACAACACCCCACTGTTGTGTGCACCCTACTGTTCTACACACCCACACACACAACACAAGTTGGTCCTCATAATGCATACACCAAAACCATCACACACACTTCAAACTGTCACACATACACACACCAAAATCGTCACACATAGGGTCACCTCTGGCCAGCAGAGTCGCCGGAGGATGACCTCTGGTCAGCCTCGACCGGCACTAGTGTCGGTCATCCAAAACAGTGGCACAAACCATCACCAAAATAACTCAAAAACGTAAAAAACAGTAAGTAATATGGAAGAACAAAACAATGGAGAGAGAGAGAGAACAGTGGGAGAGACGCTTACCTAGATATCTCCGGTGGTCGTTCGTGGTTCCAGCACTGTGGTGGATGGCGGTGGTGACTGGCCAGACGAGAGAGAAGACAACCGAGAGTAATAGAGAGAACGTGAACTGCCGAGAGAGAAAAAGAAGAGAAAGAGAGAGAGAGCTCACCTAAGCGTCTCCGGTGGGTGGTGGAGAGGTTAGCTCCGTGGTGGGTGGCGGTGGTGATGGTCCAGCCGAGCGTGAGGGGAGAGAGATCTTGCACAGTCGAGAGTGAGAGAAACCGTGAGGTGAGGGAGAGACGTGTGAGCAGAGAGAGAGACATGTGAGCAGAGAGAGGGAGAGCCTCACCTCGTCGGAGTCGGCGTCTCCGGTGAATGGATGTGGTGGCAGTGGCGAGAGGAGGGAAGGAGTGAATAGTGACGGCAGTTGGATGAAGAAGATGATGAATAGTGTACATTAGGGTTTAGGGTAAAAAAATGTTTTTATATCTGTGTAATATTGTGAAATAACCCTTTTACCCTTAAGTTCACACTTGCTATTTTCTTGAACAGTTGCCCTTATGAGTCATTTACCTCATCATCATGACTTAACACAAATACACATCTCAATGCCAATCTCATGGCTCTCCTTATCAAGCTGTGTTACTTTAACAGTTTTTATTCCATAGTCCGTATGCTACGAGACTATTCAACTCCCGCATTGATCTTACATTTCCTTGGCCCGCATTTCTCCAAAGTTTGGTTCACCGCGCCCGTTTTCTCGCCACATCCCGTCAACTAATTAATTAAATTATTAGAAAATTCATTTATTGAGTTTTTATCCCCCGTTTAACTAGGCGAAATCTCACTCAACTAAAAATCGCCTGAACGGCTCGAGACCCGTAAAATACTAAAATACTAATACACACAATCAAGGAATCATAAAATTACCTCAGTGTCGACTCCCAAAGTTCGAAATACAGTCCAGTATTCACGTAGCCAGGTCACAATCCTGACAAGTGTAACGCAAGTTAGTTAAAAACTCGGGGTTGTTACAATGAGAACGGACCAGGGTGTTGGTTAGTTAAGTGATGCATGTGCCACCTAGTGGAGTCATATAATGAAGTGTTAGAATAGGCGGTCAACTAAGGTAGTGTTAGTTGGACCGACCTCGAGATGCGCATATGTGGGGATGAGGTGTGGGCCTATATAAAGACCCACCACCACACTTTTCGCTCATTTCCCTTCTCTCCTCTCTTTCTCTTCTCTTCTCCTCTCAAACTCGGTGAGCAAGGAATTGTGGACAACCATTGGAAGGTTGTCCACCCCGTCGGAGAGCCACCAGAGTTATAAGGACTCGCCGGAGAGGTGAGATCTCCTCTCTCCTTGTAATTTCCTTTCCTCCTTTCCTTATTTTGAGTCTCTTGTGTTAATTCAATGTTGTGTCATCACCATGACCGAGGGTGGCTTGCCGGAGACGAGTTTGGTGTTCCACCAATGTCTTGACAACCCCTGGAGCGATCAACACGCGACATCAGTGCAGGTGTTGTTGTGTAATTGCAATTTGATATTACTTTGTTTGGGTTTTCAGATTTGATGTTGGTTTTGGGTTTTCAATTGAATCGAGCATCTCACGACAATCCAAGGTTGATTTCGGGGAGTCTTGATGCCCGAAAAATGATGTCGATGATCGCCTAGAGTGGTGGGTGGTGTTGATGATCTATAAGTTTGATTTTCAGTTTCTGAGTCGACACCGTGGAGACGTCGCGCGTTCATTGCGTGGCGATGTCTCCCACATACGAAAATTCTAGAGATGAATTTGGATTTCGTGCTCGAGCCGCGGAGACGGCGTCTCGCGGCGCTGCAAATAGTGTCTTGTTTTTGATATTTTTGTTTTTCATTCGTGTCCGACGCGGTGGAGACGTTTTCCAGTGTGTCATGACCGCGACGTCACCCACGTATGTGTGGAACAGAGACAGTTGATTCTCACGCCGTGAAAAAGTTTTCAGTTTCTAAACTTTACGGCATCTTGAACATATGAGTTTTGTTTTGTGTTTGCGTAAAAACGCTATATGGGACATTTTGAGCTTTTTCATGGTATGGCGTGTATGACATATGTGATACGTGTTTTGAGTATGTGTAGGTGTTTCAGTGTGTGCATGATATACGGCGTGAAAAGGGTTTATAGGGTCACGGTGTGTATCACTTACTTAAGTGTGTACGTGATTTATGGGCATATACGTCGTGAGCACGCCGTGGTCCATGGGCCTCACGGCGTGACCCACAGACGTCCCAGCCAGAATGAAAACGAGTTAAACTTTTAAAATTGATTTTTAATTGAGATTTGTGGGTAACTTTGGTGTATACCATAGGACTAAGTACTGACCCTAAGCCCATTAATTGGGGGTTAAAACCATTGACAAGTAGTTTGGGAACTCGGACAAAGGGTGAGGATCGCGAGAGCGTGATGGGTACGCGATGTACCAAGTAAGTTAGTAAGCCAGTAAAAAAATATCACGTGATTCTATATCCTCTGTTGATTGTGATTGTTGAATTGATATCATTCTATTCCTTGGTTGTGTGTTCTTGGCGTAAGTGTGTGTCAGAGTACTCGACCTTGCACTAGTGGGGCAACGCAGACACTTTTGTACAGGAGTGTGGGACCACCCATAATGATCGTGTGACACCAAGTATTGGGGGCTTGTGTCCCCCATCATGGCTATGCCTTCGCTTGTGTTGATGTCCAGGGAGATCTTGCGAGATCTTGTCGTCATGTCATGATTTAGACCACTTATGAGCCTCTTTTGAATTCTTGGAACATGCAAAATTTCGATTATTATCTGTTAGTCTGATTATCTTACATCTTGTTATATTTCTTGTCTTTCAATTACCGCATGATTTTTGGTCTGCTTTGTTGATTATTCGTGAATTACTGTTATATTCTTCTGGCATTACTTTCAATTTCTCTCAGTTACTCACCGTCTAGTTTATGATGGTGGGTGCAGATAGGACAGGTAACGACAAGAGAAAGGGACCGACGATAGGTGACTTCCTCTGAGCGCTCCTCGGGGATGATTTCTTTCTTTGCTACGTAGTATGTAATTGTTTTTATTTACATATGTTATTTTTGAAACATTATGGATAGAATTGGGTTGTGAGACTTGGATATCATGTATATGCCCCCATCATACTATGGTCACCAAGTTTTACATTTGATCTTGTATTCAAGGTTCCACATTTATTAGAATTCTCGATTTCCCTTTGAGTTATAGAATGGTTATAGTTGAATTCCGCTACGTATTGATCTAATAAGTTTTATAATCTAACAACTCATATTTTGAACTGTAAATGAATGAATTGAGGCTGATTAGGTGCGTATAGACTCGCCAAGTACCGACTCGGGAACCTATACAGGTCTAGGCCGGGTGTACCTAATTGCTTCAAAAATTGGGGCCATCATAGTAACATTACTGGAAATAATTCATGTAGTTAAATATTTAATATCAAGAAACAAATGTTCAAATATAAAAAAAATTAAAATTTAATTTATTCTAAAATCAAAGATATCTTTAGTGCATTAATTTTTGTGTATTAGAGTAAATTAGTGTTTGTTAATCTATTTAATAACTACTAAGTGTTTATCTATAGTATATATAATGCCAATCCTCCCTAGGATCTTGTTAACTAAAAACTTATCATTATTCCGATATTACCCTTATTGTATTTTCTTGATTAGTTTGAACACTTTTAAGAATTAAACAATAGGGGGCATATTTGGAAAACAATAAAATTTTCAAATCTAACTTATCAGATTTGATTTGGAACAGTTTTTCTAACTTCCTATAATTGCTATTCTAGCATTGATGGATCTCTCCGTCCTTACAAAAATGGAGAAAACAAAAAAGAATACCAGAAGGCCTGTACATTACAGAGAGAAAGGATAAATAGAGAGATTAATCAATAGAGAAATAACATAAATTCTATTAGTTTTTGTTGTTGTCCTTTGTCCACATCAAACCATCCAAATAGCAGTGATCTATGTTGAGTTTGGTCATCACACAATTCACACCTCACTTTTACTACAGGTATATTTTTTTTTTAATTAGGTTTATAATTGGGATTTACAACTACTTACTACTTTATTATAACATGACTACTCAACGTACGCCATCACAATTTTTATTTGTATCGTAGTGTGGGGTTGGGTGAGGAGAGCCATTTTTTTATGCTAGACCCCTTGAAGAATATTTTGTGTTTGTTTTTTTTTTTTTTTTTTACTTTTTATATCTTTTTTAGGATTTTTAAAATTTTAAAATATAAAATTGTATGTGCAATGTTTAACTCAAGGTCAACAAATTTATATTCAGGTCAAGATTGTACATCACGTGCAAAATATGTGTCCTATTGACTAGTTAAAGATAATTTTAACTTTATTTAAAATTTGAAGTGGGTCCGGGTCAAGTTTGGAGGTTAGAAGACCTTATTCAGATCCGACCCGATCCGATTTTAAATTTGAACAAAAGGTCTTTGTTTAGATACTCGATTTGAATTTGTTAAAATATTGTTCAAACTTTTTTATTTTGGACCAGACAAAATTGGGCAAACCTATGGTCCAGATACTATATTGCCAAGCCTAAGTTTTAGGAAAATAATAATGTAACACACTTTTGGTACATATTTGAGGTGCACACTTTGTTTATTATTTATTTATGACTCTTTCTTATTTCTCTTCATGTGTGGACTCTACATTATAAATAATTAAAAAACAAAATTTGCGCCTAAAATATGTTACACTACCATTTTCTTAATTTTTATGTCTAGTTGTGCTCTATTATGTTGTATGTGAAAATAATTAAATATTGAAACGGTTTCTTCATTTTCCTAATTTTTATGTCTAGTTGTGCTCTATCATGTTGTATGTGAAAATAATTAAATATTGTAACGGTTTCTTTGGTGATATGGCGCGTCTTTCTCTTGATAAGGCTCATGCAGTACTGTGCCGTGCTCCATGCCTTATCAGGGATTCAGGCTTCAACTTTTTTCATCGTTGAAAGCCCCTTAGCCCAGCTAGCAGCTTTTTCTTTTTCTTTTTTCTTGCAAGAAAAAAGACACATAAATCTTTTCACCGTTATATTGGTGATGCCCCAGCTTTCTTTTCCCATGTGGAGTGGACCCACTAACCTATCTTCAGTTTTCATGTTACAAGTTTTTCTTACTTTACTTGTGTTTTTAAGTGTGGAAAGTATAGGGGGTAATCGAGAAGACCATGAGGCTCGTGCACTCGTGTGCTGATCGTGAGAGTTTGACATGATGTCGAGCTTATGGTCAGATGGGACTTGGGAAAAAATTTCTCTTGAATCATGACTTTTGGTTTAAAGTGAGGTGTTCAAGTTATATGAACTAAAAAAGTTAGTCTCACATGATAAATTAAGACTTCAAAAAGAAGTACATAAATGATTATATCTCTTTTAAAGTAAAACTGACGAGTTAATATATACACTATTTTTGTGTTTATTTACTTTATTATAATACATTAAAGTCTCTAATTTTATTTAATAATTACTTATTTTTATTTATTTGATGTCTGTAGACATTGTTGATTAAAAAGAATAAAGTTAAAATTTTTTAGAATATTTTTGGTGTTCGCTCCATAAAGTGCACGTACACGCAGCACGAGACAGTGTTACGGAACCCACAGTCGGCTATCGCGAAGGCCAGGTGAAGTGCATGAAGAGTTTGAGCTCTAATGTTGAAGAATAAAGCAGGAAATTGGCTAACGAAAGGACTTTTGGACAGATGCTTCATTAGCTTTTAGTTTCTCCTCCAGACACACACTGTAGAAGAGACCAAAGGAGATGGAGCAGCTAAAAGACACCATCCATGATACAGAAGACACACTGCAAGCTCCATAGTCGCCAGATTCTGCCTTGAGTCACGCATCATCTTCAGATCGGATGAAAACAAAATTAACACGCTTCCGCCTCACCCGTGAGACACTCCTCCCGCCATCAGATCTACCTCGAGTCCCATGCCAAACATAACTCCCCTCTACCACTTGAGCGCTGCCACACATTCACCTCACCAAGTTTTTCTTTTCTCTCCTGGCCGACACCGACACAACACCGACACCGACACCGACACCACACAAGCCGCCACACCATAACCGAACACACGTTTTTTTGAACACACACCAGCCGAGACCCCTCCATTTTATTATTGTTGATTTTGTCAAAGACTTGGAAAGGATAAGGAGATTTTCATTTTGATTTAATTTGAATTTCTCAATTTATTTTGAAGTATTGAATCATGATTTCTCTTGGTTTTAGCATGTTAATTAATGATTTGAACTCATTTATGGGATAAATCTCTTATGTTTTAGGGATCTATGAACCACGAGTTGGATTCCTTTTGATTTCAATGTAAATATATTGTTTAATTCTTTTCCATGTGTTGATTTGTATATTCTTGCGTGCTATGCTATGTCTATCTTGATCAAGTGGGTGTAGATCATAGGGTTAGGAAGTCACCGTGACTATTGGGGCTTTAGGACCCGGACTTGAGAGAAACACAACCTTAGGAAATGTGCATGTCGACCGACGAACATTGAATAGGGAGGCGTTAGAATTTGATGTCTAGTTTGGTGCTTTCACTTATGCTACTCACGCCGACCGGCGGAGTCCGAGTGAGCCACCAGAATCTCCATCACCGAGACCTTGGGATGGAGTGAATTTTAGGATATTTGCCTATCAACACATGAATTGAGGAGTTTTCTAATTGCATTGGATCGAAAGGATATAATTTAGGTGAATAGATTCCCTAAACTATTTTTCCATCGCTTAAAACAATTTAATTAATTGCAATTATTGTTAGCTTAATTAATTAGCGATTAGCGTAAATTAGTTCATTAGTTAGTTTAATTTCCATTTCAAATACCCAAACCATGTTTCTTAACTTTATGTCTTGATTGAACAATAGATTAGTTTTTAATAGTCCCTTGGGTTTGATATCCACGACTCGAACACCAGTTTGAGTCGCTATTACTACCGCAAAACCCCACACTTGGGGCTCGCCATCAAAAACCTCACACCTATGTGTTAAAGGGTGGTTAAGTTGGGGACAATATTGTTACTAGAAGAGATCCACATGTCCGTAAAAGAAGTGTCACGGCATGCCGCTTGCGGATGTTGTGCCGTGAGTGAGAAGATTAACATGGTATTAGAGCCGACGATTCAATCGGGACTCGTAAGAAGACCCCTTGGATGGATTTTTGTCCAAGGTGGAATGTTGAGATGTGTGGACCGAAATAATAGTCCCACATTGGATAAGTGAAACTTCTAAATGAAGTATATAAGTGATTATTTCCACTCTAATAGCACCGAATGAAAAAATTCAACATGGACTGAAATAACATATAGTTTCACATCTCTTAAGTAAGACTTCATAAAGAAGTATATGATGGATTTCTCTTCAATTAGTACTAAGACCTTTTGGAGTAAAATCCCCACATCGATTTATGAAATGGAGGTGGTTAAGTTGGTAATAATATTAATACAAACGAAGATCCACGGGCCACCCTCGCAGGTGTGCAAGGCGGGAAATTTAACATGGCATCAGATGGTAAAGACATCTATGCACACCTATGAATTGAATGTGGTTAAGTTACTATATATCTGTCAAAACATCTTTGATGAGATGGTAAAGACGTCACTTGCCAAAAGATAAGGTTTCGAGAGGTTGTGGTTCGACTCCCACTGAAGACAACAAAAAAGTTACACTATATATCTTTAAATGAGAATATTATAATACTAGAATGACAATGGGTATGAGAGACCCAACACATTAGCCCACAAGAGCCCTCCATGCGGCCTCGCGCGTGTTAGCATCGGGATTTGTGTGTGGCCCATATCCCGAAGTAGGCATGGATGGCTTTTGTAAGTCAATGTGTGTTGTGGTGTGACTTGCCATTGTTATTGTAGCACTTCCCATATCTTTAAATGAGAACATTATAATATGTTTTTACAAATGAAGTCGTTAACATTATAAGACATGCACACCATTTTTTTTAATAGGAAAGAAATAACTTTGCACCTACCAATATTTAAACCCATGACTTTTAACTTTCAAATCTTATAGCATATCATTGGGTCACCCAATTAGTTTGTAAGACATACAAGTCATTAACTAGTACATTTGCCCAAGCACAAGCTGCACAACACATAATTAAAACACAATCCGATAATAAAAAAAAACTGCTAGAACTTACATGTTTAATTCCCAATTAATCAAGGGTAAACCTCAATGATTGACCGGACACCCAAGACTGGTTTTATCTTAAAGTCTGAAAATCCTGCATCGAAAAAGATTTTTTGCCACTCTTGTTTGTTGCGTTCCTTGCCTTTGACTAGAACCATCATCAACATGTCGAAGAAAAATTGTGTTTCAAGGTGCTTGTGGTCTTGTTTCTCTTCGTTTACCACCATGTCTAGTATAATCACCCTCCCTCCCTCTTCCTTGGAAGGAATAGCTTCTTTGCATCGCTTCAATATCCTAACACAATCCTTGTTGTTCCAATCGTGTAGAATCCACTGACACAATATATTTAAAAAAAATAAAATAAATAATATAAGTACTTCGTATGAAAAAGAAAAATATACTATAAATACACCCCGAAAGTTGCAATAATTAAATGAGTTTGCCTACACACATCTCAATACGAAATTCAAATTAAAACCCCTTCACAATATAGGTAGGTTGCTAAGAATCCTATGAATCCAATGCAATATATATATATATATATATTATAATGTCTTTATCATGCATGTTTTCGAAAAAAAAAAAATGTAATGTATTTTATCATGAATGGTATCTCTCAAAGACGGCCTTGGTTAAAATGTACTTGTTAGAAGATTTGACTCATTAAAAGCAAAAGAAATTTGAAGATGTAAAGGTAGACCAAAGCTAGCTAACTAGCTTGTATGAGACAATCATTAGAAAGGATAGATCTAAAAGTTATTTTTTTTTTTTTTTATTTTGATGACATGCAAGAAGGATCTAAAAGATTTGAAAACTACACTATCAGTTGCACTAAATCAAGCGTAATGAAAGTCCATGCAAGTGGCCCCAACTAATTAATTCACGATTCGTTAAGAGTATCATGAATAGGGTGATCAAACCTTGAGAAGTACAGCATCAGCAGGAGGGATGAATTCGAACATGTCACCTCCTACAAACTCAACCATCGATATCTCACTCTTGGACGTGGAGGCTGCAACTTGAGGCAGGTCAAGAACAGTGCACTTGATATGCGGGAAGCTTTTCGCGATAATGAATGCCGCCGCGCCAATCCCACCCCCAACATCTACTATGGACTTCAACCCTCGAAACACATCGTCCCCCCAATTACTCACGACGATGTCCATCAAGAACTTGGCGTCGCTGGCCATAGCCTGGTTGAAAGCCTTGTTAAGATCTTCTGGCGTATCCCAAAGCCCGGTAGTGTGTGCTACCTTAAAGGGTTCAATTTCATTACGTTTGAAGGCATCACTCAGTACATGCCATGGACTCACAAGAGCTGAGTCTAACATCATCAACACAAACGGGGATACGTTGTTGAACTTCTCCTTTACAAGGATGGAAGATGTTGGAGTTAGGTGATACAAATAGTCGTCGTCCCCGTCTTGTTGATCATTGGCGGCGGAGCTATTAGTATTGTTTGTCTTGGCGAGAAGGCCAGAGTGGACGAGTAGGCGTAATAGGCGGCGTAGCCAATCGGTTTTGGCTATCGGTAGGTGAAGGGAAGCGATGAGTTGCGATAGGGTTATGGGTTGGCCATGCTGGTGTATGGCGTCTGGTATGCCTAGCTGAATAGCACACTTGAGGGACATGGAGTTGATGAAGCCAAAGGTGAGGTTCCACAAGTGTGATTGAGCTTCCAACAAACTCTCAACATCTACTTGTTTTTCATCATTTCGAGCCATAACTTCTTTTCGTGAAGACATCTCTAGCTCTTTTCTACCTCTTGATGCCCATTTATATGTGCAGTGAAAAGGGCACGTTTCTGTCACTGTATGAGGTCAACTGATCGATTATTCTAAAAAATAATTTAAGAACGGCGTTAATTATATACGCATCTCGAGATTTGTAGTCACACAACTCGATAAGTGTTCATCATGACACTAGATCAGGTACAATTGTTGCATCTGAGTGTCGTTGAGTTCCGATAAGAACCCATTTTGAGATGAGATCAAATCTACTAAAAAGAGAAGTATTAAAGGGAAGGAAAATGATAATCTAACACACATTAGACACACAATTAGGGCACACACTTTGTTTTTAGTTATTTATGGTATTTTTCCATATGTTATGTGGGGTGGGTGTGTGTGGGGGGGGGGGGGAGAAAGAAAATAAAAGACACTAAAGGAAATGAAAGACATAAAAGGAAAGAAAGGAAAGGAAGAGAGGAAGAAGGTGATAACAATGAAATAAAACTTTTCTTTTCTTTCTTGCCATTCTATTCATCAAGAGTTTTTTTTATACAAAAAAACCCTAACTTTTCTATAAGCCAATTAATTACATAAGGACACTTGTCTCACTTACATTGATTACACAAAAACTAAATAAAAAGGTAATAAATAAAAGGCTTAATTGGTTAAAATATCCTACCCTTTTACAACTTTTGTTATTATATTGTCACGGCTTGAATTTCTAACCCTTTATTAATTTCCTTAATTAGGATCACCGACCTACGACGTGGGATCCGCGTGAGATACGCACACCGACTGAGGCACATGACCGAGGTGTATTTTATATTTGTTGTGGTGTATGTCTAATGTTATGTAAATGTGTAGACTAATTAAGTCGATTCATGCAGTTATAGGTGTTGAGACGCTAGTGGGGATGCGCCTCGAGTTGTGTGCGAGCTAGGGAACTGGGTAGCTAGGCTTGTGATAAGTCTAAATTTATTTAAATGTGGTTCAAATGATCGAAGTACATAACCTATGGTTTATGTATTAAGTGAATCAAATTAGAAGTCCTATAGCCTTTAACAAAAATTGACAAACATAGATGTGTCTCAAGATACGTGCTAGCACACACTCCCACATAACACGTGTTAAGTAGTGAATCACTTGGCTGAAAATTAGTGGAGTTAGGAGTGAACCTAGTCCATAGGATTTGCCTTGTGATGTGGAGAACACATTAGATGAAACCAAAGAATATATAAGCAACACTTAAGCTTTTTGCTTCTCATTTGCATGTGAAGAACAACTGGAAAACCAGAGCTGAGGTGTCTTACTGCTGGAAATCTGGGGCTTCAAAAGGGGGATTTCAACTATAACGAACCTCAAATTTAATTGGTGACACGTATCGTGTGTCAAGACCGTGACCTACCAGTCATGACTTGTCATATTACTCAAGCCTCGGGAGTCGACACAGAGGTATATTTTATTTTTCTGTAATGTTTATATTATTATTTATACCTGAATGTAAACTCTGTATGTCATAGTGCATGATTTTGTTTTATTAATCGCCACGGTTTGTGTGGGAGATTTACGTAGGAAAAACAAGAATTTTAGGGTATAATACGGATAATTAAACACCGAGAAAATGGTAATTAGGGAATTATCAGAAAATAATAAATAATTAAATAAAATGCGAGAGCGAGCTTATGTCCGGGAACGCACGCGGTGCGAGTCGTGAGGTGAAACAGGTCCGAGAACGTGCTGTGTGAGCGAGAAATGGTTTGATTTTGAAGTTGTAGGCATCCATTGGAGTTATTAGTTGGTGTCATAGTTGGTGGATGGATTCAAGGAAAGACAAAGATGTGCCTTGAGATTCGTGCACAAGAGTTGATGAAATGAGAAGTATAAAAAATCCATCACCTTTTCTCTCTCCTCAATCCATTTCATTTTGAGCCAAACAATCGAACGAACAAGGAACGGGTGTTTCAGTGTTTTTGAGCTCGTTGCAACATCGAGGATCGACCAACCATGTGTGAAAAGGTAGGATCCTGACTCCCTTTGTGTTTATCTATGGTTTGACGTCAATTTTGTGGGTTTTTGTCATGACGATGTCGGATGAGATTTTCGAAAAATGTTGAAAATAAGTTTGGGTGGTGTTTTTGGGATCCATGAGATGATTAATTGATGATTTGTGAATTGGATTGTGTATTTGAGGAACTTTGGAATTTTTGGAAATTTTTGATGAATTTTCATATAATTATGAATTAGGGTATTTGTCGGGGTTTTGATGCAAAGTGAGTTGTGTTTGTTGTTGTTTTGGACGTCCCTAAGAGTTTGGGATAGGCTCCAAATGCAGTGATACGAGCCGGAGTTTCGAAAAACCCCAGAAAAGGTGTTCTTTGTGCCATGTCGTGAGGGACACTGTGGGGATTATCTCCCACAACGTCAATCACGGCGTCTGAGGCAGTGAGCCAAACCATTGTACACGCTTTAAGTGCTGCTATGGGTATTACCTTTGGCGGCGCCACGGCGGCGTCAGGAACAGTAAAAATAGATAAATTTTAAATAAATTTCTAAAATTTTGGAAAACTTTGGGGGACTATCTAGGGTCACGGAATGACTCTAATTGAACCAAATTTGGGTTAAATGATTTTCAGACTTTGAGAATTCGAGTGGGACAACTTAGAGGGTTATGCGAGGATTGGAGTTTTGCGGTATTTGAGGTATGTTTTTCGTACGATTGCAAGCGAGTAAGAAAATACACATTAATTCATTTTCTATTATTGTCATTTCTATTTGAATTGAGCTATTCTTGGAATTCTATTCTATATTTCCTTGGTTTAGTGTCTTGGTGCAAGTGTTTCATGAAGGTACTCCTGGGTCCATATTAGTTGGGCAAACGTGATCACTGCCCGCAGGGGTGTTGTCCACCCCCTAATAGTGGGTTACACCCCGAGTATTGGATTGTTGTGGATGTGGATATGGATGTGGATTGTTGTGATTATGGATTGTGGCACTGTTGTACTATGTGAAAATTGATCACTTATGGGCCTCTTTTGACTCTTTGAACACTCAAACTTCGTTGCTATGGTTGCCAGCTTGTTTGTCATGTAATTTGATATATGTCATGTTTTTCAATACCGCATGATATCTGGACTGTTTATTTAGTAACTCTTGAATTACTGTTTATGTTCTTCATGCATTACTTTCATATTTTTCACGCACTCACCGTCTAGTATTTGACGGTAGTGCAGATAGAGCAGAGATGAGCAAGCGAACGGAGCTGATGCTAGGTGGTATCCTCTGAGGACTCTCAAAGCGTTTATTTCTTTACTCACTGTAGGTCTTGCTTCTTTTGAATGTGATTATTGTATATTATGTTTTGTATAACACCGGGACATGTATTGGGGATTGAGAGACCGGCTAGGTGTGACAGTCCCAGTTTCACAATCCTAAATTGGGCCCTGCTTGGCCTAAACTTACGTGAACCCCTGAGCCAATCTCGCCGAGTCAAGTAAACCTAGTCAGCCTTCATTTACCATTTACCATTTACCATTTTAAATCATTTACAAGTTGAAAACGTCGATTAGTGAGTTAACATTATTAAAGCAGAAGCAATCAATCCTCAAACTAATCGAAATAACCACAACCATACAAAATAAGTCATTCTAGAGTGTGGAAACCTCGCATATATATATCATCATCAATGATCAGTTGAGGAGAATAACATATAGATATAGATGCCCAAGATTTCTCAAAAAACCCCAAGTCCCAATGTTTCAATAACAATATATACAATAATACAAGAAAAGTCACCTAAACCGACAAGCGGAAAGACCTGCTCTGGTATCCTCAAATCAAATCTCCAAGCTGTGGAGCCTTTTCCTTATTGGACTGTGGATTTGCACTCCGTCAAACACAAGAATGACGAGCCTAGATAAATAATGTCAAGCAGGACATAAATACATCATTTCAAAATAAATAAATAACCAGTCCATATTCTTGCCGATAGAAAGAAAGGACAGGGAATACATAAATAAATAAGATTGTAAATAAATCAACTGAGCAATCGAAAATGAGTATCCTGGAAACAATAAAGAGGCGCAAGTAGTCCCGACCAAACGGTCGTGGAGTCGAGGTAAACACCTACAAGACTCAAAGTTTAGGATGCGGTAACCTCACGCAATCCTAAAGTCCACGCGAATGAGATTCCCTGGTAGTTCAGGTAAGAACACTTACCCTGTATAGAACCAAAAACAGTATCGTGTATCCTGAGTTCGCAGCTCTAGAATTTTTCCTCAGATAACCTATTTTATCAAAGGATCACGTTGATTCATTTGCCTTCGGACAACTCGAATGAATGAAATTTCCAAAATGGAATAGAGCAACAACAATAATAATTTAAAGCTCAAGAAATATAAGGTTTAATGCAAAATGCAGTGATTTCTAAAGTATAGCCCTAATATGACATTTTAGGAAGGTTTATGTGACACGTCATAAATTGAATTATATCCTATATAGTTCGATTTCTCCTCTTAAAATATCATTTCACAAATGACGTTCCTAGTGCAGTTAATTGCAAGACAATCCCACAATTTCAAAGATGGTCATTTAAACTCTTGGCTCAAATAATATCCACCTTGATCTCATTAAAGTATGTTAATAGTTTTCCAAGTGATTTTTTTATAATTCAAAAAATTATGTCTTCCTGATAAGATTTGTAATTCACTATAAAATGAACAATTTCATTCTATGAATAACTTAATCCGTCATTTAAGGCTTTATCTTTAGAACTGGGAAAAGTCTACCTCACAACTAAGTTTATGTGTCCGACACACACTTTTGGTAGCTTTTACCTTCCCTTTATCTTTCTACATTAAGTTCTTTTAATTTCTATAAGAACCTTCAAATACATATATAAGGCTTCTCTTAATATTGTCTTACAGTTTAAACTGCATCAAATGCAACTGCAAACATACTTTTCTACGTCATTCATAATATATAGTTCAAAACTATTTTTGATGAATTATAGACCAAATCTAAACCAACTCTTGGCACATAGAGATAAAAAGCCTTTATTTTTTTAGATAATCAATATAGCCCTTTGTGTTCCAAACACAAAAACATATTGATAGGCTCCCAATTGTTTTACAAGAATTTAGGAGTTTTGTAATCTAATACTTTTCCTACGTGACATACTGTTGGAACATTTCCTGCAGCATCAAGGCCATTGCATGTCATTAGCTTCCACGATCGCAAATCTTTCCAAAAGTTTGGTTTCATAGCTGCTAACATGACATATAATTCTTGCAATAGTAGATGGTAGTTCTAAAGGAACAAGTTAATCTGAGACATACATCCTTGATTTTTATGGTTGATAACATTTATCAATTTTACAAATCAAATGAGGAAAATAGTCTTATAATTATTTTATCCTTCTCAAGGAATGATCGCAGTTACTATGGATTAGTGTTACTAGAAGTCTTATATCTACAACTAGAAAATTATGCAAAAACCATTTATTAGTGAGTAATTAAACTCCCACTAAATCAATAACCCTCATGTATTAATTTAGTGGACTAAGATTCATATTTCACTTAATTTTGAGACAGCCTAGACATGACACTCAAAATCAAGTTATTTAGGTAGGTAACCTTTACTAATTGCATCACATACAACTCTTAGGTTCTTTATGAGACCTAGACATCATATGTCACAACATGTTGTGTCTCATCTATGCCTAAAGCCCAAAATCGTTTTGATAGCTTTATTAACTCAAACCAATTTAAAACATTCAGGTAATTGTTACCCGACTTGCCTCACCAAGATAACACAATACACCCTACGAAGGCAGACTCATATTGATGTGATCGATGCCTTAACAAGTGTTTAAAAATTGGGTGGCATTGACTTAAAATTTTAATCGAGGGATTTTAATTAGTTTTATGATCCTTTTTTTGTATTTTATGACCTATAATTCTAGCATCTAATAATGAAATATCCAATACATCAAATTATGCATAGAATGAAGATTATAAAATAAAACAAGAACTGATATTTGTGTATACAACAAGGCATTATAAAACAAATTAGGAAATTAAATGCTATTCAACAATAGAAAAAAAAATTCCATACGCAATGAATAAATAAAATAATTGCGTCATTTTAGTCAATCAAATTGACAAAATTAACCTTACATTTATTAATTGGTATTGACTTAATTAAAAATCCTTTCAATTATAATACCATAATTAATAATTTAATCAGCCAATCTTAATTTGGAGTAATTTAATTAAAACCATTTTAAATAAATTATTCAATTAATACTAATCCCCATTATCACTCGATGCATGGGATGTCAGCAATATTAGCTTAAGTACAAATAAAACAATTTTATTTGACTTGGATGTCCCTCTTGATTGAATTTTTTTTTATTAGGCACTAGTCTGAGATTTACCAAATCGTATTTGTTTCCATTAGGTGATCTAATGGTGTCCCACTAAGATATGGCCAGCCTTACAAGATGACATTGAACCGTTCAATTTTGCCATGCATGAATCATAGAAATTGACCAGAAAGATCATGGGGGCCATCACCCATATGATGCAGTATATGATGTAAGTAATCAAACCAGCGATATCAAAACTATATAAAAAACCAAAAATAACAATAGGGTACATTAGCAACAAACTAGGTGAGTATACGACAATACACTCGTATTTTACCAGTCACAATTCAATCAAGGCACCATGAGACCTTTTTCACAACAATTTGTAGTGATCCTATCGATTTCAATATATATATATATATATATATATATATTAATTATATATATATTAATTATACTCTGATCAATAACATGCTTCTACTAATATCACGTATATGTCAAGAAAACATGTACTACAGTTTAATGGAGTGGAACCTTGCTCTGATATCACTGTTGGATTTCGGGGATCAAGCGTAGCGAAATTTTTTGAAACCTTTTCGAATATCCCCGAACCAAGATCCTATCGATTCCATTAAACTGACATATCAAGAGAGAAAAACCATACCTTAACAAGCACAACTCCATGTCTGCCTTGTTTGGTGTTAATCAATTTCTTCAAGACGCTACCAGATACGAATGTCCTCTATCAGAAATCCATATACGAGCAGATGATCGCAATCAGGAGTGCTAACGCCAAAAATTCTAGGGAAGAAAATTCTCACAAAAAACTCTAGAAAAATCTCTCTAGAAAAGTTTCACACACTTACAACTGTGACCTAATATCTTATTTATAGTTCAATAGGTCGAGTTGTAAAAGAACTCCATCTCATAGTCATACTCTAAATAGAGTCTTAGATAAAGTCCAACTCTAAAAAGGATAGATTCATAGACAATTTACAATTATTGATCCAATAAGAGTTGTAATTTATCTAAAACTCAAATAAGAATTAAAGCCATACTTTAATTCCAATTAGAGTCCTATTCAAAATGGGATTTACTAAGAGACTAAATTTCTAGTCACACTAGAAATGTATGAGAGTTTTGAATCTTAGTCAAATTAGGACACTTAATGAGAATCTTCAAAAATGAATTTTATCAAATAAAATTCATTAACCTTAGATAATATTAAATCGTGCAAGTTCGTTCTTTGTGTGCAACCCAATAGATTCATACAACGTTGACAGTGAACCAAAACCCTTTTCGGCATACAAGTCATAAACGGCCTCTAACAAGACATTATGACTACCCAAGTTGCATGAAGATCAATAAATCAATACAACCTAATAGACATTGTATATCATATCTTTTTGTCACGCGATCTCTTTTTTATTGAACTTAAGGCATGGAATGTCACCCTTATAGTTCAATCTATTAGTCTCGATCTTCGAGTAGACTGAAATTGTCAAGTGACATTGATCCAATCAATTCACTAGACATGGCTATTTATCAGTCTAACATATCGAGAGGCCTAATAGATATCTTTCTCTAAAAGAGAGGGACAAATCTCATCTTGATCACATAACTTTAACACATTAGTCGAATAATGATCAATCACATTCTTTATAATCATTCGGTTAAAGACGATGTTTAATTGTGTCAAATCATTGTGCTCATAATGTTGAAGTCTCTAGTGATCTCAAGTCGAAGGACTAAATGATATAACTATCATGAGAATCACTTATGATATTGACCATGTAGCGTTCTCATAGCGGGTCTGTTCAATATTTATTCCCAACAAATACTCATGATCTTGATCTTGATCCGTATCCGTATACGCATAATCATCACATGACTATCAATCAAGACTCATACTAGTTTTAATTTATTATTGTTCCCACAATAATAACTGACTAGGGACGTTTACAATAATACAATAATTATTCATGGATATTATTATAAAAGAAACATGCATCTACTTATAATTGTTAAACAATATTTATAGAATTGACCTAGAGCATATTTTTCAACATAACCGACCTAAAACCACCCTAATACATGCCTAACCACCTCAAGAACTTAAGGGAGTATTCCGAGAGTCCTGGTGCACGTGCTGGAGTGTCGGGAGGTCAGATTTAGCTAGGGAATTTGCTTGATAAAGTGAGTAATCCCTTAATGTATTTATTTACACTTTATTTCATCTTTGAAGTTTATTGCCAGTCTGTTTTGAACTATGTTATGCCATTGTGATCCAATATCATGACTTGTCTTTGTTACTCCTCAAATGTTGAGCTTTGTGGTCATGATTTACTTAATTGATATTCGTTGAACTCGTTTGCATACCACAAGACTTGCCTTACTATTTTGTTTGATATAGAGTTGGAAATAACATGTTATCAGGTAATTATGTGGACTTGTACTCGCAAATAGTGTGATTTGCATATCACTTAGTCTTGACATCTAATCTAACTCGAGTCTTTATTGATAATAAAAGTAGTCCTAGAATCTAGGGTCCATTGTACCAATCAGAGATAAGCGACACACCGAGTCACTGGACTTTGGGGATGTCGACACTCTCACTACACTCACGCGACTCATGGCGTAATGAACCAGGGTGATCGGCGAGAATTGAGATACTATAAGTATAAATGAGGCATTTAAGAGAGCTTACGCCCTACGATAGTGGAATAAGACTGATAAGATGTAACTTATGGTCGACCGGACCTAGATCATTACTACTTAGCCTGTGTCAGTCTCGTTTGTACATACTCGATATTTTCTAGCTTATTATATTTAGAGCAATTCTTGGCTACATGTGATGATTTTAAATGCCGTTCTTTTTTTGGAAATGTGAATAATTATATCATTAGGAATTATTGTTATACTTTTGTACTCAACGTCCTTTTTAAGACGGTAGACGCAGATCCGTTTAGCAGTAGGCTGGACAAGGAGAAAATTGGCGACTAGTTTTGAGCTTAGAGCGTGATACTGTCCTGACTTGTAGGTCTTTTTAATATTTTGTATTGTTACTGTTATTATGTCTTTTGATACTGTTGGGTTACATATTGGTTGAGCGATAGTTCCTCGACCTTTTGACTTTCACACTGTTTATATTCGCCACTTCGTAAGATATATATATATATATCATGTGATCGTCATTTCCTGATTTCCACACTTAGGAGTTAATATATCTTGCTTTCACATAAACTGTTAAGACTTTCGCTAATTTTAACAATTCAGTAAAAGTATTAATTAGCCCTGAAATTTGTATAACGATGTAACTTGTGTATTATTTATCATAACCGTTTTGAATTTGTTAGTATATTTTCATCTTTCTACATTGAAAAAATTGTATCCTAAGTCACTTTTTACTTCAAATTTGATGACGTGGCACCCAAATAATAACTTTAAAAAGCTACCTCATCATCTATAATTACTAAAATTATAACTTAATTTATTTTTTAAGCTCATTGATTAAATGTTACCTCATCAAATTTAAAGTTAAAATGAAGTAGGATACAAAATTATCAATGTAGAAAGGTTATGATATAATAAAAAATTCAAAAAGGTTAGGATATAATAACATGTAACGGCCCCAGTTCCCCATAAAATTGGACCTCGCCCCGCCTAGACCTACGTGGGCCCCCGAGTCCTTACTTGCGAAGTCAACGCATGCCTAGTCCTCCTCAAATCTTTATTTCACCATTAATTGAACAATTTATAAGTTGAGTTATTAGATTATATTCTTATTAGGTAAATTCGTAGCGGAAATCAACTATAATCATTTAAATAACTCAAAAAGTAGGAAATCAGGAACAACCCATGATGTGGAAACCCTGAGAATGGATAACCATGTAAATCTGGTAACTAAGTATAGCAATACGATAATACATGATATCCCTAGTCACTTAATTCCAAAATACACCCCATTGTATTCAAAAACATAAGGTACATAATCATAAGTCAAAAGGCGACACATACTCTGGAGAAAAGAAAATAACCGCTCCGAGAGTCCTCAGAGGAAGTCACCTAGCCTCAGCTTTTTTCCCTTACTCATCTCTGCCTTATCTGCACCCACCGTTACAAACTAGATGGTGAGTACATGATAAATTTGAAAGTAAAGCCAAAAGAACATAAATAGTAATTCATGAATAACCAATAAAATAGTCTAAGGATCATGCAGTATTGAAAGTCAGATAATTAACACAAATTGCATGATAAACAAATTGATAAGTATATCAATGAAGTTTAAGTGTCTATCGAGTCAAAAGAGGCCTATAAGTGGTCAATAACCACATCAATCCACAACATATCCACAACCGTTCCACAACCATATCCACAACAAGTCCACAACCATCCAGTACTCGGGGTGAGACTCAATATTAGATGGGTGGACAACACTTCTATAGAAGTGTTCACGTTAGCCCAGCTAACATGAACCCAGGAGTACCTTAACGACACACTTACGCCAAAGACACTCATCTAAGGAATATAAGAATGAAATTCCAACAATTGGCTCAATTCAATAGAAACAACAATAATGGAAAAGGAATTACTATGCACCTTCTAACTGGCCTACTAACATACCTCAAACCACGCATAAACGTTGATCCTTGTGCGACTCTAACTTGTCAAATTGATTTCCTAAATCCCTGGCAATCATTTAATGCCAATTTGGTTGAATTAGAGTTATTTCATGACCCTAGATAAACCCTCAAGTTTTGAAAATTATTTTTAAAAAATCATGTTTTTACTGTTCACGAAGTCGTGGGTGACGCTGCTACGTTCAAAACCCCACAATGTCGTTTAAAACGTCGAATTCTCGAGTCCCTGGTTTGGACATCGTGAGTGACGCCATCAGGGGTTTTGGCCCACAACGTCACTTAAAACGCCAAACTCCAATGTCTCTGGTTTACACGCTGTGGGAGAAAACACTCCACGGCGTCCCTCACGGCGTGACACCCTGAACCTATTTTTGGGGTTTTTCAGAACCCCGACTCGCATCGTCGCGTTCCGGCCTATCCCAATCTCTTAAGGATGTCCAAAACCATACAAAACCATTTTCCTTTGTGTTAAAACCACGATAAAAGCCTAATTTGAAAATTACACCAAAAATTCTCAAAAAATACCACAAACTTCAAATCATCAAAATAACCTTCAAAACACCACTTAATCAACCCTTTGATCATAATTCCCCAACCAAAACTCGAATAGAATGAAATCCCAAAACGACATCCAAATTCTTCATGATGAAAATCCTTAAAATAGACGTCAAAACGTAGGGAATCACATAATGAGTCAGGATCTCACGTTGTTGGTCGATCCCCATCGTGAATTTAAGCGCAAAACCACCGAAAAACCTCCTACGTTTTGCACCGTTGTGTTTGGATGAGAAGAGAGAAAAGTTGATGGGGTGGGTTATATTCTCCTCCTTCATCATCTCCAACTTACGTATCCCAAGGCGTATCAAGCAACCCTCCATTAGTCTAGTCACCAACTCTAACTCCCTCTTATAACTTCAATAGGTGACTCACGTCCCTAACTTAACCAATTCTCGCTCACACCTCGCGTTCCTGGACTTAATTCACTAATTATCACTTCCTATGTTTAAATACTTGAATTATACCCATTCTTCTGCAAATTCTCATTTTTCCTAGGCGAAACCTCACACACAAATCTGTGACGATAAACCAAACAAAATCACGCACTAGGACATACAAAATTCACATTCGGGTATAAATAATAGTACAAACATCACAGAAAAATAAAATATAACTCAGTGTCAATTACCGAGGCTTAGGCAATATGAAAAGTCAGGACAACCTGGTCACAGTCTTGAAACACGATATGTTGCACAAATTAAATTTGAGGGTCGTTACATAACAAAAGTTGTCAAAGGTTGGGATATTTTAATCAATTTGGCCTAAATAAAATAACAAAAACTAAATAAAAGGTTAATAGACTTAAGTGCTCATGAACTAGTAGTGGTAATATGTAAAACACCCAAGCCATTAATTTCTTGTTCGTATCAAGTTCTATTTTGTGAAACTAGGAAAATAACATTAATATATAGGATTTGGCCAATAACTTAAATTAATTAGTTAGGGGCTAACATAAATCAAACTCTTTAATTGCACTCGATTTATTACAAATTTAACTTAATTGCATTACATAATAAAAACAAGGTAATGCCACATATTTATTTTTAAATTTTTGGTGGGAAGGAAAAATTAATTAATGACTGCAAGCCACTCCAAGAAGAAGGCAACGCATTCTGATTAAATAACGAAATAGAAAACCAGCTCTATTCTGTTGTCGCCTGTGATATATGGTGAGACTGACAACATGATTAATCACTACGATATTTTTAAGCAAAATTAAACTAATGGAAGGGACTTGGCTATAATTGAGTTTTTTTATTCTTAATTAAGTGGTCCATATGCGTTATTAAGAATTGCTAATTAGGTTGATGATTGATCCACCATTTGCCTAATCTATATATAGTACTTTTTGGCTGCTTCAAACATTATAAATAGATAATTAGTTGCGACAAAAAAAAATATAAATAGATAGATCAACAGACCTGCATGTAAGGGCAAAGGCTCTAGACTTAAATACATAATAATTGTAAGAAAAAGACTTATTTTTTTGTGGGTTTGTCACTCGGTATCTGTCTAATGGGCCTCTCGACAAATCCACCTCACAATGTTTTAAGAGATTGTCAACTAGCTCGCCAAGTTTGGAAATCCCTACCCCAAATGATATCATCTTCATTCTTCTATACATCAACATTGGTGGATTGACTTGTATCGAACCTCAGTCAGAAAGACCATCGCAAGAAAGTAATGTTTGGTGTCTCCTGTTGGAAGTTATGGTCCTAGAGAAATAACATTATGTTTGAGAATCAATCTGATACAGGATATGAAGTCAGACGATCCATTATTTATAGAACTAATGAAATCCTTCGTTCGGAAGGTTTGTGGTCAGCCTCGAGCCAGGCTTTAGCAAAAAGAAAGCATTGCCATTGGGTAGCACCAGAGGAGGAGTGGCTGAAAATAAATTGTGATGGAGTGACACGAGGGAGGATGGGGAAGCCACAGTGGCAAGAGTTATACGGGAGATGAAAGGCAATTTTTGAGTAGCATTTCAAGTAAAGTTGGGTCGGTGTTCACCTCTTTGCGCCGAACTATGGGAAGTTAAACATGGCTTGCAACTGGCGTAGGATAAAAGATGTAGGAAACTCATTGTGGAGCTAAACTCACAAGAAGCAATTGATCTTATTATGGACTCAAAACAAAGCCAATTTCGAGATCCATTAATTCATGATATTCTAAAGGAGATGGATAAGGAGTGGAGTGTAGTTTTCAACCATACATTTAGAGAGAATAATACTTGTACAGATCACATGGCCAAGGAAGCTTTTCACTATGATCTTGATTTTAAGATTTTGGAACATATTCCAAATCATATTTTCATGTTGCTAGAGCAGGATATCCTGTAGTTACAAATGTAACCTAGACCAGATTTGGTCTTTGCTAATCAAAAAAAATATTTAAAAAAGATTCCATAGCTAAGGCTGGAACTCAAAAAAAATATTAATTAAGGCTGACTCAAATAGAGCCATCATACGATTCATACTGTATCTTCCATGGGTAAATGCAGAATATTGACTTTATGTGCAATGCACTAGAGGTGGGCATCGATTTTGCGAAAACCGCCCAATCTACTTAATTTGGTTGGTTTTTTAAATTCGCAATTTTGGGGTGGTTTAGAAAACTTGAAAATCGCGATTCCACGGTTTTGTGGTGGTTTTCATCTTTTAAAAATCGCAGTTCACCAAACCGAAGGCATTTTAGGGATTTTACCAAATACATGCCCTAAACCCTAAAGAAACAACTACTAAACACATTTTCATCACCAATTCCATTTCGTTTCATTTCTGCCTCCTTCCCTCTCTTTCTCTCTTTAATGGAGGAGAAGGTCTCGAGCATCATCTCGACTTCCTCAATCTCGTCCTTCTTGGCATAGACGCCTCCATCGGAGCCGTCATCTTCGTCACCTGCAATGCCGGATCAGGTTTACACCTTTGATTTTCAAAGGCAATAGATTACCAATTGCAATTGATTCTTGAATTTCTTCGCAATTTCACCGCCTCGCTTGGTAGTTTTGTAGGTGTCACGATCAGTTTTATTCTCGCCGAAGCGGCTTGCATGCTCAACTCGCTGTGTTACGCAGAGATGGCATCTTAATTGCCTGCAACGGTTGGGGAAGCCTACTTGTATGCCTACACGACTTTCGATGAGCTCACTGCTTTCCTTGTGTTTGCTCAGCTTATGCTTGATAACCATATTGGGGCAGCAAGTATAGCCAGAAACACAAGGTTGGTTGGTTTAGATGCGTGTGTGTTTGGATTTGGTGTTTATTTGTTTATGGTGATGGATTTGGTGTTGCAGAAAAATCGTAAACCAAACCGATCAAACCGCACAAACCGCGATCGATTTGGTTTTGGTTTCTAGGGTTCACGGTTTGGTGGTAGTTTATAAAACGATCAAATCGTGAACCCCTAGTTTGGTCGCGATTTGATGGATTTCACCACCAAACTGCAATTTGCCTACCCCTAATAAGCACCAAACTAGTACATAGAAAAATCTACTACTACTAGTCTACTATAAAAACTGCACATTTTGAGAGCACTAATCCTTCTACAGTGTCCTTCCCATTATACCCTATATTATGGGTCTGTATATACTGTTCACTAATAGTGTTGTGACCTTTATGCCCTCTCCAACATTTGATTAACAATGTGCTTTCCAATATATCCTCCATTTTGGGTATGTGTATATTATTCACTAAAAGTGTTGTGACCTTTATGCCCACCCTAGCATTTTTTTTGTCAAATTTGTTGCATTGATGTTTCTAACACCCTTGAAAGGTACAACAATCTATTACAACGAGAGTAATAGAAAATACATGCTCTGAAGCTCGGAACAACATCCTCATAAAAGAGGGCAACAACCCCTCCCAAATGATGGCAACAACCCCACGCAAGGGGCAACAAACCCACAAAGGGGACAAAAAACCCTAAATTTCTAATACAAAACAAAGGAAAACAAGAAGACTGTTGGTTCTCTCACCACTGAAGTGGCACATACTGTAACAGCCCAAATCTTATTTGTTGTTATTTAATACGTATTTACAGACGTGAACGTTAGCTCAGACGTTTGTGGACCCTGCGGATAGTTTAGAGCTCGCTAGTCTAGGTAAATAGATCATTTAGCTTGTTGGTTGTTTATTTTGTACTATTTATATTCAATTATGTCAAATTACATCGTAATATGTGTATTTAAATTATTTAGACCGTGCGAGATAATGTAACAGGTTTTTGCCTCGAAAAGCGTGTCGACGCGGGTACCAAGTGAACAAATTATAGGTACACTAGGCTGGAGGGACACATAATAAATTAATAAAATGCATTAAATAATTAATAATTAATGACATTGTATGGATTGGTGACTCGAAGTTGCACAATTTCGCGAGTTGTGGCACGAGTGCCTACACCTGGGAAATCAATTATTATTAACAAAAGGATAAGTCCAAGAGGACCATGTATTCATAAGTCACCATAGGGTGGACAATTTGACCCAAATCCAAGCCATAAATCATGCACTGAGATGTGTACACATAAGTGATGCACTTTAAAATATAAATACTTGGATTTTTTCCACTAACACCACCTTTTCTCTCTTCTCTTGTGTCTTGGACGAAAATTGGAGTGTGGTGGTAGGGTTTTAGAGATTGTGACTTGCATATTTGGGGAGCTATTGGTGGGAATCATCAAAACTAAGGTTAGTTTCACTATGTCCTCCTCTTTCTCAACATTTTGGTATTAATTTTGAGGGTGCTGGTGTATGATCCGAGAATTAAGTGTTGTTACTGATTTTGGGTTATTTTGTATGATATATGGAGCATGGTTATGTTGTTATTGTTGTTTTGAAGTTGAGATTAAGTTTGCCTAAGTTTGGTGTTGGAAAGCTTGGTTTAAATTGTGGGTTTTTGATTCTATAAAATTGTGAATGAATGTGGCCTCTGGCTTTGTTTAGAGTGTTGTTATCCCCCACGAGGTGAGGATGGGATCGACATTTATGGAGGAGGCCCCTTTGTGTATGGAAGAGCAGAATTCCCAGTTCGGGAGTTCTGCAATTCCCGCAGGTGCTCCCCTTTCAGAGGAACGCGCTCTACGTTTTGGGCAGCATGTTCTTGTAAAGAACAGGAGCGCGCTCCACTACTGCTCCCAAGACTATTAAAGGTTGTTTTGTGAATATTGGATCTAATACCTATTTAAATGACTTGAATACAACATAATACAATACTAATTGACATTAGGATATTTGGGGCAATAGTAAAATAGTCAGGTGTTTAGCAAAGTCAGATCAGGAGACTTTTCTGGGACTTATAACGCGTCTTTGAGGTGTGTAGTAACCCATCTGAAAATCACCTTGAGTATACCTATTTTGTAACTACCCCAAAATTCGGGACCCGCCACGTCGTACGTCATGAACCCACAACCCTACCTATACCAGCCTAGTCATGTTGCACATGTACCAAGTCATCTACCAATTTAAGTTACCACTAATTGTTCTCAAAGTAATTAGATATGTTAGTTAACGAACTTCAAATCATTTGTTAAACCTTAAATAATTCGGCGGAAGACTTTAAATAAATAAATTGACTAGAAAAGCATTTACCCTAATGTGGAAAACTCATCAAAGTAATCATCATCATATGCACATCAGTCATATCTAGTCAAAACATCAAAAGGACCTCAACAGGTCATAATACCTGTCCATGCTCTCTCAAATTTCCAAAACCCAACATAAAATAAAATAATATACACAAACGTATGAGTAGGGAAATAACAAATCAATAACAGGAAGTCCTCTATCTTGCCCTTCTCTATGCTCGTACTAGAGTCTGCACTTAGCCATCACAACAAAATAGATGACGAGTTCAGAGTGAGTAATCCCAAGGAAATTCATATAAACAAATGCTGGAATCAAAAGACTATCAAATAAACATGCAGAAGAAAAGAATCAGGTAACTGGGAAGGACCCTCGCATGTATATCCAATAGCAGTGAATAATCAAAGTGCGTGCACGATCTAGGTCAAACTAGCACCATACTTCGAACTATCACCCAGGCACCACCAGTGAGTAAACTCAAACTGACTGAAATCCATGTTGTCATTTTGAAAGCTGGCGTAAACCACGACACACCGACATGTGAATAGGAAAAATCAGTAGTTAGGTCGATAATCCACCGACATACCCCTATAACACATGTTATGGCCTATTATGCCACAATGCCAACACAATAGGATAAACCCAGCGAGAGTAAACTCGACCGACTGTAAACAAATATTTGAAAGCAGAGTAAATGAATAACTGGAAAGAATTCAAATAATCCAAGTAATAAATATTCAAAATAAATTTCAGTTGGGTTACTACACACCTCGATCGCACTCCACTAACGCTAATACCAATGCACACCTTATCCGCATGTCAATTCAGCCTAAAATCTGAATTCTTGATAAATCAAATCAATTTTCTAATCCTCGAAAATCATTATTCAACCCCAAATCCTCGATAAATAGGTTACATAAACCCCTAGATATACCCACAAAATTTTCAAATTTATTTAAAATTTATTGTCTAGCACTATTCTGGAAGCCACCATAGGCGTCGTCGTGAACAATGCCTCCACGACGTCCAGGACGTCTTGACCAGACGTCGTCACACCTAAACCCCCACGGCGCCATATAAAGCATGGGTTGGGGATGTAACGACCTAAAATCCATATTGCTTCATCACGGGAGGTTACGCAAGCCCACAATCGGTCACGTAGCTGCCAGTTATGTCCCATGCCTAACTAACCATCATTATTACTTAATTCAGCCTGAGTTTATTAGTAATTAACATTTCAATATTTACAATCAGCGAAAAACTTATAAATTATGTAATTTCCTCAAGTCAGAGAGCATTTATCCTATGTGGAAAATTAGAAAAAGGGTTGAAAAAGTAGATTTCGAGACTTTTCGGGCGGTTGGCACCCTAGTGTAACCCGAAAAGCGTGCCACAACTAAAAATTAGAATAAAATTCTAATTTTTGTTGTCGCACTATAAAATCAATTAATTTGATATTAAACCACATAAAATAACTTATTCGGACACCAGGGACTTAGAGACTATAGTATGGTGTCGGGCGCATCCCAATGCGAGAGCGAGATCGGACCGAGATGAATACCGAGTAATTGGAGTGCGGTTGAGGTAAGTAAAACTCTTAAGAAACACACTCGAGTATTTATTTGTTTGATTTCATTTGATTCCAGCTATTATTGTTTATCATTGTTTACTTTATTTTCATGTGTTTACTTATGTTGCACGGTTGGCATTGTATGTAACAACCGTCAAATTCTAACCTGACTTGTATGGCACTTGTCAGGACTATGACCCGGCTACGTGATACTAGACAGTATTTCGAATCTCGGGAGTCGACACCGAGGTGATTTTATGTTTCCATGACGTGTGTACTAGTATTGTAATCCGTTACTAGTATTTTAATATGAGTGAGGTTCCGCCTAGGTAAACGGGGGAGAAAAATCCAATAAAAACATGATTAAAAGAATTATTGAATAATTTAATTATTTATTTGAACAAGACAAGGCGAAAGTATGTACGTGACAAGGAAATACAGACCGAGGAGGCAAGATGAATCGGGGAAAGTTGTTGAAAATGCGGGTGTTGGATAATTATACAACGAATGGACCATGGGGTAGGATTGTTAAAGTGACACAGCCCAATAGTGGAGAGCCCTTAGATCAGCCTCGAGATATGTGATTAGGTGGAGATGAGTGGCCACAAATGAGACAACACCCCACCTAACACACTATTCACCACTATTCATACCATACCTTTTTGTTTTTAAATACAAAACACCCCCTCACTCTCACTCACGGTCTCTCTTCACTCTCTCTCACTCACGGTTTTCCCTCTCCCTCATCTCACCACCGTCCCTTCTCCTATCTCACCGGTGACCAGACCAGACTCGACTCGCCGGAGGGGTTGTTGTCGATGGAGGTAAGCATCTCCTTTTCTCTCTCTCCCTCTCGGTTTGTTCTCTCTCTCGATCTACTCCTTCATGGCCTCATTGCACCACCGTCCCTAGCTGAGCTAGTGGTGATCGGGGTTCACCTCCCTCACCGGAGGTTTGACTCTCTCCTTCACCGGAGATCTCTCTCTCCTTCACTTTCTTTTTCTCTTTTTCTTTCCCTCGTGATTGTTTTTTTTCTTCTTGTGTCTACCACTGTTGTGGGTGGCTGCCGTGAATGGTTTGGTCAGAGGTGATGAACGGTGGACCACTGGAGCCCCGACGGACCTGGAGCATTCCCCCTCGCGGTGGGACAGTGATGGATTGGAACTTTTATTTTTTTTATTTTTTATTTTCATTTTTTGAAATTGTGGTGTGTGTATTGTGTTGCTGTCGGTATAGTCGATGCTGGAGGTGTTGTTGCTGGTTAGGGGTGGGTTCTCATGGCTCACCGGAGCCCCTCCGTCCTTGGTGTGTTTTTAGGTTCATTATATATAGGTTAATGGTGTGTGTACTCCCATTATTTTATGTGTTGTTGCTATTTCGGTTCCTCATCGGAAAACGCCTTTATGGCAGCGCCGCCACTGGACCACCAGAACTGGAGGTTTTCGGGGACCCCACCGAGCCTTGTCTTGGGCCCCACAGCCCTCCAGAGTTGTCGATAACAATGAGACGAGCGCAAAATTTGATATTTCATGTTTATGTTCATTTCATGTGTGTTATGCTCTTTCTCACCGGAATCCGCTGCCGTGAGCGACGCCACCATTGTGTCACCGTGACAAGGGATATCGGGGACCAAGCTAAGTCCATGCTTGTCTCTCACGACTCTTGGAGTGGCCTAAAACAGCGGCATTATTGTCTATATTATGTTATATGTTGTATGCGTGTTGTACCTTCCTCACCGAAGACCACTCGTCGTGGTGGCACTGTCGTCGACGCGATGACATGGGGGACTGCTGGAGACCTTACCATGTTCGTCATGGAGTCTCACAGCCCCAGAGTGTCCATATCAATGGTGATGAGTCGTAATGGCAAAGTTATGCATGAGTTGTTTTTTATCACGTCGAGTAGTCATCAACGTGACGTAGGGCATGCACATGGCCTTTCCAGGGCATGCACATGGCCTTTCCATGCCATGTTGGCCCCCTATGGACGTTAGACTACACCCGCAAGGTTCCCAAACCCATTGGTACATGGTCATTTTGAGTCGTGTTATTTTACGGATTTGCGCTTGAAGGTTAAGAATTGGTTATGACGTCGTAGTCACGTCGCCGACTCATCAAGGTCATGGCGTGACTCATGTACGACCGAGTTGAGCCTAAGTTGTGTGATTAAGTTTACATATGGTGTGGTTTACAAAATCAAATGAGTTGTGGTGTTTTTGTCTAGTTTTTCGATCGATTTTCATCCAGTTGTTCGAGTCGTTCGAGTCATCAAAACATTGGGAAAAAACTAGGGTTTAAACCTAAATTAGTTATTGACTCGACCCATTAATTAGAATTTTTAACCTTGTCAGGTGGCGAAAAACTCAGGGATACGCGTTAGGATTCGCGAAAGTGGATACGATTTGCGATAGGTCAGGTAAGTACACCTATCTTAAAACTTGTGTACGTTAGTAAGCCAGTTAAGAAAATACCATGTGATTCATTTTCATTCCATTGTGTTTGTTATTATCTACTTGTTGGCATTCCATTCCATATTCCTTGTATGTGTGTTCTTGGCATAAGTGTGTGTCTCGAAGGTACATGCAGCCTGCACTAGAAGGGATAAAACGTGTGCACTCGTGCGCACAAGTATTTGACCACCCCTAGTGATTGTGTGATACCATGTACTGGCTTGTTGTGGATATATTTAGACCACTTATGGCCTCTCTTAACTCGTAAAACACGCATGTTTCGATTGCTATTATCTCCAGTCTGTCTATCATGCATCTTGTCTATTTAAATTCTTGTCTTTCAATTCTCGCATGATATTTAGACTGCCATGTTGATAATTCATGAATTACTATTATATTCTTCTAACTTTACTTTCAATTTCTCTCAGTTGTTCACCGTCTAGTTTGTGAAGGGTGCAGATAGGGCGGAATGCAGTAGAGGCAAGGGACCTCGCTTTGGAGACTTTTTGTAAGCGGATGGACTTGAGGTATCGAAATGTAGGCTCATGTTTATTTCTTTTTGTATGACGTTTTATATATATGATTTTTAGTTTGGAACTGGGGATAGATTTTGAGGTGGATACCATAAAAATTTGTTATATTGACTTGGACATGAACCTATCGGGGTTTCACATTTATATAAATTCCTGATTTTCGTTTGATTGAGTTATTTCCCAATAATTGATTAGTATTAAATTTTCTTTCGCTGTGGTATACTTGCAATAACTCTTTCATAAAACTTGAAATTTGATGATTTGAGGCTGACTAGGCTCATCAGGCTCGCTGAGTGTCGACTCGGGACCTGCACGGGTCTAGGTCGGGCGTACCAAAATGCATTGAGAATTTGGAGTCGTCACATTGTAATTCGCCGCCGGACTTCTGCTGTACTCTGTGATGTGTGGGCGGACTTGGGTAGGCTGGACAATAGGGACAGAATAAGGAACAAGTGGAGGGGTAGAGAAGCCTTCCGGGGGAATACTGATGTCTGGATTAGGGTTCGATCCTACTACACGGCACACATCCATTTTTGGTGATTATCGGTGTTGTATATGCATGCGTTTTATTTACAGTTGTCTGTTTTATTGTGCATGTTTATTTAACAGGTTATTGGCTTCCATTATTATAAATGCTGGTTTGTGTTCTTCTAGGTTTTACTCATTGGACTCGTCATCTACCTCTTGTGATGGCTTGAGTGCAGGACCTACTATGAGCAAGGGCAAGGAGACTCTCGCAGACTACATGTGACCTTATCACCGACGGAGTTCGACTTGTATGTTTTTATTTTGTTGTACTAACTTATTTTTGGGTTTATAGGGATTGTTTAAGATACCCGTACATGTATGTATCACATTTTGGTATCTTATATATAGTGTGCTATGTTGGGTTTTCTACATTGGATTAATACTCTTTAACTTGAGGAAATTACATAATTTATAAGTCTTCTCCTGATTGTAAATATTGAAATGTTAATTACTGATTAACTCAAGCTGAATTAAGTAATAATGAGCTGGCAGTTACGTGACCGATTGTGGGCCCACGTGACCTCTTGTGGTGAACCAATGAGGATGTTGGGCTGCTGCAGGGGATTTGCCTCTGTTTTGGACGTTGCAAATGGCGTCGTGGCCTCCAATGCCCACGGCACGACAGGTGGTGTCCGAGCCAGGGGAAATTTTTGAGTTTCTCGAACCCTTCAGCTCATCGCCGTGGTCCGTGCTCATCCAAATGATCTCATGAAACACAACAAACCCTTACTACCCTCCTTATTTTCATCCAAGTGATTGGCATGAAAGAGAAAAGGTGGTAAGATATGAGATTTTTGACTTTATATACAAAATTTGTCATCAAAATTTGTCATCTCAAGGCACTATTTAACGGCCAAGATTTGGTCAATTGGTCTCCATTTGGTGACTTAAATTGGAGACTTGCTCACTTATGTTCATCCTTCTCTTAACCAACACACCATTCCTCGGGTGTTCAGACACCCGGTCCCGAACCATTTCGCACATCCAACTACACTCACGTCACTCACGTACATACGTCATTTTATATTAATTATTTAGCTTATTATATTATTTATTGTGTGTATATTAAACCCGGCCTAGTGTACTAACCATTCGTCTCCCCTGTTCCCACGTCTACACGCTACCCGAGGCAAATACCCGTCACACTACCTTGCTCGACATATACAATATAACACACAATATTGCGATGTAAATAAGCTAATTCAAATAAATACATCACAAATACATCAAAAAGCATACAAGAACGGACTGTATACCTATATCGGTGTGCTATGACCTAACGGTGGAGTCCAAGCTGGCGTTCACGTCTGCAACCACGTGTCAAATAACGGCAAATCAAATTTGGATCGTTACATGTTTGGCAATTGAATTTCAGTCCTTTTATTCAGTGCTCTACTTTTCAGATTTATTTACGGTCGGTTGAGTTTACTCCCGCTGAGTTATACTTAGTTGCAATGCTTATGGAACACTAGACCATAACATATGACCTAGAAGTATATCGGTGAATAGTCGACCCGAATACTATTTCCTAGACATTTGTCAGTGCGTCATGGTCTACGCCGTCCACCGAGCGGATTTAGGGAGTTCAGTCAATTTGAGTGTGACCGCCCGACGACCCGAATCCCTAAACACAACACCGCTCAGCCTAATCCTGTAATTAAACCATAATCTCATCCCGTAGGACTTAACTACGTATTAATTAGCCTTTTCTAACCCATTTACCAACTTACTCAAGTCCAGGATAAATAATACACTTGTCTCATTATTCAAATTTATATTAATTAAAACTTTAATCGAACCATTAAAATTTAGTAGAAGTCTAAACAGGTATGCGGAAGCAATCATATTTAAACCCTAAGTGTGGAAACTGGAAAATAATGATCATATGAATATATAATAAGATGGCAAATATAAAAACGTGATGGTCATCAAAAAGTCGAGGAAACTAAACGCTCAACCCATTATGTACAACACAAAATCATCATAGACATAATAATAGTATAATATAAAATATCAAAACAACCTATACTAGTCAAAGGTAGCCATACGCCGAAACTCAAAGATAGTCGTCAATCTTCTCCTTGCCCGGCTTGGTAGTTGACGAATCTGCACCAACCGTCATAAAAAGGATGGTGAGTACAGTAAAATAACAATAGACCAGAATAGACATGTATCCACATTTCCAATTACAAGAAATAGGTATTTAACAACATAAAATAGAGAATGATTATTTAAAATGGAAATCATATTTGTAAATACCACGAGAACATAAGTAAGACTGACTCGGATATAAAAATACTTGTAGTGTACATCGGTACTACCCTTATTGGTTTTAGACCGTCGTCCTAACGACCTCATGTAATAGGTCAGTACACGAGCACTTCGTACTACCCTCCTTGGCCACACGTAGACCTCATGTAATAGGTTAGTACCCGTGTAACAACCCTCAATTTTAACTCGACTAGTGTTGCACTGGTCAAGATCGTGACTCGGCTACGTGATACTGGAATGTATTTCGAACCTTAGGAGTCGACACCAAGGAAATTTTATGGTTCTGTGATGTGTGTAATAGTATTTTAGTCTAATGCGTGTCACGGGCCGTTTGGACGATTTTTAATGAGTGAGGTTCCGTTTAGGTAAATAGGGGAGAAAAATACAATAAAAAAATATATTTAAAAGAATTATTGAATTATTTATTTGTATGAGACGAGGAAAAAAATGCACGTGACAGGGAATCACAGACCGAGGAGGCAAGATGGATCGGGGAAATTGTTGGAAAGCGCGGGTGTTGGATAATTACACAACAAATGGACCATGGGGTAGGATTGTTAAAGTGACACAGTCCAATAATGGAGCACCATTGGATTAATCTCGAGATGTGTAGTTAGGTGGAGATAAAGGGCCATGCATGAGACACCACACCACCTAATTCACTATTCATCACTATTCATACCCCTTTAAATTTAAATACACCCATACCCCATCACCACACGATCCCTATTCACTCTCTCTCCCTCTCACTCAAGATCTCTTTCCTATCCCTCGTCTCACAACTGCCCCTGCTCTTGCCGGTGACCGGTCTGGAGACGCCGGAGGCTGCCGTCGACTGGAGGTATGCATCCCCTCATCTCTCTCTCCCTCCCTTTCGGTTCTTCTTCTCATTCTCTCTCTCGAGCTTCCTCTCTTTCTCTCTCGATCCACTCACTCTCCAAGCCTTGCTGTGTCCACACCGGTCACCGGAGATGTAGTGGTGGCTAGGAAGCTCGTCGGAGGTCCCACATCCTCTCCTCCCTCTCGTGTTCACTCGATCTCTCTCTCACTCTCGGTTTCTTTCTCTCTCTCTTCTCATCCTACACCTCCACGCCCACTGCACCGCCACGCCTGGCCGAACTAGTGGTGACTGGAGGTCACGCCCTTACCTCTCCGAGATCTCTCTCTATCTCTCTCTTTCCCTTCCTCTCTTCTCTCATTTTCTCACTATTTTTCGTCATTTTTGGTGTGTACATGGACTATGGTGTGGCTGCCGTGACGGGGACCGGTTGTGGACAACCTCCGGTGACTCGCCGGAGTCCAGACCGTCCCGGAGCACCCCCCTCATAGTCTATGCAAAGTCCCTACTGATTTTACACACGTTGAGTTGATTTTATAGGGTTTTACCCTCTCGCCGGAAACCGCCGTGACTAGCGACGCCACCGCCGAGCCACCATGATTGGGATGCTGTCGGGGACCCCACCAAGCTCATACGTAGGTCCCACGGCCTTGGGAGTTGTCAAAACAGTCCTATTTAGTGTGAAACTATCGTCATTTCATGTGTTAGAGGTGGTGGAGCCTCGCCGGAAACCGCCACTCTTGGTGGTGCTACCGGCTGGACCACCACCAGTAGGGGTTGTCGAGGGTCTCGCCTAAACCTTGTTGAGGTCTCGCAACCCTTGGTTGTGTCCGAAATTTTAATATGTTAGAGAAATTTGTTATATTTTTATGTAAATATTAAGTTTGAGTATTGTTTAGTTAATGTGTCTAAACACCAATGTTCAAGGGTATTTCCCGGCCATCCCATGCCAAGGAAACCCCCTCCCAATGTCGGAAAATACAAGTGTGTAGTTATGACGGTGTCTTTGTTGATTTATGTTTGGTTTTTGAGGTTTCGTGATGCTCGATGACCAAACCACTTTAAGTTTTTCCTATTTGGTTTTAAGGATTTGAATTGACTATCTTGATGAACATACGATGTGTGTGAGAGATATTGAGTTGTCGAGTCATGAAAAACACTGGGAGAACACTGAGGATTCAATGTAGGTTTAGTTAATGACTTGACCTATTAATACGAGTTTCTAACCTTGTCAGGTAGTGGGAAACTTGGGGATACGTGTTAGGATTCGCGAGAGTGGATACGATTTGCGATAGTTCAAGTAAGTACACTTGTTTAAAAGCTTGCATACATTAGTAAGCCAGTTAAGAAAATACCATGTGATTCATTTTTATTCCGTTGTGTTTGATATTATCTACTTGTTGGCATTCCATTCCATATTCCTTGTATGTGTGTTCTTGGCATAAGTGTGTCTCGAGTGTTTGACCACCCCTAGTGATTGTGTGGATATTGTTGTGAATTTCGATGTTGCGACATCGCTGTTGTGGATATTGTTGTGGATTTTAGACCACTTATAACCTCTCTTGACTCGTAGAACACGCATGTTTCGATTGCTATTATTTTCAGTCTTTCTATCATGCATCTTGTTTATTTAAATTATTGTCTTCCAATTCTAGCATGATATTTAGACTGTCTTGTTTGAGAATTCATGAATTACTGTTATATTCTTCCGGCTTTACTTTCGATTTCTCTCAGTTGCTTACCGTCTAGTTTGTGACAGTGGGTGCAGATAGGGCGGAGTGCAGTAGAGGCAAGGAACTTTGCCTAGGAGACTTTTTGTGAATGGCTGGACTTGAGGTATCGAGATGTAGGCTCATGTTTATTTTTTGTTGTATGATGTTTTATACATATGATTATAGTTTTTGAACTGGGGATAGATTTTGAGGTGGATAGCATAAAATTTGTTATGTTGACTTGGATATGAACCTATCGGGGTTTCCACATTTATATAGATTCCTGATTTTCGTTTGATTGAGTTATTTCCTAATAATTGATTAGTATTAAATTCTCTTCCGCTGTGTTATACTAGCAATAACTCTTTTATAAAACTTGAAATTTGGTAATTTGAGGCTGACTAGGCTCGTCAGGCTCGCTGAGTGCCAACTCGGGACCTGCACGGGTCTAGGCCGGGCATGCCCAAATGCATTAAGAATTTGGGGTCGTCACAACTCGTGCATTTCATACTACCCTAATTGGTCGTGGATTTCCTTTAACAACCTCATGTAGAAGGTCTATAACACTAATTGAATAGATCCCGACACCCCAGGTTCTATACCCCGTGAGCCGCGCACATCTATTTAAGTATTCAAGGAAAGATATCGACAAGGAACAAATAGTAATTCAAAGGAATGCCATAATTACTCCATAAATGAGCAGATCAGATCATTCAACAAGCATGACATTTCAAGTACAAACAATTAGTGCATATGTTTCAAGTGAAAATTCAGAATTTAAAAAGGAAATGAAATGAAAAATAGATGTCTAGACTGTCTACTCACCTTTCACGCAATGATTCCTAGCCTAACCGGCTTTCCGATGCCCTAACTCGTGCAACCAAACTCCCGGTATGCTTCCCTAGCCTCCTATTATGTTTAGATATGGTTTAGAGTGTTTTTAGGTTAGTTGATGTTCGTTTTATATTCATTTAGTCAAAACCAACCCCTTTAGATAATTATTTTTTAAAAAAAACTAACTAAACAATGCCTAGCGCGCAAGGGAAAATTCTCCAGCGCGCTACTGTACTTGGAGAACAGTGGCGTCTTCTCCAGTTCAGGTAGCGTGTTGCCTGAGTCAAACCCTAAATTCCAGTAAGTAATTCTAGTGTTTTCGATGCCTGTGGCCACCTATTTCGCCTTCGCCGACCCCTTTCTCGACTCGTAGGGGAACAACTACACTCCAAATAAGCCATAGGCACATGTATTCAACAATTTACTCATCAATTTAAACTACGCACATGCATGCAAAGTTTTTCCCCCAAAACACAAACCCAGCACTAAATCAGTTTAAAAACCTTATTTGGGTGCTAGTATATAATCAAATACACCTAAAGATCTCCTAAAACTAAATCCCAAAACTCGTTTTAAATGGAAAACCCCCAAATTTCAACTTCATTTTAATGGAGTTTTTGAAGCATAGAGAGGTGATGAAGATGATTACCTTGTTTGATCTCCTAAGTTATGCTTAATATCCCTCCAAACTATCAGAAATCCAGCCCTCAACCCTTTCCTCTGTCAAAATTTGAATGCAATTCCTTTGGTTTGATGAGACAATCAATCAAGTGAGTATTTATACCCTTGTTGTGATCTATTGTGTGTTGCGCAGCTCAAGATCTGTCCTAAGGTCCTTAATTGGAGTCCAACTTCCCAAGTGACATACATCAATGACACATCCTTCCTCAAATCCCAAATCTAGGATCATCAGTAGATACATCTATGGCCTATGTATTTTTCATTCAAACTATAGGCAATCTATTTAGTTTCTCCAATTAATAAATTTAGGAACATTGACTACATGGTTAATGTATTAATTTCATTTATTGGCTCACTAATGCTCCCACTAACCCCACCAACTGCATGCAACTCGAGGCGTTTCCCTGCGCGCACTAATTCAACAAAATTGTCAAACTCTAATAACTCTAGGTATAAGGTACACACATACATCACACTAGGCATCCATCACACAAAAATAATATGTTACTCACTCCTCGAGTCAAGTTTTAGTCTGCGTACCCGCTCTCACATCACGTCACGGGTCGGTGACCCTGATTACGATCAAATTCTAATCCTAAATTTTGGGCTGTGACATTGAGTTTACTCATTGGTGGTGCCTGGGGATAGTCCGAAGTATGGTTCTAGTCTGGACCAGGATTTTGCTCTCACATTTGTTTCTTTACTCTTTGATATACATGCGATGTCCTTCCACAATTGTCTGTGCTTTTTTCTTCCGCATGTTTATTTAATAGTATTTTAAATTCTAGCTTTTATTTATTTATTTATTTACTCGGTGAAGTTCCTTGGGTTTACTCACTCTGGACTCGTCATCTATTTTGTTGTGATGGTTAAGTGCAAACCCCAGTACGAGTAGGGGTAAGGGCAAGCTAGATGACTTTTTATGGTGGACTACCCAACTCAGACTTATACGTTTGTTTTTGTTTATTTGTTTTATTTTGGGATGGGATGTTAAGAGATACTGAACTTGTACTTGACCATTTTGAGGTCTATTTTGATATTTTGACACACATATATGACTGTACCTATATATTTGGCACTTTGGATGGGTTTTCCACTTTAGGACTTGCTCTATAACATGATTCCATGATATTTACAATTTCATTTTGATAAATCATATTTAAGTCTTCCGCTAATTAATATTAGATGCTAATCACAACGATAAAACAGATGAATCTGAATCTAATAGAGGTAAAATGGTTGAGATTATTGAGGTATGATACATATGGGACACATCTGGACTGACTTAGTAGGGTTGTGGTCCCGCAGTGCATGACGTGATCGCCTCGAGTTTTAGGGCCATCACATTTAGCATCAGAGCCTAAGTGTATGGAATCTAAGGCATAAGAGTTGAGGAATAAACAAGAGCATAAACCTTAACTGAATAAACTTTAGATGTGGAAACCAAAGAAATGCCTAAAAACCTAGTTGGGAAGTGATGTGATGTGGGTAGTTTCAGGAATATATATACTTGTTATGTTTTATTGTATACTACATACGACATATGTATATATCGAGACTAATCTGATGCACATTTTTAGTGCAGACTCAGATAGATGGACAGTCTCCTATAGCTACCCCTCCGACGACTCAGTCGAAAGTCAATGATATAAGTGATCACACTCGTGAGGCGTTGACTCTACATTCTCTATCGCAGATAGTTAAGGAGCGCAATGTTCTACATCAAGCACAGATGGTCAATATTCTTAAGTACATTCGGGGCCAAAGAGTGGTGACAACAGCACCGAGGACTATTTTAGTTGTGCCTACTACTCAAGCCAGCCCAAATGGTGACTGCATAGGCACCTATTCAGGCAGCTGGGTCTGAGACTTTAGTTGAGGGGACAGCTCCAGTTGTGGCTCCTGCAGATACGACAGTGATTACACCAGCCACGACTGAGTAGCCCAATGTGGCTTCGACATCGGGTAGCAATGTCAGTGGAGGCGAAGAGGGTTAAGTACTTTATGAGGTTTAATCTTGATTATTTTCTTGGATTAGGCGACCTAGAGTTGGATAGGCGCTGATTGTTAACCAATCAACGGCTACACAAACTATTGAAGGTTAAGGAGGCAGATCAGGTGCGACTCTTTAGTTATTATTTGAGAGAAGAGGCAACTGTCTAGTGGACCACCTACACAGACACACATCCGGAGCCATCAACTTGGAAAAAGTTTCGACGGTTGTTCCTCGACGAGTACATACCGATGGAGGTTTAATTGAGATTGAGAGAGTTCTTAGCGTTGAGACAGGGTTCTATGTCAGTTTTGAAATACATGGAGAGATTCAGATACCTACTTCAGTATGCCATGGACGTAGTTGGCACCGAGAAACTCCAGATCTACTATTTTGTTAGGGGTCTAGATGAGATGATTGCAAGTGTTATTGTGTCAAATGGAGTTTATACCCTGCAGGAGATACATGATAGACCTTTAGCACATGAGACATATCTACAGCAGAAGCCTAGTCGACCTGAGCCACAAGTGTATCAGGCTCAGCCTAGCCAGAGTTTTCGGCATGAGCAGAGGCCGAAGAGGTAGAGAGAGCAGTGGGATTGATAGGGACAGGGACAGCGTGCCCGCAGAGATGATAGGCATACTGGTCAGGGTCATAGGGACGATAGAGGTCGACGAGAGGACCAGAGAGCTGATGACTGACAGATAGTATACACAGCTGCCCCTGCGCCTGTTGAGCAGCCACGACAACAGTACCAGTTGGTCAGGGACTGGGGAGGCCATGACAGGGGATAGAGAGGTCCGGGTCAGGGACAGGGAGGCTGTGAGTTTAAAAAAATGAAAACCCTTTAATGACGGTTTTAAATCATCATTAAAAGTTTTCCTCACATATGAATTTTTCAATAAGATGATGGTGCAAAACTGTCACAAAAGTATTTGAGCATCTATAACTCCTTATAACATAACTGAGCTTTTGACGGTTTTGCGCTGTTATTAAAGGCTTTAATGACGATTTTAACAATGACGGTTTAAAACCGTCATTAAAGCTTTTTTCTTTTGTAGTGAATTTACCGTACGCAATTCTCCATCTTCCTAGTGCAATTCTTTTATGCTTTGGCAATTTCCGTCAAGTCTTACACTCTTGAAAGTCTCTCTCTCATTGTCGGTGTTATCCTTTGCACATACAATAATCAATGACTAATGATATTCATACTTTGATGCATTATTCGCACGTTACATCTTTTGTCATGTTATGTAACGACCCTAAAAATGTAACTCGTGCCACGTGTCAATACAGGTGATATGTGGGCCCACGTCGTGGTACAGTCATCAATTCTCGGACGTCGATGCCGAGGTATGTTAATTTTGTATGGTGTTTGTAATATATTGTATTTCATTTGTGCAATTTCAAGTTTTTAACGTTTAAAGGCGTTGTATACGAGATTTGGTAGTTCGAGGAACAAAACTTAATTAAAAACACTGATAAAATATAAATTCAAATTTATCGAAACAAGTGGTACACAATTCGACCAAGTGCGGAAGACACGCGTAGTGCGGCGCGGGTCGAGTTCGGATTTGCACAAAAGATGTGGTGGAGAGGCTAGAGTGAAAGACCAAAAGTCAACTAAGTCACTCAATTAAGTTAGCAAAGTTGGTAGGTGAGATTGTGAAAAGACCAAAAGGGCAATAAAGTTGTAAAGTGTGTGGATAAGGGTGAGGGGTATTTTGGTCATTTGACCAAAATACCCAAAATTTCATCACACCACCATCACTACAACCCCATTTTCGATCACAAAGAAAAGAAAAAAAAAATTGGAGAAAGGGAGAAATCGATCGAGAGAAGGGAGATCAAGGAGAGGAGAACGGCGATTCGCGAAAAGCGTGGACGCACCGTCGAGGCGAGATCGAGGTAAGGAGTTATTGATTTCGTTGTTGGTGTTGTCGTTGTGGTTTTTCCGAGATTTGTTGTCGAGGTTGTTGTTGAGAGAAGGGTGGATTTAAATGGTGAAAATGGTGGTGATGATGGTGGTAATGTGGTTGTTGATTGTTGTTGTAATGTTGTTAGATTTAAAAAAAAAAAAAAAAAGTTGTTGTTGTTGCTTATTTGGAACGCAACTTCATTGTTCCAAAGAAGCAACAACGAGGAAGATGATAGAAAATCGGGCGGGTCAAGGTGACCCGACCCGGTTTGGGTTAGACCAGGGCGGCCGGGTTGCCGGTCGACCGGGTTTGACCGTGTGGGCTTGATCGACCGGTTAGACCGGTTTGACCCGGTCAGACCCAGTTTGACCGGGTTGACCCGGTCAAGCCGATCTTGACCCGACCCGCGACCCACATATTATTTTATTAATAAAAAATTATATATATATTTATTTCAATTAAATATATTAAAATTGATTTTAATTGAAATAAATTCAAGAAAAATAGGAAAAAAATTCAGGAAAAATTCTAGAAAATTCTAGAAAATTATATTTTCATCAAATAAAGAGAAATTTGGGAATTTCTAAGAAAAATGAAATATTCAAAATTTTTATGGGACGTTTTGTCGGGGTTTTTCGCCTTGGAAAACGTGAGATTTGGCAAAAATAGCTAGAAATTTAGAAAAATCATAGGAAATTGAGGAAATTGATATAAATTGCGTTATCAGGATTATTGTGCACACAGGGACCGTAAGGGGCGTGTCGGAGTCCGTGTTAGCGCGAATTAGCTTGGATCGAGGTAAGTAAACCAGTGAGGAACACTACAGTTATTTCTTGAGCTTTGAATTATTTATTAATATTTGTTTCAATACCTTCTTATTATTCCATTCCTTTTGAGTTGTCCTAAGGCAAGTGAGTCAAGCGTGATCCTTGCAGAATTTTGGACTCGCAGTGTATTATACCGGGGTTTACGGCTGGGGATACGTGATTGGTTGTAATGACATGTACGGGGTGAGAGTTCTCCACCATATAGTTGAGGACTCTGCACTCGCGTGGGGTTCTTAGAGGAGATTCTGTCCTCGACTCCTAGCCTTAGAGGAGATTCTGTCCTCGGCATAACGACTTCAATTGGTCGGGACCACTTGGCTTTTCCTTTGTATTCCGGGACACTCCATTTTGATTGTTTATTTATTTATTTACAGTTTTTACATATTCATGCGCTCCCTATCCTTTTCTTTCTATCGGCATGAATTGACTGTTCATTTATTTAAATTCGAAATACTGTATTTATTGTTGTTCCTGCTTGGCGTTACTTACCTGGGCTCGTCATTCTTGTGTGTGACCGAGTGCATATCCGCAGTCCAGCAAAGGAAAGGCCGTGCAGTTAGGTGATATACTTTGAGCGGCCATCCTCTGTTGATATAGGTGACATTTTGGTGTATTAGCTACTTATATTATTTTTTTTGTATATGGGGTTATGGGTTGAGAGATCTTTTTGGACATTATGACTTAGATGATTCTCTCCTTGCTTTACATGATATATATGATATACGGGGTTCCCACACCCTAGGTTTTTGTCCTAACTTAGAGATTTCGAAGTTGATTTATTAGTTGAGATTAATTGCTTCCGCTTATTACTTTGATAACTCGCTAATTAATTGACTTCACTTTTAAATTATTAACAAATGATTGAATGGTAAGGATAGGCTCACTGGCCCCGCGTGACTCGTCGGGATTGGCTCGGGGGTTCGCGCGGGTCCAGGCCGGGTGGCGCCCGATTCTAGGGTTGTGGAATTTGGGGCCGTCACAGTTGGTATCAGAGCATAAAGGTTGAATAAAATACTCTTGAATTTAAATCACAATCCACTAAAACATAGGAAAGCGGAAGTTAGGATATTGTTTGAACTTAGAGTGGAACCCTATGGACCTAACTTAAATCTTAGTTGGGAAGTGAGGAAAGTTGGGGAAAAGTCGAAACTTGTAAGGTACATGCTATATTTGAGATGGTGTATTATTATAATATCGATTAGCTATTCACTGATTCGGAGATTCGCCTAATCGCAGACTACAATGGCGGATCAGCCAGGTTCAGGTGATGATAGTAACACGCCAGGTCCTAGAGGAGTCAGTATGGAGGAGCTCCAGATGTGGACTCAAAGGATTATGAGTCAAGATCATCGACTTGAGGAGATCTTGAGACTATTGAGAGCACCCCCTACAGCGACACCATCTACGCCGACTACTTATCAATTGCCTGTTGCACAGAAACTGGTACACCAGCTACCGCGGCGACGTCGACACCTCCTACTCCGATTGCAGCGATGCCGGAGACCACCGTAGCTCCGATAGCACGAGACGGGGTTGTATTGCCTACTCAGACGGAGGTGATACCATCGACACCGAGTACGTCACTCATTGAGACGCCTAGTACCCCGACTACTCCGAGTACTAAGGCTACGCCGGAGGCGAGACAGGCCAGAGAATTTCAGAGGCATCAGCCCGAAAAGTTCTACGGAGGTATGAATCTTGAGGCAGCAGAAATCTTTTTGAGGAGTCACGAAAAGATTCACGACATTCTTGCTACACCGGCCCACATGCAGCCTAGTATATCTTCCGCTTCATTGTTCGGAGAGGCCGACGTCTGGTGGCGCACTACGGTGGCCACGACGGGGAAGCCCCGAGATTGGGCTGAGTTCAAGGGGAGATTTGAGCAGAAATACATTCCTCCTACGGTTCGTAACTTGAAGAGGACCGAGTTTCAGAATATTCGGCAGAGAGCCGACGAGTTCGTGATGCAGTACATGGACCGCTATCTACGACTGATGGAGTATGCCGGAGGAGCAGCAGATACTGACGCTGACCAGGCTTATTACTTTGTACACGGGCTACTTGATTCGATAGGTTCGATGGTGGTTACGACAGCTCCGAGCACGTTGCAGGCGGCATACGAGAGAGCTATGGCCAGTGAGGGCTTTGTCAGTACACGCGCTGGGGCACAGTCTACTTCATCGGCACATTCTTAGTCGAGGAGGCCTTCGGAGGATAATAGGAGGAAGAGGTTCAGGCAGTGGTCGCAGAGAGGCCGAGCGCATAGTGTAGCATTCGTAGCATCTCCACCCACCACAGTAGTTGTATCATCCGCTCCAGCACGGAGTTATGCTAGTGTTCAGTCACCACAGTCTCAGTCGGGCCAAGATAGAGACAAGAAGCACCGAGGAGGCGAGGGCGAGGGCGAGGCGGTGGTCAGGAGCAGAGATACCGACAGGGACAGCGACGCGATCAGGGTCAGGGATAGAGTTCTGGTCAGGCACCGAGACAGGGACAGCGTGGTCCGTCTAGTTCAGGGTCTAAGAGGGGAGCATGTTTCGAGTGCGGACAGTTAGGCCACTTCGTCAGCGCTTACCCACGATTGGGCCGAGGACAGCCACAGAGCCGGGAGCAGGTTCATGTCGTTGCCGCACCAGACGCAACTGCCTCACGGAACCTGATTGAGGGTACGGTTTACATTTGCAGTCGATTTATGCATACTATGTTTGATTCCGGTTTTACAGTTTCTTTTATTTCGGGTCGTATGGTTGACGAGTTAGGGTTGAGACCTATTCGATTAGAGAGACCCTTGATCCTTAGCACGGCTGCTTGGGGATAAGATTTACCCGAATTTAGTGTGTGTAGGCGTAGGTAGAGATAGAGGGACACACCTTACCCTGCAGACTGAGAGTGTTGGAGTTCCTAGAGTTTGATGCACCACTTCGGGCATGGATTGGTTGGGTGCTTATCATGCACAGATCCTTTGCTACGGTAAGAGGATCACGTTTCAGATACTTGGACATCCGGAGTTTAGCTTCCAAGGGACTTCGACCAATTTACCGATCACCAGGGGTAGAGTCGCCACTAGCGTAGATGTAGAGACATTCGCTGGTGTGTTGAGTACGACAGGCAAAGTAAAGACTAGGTTAGAGGATGTGCCAGTAGTATGCGATTTCCCTGATGTTTTTCCGGCGGAGTTACCAGGCTTGCCACCACCTAGGGAGATAGATTTCATCGTTGACTTGGTCCCAGGGACCAAACCCATTTCTATCCCTCCGTATCGCATGGCTCCGAAAGAGTTAGATGAGCTGAGAGGACAACTCGACGAGTTGTTGGAGTTAGGCTTTATTCGGCCGAGTATGTCGCCTTGGGGAGCGCCAGTATTGTTTGTGAAGAAGAAAGACGGCAGCTTGAGATTATGCATCGACTATAGACAGTTGAACAAGGTTACGGTGAAAAACAAGTATCCACTTCCTCGCATCGACGATTTGTTCGACCAGTTGACAGGTTCGCAGTGTTTCTCGAAGATTGATCTGAGATCCGGGTATCATCAACTGAGGATTAGAGCAGAGGACATGGAGAAGACTGCATTTCGCACACGATATGGGCACTATCAGTTTACAGTAATGCCATTTGGATTGACTAACGCCCCAGCGATGTTCATGGATTTGATGCATCGAGTGTTGAGACAGTACTTGGACAGATTTGCCATTGTGTTCATCGACGACATTTTGATATATTCCCAGACTCGCGAGGAGCACGAGGAGCACCTTAGGTTGGTTTTGCGGACACTTAGAGAGCATCGATTGTTCGCTAAGTTCAGTAAATGTGAGTTTTGGTTGACAGAGGTAGGATTCTTAGGTCACATTGTTGGGACCGCCGGAGTGTCAGTGGACCCCGCTAAGGTCAGGGCAGTTAGCGATTGGCCTACACCGAGATCAGCGTCAGATATTCGTAGTTTTCTGGGCTTGGCAGGTTATTACCGGCGTTTTGTACAGGACTTCTCGAGGATCGCGACACCGATGACGCAGTTGACGAAGAAGGAGGTCAAATTTCAGTGGAACGATAACTGTGAGCAGGCGTTCAGGACATTGAAGGAACGACTGACTACCGCACCAGTTTTGATTTTGCTCGAGTCAAGAAAGGGTTTTGAGGTAAACACCTACGCTTCCAAGATCGGTTTGGGTTATGTTCTGATGCAAGAGAGTAGAGTGATTTCCTACGCATCCCGACAGCTGAAGATTCATGAAAAGAATTACCCTACACACGACTTGGAGTTGGCGGCGGTGGTTTTTGCACTGAAGATTTGGCGCCACTATCTCTATGGGGAGAGATTCGTCCTATTTACTGACCACAAGAGTTTGAAGTACATCTTCACGCAAAAAGAATTGAATATGCGACAGAGGCGATGGCTTGAGTTCCTTAAGGACTATGATTTCTCATTGGAGTACCACCGGGGAAGGCTAATGTGGTTGCAGACGCGTTGAGCCGTAGAGGGTCTGTAACGGCCCAATTTAAAATTGCCGTTAATTATGATGTCATGGCAGATGTGGACGCCAGCGAGGACGGTTGAGGGTCCCACAGCGAGACTGGAACGCACTCGAACTAGGTATACAGTCCGTTTTGTATGCTTGATGTGGTAAATTGTGATGGAAATGTACAAATTAGCTAATTCCATTGCAATATGTATGTTAATGTAGATTATTGACGAGTGAGGAATGACCTCGGGGTGCGTGCGGACACGGGACACGAGGCACGGGGTGCCGGGTAGTCGAGGAGACTACGGTGAGTTAACTCATAAATTTTGAGAATTTATTGAATAGGGTAGATAATTGCTATAGGCTAAATCAATTGAAAATCAATAAGTCATATAGTTGAGCTGAATAAAACAACAACAGTTGATGTTTCTCGAGATACACAACAGGTTCATGAGTGTCATGATAAGGTGTATAGAGTTGGAATGACACAGGGTGATCAGGAACCCTTGGATACTCCTCGAGATTCGTGCACACATTTGATCAAATGCCAAGTATATATGTGTTTTGTGTATGGTTGACCGATCAAAAGGAGAGGAAGGGTGGTTTTGAGGAGAGTGGAAGAGGAGAAGAGAGAAATCGGTGGGGGAGAAGAGAAGAAGAAGAACAACATCATCAAGGTGTGTAGAGGGTGATTTGTGGCTTCCTACCACAAGAATCTAAGGTATGGATACAACAAACTTGCATTTTTATGAGATTTTTATGTGGGTTAGGAAGTGTGAAATTCAAATTTGTTGAGGGATCAAACACTTGGTTTTGTTGGGGATAAGTGTGTATGAGAATGGCATGAAATGGTTGTGGTTTTTGAGTAATTTGAGAGAAATTTGATGGATTTCTAAAAATGGGTTTGAAAATGTGATTCTTGATGATTCTTGGATTTCGATGTCTAAATTTGATAATTTTGTGTTTAAATGGTATTTCTAAAGTGAATGATGAGTTTTTGAGGTGTTGGAGTCGAATAAATGAGTGTATGGGGTGATTGGAGTTCAGAATTTTTGAACTGTAAAAATCTGGACAGAGCGCGATTAGCGCGCTAATAGGAGGACCTAGCGCGCTAATTACCCTCTGGAAAACGATTAACAGTGACTCAGATGAATTAGCGCGCTAATTCATCTGATTAGCGCGCTAATAGTTCACTGGAATGTGAAAAATTGGAAAATGAAGAAATGAGTCTAACCAACATTTTAAACCTATTAATTGATAATTAACCCTCATAAATGAATTCCAGGAGTCTCGAAATAGTAATTGGAGCCGGGGGTTTAGTCAGAAATCAGACCGGAAGTATTATCGGGGATTTGGAGGTATTTGACCGGGGAAATTAACTTGTGGGACGAGGAGTGCGAATTGAGGTGTGTAGTATCCCAATTGAACTTCACTTTAAGTATTTACTGTTTGATTTATTTGAATTCTGTTCCATTTATTCTCTACTTCGTTTCATTATTGCTTTACGGTGGTTGAGTACTCTCACTGGTGACTTTACGGTAGTTGAGGGTACTCCTACTGGTGTCTTTACGGTGTTGAGATCACTCCCCACCTGGTGCTTATTCGTTACGGCCATAGGGTCCACTAGGTCATAGCACTTGTCTAGGCATACCGGTGAATAGGCTACCCGGGTATGGTAGGCTTGTGTGGGTGCGCGTGGGTCTACGTAGGCCACCTAGAGGTTAGGGCCAACCCATTGGTGTGTTTACGGTTGGTGCACGGGGGAGAAAACCCGAAGTATGACTTGGTCTGATTTTTATGTGCACGTACTTTGTTTCATCACTATATTTATGCATGCGATGTTCCTTTTTACAGTTGTATGTACTTCTTTGTTCCGCATGTTTAAATTATAGTATTTTCAATTCCAGTACTTTTATTTCCGTAATTACTTGGTGAATTTCCTTGGGATTACTCACTCTGGACTCGTCATCTGTCTTTTTGTGATGGCTGAGTGCAGACCCTAGTACGAGCCGGGGAAAGGGCAAGCTTGAAGAGTATATCGATTGACAGTTTTAGCCCCACTCGTACGTATGTTTATATTTATTCGTTTTATGTCGGGTTTTGGGCTTGAGAGAGATAGGTTGTACATTTGATATTTTGAGGATCAGATGAGATGTATATGATGTATATTTGGGTATGGTTTCCACTTAGGCGTTTTGCTAATAATACACAAGATGAATTTTTATATTGTTTATTTAAGCTTCCGCTGTTAATTTTGAGGTTATATGATATTAACTGAATCAAATTTAATGATAAATTGATCAATGATGGATAATTGGGCGTGGGACACAACTGGTGGTGACGTGGAAAGTTGTGGGCCCGCGTGGCCTCCCGTGGCGGACTAATGTGGAAGTTGGGGCCGCCACATTTTGGTATCAGAGCGAGGTCAAACTCGGGAATTGGAGATTTGCCAAGAGAATAAACTTAATGAATAAATCTTAGATGTGGAAACCACAAGTGAATGATTAAAGGCTTAGTTGGGAAGTGATGTGAGGCGGGTAAATTTAGGAAATTACATATGCGTATGTTTTGATTGTGTACTATATATTATACGCGTATATACTGAGTCTGATCCACTGCACGTTGGTTGTGCAGTTTAGGATGGACGGACAGATTCCTACTACTCCGCCCACTACTCAGCCAGAGGTTGGAGAGACTAGTGATCATACCACTAGTGACGTGGCTGATTTGCGAGCTATGATTCGAGAGGCGATCGAGAAGCAGCGATTGATTCGAGAAGAGAAGCAGCTATTGCGATAGGCTCGATGGTGAGCGATGGAGTACATTCGGAGCTCGAGGACGCCAGCAGTAGCACCGACTGCTGAGCGTGCTGCACCTACTACCACTCAGACCGCATTAGCACCAGCTGTTGCTACACAGCACTGGGTCGAGACGATTATAGAGAGGGTTGAGCTGTGGTGGTACCAAAGCAGAGACTACGGTGGTGACACCCACCACTACAGAAGCGCAGGTAGGGACTTCGACTGCTAGGAGTAGGATGTCAGAAGCAGCGAAGATGGTGAAGGATTTTATGAGATTTAATCCTACGTACTTCACGGGAGTCAGTGATCCTGAGGTTGCAGGACGTTGGCTGATGACTCACAGGCGACTACATCAGTTGTTGGAGGTACCTGAGGTAGATCAGGCGCGTATTTTAGGCTATTGTTTGAGAGGTCAGGCTGCAGTTTGGTGGACCACCTATACTGATATACATGGTACGCCAGCGACATGGGGAGAGTTTAGACAGTTATTTTTGGATGAGTATATTCCCACAGAGGTGCAGCTACGATTGAGGGAGCAGTTCTTGGGATTACGACAGGGTAACATGTCAGTGTCACAGTACATGGATCGATTCAGATATCTCATGATGTATGCCATGGATGTGGCTAACACGGAGAGGTTACAGATCTATTACTTCATCAGAGGCCTAGATGAGAGGATTGGTGGGGTGATAGTTGCGGACCGGTGCGAGAGACGCTACGAGTGTTTTTGACAGAGCATTAGCTCGCGAAACATATTTACGACACCGGGGTGAGCTTGGAGACGGGGCGGACGAGCTCTCGGTGCCCGATCAAAGAGAAGAAGAGACAGAGAGAGAGCGACGATCGACAGAGACATGATTATCGGGGACGACGAGATAGACGTTCCGAGCATCGAGAGAGAGGAGACGAGAGGCGTAGGTAGTGTACGTATCGTACTGCACTGCACCCGGTGACGACCACGACGGCGTGTGCGAGATGGAGGAGGTCGTGGTAGAGGACAGAGAGGTCGAGGTCATGATAGGGCTCAGTTCATATAGTGTCACGATCGATTGGCGGGATACACGACGATGTTTCGGGTGTCATCGGGTCGGGCATATACATAGAGATTGTCCGATGTCGAACTTCATCCTCACGACCACAGATTGAGCCAGTCAGGGAGAGGGCTCATGCAGCTGCTACACCTACTGCCATTCAGCCGGAGCGTGATGCGACTCGTCAGCTCGTCGAGGGTATGTTATCTATATGCGATGTCTTCATGCATGTATTATTTGATTCGGTAGGTACCTCTGTCATTTATATCGGGACGTAGGGTCGGACGATTAGGATTACTGAGGTTGAGACCTTAGACCCACATCTTGTCTCTCGACGGCTCGGGGATAAGATTTACCCTAACCGGATATGCCGAAATTGTGTAGTAGAGATTGAGGGACACCAGTTACCTGTTGACTTTCGTGTCCTAGAGTATTTAGAGTTTGATGCGTTATTGGGTATGGACTGGTTATCGGCGTATCACGCACATATCGACTGTTTTGGTAAGACGGTAGTATTTGATATTGAGGGCATTCCAGTATTTACTTTTGTTGGTACGGCGCCAGACTTACCGATTACCAGAGGTCGATTAGCTACGACACAGGAGATGGAGGCGTTTAGGACGGTGGTTGAGCCAGACCTGAGACCAGAGATTAGAGTGGAGGATGTTCCAGTAGTGTGTGAGTTTCCTGAGGTGTTCCCAGACGATTTGCCAGGTTTACCACCTCCTAGGTCAGTTGAGTTTATGATTGAGTTGATTCCGGGGACGCAGGCGATATATAGCCGACCGTACAGGATGTCAGCGTCGGAGCAGGGAGAGTTGAGGTCCCAATTAGAGGAGTTGCTACATAAGGGTTTTATTCATCCCAGTATGTCTCCTTGAGGCGCACCAGTTCTATTTGTTAAGAAGAAGGACGGTTCTTTGAGGTTGTGCATTGACTACAGGAAGCTGAATCAAGTGACGATTCGAAATCGTTATCCACTTCCTAGGATTGATGATCTATTTGATCAGTTGGCGGGTGCTAAGTTTTTCTCGAAGATTGATTTACGATCTGGATATCATCAGTTGAGGATTCGGGAGAGTGATATCGAGAAGACGACGTTTAGCACACGCTATGGATTGTTCGAGTTCACAGTCATGCCATTTGGGGTGACTAATGCGCCGACTATCTTTATGGATTTGATGCACCGAGTACTACGGCCATTTTTGGATCGTTATGTGATTGTGTTCATCGATGATATCTTAATATACAGTAAGACTCGTGAGGCGCACGAGAGACACCTCAGAGATGTTTTGATGACATTGAGGGAGCATAGATTGTACGCTAAGTTCAGCAAGTGCGCTTTTTGGTTGAGAGAGGTGAAATTCCTCGGACATGTCATTGGTAGTCAAGGAACATCTGTTGATGGAGACAAGATTCGTGCGATCATTGATTGGAGGACACCCGAGACAGTTGCAGACATTCGTAGTTTCTTGGGGCTTGCGGGCTATTACACAGGCGGTTTGTGCGGGATTTTCGTTGATTGCGGCGCCGATGACGAGGTTGACCAAGAAGATGTTAAGTTTGAATGGTCCGAAGGTCGTGAGGCAAAGCATTTTTAGAGTTGAAGAGGAGGTTGACACGCGCCGGTGTAGGCTCTACCTGAGACAGGAAAAGGCTTTTCGGTCTACACAGATGCTTCCGGGACTGGGTTGGGATGCGTGTTGATGCAGGAAGGACACCCAGTTGCATATTTATCGAGGCGGTTGAGACCTCACGAGGAGAATTATCCGGTACATGATTTAGAGCTAGCTGCAGTTGTGTTTGCGCTCAAGGCTTGGCGACATTACCTTTACGGGGAGCGATTTATGTTATTTAGAGATCACCAGAGTTTGAGGTATCTGTTCACTCAGAATGATTTGAATATGCGGCAAAGACGATGGCTCGAATTACTGAAAGACTACGATTTCGCGATAGAGTACCATCCTGGGAAGGCGAATGTAGTTGCTGATGCATTGAGCCGGAGTGGTGTAGAGAGTCGGGATCGTGTCTTTGCGGCGAGATGACACATGAGCATGGATTCTTTGGAGGCGCGACGGTGTTGTGTTTGTCGGATGCTTTTTTCGATGTTCATATCTGTGGCCAGATGCGTGTTCCTGTGGTGTCGTTAGAGAGGGTCGCTGAATGGCAAAGGGCTGACGAACATTTTGCTCGCTTCAGCTGTCTGGCTCAGGATCTAGGTTGCACAGATTGGTCTAGTGGTTCGGACCAGTGCTTGAGACACAGAGGCAGGTTGTAGATACCTGAGGTGCAGGAACTACGCGATAGTATCCTTGAGGATGCACACCGTTCACGGTATACAGTTCATCCTATCAGGACCAAGATGTATCATGATTTGCGACGTTTATTTTGGTGGCCTGGGATGAAGGTCGATGTGGGTGCATATGTGAGAGCTTGTCATATTTGTCAGCAGGTTAAGGCCGAGCACAGGAGACTAGCTGGATTGTTACAGCCACTACCGATTCCACAGTGGAAATGGGAGCATGTTATGATGGATTTTGTGAGCGGGTTGCCACAGACTGCGAGACGTCATGATGATGTGTGGGTTGTGATTGATAGATTGACGAAGTCTGCACACTTCATCCCTATATCGATGAAGTATTCGTTTCCTCAGTTGAGCATTATTTTTTAGAGAGAGATTGTTAGGTTACATGGGGTACCACTATCTATTGTATCTGACAAAGACCCCAGGTTGACGTCGAAACTGTGGGAGAGCATGCAGGAGCAATTTGGGACGAGACTGCAGTTTAGTACGGCTTATCATCCCCAGACAGATGGTCAGTCAGAGAGATTGATACGGATATTGGAATACATGCTTAGAGCATGCATTTTGCAGTTTGGAGGTACTTGGGAAGAGTATTTACCGTTGTGCGAGTTCGCGTACAACAACAGTTATCAGGCGAGTATTGGTATGCCACCATTTGAGGCTTTATATGGCAGACCTTGCAGGTCACCAAGCTTGTTGGGCAGCACCTGAGGACGTGGCAGTGATTGGACCTGAAGTGGTTGTTGATCATACTGAGAAGATTCGGCAAATCAGGATGAGATTACAAGCAGCTCAAGATAGGCAAAAGAAGTATGCTGATAGGTATCTTGAGGGTTTGAACTATAAAGTAGATGACTTGGTATACCTGAAAGTTTCGCCCTGGAAAGGTCATCAGAGGTTTGGGATCAAGGGGAAACTAGCACCAAGGTACATTGGGCCTTTCAGAGTTACAGCACGTATTGGGACAGTGGCACATAGATTGGAGTTGCCAGCAGAGTTAGTAGGCGTTCATCCAGTGTTTCACGTGTCTATGTTGAGGTTAGCTAAGTCAGGACCGAGACCTATGGTGGATATTAGACAGATTAAGGTGCGTCCTGACGTTTCATATGAAGAGCAACCCGTTGAGATCATGGATCGTAGAGTTCAAATTCTGAGGAACCGAGAGATTCCGAAAGTGTTGGTACGATGGCAACATCACGGGACTGAGGAGCTCACCTGGGAGCTCGAATCGACTATGAGACAGAGATATCCTCAGTTATTTACTGGTGAGTGTTGGTAAGAACCTAAATTTCGGGACGAAATTTCAAATTAGTTGGGAAGAATTGTAACGGCCCAATTTAAAATTGCCGTTAATTATGATGTCATGGCAGATGTGGACGCCAGCGAGGACGGTTGAGGGTCCCACAGCGAGACTGGAACGCACTCGAACTAGGTATACAGTCCGTTTTGTATGCTTGATGTGGTAAATTGTGATGGAAATGTACAAATTAGCTAATTCCATTGCAATATGTATGTTAATGTAGATTATTGACGAGTGAGGAATGACCTCGGGGTGCGTGTGGACACGGGACACGAGGCACGGGGTGCCGGGTAGTCGAGGAGACTACGGTGAGTTAACTCATAAATTTTGAGAATTTATTGAATAGGGTAGATAATTGCTATAGGCTAAATCAATTGAAAATCAATAAGTCATATAGTTGAGCTGAATAAAACAACAATAGTTGATGTTTCTCGAGATGCACAACAGGTTCATGAGTGTCATGATAAGGTGTATAGAGTTGGAATGACACAGGGTGATCAGGAACCCTTGGATACTCCTCGAGATTCGTGCACACATTTGATCAAATGCCAAGTATATATGTGTTTTGTGTATGGTTGACCGATCAAAAGGAGAGGAAGGGTGGTTTTGAGGAGAGTGGAAGAGGAGAAGAGAGAAATCGGTGGGGGAGAAGAGAAGAAGAAGAACATCATCAAGGTGTGTAGAGGGTGATTTGTGACTTCCTACCACAAGAATCTAAGGTATGGATACAACAAACTTGCATTTTTATGAGATTTTTTATGTGGGTTAGGAAGTGTGAAATTCGAATTTGTTGAGGGATCAAACACTTGGTTTTGTTGGGGATAAGTGTGTATGAGAATGGCATGAAATGGTTGTGGTTTTTGAGTAATTTGAGAGAAATTTGATGGATTTCTAAAAATGGGTTTGAAAATGTGATTCTTGATGATTCTTGGATTTCGATGTCTAAATTTGATAATTTTGTGTTTAAATGGTATTTCTAAAGTGAATGATGAGTTTTTGAGGTGTTGGAGTCGAATAAATGAGTGTATAGGGTGATTGGAGTTCAGAATTTTTGAACTGTAAAAATCTGGACAGAGCGCGATTAGCGCGCTAATAGGAGGACCTAGCGCGCTAATTACCCTCTGAAAAACGATGAACAGTGACTCAGATGAATTAGCGCGCTAATTCATCTGATTAGTGCGCTAATAGTTCACTGGAATGTGAAAAATTGGAAAATGAAGAAATGAGTCTAACCAACATTTTAAACCTATTAATTGATAATTAACCCTCATAAATGAATTCCAGGAGTCTCGAAATAGTAATTGGAGCCGGGGGTTTAGTCAGAAATCAGACCGGAAGTATTATCGGGGATTTGGAGGTATTTGACCGGGGAAATTAACTTGTGGGACGAGGAGTGCGAATTGAGGTGTGTAGTATCCCAATTGAACTTCACTTTAAGTATTTACTGTTTGATTTATTTGAATTCTGTTCCATTTATTCTCTACTTCGTTTCATTATTGCTTTACGGTGGTTGAGTACTCTCACCTGGTGACTTTACGGTAGTTGAGGGTACTCCTACCTGGTGTCTTTACGGTGTTGAGATCACTCCCCACCTGGTGCTTATTCGTTACGGCCATAGGGTCCACTAGGTCATAGCACTTGTCAGGCATACACCGGTGAATAGGCTACCCGGGTATGGTAGGCTTGTGTGGGTGCGCCGTGGGTCTACGCCGGCCACCTGAGGGTTAGGGCCAACCCATTGGTGTGTTTACGGTTGGTGCCTCGGGGAGAAAACCCGAAATATGACTTGGTCTGATTTTTATGTGCACGTACTTTGTTTCATCACTATATTTATGCATGCGATGTTCCTTTTTACAGTTGTCGTACTTCTTTGTTCCGCATGTTTAAAATTATAGTATTTTCAATTCCAGTACTTTTATTTCCGTAATTACTTGGTGAATTTCCTTGGGATTACTCACTGGACTGGACTCGTCATCTGTCTTTTTTTTGTGATGGTGAGTGCGGACCCTAGTATCTGAGCCGGGGAAAGGGCAAGCTTGAAGAGTATATCGATTGACAGTTTTAGCCCCACTCGTACGTATGTTTATATTTATTCGTTTTATGTCGGGTTTTGGGCTTGAGAGAGATAGGTTGTACATTTGATATTTTGAGGATCAGATGAGATGTATATGATGCATATTTGGGTATGGTTTCCACTTAGGCGTTTTGCTAATAATACACAAGATGAATTTTTATATTGTTTATTTAAGCTTCCGCTGTTAATTTTGAGGTTATATGATATTAACTGAATCAAATTTAATGATAAATTGATCAATGATGGATAATTGGGCGTGGGACACAACTGGTGGTGACGTGGACAGTTGTGGGCCCGCGTGGCCTCCCGTGGCGGACCAATGTGGAAATTGGGGCCGCTACAGGGTCAGACTCAGAGGTTGTTACCTGCCACATGACGCATGATTACAGTTTGCTCGAGGCGGTTGAGAGGATTTGTACCGATGACATTCCGACCGATACTAGAGTAATGATTTGCGGGCAGATGAGGACTCAGACAGTGTCGATACAGAGTGTACTCGAGGTCACAGACAGACGAGATATCAAAAGTTCTTAGAGCTGGCGCAGAGTTCAGATCATCCAGATTGGAGTCAGTCGACAGACTCATGCTTGAGATTTAGAGGACGACTGTGGATTCCATCAGTGGCTGAGCTACGCGATGAGATACTTTATGAGGCGCACCGCTCACGATTTACGGTTCATCTGGCGGGACTAAGATGTACGCGAGAGGTGCGTCATCTCTTTTGGTGGTCGGGGATGAAGACCGACGTTGCCGATTTTATTCGAGGTGTGATATTTGTCGGCGTGTTAAGGCCGAGCATCGAGACCGGGGGTTATTATCGACCACTTCCCATTCCTCATTGGAAGTGGGAGCACATTGCAATGGACTTCGTCGGTGGGCTACCTCGATCTCAAGCAACGACATGATAGCATCACGGGTGATTGTGGACAGATTAACTAAATCCGCGCACTTCATACCGATCTCGACCACACATCGGGTGGACATGACGGGCGCGAGCTTTATGAGAGAGAGATTGTTAGGTTGCATGGGGTACCGTTGTCGATTGTGTCCGAGAGAGGGCACGGATTTACATCGCAGATATGGCGAGCATGCGAGCACGATTTGGCACGAAGTTGAATCTTAGATCGCCTATCACCCACAGACCGATGGATAGTCGAGCGTTTGATCCAGATTCTCGAAGATATGCGAGGATGTGTGTGTTAGAGTACGGCGGATCTTGGGAGGAGTACCTTCATCTCGTGTGAGTTTGCATATAATAACGGTTATCGAGCCAAGTATCGGCATGGCACCATTTGAGGCATTGTACGGAGACCGTGTAGATCTCCATCTTGTTGGACGGCCGAAGATGTGGCAAACGATTGGACCGAGAGATTGTGGTAGATCATACAGAGAAGATACGCGAGATCCGTTTGAGATTGAAGGGTGCGCGGAGAGACAGAAAAAGTATTATGACTTGTATCACGGAGAGTTAGAATACCGAGTCGGGGACTTTGTATATCTGAAAGTATCTCCATTGAAGGGGCACAAGAGGTTTGGAATCAAGGGGAAACTTGCGCCGAGGTTCATTGGTCCGTTCAGAGTGGTGAAGCGGGTAGGCAAGGTCGCGTACGAGCTAGAGTTACCACCTCCGATGTCAGGAATTCATCCTGTCTTTCACATATCGATGTTGCGACTGGATAGGTCCAGGGAGGGCAAACGACCGACAGTAGATTTGAGCCATATAGAGCTAAGAGAGGATGTTACATACGACGAGCAGCCTATCCAGATCTTAGACCGTAAGGTCAAGATTCTGAGGAACAAGGAGATCCCATCAGTCCTCGTCAAGTGGCAGCACCATGGGGACGGAGCCGACGTGGGAGTTGGAGTCATATATGCGCGAGTGTTTCCCCTACCTCTTTTGAGTTCGGTAAGTCTTTCCTTTAATTTCGTTTAAATTTCGAGGACGAAATTCCAGTTAGTTGGGAAGACTGTAACGACCCTAAAAATGTAACTCGTGCCACGTGTCAATACAGGTGATATGTGGGCCCACGTCGTGGTACAGTCATCAATTCTCGGACGTCGACGTCGAGGTATGTTAATTTTGTATGGTGTTTGTAATATATTGTATTTCATTTGTGCAATTTCAAGTTTTTAACGTTTAAAGGCGTTGTATACGAGAGTTGGTAGTTCGAGGAACAAAACTTAATTAAAAACACTGATAAAATATAAATTCAAATTTATCGAAACAAGTGGTACACAATTCGACCAAGTGCGCAAGACACGCGTAGTGCGGCGCGGGTCGAGTTCGGATTTGCACAAAAGATGTGGTGGAGAGGCTAGAGTGAAAGACCAAAAGTCAACTAAGTCACTCAATTAAGTTAGCAAAGTTGGTAGGTGAGATTGTGAAAAGACCAAAAGGGCAATAAAGTTGTAAAGTGTGTGGATAAGGGTGAGGGGTATTTTGGTCATTTGACCAAAATACCCAAAATTTCACTACAACCCCATTTTCGATCACAAAGAAAAGAAAAAAAAAATGGAGAAAGGGAGAAATCGATCGAGAGAAGGGAGATCAAGGAGAGGAGAACGGCGATTCGCGGAAAGCGTGGACGCACCATCGATGCGAGATCGAGGTAAGGAGTTATTGATTTCGTTGTTGGTGTTGTCGTTGTGGTTTTTCCGAGATTTGTTGTCGAGGTTGTTGTTGAGGGAAGGGTGGATTTAAATGGTGAAAATGGTGGTGATGATGGTGGTAATGTGGTTGTTGATTGTTGTTGTAATGTTGTTAGAAAAAAAAAAAAAAAAAAAAAAAAAAAAAAAAAAAAAAAAAAAAAATTGTTGTTGCTTGCTGGAACGCTTGCTGTTCCAGCAAGCAACAACGAGGAAGATGATAGAAAATCGGGCCGGGTCAAGGTGACCCGACCCGGTTTGGGTTAGACCGGGGCTGACCCGGGTTGACCGGGTCAGACCGGGTTTGACCCGTGTGGGCCGGTCAGGCCCGGTTTGACCGGTTTGACCCAGTTTGACCGGGTTGATCCGGTCAAGCCGGTCTTGACCCGACCCGCAACCCACATATTATTTTATTAATAAAAAATTATATATATATATTTATTTCAATTAAATATATTAAAATTGATTTTAATTGAAATAAATTCAAGAAAAATAGGAAAAAAATTCAGGAAAAATTCTAGAAAATTCTAGAAAATTATATTTTCATCAAATAAAGAGAAATTTGGGAATTTCTAAGAAAAATGAAATATTCAAAATTTTTACGGGACGTTTTGTCGGGGTTTTTCGCCTTGGAAAACGTGAGATTTGGCAAAAATAGCTAGAAATTTAGAAAAATCATAGGAAATTGAGGAAATTGATATAAATTGCGTTATCAGGATTATTGTGCACACGGGGACCGTAAGGGGCGTGTCGGAGTCCGTGTTAGCACGAATTAGCTTGGATCGAGGTAAGTAAACCAGTGAGGAACACTACAGTTATTTCTTGAGCTTTGAATTATTTATTAATATTTGTTTCAATACCTTCTTGTTATTCCATTCCTTTTGAGTTGTCCTAAAGCAAGTGAGTCAAGCGTGATCCTTGCAGAATTTCGGACTCGCGGTGTATTATACCGGGGTTTACGGCTGGGGATACGTGATTGGTTGTAATGACATGTACGGGGTGAGAGTTCTCCACCATATAGTTGGGGACTCTGCACTCGCGTGGGGGTCTTAGAGGAGATTCTGTCCTCGACTCCTAAGCCTTAAAGGAGATTCTGTCCTCGGCATAACGACTTCAATTGGTCGGAACCACTTGGCTTTTCCTTTGTATTCCGGGACACTCCATTTCGATTGTTTATTTATTTATTTACAGTTTTTACATATTCATGCGCTCCCTATCCTTTTCTTTCTATCGGCATGAATTGATTTGTTCATTTATTTAAATTCGAAATCTTCGTATTTATTGTTGTTCTGCTTGGCGTTACTTACCTGGGCTCGTCATTCTTGTGTGTGACCGAGTGCAGATCCGCAGTCCAGCAAAGGAAAGGCCGTGCAGTTAGGTGATATACTTTGAGCGGCCATCCTCTATTGATATAGGTGACATTTTGGTGTATTAGCTACTTATATTATTTTTTTGTATATGGGGTTATGGGTTGAGAGATCTTTTTGGACATTATGACTTAGATGATTCTCTCCTTGCTTTACATGATATATATGATATACGGGGTTCCCACACCCTAGGTTTTTGTCCTAACTTAGAGATTTCGAAGTTGATTTATTAGTTGAGATTAATTGCTTCCGCTTATTACTTTGATAACTCGCTAATTAATTGACTTCACTTTTAAATTATTAACAAATGATTGAATGGTAAGGATAGGCTCACTGGCCCCGCGCGACTCGTCGGGATTGGCTCGGGGGTTCGCGCGGGTCCAGGCCGGGCGGTGCCCGATTCTAGGGTTGTGGAATTTGGGGCCGTCACATGTTAATTAGATAACATCTATATATAACGATATTCAATATTAGGAACCTCAAAAGTTTGATGTTAAATTTTACTTGTAAGTCACGAGTCAAAGTTACAAGATAAAATTCTTGTTTGATATTAATTATTGATTACATATTAACTAAATAAATAAGAGCTTCTTTCACTAAACTACCTTTATTTGAATTTGAAGGACTCAGAGGTAAATAAAAATTAGAGGATGCTAGCTATTAATGAGAAATGTCTAAATGATATAATCAACGCACTCTAAAATGCACAACCATTCGTACTGTGGACATATACAAATTTTAATAATGCATAACATATGGATCAAGGGTCCAAGGTGCATTAATTAATAAATTATAAAATCTCAACTGTTCGTGTTAGACGTCATTCATAAATAAATGATTTGAATATCAATACTTCTATAAATTAAAAAATTGTTTTTTTTTTTTTTTTTTTTTGAAGAGGTGTTTTTTTTTTTTTTTTTGGAAGAAAAATCGAAGTTTCATTTATTATTAATGGTTCGGTACAGGACCAGACATACAATCAAAAAAGTACATTGATTTATAAATTCTATTTGTTCAAAAGAACTGTCATTACTTTAGTTGTGAATGCAATTGTGAAATTGAAACAATTTGACAAGCAAGGACTGCTCACTTCAACATTGAAACATATTATAATACACAAATACTCGCTAGAACCACATAACGAATAACAAAACTTTCCAACAAAGAGAATAAAAGCTAAAGCTTCTCACTTATGAGAAAACAAAATCAAGACTTTTAACAACAAACGGAAGGCAAATTACCTAAAAATACAAATAAAATAAAGACTAACTCAATAGCCGCACAGATCCAAAAACAAGCGTTGAGGAAGATGTACCGCAACAAGTAGATCTAATCTTCTCAAATGTGAAAAGATCTAAACTTTATTGAACACATAAAATATGGAGAAATAAAAATTGAAACCACAGAAGATCGACGGTAACTCAAAATCTTGAATCAAGAGATAATTCAAAAAAGTGATTTTAAGGTTAAAGCTGACCACCAAAGAAGAGGTAACATTTGGTGAAGAAGATGATGTTGGTGAAGGTGTTTTTTTAGTTATTTATGTAAATATAATAAAACCAAAACATTATGGATGCGAATACAATTCATTTACAATTTCTGAATAACACGACATTAAAATTCAACTTCCCGCTCGCTTAAACTAGTCATAATAAAAATAATTAAAATTTTCAAAAAAATAACATTTAAGTTAAAATATCACCCTACAATTTGCTTTGAAGTTCAAAAATGGAGAACCAATAATCTAACAGATGAAGCCCATGACAAATAACAAGCTCAGAGCTGCAAACAAAATTTCTCTGGACAGCTAGACTATATTTGGATGTTAAAGCCTGGTTACATTAGAACGCCAGCTGCATTGTTGAGGGCCTTCTTCGCGATCTTGAATTTCTCAGATATGGCTTTATTGCTATTCAATACATATTGCTTGACGAAGAACAGAATATCGTCCCGCAGAGTTTCAAATTCAGGTGTAACAGCTATCCGCGTGAATATATTCCACACGGTTGAATCTGGGTGCTCGAAAATAGCTTCAAAGAGCATCCTGAAATGCAATAACCTTTTTGGAGTAAACAGCCTATACTCACTTAATTCAACTGTCTTAAGAACTCCAAGAGAGAGAGAGAATGATGAGAGCATTTCTGCAGTGAATCTTGCGAGGTTCATCGACTTTGTCAACTCCATCTGATCAAGCTCTTTGAAATGGTCCCACAAGCAATACTGCAAAGTATGACAACATGTAAAAATTGTAAGATAAAAATTGAAAACAAAGGGGGGTATTCGCAATTCAACCATAAAAGCCAAGCTCAAACTTATAGTGAAACTATCCAGATCTCCTTAATCAACAGAGTAAACTATTTCATTTATTTTGAGAATCTTAGGTATTGCAGACACATTATACCCCACCACCAACTAGCCCACAGGGGCAAGGCGAGGGGTTTCTTGAGCAACCTTTTAACTTAAATATGATCGTCCATGCGCTACAGTTCCATGGGCAACATTTGATCTTTCACAGAGTATCTTGAAGTGTAAAAAATGTAGAATTACAAAATTGGAAAAGAAGTTTTCAACCAAGCAAAATGTATGATAAGGAAATCTAAAAATGTTAGGGATAGCACTTCGAAGTTTCAGAGTATTATGATTTCTTCCCATTTTCGTTCTTCACTTTCCTTTGTCCCATACTTTGTTTTGATTCTAGCAAGATAGAATTCTTTGGCCCCTTCCATGGTCCTAAAATTAAGACATTCTCATCCTCACTTTTTTTGAAAACTCTCATCCTCGCTTATATGAGAACATTTAGTTGGCAGAATGACATCCTCATGATGAAAGCACATGAAATCAAACACTTCTCTAATTAATGTTCCATTTGAAACCTTTAATTATTTACCAGTATGTTTGCAATAAATCAAGTGGAATGGAAGAGTTTGATCCATGTAGTCGACCACAACTAATATGAGATTGAAGCTTTGTTGTTGTAATTATCTACCAATATGTAATATTATGTAAATCAAAGATCATCCAGTTTGTCATGAGGTAAGTCGGAAAATATCAGTGCATTTGTGCATATAATGTGCCTATGGCCCTATGCTACGAGTCTATGAGGTATGTCTCAATTATCCCAAAGAAATTAAAGACAAAATTAAGGAAATAAATGAGGAGAAAATACAAACCTGTAAAGTAAATTTGTGGTTCTTGTCATGGCCACATAACTTGGACGCAAGCACAGTGTAATACTTGTTGAAAACCTTTTCTTGTAAACAACAAGCCACTAAGACTCGCATGATCTCCCTGTCCTGCATACAATAAAAATCCCTTTAAGCTTTTTTTTTTTTTTTTTGTTTTTTTGATAAGAAAGAAACTTGCTCCCGTTGGAAATCGAACCCCCCAACCTCTTACACTAACCCAATACCAAACCATTTGGCCACCCACATGGTTGGTAAACCCCTTTAAGCTAGTTAAGAGAAGGAATATAAACATATAAAGATAAAAAAAATTAAATAATAATAATAATAATAATAAAGTAAGAAGTGAAACAGTGAAAACTGAAAAGGATGACACCTGCTTCCCATTCAAATCCAATCTCAGAAGCTTCTCAAAAGCATCTACATAGTCCTCTGCGCTCATTATTATACAAAAGATTGCTCTCCTAGAATCTGTATTCATTCTTTGTGCAGCTGCAAGCTGCAGCAACTTCTGGGCTTCTAGAACTTCTCCATCAATTTTGCCGGCAACTTCCGCAGCATCATCTGGTGTAGTGGAAGCAATATCCCCAGATAACCACCATTGGCCTTTCTTATCAGGATCAAGAAGTTTACTCCATTTGAGACCCCGGAGTAAAATATCCTCTACTTTCAACTGCCAAATTAATAACCATAACAGTAAGAATTAGTAGGAGTAGGGGCGCAAAAATCTGAACTGTAAATCAAAAGGATTTTCAGGCACACATTATTATGGTGAGTATGCAATATTCTCATTTATGTATGCAACATGAACACCATGTTATAACATTCGTGAGAAAACACTAAAAGCATGCGATGCAATTAAAGCAAATTGTTGGGTGACAACGGCAAAAAGAAGGGAAGTGTCAACCTCCTTTTAATCATTCTACTTCAAGTCTCTCTCTCTCACACTCAAACTCTTAATTTTTTTAAAAATATTAACCTAATATAAAAAAAACAAAAAGAGCAAAGGAATACCTTCTGCAGCCATTTCTTTATCCTTGTATGTTGAACAGGATCCTCCTTAGATTTTCTCTTGTTGTTCTTGATATCGGTTATGGTTTCAAGCATGAATTCCATCTACAAGAATTGACAAATAAGATAACAAAAAAAGAAAAAAAAGGTTATAAAATCTAATTAAGGGGGACGGTGAGCATACTCTTTTAGTACTAACTGTTCTGTTCTCTGATGAGCTTCCAGAAGAAGTTCGAAACTCCATCACTCTACTTTGAATACTTGTTATAAAATCTTTCATCGCAGCTGGATCGTCACCCCTCAACTTCATCCCACAACCTAAAAGAGTCATAACGAATGGAAAATCGAGTTTTTAATTTACATGTGTTAAAGTGCATTGTCTACACAGCTGATCCAAAGACATTTATAAAGAATTAGGGCAAAAATGAGAAACTGACGCATAAGAAGATAGAAAAGATAAATGACAAGAATAGTTTTTTCTTAAAAAAGAAAAAAAAAAAAAAAAAAAAAAAAAAAAAAAAAAAAAAAAAAAAAAAAAAGAAGTAAAGGTAACTAAAGTTAGCACCATCTAATAGCTTGCTGTAAGGCACTGCCCTTGTGAAGGTAGCTTAGTTACGTGAATCAGAAAGCAACAAATATTCCACTCATATAGAGAAGAGGACTTACATTGTAAAATTGTTAATATAGTCGAGACATCAACCTCTGTCAGCCGTTTGCTCAACGTTATTAGGAAGTCATATATCAAATCACTGTTTAAAGGAAACACCAAAAACTTTGTTATTGGGAAAAACGTGACCAATAATGCCAATAGCAGAGAAATACAAAACCGCTTTCTGGAAATCAATACGCAACTCTGCATGATTGTTTCTTTTTTGTCAATGTATCAATATGCAACTCTGCATGATGGTTAATTAAGAAAGAAGCCCACCTTGAACATACCCCAAATAAGCACAGGTAAGATAGCAAAAGTGTGAGATTTCGCAAGGAAAGATTATCCTCCTTCGAGAACTCATCCTGGAAGTGGGATGTGAACAGTAATTAGAAGACTTAAAGGACTTGGGCAGCACAATGGAGTGCTATGAAGATCAAGAAGATATTAGTAAGTGCAATGTAAATATTCAAAAACGTGGAGAGCCACACTTTGGCATCAGATGAAACACTACTCAAGCATTGATTTTTCAACTGCATCATTACTTTAAACTTAATGGAACATTTCAAAGATAGAACATGTCAGCGAAAAAAAAAAGAAAAGAAAGGACGATGCAAAATATGAAATATAATAAGAAACAATAATTTAAGGACATGGCATTTCTTCATCAAGAAGATTTTGGTTTTTGGAGAATATAGTTGAGGATGTTCAAGTAAACAAAATTTGAAGTGTGTTATGTGTGTTATTTACCATGGCGTACTGGAGTTGTTTGATGTAGTCTAGATAGGGATTTCTCATTTCAGAACTAGGACTCTTAAGACATTGCATCTCCATCTATTCCCAGGTGACTTGAGGCGATTCTTGATCTCTAGTTCTCGTGCATTTTATAAGTACCTCAGTATTATTAGAATTTTTTTTGAAGATGCAGAATTACTCATACTTGAATTGACTCAAAAGCCTTAAAAGTTCTTTTAAATAGTTCCAAATGCATTCTAAACAATCCTCACATACAACTCTTCTTAAAACAACCTCATCGCCAAGAATGATAGAAAATAAAGGCTAATCACCAACTAATTTTCCATTCTTAGGGATTGTTCTTCATTGCCCAAACCATACCCCTATTTTACAAATTATTTTGTCGGAACTATTCAAGAATATCTTTAAGCAACATAACTGTGATGAAGAAATTATTTTATGATGGGACTATTCCATAATAGATAAATATAGACATGTCATATGTTAAACTACATCTAAATCACTTATACAATCTAGAAAAGACCCTTACATCGAAATCATTGATAAAACCAGATAAGCAGTAATAGATTCATAAGCTTATAAATGATATAAAGTTCGTCAAAGCTTGCAGAATGCACCTCAAATGATTTAGCCAGGGAAGAAATAAGTTTTGCGCTGAAATCGATCCCAACCAAACAAACTATGCCCGCCACAAAAGCTGCAAAAACAGCAGCATACCTTCACAAAACAAGAAAACGAATAAGAAAACCATATTCAGTGAGAAAAAAAAAAAAAAAGAAGGAAAACAAAAAAGAAACAAAGACATAACAAGGACCAGATAGCTTGTGCATCAAAATAAGACCATTTCCATATCACCTATACATTTGTTTTCACTTTTAGAATACAGAAGACCCATGTGTCAGCCAACTACGGAGAACTACAAAGTTTTCTTATTGGATACATATGACATGAAACATTTGTGCGAAGGCAAGACAAAGCTAAAGAAATGTTTGTAGATATTTGTAAAGAAACGTTCATCCATGTCTAAATATTGATATGATAAAAAAAAAGTTTCGGGTATTGTCAAAATACTTAATTCCATCAATGAATTGAAGTCACAGCTCTTGTTATCACTTTTGCTCATACAAAACAGAATAAATACACGCAAAACACAAGCATGTGAACAGAGAAGAAACAAGATACCATCCCCTAATATATATAAAAACTGAACTTGAATTTTTTTTTTTTTTTTTTTTTTGATAAGTAAGAAACAACTTGCCCACACTCGTGTTCGAACCCATGACCACTTACTTCCAAACCCCATACCAAACCATTGGCCCACCCAATTGGTTGGTAAACTGAACTTGATTGTTGAAATAAAAAAAATCATATTTCCTTTCAAAAAAAATAAAAATAACACAAACTCATATAGAAAAATCATAAGCGAGTAAAAATGAAAATCGTTACAGCTCTTAACTGTTCAGTGCCACGAGGGCCTTTAGAACAGGATGCCAAAATCTCCTCACTGATTATCTGAGAACCAACACTACGGCTAATTGACTGCAAATAAGTACAGAAGCCAATTAGCAACGAGAAATGAAGAATGTAAGTGAATGCAACTAATTTGTATTTAGCAAGTCAGATGATCAAGAAAGGAAAGACAATTTTGAAGTCAACGAGTACAGACACAACATCTATAAATGATATTAACTTGAGATAAAATCAAAATGGGCCTCATGGCAGCTACCAAGATGGCCAGTTGTGACATGGCCCCAGTTGGCCAAGCCCCAGTTGGCCAAGCCATTTGTGATAAGCGTGGCCATCATACCCTTGCAATCAAGTGAAAGAAAATTGCATACCCTGATTATGGTAGATATTTCCTCTGTGACGGATTCCACATTTGACTCAGAAAGCTTGTTTAGAAGACCTGTGTTATGTAGATATTTATAAAAAAAAAAAAAAACATTACACTCTCAGAAAGCTCTATGGAAATCCTAAAATTTCATTCTATGCTAAATTACTTACCTCTCACCTGTCTACGGATTTGAGAATGCTCTTCCGATTCTTTCCCTGCTTTGGACCTCAAGTGAGGAGCCACATACTTTACACTTTTAACCACTGCTTGCTCACCAAGAGAAGGGTTTTCTTCTGGGACCACAGCAGCATCATTCTCAATTGGTTCAGAACCTCCAGGGTTAGAATCAGTTATCAGTTCTTCCTCACGGGTTTTAACCGACACCTTTTCTGTATCCTTCTTTTTGCGCTTCTTTGTCAATGACTTTTTCTTATACGTCACACCATCTTCTTCAACATCCATCATCCTTTCATCAAGAATAGATGGAATCCCCTCAAACAGCATATTCAACTCATCATCTGCTCCTCCCAATTTACTACGTTTAATTTTCAATTTCTTTGCAAGTCTCCTTTCCAATTCTAAATCCTCCTCCGCTGAAACCACACCTTGATGTTTCATCTCCATCTCAAGATACTCCTCAAACCTAGTCTTTTTTCGTTTCAAACCCGTTTTCTTCTCCCTTCTCACCTTATTAACCTCCTTGGAGGGATTCAACACTGCTTTAGATTTCTTCACCTTCGACGGTTTCTCCTCATTTCCACCATTAACAACCACTCCCTTCTCCTCCTCTCTCTTACAAACACTCCCATCAACCACATCCTTTGATTTTTTTTCCACATTAGGTTTCACATCCAAATTCCTTCCTTTAGATTTTCTCAATGTCTACACCACACGTCCAAACATCGCATTTCACGCAATTACAACTCTAAACATGACAAAAAGCAGCAACAACAACGAATTCAAAGGCAGAATTGATCGAATTACCTGGTTTTCGATCCACGACAAGCAGCGATTCCGCCGTTTCGCCAACCGCGCTTCTTTCCGCTTCGTCTTCCGCGATTTCTCTTCTGATTGAGCCACTGAAACACAGAAAAGTAGAATCAACAGTGAAGTAAGCATCCGAAACCATAGAAAACGAGTGCGAGCGAGCGAGCGAACACACAAGATCAACAAAGCAAATTCAATTGATGACAAGAACTAAGAAAGACTTACCCATTCTACAGCTCCGACGAAGTGTAGAAACCCTAAATTCGTCAGTCCCTGATCGAAGTGCAGATCAATCTTCGTCGAAGCGATTGCAGAGACAACGAGATTTTGATTGAACAGTGTAACAATTTCCAAAACTCCAACAGCGAACCAAAACCTCGTGGGCCTCTTAGGTCCACCCTCCGTGGATCTCCGTTAGATATTTATTAAGCCCTAAAGTTTAAATATATATTAATGTCATGGAAGTCATCAAAATGTATTGTGCATTAAATATTTTGTACATTTATGATTCGTCGATTAATGTGTTATGTTAAAATTCAATTATTATAAACGAAATTCTCATGACATGGGTATATATTTGGTTAGTAGTACCCTTTATTAAATATCTCTTTTAGATATTTAATGAATTTTTAAAAAATGCATTTAGTAAGGTTTCAACCTTATATATCAAAGTTAACATGGTACAGCTTATACATTAGGCTAACTTGTATTTTATATTCAATTGTAAACATTTTTAAATATATTTACTTTATTAAGAATATAAAAAAAAAATAGTTAAAAATTCCTAACTTGGACAGACTTGAGTGGGCTAGGGCAAGGTCTTCAAAACTCAGGCCCGACTAGGCCCAGCCAAGCAACTGAACTAGCCCAGTGAACAGGTCTAATCTTCTCTAACGCTTGGCTGGCATAACTGAAAGCAAGTTATTGTCTCTCAACTAATAACTCGAGTTCAAATTTTGAAAATAAAAATACCAACGTTGGGAGCTTCCCCACATTTGCAATGCCAGACTCAGGGCAAACTCGAAGTAGTTGGATAGTTCAAATACCAAGTGGTTTAAATAAAATAAAATAAAATAAAATAAACATCTTGAATGGTAGACATGAGAACTTTACCTCTTAGTGGGCTGACCCGACTCGAGCTCGAAGTAGTCGGTTAAGGCTAGATACTCAGCGGCCTAGACGAAAAAAAAAATGCAAATTGTAGTGTGGATTGATGTCACGTGAGCAACGTAGATAAGATGTCCATCCTAAATAGTTTGAATAGACATTAAAGTCCAAAAGTGCTCTCCAATTGTCTATGTGGATTGCAATTTCTATTTTATAATTTTATTATTTTAGGCATCGGCTAAAAAGACCCCAATTTTTGTTACAAGGACCCCAGTTTTGTAAAATTATCCAACTACCCCTATATATAAAAAGGTTTTTACTCACCCCAACTCACCTCTCTCTCAAATCACACTCATCAACAACTCAAATCCAACGAAATCTGAGTAAATCCACATGGATTTGACGCCATGGATGCATTCATCATCTCTTTTAGTGTCAATTTCGAGGCTTTTTTGGGTTTGTTTTGTTTCTTTTGAGTCATTTTGTTTGTGAATTTGTTTTTGGGTTTAGGGCTTCGATTTGAAGCTTGAATCTTGCATTTTAAGTACAAAGCTACAATGTAATCGAGAATATTAAGCAATTCCGAGCAAAACCCACTGTTTTTTTTTTACCATTTTCATGTATTTTTTTAGATTTTTGAAGTTTTTTGTACATTCTGGTTGCTCGCAGGTTTCAGACTTACAGAGCCAAAGCCTTTGAATAGGTGTTTGACACACAGGGTTGACACCTCTAAAGAGGTTTCAGACACACAGGGCCAACACCTTTAAAGAGGTTTCGACTGGATCCCTCCGTCACCTAATGAGATCGAATTATCTTCGCATTATCGGTTGATTGACCTCTAAAGAGGTATCGACCCTGTGTCCGAAACATCTTTAAATGTGTCTTCTCGGCTCGTTCGAAACTCATGAGCGACACTTGTTCAAAAGTGGGGTATGGGTAATGGAGTTGAGCAATGGTGTTTTTGGAATTTTAAAAATAAAAGTGGGTTAAACTAAGTAAAAAGTGGGGTACACAAAGTAAAAATTCACAACTGAGTCCATTTAGTAAAAATTGAAATCCGTTTAACCGCTACCTTATTTTATTGCATCATCTAAGAGTTGATATTGATAAGCGATAACAAACATTATCTATTTTTCTCACGCAAAGTCAGCCGCAAACTATCAATTGATATCCAGAGTTGCATTGGAGAAGTTATTTTTGTTCCAATGCCCATTATGTCTTGCGCAACACATGCTCTTCATCAATCCACATTTGCATTGGAGAGATCAACCTTTATGTATTTCTTTATGAAGTCACATTTAACCAAAATAAAAATAAAAAATAAAAAAAATAAAAAAAAAATACAAAGAACAACAAATACACAATACTTAGAACCACTTCACCCAAAAAAAAAAAAAAAAAACACTTAGAACCATCCAAGATTTTCTCCTTTGGAGCTTTGCAGGCCAACGCAAGGTACCTTTCTTCACAACCAAGTGACAAAATATAGTTACATAAGTCACATAACATTCAAATGAAAGAAAAGAACCAAACAGGACGTATGCATATCAACAAAACAAGAGCAATGGCCAGTTCTTCCAAGTCCACAAGTGCTGAAACTTTCACACTATAAATCCAGTCCACACTCAAGCATTCAATTTCACCTACAACATCTGCTCGGAACGTCCACCTATTAAGCTATTAACATTCCACTGGCTTCGGTGTTGTTTACACCATTGTTGTTGCTGCAATCTTAATTTTATCCCGCAGTTGTTCTCTCGAAGGAATTTTGTTGGGCCCGCGGATCTCCTCCAGTACCAATATTGTCCCCACATTAACCACCTCAACATTAGGCACCTCAACATTAGGTATGAGGTTTTACTCCAAAGGGCCTCGGTACTATTAGATTAAACATCCACTCTTATGAACTTCTTCAAGAAGGCATAGATAACCAATGTGTGGACTAAACTTTTCGGTCCACACATCCCAACAAGTTTATCATAGGGAACAGCTTCGGCTGGACAGTCAACTTTGATTGTAAAGCCTGGGCTGCAGACAGAATTTCATGTTGGAGATGAGCTTGTAATTGTGTCACTTGATCTCACCAACATATAAATCACTGCTCCTGTCAATCTACCCTTATAAATTGAGAATTCACACACACACATGCATGAAAAAAAATTATAACAAGTTACTGATAAAACTACGCAATTTATCTATACTTACAAATTAATGCAGTGTTTTCTTGTAACCAATGAGAGCTTGCAATGTGATCGAGGTAAATTAATAAACTGAATTTCAGTGATACGCCGCACTGAAGAGGACTGACAAACTGCTAGCTACTGGAAACGATGAGACTGTGTAGTCATCACCAGGGAAGAAATAGTATATAGAAATAGTATATATATGCGGTGTTGGGACGCATTGTGAGATTGGAGGGCGGTAGCTTGCCATCGATGTGCTGGCTGAGGCCAAGTCTGGATACCAGACAGCGGTTGCAGTTCAAAACCCTTCAGATGACCCTAATTATAGTAATGCTTACACTGCTGTTTATAGAGTTCAAGTTCTGAATTCCGATATCAGCACTAGTACTGGCATCTGTTGTAACGCTCTAAGACTAATAAAATTGCTCTGATGTTACATTGGTTGTCAACCTAACTCAATCCTCCTTTATCTGGCTTTGATCGACTATGTAGAACATAAGAATTTTCAATGCTCTGCATAGGTGGAGCTATTAAATATGATCTAACCATAGATCAAAATTGGCTAAAATTCAAATTGAATAAATCAAACACAAGAAATTCAGACTTGATTTAGCTCAATTTATAAAAAATAAATAAATAAATAAAAATAAAAATAAAAAAAGAAAGAAAATATTGAAACTAATAAATTTCATTGTTCATTTCTTATTTATTCGGGCAAAGCATAACGTTTTCTTTCTTCAAATTGTATAGAATATATTTTTTAAGATGGTAACCGAAGTTAAAAAAGTAATCTAGAGTGATTCTGCATAGGGACTTTGCCAACAAATTATTAAAATAACGTTAACATAATATAAAAAGAACCTGCATTGTCATTTACAATATAACATGTGAGTCAGCCTTACAAGCGAATACGAGCATTATAGAAATACAACAATCAACGGAAGCTTGAATGCATGGTAATCATAAACTACACAATGGAAATTTAATCAAATAAGTAGTAAAAGCAATTACTATACTACATAGCAAACACACGAGCCAATCAAAAAATAGCAAAGACATGAGCACAAGCCCTACAGGTGCACACCCGAGGGGAGCAAATGATACCAATAAAAATGAGACAAAACTAGGACTGCAACTCCAGAGAACCATTTGGCTAGCTCAAAGCTATTTAGAGGCACCAACCAAGTGGTAGCTCATGAATGGTTTGGTATGCGGTTACTAATGCAAGAAATTGAGGGGTCGAGTCTCCTTGAGTGCAAGTTTGTGGGGTGAATATGTTGGTCCCTTATCAAAGAGAACTGGCACTCTAAGACTAAGTAGGAGTTCTCTCTTCTTTCCTACCAATCAAACTGTCATATACCATATCTTGCTAGACATGTAGTGTAACATAGTACATGTAACAAAGTTTGTATCTCCTACACTTTGGTTACCACAAGAAGAAAAGAGCTACTCAGAAAGTGTGAACCAATTCATCTTGCTTCATCAATGGCAGTTTCTACAGCCATCTTTACCCTTGTAGTTGTTGGTATTCCAGCAGCCGAGCTAGAAAAAGTCAAAGATCGAGGAGAAGACTATGGACAGACGATCAACTTCCATCAAGCTTGGGCTTAAGGCAAAATAATTCCATGTTGGAGATAAAATGGATATGTAGACATTGCAATAGCAAAACCTGAACTGTACATATAGTGTTTGAATTCAACAACACAACCATACAAATTTTCAGGGATTTTGTATTGGAAATCTGGAAAACAAAAAAGTTTTCAAATACTAGAATAAGAAGATCAAGTTATGTCTATAAAGAAGTGATCAGCGTACGATTTGCTATGTTCAAACATAATAGCTGGTCAGTGAGTTTGGTTCTTTGGTACTGTTTGTTATGTTCTGAGCAGATATAGTGAACAAAGTTCTATTAAAACAACAACAACAACAACCTCAGTCCCAAATTAATTGGAGTCGGCTACATGGATCAAACTGTTCCATTATGCCCAATTCAGTGTGATTGATGGTGAGCGTTCCAAACCATTCAAATCCCTCCTAATTAACAGAGTTCTATTAAAAGAGAAGATAATAAAGGACACCTTTTTATGCATATAAATGTAGTTCATGAGTTCATTAGTGTTTTTGCAACATGAGACACATTAATCTCTATCAAATTACGACCTAATGTGTAGTTCGAGAAAGATCAATGATGTTCTCTAATTTATGTCTCAAACGATCTTACAGTAGCACGCATTCTTCATCTCTGCTAAGCTGACATGACTACCAGATCACGCTGATGCATATACATTCAATTCACAGTTTGTCAGAGAATATGTACAAGAGATCATAATATATCATATCTGTGAAAATAATCTCTGAAGTTTATGAATTCAAGTGATCAGAATTGCGGTATTTATTATTGGCAATGAAATGCAGATTGCACATCAATAATATATTAATTAAAATCATCGATTAATGGCTTAAAAAATCAACGATTAATTCCATGAAATTTTATTAAATGTGTTGATTGACCTTGAGTTTCGAATCAACTATTGATTTCAAATGTCAATTATTTCATAACATAATCATTTGATTGTGTTTCTTTTTCATTTACCTGATTCTCTATGTTGAAAAAAATTAAGGCCAATAATGGTACCAAGGATGCTTTAGCTTTGTTTTCCTTGATTTTGAGATACTATAGAAAAATTTTATGCCATAACAGATTTATCCTGGGAAGTTTAATGCTAAGAGGCAAATATAATTGATTAAATATACGATCTCAGCCATGAAGATTGCTTAACAAAAAAGCCTTCTAACAGGGAAACTAGTTTCTCGCTCCTCCGTTACTCGCTAGGAAGTCTCAAAATTAAGATTTTAAGCGCTAACACTTACTAAATATGTTCATCAGCGATCTCCATGAATTTATTATGCAAATAAAATGAAAATCTTAAATATCGGAATCCAGCAGTTCAATCATTAATTATCAAAGCTTTAAGGTATTTCAACCCTAGTCACACACGCTCATCAGTATAGCTAGTTATTATATTTCTACCGAAACTTTAAAAAAGAACAAATATAAAAGAGAACACAGAAAGAATATGTAGCATGAGAACGGGATGTGTCATTATTTTACATGGAAGATTGGTACTGACAAGAGATGGAACCTCTGGAATTTGAACATATAAAGCAGGGCTCACATGCAAACTTTACAGCAACTTGCTAATTAACTTTTCAACAGCTTTTGTTATGACGGTACATAAGGTCTCTTCAGAAATTTAAAGTCACAGAAAGCTTACCAGCTTTTCTATAGCTCACTAATCATCTCTTTGATATATACATTATACATACCTCTTTTTCCCCAACCATGACGAATATCAATTAGAGAAGGAGAGAAGTAACCCAAGCTTCATGACAACATATCTTTTATACTTCATTTGGTGCAAGCATGGCTAATAGTGCAGAATTATGTACACAATCATCAAGCCTGAACAAATATGGTAGTCACAAAAACTGTATTAGTGAGTTTGACAAGTCCCCATGAACTTTCGAAAGAGTAACAAAATAACTACTTTTATCAAGTGCATGCGCATGCATCATATCGCTAATTTCATATTCTAAGTAAAGCAGAATTCATACAATTTAGCTAAAAATGGCGGAACTTCATACATATACATACATTTCAAAGCCATGAAGTCTATACAAGTAAATCAACAAAACTAGCAATGGAATGAACTTGTTTTATTATTTTCTTGAGTTGTTGATTGTCAAGTCGGCACAATTGATGTTAGTTTTTTTGCTGTAAATAGCACTATGCCACTCTTGGTTTCATCGAAACTTTGGAGTTTCTGTTTAGAACTTATTACTCACTAATCAACTCAGTAGGAAAAAAAATTGACAGTACAACATAAATAAAACATCAGATAAGTTCAACGACGCACAACAAGAAAATGAAATTGCAGGACATGTCTATTTATATGGCATTTAGTTCCATAGGAGCCAAAAAATATTGCATGCAACATACTTCAAGAGTCAATATAAGGCAGCCCAAAAAACAAAGCCTCAGTCCCAAATTAGTTTGAGTTCGCTACATGAATCCACTTTTTCCGTTCAGGTCAATTGGATGCTATATTGATGATCCGATTTAATAATCTATCAAATCTTTCATAATTACTACATCCTGACTTATCCTAGATCTATCCATGTACCATTGCATTCCTTAAACTTACAGCACTTTAGTTTCCTAACTAGAGCATTTGCAAGTCATTTTTGGATGTGTCCAAACCACTGTAAACCTAAACATATAAACCAAAACATCAATTATTGTTTTTGGATATGATATCTGACAAACTGTTTTTAAAATCTTTCAATCATAGAATTCTTGTGTCTTATCTTATTCTTTCTCCTTGAAAACTATCTATACAATAGACAAAATAGCTACTATCTAGTAACTGAGAGGGAGAAACTTGCATCCAAAAAGTTCAGAATCACAAATTCTCAGTCATCATACCAAAATTACCTCCAGCGATCACAATCAGTCACCAACAAGTTTAAAGTCACCAGAGTAGGAAAAAAGACTGATTGCATGAGGATCATTGAAGCTGTGTGCATGGAATGTACAAATTGTCTAACCAAAGTGATTGTCACAAGGAAATTTGGAGATAATTATTCAGGACTATCAAAGTATGTAGCACAAACACTTTTCGACTGGCATGCAATATCTTGCAATTACAACAACAACAAAGCCTCAATCCCAAATTAGTTGGGGTCGGCTACATGTATCAACCTTTCCACTTCACTCGATATAATGCAATGGACGGTTTTCTATCTAGTAGTTACAGATAGCAAAACAAAATACTCAACCATAATAAAACAGATCGTGGATACAATAGTTGCTTCACACTTCCATGCAGTACTGTGGTCAAGGAACCATCGTGAGTCCTTAGCATCCACAACATATAATATTATTATATTTAACTGAAATAATGATAGGATTTCAGGAGCTAGTGTAAGCTTTCGTGTTTTGGTTTCAAGCCAGTATCCTCAAAATCGTTTATTACATTCTGAATGCCTATGGTAAAAATATTTTCATAAAAGACCATATGCCTCTTTGCACATCATTTACTACATTGATTATTATCTTTCGAAAAACTTATAATTGTGACGAGAAATATACATTGCAGTATCCTAGTAATGCTTATAATTGAATCATTAACAGATGAACCATATCGTCTCTAAAAGTATCTCTCACTCAAGATGAATGTCAAATAATAAGAGAAAAGAAATAAAAAAAACACTTTTTTTTGGGTAACATTAACAATTATTAACACTGCAAGAAAGACGATTCTTTCTTTCATGGTTAATGACTAAGAATCCTTCGATTCATATCAATCCATTCATTTGAGACCACTCTACCTACATGTCTATTTTGATTTTGATGAATGCTACAATTGCAAGTCCCGAAGAGCGGTATAACTATTGGTATTTGTGAAGTGTGCAAACCATTCTACATGCAGGAAACAACTGAAGAGAAGCTTTCCAACTAAATGTACGCCCAAGACGACAGTCAAATGCTTGAAATAAAACTCCATTGATGGGTGTGGAGTGTCCATGCACCTCGAGGAAACTTCGTTACAAAGATTTATAAATACCAACTTCCTAGTAAAAGAAGTCTTTTCATGTAAGATTCCTAGAGAAGGATATAAATTACTTTATAGCAGCACTGTCAGTTGTGAATAAAAGATTATGTGTATCTGCTGATTTAATAAAATAGACTTAGATTCATAATGTAAACATCTTCCACTTATCTAATCATACAGCTCATAAAAAGGTGGTACACTCATTAGAATAGGGTTCTTACATAGTTACATGTATGTTAGTCCTTGTTGAGATAGGAACTAACCAAGCATTGTTTTACATCTTTCATTGAACAGTATACAGAACCTCACATTAGTTCATAAACCAAGCAAACACATTCTTTAAGGTGTAACAAATGCAATCATGTAAAAGTATTAAAACACAACAACAAGAAAACCCATCATCCACACTATTCACCAAATGCTTCGGCAGTCATGAATGTCCTTCTGGCCATGCTGACTTTAACTCAAACTACTTAGGTGAATTTAACAGTGGGGATCTGCAAATGCAATCAACAAGTGAGCAAATAAATGAGCACAAACGGAAATAGCAACTTGAACTAACATAGAATTGCACGTCGACCTCATGCATGACCATCAAGGTAGTACGTAATACTATAAGAAACAGAAAAAGATTAAATGGCATAAAGGAGCAAAATGTAAAAGAATACACGGTCCAAATACTAATGTAAGATGAATTATGTTCCAGTAATTGAGGACTATATGTAATCACTGAAATGCGTATGACGTAAATTCTTTATTAATGCATCATACGTCAGGAGAAAAGAAAAGGCGGCACAACATGACATTTAATAAGAAGTCAACGCCGACATTAATAATAAGAGTAAAATTGAAAGAAGCATTGACCATGATTTCTAAAAATAAAAAGAATAAAAGTGAAAAACAAAATATATTAGTAAACAGAAATTTTTGGGTAAAGAAAGAGCAGCTGGAGACAAGTATACCTCTTGAATCAATTTACCAGCCGAGCTGCCTCAGACCTCAAGAGTTCATCCATTTTGTTAGATGAAGATATTCGTCCTTGACGATCCTCACCATGAATCACTTCTCGGATCCATATCGATGTTCTGCAAAGTTCATCACCAATTTCAAGCTCCCCAGATTGCAACAATATTTTTCCCCTTGTTTCGAGCAAGGTTGCTTTCAGCAGAATTAGTTCTTGATAGAGGGCTGGGTATAGCTCACCAGTTGGTGGTACTGATATCATCCTTGACTGAAATGACTTCTCTGAAGTCTTACCCATTTTAGAAAGCAATGACTCCTCTATTACTTCCAACGCATCAGTGCATTGACGCATAAGTTCAAGCGCTGCATTGCAACGCGAAGCATTGGTGAAGGTGTAAACAGCAAGAGGGAGAGCAAACCTTTTTATGAAGGATACCAATTCAGAGATTTTGGGCTTGAGAATAGCTGGTTGTGTTCCAAATTTCAGAATTAAGAAGCAAGTAGCCCATACATGTTCATTATGCTCAGAAAGGGATCCCCTAGAGTTGATTGCTCGAAACATAGCATAAGCAGCCTGAGTATCACCTCTTTTGCGTGCATATAACTTGATGATTTCATGAAAATCAATATAGCCCTCCTTAGTGGGATTTCTTGCAAAGCCCAGCCTCACCAACAGCGCCGATGATTCTACTACTGACCTCCGAGGATATGGACTGAACCAACAGCAGGTCAGCACACCAAGAAAGTTCTTCCAGTTTATGCTTAAGCGACGTATCCCCACTGCTTCAGTTGATGCCAATGATAAAACTGATACAGGAATCGGCGCTGGAGCAAACCAACCACTTGCAAGGGCCATTCCCGACGCTGCCTTGTCTACGTGATTGACTATGAACAAACTAACTTCAATTAGACGAGTGAGAAAGGGATTGCGCCTCAAGACTCCATCTTCTCCTCTAGTCCAGATGAGATCTTGAAAAGGCATTTTGTTAATGGATTCTAGGAGAGTGTGAGGACTGATATGAAACTCGGAAAGAAGTCCCCCAACAAGAGCAAGGCCGAATGTAAGTCGATCCAGTTTTTCCTCAATGATTCGAAGAGCAGCAGTTTCTCCTATTGGGATATTCTCCGTGCTTCCTCTCATCAGGGCCATTGACTCCGAGCCAGATAAGCAAGATAGCTTCATCAATTCCAAATTCATGACTCGAGGGAGACGAGTGGACATAAGAACATGGGTCTCCCCTCCAAAACGAGGGAGTAACTCCATTATACTCTTCGCATCCCACCAATCTTGCTCGCGCTCCAAGTTATCGATCACGATCAAAAATGGAATGTCCCGCATGAACTCTTTCCTCAGTCTGCGGATGGATTCTCCTTCTAGCTCCTCAAAGCTTCTTGCGGTTTCAGCATCGTGAAAAAGCTGGTTCTCAATGCTTGCATCGACATCTAAGAGGGAGAATAAGTTTATAAAATTTTGGCGCATATACTTTGCTTCCCCTCCAACCCACAGCACTGTCTTGTATCTTTGAGCATGTCTGTAACAGAACTCCAGCAATAGTTCGGTCTTACCGATTCCCGGTTCACCTGATATGCAAGCAACTCCTTTTCCATTTGCAACGCTTGAGGATGCCTTCTTTTTCAGCTTCTCTTTATGTTCGTTCATCAGGATCCACTTTCGCAGACTCCCGCCTCCTTGCATTTCAACATTTTCCTCGAACTGCTTCCGAGTGGCCAATTCTTTGCCCTTACTTTTGATTTTGTCGACTATGGCGTTCCTCTTGCTCTTAGGATCTCCCAAGAGTTTGCTTCTGCTACGCATTGCTTCGAGTTCAAAACGCTCGTTTTGCGCAACATGATCAACGCCATCGAACAACATGAGTTCAAGTTCAAGAAGTTCCCTTTTCCTACCAACAAACTTCTCATTTCGATGAAAAGGAAACTCCTTGGACTCAACTGCCTTCTTCCATGTCTCCACCCTCTCGACCACGCTTCTCCTGCCCAGCCTCATCCCTAGAAGAAGTAGAGCCTCATAGACACAACTCCTCCAGTTGTTACCTCGAGCCTCTAACTTCCATCCTTCCATCCGCGCGAGCGCATTCAAAGCCTCTTTCCACTCTTCTTCTTTGCCCCCATAGGATCTCCAAAGATCCCCGCCATGTTTCACCCACAATTCTCCCCTCTTCTCGGTCACATCCTCCACGACACAGTCCCCAGGACTCAAGCCAAAGAAAATAGGAACCAATTTCTTCTTGCCCAAGAAACATTTAAGCTCATACATGCTATAAGGATTTGAAAATGAATTCTCAGAGACAATTACCATGCCATAGGTAGCAGAACTCATAGCTCTCTCCACAGCATTATGACTGATCGCGTCCTTGCACTTGCTTCGATCCACCACAAAGCACGAAAAGCCTTGCAACTCAAGCTCAGCCCTCATCCATTTGACGAATCTAGCCAAAGGAGCCGCAGAACCCGGCACACCTATATAAACATCACAGCTCCTCAGCTTGCCGTCGAAGGAACAAAAGGCGAAGACGCCTCCCATTGCTCCGTCGACACATCATCCGAGCTCTCCCTCTCCGTCTCCATCTCCCCCTCCTTCTCCAGCCCACCCGGCTCGGATATCCGAATCCCCGGCACCCGTTTGACGAAATGCCTCAATGAAACATCAGAGGTTCGAGCCGCCTCCATCGGAGGCGCCTCCTCCGTCTCCTCTATCTCCCCATCGGCACCCTCATCAGGGGTTTCTGGACATGGGTCTTCCTCCCCAATGCCCAAAACCCCGGAATCAAAGTCCCCAGATCCTACTCGAAACCCCTTCTTACCCATGAACTCACTAACAATCTCCATTGACACAATCCACTAATGGGCAATCTTATGATCCTAAGACCATGAAAGATATCAACTTTGATTGTGTTGATTGTGGAGATGATGGAGAGACCTTGGATTGGACCCATATTTATAGATGAGAAAAACACACAAATGTGATCTTACAAATTAATGAAAAACAAATCTGGGGGGAATCGATTCTCAAAAGAACTGGGATTCACTACTGAATTTGGAACCAATCTTTCCCAGATATGCTAGCCTTAAATTTGTGCTTCTATGGAAGGTATTCAAGGCTGAGTAATGGCAATTCTGTTAATTATCTTCAACTTCATGGCTGGTTTCATAAATTCGAGCTAACAATTGGCGCGTCAATGTTAGTGAGTCCATGTTACTGTGTTCTTGTAGTTCGTTAGTTAAGTGGGGTTATGTGGGGCTAGGCTGCTTAGGCGCCGTTGATGTGATGAGGTCTGTTAGATCGACAGTTGTAATATGTTGGTGGTGGTGATTATGTTGACACGGTTAGTATAGGATGGGAATCTCGACGAGGGAGGGTTGGCGAACGTGAGCTGCGTGAGTTACGATTTATTACAATACAATGCAGTGTTTGCAAAAATGGGATTTCTGCCACGTGTCGTGCGGCATGAATGAACTGCTTAAGTTTTTTTCTTATGGTGGATGGCAACTTGGCTGGAGTTTTATTGTAACAGTTAAAAACTTTTCTAAACTCTCTGAGATGTTTCTATTTTTTGTGCAAATTGCAATAGGAGAATGAATGTGGTTTATGATTTTACCTTTTTTTTCGAGAAGGTGTTTATGATTTTACCTTTTAAAATGAGGTCTATGAATAGATTTTTTATTGCATGTGGTGTATGACAGTTCAACAACAACAACAAAAAAACTTTAATTCCAAATTAATTAGAATTAGCTACATTGATCAAAGCCATCCCTAGATTCAGTAATTGATGGTGTGTTTTTCAAGTCTTTTAAATCCCTCACAATCAATACGTCTCAAGTTAACTTATTAACTAATTTAGGTGGTCCAATGATTTGATACGGGAGGCCATTGGCTTAAACCCCGGGGCAGGCTGGGGCGGGGGGATTTTTACTAAAATTTGCATTGCTCTTCTAAAAATCAAAATGTTAAATATATATATATATATATTAAACAAAAATACAAGGTTTAAAAATAGAATTTGCAAGTATTGCTATTTGTTGTTTTATTTACTATTTTATTAAGGAATTTTTTTATTAAAAAGATGATTAGTCTTTACATGGTATCTTTTCTTTTAATACATTATGAGAAATAGTGCACGTAGTGATAATAATTTTGGCTTTAATCATATAGTGTGGTGTTGTTGTCAGCTTTTTCTGCAATTTTACTAACTTTCCATGAAAAGACCGAGTAAACTTCTCGAAGTACAATCTCCCCAAAAAATTAATATACTTTAGAAGTAGCACATTGAGATGATAACATTTTTTGTTTTCGTCATATAATAAATTCAATACCGTTATTTACTTTTTTCTGCAAACTTTCAGACTTCTAATCCATGCGATTAGGAATAAATATCAGTTTTTGTTGCGTCATTTCTTTCTACTAGTATACTTTTTTGTTGTGTCGTCTCTTTCTATATTTATTTATTCTCGTAAAACATAAAACGTGCGTGATCAATGAGTTTGTCACTTGAAAAGCTAAAGATTTTCTTCAAATAATAAAACCCGTTTTATCGACTTTAGATATACGATTAGGAATTAGCATATATTTTATTTTGACGTACGTCTCTTTCTCCAAATTTAAAAAAAAAAAAAAATCTCAAAAAATTGAATTAGGGAAAATAACAAATCATGTTTTTATTTATATTTACATTTTATTTAATTTCCTGATTATTTTACAAAATAATTTTCGCAGTAGATACAAACTTAACAAATCATTCATGAAACAATAATTTGAAACCATGATGAGTATCGACAAAAACTTTCTTTTTAGTTAAACAAAGAAAATTAATTGAATTAATCATTTGTTTGAGTAAGCAAAAAACAAAAAAACTTCCTAACAAAATAACGAGGCATTTGATTTGTCTTCTCCTTGTTGAGAATTTTTATTATTCATTTTGTGGTTCTAATACTTTTGTGTATTGTCTTGAGTTTCAACATTGTAGAGAGCAATCCCTGATTATTAAACTGTTTCAATTTCGGAAAAAGTCAAATTAATGACAGTTTGATTGCACAAATAAGATTAGTGAAGTAATGTATTTGATTCTATGTCTAGTCATGTATTGAGCCAATTAATGAAATTTCGATTTCTCTTAAAAAAAACAAAATAACTAGGTCTTCAAAATTACGATATGGCAGTGATTTTTTTTTTTTATTATTATATATATATATATATATATTGGAGTAATTGGGAGTAACTAATTTGGAACTAAAACTTGTTAGTTTCAAAAAAACGTTTGCTCCGTTTTTTCGATCCATATAATCTAAAAAAATGTATCGAACCATTAATTGATGATCAATATATATTTTTAATTTTGCTCTGAAAAAAAAGCGAGAAAATAAGTAAATCAAATGGGAAATCAAATTTTATTGCTTCAAACATGCATCGAGATGCGGTCATGCATAATATGAGTAATATCGAACAAACAAATTATTACATAATCAACACAACATAACGCTACCGCGCGTATTTAATCGACAACAGAACCAAAATCACAGCGATCACAGCAACAACAACGTTCACGATCAACTGCCTTGACAACCCGTCACTACTCGCCTCAACAAATCTCCTGAACAACTCTCCGTCGTCCGATCTCTTCTTTTCCGCATCCCCATGTTCGGTTTTCATTCCATCCCCATTTTTTCGTTTCTCCAATTCAGTGATCTCTTCGTTGCCCGTCTCGAACTCGCTATCCTCCTCATCGCTCTCGCTCTCTTCGCTGCTCGACTCGCTCTGAGTCGACTCGGACTCGCTGCTCGCAGATTTCTTGGCTGGTTTGGTTTCCGAGTCACTTTGTTTTGGGTGGACCGATTCAGTCGAGGGTTTTTGGTCTGACGGAGCGAGTTGACTCGGGGGCCGTGACTCAGTGAGTGGTGGTGGTGCTGGTCGTGACTCAGTGAGTGGACTTTGACTCGGTGGTGGTCGTGACTCCGTGATTGACTTTGGCGCTGACGGTGACTCAGTGAGTGGTGGTCGTGACTCAGTGGGTGGCGGTGGCGCGGGCTGTGATTCAATGAGTGGTGGCTTCTGACTCGGTGGTGACTGTGACTCAGTGAGTGGCGCTGGTCTCGGGCTCGGTAGCGGCGGCGGTATCTGCATTGTTGCTCTCTGAGTCAACGGTGTGGGTCGTGACTCAATTGGTGGACTTTGACTCGGCGGTGGTGGAGGCGTTGCTGGAGGGCGAGACTCAGTGAGTGGTGGCTTCTGACTCGGTGGCGTCGGCCTCCGACTCGGTAGCGGTGGCGGTATCGGCGTTGTTGCTCTCCGACTTGACGGTGGTGGAGGCGGTGTGGGTTGTGACTCAATTGGTGGACTCTGACTCGGCGGTGGTGGTTGTTGTTGAGTTGACTCAATGGATGGTCTCTGAGTCGGTGGCGGAGTCACTGGGGGTCGTGACTCGGTGGGCAGTTTTTGATTCGGTGATGGAGGAGCGGTGGTGGGGGAGGGCAATTTGGGAATAGTGAAGCGAAGAACGTCGTCTTGGAAGGTGGCGCGAATTTTGGCAACGTCGCCGTTGTGAGGGATGGGAAGTTCTTTAGCAAAGCGACTCCATCTGTTGTTTCAATCAAACGCACTCCCAAAGCGCGAATTGTGTTCTCATTGCTCAAGTGAGCTCTCACTTGATTTGCCCTGAATCCTGAGAGTGGGCACATCTTCAAAAGGTTTACCAAAATAAAGTTTTTTTTTTTTGTAAGGCTTACCAAAATTGTGTTAATAAATCAAGGTTAAAAAAAAAAAAAAAAAAAACTATTTTGACTCAATTTGGTACATGTTGAATTGCGATCCTTGAGTGAGGCATCGATATGTATATAAATTTTGATGTGCCTCGATCCAAGGGAGTCCCAATAAGTGCATGCCAACTGAGAATTGAAATAGCATGACTCTAGAAAAATAACAAAAGCAAGTAATGTGACGTTGAACGTTACCAAAATTATACACGACAAGAAAAGGACAGTCTGTTCGATCTTAACATTAGGTTCGACTTGATTTTGATGCAGTTGGTGAAAGTGTTATCTAGTAAATTATTATAATAAAAAATAAATTGTAGATGTGCAAGTACAAATGTAGGTGGGGGGGCGGGAAAAACAATCTCTATCCCCACTTTTGATAGGGTGGGGATTCCCTGCTTAAAATTCTCCACTGAAGAATTTTTGACCCCCATTCTTCATCCAACAGAGATCCCCACCCCCGGAGATTTTCCACCTTCACTATTTTTTTATATAATATCTAAAAAACTATTAAATAAATTATAGACACAAAACTTTAATCATTAAAATTTTTTTCTTTCGTGACTCTAAGTCGTTTTTCAAAACTTTTGAATCTACACAAATACTTTAAATAATATACTTACATTATTATATATAAATTTCAAGTTATATTAGTTTTTTTTTTGTAGGAATTATATTAGTTTTTCTTAATAAACTTAGTTGTATTTGTTTAGAGTTGATAAACTTAGTCATTATCCCCGTGGGGAATCCCTATATTAAGGTGGGACGGGGAATCCCCACGGGTGACGAGTAATACCATTCCGCCCCGCCCTACCCACATGGTGAGGGTGAAATCTCCCTATCCTTGCCACGTAGGGGATAGTTGGCGGGAAATCCCTACCCATCAGGGTGGATCCCAGCGGGAAATGGTGATTCCCCACCCACCTGCATCCCTATGTGTGAGTGACTTGTCATTTAAATATTTTTCAAGCAACCAATGTTAGGTCAAATTGATAAAACTCAATGTAAGTGACTTGATTTAAAGTAATATAACAAATTAATCTTACCGAGAAACCTTTATTGAATCTTTATACAAACGTTTTATATCTATTTGTTTGGATTCTTTTGATTAGTTATGGACAATAGGTAAAGAGATCAAGAAAATTTACAAAGGGTTATCCATCTTTAACATACCTGGAAAATCGATTGAAATAATGTAGACGTCATCCTCTTCCTTGACATCCGAAGATGTTTCGAAATCCTCGAAAACTCGACCTGTACCTATTGTCGGATTAGGCCTCATTGTGTGATTGTTATTTCCTTTTCTCTTTGTATTCAACCAACAAGCTAAGTTTACAATTAAGAAATATGTTGAGCTTCTAATGTTGAAGGAGAAAGAGCTTTATAATACATGTAAAATGCATGTGGAGAGTTTCTTTGGAGTGAGAGGATTCTTTATTGGTGTTGGAAGGAAACAAATGCATGTTTTATGATGTTTTATTATCCTTAGTTTGAAGGAGAGGTGATCTCTTCTTGAAATAGGAAAAGTGAATGTTCTTTGCTTCCTCAACAAGTGATTTTGCAATGCATACCAAAGAAAAAAAAAATGTCCCATGTACCGTGAACATATAATATAATATAAAAAGAGCAAAAGAATCCTACCAAAAGAAAAAACAGAGAGAGCAAAAGAAACAAAAAAAAAAAAGCTTGGGGTGAGAGAGGCTCGAACTCTCGACCTCAGGATCACTCTCTATAAAGCTATGAGACCTACGCGCTAGCCAACTGCGCCACCACCCCTTTCTGGTTCTGTTGACCAAAAATATATAAATATTATTGTGCTGCTATTGTACCACAACCAACACCCACTTAATTCACTTATTGGTGTCCATGCAATACATATTAGGATGCATCCGCGTATCCTGATGTGAAAATCAACGTACATAACTTGTGTGGGTCGTGGTGCTATAGCAAAACAATATTTTTCTTCTTACAAATCAAAAATTAATAAGACAATATCTCAAATCGAATATACACTTCTTACTTATCAAGTGAGTTTGGGATACAGTCCACTTTGCTATGTTCACAAGATTCAAAAGTGTGCCCTTGCTTGAGCCCTCAAATCAATTGATTGTGGGTATGAGATTGTTGTGGTTGTTGATTTTTTTTTAAGAAAAATGATAATCTAACACATTTTTATCGCACACTTTGGATGCACACCTTGTCTTTTAACTATTTATGGTATTTTGTCAGATGTGGGGCTCATGTCTAGAGGAGACTAGAAAGAACCATAAATGACTAAAAACAAATATATACACCCAAAGTGTGCGTTAAAAGTGAGTCATTTTATCATTTTTCCTTTTTTTACAACCGTGGCTATCCAAAACCCAATAAATCATATCCAAAAAGTGCAGTAAACTCATTTTTACATGGGCGGCACGCCAACATCATTTTTCACTGACTATTTTTTTTTCACGAACAGCGTGGTTCGAAGCGGGAATCCTCGCGAACTTTTCAAAACCAGTTCTCCAAATCTTCCTAACCGAAACAAAACTGCAAATCCACGCTCCACAGAGCGCGCTAATGGCGGTCGATTCGAGCTTCGCATCTCTGCTTCACAATATCAAGTTGGAGGATCCATGGCTCCCTCCCAAAACCTGGGAATCAATCGCCACCGAAAGCGGACTTCGCCATTCCGAGAATCAGAGCTCCAAATCATGTCCCGATCTTCTTCAAGATCCGAATTCGTTGTCGGTAAGTTGAATTTCGAGTTCAGATTCACCTTTTTTGAGATTTGATGGTGCCATGTTGTTCTGCGCATCTGAAAACCCTAACATTGCTTGTAAAGATCCGATCTTGTGAAGTTCATTTTGAAAATGGAGTACTAGATTGATTGATTGTGTGGTTTTTGTTAGGGTTTCGTTGGTTGAGGTTGTTTACTAGATCATTGGATGGAATTAGGTTAATGAGCTGCTGAATTTGAGTTAGGGTTTGGATTTTTCTTTTGTGAGAGAGATGTTGTTGTTGTTGTTTTTGTTGTGTAGGAGGTGAATTTGGTGAGGTTATTGATTAACGCACTGCAAGGCTTAGAATCTGCACTCATTAGCATTCAGAAGCTGTCTGAGTTTTTCTGTACCGAGCCAGCGGATCGAACTTTGCATCGAATTCCTTGTCTCTGGCAGCGGTTTTCTAGTTCTAATGCTTTGGGAAAGATTCTTATGTCCATTGGTTCGTCGGGTGTTGTTGCTCTTCTTCTTCGTAAATTCGTGGACTATTTTATCCAAGACAGCTCTAATGTTAGTGATGTAAGCATAGAAGAAGAAAATAAGATTAAACAAGTTGAGCCGAAAAGGAGTGAAAGTGGTACTGCCCAAGGGAGTGGTACTGGGAGTCGTTCCATAAGGAGTCTTGTTAACCAGTCATTTGCTATTGCGGTGGAAAAAGTTTTAGAGGGATATATCTGTTCTTTAGATACATTGTATGAATCAGTTAAGGTTAGGCGTTCTCCCACGGCAAGTGATCCATCGAGTTCTTCTGTTGTGGGATGTCTCACTAGTGTGGTGCATTCTGATATTACTCTTCTCGAGGTTTACCTGCATACGAAAGAACTAAGAAATAGAATCGAAGCTCTGGGAAATATTTGCAGGCTCAAGGACGCTGCTCTTGCCTTCTCAACATCCTCTTTACAGGATTTGACTTCTGAAGCTGCTATTGGTTTTTTTAGCTTCCCCAAAGGTGCAGATCTCCTTACTTATTTATATGCTCAGCTAAGGGTAAGGCGTGTATATGTTTTTTAGCCGATGAATCTTACAGTCATAAATATTGTTACCAGTGTATCATTCTACTTATTTATAACCATTTCTTATAATTTTAGACGTACTTGTTTGTATCTTGGTTACTGCAATTTAATTTCACAACTAAAGACCATTTGAAAATGTAATAGAACAAGTACCCGATATTTTCTTTAGGAGAATTTGGAATAGATCGGTAATTTCTAATGTTCACTGGTACAGAAACAGAGATTATGTTCACATCGGGGTGGCATCTGCACTTAGGATGCAAAGAAGATGTAGATCCTTAAGCGTAAGTGGATCCTGAATATTAGTTGCGTCTGATCTTAGTTTGGCGGCTTTGGCCTAAACTTATGTTTTGTTATTTCAAAGTAAGAGTTCAAGATGGTTGTATTTTAAATTTGCAGGCCTCTTTTAGAGCTTATCCCCCAAAAACGTGCTTATACTGCTCTCAATGACATCTTGCTTATAAGATTGTAGAAACTTAAAATATTAATTTATTGAAATACGTCAAAAACTTAAATGTATGACATGGAAAAGTTTTGGAAAAGAAATATGTTAATTGAAGTTTTGTTGTTTAATACCAAGATTTGTCAGGATTTTATGTGATGTATTTTCCAGTATTATCCTCATCTCTACTCGTAGTGAAGAAAGTTTTGTTGTACTGGCAGTCAAAACTTTCTTCACTATACAATCATTTTTCTTTTTCCAAAAACAATTTGACTTTTCTTGAGTGTGTTTGAACATTTAGTTTGTGTACATAACTACACTTGTTATCATGTTTCTTTTTGAGATCAAGACTAATTTAAAGCGTTTTGATGTTAAAATATTAGGATGCTGATCCTGTACATAGTTCACTTCTCAAATACTTGTTCACTTGCTCATGGGAACCGTACTGCATTTTCATTAAGTCATGGATCTATCAAGCAAGGATAGATGATCCATTTGAAGAGTTTATGGTAGAATATAAGGATGATTCTGCACCTGATTTACATGGTATTACTGGTATTCCTAATGGAATTTCTTTGCTGTCTGCCAAGGTAATGTGGTTTGTATGTTTGGATTTGAAAGAGTATGCGTACCTGCTTTCTTAATTAACATTTTCTTTACTAGTATTTAATCTACGGAAGATTTTACCTCAGTTGCGAGCTGGAGGATCTGTTCCTTGCTTTCTTGAAGATTATTGTCTTCCTTTGCTTCGTGCCGGGCAGCAGCTTCAAGTACTCAATAAATTACTTAACTTATGCCACATTTTATGCCCCGGAGACCATGTTTATGAGGGTATCATTCCCTACTGGGATGGTTCTTTGAGTAATCCATTATCTAACTGGTGCCCTTTGACATTCAGTAAATGTAAGATGCAAAATTTGGTGCTTATGAGGGAAAGTTTGTATCATACGATGCAAGAAAAACTTCAAATTTTCTTCACAAGACTAGATACCAGGCGTCAGCAGATACATGATCGTGTAAGAAGAAGATTTCTCTTTATTTAAAGTTTTCAGTGGTCACTTCTCCCTAGATCTTTACTTTTTTTTTTACCTACTGGAGATTTATGCCTTGTATGCTAGCTAAAGGATTAGTGTTTATACTTTTGAAAATAGTTTCTACTTGCCTCATAAGCAATAATTTCTGTGCATCTAGGCATTGTCCTCACACTGTAATAAAGTTAAAAAGAGCATTCATGGTGAAATTAATTTGAAATGTTGGGATTACGATCGGTGGATTCAGCTTCCAAAGTAATGATTAGCAACTTGTTAAGAAGTTTACCTGTATACAGTGCTGGAGTACCTATTGATTTTTTTTTTTTGAAAACAAAGTACCTATTGATTTAACATTGTTACGTGGTCAATCCTTCATGATGCTTAGTTTTTCATAATTCAGGTAATGCCATTGGGAGCTGGTTCTATTCGTGTTGAAAGCATTGCAGAAACTGAGATGAATTCAATTTCATTCACTTTGGATGAAACTTCCCCTTCAAATTATGAAATAGAAAGCTACAACCTGTAATACTATTTTCCTCGCCCATTAGCATTGAGACTTAAATGTACTGTTCTGAATTTTATTAATGTTACAATTTCTGATGTTTCAGGTATGCCGGCACTGATGAGTATAATGCTTCTAGTCCAAAATCTGAGTTCTATGAGATGGATGGTTCTGAATCTTCTGAATGCTCATCTCTGTGTGGCTCTGCTGAGCAAAATGAGTCTGCAATCCCTTCTGAACCGCATGTGATTTCCATTGAGGATGAACTAGGAAAGTTATCTGATTCAAGGCTGTTGGCAAATCTATCCCATGACAATGTGTTGCCAAATCCTTCTCAGAATGAAAAGCCACATCCTCCAGCGTGTTCTTTTGGATGCTCTGGTGATGGAATTAATCCAATTAGTTATTTGGTGGAAGATTATCATAAGGAGACAGATTTATGTTTTAAACGTGAACATGCTCACTCAGGGCATGCATCTAGACCGCTAGAAACTTCCAATTCCCATTTCCACTCTGTCGATTTCTGGCCAATTGGAAGACTTCTGAAAAATCCTTTTCATGATGATGGGGGAAATGTAGATCGGGCACATTTTCGGGGAAAGGGAGCTGATAGAAGCAAGGAAGTCTTAGATGGGGGAAATTCATATTTTAGTGAATTGCTTGTGTCTGAAGATTCTGTGGAAAAACCTAAAGGGTATTATGAGTTTACTGAAGCTAAAAATGAAGCTCGTGCAACAGATATTTCTTCTTTCTTAGGATCATGGGACCTTAAACTCAATTCCTTTCTTTTCAACATAAACCCCATTCTCATGAAAAATGCTTGGTTTCACGATAAAAGAAGCATGGGTTATAGTCAACTTATTCCATATTTTGATTTCTCAGTGGTGGAGGATCCCTGCAAGTCATACGAGGAGATATTGGCTGTCAGTCGTAACCATGAATGGAGAGTTAAACTTCCTTTGTCTACTGATGTTACTACACCTGCTACAGGCTTTGTTGCCGATACTCATCGAGAAAAGTATACTGATGGGACAGAGCAGAGAAATTCAACTTTGGCTTCTTCCTCTTCAACCTTGTTCAATAACATACAAGTGGAGAAGTTACTAGTAAAACCTTCTGGTGGGGCTAACTGGGAAAGCTCATTGAATTACCTTGGTAAAAGTGGTACAGATAATGCTGAAGGTCGGAGGAAAAGCTCAAGGACTACATTTGATATGCCAATTGATGTTGTCATTGACAAATGTGTAATTCAGGAAATCTTGCTTCAGTATCCTTAATGAAATTTTAGAGATTTTTTTTTTTTTTAAATCTTAATTTTTAATTTATTTGGTCGATTAAAGAATTTATTTCATGCTTAGAAGGGCTTTTCCCTTGAGACTTTTACTTAATTTTTTATTTGATATTTTGGAGGAACATAGGCATTTTTTCCAATACTTTCTGCTTCACCTTTTCTTTTCCCCTCATTGAAGTGCTTTTTCCAGATTATTGTTTACTTTTCATGGTTTGAAATTTGAAAATGTAAGTGTAAAAGTCTGACATTTTTTTTTGTTGTTGAGGAGAAAACCTTGGAGACATGATTAAACTAGAGACAGTAATAGTTGGGGAATCAGGGTACTCTTTCTTTTGTTCACATTTCCTTTGGAAACAGATCTTCAGCTTGAACCGGACTTCACTTGGGACAGATGACGTTCCAACCTTAAACTTGCCATATTTCTTTGACTAAGTACGGCTTTCCCTATCACGAACATGTTACCACAGCAAATTACCTCCTGTGCAAAGAGGAAATCCTTACTTCCATATACCTGTTCTGTATTGTTTTTGACTTATTATGATAAATGGCAGCAAGCATTTGGTTATATATATTAATTTACTATGGTGGAAAGAGCTTGAAAAATCTGAGACCTATTCTTCTGGACTTCTTGTTTTGCACCTTTTAACGTCTTTTCATGCCATTATTTTTGCTATATGATTTTCAAGTTATTTTTGTTTGTTTGTTAATTGTTCAGGTTTTATATTTTTCAGATTCCCTTTGAACGTCTGTTCCACTAGTTTGGCATTTGTAACCTATTTGGGAAAAGGCTTTGATGAAATGATCTGTGTTTTTCCTGTTTTCCTTAACTCTGATAGATACAAGTACATCAGCAACTTCACTATCAAGTTGCTGGAGGAAGGATTTGACCTGCAACAACATTTACTGGCTTTGCGGCGATACCATTTTATGGAATATGCAGACTGGGCAGATTTATTCATTATGGCCCTCCGTCGTCATGTAATTTATGAAAGCTTCTTTGTTTTCTAAAGCTATTGAATTAGTAGATTATATGGTAATTATTTTTATTTCCTGGTTGGTTTCTTGACATAGAAATGGCACATTGCTGAGGCAAGCCAAAGCATATCAGAAATTCAAGGATTTCTTGATTCAGCAGTGCAGCGTTCTTCATGTGATAGGGATCCACACAAGGAAAGGTTATTTGTGTACATTAAATCTTCCAGGAAGATGCCTCCTCCAACTTCTGTTACTGGTACGTGCTGCTGTGATGTGTTGATACTGTTATAAGTCTTGATGACCTATGTTTCGGTGATTACTTTGGTGGTCACTGAACTTTATGGGTTGTGACAAATTGGTTGCAAAACTTTATTTGTAACATTGTGGCCATTCAACTTTTCGAAACCTTGCTAGTATGGTCATTCTGTCAATCCTCCATACTGGCTTTAGGCATGAGTAGGAATTAAATGAAACAAATCAAAACGTAGAGATAGGGTTTATGGAATGGTTCTTTTTTCTCTCTTTACAGCTCTATGTTTCTCTAAACTCTAATGGCGTTCAATGCTGCTTGGGTTCATACTAACAGCAAAGATTCTGAAATCTTCATGCGACAATAGCTACTTAGGGTTCATCGAGACTGGTATTGGAGAAGTGGTGCATCTTGAATTTTATCACAAATGTCGGAGGTTTTGATGGGTGAAATTCTTTTGGGGTTTTGTAGATCTGGCGTTTCTGGTTTCTGGGTTGTGGGTGTCCGAGGACTTGATAACAAACAAGTATTTATGGAGGGTTTATGGAGGGGTTGAAGGGGAGGAAGTATAAATAAATTGAATTAGAAGACTTGCAATTAATTTGGGACTGAGGATTTACTAGTTTTTTATTGTTGGCATTGGGAAGGGATCTCATCACTGATTGTCTCACCTCTTTTGTAATTATACAAGGTCCATTCTAATCAATGAATAATATCGATGAGATTTTGATACCAAACGAGGAAGTTAAAATAAAAATCAGGAATATTAGGTAAGAGTGGCATGGAGTTAGTGCGGATGCTCATGCCCATTCTTGTGAACCAGAGAACACAGTCGCTCTACCTTCACCTCAATTCTGTGTCTGGGGTTGGGCAGCAAAGGAGCAGAGGTCTATGCGAAGGAGAAAAAGGAACAGCGGGCAACATCAGCAATTTTTAACATACAATGGATGGAGGTTTGACGGAATGACCATGATTGCAAATTTTCAAAAACGAATGACCGTGACGTTACGAAATAATGTTTGGTGGCCAATTCATTACAACCCATAAAGTTCAGTGATCATCAAAGTAATTAACCTCCTATGTATTTTTTTTTTTTTGATGTAAATTAACCTCCTATGTTTATGATGACATTTCTACTCCTTTGCCTTGAAAATAGTTCTTGTTTCATGATAGATGTTTTTACATATTATGAGCAGCAGGAGTCCATGCCTTTGACTATATAGCTCTGGGTTATAGAGTGGAATGGCCAGTTAGTATGATTCTGTCTGCAAGTGCACTCAAAGTATATGCTGATATATTCAGCTTTTTGATTCAAGTCAGGCTGGCTGTTATCTCATTGACCGATGTATGGTGCTCATTGAAGGTACATTTGTTTTTCATTTGATAGATATATGATTATTGCTTTTTGTAACCAACGAATGATGGTTACCCTACATTTCATTCCTTTTCTCTCTCAAATTCCTCCTATCAAACAAGGCCTTTATATACATTTCGAAGGATGCTTTTACTGATTAATAGTTTGTGTGGTTTTCCTGTATTTAGATATGTAGATTTTTTTTCCTATTATACTCTCATCAACATTTATGAAATTTATCGGTGTACCATAAGTTTAGTCTCTTGAATCCCTAATCAACAAATTAGCAATTTTCTTTTCCACTGCTAATCCTCAGAGTTGCTTGTGTCGATTCCTTTCTGTTGTCTCTATCAATTTGAATTTAGAAATTTGCAAAACTTTTAAATGGTCTAATTATGCATATTGTGCTTTTCTAAACCTGCTTGCTCATACGTTGTTTGGTTCACAGTTAGAAGTTGGGGATTACACCCATTAGCTTTGTTCACTCCCATTCAGTAAGAAAAAGGAAACGTGGAAGAACTTGTGCCCAATCACTTATATTCTCTTTCATGTTTTATTTTGTTACTTGTGATGGGAGTCGAGGTCGATAGCCTTCATAGACATAGTTGTTACAGATACGAAACAAGTTGCAAACATTTGAACTTATAGTTTTGACGTAATTAGGTAAATTAGATGAGTATTGGCTAATCCAGTTGCTAACTTGATTAGGTGATTGTCTAACCTGATTCCTAAGTCGCACATTTAATATTGCTTCCACTTAGTTTTGCCTCACTCTCCATTGATTAATTCTTCTTTTCTTTCTTTTCCTTTTTTTTGTGAGGGTGGGGGTTAGGGGGAGCTGGGAGGGGTTACCGTTACTTTTGAAGTCACTGGGTCACTGCACTTATTATTGATCTTGCCCCTTTTCACTGAATCACTGATTGCTCAGGGGAACACTTTTCTTCTGTTGTTGCTAGCTAGTTTTGTTTTATATTTCTTTCCAATTTTGTTATGGTATTTAAATTGCTATGCTCCTTCATTCGTGTTTGCAGAATCTATTGCATCTAGTAGATCGGAAGGATTCTGGATTTAGTAAATGGGACAAGTCCTGCTGCAACATCTTCATAAAAATGAGGTATATTTCTCTTTGTGTCTAATAAGAATTATAGAAACAGAAGGTGGTCGCGTGTTTCTGCAAACATGATACACATTAGACATTACCATGAAAAACGTATTTCCCAAATTCCAAGAGGTTGGATTGTAGGATAGGTTCCCATCCAGCATCATGATTTTAATTGACTTTGTATCTATGCAAACATAACTGCCTTAAACCAAGCTTAAAGGTAAAACAAACAGCTACAACAACGACAACAACAACAACATAGCCTCAATTTCAAATTAGTTGCTTTCCAAATTATTTAAATCCCTCCTAATCAATGTGTCCCAAGTTAATTTCGGTCTACCCTACTTCATCGAATTTCTTCAGTTTCTACTGAGTCGAGTTTTTTAGATGGGGCATTTGTAGGCTGTCTTTGAAGGTGTCCAAACCATCCCAACCGCCCTACCCTAATCTTTGTGTCAATTGGTGCTGCTACTACTTTTCTTTGAATTTCTATATTTCTTATTCTATCTTTACGGGTTTTATCACACATCCACCTAAGCATCCTCATTTCCTCTACACTGATATGCTCTTGGTTTTTTATCGCCCAACATTCGCTTCCTTTTAACTTAGTAGGGATATTTCAATCACATATCACACCTGTTGCATTCCTCTATTTCTTCCATCTAGCTTGAATTCCATGTGCTTAAAGGAAAACAACTAAAATGAAATATTCTTGGGTTGGTTTGCCAATTCTTTTTATGTTCTACTTTCTGTGGTCAAACTTTTAGTCATCACTTAGCTTTTATCCGCAAGTTACCTAGCTGTAGTTTAATTGAGCATTTATTCAGAGGGTTGCTATTTCAACCCTTCTAACCTATCTCCCCACCCAACCTTATTTAACCACCCATTACTATTTAAAAATACTATCAATCCACCCAACAATAAAATGAAAATTCCTAAACTATCTTTACTCACAAAACTTAACCCGATTCCAAAACCAACCCCCGTTTCTCTTCGTTATCTCCAAATGCCTCTGCAGGCTGTAACACCAACCATCTTAATCCATACTCAGATATTGGCTGCATGGGGGCGGAGAATCGTGCTATAGACCTCGTCCACACAGGGCCGAGATCCATACTTTGTACTTCAACAACAAATGGCTGAAATGGCGAGATGCATTCCGAGATGTCCATAAAGAAGGCTACAATCTAACGAATCAATGGGACTCTTTTTTTAGCTGTCAATGATCAATGGGACGTTGTTTCAATCAGTTTTAATAGATTAAAAACCTTAAATTATTATGCATTGGTAGAATCACACGGCTAAAGGCCATTGTAATCCAAATCAGCGAGAAATATATTTAGTAAAAAAAAATCAAATTAAGTTTGATTGGGTCTTTTGTCAACAAACGAGAGAGCTATTTATGCCAATAGGCAATTGGAAAGGTAACAGAGATCCTCCAGCATGACGGTGTGTGAATGGGAGGGGTGGGAAAAGTGGTTTGAGAGAGATCTTATGATGGGAGAGGAGAATAGGTATTCGGGTGGTGAGAGATACGGCTTGTGTGGATCGATTTTAGATGAGGATAATGTTGTCATTATCTTTTAGGGTGTTTAGGTCATAAATTGGGTGGGGAGATAGCTTGGAGGGGTTGAAATACCAGCTCTTTATTGTTGTTGTATTAAGATTTTGATGCTAAACTAGAGGAAGTAAACCGCACTGGTAAATTTTATTTTATTTTATATTTATATACTTACAACTCCGCCTATGTAGAACATATGATTGAGGCTAGGTTTTCGTTCTTCTACTTGGAATCTATCATCTTATTTTTATTTTCATATCACAGGTACCAAATCACCCAATTTGTCTCTACATTGCAACAGTATGTTCAGTCACAATTGTCACATGTATCCTGGAGCAAGTTTGTGTACTCTCTTAAACATCAGGTTAAAGATCTTGTGCTTAACTCTTTCCTTTTTCTATTCAGGTGGTTGTCAAACTCTAATGGGTGCACGAAACTGTAAAAAGTTTTTTCTCTTGACGAAAATGGTCTCTGTTTCATTTTTTACACCTCAACAAAATGACGAAAGGTTTCAATGAACAGTGCACAACATTGCACATGTTTTAAGTAATATTTTAAATACTTGATTTAGATTGAATGATTTTCATCATAATGATTTCTTTTGGGTTCTGGTTATATTTATATATCTCTATATGCACACGCTTTTCGTTACCCTTGATTTTCTTGGTTGTATGGGGACGAAGTTCTCAGGACTTTGCTGTGTTTTCCTCTAGGCATTGCTTTTTTTTTGTCCTTCTGTTCACCAGTATTAAAAGGGACCTTTGTTTTGTCTTTTCTAATATATCGACTCAAATCCAAATGTATAAATTTGGTATGAGATAATGTGTAATTGGCGGCATGAAAGTTTAAACTTTGTTGCAATGTCAATTCTTGTGAATGACACAATGAATCATAAAGTCATGGTAGGATATTCTAGTGCATTACTATTCTTTTGCAATGAGAGAATCTCTGCTTAAATCTATTCTAACGAAAAAGAACGTGAACTTAGACCACCATCTTTATTTCTTGTGGTTGTTCTTGGTTGCTTTAAAGCATGACCCTCAAATCCTTAAGATGCGCAAACGAGAATAAATCCTGAATTAAAGTCAAGCAGAATAGGATTGTGTTAAGCCTCCTATCCTCTGTGTATAAGCGTAGGTCAATGGGGAGCAAGGGATCAGTTCACAAAGGGTCTGTTGCAGCTGCCACGTCGACTAGGCCTACTTGAGTTAGTGTGAGTGTGTAGGTGTGTATGTGAGTAATATGAGTCGTGCGCATGAGAGAAGGTTAGGATGGTTTGGGTAGTATTAAATGAGGCACTGTCCAGCTTCTCAGGGTCATTCAACCATTCTGTTAATTTGGGTAGACTTTGTCTTGGTGAGAAGAGTCTTTCTCTGGGTTCTAGTGTCTCTCTCGGTGCTTGTAACCCATTTCTTCGTTGATTCATCAATAAAGTTCTCGAGTTTTCCTCTTTGTCATCGATCAGGTTGGGAACCTTATGAGTGGTATCATAGCAAAAACTCATGGGGCTGAAGATGGATCCTCGTATTGAGGCGGTTGAAGCGAAGCTGAGCAAGGTCAAGGAGCTAGAAGGGTCGATTTGTCCAGTCTCAGATCTAAGGGCAGATCCAGGCGTTGGCACGCCGCATGGAGGAGTGGATGGTCCACCAATCATATCCTGGGAAGTCTCCAGAGATTACTGGTGTTGCTTAATCAAACTGAGCACTATTTCGCCTTGCATGACATGCCAGAGATCTCCAAGCTCCGCGCTGCTCGAATCTGCTTGATCAGCCCTGCTTAGATTTGATTACATACAAAGGAGATGATTCGACCATTCGAGAGTTGGGATGAGCTCAAGTCTCAGTTAGTTCATTTCACTGAGGTCGACCACTTCTACCTCTGCCATCAGGTTTTTCTCTATCAAGCAAGAGACCACCGTGAATGAATATCGTAAGCGTTTTGAGTTCTTCCTTCACCAGGTCGGGTTGTCGGAGTTACCTAAGATTGTGGTGTTTATCAATGGGTTAAAGGATCATATCCGTGTCGAGATGGTGGTCGATCTGCCGACGACGTACAAGGCAGTGATGACTCGTGCCGGAAAGTTCGAGAAGAAGATTGGTGAGAGTGAGACTCTTGGGCTTACAAAGGCCAAGGCCCAAGCCACCACTTTTGGGCCCAGTGTTAAAGTGGAGTCCAAAGGCCTCACTGGGTCTGCCACACAATATCCAGCCCGACCCGAAAGGTCCAGCCCAAGTCTTCAACTCCCACAGGCCCACATTTCAAATCTAGTCCCTCATCAGCCTTGTTGTCTTCTTCAAGTCCAGCCTCTTCTAATACAACTACTCCCTATGTGTCTGTCAGGACCCATTTCCCAAATGAATCCCGACCGGCCTAGCCCACTCCATAACTCACCAACCAACTCGATTGTTAAGTTATGAACCAAACTAGTAAGCCTTCTATCAACACTAATCAAGGATTGCAAGGCGATCCCGAGGCGATTTCCCTGGCCTAGGCGAGGCGGTGCCTAGGCATCGCCTAGGCGATCAAAAATATATTTATTTAGAGGCCCTTGAATTATTATTTATTTATTTATAAGTCCTTAATTAAGAATAATTTTTTATTGGTAAACATAATTTGCATTCAATATATACTTCAAGGATACTAATAAGCCTTTAGGTACTTAAGTAACATTATCTATGTTAAGATTTTATAGTTTGATAGGTATTATAGCACCAAACTCAATTATAATTTGCCCCATCAAGTTTTTAAAAATTATTTAGAAGGACATCACCTGCATAAGCGACCGCCTAGGCGGTTTTCCCTCAAAACACTTCGGCGATGCTTATGCGACTGCCTAGGCGGTTTTCCCTCAAACGCCTAGGCGATGCTTATGCGACCGCCTAGGCGTCGCCTTTCAATCACTGACACTAATTTTTTATCATTTATCAACAATTGAGATTTAATAAATGAATTATAATCGCAGCGGAATGTTATTAAATAAAACTTAATCAAAATTTTGACATAAAAGCTATTTATGGCTTTCAAAAGTTCTCAACTAGAATAATACCTTTCCAGTTCAAATTATTCAAGTCCCAACCCCATGATAATAAATATAAATAAAAACAAGGAGAATGGTTCGATCTCGAACCATACCAAATCAGAAATAAGAAATACTCCTCTAGACAACCAGAGCTACTCCTTTCTCTTTGTCGATTCTCGACAAAGAGCCTGTGGGGGAAAAATGTTGAGTGAGCACAAATAGTTCAACGGTGCTGAGTAAGTTGGGTTAAGTTACGGGCGTTATGAACATTTCATTTAGTAATTGCAAAATTAAATAAAATGCATGACTTGCAAATATTTAATATGACGAAAGGAATAAACAAAAAAGTATATAAACGAAGTATTTAACAATGCATCAAAATGTGCAAATGCTAGACATGTATGAGCTATTGTGATAGACTTTTCAACCACACTAAAGTTCGTGAAGGTTGACCCTACTACGGCCGTAGCGGTGTCGACACTCCATTCCCTTACACTGTGCAAGATTCACCTATCACCAAGTCCACATCTCGTCCAACTGGTCATAACACCTACTACCAAAATTTATTGAGAACATTGGATCTTATTCTTATTCTTAATTATTAAATATTCATTCAGGGCAGCTGCCCTATGTTGTTCTCCCTTGTACGGTCCAACTGTCCCGAACTCCTGGTTGAACTGGTAGCATCTAGTGCAGGGACTCTAGTGAGCTCCACTAAGTTTCTACATACAATGTCTAACAATGCATCCCGATCTACCCACATGACTTATTTACATGATTCCTATCATATAATTTAGTAGAGAGGTAAATAATCATAAAACCATTAACTTAAATCCCAACTTACTTGTTACGCTAATTTCAAAATGTCTAGTTGGCACTCACGAGCGTACTCGGAAGTTCAATCAACCTAAATTGGTTAAATGCTTATTAACTATACAAGTTGACTTGAATTTTTTTATAATAAAACTAATTTCGAAAATCTTTCGAAAAGTGCCTTTAGAAATACTTATTCAAAACATTTTTGTAGAATCTCTTCTTGATTCATATTTGAAAACCCACTATTTAATTTTTTTAAAATCTATAATAAATCTTTCGACAAAACTTTTCTAGTTTAAAAGAATTCCAATCAATAGGGAAACTTGTTTGAATATCTTAATAACATATAGATCTCACACAATACTCGAGTAGATCGATAGAAAATCCGATTAAACCTCAACATCAATAGATCAAATTTAAAAACTAAATTAAAAGAGATTACCTAACGCGAGGAACTCCAAAGATTGCCTCCCTCGTTCCTCTTTCGACTCTCTCTCGATGTTGTGTGAAGCCTTTTCACACACGTTTATTGTTTTAAAAGGAGATCAATTGGGATACTAAATTTACTCCCTAAATCGGGCCTTCCTTAATTCTCTCTCCCTCGCACACCAAGTTGGCCAAATTCAACGTACTTTGAATTTTAAGGGTTCTCGTGGGTCCCACTTGCCATTAAGTATTTAGGGTTTCCTAGTTTACAAAACAAATACCTACAAACATGGTATGCCTTATTTTGTTTAAAATTAGGATCGTCACAGTGTCGCCCCCTAAACACAAACGCCTAACTAAATCTGAGGCTCATGCACGCAGGAAGCAAGGTCTATGTTACATATGTGATGATAAATGTTTCGTGGGACATCGTTGTGCGAAGAAATTGTTGAATGTCTTGCTGGTGGACGATGATCAAGGAGAGGGGTCAGGCGATCCTCCTTCATATGCGTCCGATGAGCAGCCAGAGTTGGCCACAATTGTGCTCTTAGCCCATGCCATCGATGGTGGACCCACTCTCACAATCAAGGTGAAAGGCAAGATCCAGAACAAGGAAGTGGTGATCCTCATCGATGGAGGGGTCTATCACAATTTCATTTCTCTAGCGTTAGTTAGTGTGTTGCACATTCCGGTGACCCCGACAATGGATTATGGTGTGTTTGTTGGGGGTGGAGCTCGACTGCTGGGGACAAGAGTTTGTAAGGGCGTTAAGGTCTCGTTCCAAGGATTGCATGTGTTGGTAGATTTTTACCCGATCGGGATGCGCTACCATGATCTCATTTTGGGCGTGAAATGCTTGAAAACCATTGGAGTCACAACAATCGATTGGCAATAGCTCACCTTATCGTTCTTGTATGCAGTCCAACCCATCGTCATTCAAGGTGATCCTACTTTCCATTGAACGTTGGTCTCTTGTAAGTCCATCTAATGTTCTTTGGATTCGGTGATTGGCGGTTTCTTGGTTGAGTGCTGCAGTTTAGTTGTTTCAGAGTCGATTGTGTTACGGCTGGGTGTTGAGCCGTGTATCCAACATGTGCTGATTGATTGCAGTGCTCTGTTTCTGTTGTCCTCTCTATCTTGCCCCCTTCCCACGATTGTGACCATACGATAGTGCTTCGGGAAGGAACGAAACCGATTCGTGTGCCCCCGTATCGTTATCCACATATACAGAAGACGGAGATTGAGAAATTGGTGATTGATATGTTGTTTGCTGGCATAGTGCAACCAGGTAATAACCCCTTTTCCAGTTCAGTGTTGTTGGTTAAAAAGAAAGACGGAAGTTGGCGTTTCTGCGTAGAGTACCGAGTGTTGAACAAGGCCACCATTCCAGACAAGTTCCAAATCCCAAACATTGATGAATTACTCGATGAGTTGCATGGCACTTCAATTTTCTCTAAGTTAAATTTACGGTCGGGCTACCATCAAATTCAGGTGAAGGCTTCTGATGTTCCAAAGACCACTGTTCACACTCATGACAGCCACTTCGAGTTTTTGGTTATGCCATTTGGTCTTTCTAACACACCAGCCACCCTTCAGTCCCTCATGAACTCTATTTTCAAGGGCCTAATTCGTCGTTGTGTTCTCATGTTCTTCGATGACATCTTGGTTTACAGTTCTTCTATGGCGAACCACTTAGATCACCTTCGCTAGGTCCTCTCTATCTTGCACCTTCATTCTCTTTTTTATCAATTTAAAAAAATGTTGATTTGCTCTTACTAACTTGGAGTATTTGGGCCATATCATATCAGGGGATGGAGTGCGAGCCAATTCTGAGAAGGTGCAAGCGATGGAATGTTGGCCAATGCCTACTTCTCCGAAGGAGATGCGGGGATTCTTGGGAATTACTGGTTATTATAGGAGATTTGTGAAGGATTATGGCAAGATTGTTGCCCCTTTAACTCAATTGTTGAAGAAAGACTCTTTCGCTTGGAGTGATGAAGCATCATTCGCAATGCAACAGTTGAAACATGCCGTTAAGGAAGTTCCCACTTTGGCTTTACCTGATTTTGAGGCTCTATTTGTCTAGGAGACTGATGCTTCTGGTGTGGGTGTTGGGGCAGTACTCTCCCTGTTTGGGTGGCGCATTGCTTTCTTCAACCAAGCCTTGTCGCCGTGAGCTCAAACCAAATCAGCTTATGAGCATGAATTGATGGTCATTGTGTTAGTAGTCCAAAAGTGGCGTCATTATTTGTTGGGGCGCAAGTTCCTTGTGAGAACCGACCAAAAAAGCTTGAAGTTTCTACTTGAACAAAGAGTTGTGGCACTTGAATATCAACGCTGACTCTTTCTCGCTTTCCCCTTGGGTCGGAGATGTCCTACTCATGGTCTATTCTTTTGTTGATGCAGATGAGCTGGTTAGTGAGGTCTCGACTGATCCTTTCGTAGGTCCCATTGTCATTGCTCTGTTGCAAGGGATGACTATGAAGCCTAGTTGGTCACTTCGAGGTGGTCAATTGTTGTACAAAGGGCGTGTTGTGCTTGCCTCATCCTCATTTTTGAAGGGCAAACTCTTAGCTGAGTTTAATTTCTTCCCTATCGGCAGACATGGGGGTTTCCTCAAGACATATAAATGCTTGCTTGCTGAGTTCTACTGGCGGGGCATGAAATTGGACATCAAGGATTTTGTGGCATCTTGTGATGTTTGTCAACACAACAAGTATGAGACTCTATCGCCGGGTGGGCTGCTTCTACAACTACCAATTCCAGCTAGGGTGTAGGAAGATGTGTCTATGGATTTCGTCGAAGGCCTCCCCTTTTCTAATGGCGTTAACTCCATCGTAGTTGTTGTTGATCGATTGAGTAAATATGCACATTTTTTTCCCCGCGCCACCCATTTTCTGCTAAAACAATTGTTGAAATCTTCATCAAGGAAGTAGTGCATCTTCATGGGTTCCCCAATAGCATTGTGTCGGATAGAGATAAAATGTTTCTCAGCCACATTTGGTGTGAATTATTTCGCCTTCTGCACACTTAATTGAGGTGTAGTTCGGCCTATCATCCTCAAAGTGATGGCCAGACGGAGGTTGTAAACCGTTGTGTGGGTCGTACCTTTGATGCTTCATCCATTAACGTCCCAAGGAAAAGTGATGGCCAGACGGAGGTTGTGAACCGTTGTGTGGGTCGTACCTTTGATGCTTCATCCATTAACGTCCCAAGGAATGGTCGAAATGGCTACATTGGGCTGAGTTGTGGTATAATACGTCTTTTCACTTCTCTATTCAGTGCTCCCCCTTTCGAGTGGTTTATGGTCGAGATCCACCTCTTGTGATGCGCCATGATACCTCGCCATAGTCCTCTACTTTTGATGTGGATTCTTTTCTTCGTTCTCACGACTTGGCTCTCGCTCAACTCCGAGATCAGTTTTTGATAGCCCGGAATCGCATGAAACAACAAGTCGATAAACATCGTCGCGAGCTGTCCTTTGCAATTGGGGATCTTGCTTATCTGAAGCTTCGACCCTATCGACATCAGTCTGTGGCAAGACGAACCAATATGAAGTTAAGCCCTCGTTTCTTTGGTCCTTACACTGTTGGAACGTATCGGGTCTGTAGCATATCGTCTTGCACTTCCAGCTTCTTCCATTCACCCGGTGTTTCACAACTTCGCCTTGTTGTGGGAAATTCTATTCAGCATCCTCGGAGTTACCTCCCTTTGCCCTTGATTCGGTAATGGTTGATGCTGAGCCTGAAATGGTGTTGGCCTACCGCTCTCTTATGGCGGGTCCCGAAGTGTTGGTTAAATGGTCCTCGCTGCCGGCTTCGGAAGTCTCTTGGGAATTAGTTCGCCACATTCGAAAGTCTTTTTCCGACTTTCCACCTTGAGGACGAGTGACGAGTGGTGTAGTTCCTATCCACGATGTGTATAAGCGTAGGTCAATGGGGGGGGGAGTGTTGTTAAGCCTCCTATCCACGATGTGTATAAGCGTAGGTCAATGGGAAGCAGGGGATCAGTTCACATAGGGTCTGTTGCAGCTAAGCGTAGGTCAATGGGAAGCGGGGACCACATAGGGTCTTTGCGTGCTACCACGTCCGGGCCTACTTGAGTCGGTGTGAGTGAGTAGGTGTATGTGAGTGAGTTAGTGTGTGTGTGTGTGTGAGTAATATGAGTCGTGCGTGCGCATGAGAGAAGGTTAGGATGGGTTGGGTAGTATTGAATGAGGCACTGTCCAGCTCTTCTCAGGGTCATTCAACCATTTTGTTAATTTGGATAGACTTTGTTGTTGGGGGGGGGGGGGTGTTGTTAAGCCTCCTATCCACGATGTGTATAAGCGTAGGTCAATGGGGAGTAGGGGATCAGTTCACAAAGGGTCTGTTGCAGCTACCACGTCGACTGGGCCTACTTGAGTCAGTGTGAGTGAGTTAGGGGTGTGTGTGTGAGTAATATGAGTCGTGTGTGCGCATGAGAGAAGGTTAGGATGGGTTGGGTAGTATTGAATGAGGCACTGTCCAGCTTCTCAGGGTCATTCAACCATTTTGTTAATTTGGGTAGACTTTGTCTTGGTGAGAAGAGACTCATCTCTTTCTTTGGGTTCTAGTGTCTTCTCTCGGTGCTTGTAACCCATTTCTTCGTTGATTCATCAATAAAGTGCTCGAGTTTTCGTCTTTGTCATCGATCGGGTTGATAAGTAATACCACTCCTAGACCCCCATACTAAGAGACCCCATCAAAGAAATACTAAAAGAACATCATGTGTCATTCCATGTGAATCCTTTAAATGTGAATTATGAGTATGCGCATCCCCGCAGATGTATGGAAATGATGCCTTGTGATGGGTGTAAAGCTAAGTAAGTTGCTTGTTAAAACAGTGACGTTGATCATGATATACTCTTTAGATATTTTTCTTCTTAAACAGAATCAACTTTCAATATTTTGTATAAACCTTGTCGTTTGATGACCCAAATCATAAAGATGATCTATGATTCGACAATCTTGCACAAAAACCGCAAAAGCAAGAGGCTAGCTCTCATGTATTTGGCGTCCTCCTATTTGAGTCATATAATCATGAAGACTATTTTACTTCGCAAGCTCAGAGTTTCAAAATAATACATTGCAGCTCTTTACTTTCTCATTAATTATCTGTTAAACATACAAAAGAGGGAAAGAACTTTGGAAAATGCCTTATTCTTAGATAGTCAAACCGTTGGCCTAGGAAGATGTTATTTGGATTTTCTTTTAAGTCATATTGCTGAGATTTAGTGTCATCCTTCCTGCACGCCTCCCCCAACTACTTCCAGATGGCAAGATATCTTGTTTTCTCATTCACCTATGCTGGAAATTGTAGCTGGTGTCTGCTGTGTAGAATTTTTTATTTTTTTATTTTTTGAGGTTACTGCTGTGTAGAATTGAAATACAGAATTTCATTTTATTTTCATTTCCTGCATTGCACATTCATTTTTAGAGGTTTATTATCTATTCTGTCAATAACAGAGTGACATTTGCTTCTCACAGGTCAAAGACATGTTTGATTTTGAGTCTCTGCATATGGCATATCTTGCTGATTCACTGCACCTGTGAGTTCTTTTTATTCCCCCTCTGTGATTTGATACTTGAAGTCGAGTTTCCCCCTTAGCAAATGTTTTAAGACTCATTTTTTTCGTAAAAAAACAGTAGTGCAAAGAACCCGGGGTTAGCGAAACTCACCTCGGGATTCTGCTTGTGTATGGTTTTCAAGCCAATGCAGTTCACTGTCACAGACTTGGGATCACTGGTTTCTAGTAAGCTGATTGGGTGAACTTTGCTTTGGTGTTCTTCATTTGCTTTGACGTCTTTGATCACTACAGCTTGTTTCAAGAGACGCTAATTACTGGATCCACACCTTAGTTTGACTTCTTTCTACCTTGAGGACAAGTGATATCTTTGTATTCTCGTACTTTCTTTAGTTGTGTAGTGAAGGGTATAAATAAGAAGTATGATGTGTTGTGAAGGGTGTGAAGAATTTGGATTTAGTGTTTATGTTAGGGGACTTGGAGAGCTTTAGTCCTCTCAAATGACTACAGACTACTTTTGCTCTTGTTGTCTTGTTGGATGTTGCAGGCCTTTCGACTAGTTAGACATATTGGTCTTTCCAAAACGTGATGTAGCTACATTACTTAATTATATAGGTTGATCTTGTGTTCCTTTTCCGTTCATGTTTTTTTGTCTGTAGTAGTACTATGGTACCCTCTTCCTCTATACTGCCAGGTATTTCTGTTCATTTGTTTTGGTGAAATTTGATGGTTCAATAATCAATGTTATATTACTAAAACAAAGAAAACTGACACAGCCTTATAGGGATGCAGCCACATGCATCTTTATTAAGTCACCTATTGGTTTTCAATGATTCATTTCCCACAATTTGTAGGATCTCCTCACTTAGGACTTGCTTCTCTTGTGCTTCTGTTGATCTCCTCCCCGACCTATGACTTCTTGAGAAAGGTGCAAGTACTGATCAGGATGACATGTTAGCGAAACTGGGACATTTACTTATCGTTGACTTTAATGTGATACCGTGCATTTTACATATGCATACATATGTGTGTGTGAAATTTTCTTCTTGCTTTCTTCAATATATTCTTTAGTCTGTTTCTAACTGAACTTTGTATGTTGCCGTAGATGTTTTTTGTCTGATGAAGAGAAGCAAGTGGCTTTGATCATCAAAAGAATTTTGCAATGTGCACTAGATTTTCATGCATACTTCACTGGAAATTGTTGGGAGGTTGGATCACATCGAAGCGATTCATCGAGGCTTCTTGATCGGTTTAACTTTTCCCAGGTAATTTTGCACATCCCTGGCTTATCTCCAATTTGAGCTGAGACATTCATTTGTTGATACATACTAAAAAAAAGAAAAATGCTAAAGTGACGCACTATCGACACTCACTAAAAGCATGCATCTTGATTTTTAATTTTTTTACTTTTTTTACAATTTTGTGCTTGAAGATAATTTTTTCAAAAGAAAATTATTATGTGAGGTAGGGTTTTGCACATTTATTTTGTGTGTTTGTGTGTGCACTTACATTTAGAAACTATAATTGTGGTTTTCCCCAATCACTACACTAGAATATTATGTCTAGAATATTATAATTGTGGTTTTCACCTTTTCACTGCTTTTGGCTGAACTCTAGGATATTAACTTTCTGCAGTGCCATATCTTTTTTCTTTCTTGAGTTTCATGTTCAATATCAGATCGACATTGACTTGGTCATCCCGATTTGATATTACTAAACGATCGTTTTCTTTGGGGCTGACCAATGGTCATTTTATGTGGGCATGTCTTTTGCAGGTTCTCACTATAAAGGAAACCTTTGACAAAAACCTGAGAGAACTATACATTTGTTACTTGAAGTCGCCAAGACACAGAGATTTCAGTATTTCCCGTTTCTGGGAGCATCTCAACTACAACGATTACTACTCGGATGTTATTGGTGTTGGAATAAATCAATTTGCATTCTGAGGCATTAAGAAGTCCTGGGTAGATGAAAAAAAATCCCATATGATGAGGAGAAGAGATGTCGAGGCACATTGCTATCTCCTTAATTAGCAATTTTTGCTGATAGGTATAACCATACTGCTCATATAGAAAACCTCATAACAGTTCAGAGCCAGGGCGCCTCCTTGACTAGCAGCTCACTCTTCCCTTACCGTCAACAATATCAGTCGTGCTGACACAATTTGAGAAAGACTGGTGCGTGTAATCAAAGGTTTTTTTGTAAATGTATATATTGGTGCAAACTGTGGAAGCGCATGTATAGTCTCGATTGATCTGCGTCACTGCAGTTTTGACAATAGAGATATTGTGTGAAGGCAGCAAATTGAGGTGTTAGGTTGCGCTATGTATTTCACTGGTCGTGTTGCAGCGTTGTTTATTAACAGAAGATTGGATATTTGATATATAGACATTGGGAACGATTAAAGAAGCTGAAGCAGAAGAACCTGTTTTTTGTTGCTGTCTATTTTTAGAACTGATCATTGACAGGATCATCACTTTTGGAATGAAAATGCTAGAGTGACATCCCTAGAAGGCACATGGGAATGCATACCCCTATCCAACTGTGTTTTGAATCTCGAGATATATAAACTCTCATCTTGAGGTAAAAATGGGTGATAGATTGAAAAGGGTGTGCGTTCTGGTGTGACTTTAGGGGTGTCATTCAAGCACTGCCCCTTGGAATCCCTGTAAAAGTGTTGTTGGAAACTGTTAATTAGATGGTGCAGTGCTACTTGTGTTATTATTTTGGACTTGTTGCGGGCTTTTTTTTTTTTTTGGTGATAGTCAGTAGGCAGGCTTGGGTCATGCCTCTAAAGCCTTTGCTTTGACTCACCTAAGTTCGTCCAAATTAAAAATTCTTTAGAAAGTAAATATTTTTAGGAAGATGCTAGGGTGATTTGGTGATGGCATGCTCGAGATAGACATCTAGTGATGGTGTTCATCCATATGGCATTGGGATTTGTGCGCACACATATCAACGCTCGTATGGATGGACACTATCATCGAGTGTTCATCTTGAGTATCTTAAAATGGGTCATTCTAGTATTTTTCATGTTTTTTTATCAATGTCTAAAAATAAATATAAAGTAGGAATTAGTTTAGTGGTTGAAGGTGCAACAATTGACCTTGAAATTCAAGATAACAAACCTTGTTTTCAAGACCTTTGTTTATGAGAACTTAATGCTATGGGTCCGAACGGGCTTGGGTTGACAAATATAAACCCTGGTCTCTCTTAAAGCAAGGCAAGTTAGGTGAGTACCTGAGCCCATTAACTTTATCTGTTTTTAACATATGTTTTGCTGTATTAAAATATCTCTGGTAAGGAGGTAAATACATCACTTGTCAAAAGACAAGGTTTCAAGAGGTTATGGTTGGACTTCCATTTAATTAAAAAAATATTTGTTTTGTTGTATTATGGTCTCGTTTGGTTTGTTTTTGCCAATTTACAATGTTAGGTTAAAGTTTAACTCCTTGGAGTTCATATTTTTCATGTTTTGTTTATTTTTAAACTTGAGAGAAGTTGAAAATTTTTAAACAATAAATAGTCTTCAAAAAAGATAGAGAAATGAGTAATAAAAAGGTCATAATTAATGAGGGGTAATTGTGCCCATATCTCATGCAAGATAACTCCTTAAGGGGTGGGGGAGATAACTTACAAGGGAGATATCTTTTACCCTTCCTTGTAAGTTGAGAGATAACTTATAAGCAAGTTGGACAATCAAACAAGATTAGTTTTCAACTCTCTATAAGTTATCTCCCAGGAGATAACTCCACTCCTAACCAAACAAGACCTATATAAACCTAGTAAAGGGAAAAGATTTGGTTGAGTTTGTTACTGTTGCATTTTATTGATTTATTTAAGGGCGCGACTATGTGCACCCCACAAAATTGTAAGGGCAAGCCACTAAATTTGGATATCCCTTGTATTTATAAGGGCACCTCAATTTAAAATTTGAAACTCTAAACTACCCTTAAAGTTTTCAAGGGCACCCCACACAAACTAACTTCAACCAATCGACACAATGGTAGTGAGCTTCAAAATTTCAAGTTTGCATAACTGGTGACCGGAGGGGGTAGAGAGAGAGAGAGAGGTATTTATAAGGGCACCTCAATTTACCTCAATTTAAATTTTGAAACTCTAAGCTACCTTACAGTTTACAAGGGCACCCTACGCAAACTAACCTCAACCAATTGTCACTTACGATAGTAGTGGGCTTCAAATTTCTAAGTTTGCATCGTCGGTGACCCCAGAGTGAGAGAGAGGGGTTATTTTGGTTGAAGGCATAATTGAAATTGAAGTGCCAAAAAATACTAGGTTGCCCCTATAAATTTGTAAGTTGCAGATAGCCGCGTCCTTTATTTAATTGCCCTCGACTATTGTGTCAAGAACAATTATTTTGGACATGGAATTATAACGTGAAAGACATTTTAAAGTTGAGACAACGTGGACCATTCCCAATAATCATGCATGATGCAGCTACAAAGCTCGACAAATTTAGCTAATTGATAAGCATCACTAACACAAAACCCAAAGGAAAAAGAATGACTTTTTAGTAAATCATAAGAATATCCATTGTATGAGAACCTCATTTACAACCATTAGATTTGAATCTAACCCGTAAATCGATAAGTAATAAATGTACAAATCATTTAATGCACAATACATTTTGAGGGGTTTCCATGATTTAGAAAATTCTACAATGGAGCCCAAATATATACTCATGTTATGGGAATCCCTCAAAATGCGTTGTGCATTAAATGATTTATGCATTTATTGCGTCGATTAATGTGTTGGATTAGAATCTAATGATTGTAAAAGTGTACACAAGTCATGAGTATATATTTGGTTCTCATGATAATACTATCTATATATACATATAATAAACACTAAATAGATCGCCACAAGCGTTAATGCGAACTCACAGTCTGTCTTACCAGCGACAGTTATACTTATATTACTCCATTTCATCTTTTTGAACCTTGTAAAATATCAATTTACTGATTTAGTTGTATTCAAATCAAACTATATGTTAAGTCATCATAAAATCCTCAATTTAACACAACGGAAACCATTAACATAATATGAAAAACCCATATATAACCATAAATAGCTCTAAATAGCTCTGAAGTCACAAAAGATCAATATATACAAAGTAAATCCCAATCCCAAAATGAAACATATATATATATATATAATACAGACGTACGAGTCAGGCAATCTATCTCTGATCAACGGTACTTCGGAAGCTTGCCTTTACCCCTACTTGTACTAGGATTTGCACTCAAGCCATCACAAAAGGCAGATGACGAGTTCAGAATGAGCATTTCCAAAGAAATTAAGTGAGCAATACTAAAAGTAAATACTTGAATTTAAATAAAACTATTAAATAAACATGCAAAAATAAATATAGGCAAGTGCGCTCATTGCATAAATAAATAATAGGAAAAGCTCAAAGTGTGTTCCTAGCCCCTAGGGTCAGACTACCACCATAATTCGGATTCTTCTACATAATACTATCAGCGAGTCCGACTCAAGCAGAACCAATATCTAGATCCACTAGGTGGTTGGCGTGGTACCAACGACGCACCCACACGTGTCCCGACACGATTCTCGGGTCGAACTATTCACCAAGTTTCCTTGACACACGTGTTATGGTGTAGTGGATGTACACACTATAATAGAATGAGGGAATCCAACTCAACGTCCGCCCATATAACCACAACCAGAGTAGAATATTGAAATGAAAGAAATTGAATTCAAAATGCCAAAAGAAGTAAATACTCAAATAATTTCAGTTGGGATACTACACACCTCAAACCGCACTACAATTAACCCTAAACGTCACCAAATCACGCTCACAATGCGTGTCCAATCTCTGCAATTCCACCTAAAACCATTAATTCTCAATAAATTTAATAAATTTCTAAACCTTAGAAATCCCAATTAAATACCCAAATCATCGATCAATTCATCATTTGAACACCCAAATATATCATATAGGTCCCTAAGTCAAAACCCAATTGATAAATCTATTTTAAATTTTTTTATCTCAAAACTGCCCCAGATAACACTGAGGACGCCGCCAAGTTCAACCCTGTATGGCGTCTTTGGCACTATGACTATGCCGTCACGTTAGGGCTGGGCACGAAACCCGAGTACCCGACTAGGGTTGGGTCACCCGAATCGGGTGGCGGGTGGTGGGTCAGGTGGGATGAATGGAGAAAACGAGTCGGGTCATCAAAACCTGACCCATCGGGTGTCGAGTCGGGTTCAAGTGTGATCATATTAGTGTCAGATCGGGTCGGGTTTGGGTGTCATCATGGCTTTTATAGGGTTTTGTGGTTTTTGAAACTATGGATGGTAGTTGATACAAACTCGAGATGAGTCGGGTCGGGTCGAGTTTGGGTATCTTGTGTGGTGGGTCGGGTTCGGGTATCTTGTCTGGCGGGTCGGGTGACGGGTCATTTTTATACAGACCCGAGATGAGTTGGGTCGTCACGTATCAGGTCGGGTTGACCCAAACCTGACCCGTGCCCAGCCCTACGTCACGTTGTCTCCTCCCACAATGTCTCCCAAAACGTGTTTGACAATTTCTCACATTTCGCCTCTGCCTAAGATGACGTGGGGTTCAACGTCGTGGGCTTCTGAACCACACGAGGCGTCTGACGGCATCTCCAGCAAATGGGGTTTTTTTGGGTTTTTCAAACCTTCTCGGCTCGTCGCCGCGCTCTGTGCTTGCCCAAATATCACATAAAAACACCAATAAATCATTTCCCATCGAAACCCCTCGACGAATTTCGTCCAAAATCAAAATCCCGACCAAAACTATTAAAAAACCTGGTTTTACTTCCAAAATTTCATATCAACACTAACCTCAACAAAACCAATACCAATACCCAAAAATACACCAAAAATTCATAGCAACACCTTTCATAGCCGGTGTGCTCAATTCGATTCCCGAAACCCACATCAACACCTGAGAAAATTACCCTGAAACGTAGAGAAAGAGGTATGCATCGAAGATCTAACCTTCGATCATCGATTCCTCGTCGTATAGGCGTCTAAATTAGCTCTTAAATCTCAGAAAAATCTTGTTCAACACCCCAATTTCGTTCACAAGAGAAAAGAGAGAAAAAAGGTGATGGACTTTGGGAGAAAATTTGATTTTTATAGTCCCACTTTGATCACATGTGTGTGTTAATCCCATACCTCATCTTAGGGTCATAATAGAGTCAATTATTCCAACTTAATATGACTCAAATGATTGACACTCTCGTCCCTTGTCTTGCCTTGCCTTGCCTTGCTCAAACAAAACACCCAAACCTCGGGTGTTTCGATACCCGAGTCCTGCACGTAACCTCGCGTCCTCTGCGCACTCTCGCACCACGAACGCGTGTACGACGTTATTTAATTAATTATTTAATGAATTTTATCATTTATTGTATGTATTTAGTCTCCCAACCTAGTGCACTATCATTCGCTACCCGGTTCCCGCGTTTACACACTATTTGGAGCGAATGCCCGTCACACAACCTCACACGTCAATTATACAATAACTAACACACATCGCAATGTCAATAACTTAATTACCAATAAACATCACAAAGTAAATCACAACAGCACAAACATTTACTATTTACCCAGGATCGATTTTGTTGTTTTGGGGGCCTGGGGCGAAATAATATTTTGAGTCTTTATATTTGATTTTTCAAAATAATATTTTGTATGCTTATAGTTTACAACAAAACCATAATCCTAAATAAGTTGGATTGGCTACATAGGTAAAAAAAATTCCTCTACTTTGCTCGATTTTTAGTGCAATTGATGGTGTACTTTTTGTACTTATAGTTAAATTTACATAAATTGCTAACTATTCTCTTACTCAAATTTAATTTTTTTAAAAACTGTTTTGATTTTGATTTTATTAAATTTAGTTGGTGGAGATGTAAACTTCTTTTATTTAGTATTATTTATTTATTGAGACTAAAAATTTATTTATTTTGAGATTATAGAAAAAAAAAACTCATTTAAAGGAGTAGACATAACATATAAAAGAAATTTATATTGCGACGACAAAAATTAAAATTTTAATCCAATTTTTGATTGTGGCCCATTTTTCGATTTACACCGGGGTGCCAAACGCCTGAAAAAAGTCTCGAAACTCATTTTTCAACCTTTTTCTAGTTTCCCACATTTTCTCTAATTTTGTTTTAATATTTCATAATTCCGAGTTATTTTCGACAATTTCACGTTTTACAAGGTAATAACCTTGACATAAAGTCTCTCCACAATTCCAAATACTTGACTTTTCATAGAAATTCATTAATTTGGTCAAAATATCATTTTCCTGGATATTCCCCAAATTTCATGGAATTTTTAGAAAATTTCATAATTTTATTTATTTATATATTTTTTTAATTTGGGAAGGGGTTAGGCCTGAACTTGCTCAATTCAAGGGCCAACCCCTTCTTCCTCATCGAATTACAAAAGAAAAATAAAATTTGTGTGACATTCAACATGCATTGACTGATTTAGTCATTAAGATCACTCAATGTGCACTGAGATGAGTACTTACATATTACAATGAGTTTTTGTGAATGAACCCCAACAAGTGTATACAAAGATGCTACTTTAGCAATATCCCATAAATGCTCAAGCTTCTCGTTAAAGAAAAACATTTGTAACATTGTTGAAATATAAGAGCTTTTCCTACCAAAAAGAAAAAATAGGGGGCCTTGGGTATGGGTGGGGGCCTGGGGCGGTCGCCCGCCCTAAACTATCAGCGAGTCCCACGAGCATCTGAGCTGTTCGTCACGTCTGCAATATATCATAAATAACGGCGAATTTAATTCGGGCCGTTACACTATTCTAAATGACTGTCATGAGTTTCATGCACTTTGAGTAAGTAGACATTTGTCATGTTTGGTTCAGCTTATGTTTTTGTTTATCAGTGATATGACAATCAATAAATAACCTTTGTACTGTTTGGTTACATTTTATATTTTTTGCGATTAGTGGTGCTGACGTGACAACCAAAACTATTACAATAAGTGCGATTCTCAAAAGTATTGCCCTACATGCTTTTTAATTTTTATAAACACTTATCCACGTCATCAAAGCATAAGCTAAAACTATAAGTTAAACGAAACAGGCCATAATCTCGACAAAACTGCTTAATTCAAACGCACCATTAACAATTTAACATAAGCTCAAGTTTTTCCTTGATGATACTTGTACTAAAGGGAAAAAAAGTAACTAATAAATAAAATGATGATGGGGAAGATAACATTAAAAAAAAAAATGCATGCAACACTATAGCACTACAATTCAAATCCACTCTAAAAAATTATTCTCGACAATTACACAACTACGAACTTGATATTCTCACTTACATAGAAATTAAGTCAGCCATCTAAACTTTAAATACGTCGATTTCTCCTAGCCATGAGGTTGGACTTTCGAATGTCTTTCAATAAATTATAGTAAAGGTCTAAAAGAAAATATTTGAACACCCACAATCATAAGAAGAGACCAAATTCGCTCCAAAAAATTAGGTGGAGTGACTGTGACCATGCCTTTGATACTTTAATTAAGTCACATGTAATGAGTTCGATTCGCACCAGCTGCACCACTCTTCTAATTTTTCAATACTTCTTATTTTTCAACATTTGAATTAATTGGAAAGGCTGCCTCTTAGTCCACGTCAGAGAAGAAATAATTAATTAAAATAACAAAAGGCAACGCATGCGTTTTAATTGCTGTAGTCAACAAGTCATCAACGATGTGCGAAGTCCAACTTCATCATTTACATTACAACAAGAAAAGAATATACCCAGTCAGTCTCCCCTTTCTACCCCTCACTTCCCCCAAAACCCCAACCTCACCCCCGTCCCACACTCCGCCAAAAATATCGCTTCATCACAACAACAAAATCCAATCAGTTCAGTCGGGAATTTAAACAATTATCAGGGGCATTTTCGGGCGCCTCATTTTTCAGAGCTGTCGCTCTCTTTCACACTACTCAACTACACAGATAAGAATTCCAGCGAAGAAGAAGAAGAAACGAAGACGATCTGCGAAACCCTAGAACCTTCGATTCTCCGACAATGGAGGTCAGTTCGGTTGAGTTTGAAAGAACTGTAATCGAAACCCTAGTTTCAACACTCGCATTGTTTGAAATCTTGAATTATTCGTTGTTGTTGTTGTTGTTGTGGTTTGATTTGCAGACGAGGACTGTTCGAGTCGGACACGTTTCAGATCTGGCCGGAGAGAGGGAGATTCAGGAGTTCTTCTCGTTCTCCGGCGAAATCGAGCACATCGAGATCCAACAGTGAGTGTTGTTTGAATCTTTGTCCATCTCTTTGGATTGAGTTTGGTTTTTGATGAGGTTTTGGTTGATTGCAGTGGCGCTGATCGAGCGAAGACGGCGTTCGTGACGTTCAAGGATGCGAAGGCGCTGGAGATCGCTCTGCTCTTATCGGTACTCTCTTGATTTTCATTCTGTGCTCTTGATTTGATACGATTTGGTACTTTGATTGGAGAATTGCGGTTTGGTCAAATTGAAACTTTTGTGATTTGTCAAGTTTATGTCTTTTGGGTGAAGTAGCGATTCGGCGAATTTGAACTAGCGTAGACTTTAATTGCTGTGTTGTGATTGCTCCGAAAGTCTGAGACTACTGTTGAGATGGAAAAATTGTGGCTTTGGGGTGTTAGTTGAGAACTCCGGTCCCAAATCCGGATAAAGGACTCCAAAGCCCATTTTCCATACCGAAAAATGGTGGAGGGAATTCCCAAGCCCATTTTTCATACCCGAAAAATGGGGAGGGAGGTCCCAAGTCCATTTTCCATTCCTGGAAAATGAGGGAGGGTTGCGATAGGTTGACAATCATTGTAAACATTTTATCACTCTTCATGAAATGGATTAAACATATTAAATTGAACTAAATTGAGCACAATGGAAGAGTTTGATTCATGTAGCCGACCCTAACTAATTGGGTTTGAGGCGATGTTGTTGTTGTTGTTGTTGTTTGTTAGTTGAGAAATGGAGCTCAGTTTTCGTCTTGGGTTTGTGTAGGGAGCTACTATTGTGGACCGGATTGTGAGTATAACGGCAGTCGAAAACTACACTCCACAAGCTAATAAGGTGAGAGAAGCTACTTGAAGAGCTTAATTTAGCTCACATTTGAGTTGTGTTGATGTCAGCTATGTGCTTATATGCAGGAAGTAAGGATGGACGATAATGGAGAAGTTGGGGTTCCCGTGGATTTAAGCATTGAGGTAAGGCATCAGATTAGATAGCTCTTTTTGCAAGTAGACTGTTGTGGTTATTTGACCACGTAACCACACATATGATCACGTTCCCATGTTATTCACCATTAATTGATGAATTTCTCATTGGAGATTTACTTCAATAAAACATTTTGTGAATGTTAGCTATGTTGTGTAGTTGTACCTTACCTTTACTGATCCCAATCTTTGTGTATGTCGTGTACAGTCGGTATTTTCTGTTGACTTATTTTTGTGCCATTTCAGACAAGTAGTGGCTCTCCTGGAAATCACCGAGTTTATGTTAATAAAGCTCAAGATGTTGTCTCAACTATGATAGCTAAGGGTTCGGCTATTAAACAAGATGCCATTAGCAAGGCTAAGGCATTTGATGAGAAACATCAGTTGACCGCCACTGCATCTGCCAAGGTTATTTCTTTTGATAGAAGGGTTGGGCTTACAGAGAAAATAACTGTCGGCATTTCGGCAGTTAATGAGAAAGTGAAGTCTGTGGATCAAAGGCTGCATGTCTCAGATAAAACAATGGCTGCATTAGTTGCGGCTGAAAGAAAGCTCAATGATACAGGATCTGCTGTCAAAACTAGCAGGTAAAACATTGTTTATGTTTTTGAAATTTTGCAGTCTCTATTCTGTTTCCTTCTTAATCTACACTCACTCTAGTTGGTCAGTTTCAATCAACAACGATTTTTGAGAATGTCCTAACCAAAAGATAAATTTGGGACTAAGGCTATGTTGTTGATGTTGTTGTTGTTGTTGTTGTTGTTGTTGTTTGTCCTAACCAAAAGATAAAACTGAAGGAGCACAGAAATCGTGGTGAGGAAGTAGAATATGCTGTTTTCTTCTGGCTGTGATCTTCTTTCCCGTATTAATTATGCCAATGGTATGGTACCCTAGGACTTCAATGGTCTGGCTGCTTTGTTGAACAAAATGTGAAACTTTTGAGAAACACCCACACTATGGAATATTGAAGAATGAAGAACTAAATGTGATGAAAATGTGCATCATGTCCTTCCATACCAAATATTGTCTGTTTACCGACCATAAATCTCTCGGATATGTAATAATATAGACATTTTCCTCCATAATTGTTTCTAGTTTCTACGACATTGGAGGGCTTCAGTGGAAATTTATGATCAAAGAAATTATCGGGACCTCGAAAACATCCGCATGGCTTTTAGTTGGTACACCTCTTGTAGTGGTTTAAAAAGAATATGATAAATAGTTGCAACCGAAACTCACACTTCTTTCCATCACATATAATATTAGCGACCAAACTCAGAGAGAACATTGTTGTTGTCAACATGCTTGGAACTAATGAATCCTGAGTCATGACTCGTACCATTGCCGTTTCAGCTGTATTCAGTTTGTGTAATCAGGTGGATATAGAAACTATAGCCATCATTTTTGCTTCTTGCTGAATTTTGTTTGCTCCTGTTTATACAATATGTAGGTTTCTCAAGTGCTACAGTTGAGACACATTTACTTCAGAATGTGGTTCTCTGTTATGTTTCTGGTTTTACTATTCATAAAATGAGAATCTGATGCTACCTGAGACTTCCATGCCGCAATTTTTTTGAAGCTGACAAGCATTCTTATCACTAGGGATGTATATATTTGACAGTCAAAGTCACCTGCTTTCTTAGTATTGCTTTCTCAGACCTCCCTTGGTTGAGAAATGACTATTACATCCGCTATCATGATGTATCTTCATGTTGAAAATGCAAATTAACCATTCTGATGATTTCCCCAGGTACGTAACTGCAGGAGCAGCTTGGTTTAATGGAGCTTTTGGCAAGATGGCAAAGGCTACGCAATCGGCAGGGACAAAAACAAGGGAAAAGTTCAAATTAGCTGTCTCAAACTTAACTGCAACTGTAAGTTGATATTTATTTATCTGTAATTTGTAATATTAACAATTCCTGGTTCTACATTTTATTGTAAAAGCATAAAGTGATTTGTTTTGCCATCTTCCAAGAAAGAAGTATAAATTGAAGCACGTAATACTTGTACGTATTCCGTTAGTATGAAAGGGAGAGCAAAGGGATGAAGAAAGAACAGAAGACGAAGAGGCTTGACGATGGACATGTTTTCTTTGTTTTCCTTTTATTGTGGTTTTGTAAAGAAGAATGAAGCTTAAGATGATCATAAAATATCTATTATTTTGAGTGTTATATATGCATCGCGGTGCATTGCATTCGTCTCACTATTCTAACTCACCTATTATTTCCCTATAATCTTATTTAAAATATTTTCTTTTCTCAAATGTAGGATGCCCCAATTGCGGCATAGGCTTCATTGCAACAGAAAGTTGATACGTTGATGTTTGTATCGTGGAGGGGAATTGCAATAGCTACTTCTCATCCTCATCCTCTCATCTTCTCTATGGTATAACATTGGAGATGTGCTTTGTTGGTGATGCATTGGATTATTTTGGAATTCTGGGAGATGCTATCTCGGTCGGCAATAATATGTCGGCGCTTTCTTGGGGATGGATTGATTGGATGGTTTCTGAATGCTTCCATCTCCCTGTGTTTGCTTTGCAAGTTCATTCATTCATTTTTTCTTTTCACGATTGTTAGAACATTTTCCACAAAGGAAATGGTTGCTGAATTTTATTGTTTTTATGCATTGAAGGGAAGTCCATTGTCATTCCTCTGCTTCTGTTATTCATGTGTATGTTAAAATCAGCAGCTCAATAGTTGATTAGTTGATTTGTTAGTGGGATTGACGTTGAAATATATGGGATTTCTTGTAGATTTATGTGGTCTGTTTTCTGAAATTATATTGATGGTTATGGTCTGGTCACAAAATTTAGCTTTAAATCATTAGATTTTTTTTTCTTTTAAAAAAAAAATCAATAGAAAGTTAGCAAAAAAAGAATTAGAAATATTTGTGAGAACAACCTAAATCCCTGGTGCCTGAATATAGATTAATTGACATAAAATCAATTACCCTAATAAAATAAAGTTGGTTTGCCGATCCTAAAATGTTCAAAGAGACATCCACCTGTGGTTCAATACGTTTTTTTTTTTTTTTTTTTTCAAAGGACTGCAATTATAAATTTATTTATTTATTGCAGGTACAAAGGCAAATTTCATATCAATTATATAGTTTTTTTTAAAGTGTTGTTCTATATAGTTTTTTTTATTTTTTTATTATAGTGTTTTTTTTTTCAAGTGTTTTATTTATTTATTGAAGGAGATTGCGGTAAGGTATTCCTCCAGTTACATTAGATATTTTTCTTAAAGGCTAATCGGGCTATGAGTAAGCAACTTTTTCTCGGTTGATGCAATTCTAATATTAGAATAATCTTATGTAAAATGACCCAATTAAAAAGTACGACTTCAGCGACAAATCCATGTGTATGGTGTATAATAATTCAATGATGGCAATTAACGCAAAAAAAAGAGTTGGATGTGAAAATGTGCGTAAAAAGAAAGGGTTAAATGACGGTAACAAAGACACAAATGAGAGTTCAATTAGAGAGAAACTTAAAAAGCTTAGCATTTCCTTCCATATAGGGTAAGTGGGTAACCCATAGGGATGGCAATTCGTGTCGGCAAGTCATAAACGTAACGTGTCGTGTCGTAAATAGGTCATGACCCATATAATGCAAACCCATGACATGACATGTTTATTAATCGTATTAATCATTTTCGTGTCTAATGGGTTGTGTTATAAATATATCGATATTCGTGTCACATGCTTATTAAATATTTTATTTAAACTTTTTAATTTATTTAAATTTTCATAATTTGTTTACTCCATTTTTTTTGGCAAGGTTAACTACATTTTTAAAAATATCTATATGAATAAATTTAAATGAACATAATTAGATAGATAATAAAATATAATGGAGATGTAGTTTTAAGTTTTACTTGACTTTTTCATTCAAGTCTTTACTATTTAGTATTAATAATGAGGAGAAAATGACTCGTAACAAATAATATATACAGGATAACAAGAATCCTTCAAAAAATGTATAAATTTTTATATTTTTAATAAATAATTATTAATAAAACTTTAAACCTGAATAATATATTAAAAGTAAAAATAAATATTTCCTCTAAAAATAAAGTTAAGTATGGAAAAGGATGTCTGCAAATAAAAAATAAATCATGTTATTAACATGTATTCAAATAAGTGAATTTTACAATAATTTATTTATTATTACATATTTATTATTTATATATCATTCCTTAATCGTATTAAACGAGTTATAAACGAGTCAAACAGTTTAACATGTTAATGACTCATTTATTAACCGTGTAAAAACTGGTTAACTTGTTTATGACCCAGTCCCACTTATGTTAAACCCATGACATGTTTATTACGTGTCTTGTCGTATCGTGTTAAATGTTTCATGGCCCAAATTGCCAGCCTTAGTAACCCATGAGTTGATCATGTGTCCCATTATCTTTTTCAGGAAAAAGAACAATTTTTCAAAAAAAAGGAAAAAATGAAAAGAAAAATATGATTTTTTTTATTAAAGTGGGAGTCAAACTCACGACCTTCTCAAACCTTAACTTTTGGTAAATGATTCACCTACCATCTCACTAGATATGTTTTGACAGAAAATATGATTTTATTTACAAATAAAAATAAAAAAAGATTTGGGAACATATTCCCAATCATATTTTCATGTTACTAGAGCAAAATATCTTGCAGTTACAGATGTAACTTAGACCGGATTTGGTCTTTGATAAAAATAAATAAATAAATAAAGAAAAATATTACACTTACTGGTGAACACGCTTGTCTACATCAGAGGTGCACACAGATTGGACGAATCCGCGAATCCGGTATAATCCGTACCAATTATCACTAGTTGAATCAGTTTTTTTAACCCTTAGACTGGACTGAATTGAAAAATCACTAATTCGGCTGGATTAGATTGGATTACGGATCCTACATTAAAAAACTGCGAATTCAATTTGATCCAGTCTGTTTAGCACATCAACACACATACATATCTGATCATATGTACTATAGTATCTTGAAGAACACAACTCAAACTATCGACTCTAAACTATAATATTCAACATTTTTTTGTGGGTTGTATGTTACAACGTGCACCTTTTTTGTGTTTTTTGTGAGGGTGTATGGTGCATATTTGTGGATGACATATATTTTTTTTTGGTAGGATGGATGTCATATTTATTTTATGTAGGAACTTGCATTTTGAAAATTATTGTGAAAACAAGTTTGTAGGAAATATGTTATATATAGATTTATGGGATGTATGTTGAAAATTTATCATTCATGAGATGTATGATTTTTGTGATTCATTTGATTAAGTTTAATTTCATGAATCTTTGAATAGAAAAACATCAATCCATGTAATTTGATTCAGTTTGGTCTGCATTTTGCAAATTGGATTGATAAATTATTTGGATTGGACTGGACTGTAATTTTTCAATCTACAATAATTTGATTGGATTGTGGATTGACCCTAATTGGACTAGATCCAATCCGTGTGCACCCCTCTACATAACACATCACATATAAAATTTCTTCTAAACTCATCAATTGATTTTATTTTTTATTTATTTTTTGAAAATAATTGGTTTTATTTTTTACTCTTCAAAAAAAAATTGGTTTTAATTTTTAAAAATGCAGAACAACACAATTAGCACATCACACACGAAGCTATGAAAATACCACCAAACTCACCAAAGGTTTTGTTTTATTATATTTTATTGAAAAATACTAGGTGACAACACGTTGTTATGTCATAAAACACATTGACCCACATGAGCTGTCCATGCAACCTCAACTAAGATGTATTGCACGAGGAATTTGTATATGTCCGCATCCCAAGGCTCATGTGGGTGACTCAAAAACTCAATGTAACTTTTGGTATGACATACCTATTATCATTTCGATACTTATCTTTTTTTTTCAAAAAAATACCAAAATAACATATTGCCCTTGTTATGCACCTCGGTAGTCGGGTCATATAAGGATAGATATGGAAAAGTTAAGTTAACTCACTTTCGACATCAACTTTGGGCATCATCCCAATCATTGCCCGCATTATACACCTCACGACACGTGCGCACACATCACACATCTTAAGGTATACCGCGTGGAAAATGACTACCTCCGTGCCCAAAGTGGGCTACCGCAGTATAGGTAGGTGAATAACATGGCGGGTGCGTGATCATTTCGCACTCAATTGTTGATGATATTGGTGTTTGAAATAACGGAGGAGACATTTCAAAACCCTAGACTCCAAATCGAGTCGATTTCACCAAATCAAATGGCAATGGGGGATCTCTTCTCCAATGGCGCTGCTCGTCGCCACCTCTCTCTCATGTTCATCGCCGTCGCCTTCTTCCACGTCTCCGAGTACTTCCTCGCCGTCTTCATCCACGGAAGATCACGAGTCCCTCTCTCATGTACGTTACGCTTTCAAAGATTCATCATTCTTGTCAAATCATTTGATCGCCAAAGAAGTTCCTTTTTTTCAGGGTTTGTTGTTGAATCTCGTTCAGTTTCACCTCATTTGATCATCAAAATGTTGTTTCTTAGGGTTTTGAATTGTCCAAAGATTCATCTTTCAAGTCGAATGAATCTCGTTCAGTCTCAGCTTATTTGATCATCAAAAATGTCGTTTTTTAGATTGAATTGTTGTTGTCAAAGATTCATCTGTTAAGTTGAGTGAATCTCATTCAGTTTCAGCTTATTTGATCATTAAAAATGTCGTTTTTTAGGTTTTGAATTTTGAATTGTTGTTGTCAAAGATTCATCTTTTAAGTTCGAATGAATCTCATCCAGTTTCAGCTTATTTGATCATTACAAATATCATTTTTTCGGGTTTTGAATTGTTGTGTAGTCGTCGTCATCAAAGATTCATCTTTTAAGTCGAATGAATCTCATTCAATTTCACAGCTTATTTGATCATCAAAATGTCATTTTTAGGGTTTTGAATTGTTGTTGACTCTTAAGTCGAATGAATAGCGTTCAGTTTCAGCTTATTTGATCATATAAAATGTTGGTTTTTAGGGTTTTGAATTGTTGTTGTTGGTTTCAGCTCTGTTAATTAGCAAACAGTACCTTTTGGCGATTGGGTTTTCATTATTGGAGTATGCATTGGAGGTTGAATTTGTTCCTGAAATGAAGGAGCTTTGGTGGGTGAGCTATATTGGAGTTGTTTTGGTGGTGATTGGGGAGGTTGTTCGCAAAGGCGCGATTGTTACAGCTGGTCGTGCGTTCACGCACATGATCAAGATCTACCATGAAGAGCATCATCAGTTGGTCAGGCACGGAATCTATGGGTACGTTTGTTCATGATTGCGCATTTCTGAAGTTTTCGCCAGAGTTTGGAAATTTAATGATTGTTTTAGGTACTAGGTGAATTTGTTGGAAATTTAGATGTAGTTTGCTGGCTAAGGTGTTTTTATTTACTCTTGATTATTCAAGCTTCGTCAACCGGACAAATTTTTCTATGTTTTAAAGGTTCCTAAAGTTTTGATGAGTGAATGTATGTTAAGTTGTGGTCTGAATGATGGATTGCCAAATTTGTCAAAACTTCATTTTTAAGACTACAAGTTTTGGGAGAATGGCATGTTCCAAATTAGTTGGGGTCAGTTACAGAGATCAAGCACTTCTACTTCGCTAGATTTAATGCACTTGATTTGTGTACTTTATGTGGTTTAGAATTTTATTGGGCTGATTTGTGATACCCTGGATCAAGTTTTTGATGGAAGTTAAGAGTTAATGATTTTGAAGATCGCGCAATTAATTTGCACAAGTCAATATCTCTGAAGTAAATACAAGGATTGTAAAAATTTTACAGCCTGCATATAGAATTGATCCGAAGATCTTTAGATGGACCCCTCCATTAAAACATTTGACAATAATATTTTTTCTTAATCACTATCTTTATAGAAATTGTTAGAGATGCTGCATTAAGCGTTAGATTTTTTCCCCTCAATTTGAAGAGAGTATGCGTGATCTGAGTTGGTTCTACACTTGATTTTTGTTGTGATTTGAAACATTATGGTTTATTGATTTTTTATTATAGAAGTGAATCAAGTTGGTCATCAAATTTATTAGTGGAATCACTGGAATGTTAGTGTTTGTGCAGTTTGTTATTTGCAATTAGTGAGATAAATACTTTTTACAACTTCTAGAAAGATTATTTCTCTTCCATACTACTTATTGAGTGAAATATAGCATTCTAGGGGATTTTTTGAATTTTGAAATTCTTCATTTACAAGATTTGTAAAGTTAACATCCAAGTAGGGGCGGACCCAGGATTTTAGATAGCCCTGGGCTATAAATTTTATTTATATTATTATATATTATTAAATATTTTTAAACAAATTATTCCACAATAATATACGCACGCATCCATTACAAACATTAAAGTAGCATTGTTTATCCATTATCCCACAAATTAATTAAGCCGCAATAATATACACACACATCTACTATAAATATTTTGTTTTGTTTTTTTAATCACAATGTCGAACTAGTGAAACAAAAATATATAATTTTCAACACCAACAAAAAGCATTTCAAAATAAAAATTCAAGAATTTGAGATAGGAAAAAGTGAGGTGGCGGCATTAGTGATTGTTTTCACATCAAAGACATACACTCCTTTAAAAAACAAGGCATACAACTATAAAGCCAAACAAGAAATTTAGAACTAGCGTACTTTGTTGCTCGCACGTGTAAGTGATTCGCCGACCAATCATTGCAATATTCAACAATCTAGTGAAGAAAATCAAATGTTTTGCAATAAACAAAAGTATTTGAAGAAAATAATCTCAAAGAGATTGATTTCTTTCTTCAAGCATCTAAAAGATTTGAAAAGACATAAAATCTAGTGTCAGTGTGTAGTAAGTTGGATGAAACTCGGAAAATGTAAAAAACAATACAACCCCATTCTGCGCAACTGGCCGTTTTCCGTGCGAGGCAGTGAGACAGAAGTTGGACCGTTTTCTTTTTTTCTTTGTTGGCCTCTGGGCAGTTTCACACATGCTAGGTGGCTGTGACAGAATTTTGGGCTGGGCTAGGAGAAAAATTGGGCCAACTATAACTAAAAAACAATTAACCAGGACGGGTTGGCCTAGCGGTAAGGGCGCACTCAGGGCTCTGTGGTAGGCGCATGGTCCCGGGTTCAATTCCTTGTGTGTGCCAAGTTGCGTTTTGGCCACTGGAGTTTCTAATGGGTCGGTTTTTGGGGCCCTAGGGACTAGTTAGGAAAAAAGGCCTAGATACCCTGGGTTATAAAAAAAAAAAAAAAAAAAATTTTTGTTTGGGCACTTGCCTTGGGCTATAGCCCAGGGCTAGGACAATGTAGGTCCGCCAGCGCATCCAAGTTTCTTAGGTATTGGGGTTCTATAAAAAATAAAAAGAAATTAGGAAGTAGATTGATGTTAAATCCCAAATTTCAAATGAGAAAACTCAAACTTGAAAATGATCAATCTAATTCTTTAAGAATGAGGGGCAAGGCAAAGACATTGGTTATTTACTAAATTCCCTTTTTGGAGAATAATGGTGGATTGTTAGTGCACGTGATCTGAATAAAAAAAAACATGAAGTAAGTTGATGGAATTTTCTGATTTCAAATATAACAATAGAGTAGAAAATGTATTGAAGGCTGATTAGACCAAAAGTGGTCCAACTAGATTTGATTTAGATAGATGGGTAGGGCACATGTGGTATGACAATGTCTTGTTACTTGGGAGAGCTCAACCCAACCTGAAACAAATAGTAACACCTAAAAGGCTTAGTACACACTGGTGTGGTGCCAACTAAAGTCACTCTATGCTTAAGTTAGCAAACAGGTTGTAAAGAGTGGAATTAGACAAGAAAAAAGTATGTCGTGTAGCATACCTCAAATGGGAAATGGAGTGGCTATGTATAGCTGAAGTTCTCGTAAGTTTTGAGGGTGGTTGTCGATTTGGTCCTTTGGATGTGTGACACGTGTTCAGTTGGATCAACTACATGTGAGTTTTCCTTATTTAGCCTCATGTAGAAAGTGAAAGAGGCTTGGGTTAAGGGATGAATTTTGGCACATTGAGTGGGTTATTTGATGAGTCCGACATAATCTTTGAATTAATTTCTCAAGTGTGCCTTTTATTTGTATTGTTTTATAGGTCAAAATACTTCTCCTAATAGGGGTGTGGGTTTTTTTCACAAGTCGACTATCTTATTCATAATTTGCTTGGTGTGGTTGATTTTTCGTTTATAGTGTATAATAAATTTTATTTGACTTATTGAATTAATAGAAAAATATTGCCTTAAACTCTAATTGACTTATTAAATGCCCCCATTAGAAAACTCGACATAATATAAATTGAAGAAACTCGACGTGGTAGGGGTATACCAAAGCTAACTTGGGACGCCTTAATTAGGAAGGAGTCGAGGGACTTAAATGGTTTGGAGAGCTAACCATCCATGACACGAAATTGAGCATAGAAGAGCTTGATCCATGTAGCCAAACCAAGGATTGCAAGTAGACTTGTTCATTGGGTCGGGCACTCGCTCGAACTACCCAGGTCGCCCGACATCGGCTGGGCTTGAGTTCTTAAAAATGCAGTGAAGCATGTCCTGTCCCAAGCCAATAAAAACCCGCAAATATATTGGGCGGCCTTGAGTTGATATTTCTTACCTAGACCTAGCCCGGGTCTAGCTTGCATAGATGAATGTCACACAACTTATGTGTGTGTGTGTGCGTGTGTGTGCGTGTGTGTGTGTCTATATATATATATATATAGTACCAAGGATTCATGGTTAATTACAAATAACTCCAACCACTATGCTACAATTTTGTTTGTGCGAGATATAATCTCAAGGCCTTTATCAAGGCGCCTTTTAATTAGACCTGTTCACTAGGCGGGCCCAGCCCGAGCGTAGCCTATTTTTTCAAAGCCTTGTCCATGGTCGCCCAAACCTAATCCTACATATGGTGGGCCCAAGCCTGCCTAAGCCCAATACGGGTCAGGCTTGGCTGGGCCTAAACAGTTATGAGTAGTCTAACAGTAGTTAGTCGGTCTCATGTTTAAAGAGGTGAGTTGTGTGTTAAATATTTTTTTTTTCTATTTTTGTCAATTGACTTGGGATATTATAAGATTAGATTTAGATGAGTATCTTATTAGTGGATTTTAATAAAACGCTAAAATTGTAAATAGTCTGATAATCTGTGGTGCATATATATTAATTTAAATATACACAATTTGGCTTAAAAAAACACGCAAGGTTGACATAAAAAGTATAGGCATGACAAGTATACATACATTCATTGATTATAAATTTATAATTTTGGAAGAATGAATAAAAAAGTTTTGATAATGATTCAATGAGCTAAACGGTGTATAAATGTAATAAATTTAATTAAGGAGACACAAGTAAAGTTGTAGCCTAGTGGTTGGAGTTATTTGTAAGTGATTATGGATCCTTGGTTTGATCATCATGTCAATCATTTAAACGGTGTGTGTGTGTGTGTGTGTGTATATATACATATACACAACATATATGCGGGCTTGGGCTGGGCCGGGTTTCATTGCATTTTTAAGAACCCAAGCCCGACCTAATGAACAGGTCTATTCGGTATATGTGAAGATCACATGTGCGAAGTTCACATTTGAGATCTTTAGCATATGTATGCCAAGGTGTGCTTGACACATGTTGAGCTTACAGGTGTCAAATTCATTCTTAAAAGCTCGGTAATTATGTTTTTATTTTTTAAATAAGAAACGACGAGGTAAGTTGGAACATCACCTTGATACATGCTGAGCTCTCATTTAGAAATTTGGCACATGCGAGCTTGGGATGTGCTAATCCGATTTTGGTTTATTTGAAAAAATAACAAGAAAAAACATAAATGTTGAGCTCTCAACTTGGCATGTGCAACACACCTTGACATATATGCACCTAGCTCTCAAATGTGAGCTCGACACATATTGAGCTCACCTTGGTGTGCCAAGCTCTCAAATGTGAGCTTGACATATGTTAACTAGACACATGCGAGTGCAAGCCTGCCAATAAGCTCAGTTAATGTGTCGACCCCACTAAGTTGCTCGACACAAATGTGTTTACCAAACATATTTGCTCTGCACTAATTGTGTCATCTTCATGAAGTAACACAATAAATTATGTCTTTAGGGTATATTTAAGATCACTACAAAAAAAATGTCGTTTATCGATCACAACTAGTGTTCGTTGGCTACATTAGCTAAAAAAATAATAAATAATGGATATTGCTATAGCGACCCACTTTGGGCACTGGGATAGACGCACCAATCGGGCGGATGCAGCTTAATGCACCTCGAGATGAGCATCACGCTTGCATCGAGCGACATCTACTCAATTAGTGCGCCAATCTCGGTGCCCAAAGTTTGTCATCCAAACATTTTCCATAAATAATTATACTTGTGGATCACTCTCAATAAATGCAATGATCACTCTCATTAAGCGCCTATGTTACCCGGACTTAGTAGTTTATGGTGGAGCACCCATGTCTACACGACTCGACTTGGAGTCGGACATAGGATGTGTTGGATCCCCCAAAAATAACTGTGGACACTGCTAGGATTTGGGGGATCACGATTTCAATCGATGCAGGGGCTGCGTATGGTTGTTCGCGATAAAGAGGAGAATCGGAAGGAGTTGACAGATAGGAGAGGAGTTACAAAGAAGAAGACGACAATAACAACAATAGAGCCTCAGTCCCAAATTAATTGGTGTCGGAGTTATTGAGAAGAAAAGAATAAAAATAGAATGTTGAAGAAGATGAACAATGTCTGTACCAAATGAAAAAGATGAACAGTGGGAATGCGGGATGTCGATTGATAAGCACAAGCACTGAAGCACGTGCTAGCCTAGTTTATGAGTACCTCTAATAAAGAATGAATGACTCTAGCTGTGTTTAGTCAACTTTTTATTTTTCTTTACTTGTACTTCAAGTTACCCTTAAAATGAAACTTTCATCTTTTATTTTTTTTAATTATTTTTTTTTTCAATAATGTTTCAATATTAAAAAAAGAGCGACAATAGAAGATATATAAAATTTATAGTTTTCGCATCCAGTGTTCAAGTACCCGTGTTAAAAAATTTAGATACTTTTAGCCGAGTCCTCAAGTCTTAAAATTTGGAGTATAGGCAAATCCAACCTCTAGACACGCATCCGTATCTGACACTCCTACCCTAGTCAAAGTAATATAACTAAGCGCTCAACCATCTCTTAAAAAAAATGCTATTTGACGATCATTCGTGATAAGTACTTGTTGATGGCCAATCCCACCAAATGTCTGTTGAGGAGCCACTCCAACCAAGTGCTCGTTGATGATGGACCTAACAAAAGCACCATAAACGAGACATAGTGACTTCCATGAATGAAGGTTCACTAGGCTTGTGGCATCCGTTTAGTGGTGCATATAAAACAAATTAATTTTTCTATTAATTCAATTAGTGAACTAGAGTTTATTATACACTATAAATGAAAAATTGTCACGCTTACTAATTTTTGAATATGATACGTTGATTTGTTAAACAACGCAACGTACACGGGGCTTCTATTTGGGATAAGTCTTTTGACCTACAAACTGTCCCACGAATAAAGTCTCACACTTACATATTAATTAAAGATTTTGGTTGTGCTCAACTATGTTGCCCAGACTCGGACACGAATGTCGGAAACAAATACGTGTCTACAGGTTAGATTTGCCTATACTCCAAATTTTAAGATTTAAGGACTCGAGTAAAAGTGTCCGAATTGTTGGACATGAATACTTGGACACGAGACACAAAAATTAAAAATTTTATATATCTTCTATTGTAGCACTTTTTTTAGGAATATTGTAACATGGTTGGTAAAAAAAATAAAAGTTTCATTTTTAGGGTAACTTGGTTTACAAGTTAGGTAAAGAAGTCAAATAAAAAGCTGACTAAAGAAAGCTAGAGTCATTCATTCTTTATTAGGGGTACTCAGACACTAGGCTAGCACGTGCTCGTGCAAGTCAATCGACATCCCACGGTTCATCTTCTTCTTTTTTGGTACAAATACTGTCCATCTTCTTCGACATTCTATTTTTTTCTTTATCTTCTTCTCTGCAATTCCTCTTCTCTCTGTCAACTCCTTCCAACTCTCCTCTTCGTCACGAACAACCATATGCAACCCCTGCATCGATCGAAATCATGAGCTCTGAAACCCTAACCATGTCCACAACCATTTTTGAGGGATCTGAGGCATATCCTGTGTCTGAGTCCAAGTCGAGTTGTGTCGACACGAGTACTCCACCCTGAACTGTTGTGTTCAGGTAACACATGTGCTCATCAAATAGCCCAATTCGCTTAAACTCATACCTTAACACAAACCCGCTCCATTTTCTAGATGATGCTAAATGAGAAAATGTTACGTGTTTGGTTGTTGATTGAACGGAACGTGTATCACACATCCAACAAGCTAGATCATTTGACAAAAGAAAAAGACCACATCGACAACAATTCTCATAGTTTGCGGAAATTTCAGCTATAAATAGCCACTCCATCTTTCATTTGAAGGATCAGTATATTCCATACTCACTCGTCTCGTTACTCTCTACAACCTAATTGTTAACTTAAGCGTCAAAAGGGTTTTAGCTAGCACGACCTCAATGTTTATTAAGTCCTTTTAGATGTTACTGTGTGCTTTACGTTGGATTAAGATCTCCCGAGTACATCATATGGTCATATTGCACGTGCCCTACCACACCCCTTTATTTGAGGTAAATCTGGTTGGGCCACTATTGATCTAAACAAAGGCAAAACATGTCATTTGAATCTTGGTGTAGTATAAATACTCCGAGAAAAACAAATTGAAGCAAAGTGGAAAAAAAAAGGGAAAGGAAAAGGGCTGGATTGATACCTTCTGAAAGAGCAGTATTTGATAAAAGAAAAAGGGAAAAAAAGAAAGAAAACTACCTGAATGCATTTATCAGTTTCATTTTATTTTTTATTTTTTTTATTTTTTGATAGGAACATTTATCAGTTTCATGATTAGCATATATTGTTAAACTAAGGGTTGAGAGCTAGCCATCACCTCTGTTATCAGGGATTGTAATTGTTATATTCATTCTTTTGAAAGTTGGAGCGCTATCTAAGATTTTCTTCTGTTTTTCTCTTGCTTAATAGCATACATTTTGAAGTCAGGAAGAAACTGTGACGAATTCATAAGAGAGGCAATGTATCGTTAATATATGCAAAAGCCTCATTCCCTGACAACTTATTTTGTCAACAGGATCATGCGTCATCCAGGATATTGTGGCTTTTTCGTATGGGCCGTTGGTATTCAGATAATGATGTGCAACCCCATAAGCACATTTGCTTTTATGATGGTTCTCTGGAATTTCTTCTCCAAACGAATACAGTATCCTTTATTCTTTGCAGTTAGAATGAAAACAAATGATGTGGTCCTCCTTAAAAGGTTCATTGTTTGGTGCAATTTTTTAAGTCTTGGGCTTTAGGGATGAAATGTTGCATTCGAATCCTGTGGGCAGTAATGTTGTGCATGTATGGGTTAGACAATCCTACTCGAGTGTATTGAGCATGGGGTAGTTACCAAATGGTTCATTTCATTCTAAATCTATCTGCTGTTAACTTTTTTTTTTTTTTTTTTTTTTTTTGCAGCTGAATTTCATTTTTTATGATAGTTGTTTTAATCATTCTCATCCTAACTGAAATGGCTTACTTCCCGTCTTTCAAGGGTTGTATTTTGTATATATTGACTTTAACAGCAAAAATTGATTTTCTTGTTTGACTTTGTTGGATCATTCTCATTGTATCTATTATGACAATTTTTTTTCTTTTCAGGTTGCATTTATTAATTAATTTGTTGTGGCAGGCATCAGGGTAAATTGTTGAAACACCTAAGTTTTACATAAAATCTGCAATGTTGACAAATTACAGATTTAAATTTCTTATTAAAAGCTGTAGCTTTTTAGTGAGTTTTATATGATTAAAAAAAGAAGTGAGTTTTAGAAAATAAAATTATTTTGACTTTTCAAATTATTTTCTTATACAGATTTGGTCACTGTATGTCAAGATAAGGTATATATTCATTTTTTTAATGAATAATTTCATTTATTGGAATGTGAACTTTTTTGTCAATTGTAGTCTCTCAAAGATCTTGAGTTTCTAGTCGTAGGATCGTTCAATGCTTCACTGCAACCTTTTTTATTCTTTTTTTCCAGCATCAAACGCAACTGAAATTAGTTGGGGTTGGGGCTACTGAAAGAAATCTATTTGACATGTAATTTTGTGTGTGTTTTAGTAAGGAAAATCCTATTTCTGTTCCTTGCTATTACAAAATTTGGCTTTAGGGTCTTATCTTTTGGCCAGATGATTTAAAATTTTCTTTAGGGTCATGTTACTTGTCTTGGCGTGTGCTTGAAGTCTAACTTTTGTAGAGAGGAATATTTTTCTTCTTTCCATCTTTTCCATACTTGGAAGAGTTCAGGCCAACAGTACGAAAAATGGAGACTTGATATTCTTTTCTAATTCAAGATTAACTGTAGAATTTGTTTTTCTTTCTAGGTTGCATTATTGGCTTATTTTACCCTTTACGTTTGAATTTTCTTAATCTAAGAAAACAGATATGAAGAGTTTTTCTTGAGGCAGTTTTTTGGGTCCGAATATGAGGAGTACTCAAAGCAAGTTCCATCTGGTGTGCCATTTGTGAAGTGAAGACCCATGGAACTTTGTGAGATTCGGCCTTCACGTCTCCACCTCATGTCTATTGGGAACCGATCATGTCGTTACAGAATTCGTCATTTAGACAACTGCGATGCTGACTATTAGATCACAACTGTGATATTTGCCATGGCATGTTCGGATGCAATTTGAATTGGAAAAGAGTTTGTAGAGCAGTTTTTTCGCACACACGCTAAGCATCAAGCTGTGTGTCACATATCAAGATGTGAATGTGATGGAATCCTTCTTAGTGCGTATCTGGATTGTGTGGAGAGCTGTGTTAGATTCTCATTTTCACATTTGAATTTTGCTCCAACACCTTTTGGATGCATAACATGCTGGAGGTTGTTAGAAGACAACGCAGACTTTATGGAATAAGTAATCTTCTTCTCGGTTGGAACACTATAGAAATATTGATTCGTGACCATAAAAAAACCATCGACAGAACGACGAGAATTGAGACTGGATGCTGCAGCTGCCGGTAAGGAGCCGTCACCCTACTCAGTATTCAATTTAATTAATTTAATGATGCTATGAGTATAATAAGGAATGCATCTGATGATTATTCATATCTGCGGTATGTATTTTTGTATTCTTTGTTATAATTACCTGTTGCACAATGAATAAACTATGATCTTCGGCGTGATATTTAATCTTGCAGAAATAAATTGAGTTAATAACTCCGTCGTTTTTCTGTCATTCTATCAATATCCTCGTAAGCTTGCAGAATGTGTGCATGATGACTCAATATTGCTATAACCATATTGCTTGAACTTTGAAGTGCATTAGAATTCCTTACATGCCACATGCACCTTGAGTTTCAGATCTCAAATTTATAAGAACGGTGTTTATGAACTGATGTTATTGTGGCATCGTGCGCCATACTTCTCCACCTAGAGCAGGTTTACAATAACACAAATACAATACACTCCATAACATAAGAGTTCGGCTAAGTGTACCCCACCTTTTACTGAGTGCACTCCATTTTTGCATGGCACCCCAAATTCATATTTCAATTTTGAAGTGCACCTCATATTTTTATCAAAATACTCTCTCATCTGAATTAAAACATCAAACTCCAAAACTTTGGTCGAGACATCTATATTACGTTTGACGACATGTAGTTGAGATTTACTCATTAGGCTCGGTGTCGTCTAACCGAACCTCTCTGGTGAGATTTAGTTGACAATTATCGACCTAAAGGTTTGGTGGGTTTCAACGGACTCTAATTAAAAGTTCGGCAAGTTATGACCAACTTTCTAACTAGAGGTTTGATGGGTTCTGACTGACTCTTTAGTAGGAGATTCGAACTTTCGAGGCTGAACTACTTAACGCCTACAAATCACAAAGAAGATAGTTGTGAGGTGCACTTAGCCTGACTCTAACATAATTCGCTGGCCATAAATAAAAAGAGCCACCTACCCTGTTAAAAGATGCTTTCTATGTACTTCCCACTTTGAATTACTCCTCTCTGCCGGTCCATTTGTTCAAGTCAGTCAGAAAAAACTAGCTGTATTCATGGTTAAGCATGGGCATAGTGTGTGATTGTGTTGTTGGTGGTGCTCCACCAAATCCTCCAAAGTCAACGTCACTCATTACTTACAAGTTATATCTTTGTACTCCATCAAAGTAGAGGTTTCGATATTAGTTGTAACCTTAGTATTTAATTAGCCCTCTGAACTCCTATAGGGGCATTAACGCAAATATATTTGGTCATTACTCTTATGATCTTGAGGTCCAAGATTTAGTCACTTGATAACTAACCTAGAGTGTATTATTGGTGCTTGAAGAGTGATTTAGTAGGGATGATTCTTCTTTTTGAAACTGCTTGCCTTAGTTGTGCTAGAGAGAAATTATAGAATACTTGAACACAAAGCAGAAGACTGGGAGAAGATTTAAGGCCTGTAGAAGTTGGCTTCAAGATGGGTTTTGTCTAGGTGGATGACCAAAGATTGCTAGATCAGCATGTTGGAATATATAATCGCACATTGAAAATATAACAAGAGTTGGTGTAGTATATAAGTGGTGTAGATTAGATCTTAGCACAAGTCAATTGATTTTGTGTAAGATGGGTTTTAACCTCATTTATATATCCACGTATGCGTGTGCGGCCTGACACTTTTCGGCCCATGGATTTCTATAGCAAAGGGGATATATGTTATTTATTTATTTTTTTATTGAATTGGATGATAAATTGACTTGCATTTTTTTGTACATAATAAGGGGTTTATATGATAGTATTAAATACAGGTCGGTAGCTACTTTCCTTTTAAATGAAAAAGATGCACAACGTAGAGCTTCTTACTTGTTCCTTGTAATTAAAGCTATTTGACATGGTAATTGTTTTAAAGGATTTGGAAAGTACGCCATTAAGTGTATTACACCGAGCTAGGGGTGTTAATTTTTTGCCTGGCTCGGAAATTGAAAGGGTTTGGACATTAATTTTCTAAATTCGGGCCGGGTCTGGGCAACACTGGGATGTCCAAATTAAAATTCGGGTCGAGTACGAACAAGACCTTCTAATCTCGAACTCGAACTCGGACCAAACTTCAAAGGATAGATACTTTTACATTGAAAATATACTATCGTAAATTGTATAATTCACAAAAACAAACAACAATAAAAATATCAAGTAGATAGGAAAGGAATGAGGGGTGTGAATGAAGGGAGTAAAGAAGGAAGGAAATTCAAACTTATCATTTGTGAACCAGCTGGAAGTTAACCCAAATGCTCACGCGTGGGTATGGACTTATCATTTGTGAACTAGCTGGAAGTTAACCCAAATGCTCACGCGTGGGTATGGAAATTGATAATGAGGATGGGCTTGTTATCCGGGTGGATGAGGGAACCCAAAGAAATTCGTTCGACCCAAAAAACTTGTATGCTGCGGGCCTCACGAACCAGGGCTGCACGTCAAGATAGGGACTTTTTGTTGGAACTGTCACAGTTTGGGCTCACTGCGCACAGTTCAAGTCTTGTTGGACCTAGTCCAAACGTATAAGCCTAGTATTGTTTTTCATTATGGAAACAATGATTGATAGAGATCATTGTGAGAGTATTCGAAACGAATGAACTTCGAAGGTCTGGACTTGGCGATTTGCGATGGAACAGGAGGTGGGGTGGCTAAGTTCTGGAGAAGGAGTGAGATGGTTCGTGTTGTATCATTGACGCCAAATTATATTGATGCGTCGGTTTCTTTACAGGGTTAGAGTCGTATCGACTGACTGTATTTTATGGCTTTCCTGAAAGCTCGAGAAGGAGGCATCGTGGGATATGTTGAGATCCTTAGATGTCAATTCAGGCGAACCATGGTGTGTATTAGGAGATTGTAATGATTTGCTTCATGAAAGAGAGAAGAGGGGTAGAAGAAGACAAACACAATATTTGATCAACGGGTTTCGAAGGGTAGTGGAAGATTGTCAGTTACTGGATTTAGGGATGGAGGGCCACCCGTATACTTGGGAGAGGCACAAGGGGACTAATCGTTGGGTAGATGAGAGATTAGATAGGGTGTTAGCTACTTTCTCTTGGAAGAATATGTTTGACAAGCATAAGGTCCGAAACTTAGTGGTACCAAGTTCGGACCATAGAGCTCTCTTGCTTGAGATTTCTACATGGAAGGTCTCAAATCGAAAGTTTCGATTTCGTTTCGAGAATGCGTGGCTTAGGGAAAATGGATGTGCGGAAGTGATAACATCTGCATGGGCGGACACTAGAGGACTTCCAGTCATGAGAATGATCTCAGAATGCGGATATCAGATGAAATCATGGGAGAAAAAATTATCGAAGAAACTGGCTAAAAGGGTGGGGGAATTAAGAAAGAGACTTGAGGCTCTCTAAGGACTCACATAATCTTTCTCACTCTAATGTTATAATGAGGTGGAAAAGGAATACTTTGTTGCACTATCACAACATGAGGATTTTTGGCATCAACGAGTAAAACAACATTGACTTCAAGGGGCCGACCAAAATACAAAGTTTTTCAATTCTTATGCAATAACGAGGAAGAGGAAAAATGATGTGACGAGGCTGAAGGATGATAGTGGAGAATGGCAGGATAGAGAGAATGGCCTAGGAGAATTAATTCGTGATTATTTCAATAATCTATTCACTTATATGTAAGGGAGTTCAAGCCCTATCGTAGAATGTGCGCACTAGAGGGTTAGTACATAGCACAATGAGATGTTGCTGAAGAGGTTCATAAATGAGGAGGTCAAAGCAGCGATTTTTTCAATGCACCCGGACAAGAGCCTGGGTCCCAACGGAATGAATCTGACTTTCTTTTAAATGGTCTGGCCTATCATTGGTGAATGTATCTCTAGTGATTATCTTCAATTTATTGAATTGGGGAATATCCCGCCTTCTTTGAATGACACTCTAGTGGTATTGGTCCCTAAAAAGGAAGAACCCGAGCTCATTACAGATTTGATACCAATCTCTTTATGTAATGTGTTGTATGAAATTATCTAAAAAATGCTAGTAAACAGGCTTACAATTATTTTATCGAAAATAATTTTTGAGTCCCAAAGTGCCTTCATTCCCGGGAGGTTGATTACACAGGAAGACTCAGGGGAAGGAGGGCTTTGCAGCAATGAAAATTGACATGAGCAAGGCATATTATCAGGTGGAGTGGACTTTCTTGGAGGAGATAATGATGAGGATGGGCTTTACTAGACGGTGGGTTGAGTTATTGATGATGTGCATTACCTCTGTCCGATATACTTTCCTGGTGGGTGATCATGAGGTGAGACAAATTACTCCAACAAGGGGATTGAGGCAAGGTGACCCGATTTCTCCATAGTTATTCCTGCTTTGTGTCGAAGGATTGTCGACAATTTTATCGAGAAAGGAGTCGTTGGGACAGCTACATGGTTGTAAAATTGCTAACGAGGCCCCGATAGTTTCTTATCTCTTTTTTGCAAATGACAACTATCTATTTTTTAATGCCTCAATCTGGGAAGCTGAAACTGTGAAAGAGTGCCTTCTCCATTATGAAGAAGCTACGGGGCAAGTAGTGAACTTCCAAAAATCCTCTATCCACTTTAATAGGAATGTGAGTCAAAGTAATAGAGGAGAAATTTGTAATGTGTTATGAGTAGCATAATCAAGTTCGACGGACTTTTATTTGGGGCTACCTAGTCGGGTGAGGGAAAATAGGGAAGAGTTCTTTTCCTATATACATGATAAAGTGAAGAAGAGGCTTCAAGGGTGGAAAGGAAATATGTTGTCAAGAGCTGGTAAGGAAGTACTATTAAAGTTGGTTATCCAATCTATCCCGACCTATATTATGAGTATATTTCTCCTTCCAAAGCGATTATGTGACCAACTTGAAGTATTGATGAACAAATTTTGGTGGGTGAGTGATGTGGATAAACATGTAGGTATCTGGTGGGGGGATCGGAGGAAATTATGTAAACCGAAGAAGTTTTGGGGATTGGGGATGCATCGGATTAAAGATTTCAACTTAGCAATGCTAATGAAGCAGGTGCGGAGGCTATTAGATAACCCAAATTCATTGGCGGAAAAACTATTGAAAACTAGATATTATCCATCTAGCCAATTCCTTAATGCCACAAAAGGGCAAAACCCAAGTTTCATATAACGGTCCCTATTTTCATCTAGGGCACCGCCCGACCTAATCCCATAATTAAACCCTAATTACAACACGTATGACCTAATTACGTATTAGTTAGCCTGTACTACCTATTATCTCAAGAATTGGGTTCAGGGATAAGAAAATCCCCTATCATTAAGAATTATCAAATTAACGGAAGTCTTTAACGTATTAGCGGAAGTATTTTATATAAATCCTAAATGTGGAAACCAAGAAATAACAATCACAATATCAATATGCAATAAACGGCGATTATATAGACAAAGTGAAAGTCAAAAGTCGGGTGAACTAATTCTCGTCCCAACAAAACAACCTAAGCAAAAGACGTATATAAACATAATACAAAAAATATGACCTACATGTATGACAATTACGTGCTACGAGCTCAGAGGTAGTCGCCGATCTTCTCCTTGCCCGGTCTGGTACTGCTCGATGGACCTACACCCACCGTCACAAATTAAACGGTGAGTATAGTGATATTTAAGTGCTAACTGGGGAATTCTATACTACATTTCCAAAGTAAAGACAAGTATTTAAATGCATAATATAGCAGAAAAAGGTGTTGATAAAGTAATGCATATAAATGTCACAGTTAACCGAATTAGATAGTCTGACACAGGCTAAGTCGAGATGATCTACGTCCGGTCGGCGGTGAGAAATATCAACCAGCCTTTTTCCACTATCGTATGGAAATACTTTCAACATACTTTGTAAATTTTGAATATATATATAAAACTTGTCGACAACCTCGTAGTTCAAGCTACGTGATGCCACTCAAGTAATAGTGGTGAGTGCCAGAAATCTCGAGGTCTAGTGACCCTGTGAATCCACCCATCTCTCGTGCAATGGACATTAGATAATCTCCAACTTTTGTTTCAAGGGTTTTCATTTCTAAGGTTCTACGATATCAATGATAAGTTAGGCTGCAAAGCCCCAAAGAAAATGAAATACAAACCAATTACCACAATAACCCTAGTGCATGCATCTCTAACATCAATTATAACATAATTCACAACAAAATATGGCATATCAGGAAAGGAGTCAATGAAACCATCACAAGGCATCATGCTATTACAACATTCAACTTGAATAGAGCAAGGAAAGCATGATGGAAGATTACTAACAATAAGTCATCAAATTGACTGAAAAGAGAATTAATATGAATGAAATAAAATAGAGAGTTTCCACAGTTTTACTTACAAGTCACAGGATAGCTATGGCTATCCAGCCTCGCGACACTCCGACTAGCGCTCCCGAACTCTCATAACACCCCTAGGTCTCTGAAAGATTATTTCATTTCGTTTATTTATTTATTTATTAATATTTTATTTCATAGATATATCTTATGTATATATACATATATGTTTATATGTATATATATATATACATACATGTGCGTATTTGTATATATATATATGTATACATATATATAAATATATATATATTTATTTTTAATTTATTTAATTATTATTATTATTATTATTTTTTATTTCTCCCTCCCCCTTCATTTTGTTGTTGCAGAGACGCTGCTCTGCCTCAACATTTTTTTTTTTTTGATTTCTTTCTTTCTTCCTTCACTTCTTCAATCCATCAACATAACAACAACACCACATCAACACCATAGCATCAACAATCCACCATTAACATATTGATTTCAAAATCAATCAACTTCATCAACATCACCATTAACGTCTTCAACAACAATGCCAACATCAACAACAAAAGACTCACCTCGCCAATGTCGTCGTCGTTTCGATCTCCTCCAATCTCCCTCCTTCGTTGAGCTCTCTCTCTCTCTCGGACTCTCTCCTTCTCCTTCCTTGTGTGCGGCGGTTGTGGTTTTTATTGGTTTTTTGGGGTCAAATGACCATTTTACCCCTCCAACCCTAAGCCAATGCCCCTTTATTGTCATTTCTCAAATCTTTTCTGATTTTTAAAATGTATATATTTATATCATATATATATATATGTCCAATTCAATTTAATTAATTTATAACCATAGGCTATGATCTAATGTGCATTAATTTAATTACATTGCATTTTACTAAATTAGACTTACCGCAAATCTCTCTACCCGGTACCTCAACTCGCGCGTGACTTGAGGCGTGACCCCGACCACGTCTCGACGTCGATAGCTGCAAGTACTGACTTAGTCAACCTACACACATAGAAAGCACTAGGAATACATCAATACAAATATAAAATTTACCTCGGCCACATGCCTCGATCTGTGTACGCATCTCATGCGGGCCCTACGTTACAGGTTGGTGATCCTGATTAAGAATTTAATCAAGATTAACAAAATTTGGGTCGTGACATTACATTTGGCGCAGCATAATGGAAACACATAAAAAAGTTCGTGGAGGAATGTTGATGGAAGGTAGGAGATGGCGGAAAGATTCACATTTATAAAGGCCCTTGGCTGCCTTGTCCAGCAGATGATAAGATTTAATTGGGGGGCCCTGTTGAACTGGAAAATAAGAAAGATGCTTCTCTGTTATGTGTTGATAAAAAAACGTTGGATGACGACTCAGGGATTTGTTTACTGAGAGGGATCGAGCTCTTATTCAAGTAATACTTTTGAGTAGTCGGCTAGTCGAGGATGAATGTATGTGGCATGGTGATCCTAAGGGAGTCTACTCGGTGCAAAGTGGATATAGGGCTTTGATAGGGCCGGTGACATATTATACTCCTGCTAGCAATTTTCTTTATTAGTCTCAACTATGGAGACTGAAATTCCCACCAAAAATCTGCAATTTTTTTTTGTGGATGGTTGTGGAGAATACGCTGCCGACATTAACGAATTTATATAGCAGAAGAGTTCAAGTGGATTTGCAATGCAAGGTGTGTGGAGAGGAAGTGGAAGATGTCCTCCATGCTCTAATAGGTTGCCGAGTCGCGTCGCAGTGCTGGACTGAGCTAGGAATGATCCCTAATCCAAAAGTTTGAGCCTCTTTCGATCAATGTGCGGGAGACATGTTTGAGGAGCACACGACAACGATGATGGAGGTAGTGGTGATTGTGGTGTGGAATATCTGGGACAATCAAAATGCCGTAGTATGGAAGAATGGAGGCCAACGACCGTATCAAATTATAGCTTATGCTAAATCTCACTTGTTGGCATGGAAGAAAGCTCGACATACTGATTTGTCTTGACTGAATGGTAGTCCTCAGGTGGAGTAGGAGAGATGGAGGAGACCAGCGAGAGATAAGGTTAAGTGCAACTCAAATGCGACAGTATTTGTCTATAGGAGAGTAGCATCATATGAGGCGGTCCTGAGGGACGAGAAGGGTGGTTTCGTGGCAGCTATAAGGGGATGTGGAAAGGTGTGGTCGAGCCGCGGGTAGTAGAAGCAATAGGGGCTCGAGAAGCACTGAGTTGGATGAAGAGGAGAGGGGTTACGAGTGCAGACATTAAGGTAAATGCTATGTTGGTCGTCCAAGCTATCAATAGTAAGACCAATGATAACTCATATTTCTGTTCTATTATAGATGATTGCATTGATGTTTTAACGGACATGAAGTCCTATTATGTTTCTTATGTGCGAAGATCAACGAACTTATTAGCTCACATTGTGGCGAGGGAGGCTAGTTCTTTGTCTGGTCGGAGCAAGAGGTGTGTTGTACCACCGTTCCTAGTTGATGTACTGGCTAATAATTTACAATAAAATTAGCTATGGGGTTTTCAAAAAAAAAAAATACATATAATATGTAGAAATGTGTTATTTTAATTTTGAGACTTACCTAGATTGCTTGAGATAACAATATTTCTTGTCTTTTGACAAAAAACGTTATAATATCTTATAATTAAAAATAATAAATACAACTTGGACTTATCTTGATTGTTTGATATTATATTTACAACGATTTTATTACTTAAAAAAGCTTTCAAACATAGAAAATAATTTAAAAAAAAATCAACAAATTCGAATAATTAGATAACCTGATTTTCAATTAAACTGAGTTTGGATAAGGCGTATTTGTCCGGATTTAAAATCGAGTCTGGACAAGAAATATCTCATTTTTACCAATGGCGGTCCAGCCCGAAACTGAACTCAGACCCATTCAGATCCAAAAAATCGACAGCCCTAAACCGAATAGATTGAAAGAGTTAGATCTGTTGATGTGGTTGCTGCTTGTGCTTATTTGAATGAACAGCTTATGTATAGTTTCTACACTGTTTGGTAACTTTTTTTATTGGTTAACGTGGCATCTAAAAGTACTTCAAAACATCTAGAAAATCTTTGATTTTCATAAGCATTTCTTCACTTATTTTTGCATTTTTTCGCTAATACTTATCCACATAAACTTAGTGTAATCAATAAGCAGCATAAACAATAGGGAAATGCTATGGTGACTACTTACGTGACTCATATATATGAGCACACACTTTGATATTTTTCTATTTTTTTATTTACAATTTTGTAGTCGTAGTAAGTGTTCGTAGTGGGATAACATTTTTCTCAAACACAAAATTATAAAATAAGTAAAAAAAAAAATCAAGATATGGGCCCTTAGTTAGTGTCAATAATGGGTCACTTTAGCATTTTACTAAACAATAAACAATTGCAATTCGAAACAAACGATTTATAACTCTATGGATTGAGAAGTTTTGAGATAGATTGCATTTTTTATGATGCCAACTTATAACTTAACAATTGAACGACTTATAGTTTCATGATTTAGAATTTCACCGATAATATTATCCCCAATAATGCAAAGGACGATGCAACATGAAGAAAAGCACTAAGAGCTCTTACCTCGATCCATTGCATTAGCCTTTATATTTGTCACCATAATCTTCAAGTCATGCATCTTGATGTGTATCACATTTTGTTATAGAGCCTTTATATTTGTCACCATAATCTTCAAGTCATGCATCTTGATGTGTATCACATTTTGTTATAGAGCAAACTTAACTTGTATAGAACATATTCACCATGTCTCCAAAGAGCAAACATAGAGGTAGCTACGATACAACATATTAGACAAATTTGTTAGGTTTGAACTTAAAAGTAGTGATGTTGCTTCTCTTGATTTTATCAACTATATATCTTTTTTCTTAAAAAAAAGTTGTTCTTGTTATGGAATCCAATGACTCCAATCCTAAGTTATCTCTTACCTTTTTTTTTTTTTTTTTTTTGGTAGGAATTATCTCTTACTTTTTGTTACAAGTAATTGTACTTTTCTACAATGTTGTAAATTCTTTACTCCCAAGGGGTCCAACTAAAAGTGCATTTTTTTATGACCATTTCATTGGTAATTAAAAATTAACAAGTTCAAGGCATTGTTTTCCAAAGAAAATAAAAATGGGCATTACTAGTTGGATCGTTTCTTTCCTCCACTTATAACTTCATTTTGTTTAGTTGATGACATCATTAGTCACATTTTTCACACAATATCCATAATAAATGAATATTTATGGGAGGGAATTTAGTCCAAATTTTAATTGTGAATCAATTATTATTTTAATTATTATGCACAAGTAAAAATGTGACACTTATTATGAAACAATGAGAGCATCATATTATTAGAACCCTATTGGAGTAACCCAACAATAGTACACAAAAAAGATACACAGTTGTTGGAGTCGCTTCTGTACACATCAGATGTATGCACATCTTGATCCAAAAATCAAAGGATCCCAACAACTACGTGTCGTTGTTGCATGTTGATGTTGGATTGCAAAAATATTTTCCATACTATTATGGATATGCCTATTAAAAAATAATATTATGGATATGAAAGTGAAGTTTGAGAATTTAGTTTATCGAAGAAAAGAAAAAGAGAATTATAAGCAATGGTATTTAATTCAAGTGGTACTTGTTAAAAATACTTTTGGAATACGAAATATCCTTTTTGTTCTTTTCTTTTCTCTGCACCATTTGACATCCCGAAAATGGAATTCCCCATTAAACTTTCTTTCCTTTACCTTCACCTCACAAAATCACATGGAAGTATTAGTCAGCCCTCAAAGCTACCCTTATCGTTTTTTTTTCTTTGTGTTCGAATGCCAAATAGGCCCATGACTCCGACACGAAATTATGGTAAGGAGCTCCCAACAATCAACACTCTTAAACTCTATAGTAAAGTTCAAACTCGAGCCCAAATGCTAAATCACTATATAGTAAAGTTTAAACTCAAGCTCGAATACTAAATCACTCGAAGCAACTAACCGTTGGTAGCGGTTGGTGATACCCTTGTCTTACATTGACATTTTATCAATTAATCAACCAACTCAACAAAACATACATAACCTATAAAAGGTTACATTACATTTTCTGCTACGCATGTGACATGCGCTCAACGACCGCCACGTGTCGTGTACGTCACGACTCCAAATCAGACCACGTGGCGTGGAGTACGGCGACACAGCGAAATACCTAATAAAACCAACCGATGCCATGTTCCGTTCCTTCAGACCCAAGTGTCGCGCGCGACGCCATTTCGTTCAAAGTATATGGGCAGAATCGTCATAACACCACAACACATTTATCCCTGAAATACCCAAACTACCCCTCAGTGGTTCTGTGGAGAGTGGTATATTCGATTCTTCGATTCGCTCCTCTTCAAACAAGTCTTCAATTTTTGCCACCACATATAGAGAGAGCGAGAGAGAGCGATATGTGTTGTTCGATTGTGCAGACCATACAGATCGTTTCTTCTCTTCTCGTCAGATGATCCCTCTTTGATCTATCTCAGGTGATTCCTGTTCTCCCATTTCGTTCGCCGTTCGTTTGCGAGTAATTTGGTGTTTTTTGGGCCCGATTTGGTCTGGAATTGATGATTTTCTGCTTCGTCATTTCGGATTTTGGGGGTTTGGTGATTAGTTGTTGATTTTGTGGTTTTTGGTGGTTTTTATGTTTGGTGGGTTGTTGGGAGGTGGTTGTTGTGTTGAATGTGTGATTAGTTGTGATTACTCTGGTGTGTTTAGGTTTGATTTGGTGATTTTTAGGGTTTGATTATGAGGTTTGTTGGTTTTGATGGAAATGGTGGTGTGTTTTTTGAGTGTAAAGTTTTGATCTTTCGATCAATGTTGGCATGGATCAACAGGTGGTGGGAATGATGGTTGATTTTGGTTCTATGATCTGCCTAAAATGTTAAATTGTTGGAGTTGCCTTGATTGAAGAGCGGATCTTGCGATTTTGGTATGAATTTTAATGTGAGTGGAAGAGATCTTCTGAAATTGGAATTTGTTTTGAGATGCATTTGGTGTTGGTACTTTTTAATCTAGGTTTTGTAGTTAATATCAAAGTATGGCAACTGAGTTGTTATACCAGTTTAGAGATGACACTAATCTAAGATCCTTATAATAATTGTCTGTAACGGTCTCAATTGCTATTTTGTATTTTTATACTGAAAGAAATCATCAAGTTATTCTAAAAAATCTCATTAAAGTTATATGGGCAAATTAGATACCTGTGGTTGCATATGACTTGTTATTGGATTTAAACATATGCTCTAATCGAAAAAACCTCGTTTGACCGCTGTTTGATTTTACCCTTTTCGTAAACTTCTTGTATGTATCAAAATTCAAAACAAGGAATATAAAAGAAATGGAAGTGTTGCCTGTATTCTCGAATTTATGTTTACAATTGCAATGGAATGAAACCAATTTTTAACTTTTAGGTTTATTTTTTTTTGAAAAAAACTTTTAGGTTTATTATGCATCCCTTTTTTCCTTGCATTCCTATTTGTTTTTGTTTTTATGGGTTTCATTGTCCAGTTGATACATTGTGAGGGATGATGACATACAGGTTTTGTAGAATTTATGTGATAGTTTAGGGTATGTACAGGCATTGCATTTAGATATTGCAGATATCAAAATTTTGCTTTGCACTTATGCTTTCATATCCAGATCTATAAGGGGCTACAGTTTATATTTATCTTATAATTCATTTTATTGTTGCTGATTCAATTCCTTCAAACTCTAGCTTTAGCAGCATTGATTATATAAGGCAGTGGATTAAAATTTTGGAAACAGCAACCTCAACCGGAGTTTCTTACTCATTTTTCTTGAAATTGAGGTCCCAGTTGACACCCACCTAGTCCTTATTGATTTCATTTGACAACTGAGAATGTGAAGATGAGGATTTTAGATTCTATATAGTAAATATTTCACAAGGATAAACTTAAATTGATCACCTCCAGGCTCCAGCATTTTCTTCTACACTTGCAAGAATTTCTATTATCTATATTTTTGAACATCTTCTTGGAGTAGAATACTGATCAAAGTAATTACAGACGATGCTGGATTCTTTGCTTCAGTTTTGGGGAACCTTAAATTCCCCATGAGCGATATGGGAGTCTGTGAATGGCTGCTGCAGCTTGTTTGTGATTGCAGCAGTGATGGGGAAGATGATGGGATGAACATCTCAGTTAGTTCCTAACATTGTGCTGTATATGGAATTCTTGTAGTCTGATACCTAATAATATATTTTTTTAGTTTTTTTATACCTTAGCTTATGTGGTAGAGAGAAGGTTTTGTTTGATCTAGTAGAAACTGTGAAGGTTAAGGATTATTAAGAGAAAAGTAGGATAGCTAGATAGGGCTTTCAAGTAGAAACAAGTGTAGACTGCAGATAAATTGGAGCTCTATAGTAGTGTAATTTATGGAGGGAATATTGATTTCGGGCCAAAAGCAAAGCCAACAGACACATTCTCGCAAGTGTAATTTGGGATGCCCCCAAAAGGATTTGTACTCTATTACTAGAGAAGGGACCTTGGCTGAAGTAGATTCTGCTTTGACATTTCTGAAGAAGATTGGGGGCACTATTGACTCAAGGAATGTTTTTGGCCTAACACCTCTCCACATAGCAACGTGGAGAAATCACATACCCATAGTACGGAGGCTGCTTGCAGCTGGTGCTGATCCCAATGCCAGGGTATGTTTTTAATTTATCCCCTTGTTCTTTTTCCTGGTATTCATTTCGTTCAAGAAGTTTCTTTAATGTTTCCCTGGCACCATATTCTCAGTTTTGATGATCTTTTCTCTCTTTTATCAAGTATCTTTCTGATTTGTTTTTTAATAAAGCAGTTGAATGTTTGTAAAGCTGTCTAGGACTGGGAAACACACTATATGTTATTGTTGCCTCACCTACAGCTGTTAGCTTTGTCGAATGATTTTCTGGCTTCTACTACTACTAGATGTACTGTTAATTCTGCGGAGTTGATTGCTTCACGTCTCAGCAAGACCCTGATTTCTATCTCTATTCGTATGTATTTTGTAGCTCCTGAACATTTTTATAGGGAAGGGACTCACCGTATCACTTTCTAATTATATTATGAATTTGTGCTGGTGTTCGTTTGATAGCATAAGTTGAATCTTTTAAGGCTTTAAGCTATATTTTTAAGAAAGCATGGTAGTTTATCTAACAAATAATATTTGAAAGCTATGTACATCAACAAATCATGATTATGCTACTTCCCACTTACAGCTTTAGGAAAGGTGCACTGGTTACTTACTAAAGATGTAAATAAATCTATGAAAATTCATATTTTATTCTTTTTGATGTAATTTCTGTCTTTTGATTTAACAGTGACATGGTGTGTTCAGCATTTTATGACTATAGATCCTTTTTTTGGTGATTCCTTGGTGTCATAGGCATCATATAAAAAATGAAGAAGCAACAAATCTAAGGATGTTAGTTGTTAAACTACATACTATGTTGGTATCTCCTGAGTCAAGGGGTTGAGATGTTTGATGTTTGGCTGATCTTGTGGATTTGTCTGGTCAAGGGTTGGAACACCGCAATTATTAAAGAAATCTAATTAACTGTATAAACAAAGACCATTCCTGACATAGGACTATTGAGTTCAGTGATACCAAACAAGCTGCAGATTGGCCTGAAGGCTTTCAATTTCAGGTGTCTGAAGATGCTATCTATTTTAGCGAGGTGTACTATGTCACAATCTTAAATCTTTAAACCCTTTGGTGTGGGCGTCATTAGATGATTCGCTAAGAAATGTTATTTTTCCTTTTAGGATGGAGAATCAGGATGGAGTAGCCTTCACAGGGCTCTTCACTTTGGTCATCTAGCTGTAGCCAGTATCCTTCTTCAGTCAGGTGCATCCCTTACGTTGGAAGACAGTAAAAGCCGAACACCTATTGATCTCCTTTCAGGGCCAGTTTTGCAGGCTGTTGGAGATGAACCCACGTCAGGTATGGAGTGACTCTACTTATGTTTTTGCTAACTTCTTGTTGTGGATTTAATTACATTGCAATATGTGGGTTATTAATGCCTGAATGGTTGCCTGCATGGCTGCATGTTTTTTAGTTTCTAAAGAGGTCTTCAGCTGGGGAAGTGGCACAAACTATCAACTTGGAACTGGAAATGCCCACATACAAAAATTACCTTGCAAACTTGATACACTTCAAGGTTGTTCCATTAAGTTGGTGTCTGCTGCGAAGTTCCACAGTGTTGCAGTTGGTTCCCATGGGGAAGTGTACACATGGGGGTTCGGTAGAGGTGGTCGCTTGGGTCACCCTGACTTTGACATCCACAGGTTGGAAAGATCATGAAATTACTTAATTAATGCAGATGTCAAAACTGTTTTCCTAATTTATTTAATTATTGAAATTGTTTGGTTCACTACTTTATCATTGGTGTAAAGTGTAAGCACACTAAATGTTTCTTTTTTATAAGAAAGAAACTATTATATTTCAAAATTGGAAATTTTACCAAGTGGGTAGCTCACTGGTTTGGTATGGGGTCACTTTTGTAAGAGTTTGGGGGTTCAAGTCTCAGTGGAGGCAAGTTGGTTTCTTTCTGTTCAAAAAATAAAAATAAAAAATGGAAATCTTACATCCTATGATCCTATCAACCCATTATACAATTATATACATTAATTTCTCATACAGAAATCCTTCGTACTTCGCACAGAGCCTGTCACCAAACCCACACTTGTGTCGAAATAACTAGACTGAACCCACTCAAGGATGTCACTATAGCACTGTGACTCAGCTAGGCTGCCCCCGTAGTGGCAAAGTGGGAATGACCAATTACACACTATCCTGCACTACGATGCTTTGCTAGTTTCCCATATTCATTCTTCCAGTCTTTGAAGATCTTTTTTGTCCAAAACCCTGAACACAAACACACTAAGTATGTTAGGCTGTTAGCTACTAAATGGAGGTATAGATTGCATGTAGAGTTCCATGCGGTGCTTGGCAATTGCCAATGGAAAATAGGTCTCCACTGATTTCTTTTTCTGAGTGTTTATTTTATTTTTGCAGTGGTCAAGCTGCTGTTATTACTCCTCGGTTGGTGACTTCTGGTTTAGGATCTCGGCGAGTGAAGGCAATTGCTGCAGCTAAACATCACACTATTGTTGCAACAGAGGGTGGGGAAGTTTTCACTTGGGGCTCCAATAGAGGTGTGTGAAACAGTAAAACTTACAATTTCCTTTCCTTGTAAGTTGTAACCAATTTAAGTTTGTGGATTTTTGTTTTTGAGACTTTAGCTTTAAGGACCTTGTAGATATTCTTCTTTTCATAATGGCAACAAGAAAACGAAAAAGAGTATCGTCAACAATGCATGTAGATTTTTTCTTGTTCTTAATCTCCATAATGTAACGGCATGATCACCTGAAATTTATGCAGAAGGACAACTTGGTTATACATCTGTGGACACCCAACCCACTCCAAGACGAGTTAGTTCCCTGAGAGTAAAAGTAGTTTCTGTAGCAGCAGCTAATAAACATACTGCTGTTATATCTGAGTCTGGTGAAGTTTTTACATGGGGCTGCAACAAGGAGGGCCAGCTTGGATATGGTACTTCAAACTCAGCTTCAAATTACACTCCTAGAATGGTTGAATATTTGAAGGGCAGAGTTTTGACAGGAGTGTCAGCAGCAAAGTACCACACAGTTGTTTTAGGAGCTGATGGTGAGGTGAGCTTGAAAATTGCTTTTTTCCGTGACCGATTGTTTAATTGAAATGTGATATGAGAAACAGTAAACATCAAGTACATGACAAATGAAGCAACAACAGATTTTGATATTTTAGTGGGAAATGAAAGAAACAAAAAAAATGTAAGTCAGCCAGTCAGGAAAGTGCCATCTGATTTTGTTGTATAAGCACATATTTTATGTTTGTTAATATAATTAACAATTTTTTGTTCCAGATAATATGAGGTAGAAATTAGAAACATATGTGAATTTCCCATGCTATTCTTGTATATGACTCATTTACAGCCCCAAGAAAATTTGAATTCTTCTTAGTTCTTTTACCTATGATTAATACTTAGAAGGATAGTATACTAGGTGTTCAAAATAGTGAACATCTAAGCTGTTTGATTCCCACTTCACTCCATCTCCATTTGACAGATCTTGGAGTCCATTTTATGATTATTCTTTGATTAAAAATGATAAATAAAGGAGTGAGAACTATGGCTGTTATAAATATTTTTTCCCAATTAGAATTCCTTTGGTGAATATTTTCTTGTATTGTCTCAAATTTTGGTTGCCATTCTAAAGTTGATGATATTGTGTTCATGCATTTGCTGGATGGTATGAAGGTGGTGGCAGGAAATTTTAAACACTTGGAATATCCAAATTTATTAATTATCTTATTTATTCACCTGCAAAAAGGACTGGTAAAGTATCTGGTCACAATTATATGCTGCTATTGAGTAACCCCACTGGGTAGATCTAGAATGTCATTGGTTGAATTATTTAACTTCTTAGACTTCATGCCCCCTGTATGAGCTCCAGTCTCGATTGCTTTTCTTGAGGCCTCCAGAATTTCCTTTTTATCCTTTTTTTAAAAATTTTGTTTCTTTTTCCTCCTTTCTTTTGCACCTTACATTTTCTTAATCTCAATGCTGAATCGCTAATCTATTTGTTCTAGACTTGTATATTTTTGCTAATTGAGATGAAAATCTGGACCAGGTGTTTACTTGGGGTCATCGCCTTGTTACACCAAGACGTGTTGTCATTGCTAGAAATATTAAGAAAAGTAGTGGAACTCAGTTGAAGTTCCACCGCATGCAACGGCTTCATGTGGTTGCTATAGCTGCTGGGATGGTCCATAGTCTTGCTCTCACAGATGACGGTGCATTATTTTATTGGGTTTCCTCTGATCCTGACCTCAGATGCCAGCAGGTTCGGTTTCTTTAAAATTTGCTTGTAATGATTAACTTCTCATTCTATCTGAATCTGACAGTTGATATGTTTCATAATTTTGTAGCTTTATTCCTTGTGTTGGAAAAGTCTAGCCAGTATTTCTGCTGGGAAATACTGGACTTCTGCTGTTACAACAACTGGTGATGTCTACATGTGGGATGCTAAGAATAATAAGAATGACCCTCCTGCTGTAACTAGGCTACATGGTGTGAAGCGGGCAACCTCCGTTTCAGTTGGTGAAACGCATTTGTTGATTGTTTGTGCTCTTTATCATCATGTTTGTTCTCATGACCTTGTGAAGAATGGTAAAAAGCCAAGGTGCGAGATTCAAGATGAAGTAGATGAGTTAAATGAAGATCTTATGTTTACTGATGCTAAAAGGGAAGAAATTTTGGCAAGTGTACATATAGATAGTTCCGGTAAAATGTCCGTGCCAAGTTTGAAAAGTCTATGTGAAAAGACGGCTATAGAATCTTTAGTAGAGCCAAGGAATTCTGTACAAATGCTTGAGATTGCTGATTCTTTAGGAGCTGATGAGTTGAGAAAACATTGCGAGGTAAGCCTTGAATATCTTTGTTATGATTTTTGCTCTTTGCATTGAAATTCCTAATTTTTTTGTGAAGCAGAAAACCTCTTTTTGGGAACAGTTCAACATGTCATTTTTGCTGCTACCTTTTCCAGTTAAATCTTTAAGTTATTCTATATGCTGTTGCTTGATAAGCAGTTGTCAGGACCAATTTGTGGTGATAGCTTTGATTCGTAAGGTTGACTTTTCAGATTTGCTCCATCTCTGTTTGACCGTAATTATATCCTGTTTGAAACATTTCTTTGACAAAGATAAGGAGAAGGTGTACATTTATCAGAGATGCTTGGGTTGGCACTCTTAAACAAATAATAAGTTTTCTCTAGTGTTTCCTTTAGTTTTATAATTGAGATGACCATTTTATGAGTTATTTTCTCCAATTTCTTAAAATCTTCATAATATTCTTTTCTGAAGTTCACAGATTCTTTCTTTTCATTTTTTTTCTCTAAATATCTATTCTTCATGCATTTTTGGATGTTTTTTGGAATAATTTTAATTTGTGCTAGTTTCTTCAGCTGATATTTTAATGTTGATCACTTCTGTCCTTTTACAATTCAGATTTTATTGTGATTACTGACTCATATATCAAATATTTAATTTTAAATGTGCAGGATATAGCCATTCGCAACCTAGACTATATTTTCAGTGTCTCACAGGCTATTACAAATGCTTCGCCTGATGTTCTTGCTAATCTGGAGAAGTTATTGGATAAAAGGTCTTCTGAGCCATGGAGTTACCGTCAACTTCCAACCCCAACAGCTACTTTTCCTGTTATTATAAATAGTGAAGAGGAAAATGATACGGAATACCTTAGGTTCCGAGACAACCATACAGAACCTGTGTCAAGGACTTACAGAGATCAGAAATCTGACTGCTTTTTGGCACTCAATGGAGTTGCAGATCAAGCCATTTTCAAACAAGTCCGAGCTGTAAGGAAGAAGTTGCAGCAGATTGAAATGCTGGAGACCAAGCAATCTAGTGGCCATCCTCTTGATGACCAGCAAATCTCAAAGATTCAGACGAGGACCGCCCTTGAGAATTCACTTGCTGAGCTTGGTGTTCCAGTTGATACTCAGGACAATCCATCACCAGTGTCCCTTGACAATAAATGGCATAAGAAGGCAGCTTCCAAAAAGCAGAGGCGAAAAAACAAATATAAGATTGAAGAAGCGGAAGCAACCATTGAAAATTGTGGCGAGGTGGAATTGAAGACGGTAAAAGGTTTCTTGGAGATTGAGACTCCTCTCATTCCTGAACAAAAGGTCAGATTCAGACTTTCTTGGCATTTCATTTACTTCACATTCAAAGTATTATTTTCTAAGTTTCTAGTTGGTTTCAAACTTCGTATTTGAGTTGCAGTTGTGAAAAGGGTAATGAATTATAATCTTCACGATTTGTTGAAGGCATACCGTAAACAATATATCATAAAAGTATATATTTGAAGTGTTTTTCCTTGACCGACAATTGATGTCAACTTGATTTTTGCTATTGGCATTTCTATATTCTCTGCCAAATCCCGAATGTATTTTTCCAGATAGAAGAAGTGCTCTAGGTCTAGGAAAAAGTTTACTGATTAGGATGATCGCTTCTTTTTTCCATAAAAAATCTTTTACTGAAGGGAAAACTTTGATTTAAAAACGTTAAAATTTTTGAAACTGGACGATACTGATTAAGAATCTCTGATTGTAGGAGAGAGAGGAGGATCTTGAAGAAATCAATGGCAATCACGTTTCTGAGAAGTCCCCTCCTTGTAGTCCAAAGAAATGCGTTTCTGATGGCGTCAAGAGCAAGAGCTCTAAGACAGCGGCATCCAAGAAGAAGAAGAAGAAGAAAGGTGGCTTGTCGATGTTTTTAAGTGGTGCTCTTGATGATGCTCCAAAGGATGTCACTCCTCCAACCCCTAAAAGTGATGGTCCGGCCTGGGGAGGGGCAAGGATTTCGAAGGGTTCTACATCTCTTCTTGCAATTCAGAGTGAACAAAGCAAAATGAAGCAGGCTCATGCCAATTGCAAGGCGAAGGATCGGATGGAAGATCCTATCGATGCCACTGCTAATGGGCAACTCCGACTGAGGTCTTTTATGCCAGTAGGGGTAGCATCTAGCCCGATAGCTGTGGTCCCATCCTGTGCATCTCCCTTGTCTGACTCTGAGAAAAGCACGCCGCCTTGGTCAATTTCAGGGTCGTCTCCTATTCTGTCCCGTCCATCGCTGCGAGACATTCAAGTGCAACAGGTAAGAAAATTCTTTATTTTCAATTCTATTCTTGCTTCACATGATATTTGAGCCGGTTGGTGGTGAAGGGGGAATTGTTGTTTTTGGAATTACCGAGTTCCAATGGTCTTGTCAGAAGTTGGAAGCTAAATTTCATGCATCTTATAGGCTCCTTGGTGGATCTTCTGCTAACCATCGCTGTTCTCCATAATATGTTTATCCTTGTTTTCTACTAAGCAGGAGAAACACCATCAGAGTCTTTCACACAGCCCAAAGACAAGGACAACAGGTTTTTCGGTCCCTTCCGGTCAAGGTTCCCCATCGGACTTCAATGGCCCGAATCGCTGGTTCAAGCCAGACAGTGAGTCCCCCTCGTCAATTCGCTCAATACAGATAGAAGAAAAAGCTATCAAGGACCTCAAGCGCTTCTACAACAACGTTAAGCTGGTTAAGAACCAGACCAAGGTCCTATGATTAGGCAGGCAAGTAGATCATTTTAATTCCTTCTTGTTTCCATAGGAAGCGTTGCTTTGTAAATTGTTTGTACAGAGGATCTCACTGTACATTCAACGCTTTTTTATATCTCAATTTAGGTGGAGTTCTTTCTTCTTTTACAAAATTGGTGTTTTAGTTAATTTCATCAGATTCCATAAGCCCTTTTTCTTAAAGATGGCAACCGATAAGTTAATTCTCTTCATTCTTGGTAAAGAATAATACAATTGAAACTTTCATTGTTTCTCTTTTTTTTTAACAAGTTTGGTGTTATTTCTAAGATATTTATTTTTACTATAGAATGCTTATATTACATTATTTTTCAAAGTTGGAACACTTTTTATTCTTAAGATTTTTGTTTTGCTCGTGAAATAATATCATTTCCTTGGACTGATATTTACCTATTTGGAAAACACAGCTTAATTTGTAACATTATTACGTGCACAACTTGAGACATTTTTCAGTAATTGTGCTTCAAGGTTGTATAACTGTAATGTAATGACATAACATGCATTGTAATGTTCAATGAAAGAGCTTGACTATTTGCACCCCACTCTTTACTTAGTGCACCCCAGCATTTCATTTTTGTGCTAGTTGCCGGTTTCAGTTTGCCCCTGATGGAAATAACACTTTTGACCCCAACAACTACATGATTCCCTTCACTGTCCCGACTTCATCACTTGTATTAGCACCCAACAGGAAACGCCCAACACCTCCACTGCCATGTATGTCGTGTAACAGTCCAAATTTTAATAAAGTCATTATTCACGTATTTTCGGACGTGGAGGACAGCACAGGTCTATGGGGATGCAATGGATAAGCTACGGTATGTTTGGATTGGGCGGAAATGTTATTTTTGATTGATTATTTAAGTAACTGTGATGTTAATGATTGTGTTATGACTCATTATATTGTAGGTGTGAATTAATATTGATTAGACCAGGCGAGAGTGTATAGAGTATTAGCCTAGAAACATGCGTTGACGCGGGGACCGAACGGACAAATGACGGGAACACTAGGCCGGGGAATGGGTTTACATTGTCAAATATAATTAAATGTAATAAATAATGAATATGGAAACACGACGTAGGCCGGATTTGTTGATAAAGTTCAGTTTGACAGGTCGAGTTGCCGGGTGGTGGGTACCGGACACCCGATGATCAAGGGATTTGTGTTGAGAGGATGAGCACAAGTCCACATTTGTGTCATGTTTTGGTGGACTTATTGACTCATTTGAGACCACAAGATGAAGCCTAGGGATGTGGGTAGCAAATTAGATCAAAATGGGCATACATATAAGATATTTCTACCATGGGAACCAAATATATATCCATGCCATGAGTACATTATTTAGAATCATTAGATTTAAATTCAACACATTAATCGAGACGACATAAATGTACAACGCATTTTGAGGGGTTTCCATGGCATGAGGTTATATTTGGTCTTTATTGCATAAATATATATATATATATATATATATATATATGAATTTTGTAACTCATTTGACCACCTTTTCTCTCTTCTCTATGCCTTGGACGAAAATTTGGTGAGAAGCATAGGGTTTGGTGATGTGGAGGTGATTTGGTGCTTATTAAAGCTAGGAATCGATGATCCGAGGTAAAATTTGCCATCTCCACGTTGTTATCTATCTTTTGTTCGTGGTTTTGTGGGTGTTGACGCAAGTTTTGGTGTGGTGAGCGAGCTCACTGGGTTTTCAGTGTTATCAGGTGGTTTGTAACGGTGATGTTGAGCTTGAGGTGGTGGATTTGTAGAAGTTGTTGTTTTAGAAGAAAAACGAATTTTACGGCGTTTTGGCATAAATATGCCGGTGGTTTATTGATTTGTCAGGTTTGAACGCATACTATGGTTGTTTTGTAGAACCATAGGAGTTTGGAACGGGTTTAGGTCGCGGCGACAGGTCGAGGAGGTTCGAAAAATTGACCCAATTCGGGGCGGGAGACGCCGCAAGCAGCACCGTGTAGACTAGGGCTCAGAGGCACTCACGACACCTTGCACAGTAAAATAAATAAAATGAAAATAAAATAAAATTAATTGAAAATTAATTGAATTTCTGGATTTTGAGGATGTCAATAGTTTATTTGGATATCAGGGACTTAAGAGGACTTAATTTGGTATTGGACATGCAACCGAGGCAAGAGAGGGATTGGACCAAAAACTAATACCAGGGACTGCACGCACACGTGTGTGTGTTCCCCCTCCCCAAATTTGCAGAGTCTCTGCTTCTTCAATTTTATTTATTTTTTAACAACAACAACAATCATCCCATCACAAATCAACCACAACCTCTTTAACATATCAAAACATGCACTAGACATTTCATTTGTCATTAAAAACAAAAATTTTAACAAGGATTAGACATGCATGTAAGGGAAAAATAGGGAAGAACACTTGAACTTCAAAATCACAAACTTAATCCAAAAAGGAAACTGAAAATTTAGACCCTTAGTGCTATAAGTGAAATTCAACAAGGATTTCAAAAATGTCATTAGAATTTGCAAACAATCTTGTTTTCAAGCTCAAAAATCGAAATTTCAGTTTCATATGCAAAACTCCAAAATGGCAAAACTTGTCAAAACAAAAATGCAAGTTTGAAAATCAAATTCGAGGCTCTCTTTTGGTTCAAAACTGTAAATAGACACATTTAAAACTGGTTTTAGGCAAAACCCCAAATATAGATGTAAGAAATTGAAGAACACATTACCTAGGTTGTAGCTATGATTGAGTGTTTAATTCTCCAACTCTTGATGATGAAAACACCCTTTCAAACTCTCAACTTCCCAGCAATTACTAGATTTCCAGCAGCCCTATATTATATTTCTTTTGTTTCCAACATGCAAAATGAGAGAAATGCACTAAGGTGGGTTTTTATATGTTTGAGTTTTCAAGTGTGTACCACCTATCTCCATGACATCTTGTAGCTCTCATTCACTCCTACTAAGCCCATGTGACTTTATTTGTTGACACAAGTTTGTGGGAGTGTGTGCTAATCCATATCCTTAGGCATATCCATGTCTCCTTCATTTTTAATAAAAACTATAGGATATCAATTTGATGTATATTATCTACATGACATATGTTATGATTTAAATTAATTAAATTACATTAGACTAAGTTTAGACTTACCACAAGCCTAGCTACTCAGTTCCTCGGCTCGCACGCAACTCGAGGCACATCTCCGCTCGAGTCTCGATGCCTATCGCTGCAAGGACCAACTTAATTAGCCTACACACATACACAACACTAGGCATACACCATTTCAAATATAAAATAAAACTCGGCCACGTGACTCGATTGGTATGCGTATCTCACACGGGTCCATGCCATGGGTCAGTGAGTCTGATTACGGCCAAAATCTAGGATTAGAAATTTGGGCCGTGACAATACATGTCCCAACATTTCTCACAAACCCATAAACTTAGTGTAATAAAAAACATATACATAAATAGTACAATCAACCTATTCAGAAGGCGAGTGGAGGTCTCCTAGCTATCCTCAACAAAAGTTGCCTATCGCCGGTCCTCTACCTTTGTCTATCCTGCAAGTCGACGGGGTTGCACCCATCGTCATAAAAAGGACGGTGAGTAGAGGAAATAACAGTAACAAAATAGCTAATCGAGTATCATGCATGATATCACAAAGATAATAAAAGACTGCATGATAAATAAATAATTGAGATATCAACAATAAATAAGTGTCGAGAGCACAAAACAGAAAGGCGTCTAAGTGTTCCAAGTCTATCAGGTTGTCACACATAGTACATAACCTGACTTCCCAAATAGTTTTTGGACCTAAACAAACCACTTTAGACAACTTAGAGCGTGTGAAAGAGATCACAAAGCAGTTCCACCCCACCTTAAACTGCAAGTTTAGGCACGTGTAGTCACGGTGGTGAAAGAGATCACAAAGCAGTCTCACCGCACCCGTGACCACCATATCGCCCACTCAGATCCAAAAGATCGCTCATTACAGAATTCAAGGAAGAATAAAGCCAATAAATCCACCAAGGATAGATATCACAGAAACATTCAAGAACACATTTCACAACGAGATACTGCTCAACATGGATAATAGCCAAGTAAATACACAAATGAAATTATATAAATACTCCAGTTGGTTTTACTTTCAATACTACGCGAAACTCCGCACTCGCGACTCTCATACATCACCAAACCGATCCCTTACGCTCGTCACCAATCCATTAAGCACTTGGTTATCATTTTCGATCCAATTTGGTCACGTTAGAGTCTTGTTTTGCATTTAATTTAATTATCGTTAACTTCTCCATTTTCCACTATTTTGGGTTAATTCCCCAGGTATTGAATCACATTTGAACCCATTTGGGTACCCGAGAGAAGTTTCGAAGTTTTCGAAAATTTTCAAAAATTGGGGGAGTGAACAGTGTAACACCGTCGGTGGTGTCGTGGGAGTTGACACCCTGCGGCGTCACTTAAAGTGTGGAGTAGGGCAGTCCTTGCCCCAGACGTTGTGACTGGCACTGTGGGGCACCATACAAAAATGTCACACAACCATCGACCCAAAAATCGAAACAAAAACGAACAAAATCGACACCAAAACAACGAGAATTGAATGAAGAGTTGGGATCTCACCTTTCATTTGAGTCGTTGCGTGCTCCCTTGGCGTCGATCCTCGCTCAACCAGACTCAATTTTGTTTTCTTGTGAGATGAAAGAGAGAAAATAGAAGAAATTAGTGAAAGAGAAAGTTGACTCACCTATATATAATGTGTTCTACATCTTGGCTTACACATGTATTTTGAGGTCGATCCAAGGGTCCCTAATTACACTAGCCCAACCACATTTGGGACACAAATGGGTGACTTTCACCTTTGTTCTTATTCTCTTTGACCAATAATTAGCTTGTTTTGCAGGCGTTTTCGGGTCCCAGCATGCACCACAACTCACATCGTCGCGCGCGAATAGAACATATTCCCATATTAATTAATTATGATCTTTTATTTTTCGGTCGTCCACGAAAATCGTTTCCCAAACCCTTGTACCCATATTTCGTTCTTCCTATACTCATTCGACACGTTTTCCTAGGCGAACGCTAGTCGTAACTCGACGTCATCGTCTTGTCACACAGACACGAGTATTAATATGTAATACACGTCCTCACACAGACATAACATATTTTTTGGGTCGTTACATTACCCCTTTACAAAATTAATTTGGTACCACCTTATATCGACTAATATCATTTAGACTCGGTAGTAGATGTAATGACCCTCAAACTTAACTCGTGATGTGACGACCATAATTTCCCAAACAATTGGGCCCTGTAACGGCCTATTTTCCAAATAGACCGCCACGGGGCCAATGTGGACCCACAGTCTATCTTATCAGCGTCGTCAACACCTCCCTGAGATGTCTCTCATGCTCCACACGAGTCTTGCTGTAAATCAGGATGTCGTCGATGAAAACTATGACGTATCGATCCAAAAACGGTCGCAGCACCCTGTGCATTAAGTCCATGAAGATCGTTGGTGCGTTAGTCAACCCAAATGGCATGACTATAAACTCAAACAATCCATAGCGTGTGCTAAAAGCCGTCTTCTCGATATCACTCTCCCGAATCCTCAACTGATGATAACCCGATCGTAAATCAATCTTTGAGAAAAATTTAAGACCCGCCAACTGATCAAATAAATCATCGATCCTAGGAAGTGGATAACAATTTTGAATCGTCACCTGATTCAACTTCCTGTAGGCTATGCACATCCTCATAGATCCATCTTTCTTCTTCACAAAAAGAACTGGAGCTCCCCAAGGTGACATGCTAGGGTGAATGAATCCCTTCTGCAGTAACTCCTCTAACTGGGTCCTCAACTCCCTCAGCTCCGATGCTGACATCCTATACCCACTTGCTGTAAAGCGGCTGAGTTCCAGGAATTAGCTCGATAATGAATTAAACAGCTCTCGGTGGTGGCAATCCTGGCAAATCCTCAGGAAATATGTCAGAAAACTCGCAAACAACCGGGACATCCTCAACCCTAATCACTGTCTTAATCTCTGGCTCCACCATAGCCGCATACACCTTCATCTCCTGCGACGTAGCTAGTCTACCTCGAGTGATAGGTAATGCTGACGCAGCTCCAACAAATGAAAACTCTGGAATCCCCTCTATGTGAAATGTCACCGTCTTGCTAAAACAGTTGATATGTGCATGATACGACGATAACAAATCCATACCGAACATCGCATCGAACTCCAAGTATTCTAATACTCTAAAGTCAGTCGGTAACTGATGTCCCTCAATCTCAACAAAACAATCCCGAAAAATTCGGTTAAGATAAATCTTATCCCCAGCTGCCATGTTGAGAACAAAATGTGTATCTAAAGTTTGTGCACCTAATCCTAACAATCCTACCATATGTTCAGATATAAAGGAAAGTGTGCTGCCAGAATCAAACATAACATGCATAAAAGTATCACAGACAGACAACATACTTTCAACAAGCTGTCTGGTCGCCTCCCGGTCTCGCTGTGTAACCCCAAAAGCAACTATTTGGGCCCTATTTCTGGCCTGATCAGTCTGTGATGGTACTGGCGCTGGTCTGGTACACTCCGCCATAAGATGTCCTACCTGACCACAACGATAACAAGTTCGAGTGTCGACCCGCCGTAGTCCTCGACTCGTGCTCGACTCGGCCTCGCTCGCTCTCCGGCCTCTCTGACCCTGACCTCTATCCTACCTCTCTCATCTCTCTTGTCCGATCAATCGGCGATGTGAGAGGCGTAGAATACGCTACCTCGCGATCATCGCGTCTATCTCGATCATTCCGATGATCTCTATCACCTCTGCTATCCTGATCTGACTGCCAATCACCTCTACCTCTACGAGGTCTCTGGCCCTGTCCCTGTCGACCTTGATCACTCATTTGTCTCTTCGACCTCTGATTAAACCGAGAACCCCGAACTGGATGACTCTGCTGACCTCGCAATGCAATCTGAATCGCCAATCTGCTAGCACTATATACTATATAAGTCTCCTGAGAAAGAGACCTGTCGTATACCTGAGCCAAAGTAGTCGCTCCACTGGAAACAATTGTGGTAGCTATCCTCTCATTCAGTCCTCGAACAAAGTAATATATTTGTAATCGGTCAGTCCCTGCCAGATCCATAGAGTAGGACAATAAATATCTATACCTCTCCATATACTCGGTCACAAACATATCGCCCTGAACCAGTATCAAGAACTCCTCTCTCAATCGAGTCCTGACCTCCATAGGTATATAGTCATCCATGAACAATGTTCTGAACTCAACCCAAGTAGTAACTGTAGGATGTGTCGCTTTATAGGTGGTCCACCATATAGCAGCAGCAAATTTCAAACAATAACTAGCCAGTCTCGGTTTATCCACCTCATCAACCAGTAACATCTCATGTAATCTCTCATGAGCCAATAGCCACCTCCCGGCTATCTCTGGGTCTCCGGCTCCATGAAAGTATCCTGGAGAGAATCTAAGATAATCCTTCAACTTCTTCGCCTCCACTTTCATCAAACTCCCTGATGAAGACGCTACAGCTGGCTGCTCAGTAGTCGAATGAGTCACAACTAACGCAGTCTCAGCTGGAACAACCACTGGTATAGCCTTCTCGGCATGTGTCTCGAATACTGCAGCCTGCCCCTGAGTCTCAGCAGTAGCGGGAACAACAACTGCAGGAGTAGTAACCAATAGTGCAGCTATAACTGTAGTAGGAGCTATCACAGTCTCACGAGTCCTCAATAAATCCAACAACTGTACGAATCTATCATCCACTGTTCGCGCTAACGACTCTAACGTCAATGTCGGCCTAGTAGGATCGCTAGTATCCCCAACCTCTAGCTAAGTCATACCTGAAGGCTGCCCGTCCATCGATATCTACATCAAAGAACGTGCCTCAGTACAAATATACGTGTAACATAGGTAATATACAAACAAAAACATAACACATATATCCTGATTTCTACCCATCTCTCATTGCTTCCCAACTAAAACTTTAGGCAATTCCTTTGGGTTTCCACATTTAAAGCTTATTCAATAGGTTTATGATCAGGTTTTGCTCCAATTCGAGCCCTAGGTTTTCCTAAACCTAGGCTCTAATACTAAAATGTAACGACCCATTTTTCAAATAGACCGCCACGGGGGCCAATGTGGACCCACAGTCTGTTTTATCAGCGTCGTCAACACCTCCTTGAGATGTTTCTCATGCTCCACACGAGTATTGCTGTAAATCAAGATGTCGTCGATGAAAACTATGATGTATCGATCCAAAAACGGTCGGAGCACCCTGTGTATCAAGTTCATGAAAATCGCTGGTGTGTTAGTCAACCCAAATGGCATGACTGTAAACTCAAACAATCCATAGCGCGTGCTAAAAGCCGTCTTCTTGATATCAGTCTCCCGAATCCTTAACTAATGATAACCCGATCGTAAATCAATCTTTAAGAAAAATTTAGCACCCGCCAACTGATCAAATAAATCATCGATCCTAGGAAGTGGATAACAATTTCGAATCGTTACCTGATTCAACTTCCTGTAGTCTACGCACATTCTCATAGATCCATCTTTTTTCTTCACAAAAAGAACTGGAGCTCCCCAATGTGACATGCTAGGGTGAATGAATCCCTTTTGTAGTAACTCCTCTAACTGGGTCCTCAACTCCCTCTGCTCTGATGCTGACATCCTATACGGCCTATTGTAAAGTGGCTGAGTTCCAGGAATTAGCTCGATAATGAATTCAACAGCTCTCGGTGGTGGCAATCCTGGTAAATCTTCAGGAAATATGTCGAAAAACTTGCAAACAACCGGGACATCCTCAACCGTAATCACTGTCTTAATCTCTGGCTCCACCACAGCCGCATACGCCTTCATCTCCTGCGACGTAACTAGTCTGCCTCGAGTGATAGGTAATGCTGATGCAGCTCTGACAAATGAAAACTTTAGAATCCTTTCTATGTGAAATGTCACCGTCTTGCTAAAACAATCGATATGTGCGTGATACGACGATAACAAATCCATACCGAACAGCGCATCGAACTCCAAGTATTCTAATACTCTAAACTCAGCCGGTAACTGATGTCCCTCAATCTCAACCATACAATCCCGACAAATTCGGATAGGATAAATCTTATCCCCAGCAGCCGTGCTGTGAACAAGATGTGTATCTAAAGTCTGTGCACCTAATCCTAACAATCCTACTATATGTTCAAATATAAAGGAAAGTGTGTTGCCAGAATCAAACACAACATGCATAAAAGGATCACAGACAGACAACATACCTTCAGCAAGCTATCTGGTTGCCTCCCGGTCTGGCTGTGTAACCCCAAAAGCAGCTGTTTGGGCCCTATTTCTGGCCTGATCAATCTGTGATGGTACTGACATTGGTCTGGTACACTCTGCCACAAGATGTCCTACCTGACCACAACGATTTGGAATTAAGGGGAAATTAGCACCAAGGTTTATTAGAGTTATCGCCATAATTAGCGGGGTTACATCCTGTGTTTCACATATCCATGTTGAGGTTAGCTAAGTCAGGAACGAGACCTTTGATTGATGTACGTCAGATTGAGGTGCGACCAGACGTGTCATTTGAGGAGCAGCCTGTAGAGATTATGGATAGGAGGATTCAGACTTTAAGGAACAGGGAGATCCCGAAGGTTTTAGTTCGTTGGCAACATCATGGAAGTGAGGGACTCACGTGGGAACTCGAGTCTACCATGCGACGACATTATCCCCACTTATTTACCGGTAAGTATTTAAGTTTAATTTAAATTTCGAGACGAAATTTCACTTAGTTGGGAAGAATTGTAACAGTCCGAATTTAATTCACCGTTATTTGTGACGTATTGTAGACGTGGCGGACAACTCAAACACCCGTGGGACTCGCAGCTAGGCTAGAGCACGCCTGGAGTTAGGTAAATAGTTATTTTGTGTGTTATTTGTCTAATTTGCGATGTTTATGTTAAAATAGATTAAATGACATCGCGATGTGTGTAATTATATCTCAAATGATGTGTGAGATTGTGTTAAGTATTCATTTCGATATGTGTGTCGATGCGAGTACTGGGTAGACTAAAAAAAAGAAATATTAGGCAGGGGAAATAATACACACATTAAATGAATTAAATGTGATAAAATAGTAAATTGGTGGGCGCCTAGGGACACGCGGGGTCGTGGTCGACACGCGTGGGTGGTACGGTAATGTGCACGCCCGAGTATGCTCGTTGTCGCGCACGACGAAATTGTATGCGCAAAAATATAGGTGTGTATATATATATATACTTATAAATATATATAGGTAATTTAATATATATATATATATATATGAAAAATCAGAAAATAAATAATTAATGGTGAAATTACCAAAAAGGGTATTTGGTTGTTTAGAAAAAAGTGGATGAACACAAGGGCATTTTGGCCATTTCCAAATCTAACCGCCTTCGTTCTCTTCAATAAATCAAAGAAAAAAAAATTGAGAAGAGAGATCGAGATCGGGAGAAGAGAAGGAGGAGGAGAGATCAAGAGTTCGGAGAGCTCGTGACGTCAAGATGTCGAAGTGAGTGGTGTTGTTGGTTTGCTGTTGTTGTTGTGTACGTTGTTGTGGTGGAGGTGGTGGTGATGATTCGGTGGTGGTGTGGCGGAGCTCGAGGGCTCGGACGAACTGCGAGAGCAGTTCGTCCGAGGAGGGAGACGACCCCCGTGTCGTCTCCCCTTCCCTCCCAATTCCATTAAAAAAAAATTCTGGTTTAACAGAGGCGTTTCACGCCTCTGTTTTGAAGAAGAAGAGGGGGGGTGGGTGCACGCACGCGCGTGCGTGCGTGCACCCCCCTGGGCCGGGCCGCCCAAGCCCAACTTGGGTGGGCTGGACCGGGCCTGCACCTAGACCGAGCCCGACCCGGACCCGATCCAGGTGGGTCGAACCGGGACTGACTCGGTTGGGTCAGGTCAAACCTGGTTCAGGGGACCCACCCCATAATATTTAAATAATATTATTTTATTTTATTTTATTATTTTATTTAAATAAATTAAAAACAGTTTTAAATAAAATAAAATACAGAAAATAGAGAAAAATAGCTAAAAATTATGAAAAAGTTTAGAAAAATCCAGAAAAATATGAGAAATTAGAAATTTGGTTAATAAATGAGTTTTTGAGATTTTCTCGGGATTTTGGCGAGATGTTGAAGGGTTTTTACCTCGAAAAATGTAAAATTGACATTATATATCCAATTGAAGCTAATTCAATGATAAATAATCTTAGGTACATTTGAGTGATAATTTTGATTGTCGAGTGATTATTGGAGCTAGGATAGGGTTTGAATTTCGGGACGCAGAGTGCGGATTGAGTTGTGTAGTATCTTAACTGAAATTATTTCAGTATTTACTTGTTTTGGCATTTGAATTCAATTTCTTTCATTTCAATACTCTATTTTTGGTTATGTTTATATGGGCGGACGTTGAGCGGGGCTCCCTCCGTTCCATTCTTGTGTGTATGTTCACTACACCATAGCACGTACTACCAGATCGATATCGATGAATAGTACAACCCGGGTATCACGTCGTGGCGTGTGTCGGTGCGCCGTAGGTGTAACGCCGGCCATCGAACGGATCCAGATGCTTGCCCTGCTTGAGTTGGACTCGCCGACAGTATTCTGTGGAAGAGTTCGAATTATGGTGTAGTCTGACCCTAAACCCTAAACCCTAGGGGCTAGGAACACGCTTTGAGCTTTTCCTATTATTTATTCATGCGATGAGTGCAGTTGCCTGTATTTGTTTACGCATGTTTATTTAATAGCTTTATTTAAATTCTAGTATTTACTTTCAGTGATGCTCACTTAATTTCTTTGAGAATACTCACTCTGGACTCGTCATCTGTCTTTTTGTGATGACTTGAGTGCAGATCCTAGTACGAGCAGGGGCAAGGGCAAGCTGCCAGAGTATTGTTGATTTGAAATTACCTAACTCGTACGTTTGTATTATATTTATTTTGTTTTCATTTTGGATTTGGGAATTTTGAGATACTTTATGTATATAGATCTTTTTGTGACTTTAAAGGTATTTTTGGTTATGTATGGGTTTTCTACATTAGGTTTATAGCTTAGGTTACACATTTATAGTATCATTATCCGAGTAAATGCTAGAAAGGCTTCCGCTGTGTGTAAATTTGAGGATTTTATGATAACATATAATTTGACTTTAATACAACTTAATCAATAAATGGATAATTAATAAGGTTTAAAAAAATAAAATGGAGGATATAATCCAATGTAGCGCACAACTGTCGCTGATAAGACAGACTGTGGGTCCACATTGGCCCTCGTGGTGGTCTATTTGGAAAATGGGCCGTTACAGTCCTCACCCGACCTAGACACACGTGGACCCCCGAGACCATTCTCGGCAAGTCAACACATGCCTAATCAGCCTCAATTCATCAATTTGACAATTTACAAATGAGTTATTAGATTATAAAAGTTATCAGAATGATACGAAGCAAAAATTATACTATAATCATGTAAATAACTCAAAGAAAGGGAAATTAGGATAATCCTATTAATGTGGAACCTCAAATATTCGATAAACATGCATTATTTGATGACAAAAAGATAGTGTGATAACACATGATACCAGTCTCACAATCCCAACCAATAAAACATATAGTATATGAAAAATGAGAATACACCAAGCAAAACGGAGACGTACACTAGAAAGCAAGAAAAGTCCCTCGCAGGATCAAATGAGATAATCGCCTAGCACGAGTCCCTTCCCCTTGCTCGTCTCCGGTTTATCTGCACCCACCGTCACAAACTAGATGTTGAGTAACTGAGAAATAATTGAAAGTAATGCCAGAAGAACATAACAGTAATTCAAGATTTACCAATAAAGTAGTCTAGGAATCATGCGGTAAAAGAAAAGACAGAATAATAAGCAAGTTGCATGATAAATAAACTAGCAGATAATCAACGATATTTTGAGTGTCCAACGAATCAAAAGAGGCCCATAAGCAGTCTAATCCACAACATGTCCACAACCATAGCCACAACAATATCCCCACAATCCAGTACTCTTAGTAGGAGGTGCTCGCGTTTTTCCAGCTAGTGCAGGCCACATAGTACCTTCCTGACACAACTTACGCCAAGAACGTTCAACCAAGGAAATATGGAATGGAATGCCAAGCATAGGATTAATTCAAATATCTCCATAAAAGAGGAAAATGAATCACATATCACTTTCTTAACTAGCTTACTAACTTTCCTGGTAAGATCGTGACTTGCCACACACTCCCGCGACTTTAACCCTTGTTTTATAGTTCCTTAACTACCTGTTAATGTGTTGAAACCCCAATTCATTGGGTTTATAGTCGAATTATGACCGTAATAAAACCACCAAAGTCCCCAAGTTTTTCTGAGAACTTATAGAATTAAATGTTCAATTTCTGTGTTGGACGTTGTCGCGACGCCGTTGTGTGTAAAGCTCCACAACGTTGTCACGATGTCTTTTTTTAGTCTCTGTTTTAAACGTCGTGGGTGACGCCAACGTGTACAAGGTTTCCATGGTGTGGATTTAATTCTCCTCTGTTTTAGACGTCGTAGGAGGATGCTGCCAGCACTCTGGCTCACGACGTCTCATATTTCCTGGGTTTTTATGTTTTGTTCTGGACGCTGCCGCCGCCGCCGACGCCGTGGGACTTATCGCCCATGGCGCCCTGCGCGGTGTCTTAGACAGAGTGGGTTTTTGAGGTTCTTCAGAACCCCAGCTCGCGTCGCCACGCTTCTGACCTATCTCAAACTTGTACGAAGGTCCATAACCATCCAAAATGGTCTTTGGATCGTTGTAGAACTTTTGGCGATTGTCCGGAATGAAAAACACTCTAAAAAGTCATAAAACTCGATGAAAATTGCAAAACGCCTCCAAATCTTCGACACTGTTCACAAAACGCTTGTTGATCGCTCTGAGTATCACCAAGGCATCGGGGTTTTGATTAGAATCTATGTCTTGACGTGGTGTACTTGGTCATCGCAATGAAATCGAAAGAAACTAACGTGTAGACAAAGGAAAAGATGAGGGGGATTGAGATCTCACCTAAACTCTGACAAAATCCTGAAACTCCAGCGAGCTTCTGGCAAGTTGCGTAGCCTCCAATGGTTGTCCAAGCTTTTCTTGTTCTCCAAGTTGGAGAAGAGAAGAAGAGAAGAGGAGAGAAAGAGAGAAAAGTGAGAGAGAGAAAAATGTGAGAGGGATGGGCCTTTTATAGGCTCCTTATTATCCACTTTCACACACACATCCTGAGGTAGATCCAAAGCTCTCCCTTTTAAAGTGTCCACCAACTCTAACTCTACTAAATGACTTCAATAGGTGGCTCGCGCACCACTTAGCTAATCAACTTCCTAGCCCATTCTCACATACTCGAATCCGAACCACATTACGACTCGTGCGTTACGTACCCCTAGTCTCGCCAACGTCCTTATTTTAGTTATTTAGGTTAATTATTATTCCAATAATTTATTTATCAACATTTTCTATGTTTGAAACCCCGTTTCTTCTAGGCGAAGCCTCACTCAGACAGCCAAACTGTTCGAGACACACATTTAGAACATATATACTAATACATGCACCACAGAAAAATAAAATTACCTCGATGTCGACTCCTAAGTTTTGAAATGTTTGATGTATCACGACAGTCGGGTCACGATCCTGAAATGCGACACGTGGCGTGTTAAATTTGAGGGTCATTACACGTGACACATGTTACATTTCAGGAATGTGACCTGACCATCGTGTCTTGTCATACTGTCTAAGCTTCGGGAGTTGACACCGAGGCATAATTTATTTTTCATTGATGGTTGTATTGTTACGTATACCTGAATGTGAATGTCGAATGCCCTAGTGCGTGATTTTTTTTTCTTATCACATCGGATTTGTGAGTAAGGCTTCGCCTAGGAAAACGTGAATTTTTAGATAACCGAGTGAAATTTGGGTATTTAAAACCCCCCATTGTGAGGCATGAATCGTATACTTGCGCAGTGGCAGAAACGCCACTACGCGAGCTTTGGTGAGCCCAACGCGCATTAATGCGCGTGCGACCCACCAATCTTTTATTTTTTTTTACAAAAAATCAGTTTTTGTATGTTTGAAGGGCTTTAGCTAACTTTATTTTTTTTACAAAAATGTGTTGATTTTTTAGAAAGAATGGTGTGATGTGGTTGCGGGTCTCATAAAGTGTGTAGTGAATAGTTTAAATGATTGTGGGTGCGAAGTGTAGTAGAGGCGAGTGTAATTAAATGATGATATGGAACTTCATTACACCCACAACACATCAAACCATTGTGGATGCTCTTATGGACGTGAATACGCGACGTGCGAGTCGAAGTGCCGAGGCGGGTACCGGAATATCCGTAAATGAGATATTTGTTCTCATCGGATAAATGTTGGGTGTCAACAAAGTCAAGGAGTTGGTGGACTGCCTTCTTGTGAGCCATAGATGTGCCTCGGGATACGTGTTGCACAAGAGATTACAAGTAGAGTATAAAAGGTGGATTTTTTTGAGTTGACTCACACTTTGCTCACACACACAAAACCACCGATCCAATCGTTGGGAGAGAAAAAGGTCGAATTGTTGGCGATTTTGCAGAGTTTAGACGGCAAGGAATCGATTACACACCTTCAAAATGGTAAGATCTCGACTCCCTTTCAATTTCAGATCAAATAGGTGTGGATTTTGAGGGTTTGAAGGGAAATTCAAACTTGGTGATTGAGCCACTGATTTTGTTCAATTAATGGAAGTGTTGATGGGTATTGATGATGGTTGGTGTGGGTTTAAATGATTATTATTGGTTGTTGAGGTTGTATTGAATATTTGGGGGTTTTTTAATTTTTCAAAATTTTGGTAAAATTGGCAGTTTGTGAGTGTTTGGGTTGATTGGGAAAATCAATTGGTGTATTTGGGAGTCACTAAGAGTATCGAGTTGGTTTGGAACACGGCGACGTGAGCCGGGGTTTCAAAAACCTCAGAATTCTAAACCTGCAAAAGGTGCCGCGGGTGGCACTGTGGAGTATAAATCTCCACGACGCCCAAAACAGAGAGGGTTTTCAGGAGCATTTTAAGTGACGTCGTGAGCCAATGCTCTTGGCGGTGTCACTCACGGCATCCAATTCAAAGAAGCTGGATTTCCACCCTGTAAGTGACATCGTGGGAGCCTAAGCTTGGCAGCGTCACCTACGACGTCTGGAACAGTGAAATCTGACTTTTATTTTTTATTTTTAAAATATTTCAAAACTTTTAAGAAACTTTGGGGATTTATCCAAGGTCATGATATGACTCTAATGCAATCAAATTGAGTCTAAAAGAATGCCAGGGATTTAGGAAATCGAATTGGACAAGTTAGAGCCGTGAGAGGAACGGGGTTTTCACGTTGATTGAGGTAAGTTAGTAAGCCAATTAAAGAGGTGCGTAGTAATTCATTTTCCAATATTGTTATTTCTATTGATTTGAACCATTTGTTGGAATTCCTTTCTTTATATTCCTTGGTTGAGTATTTTTGGTCTAAGTGTGTCGAGAAGGTACTCCTGGGATCATGGTTAGCTAGGCTAACGTAAACACTTTTGCAGAAGTGTTGCCCACACACCTAATCATGAGTTTTCCCCGAGTACTGGATTGTTGTGGATTTGTTGTGGCTTGTTGTGGTTATAGACCGCTTAGTGGACTCATTTGACCTGATAGACACTCAAATATCATTGAAATACTTAGCAGTCTGTTTATCATGTAATTTGTGTTATTTATCTTCCTTTAAATATCGCATTATTCCTAGACTGCTTTATTGATTATTCATGAATTACTGTTTACGTCCTTCTGGCTTTACTTTCAATTTACCATGTACTCACCGTCTAGTTTGTGACGATGGGTGCAGATCGGGCAGAGACTAACAAAGGAAAGGAATCATTGATTGGCGAATTCTCTGAGGACTCTTAGAGCGATTTCTTTCCTTTGATACTGTATGTTCTACTTTTTGACTTGTGATTACTATATATATTGTTTTTGATAACGATGGGAATATTTTGGGATCGAGTGACTTATGATATCATGTAATATCGTTTTGTTTACTGTTGATCACCATATGTACGTGTTTATTTATTTTTCAAGGATCCATACTATAGGTTGACCCAACTATGTTTAAATTGAGTTATTTAACTTTGTTTTTTTTTTTGGATTATTTCCGCTGCGTAATCACTAGAGATTTCCATAACCTAACAACTCAACTTTTAAATTGTTCAACTAAGGAGGATAGAAAGATTTGAGGCTGACTAGACCTGTATTGACTTCGCGAGGATGTACTCGGCGGTCCATATAGGTCTAAGCCAGGCGGGGCCCAATTTTGTAGGTAACTAGGGCCGTCACAATAGCCAACCGAGCACTAGATCTTAACTTGGTTTTCATTAACCGAACGTGACCTATGCACATTCAGGCTTCTAATTCAGTATGTAATGACCAAAATAAACTATGTAAACTCGTTCTTAAACCGCCGAACAATAAAGAACGTAAACCCTAAACCACAAATGGATCGGAATTGCTACGAAAGTGCAAAATAAACCTAAATACAACAACAACAACAACAACAACAACAATGACGACGATGACTATATAAACAACAATGACCATCTAAACAACAATTTAACCAAATTTTAGAGGAAACGCGCCGTACCGGTTGATACTTAGCGGTGGCTTCTTCGGATGACTACGAACAACTCCAATTTGCCCAAAATGCGACAAACGATACATAAACGACAATGTAGACAACGATGGAAACTTTGAATAGGTAGAAGGTTGCTTTCAAATTGTAGATCCGGAGAGATCTCACCTAATTCAGTTTTCAATTTTAAGGGGTTGCAAAGGGATAAAAAGTATTTTAGGACTTTCACACGAAAAAAATGGGGTGCCCTATATGTAACGGCCCGAAGTTAATTCGTCGTTATTAATAACGTGTATGCAAACGTGGCTGATAGCTCAAATGCTCGTGAGACCCGCATATAGGCCAGGGCACGCCCGGAGCTAAGTAAATAGCAATTTTTGTGTTGCGGTGCTTTAATTTATGATGTTTATATGTAATTAGGTTATTGACATAGCGATGTGTGTATTTTATTTTGTTATTGATGTGCGAGACAGTGTGACGGATATTCACCCAGATTAGCGTGCAGACGCGGGTACCGGGTAGACGAATGACAGTACACTAGGTTGGGTAGTCCTACAAACATGGAAAATGATAAAATAAAATTAATAATTAATAAATAATGTCGTATATGCGTTCTTGATGCGAGAGTACATGAGAGACAAGAGTGTATGTATGGGAGTCGGGTATTGGAATGCCCGAGAGTTGTGTTGATTGAACAAAGACAAGTCAATGGGAGGTGTCACCATTCAAGTCACTAAAGTCAGGACTATTTGACCAATTTTGAGCCTTAGATGATGCCTCAAGATTTGTGTCTACATTGGATGACATTTTAGAGTATAAATATTGGTTTTGGCATCACTTACCACATTTTTTATCTCTTCTCCTTCTCTTGAATGAATTTGGAGCTTGTGGTGGGGTTTTATGGATTTCAAGTGATCACTTGGAGGTCTAAACGACAAGTATTCGACGATCCGAGGTTAGAATCTTGCTCTCCATCTCATTCTCTATGTATCGGAGGTATTTTTACGAGTTTTTACATGGGTTTCGGTTATGGATTTTGAGCACACTGAACTGGGTTATGTTGCTATGGTTTTGAATGTTGTTTTTGAACAACTTGTGAAGATGTGTTGAGGTGGTTGTTATTGTCTTGGAATTTTTGGAGAAAAATAGGGTTTTTGGTCAAATTTGTTGGAGTTTTGGTTTCGGACGATTTTCGTCGAGGGGTTATGGTTGTAGATGGTTTCCATATGTTTGTATGTGATGTTGGGACGGGTTCGGACTGCGACGTCGAGCCGAGGGGGCTTAAAAACCCCAATTGGTTGTCACTGGTTTAGACGCCGCCAGGGGCGTCATGGGGAGGAAACTCACAAGGCATCACCTACGGCGTCCAAACCAGAGATCGCAACACAACCCACGCTTTATTTCACGTCATGGGGTTTTCTTCTTGGCGGCGTGGGTCACGGCATCCAGCACACCGTGAGTCATGCCGTGGGACTGTTGTACACAACGACGCCACCTGCAACATCTAGGACAAAAAATTAAATAAAAAATTAATTACGAATTTTCTAGAATGGGTTTTATTGGGGTTTTACTAGAGTATTATAATCAATTAAATTGGATTCAAATTGATTAAAATGGATTCAAAGAAGGATTTCGAAATTGGGGAAATTTTGGATAATTTTTTATAACACTTTGGATTGACAGACTGGGGATTTGGCATACATTTTGGGGTGTTAATTAGACGAAAATTGGGATTAGTTAGAGTGCAGTTTGAGGTGTGTAGTATCCCAACTGAAATTACTTGAGTATTAACTTATTTTGTCTCTTGAATTCATATTCCTGTCTTTTAATATTCTATTATTAGTTGTGGTTTATATGGACGGACGTTAAGGCTCTCCCTTCGTGCCATTTCCGTGTGTATGCCCATTAGGCCACAGCATGTGTGTCAGGGATGCATGTGTGGGTGTGTTATTGGTACTACGCCGACCACCTAGCGGATCCAGATATTAGCCTTGCTTGAGTGGGACTCGCTGACAGTATTGTATGGAAGAGTTCGAAGTATGGCACTAGTCTGGCCTTAGGCTCTAAGAACACACTTTGAGCTTTCACTATTACTTATCCATGAGATGATCACAGTTGTTTGTATTTATTTTCGCATGTTTATTTAATAGCTTTATTTAAATTTCAGTATTTACTTTCAGTATTGCTCACTTAATTTCCTTGGGAATACTCACTTTGGACTCGTCATCTACCTTTTATGATGGCTTGAGTGCAGATCCTAGTACAAGTCGAGGTAAAGGCAAGCTACCAGCGTACCGGTGACTCAGAGACATATAGCCCGACTTGTACGTTTGTATTATATATATTTTGGTTTCATTTTGGGAACTTGGGATTGTGAGACATTTTAAAACCCTGTATATTTTGATATTTTGAGACATCTGAGGTGCATTTTCTTGATATATGATGGTTTCAAGGGTTTTCCACACTAGGTTTATGGTTTATATCGCATAATACGATGTTTATTATCTGAGATAATATGTTTTAAGACTTTCGCTGGTGTATTTGAGGTTTGTTAATGATTTTAACCGATAAACAGAATTCAATAACAATTTAAACAGTAAATTGTGGCTTAATGAGGTTAATAACGATAAAATGGTAAATGTGATTCAATGTGAGGCACAATTGGTGTTGGTAAGCCAGACTGTGGGCCCACATTGGCCCCCGTGGCGGTTTATTAGAAAATAGGTCGTTACACTATATAATAAATTGAAATTCAAATTAGTGGTGCACTCATAATCAGGGTGCATTAAGTAAAGGTGGGTGCGGATAGCCAGGCGTATACGTGATTTTTTTGGTACATAAAAATATACGTGATTTGTAAACAATATTTAAAAGGGGAGCGACTAAACGGACCCCGATTTTTGCTAAACGTACCCCACGTTTTATAAAAATGTGAAATGACCCAACTACCCTCCTTATAAAAGGGTTTTACTTTCCCCATAACCTACTCATCTCATCCATCCATACCTCAGTCACAGCACCGTCTCTCCCACTCTCAAATCGCACCCACCTTCGACCTTAATCCTACAAAATTCGGACAAAACCCCGTTGATTCGACATCGTAAGTGCGATTTCCCATCTTTTTGTGTCGATTTTAGAGTTTTCTTGGATATTTTTACCCATTTTTTTAGTCGGTTTGGTGTTGCCATTGAGTTTAGGGCTTCGATTTGGGACTTGAATCTTGCATTTTGGACACAATATCAATGGAATCGAGAATATCAAGTGATTTCGAGCAAAACCTAATAATAATTTGCTCGTTTTCATGTATTTTCAGGAGTTTTGGAAAAGAAAAATTTTCGTTCTCGTCGCCCGTGGGTTGCGGCATAAATGGCCGAGACTTCTTTAGAGGTCTCCATCGATTCCCACCGAAACCTATAAAGAGATCTCGATGGGAGTCAGCCGAGACCCAGTTGCCTCTACCAAGACCAATACCTCTTCAAAGGTTTCAGTGAGACTTAGATGAAGCTAGCCGAAATCTCTAAAGAGGCCTCAGTGGGAGTCATCTAATACCTCTTTAAAGATCTCGGTCTTGTATGGTCAAAATCCACAAGCCGGGGAGACAAGTGTAAGTTTGAATAATGAGGTATACTTAGGAAAAAGTGGTACATTTAGCAAGGTTATTTTGGAGATTTTAGAAAAAAGAAATAGGAGTGCGTTTAGCAATAAAAATTCAAAAACTGGAATATGGTGAGTAAATGGGATATGTTTAACAAAAATTAGGGTTCATTTAGCCGTTGCCTTTAAAAGCCTAGAGAGTGTTACCCAACAATCTTTTTGAAGTAAAATCATAATTATTGCTCGCATCGATCTCATCTCAAATTGGTACTACCAGCACAAGAGAAAGCAAAACATGACAGCTTCCATCCATCTAATGGAGTAACGGAATAATAACGTGAATCACGCGCAAAGACCTAGCTGGAACAATGTATTAATGTTTTTACGTATCCACATGAACGTAAAGCTAATTAATGAAGTAATCAATTGAAGTACTGTTGAATCAACAATTATCAACTTAATTGATCTTCTTTTTCTTTTTTATAATAGTGGGTTACTCCGGCCGCTTCCTACTTAGGCTCGACTATTTTCTGTGAGAGTGCTCCAACTTCATGACATGATATGATTTGATCTACATTATTAAGTACATGTCACTAATTAACTTTACAGTTGCATGCACCAATTAATTCAATATATAGGGAGTTATATTAACTAATTTATTTTATTCAAGAAATTAAGACAAATCAATAGTGGAATTAGGGTAATCTGCACTATTAATTATTTTTTTTTCAATAATCGTGAGTGTTCGAACCTTTTTTATTTTCTGCCCTTCCTTACTTAGCCTTGACTATTTCTAAGAGACTCATTCGGAGGCCCAGCTGGATAATATATATGCAAGACCTAATTAAGAAAACCAAAATATTTGAAAATGGATGGTGGTAAGAATATTAGCTTGGAAATATTGGAAAGTTTGTTTTCTAACAATTACATTTTCGAAGAAGTTTAATATTTTTTTTGATAAGAAAGTAATCAATTTATTTTGCCTCCATTGGGACTCAAATCTACTCACCTATACCAATTAATAACCTCATACTAAACCATTAGGCCACTCAATTAATTGGTAGAGAAGTTTAATATTTAAGAATATGGTTGAATTTTATATTTTTTGAAAGTTGTAAATGATATTTTTTTTTTCAGTAACCTTTAATAAAAGTCATCTTAAATATTTTTTTAAGTGTGTTAGATTAAATAAAAATTTATTGATTAGTATTATCTCAATATATAACTTCTATAACAATTTAAGCCATAGTAAAAAGTTCAAAAAAATAGGCATAGTAAAAAAATAAAATTATTATTTACTATGTATAATTATAGTTAACAATGTTTTGATTAAAAATCTAATTAAGTGTTAGCCCTCAAAGACCAACTAGTTGATCATAAGGACCAGTGTGAACAAGACTAGTAAAAGTAGAGAATTCAAAAAGATTGCCCAACCATATGAGAAAAAAAAAGTTTCGGTGGTGTCTTTTTGACACATAAGTTAGCTAGGATGACATGAATGAGATATCAACCACATGTACTAATTGTGAGTTGTGACTAGTATGTATATATATGAAGTACAAGCGCTATCCCGCGCGTCCTAATATTTTTATACTTACTTAGTCTATTTAATAATTATCTCTTGATTCACCAAAAAGGTTTTATATCTTGAATTACTTAATGTATAAATATGTGCATTCACATCTCAATGTTTATTTAAAAAATTAATTAAGTAAATCTTCCAAATGTATAATCTCTAATATTTACATATAAAGAGCTATAGTAGAATAAAATATCATTCCTATCAAAAAAACATATTTACATATAAAGATGCTAATTAATCGTGAATGTAAAGGGTGGCACAAGAACATGTGTAGAGAAAAGGGACCCAATAAACAAGAAGAAAAGCATAAAATAAAAAATAAAAATAAAAAAATTTGGAAAAGAAGGGAGGGACCTACACATGAAGAAACCAATTATACATGTTACCAGCACCAGCAAAGGTGGTGGGACATGCAATATGACATTGTGTAACAATATATTTACAAAATAACTAAGATATTAATATGTGCAATGTATCTTAGAGGGGGAAGAAATTAATTAATTAAACCCCTATATATATTGTTGTTGTTGTTGATGATGATGAGCAAATATAATAAGGGATCTTCCAAGAATTTAGGTCTCAAAAGAGATGGAGAAGAAATGATTGGTCAAAATGATGTGAATTATCATTCACATTGTCTCCTTTCATTACAATCGAGGGAGTTTGTAATGATGTGCAACAGATGGATGTAGAAGCCAAAAATTGTGTATATGTCTTATTTGTCTGTTTAATTAATTTGTTTGTTTAAAATAGATTGGGCAGATACACCAAATGGTGTATATATAAGAAATACCGTACGAGCCATGCAATCTTCAAATCTCTTGCATGACTCGCCATCCAATCTGTGGTTCTGTTGACTGAGAGTATTCATTTTAATTTGTTCCTTCCCTCGTCTTTGTTTATCTATGTAATAATTTGCTTTTAGCCTCCCTTAATTTGATAAAAGAAAATTAAATTAAATAGATTGGCAGAGAGAGTGTGCGTAAAAGAAAAAAAATAAAAATAAAGCAAAAGGTGAAAACATCTTTGATGTGAAAACCCCGGCCATAAATCTGATCAATCAAAAGAAGAAAATATTTCTTCTTTTTTGAGCAACAAACCTTTAATTTGGACACAATTATAATGCCAAAGATTTGCTGGTCTTTAGTCATCTACACAAGACCATGTTTCTTCATTGCAGTGTAAGTTGAAAGACTAGAAACCATGACCCTTGTTAACTTTAATGGTGGTTACCAGTACGTACTACATATATGGCATATATGTAGCTTGCCCACACAAGATCTTGTCCTCTATATGTTCCTTTAATTTCTTGCAATATAATATGCAATAATAGACACATACTTCAAAGGAATATACTTAGTCAGACTATGTTTGGTATGGTGGCTTATTAATGATTTTTCACGACTATATATATATATGGAACCTTTAGTACTAATTTATTAATTGGGGCTGATGATCAGTAACAAATTAATATTGTACTTGCGAATTCTTAATCAAATTCATGATATTTTTGGATTCCTCAAATGAGTATTTCTTATATTGCTTTGTCCGTCTTTATTAGATAATATCAAATATCACATGTAAATCTTGCACTCATATATTTTAGTTATGGTATCAAAGCATTATGCTCCACTTTGATTCGTCATACTTTTTTCGTTCCATTGTGATCTTTGTTGTTCAAAGTCAGAATATTATCTTACATTTTTTTCAACCAGAAGATCATTAAATGGTCTTCTTTTCTTCCATTCATTCAGAATCAATCCTAATGTTGCGTCAACTGCAACCCCAAGATATGGAACGCGGATCTCCGCGATGAGAGCTGCGGACTTATCGCTTGACTTCCCGACGACGACCTACAAAAAAGATCCTGGAGGTGGGGGCTCCGAGAGAAATACTTCGATGTCTAAGTCAGAACAGAGGATAGAAAGGCTTTAGGGTTTGTAAACTGTAATCAATGTGCGTATATTTGGAGAACTACCATTTTGAATATGTAGTTGTGGTGTTTCCAATATTGATTATTTCCTAAACCGTCGTATTGCCTTCTGAGTCTCATACTCTTAATTAGGCAAGCTTCCTCAATATCCCTTTTGACTAAGAAAGTTTTCACAAATCTTTCCCTAATTAATGAGATCTCATTAATCTGAAGACCTCGCCCCTTTTGACCAGGAAAGTTCTCACAAATCTTTCTCTAATTAGTAGGATCTCATAAATCTGAAGATCTCGCCCCTTTTGACCAGGAAAGATCCTACAAATCTTTCCCTAATTAATGGGATCTCATAAATCGGGAGATGTCACCCTTTTTGACCAGGAAAGTTTCCACAAATCTTTCCCTAATTGGTAGGATCTCATAAATCTAAAGATCTCGCCCCCGAATATAACTTTCTTCACGTTTAAGGAAAGTTTTTAGATCTTATTCCCGAGTGAGTTTCCTTAATAGGATTGGGCATATATTTTGGAGTCTCTACGAACCGCATAAAATGTGCATATCGAGATATAGGATATTCTACTATATCACTTGTCCCCCACTCCTTTAGAAATTAATTTTGTGAAGTAGTATAAAAGCTTCTACTCACTTCTTTTTTTTCTTTTTTTTTTTGGACAAAATGTTGCGACTAAAAAAAAAGAGCAGAAACGCGCGAGTGGAAATAGTTCCTAATCACGTATTTTGGTAAAAAAAACACGAGCAAAACAAGTGAGTACAAACAGTTCCTAGTAGCGTATTTTAGTAAAAAAAATACGTGAGCAGAAACGCGTGAGCAGAAATAGTTTTTAGTCGCGTAATTTACTAAAAAACACACGAGCAAAAAAACGCGTGAGCAGAAACTCATGAACAGAAACGCACGAGTGAAAACAGTTCCTGGTCCGCATTTTAGTAAAAAACAAGCGAGAAAAAATGCGTGAGCAGGAACGTACGAGTGAAAACAATTCCTAGTCACGTATTTTGGTAAAAACACGAGAGCAAAAAATGCGTTAGCATAAACGCGTGAGCAAAAATGCGCGAATAGAAACGCATGAGTGGAAACATTTCCTAGTTACTTATTTTAGCGTGAGCAGGAATGCGCGAGTGGAAACAGTTCTTAGTTGCATATTTTGGTAAAAAACACGCGAGCAGAAACGCAGAAGTGGAAACAGTTCCTAGTAGTATATTTTGGTAAAAAAATATGCGATCAAAAGTGCGCGAGCAAAAACGCGCAAGTGGAAATAGCTCATAGAAGTGTATTTTTGTAAGAAAAAAAAAAAAAAACGCGATCAGAAATGCGTGAGCAGAAATATGCGTTCCTAACTAAATAATTAAAATTATCCTAACTAAAATATATGAGTGCAAGATTTACATGTGATATTTGATATTACCATATAATGATCTTCTGGTTGAAAAAAATGTAAGATAACATTCTGACTTTGAACAACAAATATCATAATGAAACGAGAAAAGTATGACGAATCAAAGTGGAGCAGAATGCTTTGATACCATAACAAAAATAAAAGAGATGGAAGATGAAGGAAAAGCCTCTATTTTTCTTCAATTATACTTGATGCACAAGGCGCGTTTGCGCGCACACACATATATATACATACTAGGTAGATGATAACTACAAATAAAGAAAAGAAAATCTTGACTAACCGAATCAGTCCTAACTAAATAATTAAAATTATCTTAACTAAAATATATGAGCGCAAGATTTACATGTGATAGTTGATATTATCTAATAACCTTTAACCATGTTAGCCAAGCTATAGTTTAATGTGCTTTGGAATATTCCTCAATAAGAGACCTTTTCACTTTCTCTAGTTTCCTTGTCTTGTAGTTTCACCTATTTTTGTTCAAGACTTATAATTGGATTTCTTCACACATGATATATAGAGTAGCATGAGATCATGCATTGATCATATATTAATTTATCTACCAGAAAAATCACCGTTTTACGACGCTAAACATTATTGGTGTAAGTCATCAACTTTCTAACACTCCTTAATCCACAATGCTTAATTGAAATCTTAGTGGCATAGTCACCAATTGGGTGACTCAAATTGGTATGGGGTTTGAGAGTAAAAAGTCATTGGTTCGAACCCAAGTAGGTGCAAGTTTTTTCTTTCTTATAAATAAAAAAAAAATTCATGGAACCACATTATCGATGGCTTATTATTTATTATTACCCATGGCAGATTGATTAATTACAATTATTATTTTTTTATTTTATTTTTTTAACCATGGGCGAGCCTTTGTGAAGATTTCAAGTGTCGCGACGTGCATGTTTAATGATGATCGAGAAGAAACTTGAGTAGTAGTCGTACTAATGCTAGTTCCACTGCGAGGCAGCAATGGTCCGTGTGGTGCTTGCAAGTTCTTGAGGAGCACAAGGTGTTTGGCACCAACAATGTCTCCAAGCTCCTCCTTCGCATATCTCCTCACAAGCGTTTTGATGTCGTGGTTAGCTTATACAATGAAGCTTTGGCTTGCATTCGCGACCACGTCTACGAATGCTTGCTCACATCTTTGCCCTTCAATAATAGATATACACTCATACTTGAAAATTATTAGTACATAGTGTATATATATATGTGTAGAGTGTACATGAATAATTCCATATATCCATTCTCTTATCAAAAAATTTCATATATTCATTCTTAGTTTTTAAAATAATATATTTGTTTTTAGTTATTTTTTTGTCAAATTTTTTAGTTTGTTGAATTGTGAGGATGACATAGATTCTCCATTATGTCTTAGTAAATTTCGAGCCCTGAAAGTAAAAAAATTTTAAAATATTTGGCTAGACCTTGGACATAATATTAAATATCCCATATTCATTCTATTTTTCAATTTTTTGAATTTTGTTTTTCAAAATTGTCGGTTCCCCAAAGTTTGGTTAATTTCGAGCTCTGAAAGTAGAAAAATTTAAAAATATTTGGCTTGGGCATAATATTAAAAATCCCATATTCATTCCATTTTTCAATTTTTTGAATTTCGTTTTTCAAAATTGTCGGTTCCCCAAAGTTTTTAATATTTTTAAGAAATCGAAAGGCCTATATTCATTCCCTATGTTTTCTATGTTTTAGGTAAACAAAACGACTCATGATATTAGATTCAATGAATTAAAGTAGTGAAGTGGTTTCCATCAATTATGTTTATTTTCATAATTAATGAATACATTAATTGAACTTAAAAAAGTACGACCAACTTAACATTAGACCACTTAGAATTTATGTATGGATACATGCTATGCACTTCTTAATATTAATTAATGCATTAACCCGGACGGGTTGCCAAGTCGGAAAGGGCGATCTCGGGGCTGTGTGAGTTAAGCGCACAGTTTCGAATTCGATTATCCGGATTGACAAGTTCGTTCAGGACACTGGCCCAAATACCTGGTGGGGGTCCAGCACCCCTTGGGGATTAGTTGGGCGGGGCCAGATACTCCAAAGTTATCAAAAAAAAAAATAATGCATTTTTAATATAATAAATAATCTTTTATACTTTTTTTCTTAGAAATAAAAATAAAAATATAATATAATGTGTTGTACATATGATATAAGTTGATTACTGTGAATTGTAATTTTAATTATAAAATATTACAATTTATTGATGTAAATTAATCTATTAACTTCCTCATAAAAGATAAAATAACCCTTGCGAAGCAGAAAACGACTAGTTTATTTATCAATGGCATCTCGATCCTGAAGTAGTGGAATAATTGACAATTCCGTATGAACAAATTTGTTGCATGCGGTAGCGTGGCAATCAGTGATATATGATCGTTGTTCTCTACTACTATTAATAATCAACTAAAACGCATCAATCAAGTGGGTAGCCTAATGATTTGGTATGTGACGATCTTATTAGTATAAGAAGTTGGGATTGAGTTCAAGTCCTACATACAAAGGGCATGATAAGTTGGTTCCTTTCACGTTTTTTTTTATTTGATTCTCAAACTTTCATCAATTCATTTTTGGTCCATAAGCTTTCATTTCCCTCTACTTTTATTCATTTTGTTAAGTTTGGAGAGCAACAAATACTAATGAAACGATTCACAATCGGTTTTTTTGGTTAATGAATCAATTGTGAACCGCTTGTGAATTCACCAAATTTCATAAAAGGACGAAAAATAGAGAGAAATGAAAGTTCAAAGACCAAAAGTGAACTGATGAAAGTTTTAGGATCAAATCAATAAAAGCTTGAAATTTTATGGACCAAATGATACTTTATGCCAAATATTTATATATATTCAAACGGAAACACTATGTACACATACATACCACTGAAACACACTGAAATAAATTCTCTCTCTCTCTCTCTCTCTCTCTCTATATATATATATATATATATATATATATATATATATATATATATATATATATATATATCTCAAGATTTAATTGCGAGAGAGAAATCTTTCTTGTTGTTAGCTTTTGTGATGGGTCTTTACAACTTTAGCATAATAATTAAATTGATGAAGAAGCAAATGAGGCCCACTTCTCTTGCCATATGCTTCCTTCACACACTTGTATATACCTCGTTATTTTCAGTGCTCTCTCACTACTTTCTCAGATGATAGCCTGTAAAAAGCCTTCTACCACTACACTCTACACCAACACCACACCAATATATTTTTCTTTATTTCTTTTCCTTTCTTTCTTTCTTTTTTTATTTTTCTTCTTTAGAAAAAGCTTTAGAAGAAGAAGACAACAACATCCTCCCAAAACCTACCAGCTTTCCATTATTTTATGCACCAAAATGACCTGTCCATCATGTGCTTTTCCTCCTTATTATTGCTCCCCCAATTTCTTCATCTCTAGCTCCAACCACCCTCCATTTATTATAAACACTGCCACTCTTTGTTTGATGATGAGATTATTGCTTGCTTGCTTTCACTACAAGTACTGCAGCCTTGGACATAATTGTCTTATAAGAGTTTGTTTGATTGTTGAATCATGAGATCTCATACTATCAAGGAGAAGGAAAAGTAAGTGTTTGGAATGAAGTTTGATCCAAGATCCTTCCGTGTATTACTAGCTACTATCTTTCATGGATGATTAAACTTTTTCGAGCATGGATCGATGATCTCGGACCAGGCTTCATTCCTTACACTAGGCTTTTCATGAGAAGATCATTAATATTGTCTATATAAGGTAAGTTATATATCAAGTCTTGATTTGATGATCATGATCAGAGAGTTTCCTAGTGTAGCGTAGGTGTCTCTTTTTTTCCTTTTTTTTTTTTTGTTAGTATACAGCATATATAAGGCGTCTCTTTAGCTAGATCAATTGTTGAATTATCTTTCTACACTTGCATCGATCAATATATCGATCGATAACCCTGTAAAGGTTGATCTTGACCTAATTTAGAGAACGGCTGGTAGTAAACCCTATTATCCTAGTTAGTTTCATTATTCAAAATTATCCTCACTCATTCATAGCTTAGCCTTATATATATATGCTAATGTCTAGCAGTTTAACAAAATTATGAGCTCATTATGCTAGGTTTTAGGGTTTCAATATTATTTATATAACTTTTCATGAATTTACTTCATATATTGATTCCATTATAGTTTTTCCCCAATTTTCTCTTTGAATTGTCTAAATTAAGTGCATGATTTATATACTCTATCTTCATATTAATTAATTTCTCTACTTACTATGTCATCATTTTTCTTACTTACTTACACTCAAAACATATAGATCATGCATGGGAGCTAGTTTAATTTAGACTTTCATTTTCAATTCATACATACTGATCATCAGTTCTTAATTAGCTAGCATAGAATCAGGACTATTTTCCTTTTTAAAGGGTGATGACGTCCTTAGTTTGTTGGAGATATGATCGATTATGATCCAGCTGGGTCAACATTTACGTACACACTTGACACTGGATTTTCAGTATACTTATTCAAAATGTACTTTTAATCAGTTGAGCTTGGTTTTTTTTTTTTTTTTTTTTTTATGGATCTTTTTGTCTTGATCAATTAGATGGTTAATTTGTTAGATGTATACATGCTAGCTAGCTAACATTAATTGTCCTTTCATTTTACTTTGGCTTCAATGAACTTCACTAGTAATTAATTTCTTCATCTCCAAAACTATTATGTATAGAATTTTTTTTTTTTCACAATTATGTATAAAATTTCATTCCATATATATGCACATGATTTTTTTCCGTATCAGAAGAAATTATTTTAGACCTAATATATATATTGATGATCTCTCAAATTAAAATTTTTACTTCTACGATCCATTGAGCAATTTGCATATTTCTTTACCTTCTATTTCAAGTTGTTAATTGGTTATGTATTATTATTATATATGAATTTAATTATTAATTATCAAGTGTTCATGATATGTATACAAATATATTTATTAATTTTTGTAAGTTATATTCAACATTACTGTAGAAGTATATATAGTGTCCTTGGAAATTAAGACTAACCGATTTTTTTTATCAACGAAGACTAATTGATTGAAAAAACTTAAAGGGATGCTTTTTGAATTCAACTTTTTCATTTCAAATGGTATGTATAAAATTTGATTTTGTTTTTGGGAATGGCCAGAGTAACCCACTTTGGCCACCAATAAGCCATGAAATACATGTCGAGATGTGTGTGTACGTGTCTCGAGGAAATGCATGGCATCTAACTTGGTCGGTGCCCAAAGTGGGTCACTTTTGCATTTTCCTTTATTTTTTTGGGTCTTAATGACATTTAGTTCTAATTAGCTAGGGTATATATATTACTGCTACTGATTAATTAATTATCTAGTATATTTATCTTACCATGTATTTATAGGAAAATGATAATCTATGTTAGGAAACTAATATAATGTAACGTCTACATTGATTATGTAACGTCTACATTGATTGTGTAACGTCTACATTAATCATGTAACGTCTCCACTGATTATGTAATGTCTACATTGATTATGTAACGTCTATACTGATTTAGTTATATACCGTTCTATAAATAGGGCACTATACTGTACATTTGAAATATACAATAAACTTATTCTATTATGAAACTATCAATCTAACACACTCTCAACACACACTTTGGGCGCACACCTTTGTCTTTTAGCTGTTTATGGTGTTTTGTCAGATGGGAGGCCCACACCTTGGGAGACAAGAAATAGCCATAAATGGTTAAATGACAAGGGTGTGTGTTCAAAGTGTGCGCTGAAAGTAGATCATTTTATCATTTTCCATATTTATATATATGGTAATGTTACAATATATGTGTTATATGTGTGTGTGTGCACAATACATTTTGAGAAGTTTCCATGACATGGGTATATATTTGGGCTCTATTGTAGAAGTTCTCATATATATATATATATATATATATATATATATATATATATATATATATATATATATATATAATGGCTATTAATAGTAAATTAATATTAATTAGTTGCACCTTAATGATAGCCAATCCAAGCTAATTATTTGGGATTGTGAAAACAATTTTTTCTTAATTAATCTTTTATTTGATTAAAGTTACGTATTAAAATAATGGACTGATACCAACCAATTGGGTGACCCAATGGTTTGGTATGAGATTTGAAAGTAAGAGGTTATGGGTTCAATACAAATCTTAGTGGGTGCAAAGTTGTTTCTTTTCTATTAAAAAAAAAGTGCTACAATGACAATGGAAATTAGTCACACCCCAACACACATAGCCCACAAGAGCCATCCATACCCATCTCGAGATACGGACACTCATAGATCCCAATGCTTAACACGCGAGTCGAGGCCTCATGGAGGGCTCTTGTAGGCAAGTGTGTGTTGGGGTGTGACTTACTGATTGCCATTTTAGTATTTTCCAAAAAAAATAAAGTAATAGACTGCTTATATTCGTTTATAATTAAATGTTGATGGTTTTGCATTTTAAGTGCCGATTAATTGAATGGAAAATGCTAGCATGCCCCAGCTGGAGCATGCAAGTGGGGCACGTAGCTGACTCAACAATGACATTTGGCTGGCTGTCAGTGCTGAAGTCAGTTAGTTGTACCAGACAGCCAACTAAAACATAACATATGTATGGTACAACCAACTAAAGCATAAAAGAAAACAAAAAAATAAAGTAAAAAAGCTTTTATGTGGGCTAACAGGTGCAAACTAGGCAGAGTGTTCGTGCTCTAAGTAGGGCACGCTAGCATTTTCCTAATTGAATTAATTAACGTGCTCAAAAAAACTTTCAATCTATTCTATATTTGTATATGTTGGTTATCCTATATATACGCAGGTAGTCTCATTGAGTTTTTTTTTTGACAAAAATATATTTCCATTCATAAAAATGTTCACTATTACATCTGATTTAACAATAAAATTACATCAATAACAGTTTTTTCCCACTCCTTGAGATCAAATCGATATTGCGAAAGATTACAAACTAATGTGCAACTTATACATTTGTTTTTTGAATCATAACTGAAAGTGAAACTTCCAATAATGGAAGACGAACAAAAACTTCCGACTAGGGAAGAAAGACACATACTTCAAACAAGAGAAGGCAACTACTTAAAAAGAAAATTTAGTGAAAAATATCAAACTAATAACTATCGCAAATCCATACACGAGTATATAGAAGTGGGGATGTATATAATTGAGTGATAGCAGATGCATGTGCATATGCTGTCTACTTTTATTGAATAAATAAAAATAGAGATTATTATCAGAACAATCGTAAATCAAAAGAGAAAATTGACGGTGGTTCAAACTTGAGAATCACAAAAAAACAACAAATGATCCGTAGTTCCATTGAATTAACTGACGATCTTAATTAGTTTAATTATATATATAGCTATAGCTAAGTATCACTTCCCTTGCCCAATAATTCAGCTCAAATATTCTGTATGGAACATTTTGGAGTGGTTGCACTGTTGAATAGCAGGTACTACTTGACAAGGCCCATCCTTTGCACGTGCTGCTCCACATTAACATACACTAGTGATTCTGATTTTTTATTTCAAAGTTAAAAGTATGCAAGTACACACATGTGGTGTCCAACTATATATATATAGATCTATAATATGAGTTTAATTATTTGAGATTTCATGTGTTAGCTAGATAGACTATATTGTAATTATTTTTACCATTAATTTCGAACTGCTTCGTAAGGGCATGCATGTATGACGTGCACGCATGTTTCTTATCTTCTTTGCTGGGAATTCCCTATTAACCATCCCAAGACATGAATGTTGCGTATCTTCTTAACTTGCAAACACATTCAGTGCATATATATATATATACTCCATTCTAGAATTTTCATATATATATATATATATATATATATATATATATATATATATATATATATATATATGTCGACAATTATGGGTAGAGTCAGATTTTTTTTTAGCCCTAGGCCAAAACTAATGTATATTTTTCTTATAGGAATACGATTTTCTATACCCACTTTGATACCAGCTAGCTAGGTAGGCGTCATAAGATATAGTGCGCATACCCATTTCAAGGTTTATTGCACAACTCTAATCAGTCAGTGTCAATTTGGTTGTGCAAGGTCCTTTTTTATATTAATATTTTTTAATTGATCTTCATCCTAGCTAGCTAATTAAGCAATTAGATATGTTTACATATGCAATACAATTATATACTCTTGAGACCTACAATTTTTTTTTTTTGATCAGGATCTTGAGACCTACAATTGCTACACAATATTGTAGATTGAATTGAGATATGAACGAACACATATCAATACAATCTTCTCAAAAGTTTGTAAAAAAATCATTGTGTTGCAAATATGTCTCAAAAATACATAAAATATGCACCTCAAAAGTATCAAATGTAATTGAGACGATGACTTTTCTTATTTTTGGGTGAGTTGAGATAGTGGGCTTTTGTTAACTTGGGTGAGTTGAGATAGTGGGCTTTTTGTTAGCTTGAATCTGAGTTGAGATAGTGGACTTTTGTTAGATTTTTGGGTTGGCTTTGTTTTCGGATAGCTAGGTGGGCTACATTTAAATTTAACAAAACTTATTACCAAAAATACGTCAAAAAAAAATATCACCAAATATTTTTTTCTACGAGGATGCCCTGGGCTAACGTGGCTCCGCCACTGTCGATGGCGGATGGTTTGCAGGATGCGTGTACGTGCAAATATAATGTATGCATAATATTAATGCATGTAATTACTGCAATGATCGATCGACCTGTATACGTTGCATGAAATGAAACCTCATTCAAAAAAATAAATTTTACGGATACTTAATTTTTGCTACAAATTCATATACGCTCGAAGGAGTAGTGGAGTACTATATAATTGTAGCTTGTGAGGATTTTTGTTGAGTGTTTCTTTTAGACTTTAATGGGAGTTGAACTCGCGACTTTCATATTTAAATATTGTCTTTTAATAAGTGATGTCTCATTCATCTCACTAGAAATATTCTAGTAAGACTATTAGGGAGTATAGTTAAATACATATTGAGGTGTCATTAAAATCGAATAATTAAAGCTAAACAAAAGTATAGCTTAATTAGTGTTGATAAATCTTTCCTTAATAATAGTAGCTAGTTAGTAATTAACGAAAAATTATTAGTTGACACTAATATATATGGAAAAATAAAGTCACTATATATTGCATGTGTTGCCACCTGCCTAATAAGCGTGGACGTTGATGTCTATTGCCCTTCTCTTTTTTTTATTTTTTTATTTTTTTTGTCCAAACCACTTGTTTTTCCTTCACCTTGACGTATCTCCTTGGCTTCTCTGTCGTTTTTGCTCCAATCCATGTGCCTACATTTTTCAAAATGACAACAAAAAAAAGAAGCTAATGCTTACGTTTTATGATAATATTTTCACTTCTCGTACAGTGTTGATGAAAATTAATTGTTTTGTCTTTATTTATTCACCATCTAGCTTCTGGACCTTCTGGTTGACTCCAAGAATCAGGACAAGAATCAGGGAGTATGCATTACTTTTTTTGATGATACCGAGGCGAAACTCCTTTTAATATATGTATGTATGTCTATAGTGTTTACAAGTAATAATTGAACAAAAATTGACTTAACAGAATGCCCAAAAAAAGAAGGTGAGATCTCTCTAGTATCCCTCCCTCAGTGCACCGCCTTCCTTGTTTCCTTTGGTAACCGGTTAGGTTTACTTTGGAAACGCTACTAAGGACCGAGTGAAGAATGAAAAACATCCAGCCCTTTCGGGTAGGGGTGGGCAGCGGTTTTCAAAAAACTGCCCAAACCGCTCAAACCGACCAAACCGCACAGTTTGGTTTGGTTTTTGAAGCTCACAGTTTGGTCGCGGTTTGGAAAACGACCAAACCGCAGATTTGCGGTTTTCATTTTGAGAAAACCACGGTTTAACCAAACCGAGGGCATTTTGGTAAATACAAACCAAAAACCCTAAAAATTAAAAAAAAAAAAAAAAAAAAAAACCACAAATCTCACATCTTCCTCTCGCGCTATTCGGTCATCTCTTCACCGATTCACCGTCACTCCCACGCCTCGACGCTCTCGCTGTCTCACGAGTCTCCCACGCCTCGACGCTCGGCATCTCCGGTCGGGCAAGCGCCGTCTCGGCGTCTCCAACTCCCTCCCTCACGCATCACCGGTTAGGCGGCGTCTCGGCGTCTCCAACTCCCGGCGTCTCCAAGTCCCTCCTCACGCGTCACGCCTCACCGGTCACATGGCGTCTCCAACTCCCGGCGTCTCCAACTCCCTCCCTCACGCCTCACCGGTCCACGCTTGTTGTTTTTCATTTTTGCTTGCTTTGTTTTTTCATTTTTGCTTTCTTTGTTTTTCATTTTTGCTTTGCTGTTTTTTTATTTTTGCTTCTTTGTTTTTTCATTTTTACTTGCTGTTTTTTCATTTTGACTTGCTGTTTTTTCATTTTTGCTTGCTGTTTTTTTCATTTTGGCTTGCTTGTTTTTTCATTTTTGCTTTTTGTTTTTTCATTTTTGCTTGCTGTTTTTTTTTTTGCTTGCTTGTTTTTTTTTGGCTTGCTTTTTTTTTTTTGCTTGCTGGTTTTTTTTTCCTGAAAATAAATTGCATGAAAACCGCAAAACCAAACCGACCAAACCGCGTAAACCGCGGTTCGGTTTGGTGCGGTTTTAGTGATCTGCGGTTTGATTACGGTTTGGAAAATTACCAAACCGTAGACCCTCAATTTGATCGCAGTTTGGTGGTTTTCCAAACCAAACCGTGATTTGCCCACCCCTACTTTCGGTGGTTCCTTGGGGACCGATTCACCCTGCGTAGATTGACTGAATGCAGAAAGCCTTCCATTGATTCATCCATATTAAGGAGAAAAGCGCCAAAATTCTTGCCAAAAAGTCGAAGCCAAGAAGCTCTCATCATTAAACACATCTTACACCAATGTGCCTCCCCACAGTACTCCGACTTCATGAATCATTATACTCCTGTCTATCCATGTTAATGCCTTCCCATCCGTATTATCCATCTTAGAAACTAAAAATTGCCATCAAAACGCAACACCTCCCAAATGTTATTGTGAGCCGAAATCAGTTCCCATGCTGGACAAAATAGCAATGAGATGAAAAGGGAGACCCATCAGATCAAATTCCATAAAGCCTCATAAAACCCAAGAAAACGTACTTATTGCTATCAAACAGTCTCAGTAACTTTGCTGCGGCATAAAGTTCATTAACAAGTAAAGCCTTGGTTTTAATCAAATTAATATTTATTTCTCTGGGACTCAAATTATAAATGGACCTTCCTATTAATTAAGAGAATTTAGCATTATATATAATTTACCTCATTCATTAATTAACCAATATTAAAGCTTTTTTTTTAAAGAATTAACCAATATTTAAGTTCTTATCAAATAAAAAAAAAAAAAAAACCGATGAATAACAATTTTTTTTTTGAGGAAACGAGACTTTACTTATTATAGCCGAGTATATACAATACTATACTTATTTACAATAAAGGGAAAAGGTGGGAAACAATATGTTTTTCATGAATAAAGTCAAAAAATTTTGAGGACATCCCCAACTGAAATTAAAAAATATGAGGGCACCCTGACTTTTTCACCAAAGTACCCTTTCATCTTAAGTGATGCACTTCATCTCCAAATCCTTTGATCAAACCCTCTTGAATCACGTTCTTCTCTTTTCTTGATGTTTTCAATCAATTGGGTGGTATTATATATATCTTGCATTTTCACCCTTTGTTGGACCCATTTATTGGTGCTTTTGAACACTTTCACACAATTTTCCTTGATTTGACCTAACCATCGACGAGTCGTTGATGCAGGGGTGGTTTGAAGTATCATCAATAATCGATGGAGATCAAGAGGATGGCGTATAATGGACATTCACAAGAGTTTGGTGGGGTTGTTGTTAACAATTGTTGTGTTTTTCTCCTTATCTCCAAAACTCTCCAAAACCCTAAAATTCTTTTTTTGATTAACTTTTGTGATTTTTGTTCTTGAACCATTGTCGATCCTCTCAACGATCGACAATAATTCCAATCAAATCCTTTTTGCTCTTTGTTCATTCAATAAACATACAACAAATCTAATCAGATTTGTGGAGATTAGTCCATCCTTGTTGCGATGCATCTTCATCAACAGTGTTACATAGATTTGTGCAGTGCGCTGAATTGATTTGTCTTTAGTTTTTACTTTATAGTTAGTTTTCTTCCCTAGTTGGAAGCTTTTGATTTGTTTTCTCCTTGTTGGGAAGGTTTAAGTTTTTTTCCTTGTTGGGAAGTTTTGTTATTCGTTTTGTGGTTTTAGTACTTTTGTGTATTGTCATAAGTTTCAACGTTATAGAAAGTAGTCCCTGATTGGCAAAATGTTGCAATTTCGAAAAAAACCCAAATTAATGACAGCTTGTTTACACAAATAGGATTAGCGAATCTATTTACTTGATTCTATGTCTGGTCATGTATTAAGCCATGAATGATTAATGAAATTTTAATTTCTCTTCAAAAAAATATAATAATAATTGTTGTGATTTTTTTTTTTTTTACTTTAGTGGGAATCAAACCACGATCTCTCGAGGTATTACCTTTTTGGCAAGTGATGTCTTTACCACATCACCTAAGAGGCTTTGACAATTTTTTTGTTAGATCGTTAATTTATAATCTATATATTAGGTTAGTAACTAGAGTTATTTAGGTAAGTTAAAGTTATTTATTTAGAAAATTAATTAGTTGAATTAGGAGTTTTTAGATAATTAGAAAGTATAGAGTCAGCAACACAAAGCTAATTTTGATATTCATTGATTCATGATATTCTAAGGGAGACGGATAGATAGTGGAGTGTAGTTTTCAGTCACACATTTAGAAAGAATAATACCTGTGTAGACCACGTGGCCAAGGAATCTTTTCAGTGTGATGTTGATTTTAAGATTTGGGAACATATTCTCAATCATATTTTCATGTTGCTAGAGCAGGATATCTTGCAGTTACAGATGTAACCTAGATCGGATTTGGTCTTTGCTAATAAAAAAATATTGAGTTTTGGGGTTCATGCGCAGAGGAGATTATAAAACAATTTTGACAAAAACCCTAACAAGATCCGAAACTAATTCCATTAAAAACGTTTAAACTATGAAAACTTAATCATACCTCAGTCGCAATGTACCTTTCTGAAGGTTAATCGATCTCTAAAGCGCTACCAACGACGAACCCCCTCTATTAGCAGTCCACACACGAACGGCGGCCGAGATTTGAAGTGCTAGCTTCGAGAGAATACCAAACCTTTTTGTTTCTCTCCAAAACGATCCAGAGCATACCAAAAACCCTAAGTTGTTTCTAAAACGAAAATAGAGTTTCGGCCTTTTTAATCTTTCGTTTTTGTATTCTAACTCAAATAGTCTATTTATACAACCCTTGTATATAGACGGTTAAGTAAATTACACATATACCCCTACTTAAAGAAGTATAAGTGTAATACACTACAAGGACGTTTCTGTCATGAATTTTATCATATAAAATTCATTCTTCCGAGCCATTTTAAAATCTCGCAAAACCATTCTTAGTGTGCTGGGTCCAATAGGCCCATACAACGTTGGCCGTGTACCAAAACACATTTTGGTATACAAGTCATAAGCGGTCTCTAGCAAGACATTATGACTACCCAAGTTGTACAAAGATCAAATCGATACAGTCTAATCAATAATATATAACATCCTTTTTGTCACACGATATCCTTTTGATCAAACATAAGGCATGGAATTGTCATCCAACATGTTCAATCGTACTAGTCTCGATCTCTAGGTAGACTGAAAACATCCAAGTGACATTGATCAATATCAATTCATTTAGACTAGGCCTTTTAACATTCTAACACATCGAGGGATCCACTGGATATCTCTTTTTATATGAGAGGGACAAATTTTATCTTGATTACACAACTTCACCACGTTATTCACACAGTAACCAATCACAACCTTTATAATCGTCCGGTTAAAGACAACGTTTGATTGCGTCAAATCACTGTATTCCTAATGTTGAAGTCTCTGGTAATCTCAAGTCAGAGGATTGAATAATATACATATCATGAGAAACAACTATAACTTAATCCATGTGATGTTCTCATAGCGAGTCGGTCCAGTACTTTGTTCCCTAACAAGTACTCATAATCTTGATTCATATTCCTATACGTATGATCATCGTATGATCATTAATCAAGACTCACGCTAGTCTTAATTCATTATAGTTCCTAGTATAATAATCGACTAGGGACATTTAGAATATTTCTGTAAATACCCATGGATCTTATTATAATGTAAACATGCAAATCAATTATAATAAACAACAAATGAAATCCTCAATTTTATTAACTAAAATGTATCATAAAGACTATTAATGGATTGACCTAGGGCACATTTCCTAATAAAAAAAAATATATATATATATAGTCAGTATGTGTTTAGGGTAGTTTTATTTTACTAATTAGTATATTTAGTACAAGTTAATTTTATTACGTATGTTAGTTTATGTGTACCCTTTTTCATTTATTAATTAATTATTAGAATTAGGGTTATATAAAAACTATGTAATAATTTAGGGTTGGTTTTTGATTAATTAATAAATTTTAAACTTTGATTTAAATTCTTGCCCTAGGCTTTTTTTCATGGTTTTTCGAGCAATTCAATTTGGAAGATCCTCGTTGTGTTAGTTGGTATTAGAACCTTCATCAACTGTGATTTGGAGATAATTATGGCGCCGAAGAAGAACCAAAACCAACAACGACTCGAAGACATTTATCATTAACACAATCAAGCCTGGATCTAGCAGCGCTTCGCTCAACTTTTTTGCATTGCATGAACAATTACATACGCAATTGTATGAATTATTTGTTTATAATGGCTATTATGAGAGTGTTGTTGAGGGTTTGGGTTGGAGACAACCCTACCTGAAACTGTCGAAGAGAACCTATTATTTTTGAAAAAACTGACATAGATTCCGCTTCTAACAGGGTAGATGAGTATAATGAAGAAAATTGGCAATCAGAAGAATGCATTAATCAAATCAAATGAAATGACGGTCACATCTTCGAGATCAATAAAGCCACAATTTTTTAATAAAGAATTGATTTTCTTTCTTTGAGAATTTGGTGTTAAATTCTCTAGCCCTGAATAGATATATATATATATATATATAAATTTATGCGATTTATGAAACTCCTTGCATTTTGCTGGTCGTTAGTTGAGTTTCTAGTAACTTTTGAGTCGTTCATGTTGTTTAGCGATACAAGGCCGAGACATATATTTTAAGTTTGGTAACACAGGATCAAGACCTATCTTCTAGCCAGGTTCGATTTTGTTCAACCAAACCTTTTTGGTAAAACTTGTTAACTACGACCTAGGGTTTTGACGGGCACCGACCGACTCTTCAATTAAAGGTTTGGCGCGCTTCAACTGAAACTCCAACTAGAGATTCAATAAGCTCTGACTGACTCAACAATTATAAGCTCTAATCCACTCTACAACCACCAAATTAATTCAATCTATATTAATGGAATTGGATATAATTTATTTAATTTTGTTTAACTCATATATATTTTAAAAAAACCTATCTAGCAAGGAAAATGATAAAATGACCCACTTTCAACGCACATTTTTCGTGTGCATTCTCGTCATTTAGTCATTTATGGTCCCTAGGCGTAGACCCCACATCTGACAAAACATCATAAACGGTTAAAAACAAGGATATGTGTGACGGCCCCAATTTCCACATTGGTCCGCCACGGGAGGCCACGCAGGTCCACAACTGACCACGTCATCACCAGCTGTGTCCCACGCCCAATTTTCCATTATTAATCCATTTCCTATTAACTTTAGTTCCTCTAATATCATTTATCCTTAAATTATGCCCTTTTATATCATTTAACCATAAATTACGCAGCGGAAGTCTCAAATCATTAAATGATACCAAATGTAACAAGTTTAAATATCAATTAATCTAATGTGGAAACCATACCAAAATGTAGTCCCCAAATATAAATCAAGTGACATCCTCAAAGTCATAAACAAACTAGAATATAACTCTCACAACCCAAACCCAGCATAAAACAAATACATACATACAATCAACAGGCGTATAAGAGGAGTAGTTCATGTCTTCAGTCACAGATATTCTTCTCGTGTCTCCTTGTCCCTGCACTTATCAAATCCTGCACTCAAATCACCCAACACATACGGTGACGAGTCCAGTGAGTAAACTCCCAAAGAAAACCATCGAGTAAATAATAAACAGATTCGGAGGCCAATAACTAACGTTAGCTACACATGCAAAGAGTATGGGCAGCCATAAAACCCTGCATGTGTAGGTAACAAGCATGCAAGATGATCAACGAATAATCATAATGTCAACAATATGCTCCACAACAATTACGATAAAACCAGACAAAAGTAGAATGCAATCTCACATACTAGATCATACTTCGTAGATTCGGATGACCCCGATTGAGCACATCAAGTCTAAACCACATCCGAACTACTAACGATGACCGGAACAAATCACAAACCCACCGAACACGTGCACCCCGCGGCTCGGATCACAATCCACCGGCGGCGCAAGTACACGTGCTACAATCTAGCATGCTTGATCACGTGCCACAATCGTCCCGAATAAACTCCGATAGAGAAAACAAATCCAACACCCATCGACCACCAGACCAACACATGATCCCCGTGAGTATGTATAGCAACAACAACAGTATATGCAAGAATTGAAAGAATTAAATACTCAAATGTGTTTCTGTTGGGGTTTACGCACCTATACCGCACTCCGATTACCCGAAACCCAAATCTCAGTCCGATTCCTCCAAATCCCCGACTCCAATTACTATTCCAAGACTCCTGGAATTCATTTGTGAGGTTTAATGATCAATTAATGGGTTCATAATGTTAGTTTGACTCATTTTCTCATTTTCCAATTTTGGGAGTCAGTGAACAATTAGCGCGCTAATGAGATCAATTAGCGCGCTAATTGATCTCAATCACTTGTTCATTATTGTCTGCAATCAAGCGTGATTAGCGCGCTAATTTCTCCAATTAGCGCGCTAATTGCTCGTTGTCGTAAATTTCCAAATTTAACATTTTGACTCTCCAAACACCTCACAACCCATAAATTTAATTCCCATACTTCCATAAAACGTCAATTACCTCAATTACACCATTTAAGCAAAAATTACCATTTTCAAACCCATTCATCAAAATCACCAAAAATGGTATCAAATCATAGAGCAATTAAAGATGATTGAGGATCTAACCTTGGTTTGTTGATTCCCCACTCACAAAGCCTTCAAATCCTCAAATAAACACCTCAAACCCTCTTTTTTCCTTCCATTTTCGTCCAAGAGAGAGAGAGAGGAGAGAGAAAGTGATCAAAAGTGTAAAAATCACACTTATATATACCTCATTTCATCTCAAATCAAATACACATCTCAAGATTTGTTTTAAGGGCCAAGATGAAGTCAAATGGTCCCATAAAATGCCAAAATTGACCTCATACCCCTTTCCTTGTCTTATTCAAATGGCACCAATTATTTGTTCTCCCGGGCGTTCTAATACCCGACTCCGAACCTCGCCCGGTGTCGTTCGCGCACAACGACGGTACCGACCGTCTCAACATCATTTATAATAAATTATTTAATGAATTTTATTGTTTATTGGGTGTACCTAGTCCCCCGTCCTAGTGTATTAACTATTCACCGCCCGGTCCGCATGCCTATGCACCCGTCGCGACGAAACCGCATTACACTCCTCACTCGTTAATGAACAATATAAACACACATATTGCGATGCCATTTAACTAATTTGGACCTATACATCGCAACTTCACCACCAGAACACACAAAACGGACTGTAAACCCTATCCGGTCGTGCTCCGTCTTCACTATGGGACCCACGAACGTCCCTACTGGCGTCCACGTCCGTAATTTCCTTATCAATAACGGCCATTGAAAATCGGGCCGTTACAATATGTGCTCAAAGTATGCGTTAAGAGTGTGTCAGATTATCATTTTCCATCTAGCAAAAGGTGGGAGTTGAGCTAGAAAATTGATCAAGTTTATTACAATAACAATAATAATAAAAATAATGACAAACTGTGAAACTGACAAAATGGGTGGCTCATTGGTTAGGTGTGGATGTACTCTTGTGTAAGAGGTTAGGGGGTTAAGTTAAGGCAATAATAATAATAATAATAATAATAATAATAATAATAATAATAATAATAATAATAATAATAATAATAATAATAATAATAATAATAATAATAATTGAAATGCTAGAGTAACCCACTTTTGACACATATTTGACACTTAGTTTATTGCATGCGAACCTTTAGATACACTTTGAAACATGTGCACACACATCTCAATGTAAAACTCAAAGAACTAAAATAACTTGGTGTCAAATGTAAGCGTCAAAAGTGGTCAACCAATCATTTTCCAAAAAATAATAACAAAAAAGCCACAATTCTAAATAATTAACTAGAATTGCGTGCTTTTCTTTTATGTAATGGAAATCGTTTGAGGTGGTTGCGTTGAGGCCAAAAAATAGTCTTAGTGTTCCTACCAAAAAAAAAAGTCTTAGTGACAAAATTGCCCTCAAAATTACCTCTCCTATGGTTGAAATAATCAACAAAAAAAAAATAAAATCAAAGTCTTTTACGAGATTTCAATATTCCTCTTATTGCATTAGTTTCAAATTAAATAACTGTTTGAAAAAGTTAATAACTGAATGACAGTTTGAGAAATTGTTTGATAGCTAGGAAGACAAGTGTAAGTGTTAGTAGGGGAAAGTAGTTTTATAATCCTATTGAACTGATTCGTGGTCTGATTAAACTGTTCAATTGTGAAAAAACCGTTTGTTGGATTCAAAAACAATAAAGGTCTTTTTTTAACAGAAAAAAAAGAAGCAACTGATGTCATGGATTTTCTTTTCCAATATACATATTTCAACGCACTAGCAGTTAGTCAGACAGGCCGCGTGAACATTGTGGGAAAAAATTATATCCGTACCGTATATGTAGTTTTAAATTCGTAAAGTATAGTTGATTTTTTTTTATTATGAAAATAATGTATTGCTCCTTTAGTAAAAGCGTTATTAGGCACGATATCAAATTACACGAATAGCATCTTTTATAAAGGCGCTATTCGTGTAATGGCGGAGGTGATGTGAATGCCACGATTACACGAATAGCGTCTTTTGTAAAGGCGTTATTTATGATGTGGATGACAGGTCAATCATGAATAGTGCCTTTAGAAATGGCGAAAGGTGATATTCTTTCACGCGGATCACGAATAGCGTCTTTAGAAAAAAGTATTATTCGTTCCACGTGGATATGACGTGGACTCACTCTATATGAATAGCGCCTTTTCAAAAGATGTTATTTGTGTAGATAGTCGCCACATATATATCACTAATTTTTAATTTTTGTTATTCATGATGTCATTGCAGACGTGGACACCAGCGTAGACATTCACGAACTTCTTGTAATCTGATTGTGAACTTCCCTACTGGTACGTTTGTTTATTTTTATCGTTTTATGCTGGATATGGATTATGAGTGATACGTTTTGACCTGTATATAACTTTGTTAATTTCGTCGTGTTGTGTACTTGAAAAATTAATTGTTAGAGGAATTCAATGAAAATGGTATTAGGTTTGAGGAATGCTACACGGACATACCAAAATACACATTGGTGTTTGAGTTCTCTATATGCATCTCGATTTAGTGTGGAACACATCTAATATGTATTTTAGTATGGTTTGAATTGATGTATGTGTAGTATTTTTAATATAGGTGGGCAAGGGTATGGATAAAATATAAGTTGTATGAATGACTACTTTTCAAAAGGAGTCATCCATACATTTCAAATTTTGTTCAAATGACTCCTTTTCAAAATGAGTCATTTATACAATTAGAATTGCCACGTCACACACCCACCGCCACGTCACACACTCAATAACGCCTTTACAAAAGGCTATATACGTTGGTTTTATAATTTAAAAGAAATTTACCTTATTTAATAAATTTTAAAGTAAATCAACCTTACTTTTTTAATAACACCGTGGAGTTGAAAGGAGGCGGCATACAAAGGATTGACACACTGTGAATATGGTAGAGTTGTTCAATAAAAACCTAAATAAGTAAGAAGAAAAAGATGGGATGAAAATTTATTAAATTTATTGTTCGCATCAATCTCTTTTTTTTCTAAAGTTTATTTTATTTATTTATTTATTTTATTATTATTGTTATTGTCACGTGCAGAGCACGTGCCATACTAGTATAAATAAAACTTTCTACTCGGCTTAATTTAATGGTTTTTTTGAAGAGGCTTAATTTGATGTTGATGAACACACAAATTAATGGTTATTCTCATTTGATTTATTTTATGAAAAATGCATTGCTGGCCTCTTGGCATCGATTAATGACACCAAATTGTGAGTGCGCAGTAAAATATATGTGCGCATCTTGAGGTGTATTGTATGATACACACAGTTTGATGTCATTTCTCAATGTTAAAAGTCGATCACCCTAACGTCATCCTTATTTTATTGGAACAAGTTATAATAACTAATAAGCATTCGTCATAGATTCAAAAGTAGGTATTTTTTTTTTTTTGGCAAACGCACACTAATTTTGACAAAAGAAGAATTAATGAACCCTAGAAGTAACTAATTTTGACAAAAGAGAAGCAACGTTCATCACATCATCATTTAATAAAACTCCTAAGCTGTGATAGAGACTGATGGATCACTCAGAACACAAATCACAGCCGTACGCGCCACCCGGACTCGCCACGTGGACTATCGAATCTCAATCGGCGGTCAAGCGACTCCCATATTACATCAACCCAATTATGACGTGGCAGAATCTCCAACGTACAAAAAATCAATGTAGTCAACGGCTGAGAATCATCATTAAAGTTGACTAATGCTATAAGATTAGAAAGTTCAAACAGATACTAAGATTTGAAGGTCACACATGGCAGAGACCACAGAAGAAGTGAGAAATTGTAGTACCAATAACTTGTTTTTCGCCATTAATGGAGACAGATTTGAGCTCTCAAAGGTCGACCCTTCGACCACTCTGCTTGAGTTCTTGAGAACTCAAACTCCTTTTAAAGGGGCCAAGCTTGGCTGTGGAGAAGGTATGCTATTCTGAATCTTTAACAGCTCTTCATGTTAAATTTGCAGTTTTGGATTGGTTTTATTGAGTTTTGATTGATTTCAAATTCTGGGTATTTGCTAGATTTGCATAATATTGATGAAATTTGAGTCATGGGGTTTCTGCCCTTTTCATTGTTTTTGCTTATTTCTTGTGTGAAAGATTGAATCTTGATTTCAATTAGGCCCATATAGAGATTGTTGTGATTTTCCCAAAATTTTTGACGTGGGGTTTGGATTTCAGGTGGTTGTGGTGCTTGTGTTGTTTTGGTGTCTAAGTATGACTCTTTGAAGGATGAAGTGGAGGACTTCACAGTGAGTTCATGTTTGACACTTCTTTGTAGTGTAAATGGTTGTTCAATTACAACTACTGAAGGTCTTGGGAATAGTAAAGATGGTTATCATCCTATTCACAAAAGGATTGCTGAATTTCATGGTTCTCAGTGTGGTTTCTGCACTCCAGGGATGTGTATGTCACTGTTTTCTGCTATTGTCAATGCTGATAAAACTCAAACTAATGGTTCATCCAAGCTCACAGTGGAAGAAGCCGAGAAGTGTATCGCGGGGAATCTGTGTCGGTGTACTGGTTACCGACCGATTGCGGATGCTTGTAAAAGCTTTGCCGCCGATGTTGACGTGGAGGATCTGGGTCTTAATTCTTGGTGGAGAAAGGAAGGGAAGGATGGTGTAATGGCGGATGGATTGCCCTCGTATACCAAATGCAATGATACATTTCCCGAGTTTTTGAAGAGGGAGCTTAAATCGAAAAGCTTGTTGAATTGTAGGGATTGTAATTGGTACACTCCTTCCTCTATCGATGAACTGCAAAGCATATTGAAATCCATGGAAGAGGGTGATGGTGCACGAGTGAAATTAGTCGCAGGTAACACGGGTACTGGATATTATAAGGAGATAGAGGGCTATGACAAGTATATCGATATAAGGCATATTCCGGAGCTCTTGAGTATCAGAAGAGATGGCACTGGTGTTGAGTTTGGTGCAGCAGTAACAATCTCTAGAGCTATCCAAGTTTTGAAAGGCAAAAAAGACGGGTTGGAATCAAGTGGAGAACTGGTGTTTGGGAAAATTGCTGACCATATGGATAAGGTAGCTTCACAATTTGTTCGAAATACTGCAACTTTGGGTGGTAATTTAGTCATGGCACAGAGGGAACATTTTCCATCCGATGTCGCCACTGTGCTACTTACTGCAAGTTCATCAGTCAATGTACTGACTAGTTCTAAAATACTGAAGCTTACATTGGAAGAATTCTTGGAGACGACTTCATGCAATAGTAACACTGTACTTTTAACTATTGCAATACCTAGTTGGAATCCTGTGAAATGCTTTTCTTCTAAAAATGAGACACGGTTAATGTTTGAGACTTGTAGAGCGGCACCAAGGCCGTTGGGGAGTGCCTTAGCCTATCTCAATGCCGCTTTCTTGGCTCAGGTTTCTATCCCTCAAGCAGCGAACTTTGTTGTCTTGGAAACACTGCAGTTGGCTTTTGGGGCCTATGGGACTAAGCATGCAATGAGGGCAAGGAAAATCGAGGAATCTTTAATAGGGAAACCCCTTAATCGTGTTCTTCTATTTGAAGCTATAAAATTAGTTGGAGAAGTTGTAGCCCCAGAAGAGGGCACTTCGCACCCTGCATACAGATCAAGCTTGGCTGTTGGTTTTCTATTTGATTTTCTTTACCCTCTCGTTGAAGTTGCTAATGCAATTCCCAATGGCATTTCGAGTGGATATAGTAATTCTTCTGAAATGAATCATTCCACTGCTAGTAATCCTGTTGAACAAAGGAAGAAGGCGAATTTGCTTTTGTCTTCAAAGCAGGTTGTAGAAGTAAACAACCAGTATAGTCCAGTTGGTGAGCCAACTAAAAAGGCGGGAGCGGAGATCCAAGCTTCTGGTTTGTCTCATCTTCTTATTGGATTTATTTACCTGAAACATGTTACTTTTGCTTGCTAAGCATGCCACAAGACTTCAACTCTCGAAGTTTTCAATCTGGCCATGTATATAAACACACCATTATGCACGTCATAGCAGTTAAGGTACTTATACCTTTTTTTATCTCTGTGGTTCAATTTGGGGGCTCTTGTACATAGTTTCTCTATTACAAGTTACTATTCCCTTCTTTTTTTTTATTCTCTTTTTTCTTTTCTTGCAAATATATGGCTTCACATGGAAATCAATTTTGATTGTAACTAAAAGAAAGTGTCATCACACTACATATGATCTTATGAAACTTATATTTCTAGGCATTGTATTAGGATGATGTAAAACAAATAGGAGTGCTTGACTCATCCAAATGGCATTTATACCCTTTTAAGTACCTATGTCAAGTTCTTGTCCAAAGCTTTTCAATTGATAATCTGATATCATATCGGGTCTTCTGCTTAGTTTTTTCCAAGTTCTTTGTAGCTGGTGATAATTTAGTATTCCCTCATGGCTAGAGACTAGATATTCAACATGTCATGCTTCATTTACTCCAAAATTATCTAATTTTAATGAGATTAAAGCATTCATTACCGCAACTGAAGTTGTGGAAGGGATTGCAGATCAATTTCAATTTTATTGTTTTTTTTTTTTCTTTCCTCAGAAATCACGTAGAAGTACAAGTTTGTCAATATTCGTATTTATTTCAAGTAACTGGAAGTGTTCCCGACTTCTTTACTATTTTTCAACATTACTGCTCTTTCGTGCTCCATTGGCAAATTTCAAATCATAATTTATTGGATCAACAGGTGAGGCTATATATGTGGATGACATTCCTTCTCCAAAGGATTGCCTTTATGGTGCATTCATATACAGCACTAGGCCCTTGGCACGGATAAAGGCTATTAGATTCAAATCTCGATCAGTGACACGTGGAGTTGTCAGGGTTATAACCTTTAAAGACATCCCTGAAGGAGGGAAAAATATTGGAGTAAAAACCATATTCGGTGTTGGTCCTCTATTTGCTGATGAGATAACTCGATGTTGTGGAGAACCCATTGGGTTTGTGGTAATTTGCTTTTCTTCACAATTAAGAACAGTACTTTCTAAAGACGCAGTCATAATTACAGTCAATTGTTTTCTAATTCATTTTCCACCGGAAGCCAAAACTTGAATTTCTTCCCGTGTTCATTCATAATTTGACAGTTAGAACGTCGGTGTAGGTTGCTGATACTCAAAAAAATGCGGACATGGCAGCTCAGTGTGCAGTGGTTGATTATGGCACTGAAAATCTAGAGCCACCAATTTTGTCAGTAGAAGAAGCAGTTCGTAGATCTAGCTTTATTGAGATCCCTGCAATTCTTAACCCAAGAGACGTTGGAGATTTTACAAGAGGAATGCAGGAAGCTGATCATAGTATTCTACAAGCTGAGGTGATTCATGCAGTCTTTTGCCTCTCTTGTTTGGGGTTACAAAACCAGAAATATTGTTGAACCTTTTAAATGCACAGTTTGAGATAATTTTTATATTACACTGCCAAGTTGACAAGTTCATAGGACCCTTTATTTCTCTTTCAGTAGTAGGATTTTGCCTTTCCAGTAGCTATATAACCAATCACGACGACATTTTCTCTGTTCTCATTAATGAGACAATGAGCTGATTGTTTCAAGTTTATCAAGCAGATTCGATTCCTTTCTTCATTTCTGTCTTTGACAGTATCATAATATTTATGTTCCCTGTCTAGTTCCAGTCTTGTTTTCCTATTATTCAACAACTACATGAACAAAGCCGTTGTCCCAATTAATTGGGGGGCCGGACACATGGAATCAACGATTCCGTTCAGCTCAACTTATTTCAGCCTTGTTTTCCTATTTCTCGTAATAAATTCTTATCTTATTGTGTTGTCCAGATTGAGCTTCGATCTCAGTACTTTTTCTACATGGAGACACAAACTGCCCTTGCTGTGCCAGATGAAGAGAATACAATGAATGTTTTCAGTGCAAATCAATGCCCTGAGAATGCACAAATTGTTGTTGCAAAATGCCTTGGTGTTCCTGAGCATAATGTTCGTGTTATTACTAGAAGAGTTGGGGGCGGATTTGGTGGGAAGGCCCTTAAAGCTTTGCCTGTGAGTATCTTTTGTTACATTTTCGGAACTGTTACATTATGGTACATTTTCAACCTACAGATCCTCCTTATTCTAAAAGATGTTGCAGGAGATTATGGAGGCAAACTTACATCCAGACTTTTTTTCTTCCTTTTGTTTCATATGAGAAAACTTTTGATATTCTGATATGATTGTGCGTACTAGTAATAAAATTTAAACAAATGTGCGTACTAGTCATTAATCAATGAGTAGAACTCCCTTTCATTTCTTTATGCGAAGAAATCAGGTATTGAGCTAGGAAATTGGTCTTTCATTGATTTAGTGGACCCCAACTAATTTGGACTGAAGCTTCATTCCTTTTGTCGTTGTTTAAGTAGTTGTGTATGGCACTGAATTGATTTGATGTTTTCTGCCAAGACAATCAAGAAATGCTATGCTGTGTGTTTAGGTTGCTGCAGCATGTGCACTTGCAGCATACAAGGTAGGTCGCCCTGTTCGAGTTTATCTAAACCGCAAGACAGATATGGTAATGGCAGGAGGAAGGCATCCCATGAAAATAAAGTATGATGTTGGTTTTAATTCTGATGGGAAGATAGTTGCATTGCATCTCGACATATTAATCAATGCAGGCGCAACAGAGGATGTGAGCAAGATCATCCCTCACAACCTTGTGAAGTCATTGAATAAGTATGATTGGGGAGCTTTATCTTTTGACATTAAGCTATGCAAGACGAACCTTCCAAGCAGAACAGCAATGCGAGGACCAGGCGAGGTACAAGGTTCATACATTGCCGAGGCTATTATTGAGAATGTGGCCTCGTTTCTTTCTATAGATGCTGACTATATACGGAAAAAGAATATACACACGTACGACAGCCTCATTCTGTTTTATGGAGCTAGCTCAGGCGAATCCAATGAGTATACTCTTCCTTTGGTTTTGAATAAGGTGGTTAAGTCGTCGAGCTTCCACCAAAGAGTTGAAGCTATTAGACAGTTTAACAGTGATAACATATGGAGAAAAAGGGGAATTTCTTGTGTTCCCGTTGTGCATGAAGTGATGGCGAGGCCTACACCTGGTAAAGTGGGCATTCTTAATGACGGATCCATTGTAGCTGAAGTTGGAGGCATTGACTTAGGACAGGGGCTTTGGACGAAAGTGAAACAAATGGTGGCATTTGCTCTTAGACCGTTGCTACCTAACGGAAGTAAGGATCTTCTGGAGAGGATACGAGTCGTTCAGGCGGATACTTTAAGCCTTGTACAGGGTGGGTTTACTTCAGGAAGCACAACCTCAGAGTCTAGTTGTGAGGCAGTTCGACTTTGCTGTAATGCATTGGTTGAAAGATTGAATCCACTGAAGGAGCATTTGCAAGATGCAACAGGTCCAGTGTCCTGGGATGTTCTTATCCTTCAGGTGACTAGTTTAGCTTTCATAACCTTTTGCATATTGGTCAACTTCAGTAGGAGATTCCTGTATAGAAATGCTTAGGTCAAAAGTCCTTCAAGTCTTGTAGGGGTATAGGTCTTAATATTTTTTTCGTTCTAATTTTTATTTAGTCGCTTGGTCACTATTTGACCTGAAAGCTCATGGCATGAAATGCTCTTATGTCCATTTTTTTCTCGTTGCAGGCAAATCTCCAGTCTGTAAACTTGCAAGCGAGCACTCTTTACATTCCTGAATCAAGTTCTATGAGATATCTAAACTATGGTGCTGCCGTCAGTGAGGTGAGTTTATTGTTGCATTTCCAATATAACAATTCTTGTTAGTCTTGTGGATTTACTTACGCAATAGCTTCCTATTCATTACCCAATTCGACAAAGCCTTTTCTAATTACTTTGGACCGAGGACATGAATATATACTTTCCTACAAAATGATGGCAATATTGAAAATGATGTCACACATAGAATTCAAGCTGGATGGAAGAAATGGAGTGCAACAAGTGTGATCTGTGATAGAAATATCCTTGCAAAGTTAAAAAGGAAAGTTTTATACCACCGCAATTAGGCCAACCATGCTCTATGGAAATGAATGTTAGGTGGTAAAACAACAACAATTACATAAACTAAATGTAGCAGAAATAAGGATGCTTAGATGGATGTGTAGTAAAACTTGTAAAGATAGAATAAGAAACATAGAAATTCAAAGAAAAGTACGAGTAGCACCAATTGACACAAAGATTAGGAAAGGTCGGTTGCGGTGGTTTGGACACTTGCAAATACGGCGTACAAATGCCCCAACTAGAAAACTTGACTCAATAAAAACTGAAGAAATTCAACGAGGAAGGGGTAAACCGAAGTTAACTTGGGATGTATTAATTAGGAGGCACTTGAATGGTTTGAATCGCCATCAATTGCACTAAATCGAGCACAATGGAAGAGTTTGATCCATGTAGCCGACCCCAATTAATTTGGTACTGAGGCTATGTTGTTGTTGTTGTTGTTGTTGTTGTACAAAACATAGCACCATATATTTATATTTGACTTTTAGCTTTAGTGTTAGAACAAAATTAATTGTATTCAAAAGAAAATGACAAAGATAAGTGTGAGAATTTGCTAGTACCTCTGTGGACTGACAAATAAGTGAAGATTGTCTATCATGCATGTAACTATAATCGACTTGCACAGGTCGAGGTTGATCTCCTCACCGGAGCGACAACGATTTTGCAAACAGATATTATCTATGATTGTGGACAGAGTTTGAACCCAGCCGTCGATATGGGACAGGTCAGCCATATTACACCCTTGTTTAGATTCTTCCTTCCTATTTTTACGATCTTTTCATTTGTTGTTATTGCTTTGATACTTGTTCCTAGTGTTTCAGCCTTGTTTGTTTTTTCATAGAAAACTTAGTTTAAAAATCACACAATGTTTTGATTTAACAAATATGCCATGGCTGTGTTCCGTGAACTTTGGACTGTAAATCAAGTAATTCATTAGTCCACATTTTGGTCACAGCCAATATGCTTTGCTTCATCTTCCATTATAAAATTCATTCATTTAATAGATTTGGTAGCCATTCAATCTGCACGATATTTTGACAAAAATGAGAAATATAGTTTCATCTTACTTTGTACATCTTACAGTTTAGACACGCTAAATTGATCACATATGCAATTATGAGATGGCTTTCTTGAGAAAATATTAATGCATTTCTTCTTTACAGATCGAGGGTGCTTTTGTCCAAGGGATCGGGTACTTCATGCTGGAAGAGTACCTAGAGAACTCAGAAGGACTAGTCATGGCGGATGGAACCTGGACCTATAAAATACCAACCATTGACACTATCCCCAGGCAATTCAATGTCGAGATAATGAACAGCGGGCACCACCAAAAACGCGTTCTCTCCTCTAAAGGTATGCCTACAATTTCCTTCCGAATTTTGAACCACATGAAAGTACTTTTGATGTGCATTTCTCACATAGCTCAAATTCGGCTTATCTAGAAATTGCCAAACTTGACAAATGTGATATGTTGTTTATCTGTCTTTGTTTTGCCCTCTACTCTAATTTTATCTATATATACACGAATCATTCTTCTGTTCTAGCTTCTTTTCCAAATCATGAATAAGATTCTAATTATCAAAATCATCACGAGAAAAAAGAAAATCTACTGAATTATATATTTTCTATACAAAGTAGCTACTGGGTCTGATGTGCTCTAGATTTATTTTTTGAGAATTGGAGTCATGCTCCAGAAAGTTGTATATATCAAAAGTAAGTACATTGAGGGACTGTGTACCATCCATAGCATATCCGCCCCATTGTGTTATATACAAAGAATGTTATATACATATTTACAATAAAAATAGAGTGCTACTACACTCACCCCAACCGCCCATACCATATAGTGAACACGAGGCGAATTAAGGTGACGTGGGAAGGCCGTAGCCAAACATAGAGCCAAGCTCTCAACCAACTAGCTCTCCCCACAAGCGGCACACACTTGGAGTCAAAACTCAACTAGGAGAAGGCTAGGAATGGGCGTAGCCCACAAGAGAAAAACCATATTGTATGAACTAAACAGAAACCAACATCACGACCCCTGCACAGCACCAGCAACCATCACCGCTCGACCCGAGCCTGTGCACCCTAACGACAACAAAGAGAGACCAAAAAGAGAGACCTCTAGAAGTTGGCCTCCATCACATTAGTGTAGTAACTGTTTAAACAAACCAGCCATAAAATTGCTCACCAACATGACAACGTTGTCTAAGCCATTCAAACCCATGTATGCATGCATGCAAAATCACCATAGAAGCACATGCCACCAAAACACACCACCAAAAAGAATAGCAAATTTCAGTACCATCAACGCATTTCCCTGCATGATGGCCACTCCCACGTGTCAAAAACACCCCCATTTTCCAACAGCTCACAACTACCCATAAACCCATATTACCTGATGAACTGTATTTTGCCCACTGCTCCTCGCCAGGGACCCTGCCCGACATGCATTCCAGAGACCTACACCTCCATAATTTTGCTCATCTCCAGCTAGGAAGCATGTGAACCCACCAATGACCTACTCACACCCCTGCAAAAATAGAACTCAATCACAAGAAGACAAATATTACCACAAAAACTTACCAGAAAAAAGCAGTCACAATCTTGAGACACCAGGAAAGAATGAAGTCCATGACAACATCTCTTACACCAAAAGTAAACATAAGTGTTACCTCGGATGTGATCAACAAACAACAAACATACACATCATGCATACAACGGAAGAATTAAACATAAGTGTTACCTCAGATCGCGATGAATTACGTGTTTTGCCTTTCATCGTTGGAGTTCGTACGCTAGTGATTGTACTAATATGGAGTACGATCTTGTATCCACAACCTAAAAGCTGAAGATGAAGAGAGAATACACACCACTCTATTCTCTATAAACTCAACCAACGAGTTAGTTCTTTATCTCCCTTTGAGATATTATTGAATCCCAAAAGGTGGGAACCTATGGGTGCGACCTTTGGTAAAAATTTAATAGCCGTGTCTCTACACGTACAAAAAGAAAGAGTGTGACTCTTCACATCATGGTTCTACACATGAAAATGAAAAGATGTAACTCTTCATACACGTGACTTTACACATGTGCAGGGGCGTGCCTGGGGTGGGGCAAGAAGGGCGACCGCCCCAGGCCCCCATCCAAAAGAAGGCCCCCTCTGCCTATAATTTAACTAACATGCATATATATTTTTGGAAAAAAAAAAATGTAGATTTCAAAGTTTATCTTAGCACCCACATAAAAGGAAGGCCCAATTTTTTCTAAGAAGGCCCCATGTTGTAACTTAAACTTGAAGTAAAAGATATATAGTTTATTTAAGGAATTATGAGATAACTCTCTATTTTTCTAAAATTTCAATTGATTTTATGCAATTTTGTAAGTGTGATATGTCGTTTGGACTTCCTCTAGTTACGTATCCTTATTCGGTCTCAAGTCCAGAGAAAGGAGACGAAAAAGGTTTTAAAATAATTTTTAAAGTATAATGACAATCAATCTAAGGTGGAAAATAAATTAATTTTATTAAAGGCCCCATTTTTAAGATTTCGCCCGAGACCCCCAAAATGCTAGGACCGGCCTGCACATGTGAGGCTAAAACTCTAACTGAAAGATATTAGTGGCAGGAAGAAATTAATGGCATTGATGGCCGTCGCATTAAAATTAGAATTCGTTGCTCTCTATACGACTTTCCTTAATGGTTTTTGTTTTCAGCTTCTGGGGAGCCGCCGTTGCTTCTTGCAGCCTCCATTCACTGCGCAACAAGAGGCGCCATTAGAGAAGCGAGAAAGCAGCTGTTCTCTTGGATTGGATCAAATGAGTCTTACTGGACTTTCGAGTTGGATGTTCCGGCGACAATGCCAGTAGTCAAGAAGCTTTGTGGACTTGATAACGTGGAGAGGTATTTACAGAGCTTGCTCTCCATTCAAAAAGCTGTTAACTAACTATGGTGCTGTATACAAATGAAATAAATAAGCATTTAGTGGCAGTGTACACGCGTAATCATTATATTGGCTATCGGCTTCCCATGTGGGAGAATCTGTCATGTAAAAAGAAGTGCAAATAATGACTCATTTCCATCAATTCAAAGCTTGTAGTCTTCATACACCAAAGCTTCGGAACCTGATATTTAACAAGTTCAAATTTTGGCTTCACAGGGTCTGATTCACTATGAGAATTTCATTTCTGTTACATGTTTGCACCAGAGATATCCTCTAGAATTTTATCTTAGAGCATTGGTATTTTGACACATTAAAAACTATGCAATATATTTCGAGATGTGTGAATATATTTCAATGTGTATCGTGCCAGTTCTATATAGGTTTGTGACCTTAATGTGTGACCATAGTTTGTAAATGTAGCAATTTGTCCCTATTTTCATGTATGGAGAGAAACTATTATGAATTTTGACATGTTAGCAAAAAACATCTTGTTAAGTTTTACATGTCTACATACATGTTCAGCACAAGAAACAAAAAGTTCATATTGTGAAGTACAGAAAATGAGCATGTTAGCAGATCATCCTATTTTGTTATGTGTGGAAACATTTCTCGGAGCAGAGATCCAAGCTTCTGCTATGTCCGGTCTCTTCATTATTTGTTCGATATTACTGCTCTTCTACATTCCATTGTTTGAATGTCAAGTGAAGTCAAGTAATTGCTTCTTGCTGCTCCGGTTCACTGTGCAACAAGAAGCACCATTAGAGAAGCTAGAAAGCAGCTGTTCTCTTGGATTGGATTCTGGGCTTTCGAGTTGAATGTTCCGGCTACAATGCCAAACTGCTCTTCTACATTCCATTGTTTGAATGTCAAGTGAAGTCAAGTAATTGCTTCTTGCTGCTCCGGTTCACTGTGCAACAAGAAGCACCATTAGAGAAGCTAGAAAGCAGCTGTTCTCTTGGATTGGATTCTGGGCTTTCGAGTTGAATGTTCCGGCTACAATGCCAGTAGTCAAGAAGCTCTGCGCTCCATTAAAAAAGTTGTTAACTGAGGTATGCAAAGCACCATAGACTTACTTGGATTTATGGGAACAAATCAACTTACATCAAGGAATTTTATCTCTTTTACACATCTAGACAAACATAATCTAGAATTTTATTTTTTAATCTGGGAATTTTGTATATATTAGATGATCCTATTGTTGAGTTCTGCATGTCTCAATATGTTCATTACAGAATGATTGAAATCAAATGTAATTTCTGACACTTAGAGCTTATGAACTGAATTTTACTTGGCTCAACATGAACAAGATTTTTATATATGAAATTATATTTTCATATATGAGCATATTTTTTTTATGAATGTCTGATTGAATTCTCTATCTCGACGTGATTACCGTCTAGCAAGGAGTCAGTCAAAAACCCATCAGCAAGATACTTAAGAAAGTAATAATGAAACCATTCACAAACTAATGCATGTATTGAAATATAGAAGAGAAAAGAGAAAGGATTGACATTATAGAACAAATAGAGAGTCTTGTCATTTACAGCAATGCAAGTGCAAAATTTAGAGAACTCAAAAAACAAATGCAACATTTAGAGGGTGTTGCTTACAGGCTAGAAGAAATATTCTTCTGAACAGCTAAGATGCTCTTCTCACTGAATATCCAGCGAGCGCAGAGAAAATACAGGACTCGCAAAGAGCCTGGGGGGTGACTGCAATGGAGTCGGCAATGGAAATGCGCTCTCTTTGCTCATGCCCCATCTTGGAGGAGACAACTCTTGCATATTCTCCAATTCTAAGAAGTCCTTTTGTGGGCTCATTACAATTACATCCTGAAAAGTTGACAAATAAAACAAAACATGAGAGGAGGAAAGTAGTTCAAACGTAAAAATATTTCAGAGATAAATTCAAATTAAAAAAAAAATAAACACACCTTTGCATGGATGGATGGTACCACTGGAGTTCCCATGGCTGAAAAAAAACACATAAAAGTTAGATGATGATCATTGAAACTAAACTAACAAAAAAATTGCGAATCGAATGAAAGAGCTTTTTGTATTGTGTATACCATCTTCAAATCCCAATGTCTTCCAAAGCATTCCCATGTCGACTCCCCGCTTTTGCGAGTTTATGCACTCTTGATGGTTGTGTAAGAACCACTCATCTCCTACATCACTTACTTTCTCAGCATGACTATTCTTCCTCGAGAGGTTTTGAGAAGAGCTTGTTTTGTTGGTAATGTTGCTCAGAGCCTTCCTGCCACCACCAAGCCCTGGTGGTTTCTTTTGGGATGCTGGTTTGATGAACTTTCCTGCAACATCATAGAAGTCGATGAAAAACTCGAAAAGAAATCGATGAAGCAAAATTAAATAGTACTGAAAACACTCAAACAGTACCTTCACCCCCAGCATTCAAATTCTCATTGTGAATTGAAACCCTAGTCTGGGAATTGTTGCGGTTTCGCTGGAACTGGTCATCCAAATCATTAATTATCTTCTTGGGCAAATCCTTCTTTATGGTCATCTTCTGAGGAGATGTCTTATCCGCATTTGTAATGGTTCTCAGAGCCTTCCTTCCACCAAGGCCCCCGACCGACTTCTTTGCAGTAGAGGCATTAGCATCTCTACCTGAGTTTATATAAAGCAATGGATTCACAACATATTTTTTTCACCCTCCATTAATAATATAAGATGGAAAGAAAGGAAATCTAGATTACCTTTATAGTGCACATTCAGATTTTCATCTTGGAATACATTGCGAACTCGAGTAGCCATTGTTCGAACGGAACTTAGTAGCACGATACAATGGATTCTACGAGACAATACACAAATTCATAAACATGAAGACCATGGAATTGGCTTAATCAATTCAGATTATCTTCTGCAATGAACAAGGCAACAAGCTAATATGGCATAATCAAGAACAATATATCAACGTGAACTGATCTAACCTTAATGTTCAGGACTAACTATACTAATATTTTGAGCCAAAGGTTTGCGCCAAACAACAAAATATATCAAACACCAAGTGTGCTAAAAAAAACCCAAGTTCATAAGCATCGATTCATCATAAAGAAATCTTCGAGTCCTCTAAAAGAACCGAGAAAAGAAACTAAATCGAATTGAAGTTACGGGCTTTTCACATTAGATTAGTATGATCATCTAATTTTGTGACATAAACAATCAATCGCAACAAATATCAAGACGCTGCCATTTTGATCACATAAACGTCACAAAATCCTTCAAATCCCATACATCAACAAAAACCCTTAATAAGTAAAACCCTAACCCTAACTCTAAACCAAATTCATCTCTAAATTTTTGGGCCCACCAATAACCCTAATCTTCAAAGAGTTTCACAAGATCCTTAAAGTTCAACAAAGAAAGAATGAATAACTACAGCTAACGATGCTGAAATCTCGATCACGGAGAAGTCACAAGTTCCTTAAAATCCAACATTCTAACAAAACTCTAACCCTAAACCAAATCTTTTCACAATCTATAAATTTTGAGACATACCCAAATCTTTTCTCCATCAAATGTTAAACACAAACCCTAATCTTCAACAAATTTAAAAAATTTACATCATCCATTACAAGAACAAAAGAAAACCCTAAACCCTGATTTCATTAAAACCCTTGAAATTCACTGTTTTACTGAATCAAACGAGAGATTGATTAGGGGAAAAACTGTGAAGAAATTGAAAGAAAATCGAACTCACTTTGGTTTGATCGATGTGTGTTTGTTTGATCGATGTGTGTTTGTCTGTTCTTCCTTTTCAGTGCTCAGAGCGCAAGAGTTGTAAAGAATGATAAGTGAGCGTTCTTTGGTTTTTTATTTCAAATTTGTGTGTAACGGCTAGTTTTTTACAACGGTCTAGTTGTTTATATTTACGAGAAAGACCCTCGGTTGAATGAATATTACGGAAAAAAGGAACTTTGAAATTGGAAACACGCGTGAAACAACAAGGCTTTTAGTACTCCGAGGTGATAAGTGAGCGGATTATGGGAATCTCTTAGTACCAATCCATTTCATTATATATAATAATAAATCAACTTGGACTCATGAGTCCGAACTCATAAGGAGGTTTTTAAATTTTTTGTACATATTTAAGGGGTATAATAAAAATTTTACAAGTGATTATGATTGTTTCATTAATTGCTCGAGGGTGTATTTAAAATTAAAAAAAGTTTTTAATCTGGACTAGCACTACCCTATATATAATTGACCACTAGCTTAATTTCTCTAGTTGGATTGATTAAAGTAAGCATTTTCTAAGTCAATGGTGCACCTTTTACCAAAAAAAATATATACTAATAAAAATGGTGTATCAAACACCCCATAATTAAGTTAATTTGGGAAAAAAAAAATAAGTGTAGAAGCTCAAATTAAAATAATTGAAAAGGATAATTGAAATTTGAAACAACTGTTTTGTAACTTGCGTTACATGACATAACGTTTTCGAAGTCAGTGGTGCACCTTCGTCGACCGACTTCAATGATTTGAAATTAAAATATGGCTTGCACGTCAACTTGCTTATGAGAATTTGAAATAAACACTCAGCTGTAATCCAAAAAATTAAAAAAAAATAAAAAACGACACTAAGCTAGATTGCTTAAGCTAGAGATCGAATTCAACATTTGAACGTTACTCAATATTATAGTTATTATTTGAATACATTAAGTTGAACAAGAGATTATATTGTATATCTAATACATATATGGGAAATCGCCCGGCTATGTGCAAACTACATTTTACTATATGTAAACCACTTTTTTTTTTTTTTTCAAAATGTTCTTGCCCTTGTGCACCCCCATTTTCAACAACACAAAGAAGGAGGAAACACTCGAGCCCTAGGTCCATCTTTACAATCACCCCACGGTTGTAGTTCATCTTTGCATCAACCCGGTCGATCTTTCACGTCACCTATGTTTATTTTCACTCTCACCCTAGGTCTTACTTCGTCTTACTTCGAGGCAGTCGTCACACAATCAACGGTTAAACTTGGTCGATTTAGGGTATTAATATGGTGGACGTTTTATCAATTTATTGACTATTTTTTAATAATTTTGGTAGTTGTGTATGTGTTTGTAACTGTTTTTAACATAACATTTTGGTCGATTTGTGCATTGTTAATGGTCGACGCTCGATCGGTGACACATGACCGATTGACTGTGCACTGTTCAGTTAAAGGTGACCGAACAATGCATGTTAATCAGTCTTTGATGACCAAATCACATTGTAGTGTTCAAAACTTGGTTTGAACAAGTGTTTGTTCAGTTATAGATGATCGAACAAACATGTTTCAATCGGCCTCGATAAACCGAGTAAAAGCCATTTGTTCGGCCCTGCGAAGCTGAACTAGAGGCGAAACCCTTGGTTTGAACACGAAAAAAAATTTGAATGAAAACTCAAGAAATACCTCTTCATCTTACACATCCGTATCTCATACACATCCATCCTCCATTTTTGTAATAAATAGCCACAGAACAATGCAAACAAACAATGCCCAAAATTTTTTTTTGTTCAAATCCTATAAAATGCCTTTAAAATAGTAGAAACATGATTTTCCAGCGAAGAAGATGAAGAAATCAACTCTTATGATGATAGTGGGCTTCGAAATTGCAAGTTTGCGTCGTCAGTGGTCGGAGGGAATTATTTGTATGGGATGCATAACAAGGACATTTTTGGAAGTGGAGTGAAAAAAAACAAAATAGTGGTTTACCCTTAGTAAAAATCAGTTTGCACATAGCCAAAGCCGATGGAAAATTTTACAATGAAATCCAAATTATAGTCATGCCATGAGAGCTCTTCAAAATGTGTTGTGCATTAGATGTTTTATGCATTTATGACTCATCGATTAATGTGTTGGGTTAATATCCAATAATTATAAGTGAGGTTCCCATGACATGGTATTTTTGTGGTTATATATATTCATATGCAGCGTTTAATTTTATTACTACGGGAAATATTATTTTGGAACAATGGATTCATCCAAACATTAAAATATAGGAAAAATATTAAAGACAGGTAGGCTCACTACCATACATATACATACCGGCCTCAATAATATATCCAAACATTAAAATAGGAAAATATCAAAAGTTCGCCCATCTGCAGATATAGATCTTCTGGCTCCACCACTGATTAGAGTTTGGCACCCATAAATAAACACACTTTAAGCACACACTTATAGTGCACACTGTCTTTTAGTCTATTTATGGTATTTTATTAGATGTAGGGCTCATGTCTAAAGGGACAAAAAAGTGTCATAAATAGGTTAAAAGATAAAGTGTGTTAGATTATCATTTTTCAAATAAATAACAAATTAATTAAGAATAACAATATTTGTGTAGAGATAAAAAAATAATATTTATGTATTTCTTTTAAAAAACAATATTTATTTATTTAGTTTTAGAAGACTCAGTAATACATTCCTTTTTTTTTACTTCAGTAGGATTCGAACCATGATCTCTCGATGTCTTGTCTTTTTGACAAGTGATGTCTTTACCATCTCACTTGAAAGGATTTGACCCGTAATATACTCTTTAGAACATGCACTTATATACTTGATTCAATGGACTGAAAAAAAAATCATTTAAAATTTTAAAGAAAGAAAGAATAGTATATAAGTATACAATTTTTAGGTTTCAAAAAAAAAGTATACAATTTTTTTTATCAAAATGAAAAAAAAGGAAAAAAAAGTCGTATTAGTACTCCTCGAGGTGTTAACGCACGTGGAGATTAGTGAGGGATATTGTTTGATCATTTTGAAGGAAGAGCCGAGGTTTCTAAGAACGATGCAATTGATAGTCAAATTTTGCCTTATCTTGTAAATTGAATTCTTTCTTACTGAAATAATACTACTACTACCCCACTTTTTTTTTTCATCATGAGAAATATAATAGTACTCCACTTGAATACTTGATAACTAAAATATCATGAATATTTCATGATATTTTTTTACCCTTAGAATTAAACGGACCAAAAAAAAATCATGAATATTTTTTTTTGACCTTATAATTAATCAGACTACAATAAGGGGGGATTGAAGTGACTTGGACACCTACATATGTCATAAATTAAATTTTATCATGTCCAACTCTAATTATATAATAATATTTTTTAAATCATAATTAAAGTTGAGTGTATAGTTGATGACTGTAATAAACTAGCTAAGTCTAATTTTTTTAGTAGAGTGGAGCAAAAAGATTTTCACCTATCAACTAAGTGGCTCATTTATTTGATATGTGATTATTTAAGTCAGAAGTTGATAGTTCGAGCCTTATTGTACACAAGTTGTAGTTATTTTTATGAAAAAAAAATCCCATTTACAAATTATTTTAAACAATCGCCATATATTTTTGACATTTTTTTAGATGGAATCTTTTGACATTTTGACTTTATGATTTGCACGATCAAGAAAGAAGTTGAAGTGCCTTTTCCACGTCATAGGATAACCACCCTGCCCGTTCAACAGACTAACACTCCAACACGGCACATTCGCTGCACCCAACCCGTATCATGTCCCCTGCACCCAACCCACCAACGCGCCACGTGCCCATCCAAAACCTCGAGTGAACCATCCCAAGATCACAACCGTACACGTGGCAAATCATCACCGAGTTGTAGTATTGCCACTCTGACTCTGACAACCAAGCACGGTGTAATGCAAAAACTGGTAGCCCTTTGGCGCAGCACAAACTTAATTTCGAGGAGCCCATAGGACAACCAACAGATCCCCGCCACGTTTCATTATAACAGATCGGACGGCTCTGATTGACTGATCCTGCTTCTACTCTGCATGACTCTCTGTTTTTTCCTCTATAAATGCTCACTGAGCTTCACTGCTTTGCCCAAGCTCAAGAAGAGGAAGAAGAAGTAGAGTTGGAGCTTCGCTTCTAAGAGGTTTTTTTAGGGTTTTGATCTCTTCTTTTTGTCTGTAAGTCCCAATTCTTACAGACTTAATGACTCTTTTGGTGCTTGTATTATGAGATTCAGATTGATTCTATTGTTTTTGATTTTGAGTATATGTTTGAGTTTTACTGCAATGTAGGTGAAGGTCTAGTGATTTTGGTGAATTTCATCGAGATACGTAAAGTTTGATTTGCTTTGGTTGTGATCTGATTGAGGTATTGTGTTCATCTCCTTGATTAGGAAAAATGGGGGAAAGGAAGGGATATGGGGTTTCAATTTATGCAATGGGGGTTCTGATTGTATGTTGTGTGGCGGCGACGGCGACGGCGACGGCGGAGGCGGCGGCGGGGTATATGAAGTATAAGGATCCTAAGCAGCCAGTGAATGCTAGGATCAAGGACTTGATGAAGAGGATGACGCTGGAGGAGAAGATCGGTCAGATGACGCAGATCGAGCGACTTAATGCGACTGCGGATGTGGTCGGGAAGTACTTCATTGGTGAGTGTAACTTTGTCGGTTTCGTCATGTTTTTGATCTATTTCGTATAACGTGTGTTGGTGTGTTTGGGCAGGGAGTGTGTTGAGTGGAGGAGGGAGTGTGCCGTCCGAGAAGGCGTCGACGGAGACTTGGATTAATCTGGTGAATGGAATTCAGAAGAGCGCAATGTCGACCCGCCTTGGGATTCCGATGATTTATGGAATTGATGCTGTTCATGGACACAACAATGTCTACAATTCGACAATATTCCCCCACAATGTTGGGCTTGGAGTGACTAGGTAATTGAACTAGAATTATCTCAATTTCATATCATGATGTCTGCTCGGTGTAAAGGAATTTGTTTTCTCTAAATCGAGCATAATGGAGAGCCAACTAACTTAGGATTAAGGCTTTGTTGTTGTGGCATGAATAAAATGTGTAAACACTAATGCTAACTACTGATTGATTCCACAATTTTTTTCCTTGATTACCATGGGTGTCTCAGCCCCTCCTGATTGAGGCCCGACTAACCCATAACCTCTGCCTTAGTCAGAGTACTAAGTCCCTCTTTGAAACCACTATGCCACACCCCTTGGGGGCGATTCCGTAATTGAGCATTGCTTCGCTTTGATTCTAGCTGTTCTTACTTTCTCTACGAGTTTAAGATTCGATGCCATCTAATTCTTAGTTCAACCGCTACTGTCTAACATTGCTGTTCTAGTCTTAGCAAAAGACATGGAGTGTTTTTTGGATCTTATGCTCTTGAAGGCTTGTTTATACTATAATTTTCATCAATGTCAACCAGGGATCCTCAACTTATGAAGAGAATTGGAGCTGCAACTGCTCTTGAAGTCCGAGCCACTGGAATTCCTTACACATTCGCTCCGTGTATTGCTGTAAATATACCAGTCTAATACTGTGACAAAGCCTTTCAATTATTTAGTTTAAATTGTATTTTAATAGCCCGAAACATTTTCTTTGCAACTGACCCTTCTCCATTTTGCTGCTTTGACCATTCAGGTTTGCAGAGATCCAAGATGGGGACGTTGCTACGAGAGCTATAGTGAAGACCCCAATGTTGTTCGTAAGATGACAGAGATTATCACTGGTTTACAAGGAGATATTCCTGCAGGTTCTCGAAAGGGAGTACCTTACGTCGGTGGAAGGTGAGCCGTGCAATCCATGATAAACTTTCCATTTTTTTTTTCAAATTTTATGAGAGTGATTGGTAGACTCCTTGCACTTGATTAAGTCATCTACCAAACTTTTGTCTTACTATATATTAATTTTTCCAATACCAATTTTATAGCTCACTTAACATCGAAGTTGTTGGGTCCAATGCATCTCTAGCTAGTGAGATGGATGAGACATTACTTACTAAAACGACTCAAGTTGGAGTCACTTATCAAAAAAAATAAAAATAAAAAATACAATATCTTAGCCGTTCGGGAGAGTCTAATGCCTTATATTTTACATTTTTGAAACTTTAATCCGATAGAAACATTATCATTGGGAAAGGAAAATTTTCTGTTTTCTAGAATGTGAGAAAGTGGCCTTAAAGAAGCAATCTACAGAACTTTTCCTATATTGCCCCAAAACCAGTTGTCATGTAGTTTATGTTTATACATGGCAGGCGGAATATTTATCAAATTAGTTCATCCAAATGTCTCCATTGACATGCGTCATGGTGGTCCATTTTGAATTGTAATTTTTTTTCAATGACTTAACTTTGACAAGATTTTTCTGTGCATCATTCAAAGATAATAATGGACTAATTTCATTTTGACCTTCACTCTTTCGAAACCTCAGTTATGTGGACCATATAGCTAAACCTTAGTGGAAAAGCTTGTTGATCAACTTTGTTTTGCTTCATAAAGCCATTATAAATCATACTTTATATGGTGCATCTGTAACCTCAAACTTATTTTCATCTCTTGCTTTTTACTGTAGTGACAAGATTGCAGCCTGTGCCAAACATTATGTGGGTGATGGAGGCACAACTGAGGGCATTAATGAGAACAACACTGTGATTAATCAACATGGATTGTTCAGCATTCATATGCCAGGCTACTATAGTGCAATTAGTAAAGGCGTCTCAACTATCATGGTCTCCTATACCAGCTGGAATGGAAAGAAAATGCATGCCAATCGCGATCTTGTGACTGGCTTCCTCAAGAACAAACTACGATTCAGGGTAGACACGACTTTAAGTTTACGATTAAGTTTAAACATCTGAAATTTGTATGCAGATGGAGTAGGACTAAATGTGGCTAACTAACTAGTAACTAATATGGACTTTCATCAACTTTTTCTAGGGATTCGTCATCTCAGATTGGCAGGGTATCGATAGAATTACCTCACCTCCTCATGCAAATTACTCGTATTCTGTTCAAGCTGGAGTCAGCGCAGGAATTGACATGGTTGATTAACTGATGAGATTAACATGTAGTAGAGAGTTGTTTAAGATGAAATGCTTGACAAAACTTTGCCTAAATTCTCTTATTTGTGCAATTTCCTTCTTTTTGGATGATGGGTTGTTTTAATGCTAGTTTTGTAATGTGATGCAGATCATGGTCCCTTACGACTACACAGAGTTCATCGACGAACTAACTTCCCAGGTTAAGAACAATATAATCCCCATGAGCCGGATAGATGATGCCGTTAGCAGGATCTTGAGGGTGAAATTCACAATGGGTCTTTTTGAGAAGCCGTATGCCGATCATACTTATGTGAACCAACTTGGAAGCCTGGTCAGTTCGTCTAGCTCATTGAAACGATAAATATTGAATTTAACATGAAACTCAGCTAGAGAACAAGTTAATTGTGTATCCCAGCATGATTGAAGCTCTTTTTATCTCAAATCGCAACATTTAACGACTTTCTTGATCTTAAACATTCAATCAAACTGTCACAACAAATAGGCTTTATTCAACTATCCTAAATTAGTTGGGGTCGGCTACTTGGATCAAACTCTTCCATCCTGCCCAATTTAATGCAGTTGAATGTAGAGTATTCTCTCATTTTCCTTGTATTTAATGATTCATGTGCCCTCTTGAACAGGAACATAGAGAAATAGCAAGAGAAGCAGTTAGGAAATCACTAGTTCTGCTCAAGAATGGAAAATCGAAAGACAAGCCACTCCTGCCTCTACCCAAGAAAGCCACCAAAATCCTCGTCGTTGGAACTCACGCCGACAACTTGGGCTACCAATGCGGTGGTTGGACGATCACATGGCAAGGTCTCAACGGCAACAACCACACAAGAGGTACATCCCACTCTAAATCCAACAACATAACATGTAGTCACTGAGTAGTGAGTACTAACATTTCTCTCCACAGGTACAACAATCCTTGAAGCCATCAAGAACACAGTCGACCCCTCTACCCAAGTCATCTACAGTGAAAGCCCCGACTCATCACTCCTCAAATCCAGCAAATTCTCCTACGCCATTGTCGTTGTAGGCGAGCCAGCCTACGCAGAAACCTTCGGTGACAGCCTAAATTTGACCATTCCAGACCAAGGCATCAACACAATAAAAAACGCGTGTGGTGCTGTGAAGTGTGTAGTTGTGCTCATCTCCGGACGCCCCGTTGTCATGCAGCCTTACTTGCCCGCGATGGACGCCCTTGTCGCTGCATGGTTGCCAGGCACCGAAGGCCAAGGCGTGGCTGATGTGCTCTTCGGTGATTATGGCTTCACTGGGAAGCTTGCGCGTACTTGGTTTAAATCTGTGGATCAGCTCCCCATGAACGTTGGGGACAAGCACTATGACCCATTGTTCCCATTTGGGTTTGGTCTCACCACCAAGCCTACCAAAAAGTATTAACTCAAATGAAGTCAATAAGTAATTGGTGAAACTAAATTAATACTGTCCTGCAAAGTTTGATTAGAGGGACAGTAGATAGATTAGTGAGGCTCTTAATTTAATGGTGAGTGGTGCAAGGTTTTCTCTCATGTGTTGAAAGGGATGTAGTGAAAGGATGGGTTGGTGAGTTTTGTTGATTATTGATTAATGAGTTAGAGAAAGCAAGCTATGTGACATTGAAGAAGAAGATGCATGTTGGAAATTCATAAATCTTTCTCTAATCTAAAGAAGAAAGGAAAACTTTTTACAAAGTTACGGGGTCCTTTGTGTTAAAATTAATTAGGATGATTTATTTCCTTTTTTTTTCTTTTTTTCCTGTTTTTCATTACTATCCTTGTAAAGCATGTTGTGTGAAGCCATGAGTGAAAAAATGAGTCATGATAACACAATATGACACGAAAAATTAGTAGGAGCTTTGTGTTGGAAACTGATTGATCTGTTATATAAAGCAAATGTGTTGCCACAAATGTTCAGGAACCAAAGGCATCATAAACACAAAGCTCGGGACTAAATGATGGGTTTTGCCGAATTTCAAAACTCAAGAATATGTAATTCAATTCAATCACTTGCCTTTAATTCCTTCAGCGGGATTGGTAAGTGAGTGTTGCTGTGAAAGCAACAGGTCTGCAAATAATAATTTGCAAGTAGATATATGGCGCTGATATATCCTATATTTGGCCAATTGACTTGCACGTCCTGTAGCATATTCCAACATATATACATCATACATGAGGCGATAGGTTCTCGAATGGTCCCTAGAATGGTTGTAAAAGCCTTAAAGCATATATTCTCATCCAATAAAAAAAAAAACAAAGAATCATTTACTTTTTATTCTTTGTGTTGTTTAAAAATAAAAAAGGGTAAGTCAATTGAGTAGCCTAATGGTATGGTATGACATTTGAGAGTAAGAGGTTATGAGTTCAAACTCTGTGGAGACAAGTTGTTGTTGTTATTGTTGTTTTTTTTTTTTTTATCAAAGAAAGAAAAATAAAAAAATGTAGCTTGCAAGGATGTGCTACAGTAATTTTGAAGGTGTTTAATTACTTTGACTAAAGCAGAGGTAACGGGTTTGATTTAAATTAAGATCATTTGATTATACATCTAGATACATGCATGCACAGGCCAAAGTGCCTCAAGGGTGTTTTTAACTGTGCATCAAATATATGGAGCAAAGGTATGTCACACTTTTTGACACCTTAGTTATGTATAAGAGCACTCCAATGTATATATTTTAGTGAAGCGCATAAGAGTTATTTTCAAAGAAAATTCAAAAAAATTATATCGTGGGGTGCCTTTAGCGTGACTCAAAAAGTATCTAATTCCACCCAACATTTTGAAATGTGTTCTTGGGCCTGCCACGCCTTTATTCATAGATCCGTAAATCACATTAGTATCAATATTGTTCTTGACTTAATCACCTTTGAGTTAAAGGTGTAGAGTTTACTTTAAAAAACTTCAATGAATGTTAAGAGAAATATGATCATTTATATACTTTATTAGAAAGTTTCACTTCATGGATGTGGAATTATAATTTTGATCTCTACGAGGGCACTATCGCGCTCTATGTACTTTGTCAACTGCCAATCATTCCAATCCAATTTTTTTACATTTGAGGTTGGAGTCACTTAGCACTTGAACGAACCAAGATATAGAAGTACTTTTTTTTTTTTTTTTTCAAATACGGAAGTACTTTAAGTAACACAAACACGGCACTACCTAATCACTTCTGAGATACCATTCCCTTTTGTCATCGTCTCTCCCACTCCATCACCACACTCTGCACACTCTCTGCTCATTCAAAGTTTCAAGTTCCAGCCTTTATGTCGAATTAGGGCACGGAAATGGGGAGGAATTTGGGGGTTTTGGTGGGTTTTCTTTGTTTGTGTTTCTGGGCAATTGCAGCTGAAGTAGAATATGTGAAGTATAAGGATCCGAAACAGCCCATCAATGCTCGGATTAGGGATTTGGTGGGTCGAATGACTCTGGAAGAGAAGATTGGGCAGATGGCGCAGCTCGAACGCTCCGATGCGACTGCCGAAATCATGGAGACTTACTCCATAGGTAATGCTGTTATAATGTGGTTTAATGAGTGGCTTGAAAATGGTTTATTCTATGTGGTAAGATGATGAACAAGGTTTCCGAGTCTCGTGGAATGCCTAATAAATGTTAGACCTTTTCTATTTTGACTATCTGATTACTCTAGGTTCGAGTGGGGCAGCTCCCAATGTTAAGCCTTTAGTTAATACTCCCTAGGGTAAAAAAATATAATACTTTTTGCTCAAAACACACATATTAAGAAAACATTAATTGTGAATTTAAATTACATTCTTACCCACATTTAATTCTTTATTTTATCCAATGAAAGAAAGACAAGTGTTTAATTATTATTAAATATTTGAATTAAAGAGGGGTAAAATAGGTAAAAGAGGTACAAAGTTCTCTCGAATTTTGAAAACGTCGTATATTTTTTTGAAACCAAAAAATCCCAAAAAGTCATATTTTTGACTAGAGGGAGTATTTATTTCAAGTCCATCATGGTGGTGGATCTTGGAAAAATAATCCAAGTCCACTATGGATCCTAGTAGTTATTTGGGCCTGTCTGGTTCACTAGGCTCACCTTGGCTCAATGAGTTCGTTGTGACCTACCTAAGTTATATGGGTCTACTATGACTGATTAGATTTGTGTCTACTAAATGTTAGTGAAATTTGAAATTGCTTCTCGTGAGCTTGTAATTGAGACAGCCTCATGAGTTTTTGTGATAAAAAAAATCTGATTATGGTTTTGGTAATTATGCAGGGAGTTTATTGAGTGGTGGGGGTAGTGTGCCACGTGTTAAGGCGAGTGCGGCGGATTGGGTTAACATGGTGAATGAGTTACAGAATGGTTCACTATCGAGTCGACTTGGGATTCCTATGATATATGGGATTGATGCTGTTCATGGGCACAATAATGTCTACAATGCAACTATATTCCCCCACAATGTTGGACTTGGATGTGCAAGGCAAGTATCAAAGATTTGTATTTGTTTATTTTGGGATGCCTTTCACATTATTAAAATTATTCATGCCTCAATTTAGTACTAATATTTGAATTTATATCCACATTTTAGTGTACTGGTGGTTGTATAACTTTGGTTGCATTGTTGATAAGTATTCACTGAGCTCTTTTTATGAGAGACGGAAACTTGTGATCTTCAAAGGACATTAGGAAATCTTAGTTTTGTAAATCATGTATATGCTAGAGGTAATTTAGATGTCAAATGATACGCTAAAGAAGATGAATTAGAAAACCTTAGAAGTTTTGTTTTTCGAATATTAGGGACCCTGATCTTATGAAGAAAATTGGTGCTGCAACCGCTCTTGAAGTCCGAGCTACAGGCATTCCATATACTTTTGCTCCATGTATTGCAGTAAGTTTCGTCTTTTTTTTTTTTTTTTTTGAGTTAGCGTAATGGTAAGTTTTAGTGTGTATAATTTCAGATAAGTTGATACAACTTTTGAATATAATTATGGTTTGTGTATTCAATTTGTGTGAACATATATATATATATAGGTATGCAGAGATCCAAGATGGGGCCGTTGCTATGAGAGTTATAGTGAGGATCATAAGATTGTTCAGGAAATGACCGAGATTATACCTGGATTGCAAGGAGATATTCCTCCAGGCTCTCGAAAGGGGGTCCCTTATGTTGGTGGGAAGTAAGAAATCATGCAAGTGATATCGGTTTCTACATTTGACATGCTATCTTCGTTTCTAGATTCTAGGAATTCTCTTTTTTGGAAATTGTGTAGGTTAGTTGTTACCTTGATTGCTTTCATGCTGACTTGAGTGGCATCTTGTTTGTTGGTTTTGTTAATCAATTCTCGTCTTTTCATATTTGTGCAGGACAAAGATTGCTGCTTGTGCAAAGCACTTTGTTGGTGATGGTGGCACAGTGAAGGGTATTGATGAAAATAATACAGTGATTAACTTGCAAGGATTGCTCGGAATCCACATGCCTGCCTACTATGATGCTATCATCAAGGGGGTGTCCACCGTCATGGTCTCCTACTCGAGTTGGAATGGGAGGAAGATGCATGCCAACCGCGACCTTATTACTGGTTACCTCAAGGGCACCTTGCAGTTCAAGGTGAAACAGTACATTAATTAGATTGCTAATCTGCTTATATTGCCATTGTTGGAAGGACATAAATGCTAAGTTGCTGACTATTTTAGTTGGCATCCAGGGTTTTGTTATATCCGATTGGGAGGGCATTGACAGGATTACCTCTCCACCTGATGCCAACTACTCATACTCGGTACAAGCTGCGATTAATGCTGGTATTGACATGGTACTATGTTAGATGCACCCATTTACGTGCTCAAGTAGAATTAACTTAATTTGAAAGTTCTAGAATCGTTTCTATTAATTAAGAGATTCCTAAAAAGGCGAGGTACCAATTATGTATTTCCTTTCTCTTTTTCTTTGCTCTTGTTGTGAGTGTATTGCAGGTAATGGCTCCCTATCACCATGTTGAATTTATTGATGATTTGGCAACCCTTGTGAAGAAAAACGTAATCCCAATGAGCCGGATTGATGATGCTGTGAGGAGAATTTTGCATGTTAAATTTACCATGGGTCTCTTCGAGAACCCCCTAGCAGACCTCAGCCTAGTTGACCAGCTTGGAAACCAGGTTTGTCCATTACATTGTGTTTCTAAATTTACCACGATGTATTGCATTTTTCACATGTTTGACTTTGAATGCGTAACTTAGACACCTGTTGCACCAAGTGGTAGTTCAATGGTTTGGTATGTGGTCACCTATGGATGATGTTTGGGGGTTCGAATCTCCTAGTGCAAGTTTGGGAATAATAAGTTGGCTTTTTATCAAAAAACAAATATAGACACCAGCAACATGCAACTTTCACTTCCTCTCTGGCTTGTCACGCTCACACCTGAGATTTTCGCACACTAGCAAACCAGCTTGGATTAGTCACTTTTTTTTCGGAAGAATTCTTTTCACGATATACCTCTCTATCTTTGATCAGCTAAAGTATTTCAGTCTTCTTTACATCAATTCATCATTAGGCTCATAGAGATCTGGCCCGAGAAGCCGTGAGGAAATCACTTGTGCTTTTGAAGAATGGGAAATCTGCTGACAAGCCATTGTTGCCGCTGGAAAAGAAGGCATCAAAGATTCTTGTAGCTGGAAGCCATGCCAACAATTTAGGCTTTCAATGTGGTGGATGGACAATTCTTTGGCAAGGGCTCAGTGGAAATGACATTACTTATGGTATGCTCCCAATTATAGTTCAAGTCATAATTTTACTTAAGGTACGTATAGGTGTCTATTGTTTTTTGCATAGCCGATGGCATCTTTCACCATTTTATGATTGTTCCAAAACTTCGTCTAGAAAAGTGTTACAATGGTAATGGTTGCGTTAACAGCACTTTGAGACGAGTATTACTTTTACATTGATACACATGCATTTGCTGATTTAGGTACTACCATTCTTAGTGCCATCAAAACTGCTGTGGATACGAAAACTGAAGTTGTCTACAGTGAGAACCCAGATGCCACTTTTGTTACATCCAACGGTTTCTCCTATGCCGTCGTTGTCGTTGGAGAGTTCCCTTATGCTGAGTTTGCTGGGGACAGCACCGACCTCACAATTGCTGACCCTGGCCCAAGCATAATCTCAAACGTTTGTGGTTCCGTCAAGTGTGTTGTTGTCATTATTTCTGGTCGACCTCTTGTGCTTGAGCCCTACATCTCTGAGATGGATGCACTTGTTGCTGCCTGGCTACCAGGAACTGAGGGGCAAGGCGTGGCTGACGTCCTATTTGGTGATTATGGATTCACTGGAAAACTTTCACGCACTTGGTTCAAAACTGTAGATCAGCTTCCGATGAATGTCGGGGATCCGCACTATGACCCCCTCTTCCCTTTCGGATTCGGACTAGAAACCAAGGCAACTATGTCAAGGTAGATACTTGAAATTTTTATTATTTTCTTGATACCTGCATAATGCTGAAGTAATAGTTTAGCATTTTAAGACCTCTAACAACTATGTAGTAAATGCATGCATCAAAAGTTGGTCACTCAAATCTTTTTCCTATGGAAGTGATGATAGAAGTATACAGTAGATCTTGGTTTTGGAGTTGACAAATAAAACTCATGTAAGCCTTAAATTCTCTCTTTTTTTAATAGATTGTCATCAGCTGGTGTTGTGAGGAAGGTGATTAGCAGTTATATCGTCGTTTTTGTGATCTGTATCAACTTGTTCTTCACAGGTATTACTTGAGTTTCTCAACTTCTTTCCTTCGACAAATTATTGATCCCTTTTCTTTATGGTTGTATTGGATATTTCAATGATTTCATATTCACCCCTTTGCTGCATTCCTTTGAATTTAAATGCTATGTCTATCTTAGATTAAAAAATAAATAAAATAAAATAAAATGCTATGTCCTACCGTGTCTAAAGTAAAGGAAGTCAATATTGCCTTTCCTGAAATTTCAATCCAGTATGCTTCTGACTAGCAATAAAAAATAATAATTTTTTAAAAATTTTCTATTTCAAAAAAGTTTAGTTGACCACAAATTTGGAGACATGCTGCTGGATTAAAGATCCAATTAGCCATAGATGAACAAAATGTTCATTGTCTGATGAACTGGGGTGGTTTCATTTGGCATTAATTTATATTTTGTTCTTACAAAACCAGGCATATAAAACTTGAGAAGATTACAGGCTCTGGCAACAGTTCTTGAACGTAGATTTGCAACATTTCTTGCAACGATGTTCACACGTTGCTGCAACACAGCTTAGATCAGTAAGTAGTTCACTCTAAAATGCTAAAGAGGCCATTTCATATTTACTAAATTTTCTTAGTGCAGTTATGTCCTTCAGGTAGCAGACCCCACTAATTTGGAATTGAGGCTTTGTTGTTATTGTTGTGTGATTTGGAGGATTTCGTTTTCACGTGGTTTTTCCGATTGTGATATTCGCATTTGCAGGTTCTTGGATATCCAAGAAGGGATTATGCTTTTTGAGGAGCTTTCAAAGTTTTGATAGCTTAAGCCCATATTTATAATGTCCTCATGACAAATAAAGAAAAAAAATATATTAGGCATGAGATTTTTGTGAGCCTAGCTTATTGAAATCATTCTCTCACCTTCTTCAGGCTTGGGAGCATTTGTAAAACCAATTGTACAATTATTCTTCTCCTATATATCTATTGTGTTTTGTGAACATCATTACAATTTTTAAAAAATTATTTGTCATTGACTGGCACTGAATTTTCATTGCTGTCATGCATATTGATCTTCCCGTCATGTACTCAGTATTCCTAATTGCATGTCTGATTCCCTCTACAAGGGGAGGGGCCGCAATGGAATTGGTGCAATGGTAGAGTCACGGAGATGTGCTTATTGATGATTAATTAATAGTTCACATAGTAGAATATTCGTGCCATGAAAAATCTAAATACTTCTAGTAAAAAATATACGACGTTTTAAAATTTTTTGGCTTCAAAAAATATATGACGTTTTCGAAATTCAAGAGAACTTTGAACATTTTAAACCTATTTTACCCCTCTTTTAACTCAAACATTTAATTATAATTAAACACTTGTCTTTCTTTCATTGGTTGAAATAGAAAACTAAATGTGGATAAGAATGTAATTTAAACCTATGTTACCTGGACTCGGGTGCGAGTGTCGGATACGGGTATGAGTTTAAAGGTCGGATCCACGTATTCTCTAATTTAAGGACACGAAGACTCGGCAAAAAGTGTCTAAAACTTGCGTGACATATGCTTATATATGTAATAACATATATTACATATATGTAATAGCTTATACACCAATATTTTTTTTTCTCATTTTTTATTTCTTACTCTACACTAGAAAGTTGTGTCAAGTTTTTTTCCTTTATTCTCTTACATTTTAAATCTTTTTATACAAAGAGCTCTTCAAATGGAGTATCCATGTCTTTTTAAGTGTCAGACTCGTTTCAAGTGTCCGACACGGGTACTTTGGGTTAGAGTGAAGGGTCAGGGTAACGTAGATTTAAACTCACAATTAATGCTTTCTTAATATGTGTGTTTTGAACAAAAAGTCTTATATTTTTTAACGGAGGGAGTATATTAGTTTGTCTCAGATCATTTGGGTAACTGACTGACTTGTAAGTGAACAAATATGGAGTCTCAACCATCGCGCCAAGGAAGTGGCTGGTGAAAATGTTGTTTTGTAATTGGAGTGGTGTGAGTAGCTTTTTTTTTTTTTTTGACTTCAGTGGGAATCGAACCACGATCTCTCGAGGTCTTATCTTTTTAGCAAGTGATGTCTTTACCAACTTTCTTATTAAGAATTATCTTTAAAATAAAAATGGAATCAACATTAGACATATTGAAGTCGAAGCATCTCTAGTGAGATGGTAGAAACATCACTAAACAAAATGCAAGGCAAGATTTGAGGAGGTCGTGAGCTTAATTCCCGCTTACAAGTCCAGACAAAAAAAAAGAAAGAAAGAAAAAACTGTTGAACAAAAATTGGAGTTAACAAGTAAATAATTTTATTTTTTTATTTTTTTATTTTCCTGTGTCCGAAAGCCTAATGGGTCTCAACTATTCTTGGCCCTCCCCCAAATCAGCCTGCAATCGAAGTAAAAAGCTCTCTACAATTGATGTTTCCATTTGTAAGGCTTGAACTCGAGTCACAACTTAAGAGACTTGAGCGTTGAACCAACTAACCAATAGCGAAGTGGTTAAGTAACCTATTTTTTATTACCTTCATGTAATCTAGTTTACAAGTATTGCCTGTCATAGTCATCTTAAATTACTCTTCTAACACCAATAATGAAATTAAACTTTATGGATCAATCAATAATAATGTCGATCTAGCTTCGTACATGAATAATAATGATTTACAAGGTCTTGATCGAAGTAACTAATAAAAATTGCCTTTTACAGCGATGGTAAACATAACAATATTGACGTCATAATCACGTGTAAAATGACCTCCTCGCCACTCCCACTCCCCACGTAAACCCGATTCCACAGCTCCCGAACCGTTTAACCAGCTGTCACTGACTCCGTACACCAGAGTCCACTTAATTAAACTACTTCCGCTCAATCTCGACCGTCCACAGCCCTAAAACAGCCAACCTCTTCAGTATTCGAGACATCCTAAACAGGTTTCTGACGTGATTCCACGTTTGTGTAAGAGATAACAGATTACTAACGCGACTCCACGTTGACATGTAATTAATATGGGAATTAATTTGTTACCTTATCAGTCAAAAAAATCTAATCCGAAACCAACACAGATTTTAGCAACAAATTAACTATGAATACATGCATGTACTAATCCAATCTCTCTCTTGTCATAGAATCGACACACTTTATTTCTTTCTTGTAAGTTCTGTCTCTTGTTCTATACTTTTTTTTTTTTTTTTTTTGGGTTCTGTTCTTGTTTAGGGTCTAAATATATATTGTTGCTCTTTGGGTTAGTACATTTTTGTAGTTTAGTTGGCTCATTGAGGTGATTTCAATAGCAAAACTTGTTTTTTGATCTTCTCACCATATGGGTCTTCACTTGTTTGAATTGGTTTAGTGGTTCAGTTGGCTCATTGTGATGATTTCATTAACAAAACTTGTTTTTTGATTTTTTTTTTGGTTAATGTTCATTATGAAATCTGTTGATCTGTTTGATTAATTATATGTGTTATGCAGACAAACATGGCAAGAATTTTAGCTACTTTGGTGTTGTTTCTCTTCATAACATCTGTTCAAGGTGAGTACATTAAGTATAAGGATCCGAAGCATCCGATGAATGTTCGAATAAGGGATTTAATGGATCGAATGACTCTCGAGGAGAAGGTCGGGCAGATGACGCAAATTGATCGAGCCGCTGCCACTGCGGAAATCATGAAGAATTACTCCATAGGTCTGGTTTAATATGTACCAATAATGTAACATAAGATTGAATAAGTAGAAGGTATATACATTGGTGTTTTACCTTGTGTTTTTGTGGAATGCAGGAAGTCTGCTGAGTGGTGGAGGAAGTGTGCCAAAACCTCAAGCCACTGCGGCGGATTGGGTTGACATGGTGAACGGGTTTCAGAACGGTTCGCTCTCTAGCCGCCTCGGGATTCCGATGATCTATGGCATTGATGCTGTTCATGGTCATAACAATGTGTACAAGGCTACATTATTTCCACACAATGTTGGTCTTGGATGCACAAGGCAAGTATCAATGTGCCTTATTATTTGTTCTCTAAACAATACTGGGCCTCATTCCTTCAAAAGCTGTCTTTTTAACTTTTTTGATGTCATTGAGTAGAGATCCTGATCTTGTGAAGAGAATTGGTGCTGCAACAGCTATGGAAGTTAGAGCTACAGGGATTCAATATGCTTTCGCACCGTGTGTCGCGGTAAAAAATTACATAAATTAGACTATTAGTCTATTAAGTTTGCTTCAAAGAGAGATATATATCAAACTGTTGTTTCTAAACTTGTTTTCCTTTTTTGTATGTGCAGGTTTGTAGAGATCCTAGATGGGGCCGTTGCTACGAGAGCTACAGCGAGGACCATAAAGTTGTTCAGGACATGACAGAGATCATACCTGGCTTGCAAGGCGAAATCCCTGCTGGTTCTCGATTGGGAGTTCCCTACGTCGAGGGAAAGTAAGAGCTGTTACTAGCTACATAAGAATCAAATATATCTCTTCATTTATCTGCTCAATTGAATCGACGCTTTAATAGTACAGTTCTGATTTACCTTTATATGTGCCTTGGCGACAGGACGAAGGTTGCTGCTTGCGCAAAGCACTTCGTCGGTGATGGTGGCACGATCAAGGGCATTGATGAAAACAATACGGTGATAGATCGCCATAGTTTGTTCAGTATCCATATGCCTGCGTACTACAACTCCATCATTAAGGGGGTCTCGACAGTCATGGTCTCCTACTCGAGCTGGAACGGGAAGAAGATGCATGCCAACCGCGAGCTCATCACTGGCGTCCTGAAAAACATATTGAAATTCAGAGTAAATTCTTCATGAACTTGGAATCATATGGAGGCTTTTTACCTTTTTGTTGATGTTGAACTTGGAATGAATTATGTCTAATGGTTTTTATCTAATGTGATAAATCAGGGCTTTGTTATATCCGATTGGGAAGGCGTCGACAGGATAGTATATCCCCCTCATGCTAACTACTCAACCTCTCTTGAGACCAGTATCAATGCTGGCATCGACATGGTAAGTACCTCTACGAATTTGCCATAGAACTGCCATTGATGATGTTCATAACTCTAATTATAGGTTCTAACACGGTTTCCATTGCAGGTCATGGTCCCCTACAACTTCACTGAGTTTATCAATAATGTGGTAGACAGTGTCAATAACAACAGAATCCCCTTGAGCCGGATCGACGATGCAGTTAGACGAATTTTGCGAGTCAAGTTCACCATGGGTCTCTTTGAGAACCCTTTGGGCGATTATAGTCTAGCAGATCAAATAGGCAGCCAGGTATATAAATTGTGGTTAATTTAATGTTATCTATAAGTGGTCCTAGATTACCTGAATAATGGTATGTGCTCTGCTTGCTATGGCAGGCGAATCGAGACCTTGCAAGAGAAGCAGTAAGGAAATCACTCGTTCTTTTGAAGAACGGAAAACCCGCCGATGAGCCAGTGCTTCCTCTCCCTAAGAATGCATCTAGGATCCTAGTAGCTGGAGCCCATGCCAATAATCTTGGTCTTCAGTGTGGTGGATGGTCATCAACCTGGCAAGGAATGAATGGAAACAACATTACACAAGGTGTTTAGAAACTTGAAAGCATTTATACACATATTGCACTACATAGGGAAGACTAGTAGAACAAGTTTTACATTCAAACTTAAGCTTGTACTTTTGTGTGGTGAACAGGAACTACAATTCTCAGTGGCATCACAACTGCTGTTGATCCAAGCACTGAAGTCGTTTACAGCGCTAATCCAGGTGTGGACTTCATCAAGTCTAACAACTTCTCGCATGCCATTGTCGTCGTGGGCGAGCCTCCTTACGCAGAGTACTTTGGTGACAACCTGAATCTCACCATGCCTGAGCCAGGCCTAAGCACAATCAAGAATGTTTGCTCCTCGGTTAAGTGCACCGTCGTCATAGTCTCTGGCCGACCACTAGTCATTGAGCCTTACCTCGCAGACATGGACGCCCTTGTGGCTGCTTGGCTCCCTGGAACAGAAGGTCAAGGTGTAGCAGATGTGCTCTTTGGCGACTATGGATTCACCGGCAAGCTTTCGCGAACTTGGTTCAAGAGCGTCGATCAGCTTCCGATGAATGTGGGAGATGCCCACTATGATCCTCTCTTCCCCTTCGGCTTTGGACTGGAGACTCAACCTATTACTTCAAGTTAGAGAGACGTGAAATAATGAAAATCAATCTGGTTTAGCTGCTTTTATTTTTCTTTGTTTTGCTTTTGGCATGGTAAATTTATTGATTTAAATTTCCTTTCCCCCCCTTTTTTGGATATCCCACAATGTCAGTGGTTGATATATTGGTCATAGGTGAGTTATATTTATTTTCATGATACTGCAAAGGAAGAACACAAGGAAAACCTTTTATTTTCTCAGCTTATTACATGTTTGATGTATCATGTATGTATGGATACTCAACATTTGGTTATGACATGGTAAGATTCACATTAGACATGTTACAACTATTCATCCAAGCCTTCAAACTCTACCTCTCACTACTAGTATATAAAGACGTGAATTTAAGACCTGATTGCTAAGCTGCATCGGTGACCACTGGAATGTCCTCAATTTTCCCTGCATTTGTTTGGCTCTGTCCATTCTCCGCTTCCTTGATTAGCTTCAAGATGTCGGATTTTTTTTCTGAGAGTGCTACAATCTGTGCGTCAATTTTATCGAGCTTCTTCTTAAGCGTCGCGACGTCTTTAGTCTTGTCCTTCTTTTCAAGCTTCCTCTTCTTCTCATTGGCTTCCTTATCTTTCTTGTCTTTCTTCTCCTTGGTGCCTTCTGTTTCATCTTCTTTTATTTCAACCTCCCTCGAGCTCACATCAACCTTGTCGCTTGCTTGCTCAGCTTCGTCTTCAGCCTTCTCTTTCTTCTTCTTTTTCTCTTCCTTGCCATCCTTGGTCTTGTCCTTCTTGTCCTTCTTTTCCTTCTCTTTTGTTTCCTTCACCTCTCCATCTTCATCTTTGTCCCTCTTTTCTTTCTTCTTTTTCTTATCTGCCTTGTCATCTTTGGTCTCGCCCTTCTTCTTTCCCTCTTCTCCTTTGGATTCTGCTTCATTTGCTTCAACTTTCTCCTTCTTCTCTGACTTGTCCTTGTTCTTCGCCTCCTTTTCCTTCTTCTTATCTTTCTTTTCACTCCCTTTCGCTTCTTTTTCTTCCCCGTCCTTCTCTTTCAGCTTCTCCTTGTCTTTCTTCTTCTTTTCTTTCTTTTTATCGTCATGTTCGTCCAATTCCTCATCCTTCTTCGCATTTTCATCGACTTCTCCATTTTTCTCGATTTCCTTCGATTTCCCTTTCTTATCTTCTTTTTTCTTTTCTTTATCTTTCACCTTCACCTCCCCTTCCTCATCCTTTGACTCTCCATCTTTGTGTTTCTCCTCTTTCTTTTTGTCTTTATCTTTGGCCTTCACCTTCTCTCCTTCATTTTTCGACTCTTCATCTTTATCCTTGTGTTTCTTCTCTTTATCTTTCACCTTCACCTCCCCTTCTTCATGCTCAGACTCTTTATCTTTACCCTTGTGTTTCTTCTCCTCTTTATCTTTCTTCTCTTTCTTTTCTTCCTTCTCTTCCTTGTGTTGTCTGTCTTCCTTATTTTTCGGCTTTTCTTTCTTAACAGATTTCGTGTTGAGTTCAAGCTCAATCTCTGTCTTCTCATCAGCAGGCTCCTTATCTTTGCTCTTGATCTTCAGATGAAGTTCCTGCTTCTCTAACTCTTTTCCCACCTCTCCAACATGCCCAGATTTCTCTTCCATTTGTAAAGAAAGGTATTCAAGTCTTGCTCCAATCGTCTCAGATGAAAACTGAAACACAAGCGAGAAAACATCAACTGTTGTTTTTTAATGAAACATTATTCCAAACAAATAAAAAAGGGATGTTATGTCAGGACATAGAATAAAGGTGAAAAACAACTCAGCCCGGATAGAAAGATAGATAAACATTGTTGATGAAAATGAATACCAAATCATTCAAGTATTGAACAAAATATTGAAGTTTATGAAATCAAAATACTATCATCATCTTTGTGGTTTAGCTTCTATACAGCTTAGCAAAAAGGTTTAGCTTATCATTTTAGAGCATAAACCGTTACTACAGTTAATGTTCATGTCGAAGCCTTACCACAAACAAAAGCTACGATACCATGTTTGTCTTTTTTTTTAATGGTAAGCTACAATATCACGTTTGAACCTGTAGGCCTAATTCATACTTGGAAACCAGCTCTCAACAAAAGGATTGTCCGGGAGTGCATACTAGACCTACATAATAAAATGGGGAAGCGGAATTACATGGCGATGTAAAACTTGCAAAGCTTCGCCAAACTTCGATCAATTTCGATGACATCCATCGAAACCATTTCAAAAAAGAGACAAAAAATGCAAAAACTAGAAGAAATCAACGAAGTTTTTGGAGAAGTTTGTGGAAGTTACCGAAGTTAACCCTAAGTAAAACAAAATTTTAAAACTACCTTCTTTTCACATCAAGTGTGTTGCAAATTGTGTTTATTGCAAAATAATAATTTCAAAGAATTGTATTGTGATTATTATGCATCATTGTTCATTGTTGTATGATTAAGATTATTTCAAACATCTTTAAGGAGAAATTTGAGTTTCCTAGCATTTAAATAAATTTCATAATCTACCGTACACCAACAAATTTTCGTAAACTTCCCTCGTAGAAGTTAACTTCCTCGAATTACTTTAGAATTTAAGTGAGCGAAGCTTAAGGCGAAGTCGAGGTTTCAAACCTTGCCTACGTATGGACAATTCTAAATGTGCCTACACAAAGTAGACTCCACTCAATTAGTTTCATCAATAACTAATACGCGTAGTCAATCTCCAAATATACAGTTTATTCCAATAGCCTAATTCCAACAAGTGCGACTTGTATATAATTCTAGTTCCATCAAAACTTAACATGGTGAATGAATTTCACTTGTATTCTTGTAATGTATACTACTAGCAATGATTCCTTCCTTAAGAATATGTGTACTTCCTAAAATTAACAAGAATCGGTGAGTTTCTCCACAGATTGTTCAATCTGATGAACCTGAACTAATCGATGATCAGTGAAACAACTTACCATGAAAGAAGAACAGATCTGATTTTAAACAAGCACCACCAATTCATCAACAACTCAATCAGAAGATCAAGAGGAACTCACCTTAAAACAACCTAAAAACAACAACAACAACAACAACAACAACAACAACAATAATTCATGAAATCAAGAACAAATTGTCTCACTAACCAATCAATCGCCAAAAACACCTCTCCGTCCGACTCCGATTCAGCTATGCAGATCGATCGGACAACAGCAGATGAAGAATGGAAATGCTTGCTACCTTGCTTACTCGCTCGCTCGCTCGCTCGCTCGCTCTATAAGGCAGTGTTCACGTGTCCCTTGTTAAATATTCCACCTCTTCTCCACGTGGCCCCACGGACAGGCCCACCTGTCCAGTGGAACTTTCGCGATCGTTCAATGAGTGGCGCGTTGGCCTCGCGTACCGGTGTACACGGATTTGATTATGCGTGGGCGACCGTCACGTGTCCGTCGGTGCGAATACTTGACCTTTCCGCAAGCCCAAGCCCAAGCCCAAGAACAAAACCTCCGTTTTCTATTAGTCCCACCTGGGGTTTGGTCATTGATCCAAATGCCTCTCAAGAAGTCTGTAGGTGAGACCAACTAATTGTTCCCTTGAGCTTTTACCTACTTTCACGTTTTTCTTGTACATAACATTTAATGCACAGTATGTTTGCAGGAGTTTTCATTACATGAGTATATATTTAAATTTTATTGTAAAATTTATATATATATATATATGTAAGTTCGACGCTCACTTAATGAATTTGTCTAATTTTTAGATACACAATTCAAACTATACAAATACTTCCTTTAGTAAAAAATATATGACGTTTTCAAATTTTTTTGCTTCAAAAAATATATGATATTTTTGAATTTCGAGAAAACTTTGACCTCTTATACTTATTTTACTTATTTTACCCCTCTTTGGACTCAATATTTAATTATAATTATACATTTGTCTTTCTTTTATTGGATGAAATAAAGAATTAAATGTAGGTAAGAATATAATTTAAATTTATAATTAATGCTTTTCTTAATATGTGTGTTTTGAATAAAAAAGACTTATAATTTTTACGAGAGAGTAAATAACTACTTAAGCTATGTGATGTAAACTACCTAACTTTAAAACATTGTTAATCCATACACAATTGCACCAGATAGATATCGAAGTCGAGCAATATAATAGTCTCCAGTCCTTTTATGGCAAAGCTAGGTGGAATCTAAACTGATTATTTTATTGATCGTGACACCCATTTTTCACACATATAGTATATAACTTAATTAGTATTTGACTATGGAGTGCTTTGATGTGATTTCTTCAGTTCTTCTTCACTTCTAACCAATGAAAATCATTCATCATGCGTGCCAATCACTATTGGCGCCAATTTGGATACTATTTTAGTTGGAAAATCATTCAACGACAGCTTGGATAACATGGAGGTGGGTCCCACACGCCACCAAGGACGCGCATAACACGACAAAATTTTCCTAATTTAAGTCGCAATCAGCGTAATCACAACAACTGAGATGTAGGTCCAACGGTTGGGATTTTTGGAGTTACGCTTTTTAACTTACTTTCAAGCGTACAAGATCGTCACAGACTCACAGCTTGCAACTGAAGTGCTAATGGAAAATTAAACATGGATTAATTAAGCGATAATACAATGAACCAGCAGAATAATGCGATAAGGGTTTTGAAAATAAAAAAAAAAAATAACGGGATATGCGGAGAAATATTTGTTGTGGCCGTGTCCACCTCATTTTTCCTGTGAAACTTGACGGGTGTACCGTATAGGAGTTTGACCAAATTGCCCCTCTGATTATTATTATTATTATTATTATTATTATTATTATTATTATTATTATTATTATTATTTTAAATTGAACTTGTTTTGTACTAAGATTTGCTAATTTTGCTTATTTGCTTGATTTTAATCACTTATATCTTATATAAATCAAAATACGGGTAAAGAGATACTTATAAGAGAATTAATGATTCTTAATAAATTTTGGGTAGATTTAAAGTAGCTTTAGGTGTAATTTTCAAAAACAAAAAGTAGCTTCAGGTGTCGGAAGCAGTATCACTTTGCAAAGAATTAAGCTGGGAGAAAGACATTGATTTGTAAAAGGTAATTTTTGTGACGGATAAGTGGTACAAAGCATGAACACAAATTCATGGCGCGCGTATGAATTGAGGTCAATTGTTAAAGATTGCATAAACTAAATGGACGAGAGAGAAAATAGAATATTCAACCTGCTCGAAGAAAAGTCCATAGTGTAACATGTGTTGCCAAGAATCTTGTAATGTCGGGATACTCCCAATGTTTGAGATTCAAGTCATGTGTTTTGTATTGGCAGTGTTATGAATGTAATAGATAGTTTTTTTTTTTGTTTGATTTCCTGAGTGTAATAGATAGTTGGTATTAATGAAAAGGACATGCAACTTCCTCAAAAAAAAAAAGTAGCTTTTAAGTGTCGCATTAACCAATCTTAAGAGTCAAATGATGAAAATTCTCTTATAAAGTTTTATTACCACTTATGATTAATGTACCAAATAAACTAAAATCATATTAGAAGATTTTTGTTTTTTTTTTGAGACTATGATGTCTAAGATTATCTTATAAAAAATATAGACTCTTAAAAAAAAAGTTAAATTGGTTAAAATATCATAACTTTTTATAACTTTTATTATTATATCCTAACCTTTTTAAAATTGTTATTATATCATAACCTTTCTACATTGTTAAATTTGTATCCTACTTCCCTTTTTAACTTCAAATTTGATGAGGTAACATTTAATTATTGAGCTTAAAAAATAAATTAAGTAATAATTTTAGTAATTATAGATGATGAAATGACTTTTTAAAGTTATTATTTAGGTGTCACGTCATTAAATTTGGAGTAAAAAAGTGACTTAAGATACAAATTTTTTAATGTAGAAATGTGATAATATAATAACAAATTTAAAAAGGTTAAGATATAATAACAAAAGTTACAAAAGGTTAAAATATTTTAATCAATTAAGTCTAAAAAATATATCTATCTAAAATAATTAAGAGTTTCAAACTTAAGAAGTCATAGAGTTTCAAGTGAACAACTAGTATATCGACCCCGATACCAACATAATAGCTGGTTAGCTACGAAGATCAGTCAAACATATGCAACGGGCATGAAAAATCAAAATCAACAATCCAAACAAACTTACAAACTTACAAACTTCAAAATCACTTTTTACCTTATTAGGCAAACGCACTACACGAAAAGAAGTGCACACAGCGCACTGCATATTTATAGTCTCGTCAATACAGAAAAAGCGTAGGGGCCGATTTGTCATTACGCGTCTAAACAGCGAGATTTGTTGTCTTCAGTAATAACAAGATCCAAACAACAACAACGCTTCTTCTTTTCTTCTTCTTCTCTTCAATTCCTTCAACTCTCAACCCCTCTTTCGATCTCTCGAAACCCTAGAATTCGCTTCCCCAAATTCGCCTCCATCGATCCAAACCCCCAATCGCTCGCTCCAAATCCGACCACTCCGAGCTCCAGAATCCGACCAAGATGAACGATCTTCTATCGGTAATCGATTGATTCAGTTGTTGTGTGTGCGATCGTTAGGGTTTCGATTTCTGTTTGGTTTTGTTTTCTTGTTTGTGTTGTTTTGGATGACTAGATTGGTGAGTTCGTTGAGTTTTGGTTTGCCGATTGAACCCATTGTGGGGTTTGAACTGTGCTCTGATTGTTCTCCTCTTAGGGCTTGCGAGTTTGGAGATTTATGAAACAATGGGTGCTAAGAAAGTGATCAAAATTTAATTTTTTTTGGTGAAAGTGGAGAAAATGAGATTGGGATTGGAGTTTTGGGTGTGATGTTCTTGTAGTTGGAAGATGGCTAGGGTGCATCGCAGATTCGCTATCGACCGGGAAGATGTGTGTGAATATTAATGAAGACAGTGTTGATAGTGGGGATGTTGGTGCCCTAAATTTGTGACCTAGAAAGAATAATATTAGTGGGTGTCCTCTTTCCATGCATTAGCTATTCCTTAAGTATTAGTTGTGCTGAAAGCTTGAAAGTTTTCGTTTAGGGGATTGAACTGGACTTCCCTGCATTATGTCAATGGTTGTGAATGAATCTAGGTTCCGGATTCTCTAATAAGGCGCGCCGAGATATGGACTGTTGTCTCTACTGTTTGTTAATGCCAATTGGTTGTGAAGTTCTCTGGGCAATAGAATTTTGGTTGTATTCTTCTTTTCAGAACCAATGAGTGCAGGCTATTGTTGTTTCCCTTTTCTTGTTAGTTGTAGAATACTGTGAGTTTCTTACTTGCTTTCGTTTGTGAGATTAAAGGTGAGGTGAATTTTAAGTGTCTCAAGGTCTTACTCATTTCTTCAAAGGATTCTTATTTTCACTATCTGAGTTTTTATGTTCATTTCCTAACATTAATTTGAAGAATTCACCGTGCTTTATTGTTTGACATCATAATTGGAGGATCAGGAGTTACTTTACTACTATTCACTTACATCTTGAAGCTAATTCTGGTTATTGCGGTTGCTTCTTTTCAGGATTCGTTTGAGATCCCTAGAAATCAACCTTCTAGGGGTGGAGATATTGAAATGGGAATGAATGCTCCAGCGAATTCTGGAGACCTAGGCTTGGACAGCTTCTTTAAGCAGGTGGACATTGAGTCACTGAGCATTTTTAAACAATGTGATTTGTTAACAATTTTCTTTATAGTATCGAACTTTGTGAGCAAAGAATTTTCTATTTGTGTTCATTTGTAGTATTTTGCTAATATATTTACATTATGTTTCTTTTCTAGATTGAGGACATTGAAAAGCAAATTGAAAAAATCAATAAGCTGCTGAAGAAGCTACAGGTACGTTCTTTCCATTGTCCTTTTTTCCAGTGATGGAATGTATTTACGGTTTACAATTTGACCTCTTGAAATATAATTATTATTCTTGATTAACATATGAAGTCTTACTTATAGTTAGTTCATTCTCGTGCTCCTCATGTACAGCGAAATGTTAATTGTCTGATATCCAGATCCATGACACTTACTCATACATATCTGTTTGTTTAGCAAAATTTCTTTTTAGTAGGGAATGAGTTTGTTTCTATACGTGCTTGTTTTCTTATAATCTTGATTAAATTCGCCTTGTTTCATCAAGAAAATAAGATATGTTTAAATGTGAAAAACTTTTCTGGCAAGCAATGTTTTCACGTCCTCATTTTTGTTACTGCCTGGGCAATTTTTGAAACGCAATGGTCGACATGCATGATTTATATACTATCAATATATTATTTTGCATGGCCTTAAATGGAATATTGGCGTGCAATAATACATTTGATCTGAAGCTTTTAAACTCATAATAGCTAATTGAAACTGGAAGCCATCAATATTATCTAAGCTTCGGCTATGAATATAGGCATTGAGCAAACTAACATTGATCTGAAGCTTTAAAAATATGCATGCATTGCATGGTACATTATTTTCCAGCTTTGATATCATTAATTCTTTTATCTAGTTATCTGCACTTTCTCTTGTATTTTTTTCTAAATAGTGATACGATCTAAACATTTTATTTGCATGCAATGTCTACAGGATGCAAATGAAGAGTCAAAATCTGTAACCAAGGCTGCTGCTATGAAAGGTGGTTGTTTTCCATCTCTTTTCTTTTTTACCCCTTTGTCATGAAATTATAATTGTTCTATGCAGTGACCACTGAGTGCTAAAGAACGAATATAGTTATCAGAATAAAACAAAGCTTAAAGTTTTCAAAGAAAGAATGTCACTTTATCTTTTCTACTTATTTTTCGGGATTGTTGTCTTATCATTATGTACTGAAGCTACTCTCTCCATGCTTGTTTCTATGAGATCTTCTCCATGCATGGCTCCAGAAGGATAGATGTACGTGAAAGTGCGTTGTACTTATGTGATTGGTGTCTCTTTGCACAATGTTATAATACACCCTTATGGCCTTAAGTGGAAATTTTATCCAGCTGCCATCTACTTTGTAGTGTCGATATGTGTTAATTGTTTCTAGTTTCTGAACATAGGTAAGGTTTCATGTACCATTGAGGAAGCCAACAAAAATGTGACGTCGTCTTCCAAAAGAGTCTTTTCATATGCATAAATAGGTTTCCAATGATGTTTGTAGAACAGAAGCTTCTATTTCTTTTTTGATTGCTTATTCATTTCTGCAATATAGTCCATGGTTTTTGTTGAATATTGCGTATAAAAATCTTAATCCTTTAATGATTTAGTCCTTATAATATATAACCTCTTTTTGTTAGCTATGGAAAAACTCGGACTTGATCTAAATTTTGTTAGGAAAGAGTAACAGCTGAAATTTATATTACTAGGTGTTGAGGATTCTTTTTTTTTTCCTTTCTCCATAATTTGCAGAAAATTTATTTGCATTTGTTGTTCTTTCCATTCAGCTTTAGCATTACGTTATTGACCAATTTCTTTTGCTGGCTGTCAGCAATCAAGCAGCGCATGGAAAAGGATGTAGATGAAGTGGGAAAGATTGCTCTTTCAGTGAAAACGAAAATCGAACAACTTGACCAAGACGTACTAAAACTTCTCATCTATGTCATCTGAGCAGCCTTTTGTCAACTTCACAAGTCTTATATGTTTTTTTTTTTTTAATGCACTTCAGAATTTAAATAACAGACAGAAACCTGGATGTGGGAAGGGATCCGGGGTTGACCGCACCAGAACAGGAAGGACTGTGTAAGTTATTCTGTGTCATTTCCATTTGTGAGCAACATCGTATAAAGCACCTGCCTGAGAAAAGGGAGAAATGCAATGCTGAAAATTGGTTGCATATACTTTTGCATAATAAAATGGTGCATATGCTAAAGTGTTGCAGAATAAACTGTCACATGATATTTAACTTTGATATATAAAGAAACACTAGTTCACGACTTATGTTTCTACTTTAGGGCCATTGATAACAAATTACTTGGATGGTTGAGATGGTGGCATTTGGTTATTTTTAGCCTTGTACTGAGAAAACCTTGAAGCTTGATTAGGGTGGAATGGATAAAGAAACACAGAACAGAAGCATGCCAATGCAAACTAATTTCAAGAGTTGTTGTGTTAATCGGGTTCAATTGTGATTTGATTAGCCTTAATAGTCTGGTTCCATGCTATAACCAACTTACAGTCACAGCATTTGTATCATTGCTTACGTTGTTATCCTTGGAATTGATTGCAGTGCGTTGAAAAAGAAGCTGAAAGACAAAATGAATGAGTTTCAGGTATCATTGTTGTCCACTGAGCTTTTCCTGTAAACAACATACTTTTTGCTTTTTCTTAACTGTTAATATATCTCAGACTCTAAGACAAAACATCCATCAAGAATACCGTGAAGTTGTTGAGAGAAGGGTTTTTACTGGTAATTACCTGTTGTTATCTGATCATTTATGTCAAAATACTTTTTCATGTTTTTCTATTTGATGTGTACTGGATTTTCCATTTATGTAAGACTTACTGTTTTCATTTTTTGGCTTGCATGTTTGACTACCAGTAACGGGTAGACGAGCTGATGAAGATGTAAGATTATACTGCCATGCTAAGTTCTTTTGTTTCGTTTTAATATTTTCACATTTAACTTAATGTCATTGATTATTTCCATGCAGACAATTGATCGGCTTATAGAGACTGGAGATAGTGAGCAAATTTTTCAGAAAGCAATTCAGGAACAAGGCAGGGGGCAGGTCATTTTGGTTTTCTTCCTTTGTGTTATTCTATTCAATGTTTTCATCTCTGCAGGTAAAACTCGTAAAGATAGAATAAGAAAAAATTTAAAGAAAAGTAGAGTAGCATCAATTGATGACACAAAGATTAGGGAAGGGCGATTGTAGTGGTTTGAACACCTGCAAAGACGGCCTACAAATGCTCCCACTAGAAAACTTGACTCAATAGAAACTGAAGAAATTCGACGAGGTAGGGGTAGACCGAAGTTAACTTAGGATGCATTAATTAGGAGGGACTTGAATGATTTGGAATGCTCGCCATCAATTGCACAAAATCGAGCACAATGGAAGAGTTTGATCTATGTAGCCGACCCCAATTAATTTGGGACTGAGGCTATGTTGTTGTTGTTGTTGTTGATTCCATCTATCTCATAGTTCTCATTTGCTATATAAAGATAAAGATTCTCAAGTTCTGTGGAGATCATGTAGACAACACTTGTTGATCTCTTATTTATGGAGAGAAAGAGAGACAAAAACTGGAAGTGTTGGTGCATGTGCAAACTCTTCACTATCTGGACTACCTTTCCATAATGATGAATCTATTTTTTTAATATGCAGATAATGGACACTCTGGCAGAAATCCAAGAACGTCATGATGCCGTTCGTGATTTAGAAAAGAAGCTTCTTGATCTCCAGCAGGTATTTGGTCATTTTCACTGTGTTACACATGTAAAATTGTAGATCATTTGAGCAATTTGCTCTTACCTTGAGAATCTGAAAATAAAATTTAAATGTTTTGATGAACACAGAACTGGGAGCCATGAAATTTAGGAATAAATAACTAGGTCATTAAATTTTTGACATGTCAGTCAGCTTGGGCAAAATTTGGAATTCTCTATACCATACACGTCTAATCCCTTTTTGATTTCCAAACACTTGAGAATTGAAGATGGTGCCTGAAAACTAAAGCAGCACCTGTCTTGGCAATTTAAATGGAAAGCTCAGTCCTGTACTTCTAACGATGTTTCAGCTAGAGCTACTACTTCTCTAGAATTGTAGGTAAGCGAATCCAATGCCGAATAGCGTTATAGTTATTTGCAATTTCATGCAGTTAAACGAGTCCAATACTATTTCGTTGTTTAGGAATGAATAACTTATATTTACGGATTTGCCTTGGGTCAGAGAAAAGTAAAATGGTACTTCCCACTAGAAGACGTCTCGTCTGTTTTTACTCAAGCTAAACCAATAATCTTTTCGACTTAGAAACCTTCACCAACGAAGTGACAACCCATAAACAGGACCTCTAAAACTCATGATAGAATCAAACATTGGTGTTAGATGCTACATTTAACCCTGGTACTTCTATGCAGATATTCCTGGACATGGCTGTTTTGGTTGAGGCGCAAGGTGAACTGCTAGACAACATAGAATCACAGGTACAAAATGGTGTCATTGTTATGAACCACTGCTTGCACTAATTTTCATTTAACAATAGTAAGATGTCTTGTTGACATGGTAGAGCCATGGGCATTACAGATCAAAATAAAGCTTCTACTATTACATTGTTTAAAATTTGTTTCTCATCGTTGCAGGTTTCAAGTGCAGTAGACCACGTGCAGTCAGGGAACGTCGCCCTTCAAAAAGCAAAGTCTCTACAAAGGAACTCGAGGAAATGGATGTGCATCGCCATCATGATACTTCTCTTAATTGTGGCCATCATTGTGGTTGCTGTGATCAAGCCATGGCAGAAGAAAGGTGCTTAGTTCTTAGACTGGACTGCATCTCTTTGTATAATACTTGATTGCTCAAAATTATTTGTTGAACCACAGTTGTGCCCAAGCCTTTTTTTCATGTAATATGTGTTTTCTGAGTCCTGGTTTCCTTAGCTTCAAAGTGTGTACCGGCTACCTGAAATTCATGTTATTTAATGATTGAGGAAACAAATTATATTGTATTTTCTGATTCTTCTCAGTCATGTCTTTTTCCTCTTTAAAATCTCTTGCAAGCAGACATACATGCATCTGATTGTTCATTTTATTTACAACTTCATTGAACATTTACAAACATTGGATACAAATTACAAACCTAGAAGAAAATGGTTTACATAAAGCATTTTATTCTTTTTTTTTTGTGAAGGCATTTTATTCTTTTCAATACATGTTTAATGGAATTCTGACAACGGCGCTTCTTCGAATCCACAACTCATACATAACCATGTAGAAAGAATCATAATCAACTGGAATGAGGTTCCATCGAAAATGGTTTCGCACCTTCATCACATTTCCCTGCATTGTTGTGTACTCTTCGTCGCCAACTTCTTGGAGAATTTTTTTCAGTAGTGGAATGTCTACGGTGGAAACTACAACTGAGAAGCTCTTCCAGTTTAGTATATCTGCAAAGGGCAGATCATAATAGTTGGCAATGATCACAGGTACACAACCATAGTATAAGGCATCTACAACTCGTGCTGTGTTAACTTCAAACCCTTTAACATGAAGGCAGAACTTGCTCCCGAGCATCGCATCAGAGTAGGGTGTCTTGAGTCGACCTGAGTTTACGAAAATCTTGGAATCATTTCTCCATGTTTCGATAAGTTTGGCGCGCACTGGTGAGTTCATTGATCCAGCAAAGAAAGCCAGTGTTTTCCTAAACATCGATTAGGAATTGCTTAAGAGGATTATAATGCCATGAAACTATCTATCTATGTAAAGAAATTGCAGTACCTAGCAGACAAATTAACTTCTGGGGGATCTCCATTTCGCGTCCAAATTTGCGGCATAGACACATCTTTGTGAGCAATATACCCAGAAAGATAATAATTTGACGAGCACACAACTTGAATGGAATTATACTTCACTTCCTCAGCTTTATCCATAGCTGATCTTCCTACGGAATGGCAAGCTACATAAAAGTGATCAGCGCCGCCACTCCGGTTCCAGTACGGATAATTCTGGGTAATGTTGTAGACATAAGACTTGACAAAATCCGGTATGCCTCCAACACTGACTCTCGGGTCATGGCGCAACCTTGTGATGGAGAAAGGCATGAAGAAGAGATCTGCCTCTGAAGGGTCCTTGGTGATGAAATGACTCTTCATGAGAACCATCTTATAGTAACTTTCACTGGCGTAGTTGCCCCCTGGTTCGGAGTCCACCGGCGAAAATACATGGGCAAACGGATCATCTTCCCTGTGAGGATAAACATATATCTTAAAGCTCCCATTCATCTCTTTATAGTCTTCCAGAAAGATTTCTTTGTCATGGAACACCTCTTTGTTCACATGTTTTCCTGAATCATGACAACCAACAATTTCCAATTTCTACGTCAAACATAAATTCTAGTCATATATTGATCACTTCTTCATATTTCTGTTGCTATCCTTACAAAGGTCCATTTAATTTAGTTATGTTCACTAGTTCAAATCTTTCGTCGGCATGAAGATTCACGACAAACTATTTCGCACAAGGTTAGTCGAAAAAGATACTAAAAACCAGACTATTTGCAGCATTCACTACTATATGCTTGAAATAAATTCTTCCCAAGTAAAATTTAAATTTTGTAACTATTTGGTCATGTATTCAAAAGTTATTGAAGCTTGACTGATGTAAGCTTGAACTTGAATAACAAGAAGTTTGTTTGAAATACTCAAAAGGAATTAAACAAGTTGGTTTCTCGGCGTGTAGTTTTTGTAAAGTATGGGATTTCAAACAACTTCAAAAACTACCTTTTAGAAAGTGAAGTTCAAGTAAAACTATCTGAAACTGAAAAAGCAATTTTTCGCCTTTTAGATCTTTAGTTTTCTTCCTAAATTTGCAAGTTACTTCTAGGATCTAACTTGTTTTACAATTCAAACAAATTTTAAACCTCTAGACGCTAAACGGATCAAAATTCAGGTTTTTTTTAGTGAATAATGCTCGACTCTTACCTTCAAAAACAGAAAACATTTTCAATCTCAAATGAATGAAACCTTAATGCTCAAAACATAATCAAGGGAGTGATTTGTGCACAACATAATTACAGAAGTGATTTCACAACATAATTATGAGAGTAATTTGTGTATATTTCCTAATTGCACAATATTCCTTAACAATTGATAAGTGTTCATTTAGGCATTAGTTAGTATAGGTTATTATGAGTAATTGGACTGTATTTATCTTGTTTTATGGTAATAAATGCATATTTTAAGGATTTGGTGATTTATTGGAATAATATGAAAATATATATCTAATTATATTTGATTTTCGTTTTTAGGTGAAACGGAATGCACGGTTGGATCCGGGGCGGAAAAATACTCATAATAGAATATACACTTGCAGTAATCGAATGTCGGTGGGTTTATCTCAAAGTATGCGCTGACAGCAGGGTAATTGGAGTCTTGCACGCATCCATATGACAAATTCCAATTTATTTTTAGCCACGTGGCAGTCACCTATTGGTCCAGCCTTGTCACACAGCTTTCCTAGCCAATCAGAAGCCAACACGTGTCTGGTCAACTCTTTAACGCGCTCTTGCCCGCCATGTTGCACAGTCCACATCTGCTTTTCTTCGGTCGCTTGATCTTCCTCGAGATGCGTGTTTCCACCAACTCCCATAATTTCGCACGAACTCGTCCTCTCAGCGCCTGCGTGTTCGACCACTCATGCGCAGACACGTGACGTACTCTCACTCGTCCAGCACGTCACGCACAGTAGATCAGGCAACGCCACGTCAGCGCGCTTCAGCCACTCAACCAAACCAGCGCTGGCAAGTGTACAAAACGTGCAAAAAACGCCCAAAATATTCCCAGATGCGAAAATCACTCCCAAAACTATGAAAATTGGTTTCCCTCAACTCCAGAGACCAAATTTTAGGAATATATATTAGGACTTAGGGATTAGAGGAAGGAGGATCTATTATTTATTTTTCTTTTAGTTTAGTTTAATTATGTCTAGCTAGTTTCTTCAACTAGGTTGAAGGTAGATCGGTTAAGCCTACGACTTGGGAATCCTTTATGAGATTTATTTATTTTTAATTATTATTGATTCTTTTCTATGATTTATTTTCTTTGGTATTATTTGAACAATTGAAGTTAAACACTAGTTTAAACCTTGATTTACATGTCCATGAGTCGTAAGTACCCATCCTTGTGTGACAAGACCACACTAGTGGCAATTGACCCTACTAATTTATTATACCCTTTTGGGACCAGTTAAATACCTTAGGGATCTAGGCTAAATCAGGAGCACTAGCAATTCGGTTGTATAGGTGTAGTGCATTCACAAATCGAAGTAATGCGACTAATGCGTTAAATCTGGAGCACTAGCGATCAAGTTGCATGTTTGGTTAAGGAAGTAGTCAACGGTCATACCTTGGCTGTCGAGATTAGGAAGTGCAAGGAACTGAGTGCGTCACTGAGTCTATAGCTGCACTAGATTAGTTCTCATCTTTTATAAAACGACAATTAATAAAATCAATCCCAATTTGTATGGCAAGACTATGAAACTGGATACCTAGACTTCTATCCTTTCATTTGATTTCCTTATTTTCGAAATATTTATATTTCCCCTTTTTTATATTTTTCTTACCTAAGAAAGACACCAATCTCTGTGGGATTGATCATTTACAACTATCTACAAAATAGTTGGTTTAGGAAATACATTTTATTGACGAGCTCGGCGCGCGTCAATTTTTGGTGCCGTTGCCGGGGATTGGTTTTTCTTTCTTTGGTTTTTTGTTGTATATTTATTTATTATTATTTTTATTTTTTGTATCTAGCCCCTTGTTTCTAACACTTTTGCAGGAAATTTCTTAATGGCCTCCTACTATCATAATTATGATCGATTTGAAGACTCATACTTTTATGGTATGAATGGGGTAGGTATGTCACATAATGGACATCAATTTTCTAACTCGCATTATTTTATGCAACAGGTCGAGGTTTGTGATTTTTGTGGGGAATATTTTCATCCCACGTATGCATGTCCTTACCATCCGAGGTATGGAAATCATCCCTGTTCTAGCTATGCATCACCACAACCCGACTTCTATATGTCTAGGCCAAGTCCACAGATTCCTCAACAAGAACGGAGAACCATTAAAGACATTGAGAAAGATATGATCTCCAATTGACTTTCTCTAAGTACTAATGCATGTCCCTTTAACGACTGGAGTAATTCATCACATCAGCCTGACATATTTAGGTCTATGCGGAATCAACCTTCAAGGGATACTGAGCAAGACATGAACCTTACCGAGCAAGAATTAGACCAATTGATTGAACAAAGGGATCAATAAGCTGAAGAAGAAATAAAGTCAATTCTCCAGAAGATATCGGCTGAGACCATGAGTGCAATTCCATTGGAAAGTGTTGAGGTGAATGAGGTTACACCAGTTGAGGACTATTGGAGTGAACAAGAGGAAACAATTAAAGTTTCTTTACATGAGCCGGACATTATCATTGCACAGAATGAAACATATGAAGCTGAGAAAGAAATTGAAGTCATTTTAGAAAGGCCGGAGGAACCTAAAAAAGATAGCAAGGAAGACCAACCCCTGGTGTTGGTGAGGCCACCCACCCTCCCATGCTTACCTGTTAAATTTAAAAAGTGGATGGTCGCAAAGGAGCGTTCGCAGATCTTCTACACGGCTGACACCTTTGTGTCAGATGACCATGATGCGATAGAATCATATGTGTTAGAGGTCCCGGATGAGCTCCTAAATATGAAGGAGGGCATGTCTGCTGAATTGTCCAAAGTTATAGATGTGCCATTCGTTGTCGACATCTCGAAATGAGAGGGCATCACGTGATCATTCACGACAAGTCGAGCTAACTACTTTAACTAAAAGCGCTATTGGGAGGCAGCCCAAGTTTTTTTTTTCTTTTATTTTTTTTAGTTTGTTTATTTTTATATTTGTTTAGTGTACTCACCATTATCCCATTTTTGACTATTTACAGGTGTTTGATACTCGTTTGTTGAAGCATCAGAGTTGAGAGCCTGATATCACTGCTGAGGTTCTTTGGTATATATGGTTAGTCTGATTGGGATCTGGTAAGTTCTAGGTTTTAGATTATTAGGTTAGTTTTTGAGTCTATTGAAGGTAATTAGATGTATATTCCTTAGATTTTCTGAGTTGAACATTTTTATTACCGTGCTTCATATTTTATGAGATATTATAGTCCATTAGGTTTTGCATATTTATTTTTGCATGTCATTTCTCCATTACTTGTTTCTTTCACTTCCGTGTTCTTTTCACCTCTTTTCCTTTTATTTTGTAGTTCATAGCCTCATTCTTGTTTTAAACCATGAGGACAAGGTTTGGGATAAGTTTGGGGTATTTCAGGTATAGTGGAGTGTTGGATGAATGGATTAGTGTATGACAGGTATGATCGTTTTATTATTTTTATGCGTATTCCATGGGTTTGGTAAGTTATGGTTGTGTTTTTCTTTCATTTTCACATCATTTTCTCATTATGACATGTTATGCATTGCATCATTTAGGTTAGTAGTAGTTTATATTAGTTTATGCATTTTTGTAGTTATTTAGTTGCATTATTGAGTTTATGCATGTTTAGAGTCATTTTGTTGCATGTAGAGTTGCCTAAAACCTTGTTGAGTATTTTTGATTGTTGATATGAATTCAAATTACGCTACTTTTGAGACTTAAACCCTTTTGAATATTAGGAGTTGTACTTAATTTAGAGCGTTGTCCAACATCTTTGAGGTTGCTTATAAGAGAGCTAGTATGAAGTTTAGACATTGTGCTAGAGACCAAAGAGGCAGGCGGTCCTATTTTGCAAGTTTTCAGATTTCTAGGGTGCTAGAACGAAAATGTAGCTCACGTGAGACATCAATTCATATGACTTGACCAGTTTTTGGGAAATAATTTAGACTTGAACATGCATTGAATGACTTGTTTGATTATAGTGAAAGTGAGAAGGGTCAACAAGAGTTTTCTAAAAATTTTTAAGAGAGTCCCACAGATTCCACAGGAAAAGGAGCAAGGATTCTTATGGTGGGAAAAAGAGAGAAAAGCGGATTCCACTGGAAATGGAGCAGGGACCGTACTACTTTTAAAATGTTTGAAGAACATAGAGTGTATATATGCATAAAGGCAGAAGTTTATGAAAACTCTTTTAAAATAAAAGATTTGACCGAGTGCTTATAGCTAGATCAATTGAGTTATTCCAATGTGTTGTTCTACATTTTCATATTTAAGTCTGATTATCTCTCAGGTGTGTTTAGTCAATATTTATGGATAGTGTGTTGTACTTTTCGTTCATAGTCCCTTTTTCGGTGTTGATGCACCATTTATAAGAAATTCTGAACTTGTGTGCTTTAATGTAGTGACTGTAAAATCTTGAGTAGTTGAAGGCCTTTGTCTGTAGTGATTCTAGTTTTTGAAAGGGTGATTTTCACTGATGTTTGGACTCCATTTTCACACTATTTGACTCTGAACTTCTTTTGGGTGATGGTCCCTTGAGTAACAGATTTAAATAAAAAAGGAACTCAACTTGACTTGGTGAAGGACATAGGATTATTAGGATTAGTCATTGTAGTATAGGAGTAGAGTATAGGTTTTCATTCACTCATTCGCTCAGGACGAGCAAAGTCTAAGTTTGGAGGTGTTTGGTAAGTGCTCATTTAGTCATTAGTTAGTATAGGTTATTAGGAGTAATTGGACTATATTTATCTTTTTTTATGGTGATAAATGCATATTTTAAGGATTTGGTGATTTATTGGAATAATATGAAAATATATATCTAATTATATTTTATTTTCGTTTTTAGGTGAAACGGAGTGCACAGTTGGATCCAGGGCAGAAAAATACTAAAAATAGAGTATACACTTGCAGTAATCGAATGCCGGAGGGTCTGTCTCGAAGTATGCGCAACAATTGGGTAATTGGAGTCCTGCACGCTTCCATATGACAAATTCCAGTTTTTTTACCCACTTTTAGCCACGTAGCAGTCACCTATTGGTCCAGCCTCGTCACACATAACTTTCCCAACCAATCAGAAGCCAACACGTGTCCGGTCAACTCTTCAACGCGTTCTTGCCCGCCACGTTGCACAGTCCACATCTGCTTTTCTCCGGTCGCTTGATCTTCCTCAAGATGCGTGTTTCCACCAACTCCCACAATTTTGCACGAGCTCGTCCTCCCAGTGCCTGCGTGTTCGGCCACTCACGCTCAGACACGTGGCGTACTCTCACTACAGCTCATCCAATCAGGCAACGCCACGTCAGCGCGTTTCAGCCACTCAACCAATCCAGCTCTGCCAAGTGTACAGAATGTGCAGAAAACGCCCAAAATACTCCTGGATGCAAAAATCACTCCCGAAACTACGAAAATTGGTTTCTCTCACCTCCAGAGACCAAATTTTAGGAATATATATATATATATATATTCCTATATATATATATATATATATATATATATATATATATATTAGGACTTAGGGATTAGAGGAAGGAGAATCTATTATTTATTTTTCTTTTAGTTTAGTTTAATTATGTCTAGCTAGTTTCTTCAACTAGGTTGAAGGTGGATCGGTCAAGCCTACGACTTGGGAATCCTTTATGAGGTTTATTTGTTTTTAATTATTATTGATTCTTTTCTATGATTTATTTTCTTTGGTATTGTTTGAACAATTGAGGTTAAACACTAATTTAAACCTTGATTTACATGTCCATGAGTCGTAAGCACCCATACTTGTGCGACAAGATCACACTAGTGGCAATTGACCCTACTAATTGATTAGACCCTTTTAGAACAGGTTAAATACCTTAGGGATCTAGGCTAAATCGGGAGCACTAGCGATCCGGTTGTCTAGGTGTAGTGCCTTCACGAATCGAAGTAATGCGACCAATGCGTTAAATTTGGAGCACTAGCGATCAGGTTGTATATTTGGTTAGGGAAGTAGTCAACGGTCGTACCTTGGCTATTGAGATCAGGAAGTGCGAGGAACCGAGTGCGTCACCGGGTCTGTAGCTGCACTAGATCATAGATTAGTTCTCATCTTTTATAAATCGACAATTAATAAAATCAATCCCAAGTTGTATGGCGAGACTGTGAAGCTGGATACCTAGACTTCTATCCTTTCATTAGATTTTCTTATTTTCGAAATGTTTATATTTCCCTTTTTTTGTATTTTTCTTACTTAAGAAATACATCAATCTATGTAGGATCGACCCTTTACCGCTATCTACAAAATAGTTAATTTAGGAAATGTATTTTATTGACGCGTTCGGCGCGCGTCAACAACTATGATGCTTAATCTAACAACAACAAAACCTCAATCCTCAATTCTAAATTAGTTGAGGTCGGCAACATGGATTAAACTGTTGCACTATCTGCTTGACTTAATACACTTGATTCCCTGCATTTAAATCTTTCTTAAACTCTATACCGTCCAATACAACACTTCATGTTGAACAAGAAACGGAAATCACAATTAAAAATTTAAGCTAAAAACATCCAAGAATGGTAAATACCATTGAAAAATCACAGAAACAAAACCAGAAACGCTTACATTTTTTTTTTCTGCTAACATTATCCACACATCGATTAGCTGTGACTTCGTAATGAATTAAATATTTAAGTGTGGATCTCTCCTCAAATCCTTTTGAAGTAAACCCCCACACCAATGAGTTGAAAGTAACTTAAGTGGGAACAAACGCGGTACTAGTAAGATCTAGGGACCCGCAGTTACATGCGTGAGGGGGCCCAACAAAAGTAAATATATCATTCCCAAACACTTAAGTTCAACAATAAAACACAATGCCAACATACAAAATCAGAAACAAAACAAACACTCCAAAACCATAAAACTCAAAAACCACATACCATTTGATCCAACAAACAATGATTCACTCTCTGGAGGCTCTGGAGGCCATGAAACTTCCGCAGACCCTTCATTGAAACTGCTCTCCTTAATTGGCTGAACCAATTCAGGCACCAAAAGATCATTTCTAGGGGGCCTATAATCCGGGGGCTTGACAAAATTATGTGATTGGAATGAAAAATTTGAAGACCCATGTGGGGACTTGATGAGAAAATGAGGTTTGTAATATTGGTGGGCAGAGAAGATATGTGAAGTTGAAGAGATGTATAGGACAATGTAGAGAGATGTGATGAGTGCTAATGTTGTTGGTATGTAAAAAAAGCCTCTAAATGAAGAGCAAACCATTGATCACAACTTGATACACTAGAGAAGCGTAGTTAGTTAATTAGCTCAATTGAATGGGCTACAAAGACTTGAAATTAAGAACACTAAGCTTTGAACAAATTTTCACAAAATTGAACAAGAGAGAGCGAGAGATGGTTTTGAAGGGAAGCAAAGAAGGGAAAAAAAAAACAAAAGTGACGGCTAAGCCCACCAAAGTCTTGTATGTACATCACACAAGGGACAAAAATCAAGCCCATGGAATACGACCAACTGAGTTGAGACCGAGTGAGGTTCGAGTCGTGACTCGGGTTAAGTCTAGGGAGCTAAGTTGCTTGATCAGTTGATTTGTGTTTAGTTTAATTAGTGAAATTACTTTTAAGAGTGGATTAGATGTACTTTTAACACATGGATCGATTTGGTCATAACGCATAAGTAATGGAGTTATTAAATGCACATATCGAGAGATGTATGCAAGCACATTTGGAGGTACAATACAACAAATTTTAATAATCGAATAACAAGTATATGTCTCTTAATTTATTTTTTTTTTTAGAATACATCATGTTATTGTATATAAGTTCAATAAAAACGGGGTATGAAGAGTTTTTTTTTCATGAATGAAGGGGTTGTTGTTAAATGTCCAAAAATGAGTTTCAAGAAAGTAATAAGATTTAAAGTAGATTATATGAAAAAAGTTTTAAATCACTTAGAGGTGTTGCCTTTGTAGTTTTATATTTATCAAGTTTAAGATTAGTAGAAGAAAAAAACCTCTAGCACTTCAATGCAAATCTAAGAAAAAGAGTAGTTTAACAACTCAAGAAAGATATTGAATTTGATTAATTCAACTTCACTTAACTAGTAGTCATAATTTAGAATGGTTCAAGTTAGAAAGCGACCCAATCGATGTGAGTTGACTCAGTTGATATTCGAGTTGGATTACTGAGTTTAATGAACTCGCATCCCATCCCAACGCTAGGCTGGATGTGTTTGAATATTCAATGTAATTTATTTATTTATTTAATTTTTTTTTTTTTTTTTTTTTTTTTTTTTTTTTTTTTTTGGGGGGGGGGGGGGGGCGCTCATGTTTCTTCCTTCGTAGTTTTTTTTTTTTTTTTATATCAATGTTTCTTTCTTGGTAGTTGGCAGTTGGTTGGTTGGTTTGAGAATACTGACTCAAAAATAAATAAATAAATAAATAAAATAACGTAAAAAAATATAATAATAATAATAATAATAATAATAATAATAATAATAATAATAATAATAATAATAATAATAATAATAATAATAATAAATGATGATGATGATGATGATGAAGATGATGATGATGATGTATTTTCATCGGTCCCTCCCACATTCCTTATCTTAGGAGTAACAAATAACAAAATGTGGTCACCATGGTTGGCAATTGGCGTTGTCAAATGAAAGAAAATTGAACGTGGGGAATATTTTTCATTGCAATGCGTTCCACAAGTGCCATGGACTTGACTGGTCTAGAGCCAATAGAGAATACCAAAAGATTTTATGGGTTGTGTTCCGGATTTACAAAAAAGTAAAGAATAATTTGACTCTCAAAGTTATTGCACCGAATTGTAATGAATTGTATTCATGCAATGTCTCCACTAAAAAACTCAACTCAGTAGAAACTGAAGAAACTCGATGATGAAGAGTTAAAACTTAAGCTAACTTGGGACACATTGATTGTTAATGTAATTGAAATTGTATTAATAAGGGCAAACTAAATACAAAAAGAGGCTCTTATTTATAAAGCTTTACAATACAAAAATAAGGAAATAAATAAGGAGACAAAATAGTAACACATATTGTAAATAAGGAAATATAACAACTTTATTGATTAAGAGATATTATTTAAATAATCTGAAAATCACACCATTAATTATACTAAGGCCTTGTTTGGTTAGAGGTGGAGTTATCTCCCGAGAGATAATTTGTTGGGAGTTAGGAACTAATCTTGTTTGGCTGACCAACTTCCCTGCAAGTTATCTCCCAACTTACACCCTATGGTGAGAGATATCCTCTTCATCCCCTCGCAGGAGTTGTGGACACAATTATCCCTTATTAATGACCCTTTTTACTACCCATCTCTCTTTTATTTGAAGGCTATTTATGTCAATTTATATATTTCGTTGTTTAAAAAAATGCACCTTCCATGCAAGTTTAAAGTTGAACCAAACATGAAAATATTAACTCCAATGAGATAACTCCAAACTAACACTTTCAGTTAGCAAAAATAAACCAAACGAGATCTAAATCGAGCGCAACGGAAGAGTTTGATCTATTTAATAGGCAGAGCAGCTTTGTGGCATGCATTAAAATCAAAATAATACTCCCTCTAGTAAAAAATATATGCCGTTTAAAAAAATTTTAGCTTAAAAAAACATTAGAAGTTTTCAGAATTCGAGAGAATTTTGTACCTCTTATATCTAATTTACCCCTCTTTTAACTCAAACATTTAATTATAATTAAACACTTTTCTTCCTGTCATTAGATGAACTAAAGAATTAAATGTGAGTAAGAATGTTATTTAAACTCATAATTAATTTTTTTTTTTTGATGAAACAATTAATGTTTTCTTAATATATGTGTTTTGAACAAAAAAAAAAAAAAAAAAAATGTCTTATACTTTTTACTCAGAGAGTACTTGATAGGATGACTCAGGGGATCATCAGATGAACAACATTTTCCAATCGAAGGAACCGCTCAATGGGAATGAGAATGAGAATGGGAATGGGAATGGGAATGGGAATGGGAATGGAAGGACCAACACTTGTTGGATATTGAGACCACATCATCGAATCGATAAAAGCTTGATCTCCCGGCTGGAGAAGCCCAAGTTTAGTGTGATTTTCATTTCAAAAACAAAAACAAAAATTGTTTTGTATAATTTTTCAATTCCAAAAGGAGGAACAAAATAATGAACATACCTCCCATAGAAATGAGGGCTTACAGGATTTACAAAAAAAATATGAAGGGTAGTTTGGCTGTCACAATGGTTGCACCGATGGTATGTACTCTTATATTGTAACGTCGCATTCACTTTTTTGTGTATGAGAGGTATGGATCTTGAGCAATGGTTAGAACATCATGCCTTTCAGCTTGGTTATTTGTTAGACATCGGCGTATTAGATCCTGTGAACCAAAAATAGAACATAACATAAAACATAAGCACAATGCAGTTTTCATCTCCAATGAAGAAACAATAAACCGACTTCGAAACTCATTACAATACACGAGCTTGAAAACTGCGCCCCCAAAGCTCACATTTTAGAGAAAATTTTAAAAACCATACTTGATCAAGGTTCACAAGTTTCCCTCTTCATATGAGCCACATTAAGATTTGGGAGGATGATAAATTGGGAACTTATCATATAAATAAGCTGAAACATCTCACCTTTGCCTCATTTAAGACGGAAGGACGTGAAGGAAACTCTACTCTGTGTGCTTTAATGATTGTGTCCTCACGGAGTATCCGTTCCTGTGTCTGGTCATGCCCGAAAGGCCTTTTACCAATGAGCATTAGATAGAACAATACACCGGCTGACCAAAAAATCAACCTATTTTCGTGATTAGTATAACATGTCAGCAAGCTCAGTAGGAAACAAGGAAACTTTAGATAAAAATTAGGAAGAATTGTAAATAAGCAACCATGGATAGATTACTTATTTCCTATTATTTTCAACTGTGATGAATGAGAAAATCTCAGTATCTTGATCATAATAAACATGGCATGTTACTTATCAAAGAACTTACTAGACTGTCAAAGGTTTGAAGAGCTTTGACATAGTTTGATGCTTTCCTGGCTGAGTATAATTTTATTTAACCTAGATAACCTTCTTTTGTTCCTAAACAAGCTAGCTCAAGTTATCAAATCAATTTGAATGTCGGAGTCAAATAGAAAATAAAACTCTTAAAACAATATATTAGAAGTTGGTAGTAAAGTTTTTCAAACAAAGTCCTACAAAAAAAGTTGATCCTATTAAAAAAAAAATTGTTCAAATGAAGTATAATATCGTGTAAATAAGTGGCAAGACTAATTCATTTTCGACGTCCTATTACCCGATAGATATGAAAATTGTGTGATAACTATGCAAACACTTCAACGTGCCCTGAAAACTAACCTTGGATGATATGAGAGGTGTCTTACTGATCTCGAAGCATTCAGGAGGTAAGTACCTGCAAATGCACAAGAAAGCACACATAAGCACAATTTTGAATATTAACTTCGACAAATTATAATAGTAGAACAAAATTCGAAGAATGTTAAACAAGAAAATTGTAGGAAAAAATAGCGGGAAAGATCAAAGGAAAAACAACGAGTCACTAAAATAATGAACAAATAAAATTCTGGATGAGTTTTTTTGTCCCATTTCTTGTTTGTGGTTGTAATTTTTTATCGGTTCCTCTTGTAAGCCTTTACTTCAATTAAAAGATGTATTTCACATAAAGAATAAATAAATCAAATTTCTTACTATCAAGCTGGATTTATAATGTATAATTATAAAGAAAAGCAACTAGATGTTTGCAACAACTCATTTTGGCAATTTTACAGCGCTTAAGCAAGTCTAGGTGGGCAAATATAATTCCATGAACCAGAAAACAAATTCCTGCATGTTTTAACATCTATTTCTCTAAGCAATGAAAAATTAAAAAGCATTGCTGACAACAAAAGTAGGCTTTCTCATGTTGCTTAGCATGGCAAGGACTAACATGTGGCCCATAAAAACAAAAGGACTCTAAAGGAGTGGGGTTCACAGCAGCTCTTGATATTTTCCCAGCGATTGAACGGTCAGATGAGGCTGTTGGTGCTTCAATTGATATGGGTTTTCTGAATTTTTGTTGTTTGATCTGATTTCTGGGTACCCTTTAATTTGTTAGACCAGAGAGAGCGAGATTAGGGAGTGTTGTATTTGTAGGAATGAAAGGATTTTGGAAAAGTTGCTGCCTTTGAAGTCTTCAATTATATGTTTGCAGGTTTATGTTATTCTCTTTTGTAGATGAGGTGTTGGAATAAATGTTTTGTGTGTTTTGATATGTTGGGTGTAATTGTGCAGGAGTTTTTGATTGGGAATGGACAACATGTGGGTATGTATGGTAGGCGACTCGGCCAGAGATGCTGGTTATGTGATTTACAAGCTTGCAAGGACCAACAGTCAAGCAGTGATGGTATGATTTCCTTGTTTAGAGTTGGATCCATGTAGTTGACCCTAATTAATTAATTAATTTGGGATCGAGGCTTTGCTATTGTCATCTCATTCTCTTGTCTAATATTACCATGCATGGCATGCGATGCTCACTATGTAAATTGTCTCATTTCGCAAGTACTACCTGCCGCCCTTGTTTCGCTCCGACGTTAAGAATCTAACCTCCCGACCCACTGGCGGACCTAAATGGTCATTTGCCCTGGGCTGAAGCCCATGGCAAACACCAAAAAAAAAAAAAAATTAATTGTAAAGAGGCCCAAAATTTGTAATAGCCCAGCCCACAAATTTTTGTCCAGCCCAGGTCCAACAAAAATCAAAACTTTGACAAAAAAAATTTTGGCACACCATTTTTTCAGAACAAAAAAAAATTGAAAAGTGTGTTAAAAAATTGTATGTTCTTTTGTGTGCACAAATCACGAAGTAAATCCAATGAACCTTGTAGTGACAACATTTCTCATGTCTTGTCAATGTCTTTAATGCCATTTTACAACTATAAACTTAGTTTTTGAACCATACAAAATATTAAAATCAGATTTGGAAGGGAGGAAATGATTTTTTCAAAACTGGATGATTGAAGGTTCTACTATTAATCTTGGAAATACATCAAAGCAAAGGTACTTTTAAAACTTGATGTTTAAGTTGATGTTGAGTATTTCATATTCTCTATTTTTTTTTGCTTAGAATGAAAATGATCGATGCTTTTTTTTTTCTTTTTTTTCTTTTTTTTTTTTTTGCAAACTAAAGATCCATACTTATAAAAAAAAAAAAAAGGGGGATGGAGATGAGTTTGAACGGAGAGAGCAATTAAGAGAGAGAAAGAGAGAAATTTGGTATAAGAGAGAATATTTAGGAGGGAGAGAGATTTGGTAGGAGAAAGAATAGGAAATAAAATAGGGAAGAGAGATTGTGTGTGTTTTTTTTTTATTTTTTAGGACTGATCAATTTTTTTGGAGGATAATGACTGATTTTTTTTTGAGGATTATGATCGATTTTTTTAGGACTATCTAATATTTTTCTTATTCTATACTCATTCATTTTGATATATATATGGCATATAATATACAATAATACATGGAAAGTTGGAAACCTATATATATCAAAGAAAAAAGTTGGAAACCTTTCAATAATAAAAATTTCTTGCATGCTTTCTTAACGCGTTATATGGTTAAATTTTATTTTATTATTTTTATTTTTGAAAAACATTGTATTGTTAAATTTTAATTGTCATTGTATGGTTTTTTTTATCAATAATAAAAATTTCTTGCATACTTTCTTAACGCATTATATGGTTAAATTTTATTTTATTATTTTTATTTTTGAAGAACATTGTATTGTTAAATTTTAATTGTCATTGTATGGTTTTTTTCTATTAACTTATTCTATCATTTAGGTTAACACTATAATTCTGATATGGACCGTCATGGAAGTAAAAGAACAAAGACAATTTTGTCTTTCTTTAAATCAAGTGAAGAAACATCTCGTAAGTGATAAACCTTCAACACCGGTTGTTGAGGTTTCAACCCACGAGGAAGTAGGGCCTTCACAATCTCCAAGCCAAGGTGTTGAAATTAATTATAATTCTCTTGAAAGAGACCGGGTTTGCGCACTCCAATACGAGAATATTCTGTCAACGTACGAGATGACATTAGACAAGCATATATAAAAATGGGTCCTTATCAACCTAGGTTGGCAGAATACCCGCGATCTCAATTCGGAATTCAATATCGCCGCTTTCAATCAAAATGGTTTAAAACTTTTCCATGGATGGAGTATTCGCCCGAAAAGGATGCAATGTTTTGCTTTCCATGTTACCTTTTTGAAAATGGTAATAAACCTCAATGCACATTAACTAAGGAAGGATTTAGATGTTGGAAGCGAGTAAATGACGGGGCTAATTGTCCATTCTTGACACATATTGGAAGCATCAATTCACCACATAGAAAATCAGTGAAATCTGTTGAAGATTTGTCGAATGTTACTCGGCGTATTGATAAGGTCATAAATGTACAAACTTCAGAAGATGTTCGGAAAAATAGGTTGCGGCTTATGGTTACAACTGAGGCCATTCGGTGGCTTAGTCTACAAGGATGCGCATTTAGAGGTCATCGTGAAGACTCAACTTCAAAAAATCGAGGAAATCTCATAGAAATGGTAAAGCTTTTGGGCAGATTAAATGTTAACATTGAGGATGTCATACTAGACAATGCTCCAAGAAATGCAACTTACACCTCACCAAAAATTCAAAAGGAGATTTTACAGATTATGGCTAACATGGTAAGGAACAAAATTCGTGAAGAAATTGGAGATGGAAAGTTTTGTCTATTAGTTGACGAAGCCAAGGATTCCTCTAGCAAAGAAGAAATGGCAATTGTATTGAGATTCGTAGATGGCCAAGGTTCAGTTAAAGAACGTTTTTTTGATATTGTCGAAGTTGAAAACATCTTGTTGCATCAACACTAAAAAAAAGCATATGTAACTCTCTTGCTCGATATAACTTACCTATCGATGATTTGCGTGGTCAAGGATATGACGGTGCTAGTAACATGCGTGGGGCATTGAATGGGTTGCAAGCTTTATTTCGTAGAGATTGTCCATATGCATATTTTGTACATTGCTTTGCTCATCGACTACAACTAGCATTAGTCGCGAAGCTTCTAAAAAAGAACCATCGATTTGGGTATTCTTTTTGAAGATGACATCTATTGTCAACCTTATAGGTTCTTCTCCAAAACGTCTTGCCGAGTTACAAGCTTTTCAAGCCATGGATATTGCGTATGGTGGCTAGTGGTGAACGTGAAGCTGGGAAAGGAGCTAATCAGATTGGAAACTTACAAAGAAGCGGGGAGAAACACGGTGGAGCTCTCATTTTGATTCTATTTGTAGTGTGATTGATATGTATTGGGCAACTATGCAAGTGCTTGAAAAAATGACTCGTGATGGATCTACAGATGATATTTGTGGTGAAGCAAAAGGTGTTTTAATTATTATGAAATCTTTTGATTTCGTATTCATGTTGCATGTGATGCATAGAATCATGGGAATTACTGATATACTTTGTCGAAACTTGCAAGAAAAATCTTTGGACATTTTGAATGCATTAGATTCAATTGCTGCGATAAAAAAACTTCTTCTCAGTTTACGAAATGAAAGCTTTGATCACATTTTGAAGTGTGTGGAGTCAGTTTGCAGGGTTTATAGAATTGAAATACCTGATATGAATGCTTGTTACAAAGAGGGCCTTTGGTCGTTCTTGTCAAGCAAAAAGTCTCGTCACGATTGGACATCACTATCACTTTGATTTGTTCAATTCCGCAATTGATTATCAGTTGGAAGAGTTGAATTCTAGATTTAATGATGATGCATTAGAAATTCTTAAGCTGAGTCATGCTTTACTTCCAAATGACAAATTCAGATCATTTGATGTCAATCAAATATGCACTCTTGCAAATAAGTTCTATCCTAGATTTTAGTAACCAAGAAGTGCATTATTTGAGATGTCAATTGGAGCATTATAAGGTTGATGTACTTCACCATGAGTATTTTCAAAATTTGTCATCAATTTCTGAATTGTTGGAGACGTTAATACGAACAAATAAGTCGCATCACTACAACTTGGTTGATAGACTGATTCGTCTTGTTTTGACTCTTCCCGTATCTACATCATCAGCAGAGCGAGTTTTCTCAGCTATGAAGCGTATTAAGACTGATTTACGAAGTAGAATGGATGAAGATTTCTGCGAGATGCTTTGATCATTTATATTGAACGAGAATTATTGAAAATATCAATGTAGATGCGATAATTGATGAATTTTGTTCATTAAAGAAGAGGAGGGTGCAACTTAAATAGGTTCGTTTCTTCACATCTTGATACATATATCATTTACTATTTATATTATTTTTTATTCTTTATATGATTTTATATTTACTTCTCTATTGTTTTTGTTTGCAGTGCTATATTGTGGCTAGTTGTAACAAGTTGGCATCAATTTTTGCACACTTAAAAATTTAAGGTACTTCAATTGAACTCATTAGCTAATAATTTTATTGTTCTGATTTGATTTATAATGATTGTTCTTGTTTTAGTATGTTTTTTATTTACTTAATATTTTGTGGCTTAATTTATGGGATAAATAATGTTAATTTAATGTTTGTAACCTACTAAAAAAATTTAACATATGTATATTAATGTGGTATAAAAGTACAAAAAATGGACAATTTAATTATAGCCCAGGGCTATGAAAAATCCTGGGTCCGCCCCTGTCCCGACCATTGTTTCTTACGTCTCTGCAGAGCCTCTTCACTGTACCATCTCTAAGCAATCTCAGTGCTGCCTCCACACCGTCCCATTTATCAATGGTACCATCCAATTTGAGATTCACGGCGGCAACCATGTCACGCAGATTAAAAATATGATTAAAAAAAAGGATAAAAGTAAACATGGGGAATTGAAAAAGATAGAATAAAGAAAAAAAACCACAATGATATTGGACATGGCACTTATTCGTCATTTTTATAAAGAAAGAAGACAAACAGAAGAGAGGACAGTAGACTAGACGATGAACTAACAATACTCGACGATAGTGAGGCCTTGAAAAAAAAAAACCCATTTCAGATGGATTCCCTTGCAATGTATCTAAGTGGGTACATTACATGATATGATCTCTGGTCATCAGGGGGTTGAATGAATAAAATGGAACATTAATTAGCAAACAATGTCATATTCCTTACAAACAACAAAGATTAAGGGAAAAAACCATTATTGACAGCATACTTTCATAAAAAAAAAAATAAAAAAAAAAAATAAAAAAAAGTATATGCAACACTAGACCAGCTAATATTCCACGAAACAACAATTATGATAATGTAAATGCTAACATTGATGAACAGTCAAGTGAATGTAAAGTTGTACTATAGAGATCAAAGGACACTTTTTCATAATTTGTATTTTACAATAAATGCAACAAAAGGTGATACGCAATACATAATCAAGAGACACATGTAGTCATCAGTACAACTAAATAAAAAGTATATCAACAAGTTTCAAATGGATTTGGTAGTTTCTAACTTTCTTATCATCCAATAATAACAATGGTTTTCCATATAAAATATGTTTGCAATTTTATAAAAGAAAGAACTCTCATTGTTTTCACTAACTTGGTTGTTCAATGCTTCCCTACTTCATTGAAGTGCATCTGAAGTCAACGGGGGTTGTATCAGCTCAACAAACTCATAATTTTTTTATAAAATGACGAATTAAAATTCTTGTCCATGTAAAACATGTTTGTCATACTATAGAATGACAAATGCTCAAGATCTTATTTACTTATCAAAAAGAGAACTTTATCAGATTAAACTAAAAACAAATCCCACACTACACAAGATCACGCTTGGCATCATAAAAAAAGAGAGGTAATAGGAACGAAGAACACCCCTGAAGTCCTCAATGGCGAATTAATCCAAATCCCCAAACAATTTAATTAACTTGTTAATCACGTAAAACTATATAAAAAAAGATACGGTAAAAAATTGACATCTCAAGCAATGCATGTTTCATTTTGAGCATTATGTCCTTCAAACTGGGAGCCGCAATAAAATATTACATGAGCGTGAAAGAGAGAAATTGTGCTCTTTGGAGAGACAAATCGAGAGATCGAGAGAGAGAGAGAGAATGAATGAGCGAATTGTGGATTTTGGACCTTAGAGAGCGAGAGAGCGTGCGTGCGTTCTTTCTGTCTGTGTTCGACGGACCAGTTTTTTTCCTTTTATATAGAGTGGGCCCAATCAAGGTTTTTTTTTTTGATATAAAGTGGGCCCAAGCAAGTTATGTGGTGATTTCTCAAGTAAAAAAAAAATGGTGATTAGCCATGTAGATCGAGTTCAACAAAATTGACAGACCATGCTGTGCCCTTGTTGTTGGGAAATGTGCCCTAGGTCAATTTATTAATAGTCTTTATTAATATATTTTAGTTAATAAAATAGAGAATTTCATTTGTTGTTTATTATAATTGATTTGCATGTTTACATTATAATAAGATCCATGGGTATTTACAGAAATATCCTAAATGTCCCTAGTCGATTATTATACTGGGAACTATAATAAATTAAGACTAGTGAGTCTTGATTGATGATCATACGATGATCATACATATAGGAATACGAATCAAGATCATGAGTACTTGTTAGAGAACATAGTACTGGACCGACCCGCTATGAGAACATCACATGGATTAAGTCATAGTTGTTTCTCATAATATGTAAATTATTCAATCCTCTGACTTGAGATTACCAGAGACTTCAACATTAAGAATACAGTGATTTGATGCAATCAAACATTGTCTTTAACCGGACGATTATAAAGGTTGTGATTGGTTACTGTGTGAATAATGTGGTGAAGTTGTGTAATCGAGATAGAATTTGTTCCTCTCATATAAAGAGAGATATCTAGTGGATCCCTCGATGTGTTAGACTGTTAAAAGGCCTAGTCTAAGTGAATTGATATTGATTAATGTCACTTTGATGTTTTCAGTCTACCTAGAAATCGAGACTAGTACGATTGAACATGTTGGATGACAATTCCATGCCTTATGTTTGATCAAAAGGATATCGTGTGACAAAAGGATGTTATATACATTATTGATTAGGTTGTATCGATTTGATCTTTGTACAACTTGGATAGTCATAATGTCTTGCTAGAGACCGCTTATAACTTGTATACCAAAATGTGTTTTGGTACACTGCTAACGTTGTATGAGCCTATTGGATCGCACACTAAGAATAGTTTTGCGAGATTTTAAAATGGTTCGGAAGAATGAATTTTATATGATAAAATTCATGACAAAAACGTCCTTGTAGTGTATTACACTTATACCTCTTTAAGTAGGGGTATATGTGTAATTTACTTAACCGCCTATATACAAGGGTTGTATAAATAGATGCTTTGAGTTAGAATACAATTACAAAAGATTTTTTTTAAAAGGGCCGAAACTCTATTTTCGTTTTAAGAAACGACTTAGGGTTTTTGGTATGCTTTGGATCGTTTTGGAGAGAAATAAAAGGGTTTGGTATTCTCTCGAAGCTAGCACTTCAAATCTTGGCCGCCGTTTGTGTGTGGACTGCTGATAGAAGGCGTTCGTCGTTGGCAGCGCCTTAGAGATCGATTAACCTTCAGAAAGGTACATTGCGACTGAGGTATGATTAAGTTTTCATAGTTTAAACGTGTTTTAATGGAATCAGATTCAGATCCTGTTGGGGTTTTTCTCAAAATAGTTTTGAAATCTCCGCTGCGCATGAACCCCAAAACCCAATACTTGTGCCGTCCATACACAATGGCGGTGCCATGGTGGCGTCAAGGTGCAAGATAGAAAAGTTTTTGAATTTTTAGAAGGTTCTAGTGCCATCTCCAATTAATATAGTCTCCATTCAAAAAAGTCATAAGTGAAATCTTGGTGTCAAAAAGCGGTCAATATTAGTCCCAAAAATTGTGTTTTTTTCAGTGCTGAGGCACCGACTCGACACTTCAGTGCCAGAGAACAAAGAGTTTCAATGTTGGCGCTGAACCTAACGCTAAAGAACCGAATAATATGACCCAAAATCTCAAATCCTACAATTCCCCCCATTTTCAAATTATATGGACATATAAATTAAAAATTATATTACGAACTAACATGACAAATATATATATACACATCATTTCCAAATTCGTACATAAATGAGAAGTGCTTTTTGAACTTAAACTTTTCACTTAGTGTAAATACTTTAAAGTTTCATCAGGTGTAATGGTGAATGGATCTTGAACTAAGTACCCTTGCGATAAAATCAAAAATATCACACAATGATTTCATGTAAGAGTGTTATGTTGATTGCACATTATGGCCTTGTGCAAATCTTGTCTTTCTTGAGTGCTCTAGAGTCAGTTAGGCTCATAAGATTGAGTGTCATAAATGAGTCATCAAAGTACTCGGGACATCCCAAATTAGATCCATTAGATGTCCTCGAGATTCGCGCGACACTTGAGATGAAAAACTTGAGAATAAATATCTTGGTTTTGATGATTTGACTCACATTTCAACACCATACACAAGCCTATCCTAAAATTGAGTGAAGGGAAGATTTCTTGTGCATTTCGCGGAGATTTGAAGGTGGGGAATCGATCAAACACCACCATTTAGTGGTCTTACCCAGCTCAAGCTCGAATTAATAGAGACGACTAGAATCTCAATCTCGAAAATGGTAAATCTCTATAAGCGCCCTGTGCGAGAGAACAAGCAACGCCCCTTTCCTAAGATGCCCATATGGTGCAAGTAGGGGTGCACACGGATTGCACTAATCCACGGATCCAGTCCAATCCGAACCAATTATCACTAATTGGATCAATTTTTTGATCCATTGGATTGGACTGGATTGAAAAATCACTAATCCGGCTGGAGTGAATTGGATTACAGATCCTACATTAAAAAATCGCGAATCCAATGTGATCCAGTCCGTTTAGTACATCAACTGTAACGGCCCCTATTTTCGTCTAGGGCATCGCCCGGCCTAATCCCATAATTAAGCCATAATTCCAACACGTAGGACCTAATTATGTATTAGTCAGCCTATACTACCTACTTCTTTCTCTATATTTAATAATTAATTTATTTAACGAAAGTCTTTACAAATTTAATGCGGAATTCTTAAATATTTTAGTGGAAGTAAATCTTATAATTATAAGTGTGGAAACCAGGAAATAACAATCACTATATATATATATATGCATATAACGACGAACATATATATATATAACAAAGTGAAAGTCAAAAATCGAGTGACTAACTCTCGTCCCAACAAGACAACCCAAGCAAAAGACGTATATAAAACATAATACAAAAAAAAATATGACCTACATGTACAGCAGCTCCGCGCTACGAGCTCAGAGGTAGTCGCCGATCTTCTCCTTGCCCGGTCTAATGCTGTTTGACGGACCTACACCCACCGTCACAAACTAGACGGTGAGTATAGTGATATTTAAGTGATAACCGGGGAATTCTATACTTCATTTCCAATTTAAAGACAGATATTTAAATGCATAATAAAGCAGAAAAGGTGCTGAGAAAGTAATGCATATAAATATCACGGTTAACCAAGTTAGATAGACTGACACAGGCTAAGTCGAGATGATCTACGTCCGGTCGGCGGTGAGAAATATCAACCAGCCTTTGTTCACTATCGTATGGAGATACTCTCAACATACTTTGTAAGTTTTTGAATATATATATATAGAACTTGCCAACAACCTCGTAGTTCAAGCTACGTGATGCCACTCAAGTAATAGTGGTGAGTGCCGGAAACCCCGAGGTCTAGTGACCCCGTGAATCCACCCATCTCTCGTGCAATGGACACTAGATAATCTCCAACTTTTGTTTCAAGGATTTCATTTCTAAGATTCTACGATATCAACAATAAGTTAGGCTACAAAGCCTCAAAGGAAATGGAATACAAATCAATCACCACAGTAACCCTAATGCATGCATTTCTAATATCAATTATAACATTATTCATAATCACATATGGCACATTAGGAAAGGAGTCAATGAAATCATCACAAGACATCATGCTATTTCAACATTCAACTTGAATAGAGCAAGGAAAGCATGATGGTAGATTACTAATAACAAGTCATCAAATTGACTGAAAGAGAATTTAATATGAATAAAATAAAGTAGGGAGTTCCCACAGTTTCACTTAAATATCATTATACTCACCGTCTAGTTTGTGACGGTGGGTGTAGGTCCGTCAAACAGCACTAGACCGGGCAAGGAGAAGATCGGCGACTACTTCTGAGCTCCGAGCGCGTAGCTGCCGTACATGTAGGGTACTTTTTGTATTATGTTTACTTATGTCTTTATCTTTTGGGATATTATTGAGATGAGCGTTAAATTACCCGACTTTTGGCTTTCACTTTGTTATATATATGTTCGCCGTTATATGTATATATATATGGTGATTGTTATTTCCTGGTTTCCACACTTACAATTATAAGATTTACTTCCACAAAAATATTTAAGAATTCCGCATTAAATTTGTAAAGACTTCCGCTAATTAAATTAATTGTTAAATATAGAGAAAAATAGGTAGTAAAGGCTGACTAATTAGTAATTGGGTCCTATGTGTCGTGATTAGGGCTTAATTACGGGATTAGGCCGGGCGGTGCCCTAGACGAAAATAGGGGCCGTTACAGTTGGTATCAGAGCCTAGGTTTCAGAGCCTTAGGGACAAATAAGGAAAAACACGAACTTGCGTAAAACATAATTCTTAGAAGTGGAAACCAAATGAACATCGCCTAGGAACTATATTGTTGGGAATCGAGTGAAAGTGAGCTGGGGAGTTTTTTTTTTAAGCATATGTGTTAATTTCATTATGTATATATATATATATACACGATACACTTCATAGTGGCTGATGCGAAGTCGTTATCAACATGCAGACGACGATGACGGACGCACGTGATACAGGTGACTCGGATGCTAGCGGCAGTCAGCCTCCTACCACATCTGATGACGACCAGCAGAGGCTATCTGACCGGGTGGCTGCTCAGGGGCAGGAGTTGGTGGACTTCATGGCATACGTCCTTTGCGCGAGATCATTGCGCTCACACGTGAGCGATCGCCGAGTACACGTACCATTATTACGCCTCCGACGACAGAGCCCACTATACCACAGGGCACCATTCCAGCGACTACGACTGCCACCACTCCGTTTGCCGTACCACCCTCCATTCCTGCGGCCACACCCGTAATCGAGACGCCTACTGTTCCGGCTACGACTGTGATTCTGTGGCACAGGCTCTCTCAGCCGCCACGGTTCCGACGACAGATATAGTAGTGGCAACGACGATAGCGACAGATGGGGACTTCACATCATGGAAGATGTTTAAGGACAAGTTTTATCAGCAGTACTTTCCGCCAGCAGTTAGGATGAGACTAAGACGAGACTTCATGAGTTTGAGACAGGGACCGGATGAGACAGTTATGCAGTATCGAGACAGATACGGCTACTTACGACAGTTTGCTGGGGACTTGGTCAGAGAGGAACTAGAGGATGTGCACTACTTTGGGGTTGGCTTAAGAGCTGATATAGGAGAGCATGTGGTCAGCACGGGAACCCGAACTCTTGGTGACATTTATGAGCGCGCCCTTGCCCATGAGACTTACCATCTGAGTAGAGTAGCTGATAGGGCAGCTCCAGGTCAGACTTGGTCGTCTGAGCAGATAGCAGAGTATGAGAGGAGGCGACAGAGGGGTAAAGCACCTAGGGGGTGGTACCGGGGGGCATCGGGATCAGGGACGACCTCACATCACTCGGTCGTGCCCCAGGCATCATATGCTACCTCTGCGTAGAGTTCAACAACACGGATCTTACCCCCACCGCAGTCCAGACCCGCACTACCGGCACCGGAGAGATTGGCACTTCTGGCACCACCAGAGACACGCCACCATCAGCAGCAAGGTGGCAGAGGCAGAGGTCGAGAGGGACCTCGTCAGGGACAGAGACAGACTCAGGGTCAGAGTTATCAGCGACAGCTCGGTCAGCCTAGACATGTTACATGTTTCAGATGTGGGCAGACAGGACATGTAGTCAGGGAGTGCTCGCAGCCGGCCGCAGTACATCCACCACAGGCCCAGGAGGCAGTACATATGGTCGCGCCGGCCAGCTCAGCCAGACGCCAGCGCCACACGGAGTCTCATTGAGGGTACGATTTCTATCGCTGGTAGAGACTCTTATGTTTTATTTGATTCCGGCTATACCATATCTTTTATTTCGGGTCGCATAATAGACGTCTTAGGACTAAATCCGATGAGGCTTAGTGTACATTTGATGTTGAGTACCGCAGCTGGGGATAAGGTTTATCCTAACAGCCTAGTTGAGAGAGTCCCAGTAGAAATTAGCGGGGTTGAGTTACCTGCAGATTTTAGAGTCCTCGAGACGTTAGAGTTCGACGCATTTTTTGGGATGGACTGGTTATCAGCATACCACGCACACATTGACTGTTACAGTAAGTCAGTAGTATTTGAGATTCCTGGATGTCCACTATTTGTACATCGAGGTAGTACACCGAGAATTAGTACCACGAGAGGTCGATTAGCGTCCAGTGAGGAGATGGAGACTCTAGTAGCTTTGTATGCCGTAACGGAGAGTCATGGACCCCGACTTAAGGACATACCAGTGGTCTAAGACTTTCCTGATGTTTTTCCGGAGGACCTACCTGGACTACCACCACCTCGAGAGATAGACTTTGTCATTGATCTTATGCCAGGCACCAGACCAATCTCAATACCACCCTATCGCATGGCACCAAAAGAGTTGGAAGAGTTGAGGGATCAGCTCCAGGATTTGGGAAATAAAGGATTCATTACACCATCAATGTCACCATGGGGAGCACCAGTTTTGTTTGTAAAGAAGAAAGATGGTAGTCTACGACTATGTATCGACTACAGACAATTGAATAAGGCCACCGTCAGGAACCAGTATCTGTTGCCGAGGATTGACGACTTATTTGAGCAGCTGAGAGGAGCACAGTTTTTCTCTAAGATAGACCTGAGATCGGGGTATCATCAACTTAGGATAAGGGACGAGGATAGGTCTAAGACGGCATTTCGCACCAGATATGGACATTACCAGTTCACGGTCATGCCTTTCGGGCTGACCAATGCCCCTGTTGTGTTTATGGATCTTATGCATCAAGTTTTGAGACCATATCTTGACCGCTTCGTGATAGTCTTCATCGACGACATTCTCATTTATTCGAGGACACGAGAGGACCACGAGCAACACCTCAAGGAGACGTTGCAGACTTTGAGGGAGCATAGGTTATTCGCCAAGTTCAGCAAATGTGAGTTCTGGCTTGCAGAAGTCAAGTTCTTAGGTCATGTGGTTGGGGCAGGAGGGATTGCAGTAGATCCGGCTAAGATTCAGGCAGTCATGGATTGGCCGACACCAAAGTCCGTGACGGAGATTAGGAGTTTTCTAGGGTTGGCTGGCTATTACCGAAGATTTGTAAAGGATTTTTCCAAAATTGCTTCACCGATGACTAAGCTGACACAGAAAGACGTCATATTTAATTGGACTGCAGAGTGTGAGAACGCATTTGCTCAGCTGAAGAGATTATTGACTACCGCCCCCGTGTTGGTGATACCAGAGGCTGGTCAGGGATTCTTAGTGTACACTGATGCTTCATACACAGGACTTGGATGTGTATTAATGCAGGGTAGTGGAGTTGTGGCATATGCTTCGAGACAGTGAAGATACATGAGAAGAACTACCCTACACATGATTTGGAGTTAGCGACGGTAGTATTTGCTCGAAGATTTGGAGACATCATACGTATGGGGAGAGATTCACACTCTATATGCGATCACAAGAGTTTGAAATATCTCTTCACGCGAAAGAGTGAACATGAGGCAACGCAGATGGTTAGAGTTTTTAAAGGACTATGACTTTTTCTCAGAGTATCACCCAGGAAAAGCTAACGTAGTTTCAGACGCGCTGAGTAGGAGACCGGTTGAAGATGTGGAGACGACCAATTGTCATATGACACGTGAGTATGAGATGTTCGATGTAGCGGCGACATCAAGTCAGATAGATTTTCTTACGGATGTTAGAGTTGAGATTTGCGCACAGTTGAGAGTACAGACCGTGTCCACACAGAGAGTAGCAGAGGGTCAAAGAACCGACGAGCCGTATACGAGATTCAGTGAGTTAGCGCAGAGTTCAAATTGTGTTGACTGGGCAGAGACATCAGATCAATGTCTGAGGTTTAGGGGCAGACTGTGGATACCCGAAGTGCCAGAGTTAAGAGACGAAATCCTTCAGGAGTCACATCGTTCCCAATTTACCATTCATCCAGGCAGGACTAAGATGTACTATGATATGAATAGACATTTCTGGTGGCCTGGGATGAAAGCGCGGACGTGTCGAGTTTATCGGGAATTGTGGAATATGCCGGCAAGTGAAAGCGAGCATCGTAGGCCGGGGGACTCTTACAACCACTTCCCATTCGAAATGGAAATGGGAAGACATAGCCATGGACTTTATTAGAGGTTTAGAAGCGCGAGCGACACGACTCGATATGGGTTATAATCGACAGACTAACTAAGTCTGCTCATTTCCTACCAGTGGCATCACATTACACATTTGATCAGTTGAGCGTGTTGTTTGAGAAAGAGATCATCAAGCTGCATGGGGTACCATTGACTATTGTATCAGACAGAGATGCTAACTTTACATCCAGGATGTGGCAGAGTATGCAGGATCAGTACGGTACACGGCTACATTTCATCACGGCCTTTCACTCTCAGACTGATGGACAGACTAAAAGACTCAATCAGGTCCTAGAGGATATGCTACGAGCTTGTGTGCTAGAGTTTGGCGGATCATGGGCGGAATACCTACCGTTGTGTGAGTTTGCATACAACAACAGTTATCAGGCTAGCATCGAGATGGCGCCATTTGAGGCTTTATATGGTAGACCTTGTCGCTCGCCATCGTGTTGGGCTGAACCAGAGGACATATTGTTTGTAGGACCTTAGATTGTTGTTGATCATACAGAGAAGGTACGACAGATCCAACTGAAGCTTAAGGGAGCCTAAGAAAGACAAAAGAAGTATGCAGACAAGTATCACAGTGATCTCACTTATCCTGAGGGAGCCTATGTCTACCTTAAGGTTTCTCCTTGGAGAGGTCTGCAGAGATTTGGTGTAAAAGGTAAGCTTGCACCGCGTTTCATCGGGCCATTCAGAGTTAGGAAACGGGTTGGAAAGGTTGCGTACGAGTTAGAGCTTCCTCCGCAGATGTCAGGTGTTCATCCGGTCTTTCATATATCGATGCTTCGACTGGCTGAGTCGAAGGCAGGCGCACGACCGACAGTTGACTTGAGTCAAATCGACCTGAGCGAGGATTGCTCATATGAGGAGCAACCTATCCAAATCCTAGACCGAAAGGTACAACAGTTAAGGAACAAGTCTATCCCGAAGGTACTAGTCAAGTGGCAGTTCCACAACGAGTCGGAACTCACTTGGGAACGGGAGGATTATATGCGAGACCGTTTTTCGTACCTTTTTTAGTCAGGTATACCCTAACCTGAATTAATTTCGAGGACGAAATTTCCATTTTGTTGGGAATATTTGTCGCGGCCCAATTTTGCTAATCTTGATTAACTGCTTAATCAGGATCGCCAATCCGTGACGTGGGGCCGCATGAGATGCGCACACAGACCAAGACATGTAGCGAGGTAAATTTTATATTTGTATTGATGTATTCCTAGTGTTTTGTATGTGTGTAGGCTGATTAAGTCAGTATTTGCAGCTATCGACGCCGAGACGTGGTCAGGGACACGCCTCGAGTTGTGTGCAAGCCGGGATACCGAATAGCGAGACTGCGGTAAGTCTAAATTTAGTAAAATACAATGTATTAAATTAATGCACATTAAATCATAGCCTATGGTTATAAATTTATTAAATTGAATTGGAAATATATATATATATATTTATATTATATAAATATATAATATAAATATATATACATTAAAAAAAATCAGAAAAATCAGAAAAGAATTGTGAAATGACAAAAAGGGGCTTTGGCTTATATGGAAAAGGATAAGGTTGGAGGGGTAAAGTGGTCATTTGACCCCCCAAAATGCCAACATCCACCACCGCCACACACATAATCCACAAAAAAAGAGAGGAAGAAGAGAGAAAGGGAGAGAGAGGAAGAAAGTTCGAGAGAGAGAGAGAGAGTCCGGGAGAGAGAGAGCGCTCAACGGAGGGAGACCGGAGGAGATCGAGACGACGACGACATTGGCGAGGTGAGTTTTTGTTGTTGATGTTGGCATTGTTGTTGTAGAACGTTAATGGTGATGATGAAGTTGAATTTTTTTGAAATCAATGTGTTAATGGTGGATTGTGATGCTATGATGTTGATGTTGGTGTTGGAGTTGTTGTTGTGTGGATTGAAGAAGTAAAATAAGGAAGGAAGAAAAAAAAAAAAAAAAAAAAAAAAAAAAAAGCAACAGAGCTGGCATTTGCGTTGGCGTCTCTCTTGAAAGAAAGAAAGAGAAGGGGGAACCGGTTGGAGACCGGGTTGGACCGGGTCTGACCCGGTCCAGCCCCAAAAATAATTAAAAAAAATTATAAAATAAAATAAAATAAAATAAATAATAATATGTATATATATGTATACATACATATACATTTATATATATATACAAATGCACATATATGTATATATCTACATATACACATATATGAATATATACATAAAATATATTTATGTAACAAAAAATAAGTAAATAAGTAAATGAATGATATGAAATAATCTTTCAGGGACTTAGGGGTGTTACGGGAGTTCGAGAGCGCTAGTCGGAGTGTCGCGAGGCCGGATAGCCATAGCTATCCTGTGACTTGTAAGTGAAACTGTGGGAACTCCCTACTTTATTTTATTCATATTAAATTCTCTTTCAGTCAATTTGATGACTTGTTATTAGTAATCTACCATCATGCTTTCCTTGCTCTATTCAAGTTGAATGTTGAAATAGCATGATGTCTTGTGATGATTTCATTGACTCCTTTCCTAATGTGCCATATTTGATTATGAATAATGTTATAATTGATGTTAGAAATGCATGCATTAGGGTTACTGTGGTAATTGATTTGTATTCCATTTCCTTTGAGGCTTTGTAGCCTAACTTATTGTTGATATCGTAGAATCTTAGAAATGAAATTCTTGAAACAAAAGTTGGAGATTATCTAGTGTCCATTGCACGAGAGATGGGTGGATTCACGGGGTCACTAGACCTCGGGGTTTCTGGCACTCACCACTATTACTTGGGTGGCATCACGTAGCTTGAACTACGGGGTTGTTGGCAAGTTCTATATATATATATATATATTCAAAAATTTACAAAGTATGTTGAAAATATCTCCATACGATAGTGGACAAAGGTGGTTGATATTTTCTCACCGACGACGTAGATCATCTCGACTTAGCTGTGTCGATCTATCTAACTTGGTTAACTGTGATAGTTATATGCATTACTTTCTCAGCACTTTTTCTGCTTTATTATGCATTTAAATATCTGTCTTTAAATTGGAAATGAAGTATAGAATTCCCCGATTATCACTTAAATATCACTATACTCACCGTCTAGTTTGTGACGATGGGTGTAGATCCATTAGCACTAGACCGGGCAAGGAGAAGATCGGCGATTACCTCTGAGCTCCGAGCGCGTAGCTGCCCGTACATGTAGGGTACTTTTTGTATTATATTTACTTCTGTCTTTATCTTTTGGGATGTTATTAGGATGAGCGTTAGATTACCCGACTTTTGGCTTTCACTTTGTTATATATATGTTCGCCGTTATATGTATATATATATATATATGTGGTGATTGTTATTTCTTGGTTTCCACACTTACAATTATAAGATTTACTTCCACAAAAATATTTAAGAATTCCGCATTAAATTTGTAAAGACTTCCGCTAATTAAATTAATTGTTAAATATAGAGAAAAATAGGTAGTAAAGGCTGACTAATTCGTAATTGGGTCCTATGTATCGTGATTAGGGCTTAATTACGGGATTAGGTCGGGCGGTGCCCTAGACGAAAATAGAGGCCGTTACATCAACACATATACATATATGATCGTATGTACTTCAGTACCTTAAAGAGCATCAACTTTAACTATTAACTCTAAACTATAACATCTAAAAAATTATGCTTGTTCTTTAATTCGTTTGTTATGCTTTTAACCTTTTTTTTGTAGGTTGCACATTTTTTTTATGCTTTTGTGAGGGTGTATGGTGAAGATTTGTGGATGAAATATTTGTTTATGTAGGAACTTGCATTTTGAAGGTCATTGTAATGACAAGTTTAAGGGAAATATGCTATATATAGATTTGTGAAATGTATGTTGTAAATTTGTCATTCATGAGATATATAATTCTTGTGATTCATTTGATTAAGTCTAATTTCATGAATCGTTGGATAGGAAAACGTCAATCCGTGAAACTTGATCCAATCCGATCTGCATTTTGCAAATTGAATTGAGTTGGATTGGTGAATTATTTGGACTGGATTGGACTGTATTTTTCTAATCCACAATAATTGAATTGGATTACAGATTAATCCTAATTGGACTAGATCCAATCCGTGTGCACCACCAGGTGCAAGAGCCCATTAGACTCGGACACTAGGTGGCTATTCTATTCGTTTCAAAATCTAAGTTTTATCTATCTACATGTGCCTAGCTACAGTTGGCATAACTCAGGTACGCAAGATTTGAATCCTTTAGTATAATAATCTAGTTCCGTTGTAGCCTGTAGATCCTACTACTAGGAGGCTGTTTAAAGCAAGCAATTAGATCAATTAAGAGAGCTCCTCGCCTTCAAAATGGTAAGCATTAAATTAAATGACAAAGAGTGAGACTTCAAAAAAACGAACAAACTAAGAGTGAAAGAAATAAAATACACATTTTCAGTACAAATCTCTATGGACTCTGATCACCTCTTTCAGCTTATTATTTCTAATATACAAAGCAAAGACAAGAATATTTCATACAAACATGAGAAACTCGAAAATGATGTATATGTGTATATATATATATATATTATACAGAGATGCAGTGCCATTCTATTAACATAGACTCAGGTGAAACTTGACTAGGGTAGTGGCCCCTTCAATCTCCTTCAACAGGTGTAATTGTTGTTGGTCAAGAACTTTTGGAGTACTCGATCAGCGTTGAAATTGCTGAGGCCCTTAGCAATAGAAAAGGCAGTCCATGAAGTAGGCGACAGACAAATTAAGAGCTAGAGAGATGATGCAGGGGCATTCTCTGATGCTCTTCAAGTAGTCAAAATGATCAATGGCGATTATGTTATTCACCAAAAGAATGGACAAACTAATAAGCATGCACAGATGCAATAACTTGGTTTTGCAGGCTACAAGGAAAGGTGGCAATCAGAATTGGTGCAAGCGCCGTAGGGCTGTTCGTTGACCATGGCGTTAAAAGTCATGATAGCAGATCATCAAGATGAGCTTGGTCAGTCTCTATACGTGAGGAGATTGGTTAAAAGGAAGCTATCACCTCCACGATCACTGCGACACGACAGATGATGAGCAAGTCAAGGACTTGGTCGAGACAGTGCCAAATTATAGGAAGCTTGACATAATGTTTAACAATGCAAGTGATGTTCCAAATGCTCTTCTAAATGTTGAGAACAAAATATTCAAGAAAGTGATGGATATCAATGAGTATGGTTCCTCCTACTTGGGGGTGCCAAACATGCTGCAAGGGTAATGATCCCAGAAAAGAAGGGCACGCGGTATAATTTTCACTTCAAGTGTTTCTTCAGTGATCGGCACCCATGCTTATGCAACATCTATGCACGCTGCGGTAGGGCTTGCACACGAGGAAAAGGTTTAACATATATACTTGATTAAGGAAAAGAACTAGTAGTTCCAAATGCTTGTAAATTATAATTAATTAAGGTCACAAGTATCGCAGATAGTTTCCAGTAAAAAAAATATTTGACTAGAGGGGTTCTCACCTGTTGGCTGTCGCATCGCAACCTGCAGGGATGGAATCCAAAACCTCCATTGCTGTACAACCACATCAAAGAATAAAAGTGAATCAATTACTATATGGCAGAGTCGACGCTAGTACTTGCCACCTCATAATTCAGAAAGTATGGATTTCATGAGGTTATTTTCATTAAAACTTGTACATTCAAAACTTTTCAGCTATTTAAGACATGCCATCAAATCTCAAATCTCATCCAAAGGCAAAACCCACATTACACTAGATTACGAATGCTCAAGATCTTATTTACTTATCAAAAAGAAAACTTTATCAGATTAAAATAAAACCAAATCCCACATTACACTAGATCACGCTTTGCATCATAAAAAAGAAAGGTAACAGGAGTCAAGATCACCCCTGAAGTCCTCAATGGCAAATTAATCCAAATCCCCAAACAATTTAACTTCTTAGTAAACCATAAAAAATCAAAGATAAGGTAAAACATCGACATCTTAAGCAATGCATGTTTCATTTTGACCGTTATGTCCTTCAAACTGGGAGCCCCCAGCCATGAATAAAATCTTGGACCACATACTGATTGGCAATGTAAGTTGTAGCATCACCATTGTGGGTTGAAGTAGCTGCCATCTGCATACAACTAAGTGTAACATCATTGCAGTCAATAACATCCAAGCCAAAGCTCAAGCAAGATGATATTTACCCTGACCACCTCGTGGGTTGAAATCTCAACAAGTGTTGGTTATCCGGCAGACATAGTGACCTATTTCGACATAACCTAATAAACAGTCACCGCGATTCTGTCAATTCAAAAGGAAAATTCCTGTTCCTAAATCCCACATTAGCAAACTTTATATATATATATATATATATATATATTCCAAATCGTTCAAGCAAATTCTCTCAGAGCCTGGGTCTTCTCCCAACTAATGAACTGCAGCGTTCGGAAGGCATCTATAAGAGCAGCCTAGCACATCCAAGGTCCACACATTAAATACCATCAAGAATTGGATATGGCATAGATAAAAATAACAATGTAAACTCCACAAGGAAACCGCCACTATTAGATGCTACTACACCTACGACTATGGCAACTCTAAATCTAAAATAACGCAACTAAACTGCCCAAGATCTTATATAACTCCTCTATATCAACCAGCCTTTTGACAGCATACTCGGCCAAATCCATTTGCCCACGGATCTTGCAACCATTTAGCAAAGAACCTCATCAGGTTCAATCCTCCTACCCTTTATTACTTCCATGGCTTCATCAAACCGACCTGGTCGACCAAGAAGGTCTATATAACACCCATAATGTTGAATTTGAGGCTCAATCCTATGTTCTCTAGTCATCAAATGGAAATATATATGTATAATACTTACAACTGTTAGTTTTGTGTGGGCCCCACACAAAAATAGAAAGTCCAACACATAAAGCAACAAATTAGAGTTTGAATAGGAATCTAACAAAGAGAAAAAATTGGAAAGTGAAACTTCTAAATAAAGTATATTAGAGATTGTCTCCCCTCTAATAGTACCGAGACCTTTTGGAGTAAAACCCCACACCTAATGTTGAGGTGGTTAAGTTGGGGACAATATCGGTACTAGTGGAGATCCACGTGCCCGCGCACGCAACGCGGATGGGGGCCCAACAAGTGGTATCAGAGCCGCGGTTAGTTCGTGCTTCGAGAATCTTTGTGGGAATCAAGATGGTGGATGATGATGATAAATCAAGCAATATGGTCAAGTTGATGGCTACGAATTATTCAATTTGGCAACCGATGATGGAAGATCATCTTTATTGCAAGGATTTATTTGATCCAATTGAATTTGGACAAAACAAGCCAGAGAAAATATCTGATGTTAATTGGAGGAAGTTGCACTTAGAAAAGCTGCTTTGGGACTATTCGAAAGTGGATCGATCTCAATATTTATCACCATGTCAACAAAGAGGTTGATGCACAGGAGTTGTGGAGAAAATTGCAGAATATGTGTGAGAGGAAGGGGGCTCAGAACAAGGCTTCTCTAATTAGAAGGCTTGTTAATATGAAGTACAAAGATGGGCGGTCGATGATAGAGCACTTGAATGATTTCGATGCATTGATCAATCAATTAAGTGCTATGAAGATTGTGCTTGAGGATGAGTTACAAGCACTTTTACTCTTGAGCTCGTTGCCAGAAAGCTGGGAAACCTTGGTGGTGTCTCTAAGTAATTTTGCTCCAGATGGTGTCTTGTCTTCATCCATAGTGCGAGATAGTCTCTTTGACGAGGAGACTAGGAGAAAGGATAAAGGCATTGAAACTTCACAAGCTCTTGTTACTACTTTGCAGAACATAGAGGCAGAAGTCAGTCTAGAGGTCCGAGGGGGCGGAGTAAATCTAGAGGCAAGTCTCAAGGAAAAGGAAAATTCTCTTGTTATCATTGTGGCAAGGAAGAACACATAAAGAAAAATTGTAGAATGTGGAAAAAAGAACAGAATGATGAGAAAAATCAAAATAAAGCGAATGATCAGAATACTATAGCTGCTATATCAGATGCAATTGAAGACTTGGTTGTGCTTCCTTTAGTTGAGGATCAAGGTCATGTCACTAATACAGATAGTGAATGGGTTGTTGATTCCGCAGCATCCTTCCATGCTACTCCGAGGAAGGATTTCTTCTCTGTTTATCGAGCAGGGAATTTTGGTAAGGCAAAGATGGGGAACAACAGTTTTGCAGATATAGTTGGCATTGGAGATATCTTTGTGCAGACAATTATGGTTGCACGGTAATTCGAAAGATGTGCGACATGTTCGGATCGCATCGAATTTGTTTTCTACTCATGCTTTGGACCTAGATGGTTACTACAACATCTTTGGGGGCAAGGAGTGGAAACTCACCAAAGGCTCAATGGTTGTTGCTAGAGGAAAATTGAGCTATACACTTTACAAGACTCAATTGAAGACCGTCAGAGGTGACCTGAACGCAATTGAAGATGATTCTTCACTAGATCTGTGGCATAGGCGGCTAGGTCACATGAGTGAGAAAGGGTTGCAGGTGTTGGCAAAGAAGTCTCACATTCCCTTTGCCAAAGGTAAATATTTGAACCCTTGTGATGATTGTTTATTCGGTAAGCAACATAGAGTTTCTTTTTCTTCATCATCTGAAAGAAAAAGAAATTTACTTGAGTTAGTATACTCTGATGTTTGTGGTCTCATTGATGTGGAAACTATGGGAGGTGGCAGATACTTTGTTACTTTTATTGATGATGCTTCACGGAAGGTTTGGGTGTTTGTGTTGAGAATAAAATGTCAAGTTCTTGAGTACCTCAAGAAGTTTCATATGATGGTGGAACGAGAAAAAGGCGTATCTTTGAAGTGCCTTCGTAGTGATGACGGGGGAGAATACACTTCAAAGGAGTTCGAGAATTATTGCTCAGAACATGGAATCAGACATGAGAAGATTGTTCCGGGTACTCCTCAACATAATGGTGTTCTTTGAAAGAACAAAGCAGAACCATCCTTGATAAAGTCAGATGTATGTTAAAAATGGCTAAGTTGCCCAAGTCGTTTTGGGGTGAGGCTCTCAGTACTGCTTGCTACTTGATGAATCGCTCTCCTTCAGCACCATTGGAGTTTGATGTTCCGAGAGAGAGTTTGGTGCGGGAAAGATGTTACTTACTCTCACTTGAAGGTGTTTGGATGCAAGGCATTTATGCATGTGCCTAAGGAGCAGAGACGAAACTTGATGATAGAAGCTGTTCCGTGTATCCTCTTGGGATTTGGAGATGCGAGTTTGGTTATAGGTTATGGGATCCGAGAAGAAAAAGATTGTCGAGGTCCGGGGATGTGGTCTTTCATGAATATGAGACCATAGCAGATTTGAAGACATCAAAGAAAATCATAGTTGATGATGATGATGTTTCTGGATTGGAGTCTTCTTCCATTACTGATGCCACACATGAGGGAGACTCATTTGAAGAACATGGGGTTGATGATGCTGAGCAGGAGGAGCAAACTCCTCCACCAACAGCTTTAGTTGAACCTTCACTTAGAAGGTCAGAGAGAGGGTTGCTTCCTTCTACTAGGTACCCCAGTTCGAATTATGTTACAATTACAGAAGAGGGGGAGCCAGAGAGCTTCCAGGGAGTTCAGATTCACAAAGACAAAGCTCAATGGATGAAAGCAATACAGGAGGAGATGAGTTCTTTGAAGAAGAACAATACTTATGAGTTGGTGGAACTTCCAAAAGGTAGAAAACATTTGAAGAATAAATGGGTGTCACAGGAAAAGTATGTTGATCAGGTCTTGAGCAGATTCAATATGAATAATGCTAAGCCAGTTAGCACACCTCTTGCTAATCACTTCACACTTAGCAAGAAATCATGTCCCTCTACTTCTATAGATATAGCGGAGATGTCAGATATTCCTTACTCCTCTGCAGTTGGGAGTTTGATGTATGCGATGGTTTGCACCCGACCAGATATTGCTCACGCAGTTGGTGTGGTCAGCAGATTTCTCTCAAATCCTGGAAAAGTTCATTGGGAAGCAGTGAAATTGATTTTGAGATATTTGAGAGGTACTTCAAAAATGTCTTTATGTTTTGGAGGGATATTGCTCGAAACCTACTTTGGAGGGATATACAGATTCAGATATGACAGGTGACCTTGATGGCAGAAAATCTACTTCAGGGTATGTGTTCACTTTTGCGGGGCAGGGGAGTCAGTATCTTGGCAGTCAAAATTGCAAAAGTGTGTTGCTTTGTCCACGACAGAGGCAGAATATATTGCTATAACTGAAGCAAGCAAAGAAATGCTTTGGTTGAAAAGATTCCTTCAAGAGTTGGGGTTGAAGCAAGAAGATGGGTATGCAGTGAACTGTGATAGTCAGAGTGCTCTAGATTTGAGCAAGAATGCTACTTATCATTGTCGCACTAAGCATATTGATATCCGATACCATTGGATTCGAGAAGTTGTGAATGATCATGAGATGAGTCTGAAGAAGATTTACATTGATAAGAATCCAGCTGATATGTTGACGAAGGTGGTGACTCTTGAGAAGCATCAGTCCTGCACCAAGTTGGTGGGGCTGAGTTGTTATTGAGCATCAAATATGATTGAGATCTCCCCATGTGTTGGAGGGGGAGATTGTTAGTTTTGTGTGGGCCCCACACAAAAATAGAAAGTCCAACACATAAAGCAACAAATTAGAGTTTGAATAGGAATCTGACAGAGACAAAAAATTGGAAAATGAAACTTCTAAATAAAGTATATTAGAGATTGTCTCCCCTCTAATAGTACCGAGGCCTTTTGGAGTAAAACCCCACACCTAATGTTGAGGTGGTTAAATTGGGGACAATATCGGTACTAGTGAAGATCCACGTGCCCGCGCACGTAGCGCGGATGGGGGCCCAACAACAACCAGTATGAACCAATCCCCCATAAGTAGTAGATGCATGATTCAGCAATATCTCTGACACTCAGTCATTGAATTCCAATCCATAGAGCCAAGCTCTTTAATTTCCGAACCTGATCAATCAAAAACCCGTCTTGCTTCCTCCAAGCTCCCACATTTCCCATACATGCCCACAATAGCATTCAAAATAATCAAATTACCTCTTCACAATCCATCCATCATTCTTCCTGATGAAATATGAAATCGACTCCAAGAAGAAGAAGAAGAAGAAGAAGAACCCGTTGCAATCACAGCATTTCAAGCAGCCACATCTCTCTCAGCATTTCTTGAAACATCAAAACCGCATCGCGCGCATACACAGACACCATAGCCGTCCAAGACACAATGTCTCAGGCATTTCATCAAACACCACCACCACCACAACAAAACCCCCATTTCAAAACATGGGTGTGAATCAATTTCGTCCCATAACAACCCCAACTCTCATCATTTCAACACATGTGAGTGTGAAATGTGAATCAATGGTTGGGTTTTGGGCGTACCATGTTTTTGTACAACAGAATAGCTGAATTGTTGTGATTCGATTGCGCGGACGAGCTTCAAAGCTAATAAGAACTGTGTTACTAGTCAAAACAAAAGTGTTTATTCTTTCCTTGAAAAATTATGTTGTTGGGTTTAGAGCTTCAGAGCATGAATCTTACATTCTAAGTACAAAATTTTGATGGAATCAAAAATATCAAGCGATTTTGAGTAAAACTCACTATTTTTTGGTCATTTACATGTATTTTTTAAGAGTTTTGAAAAAAAAATTGTTTGCTCTTGTTGTATCACATAGCCGATAGCTCTGAAAAGGTGTCGGACACATAGGGCCGACACCTCTAAAGGGGTCTCAGCTGGATCCTTCTGTCACCCATTGAGACTAAACCGAGTTCTCTTCGTAATCTTGATCGGAGTCGACCGACAACTCTTTAGAGGTCTCGACCCTGTTCGTCTAAAACTCACAAGCGACACTTCTTCACTTTTAGGATTTTAAGACACAACACGACCACATCCAACTTTGTTCAATTAAAAAAACACTCATCCAATAATTGGTGACCTAGTACAAGTGTTCTACAATGAATAAAACCAAGAAATGAAAAGAATTAAAGGGTGTTTGGAGTGAGAATGAGGGTGAGGGTAATAGGGCAAGCAAGGGTATTTTTAAAATTTTGAGAAATATGTGTGGTAGGACGAAATAAAAATTCAAAAATTTGGTCTTCTAAGCAAAAATTGGGTATGTTTTAACTGCTGGTTTAAATAATCTAAAAATCACACCAACAATTGTACTAAATCAAGCGCAATGGAAGAGTTTGATCTATCTTATTGGCAAGTGCAGCATAGTGGCGTGCATCAAAATCAAAATAATACTTGATGGGAGGTCTCGAGGGGATCACCGGATGTACAACATTTTCCAATAGAAGGAACCGCTCAATGGGAATGAGAATGGGAATGGGGAAGACCAACACTTGTTGGATATTGAGACAACGTCGTCGAATCGATGGAAGCTTGATCTCCGGCCGTAGAAGCCCAAGTTTCGTGTGATCTCCATTTCAAAAACAAAAATAAAAATTGTTTTGTAAAGTATAATTTTTCGACTCCAAAAGGAGGAACAAAATAATGAACAGACCTCCCATAGAAATGAGGGCAGATAAAGGAAGCAAAAGAGAACGGAGAAGTCCCCCACCAAAAAAAAAAAAAAACTTAAAACTTTACAGGATTTACAAAAAAAATATGAAGGGTAATATGGCTGTCACAATTGTTGCACCGATGGTATGTACTCTTATATTGTAACGTCGCATTCACTTTTTTGCGTATGACAGGTATGGATCTTGAGCAATGGTTAGAACATCAGGCCTTTCAGCTTGGTTATATGTTAGACATCGGCGTATTAGATCCTGTGAACCAAAAATAGAACATAACGTAAAACGTAAGCACATTGTAGTTTTTATCTCCAATGAAGAAACAATAAGCCGACTTTGAAACTCATTAATGCACGCGCTTGAAAACCGCACCCATAGCTCACATTTTAGAGAAAATTTTAAAAATCCTACTTGATCAAGGTTCACAAGTTTCCCTCTTCATATGAATTGGGAACTTATCATATAAATAAGCTGAAACATAAACTGAAACATCTCACCTTTGGGAGGATGATAAATTGGGAACTTATCATATAAATAAGCTGAAACATCTCACCTTTGCCTCATTTGAGACGGAAGGACGTGAAGGAAACTCTACTCTGTGTGCTTTAATGATTGTGTCCTCACGGAGTATCCGCTCCTGCGTCTGGTCATGCCCAAAAGGCCTTTTACCAAAGAGCATTTGATAGAACAATACACCGGCTGACCAAACATCAACCTATTTTCGTGATTAGTATAACATGTCAGCAAGCTCAGTAGGAAACAAGGAAACTTTAGATAAAAATTAGGAAGAATTGTAAATAAGCAACCATGGATAGATTACTTATTTCCTATTATTTTCAACTGTGATGAATGAGAAATCTCAGTATCTTGATCATAATAAACATGGCATGTTACTTATCAAAGAACTTACTAGACTGTCAAAGGTTTGAAGAGCTTTGCAATAGTTTGATGCTTTCCTGGCCGAGCATAATTTTATTTAACCTAGATAACCTTCTTGCCGAACAACCACATGCATGAAGTTTTTATTTAACCTGTTTGATGCAATTAAACACACGAAGTTCTTTTGTCCCTAAACAAGCTAGCTTAAGTTCTCAACACAATTTGAATGTTGGAGTCAATAGAAAATAAAACTCTTAAAACAGTATAGTTGTTCAAACAAAGTCCTATGAAAAAAGTTGTTCCTATAAAAAAAAATTGTTCAAATGAAATATAATATTGTGTAAATAAGTGGCAAGACTAATTCATTTTTGATGTCCTGGTACCCTGTAGATATGAAAACTATGTGATAACTATGCGAACACTTCAACGTGCCCTGAAAACTAACCTTGGATGATATGAGAGGTATCTTACTGATCTCGAAGCATTCAGGAGGTAAGTACCTGCAAATGCACAAGAAAGCACACAAGCACAATTTTGAATAATAACTTCGACAAATTATAATAGTAGAACAAAATTAGAAGAATGTTAAACAAGAAAATTGTAGGAAAAAAATAGCAGGAAAGATCAAAGGAAAAACAATGAGTCACTAAAATAATGAACAAATAAAACTCTGGATGAGTTTTTTTGTCCCATTTCTTGTTTTTGGTCATAATTTTTTATCGTTTCCTCTTGTAAGCTTTTACTTCAATTAAAAGACATATTTCACATAAAGAATAAATAAATCAAATCTCTTACTATAAAGCTGGATTTATAATAATTATAAAGAAAAGCAACTTGATGTTTGCAACAAGTCATTTTGGCAATCTTACAGCGCTGAAGCAAGTCTAGGCAGGCAAATATAATTCCATGGACCAGAAAAACAAATTCCTACATGTTTTACCCTCTATTTCTGTAAACAATGAAAAATTAAAAAGCATTCCTGACAACAAAAATACGCTATCTCACGTCGCTTAGCATGGCAAGAAGGACTAACATGTGGCCCATAAAAACATAAGATCAAAAGGGAACACCTTCCTAGTGGCAGGGATAAAGGACTCTAAAGGAGTGGGGTTCACAGCAGCTCTTGATCAAGTGAAGTTCACAGCATAAAATGTAACATAATCACACTAAACAACAACAAAGCAACAAACCTCAATCCATGGGGTTGGAGTTCTTTCATATCATCAGACAGAAAAAAAGAAAAGAAAAAAAAAAAGAAAGAGTCCATAGAGGAATAGAAAGAATTTGCATAACAAATAAGGCAACGGAGTAAAATTCCTATAGATGGAATTTCCAATCCTTGTTTTTTTTTTTTTTTTTTTTTTTTTTACCCAAGGAAAAAGGCTGCCAATGACAAGAAATATGAGCCCGAAGAAAATGAACTACATACATTTAAAACCCACAAATCATAAACACTGAAGTAATGATGTGCCACTCACCAATATGTTCCAGCACCCTGGGATGTAAGTTCCATGCCTTGGGATCCAACATCATCTTCAACAATCTTACTCAGACCAAAATCTGTCACTTTTGCAACACCAATTTCATCGAAGAGAACATTTCCGGGCTTCAAATCATAATGAATAATCTTTTGTGGTCTCTTGTTCAAGTATACAAGGCCTTGAAATATCTGGACAATTATGATCCTGGCTTCCCTCTCTGGAAGTGTAGGCGTTGCTTTAAGAATTGCATCAAGATCTTTTCCTAAATGAAAAAGAAAAAGGAAACATAATATTTGTCAGATCAATTGCTAGCATAAGAGGCAAGTGAATCAACATTTAAATGGAATAAATAGAGTGGTCATGTTTGTGTTGTGGCGAAGGATATATAATTACCACTACAATGCTCCAATACGGTGCAAAATGTGTTCTGGTCAATCTCGAATATATCCCAGAGACGCACAATATGATGATGTATCAATCCCTTGTGAATGTTATATTCACGGATAGCATGGCGTATGTAACTTTGTTTCTTCTCTTCACTCCATTGAGCATTTAATCCATGAAGCTTACATGCAACATATCTATACTCCACCAAGTCGTATGCCTGCAAAAAAGTCCTCACTTCAAATCACTAAAAAGTGGTACATACTATATACTCACAAATGTTCGTGTGTAGATAGGGCAAGTAACAAGAGTACTTCCTCGGGAACATTTTGAGTACTGGTATTCTTCTTTAAAAGATTTATTAAATCAAAAGTTTATATGTATATACAGATGCAATATATACATATAGGGAAATCCTACAATGGCGCCCAAATATATACCTATGTAATGGGAACCCGTCAAAATGTGTTGTGCATTAAATGACTTGTGCATTTATGACTTGTCGATTTATGTGTTGAATTCAAATCCAATGGTTGTAAATGAGATTCCCATGCCATGGCTATTTTTGTGGTTCCCATGGTAGTACTACCCATATATATATATATATATATATATATATATATATATATATATATATATATATATATATATATATATATATATATATAAAACAAGATAAGAAGTTTACCTTGTAAACTTCACTAAAACCACCCTTCCCAAGAAGGTTTAAAAGGGCATATCGGTGGTTTAAAATCTGAAAGTTATTAAAGCGTGAGCCATCTTCATCCCGCACACGCTTCATTTCACGAATAAGTCTTCCCTTCTCCAATTCATATCGGTCTCTCTCTCGTAAAGAAGTTTCTTCCTCCTAAATAATCAAAAAGGACAAATACTAATATTAGTGATCAACTCTGATACAGTTGACACATCTGAGCTTGATGAAATGTAGCCTAGGAAACAGGAAGTAAACATAAGCAAACATACGCGTTTGATGCTTGCCAATCGAGATTTGCAAATCTCATCCTGGACTAGAAAATCTTCTTCTGACATTCCCCCTTCAACATCACTTCCATCGCCTTTGTCTTAAAACATTAAAATCAGTTAATAAGTAGGATCACCTTGTACGAAAATGAATGTCATTTGATTTTACTAGGTCCAGTCAAATCCAGATAACAATGACACAATGCATTGATAGCAAATAAGAAAATACCTGATTGTCGTTTCTTCAAAGATTTTCGATGCCGCTCAATTGCTTCTTTCGTTTCCAATAAATGTCTCTAAAACAAAAGAAAAAAAAAATGAGATCAACTACTAGTCCAAAGCTCCTGAAAATGGTTTGAGCAGAGCACATACAAAGCTCAATTAAAGAAGCACAATGGATGAAAAATCTGGGCCGGGAGGCCCCCCTACCCGTCCCATGTGGTCCAACAATGCCGAGCATGGATTAGCCACACAGAAGGTAATTAATGATCAGTTTTATGCAAATTCAACTGACTTAGTTGAATGCATATTTCTTTATAATCAAACAGGCCTACACCTATGTTCCTTAGGATTAAATCATTTTTTCTCTCTATCCCAATCTTGGCACTCAGATACCAAGCAGCAAACCAAAATTAGTTGGACAACAACAACATAGCCTCAATCCCAAAATTAGTTGGATCAAACTCTTCCATTGCACTTGATTTAGTGCAATAAACCAAAACATGCACTTAAGGTAAATATACTAGCTGTCAAAGGAGGATTAAAGAGATCGTACAAGATGAGCATTGAGATCTTTCAGAGTTTGACCATCTTCCCATGTTTCAGATATAATAGTTCCAGCTCTGCAATTTAATATGGGAAAACACCCAAAACCACCATTACTCAATAATTTTATGGATTAAAGATAAAATAGTATAATTGGGAGTAGGATACAACTATATATCGCATAACTCCAAAATATCATCGTGTCTCTGAAAGCAAATCAGGCGAGACTTTTGGAAAAGTAGAAGCATTCGTTCTTACTTCCCATTCCTAATTTCTACTAAGTAAGAAATTGTCATGTCAACAAAAGTTAAGCCAAGAGGTGCCCAGTATTATCAACTCTTATAGTTAATATAAGAGGGGTACAGTTTTTGCCTCTCGGTGACATCATTTCCCATCCACCATGTAAGCAATTCACCAATTTATCAGACCCATAAATATTAACATATAGCAGAGTTTTACCTGATTACACCCACATTTCCCAGTCTCAAAGAATCCTGACGTATTTTCATCCTTGCTTCTTGTCTCTCGGCTTTTGAAACAGATATTAGGAGATCGGATATTATTTTGACTCTCTACATAAGAGAAAGAATTAAAAAATTATAAGCTACAGATTAATTGAGCACACAACAACAAATACCTCATCCTGGCAGAAAATGCACTTAAACACATGAGAAGCGCCATCATTTGACATGCAGCAAGTATACCAAATAAATATCTCAAGAAAGTTACTGGAATTGTTAAAAGAAGTTTGGCTAGATTTCATCTTGAGAGCATGGTGTCCTTCATTTGGAGGAGCATTACATAACAGAAGGGAAGCAGGTACCAAAATTTTCCATTTAGTGTAAATGTGGCAAAATAATCACATGAAACTAGCACTGATTTCCCAACTAGTTATCACTCATAAAAAAATATAAGCAAGTCTTTTTTGCAACTGTAATCTTTAGGAGTGAATCAACAACTACTCGATGTTTTAAAAACTGTCAGAGAAATAATAACTGCAAGAATGAGAATAAGACGACTTCTTAAGGAGAAAAAAAACAAAAACAATGCCAAACTGTCATGTAGCTGAAGGATTGGCAAAATTTACTATTTAACCAATCAAATAGCCCATGAACACTTCAATAATAAGAATTCCAATCATTTCTAATTGGAAGAATCTTCAACGTTTGAAGTTAAAGTATACAGAACTTATTCTGACATCAAGCTGCGCAACAAAGTTATATTTCATGGACCAAAACCCAAATTAGTTAATACCATGTTAAAGAAGACAATATGATATGATTGAACAGCATCATTCAGCACTCATTCAGTTGAATTAAAGACAGCATGCACCTTTCAGCATTCATTGGAGATCATCTATTAGAAAGAAATTCAAAGTCAAAGAACTTGCACCTTGGGTTTCATTTGCTGCTCTTGATCTTTAACATCTTTTAGTTCCTAATAAACACAAATAAATACTGATTAACAACTTAGCATCAATATATGGATCATGAATCATTTTTTAACCAAGAAATGAGAAATGTAGACCAAAGAATGGAACCTTTTCCAATTGATTCCGCATCTGCTGATTATCTAATGCTTCTTGACGTGACTTGCGCAGTTCTTCTTCCAAAGATGCAACTTTTGTACGTAATGATGTCTCGTCCTCCTAATTTTAGAGTGTAAAAAATATAATTTGGTATACAGTTAAGTAACTACTTGATTATGATCAGCCATGAAAATTTTATTCTAAAAACATCCAAAAATCTAAAGACTTAACAAAAATCTACAGTACCATAAATTACGAGTTTGATGAAACGTATTACAATTACTCACAAAATAATTGGAAAAAGAAGGGGCACAACACATACCTCTAGAGAAGCCCACTCATCATTTCCAGCTTGTTCTTTACTCCAAATCTCCTAGCAGAAAAGATTAAAAAATAATAATAAGTAAATCGTGATCAAACTGAGAAAAGCAACTTTCTAAGCTGCAGGAATACAAACATAGGATTATCCGTCTCAAATCATCATACTGTCAGAGCAAGTCAAAAGCATTTTAGTTGTTCTCAAATTATCATAATCTTACGTTGGGGGACAAAAGAAAAACCATGTGAACATATGCGCTGGGGATTGCAAGGTGCATCCAAAGTGGAATAACCAGTCATTCCCCGCCAAAGGAAATAGGGAAGATGCTGAAAATATTACTAGAAAAGTAATATAATGATACATCTAAAGCAGCTGAAATATAAGATGTAACTCAGATCACACATTCAACTACATAAAATTTTCAGCACTTTATGGAACTTCATTCATCAGGTTCACCCTTCATTTACACACTTCCACATATCTTGTGTGGAATGTTCATTTCCAAAATGGATGGTCATTTTGGACATTTCAGCTTAAACTGAAGATATGAACATTTTCGTCATGATACTTTTCCCTTTTGCTTTCACAATAGTTCACTACTTTGCTTAAAATTGATCTTTGAGCAAGTCAGCAATGTGCATATTACCATCTAACATCTCCTTTTCATTGTTAGCTGGGATTAACTGATGGCAAGGGGACAAAAATTGTAGAAAGCTATTTGAAGTTTTATTTGCAGAGATAATGTTAATTCTGTGTTATGGATCACATTGGTACAAAACAACACAGTCAATGACTAGCTTCCATCTTTTCGGTTAATAGAAGTCTCTTTCTCGTCTAATAATAGCAATAATAATAAAATAACGATGATAACACCAATAGTAATATGGTCAAGCACCATGGCTGTGAATTCTTTTGAGCAAAAACAAGTAGAATTGCACTCATCTCAAACAAAAATATTTGCATTTGCACGTAAATATAGGTGCTTGTCCATTATTTTCAGACAATTTATCCACAATGCCTTTAACAGGCATTATACAGGTGTCTGTTTAATTTCTAGAGTTTATATGCAAGGGGATGAGTAAAGAGCAGATAATATGGACAAGGCTTTCATGGCTTGGGATAGCTAAGAGGTTTGAGTTCTCACATGATTCACAATTTCACTTAAAATGACTGCTATGACCTGTAAACTTGCACAGCTGCCTCATGTGATCCTATCTATCCCAATTTATTTAATAAAATACACAACAAAGGAGAAAAGTGTATTGTAGCTGCATACCGCGTGAGATGAATTCTCAAGCTGCCCGTTTGATTGTGAAACCATACAATGAGAGATATGAGAGCGTGCTTGGTCATTGGACTTTGATCCACGTCCCTTGCCTGTTGTTGCGGGACGCCCTCTGCCACGACCTTGTTTTTTCTTATTTACTTCATCTGCACCAACTTTAGAATCCAAACTTTCAACTGTTCTTGCCCGTCCTTCAGCTACACCCTACAGTACAATTTTGGCAAAATTGAAATTTCAGCTTGAAAACAAGATCACAAAAGAAAAACTAATGTAATTCAAGAAAATAACAACTAAAACATGTGCGATTTATATCCTAACTACTGAGCAAAATGAAAGTCATGGTATAATCAAATAACCTAAAGAAATAACACATACGGTGATAAAGATAAGAAAACATAATATATTAAAAAGGCAGTGCACAAAAGTTAACATTGAAGTACTCAGGAACAAGTCAGGATCCGTAACAGCAAATGTTATATTCTGAACAAACTCAATCCATAATCCCAAGTACCTCGGGCTGTCTCAAACTAGTTGCACTGTCCTCTTGTTGAACCTTCCGCCTCTTCTGAGTGTTTGGTTGTATTAAAAACTCTCCTCCAACCTGATAATAAAACAAAGCACCATCATTTTCTGCACGATGCAGTACTTTATATGGATAAAGATCATTCAATGTTGAATGAATGCAATGACTGGAGAAGATCCATCTACCTCAACAAAACCACATGAGGACATTACAATACCAAATTTAATGTAGTTCTCAATGAGTAGTTTAGGTACATTGCATCATAAAAAGATCAATCTTTCGGAAAAGAGGGGCACTTTAACAAACATCAAACTGTATCGAAGTGAAACTGAAAAACTCACAAACTAATGCAATTCGAAGATATTAATCGCCAATGTTCGTCATCTACGCCTCGTGAATGCTAATGCAGCAATTGACATTCAATATAAAACTCGGGATTTGCGAGGAATCAAATTCTTTAAACTGATACAACTACTTGCACACACACATTATTAACTGAATTGAAGCAAACCAAAACTAGCTGACAATATCAAATTAGGGCTCAACTCACATCATCATCAGAATCACTTGAAGACACTGCCTCAACAGCATCTTCCCCATACTTCACCGACGAAACAGGCGGCCACGCCGCCTGTACAGCCTGCGTCGCCGTGCCCTTTCCCGCCATCCGAGCTTCCAGCTTCGCAAGCTTCGTGGGCAGCGAGGGATCGGATTGGTTTGACGAATTCGACGAGAAATGCATAAGCATGTTATCAGACATTGCAAATCAACAGAGACAACGCAATCGAAACCACCCGCAAAAACCCTAATTTCTCATCATCTGAACCAGCTTAAAATGCGCCATTTTTGCTAAAGTGCGCCGGGGAGCTTACGAAACTGTGAACGAAGGGTGAGACTCCATTAACACACTAATTGCTTCCATAGCTGACAAAATCGAAGCTTTTGAAGAGTAGTGTAGAGTTTTCAAGCAAATGAACTAACAAAACCCTAAATTGATGGTGTGAAGTTGAGCAAGAAAGAGAGGAATTTTAGGGGTTTTTTTTCAGTGGAGAGTGAGAGAAATTAGGGTTTTGAAATTTGAAGGGCGCAGACCTGCAAGAACAAAATGTTTTTCCTATTTTTACAAGCTAAAAAGTTTAGTGTGTTGTAAATGAAATGGACGTGGATGACTCTTCCTATTCAAACCATTTGTATTTCATCACTATGTGTGAGTGGTTACACATTTACATCATGTAATTGTAACTTATGATCTTTGACATTCTTGTAATGGCCTATATAAAGAGCTCACATCTATATAATGGATATACCATATTTGTTTCTCCCCTATCTCTTCTCTTGTTCAATTTCTAGTTCTTTACTTTACTTTCATAGCTTTGTTCAAAATAATTTCACAACACGTTATCAGCACAAGCTTGCTCTAGCATTAAGGAGATCTAGAAGTTCAAGAAGGCTTGTTAAGGAGACAAAGCTAGGAAAGGTATAACTTTTATGAGTCGGTTTATTTCTATATTATCTTGGTTGCTTCACTTTTATATGCATACTTTATTCATATACTATGCATTATAACGTCACCGATTGCGAAAGTATGCTATGTAGTTGCGTCTTGTACGATCTTATACATCAGAAATCAAAAGTCAATATGTGACATAATTAGTTTTCTCGCTATACTACAAACAATTAATTATGCTTCATTCTTGATTTTTTTATATTGCAAATAGTGTTATAAGTTTGGGTTAATAGTGGGTAAGCCTTGTCCCCGGTAAAGCTAAACATTAAAAGGGGGGTGCAACACGAGGACTTCCCAGGAGGTCACCTATCCTGGTACTACTCTCGCCCAAGCACGCTTAACCGCGGAGTTCTGATGGGAGACGAGTTATCCCATTCGAGGAGGCATGGTTTTTAAGTACACTTCGTCTCACCACCCAATCTGGAGGCAAGTAGTACATTTTGCATATTAATAATCAAATTATGAGCATTAATTTAATCATACATTTTACATAAAAATGAGAACTATTTATGATGTCTTTATTTTTTATTATACTTGATTGAATTAATTGCCTTAATAATATTAACAACAATAATTACTTGTCAAGGCAACGGGATGCTCAAATTATATATAAAGTATCTATGCAAGGCTATGCGTATAAATATTTATTCGTCAAATATCTCTTTAGACTCTTTAGAGATTTGAAAAGTGAATATTTCACTTTATATTATCATTTAGCCTCATAGAGCTATCTATATCAAGGCCAAAATTGGTGATACTCCAAAAGACTTAAAATGAGTAATTTGGGTCTTACGCTACAAAATTTATATCAGTCAAATATCATTTATTATTCTGCAATTTCAATTACCTCTATATTGAGGCTATGTAGAAATATGACTGATGAGACAAATAAAGGCCACGTGGCTCGCCTCGATGTGTTATTGCAACAAATTATCGAGCGCGCACGTCAATCTATTAAATATTAATTATGGATTGAATCCTTGTCTCGTGGTAGCTGAGTAAAATAATAAGATATTATAAATATAATATCACTCATGTCCAATTGGTTTAGCTTTAAATGAAGAAGCATATGTTGCATATGATGACCATGGTCGCAATTACAAATTTATGGACGTGGAAAAGGTGAAAAGATATGGTAAAAGTCATATTGATAATTCCATTGATAGTCAGAATAAAAAGTGGTGCACCACTGGAAAGGGTAAATTAGTATTAACAATGAGCGTTCATAATTGTGACATTTTTTTCGTCACGTACGAAAGGCTATGTTGCCTAAATATTGTCATATACATACCCAAATATTTTTAATCTTTTACCATGCCTTCAAAATCAATGCAAAATTATGAATTTTACCATTAAAAATAGCTCAATTAAGTATTGACACATTAAGATGTGTTCAAATATGAGCTAAATAAAGGCAAATAATGCATGTCTTGTTGGATTTTGGGGTTCAAACGCAGCGGAGATTTCAAAAAAATTTTGAGAAAAAACCCCAACAGGATCCGAATCTGATTCCATTAAAACACGTTTAGACTATGAAAACTTAATCATACCTCAGTCGCAATGTACCTTTCGAAGGTTAATCGATCTCTAAGGCGCGCAACAACGAACGCCTCTATCGGTTTGTCCACACACGAATGGCGACCGAGATTCAAAGTGCTAGCTTCGAGAGAATTTCAAACTTTTGTTTCTCTCCAAAACGATCCAGAGAATACCAAAAACTCTAAGTTGTTTCTAAAACGAAAAATAGAGTTTCGGCCTTTTAATAATTCTTTCGTACTTGTATTCTAACTCAAAGCGTCTATTTATACAACCCTTGTATATAGACGGTTAAGTAAATTACACATATACCCCTACTTAAAGAAGTATAAGTGTAATACACTACAAGGACGTTTGTCATGAATTTTATCATATAAAATTCATTTTTCGAACCATCTTAAAATCTCGCAAAAATTCATTCTTAGTGTGCGACCCAATAGGCTCATACAACGTTGGCGGTGTACCAAAACACATTTTGGTATACAAGTCATAAGCGCCTCTAGCAAGACATTATGACTACCCAAGTTGTACGATTATCAAATCGATATAACCTAATCAATAGTATATATAACATCCTTTTGTCACACGATATCCTTTTGATCAAACATAAGGCATGGAATTGTCATCCAACATGTTCAATCGTACTAGTCTCGATTTCAAGGTAGATCGAAAACATCTAAGTGACATTGATCAATATCAATTCACTTAGACTAGACCTTTTAACAGATCTAACATATCGAGGGATCCACTGGATATCTCTCTTTATATGAGAGGGACAAATTCTATCTCGATTACACAACTTCACCACATTATTCACACAATAACCAATCACAACCTTTATAATTGTCCGGGTTAAAGACAACATTTGATTGCGTCAAATCATTGTATTCCTAATGTTGAAGTCTCTGGTAATCTCAAGTCAGAGGATTGAAAAATATACCTATCATGAGAAACAACTATGACTTAATCCATGTGATGTTCTCATAGCGGGTCGGTCCAGTACTTTATTCTATAATAAGTACTCATGATCTTGATTCGTATTCCTATACGTATGATCATCGTATGATCATCAATCAAGACTCATACTAGTCTTAATTCATTATAGTTCCCAGTATAATAATCGACTAGGGACATTTAGGATATTTCTGTAAATACCCATGGATCTTATTATAATGTAAACATGCAAATCAATTATAATAAACAGCAAATAAAATCCTCTATTTTATTAACTAAAATGTATTCATAAAGACTGTTAATGGATTGACCTAGGGCACATTACCCAACATGTCTTACTTATTATACTACATGTACATTGTAATATAAAAAATATTTATCGAATTTAAACTTAGCAGAGGCTAATGTTTATGCAATATATAGTACCACTATAATGTTGTCAATGTCTTATCTAGAAGTTATTCAATATGATTTGTTTTATCTTAAAATTTAAATTCCCTGCATTACCTTCTGGATTTTATTTGAAAAGGCATACTGATGAAATAAATATCGTCATATAATCTAATGACATTCATAAGATGAAATGATGGATTTGATCATCAATTGCACGAATAATATTGAAAATTCATGTGGACATCAATTGTGCAACTAAAAGATTTTATCAGCTGGTGATTATAATTGTGCTAGTTGTTCTCAAGGTAAATTGATAGTTAAATCATCCCTAAGTAAAATTGTTGTGGAATCCCCAGTTTTCTTAGAACGCATTCAAGGAGACATATGTGGACCTATTCATCCTCACTGTGGACCATTTAGATATTTCATGGTTTTGATAGATGCATCAACTAGGTGGTCACATGTTTGTTTGCTTTTCGATCTGCAATGTTGCATTTGCTAGACTTTTAGCGCAAATCATTAAGTTAAGAGCACAATTCCCTGACAACCCAATCAAGACCATCCGTCTTGATAATGCCGGGGAATTTCAATCTCAAGCATTTAAAAATTATTGCATGTTTATAGGAATTACCATTGAACATTCTGTTCCACATGTGCATACCCAAAATGGTTTGGCAGAATCTCTGATCAAACGCATTCAATTAATTGCCAGACCTTTAATCATGAGAACTAAGTTATCAACTCCAGTTTGGGGATATGCAGTCCTTCATGCAGCATCTATCATGTAATTGTAACTTATGATCTTTGACATTCTTATAATGGCCTATATAAAGAGCTCACATCTATGTAATGGATACACCATATTAGAATGAAAGTTCTTTGTTTCTCCCTTATCTCGTCTCTTGTTCAATTTCTAGTTCTTTACTTTACTTTCATATCTTTGTTCAAAATAATTTCACGACATTTTTTTTTTTTTTTTTTTTTGGGTAGAGACAGGACTCAAAAAAAAGAGTTTTGTAAATCCTAAGATGAATGGCTTAATAGAGAAGGGAAAAAGAAAGGGAGAATGTGGCATGTGAACTTTTAAGGTATGCCCTAAAAGGGACACTAAGATGAATTTAGAAGACTTGATAGATTACGGTAATCTAATATTGTCATGAATGTTGTTATGGATTTGTGGAAGTGAGGGCTTGTTTTGTGTGTTTTGGGTGCCCTAGATCTAAATAAAAGTAGGATGGTTTTGATGTGAGTAAAGGGGGTTATGGCAGGAATGTATATCCAATATTCGAATACAAGTACTCATGATGAAAAAGATAAAAAAATAGGAGGTGGTGCCTTAAATTTGGAAACCCTAGATTGTGTTTGTGGAAGTGCTTATCTTAACCCTTTGTTGTTATTATTTATATTGATACAAATAAAATAAATAAATAAATAAATGCTTGAGAAATACATAAGGTTCATATTTTATCAAAGAAGAAATATCATTGTTGAATTTTTTTGAGTTTCCAATGTAATATTAGATATCAACTGCAGCAACACCAACTAATCCATGTTTAGGCACTTATGGCTCGAGAAGAGCATGTCCTCTAATCCATTTTTTTCATCAACGCGACTCAAGTTTAAGACCTCACTTAAATGATCTTTTTAGTCTAATAGTCCTTTTATCACTCGACCAACCGATCGTTGGTTGACGCTTTCTGAAAAAACCCAAAGCGGTCCACTGGGTTTATAATTCGACTTGAACCGCCAAAACCCTCCGGTTCATCAAATCAAACACGCGAACAACGTCTCTGGCGACGTTAATGGAGCTCGAAGAAATGGCGACACCAAAACCTCGCGAAGAAGACGAAGAAGAAGACGACGACGACCCACCAATGCTGAGCTCGCAAACCCTCGAAGCCCTAAAACAATTCCTCGAAGAATCGAAGAATCAGAGCGCCTTCAATGGACAGGAAGAAGAGCAGAACCAACGAGAATCCGACGAGGTCGCGCTGGTGGCTGAAGATTGGCGCATGAGTCAGTTTTGGTACGACAGAGAGACCGCTTGGACGGTCGCCGAAGAGGTTCGGAGGCTCAGCACTCGCTCCTCTTCGTCTTCTGAGGTGGTCTGCATCTCTTGCCCAACCATCTATGCGTATCTCAAGGTATTGGTTCCGGTTCTGATTTTTGTGGTTTCTAGGGTTTATGGGGGTTTAGATTTCGTGGGTACATCTTGGTTTTTGATTTTGTGTGTTTGATGGTGATAAAGTTTTGATTTTTATTACATTTTGGGATTTGCTATGTATATGAAGTTGTAGGTTGTGATTTGTTGTATGAATTCTCATGGGGCAAGCAATGTTGAGTCTTTGATTTGTTGTGGTCTTTGATGTTGTTGACATTTTTTTGATTAACCATGTGTATCCAGACACTTGTTTGACGAGTCTCATGGGCACTGAGATTGTGGTTAGAGACCACCAGTGGCTCAACGTGGCTGTCGTGGGGAATCAAATTTCAAGACCATTAAGACCATGCGCCTAACTCACACAGTTCCACCTTCGCCCTTACCACTAGGCCAACCCGTCCGGCTTATGTTATTGACAAATGACAATTGATTGATAACATTATTGGAATGCATTATGAAGGGAAAATTAGTTAATCTTGAATGGGCATGTTGTCTCCCTCTGGTTTGAAAGCAGTTTATTTTTTTTCAAATAAAAGCAATTTCATTTGAAGGAAAGACTTACAAGGGCATCGATACTAATGCGCCATGGTGTTGTAGACTTAATTCAATTGCACTAAATCAAGCACAATGGAAGAATTTGATCCATGTAGCCAACCCCAACTAATTTGGGATTGATGCTATGTTATGGACTTAATCATGTGGGGAACTGTTAAGAAAAGTGAATGACTTGGTTCTCCTGTGATTGATCAATTTGTGTTTTTCATGATATTCATATTAAGAAATGAAAGCTTGCATTACAGATTACAAGGAGAGTCAAGAGTCTGTTTCCTAAATGCTGTAACACGTGCATCAATTTGAAGTTTGAATGCTGCAATTATTTGTTAATGTTGGGATACCAATTTTACTTCGAGGCCGAGACTTGTAAATTTTCGGGAATGTTGATCTTACATGGCTCAATGGGGAGTATGTTGTGCCGAACTTTGACCATATACGTTGTAGAACTAGATATTTTATATGCTGGCTAATGTTAACACTTAACAGTATGAAAATGCTAGTGGTTGATGGTTTATTATTGTTTTTGGAATTTCTTAATGTGTGCTACCCATTTACATTCCCATTAATCTCTTCGTTAAGACTCCGGGTTTATGTTATCAGTGTGCGGGCTTTATTTTTAAATTCACGCCTAGTGTAGCTTTCAAGTTGATGTAGCAATCCCTTCCTCTTCCAATGGAGCCTTCAGTTACATCTGTGGGCTTGCAGTGAGAGGCAGATGCCCGATCTTTCTATGCTATTTGTGATCTATAACCAAGTGGTTTTGTCATTCTTTGGGTCATATTTTCTACGAATTAACTATTTCTCTAATTTCTTTCAGAAGAGCGACCCTGCAATATCGGTACGGCTGCTCGAGTACGATAAGCGTTTTGAGCAATATGGGGAAGATTTTACTTTCTATGACTACAACCAACCGCTAGAATTACCATCGATGTTGAAGCATTCTTACCAAGTCATTGTTGCTGATCCACCTTACCTGGTGAGGATTTTGTGTTGTTGCATGGCTTTCAAATGGGTTTGTCAATCTGCTTTAGCAATGATAAAATTTTGCGTTGTTGCATGGTAAAATTTTCTGCTCCTTCATTCACAATGATGGAATATTTGATATGGGCTTCGTGTTCCTGTCTATCTGAGTGCATACATAATCTAAATATCATGTCTTTATCACTCTTTTGTATGTTGGTTGAGAAATGCTCTCCTGGCGCTTTCACGTTTCATTAATTGCTGGTTGCAATATATATATATGATTTTCCTTTTAAGTAACTCTGGCTTACTTTGTGGATGAAGAGTAAAGAGTGCTTGGAGAAAGTTGCTGAGACAATGAAGTTTCTCATGCGACCAGGGACTTCCTACCTGCTTTTACTCACAGGTGTGGTTTTGCCATTCTTTTTGGGAATTTATGAGGGATTAACTCATTCACTTTCTTGTGTCATCAAATCATTTTGCTTAGTTTATGTTCTCATTTCCCTTTTTTAATACTTAAATTTTCATGTCTTAAGTTTTTATAACATCACATTAGTATTGTTTTTGCAGGAGATGTACAGCAGGAGAGAGCTGCTGTACTTTTGAGCTTGCATCCATGTGGCTTCAGGCCACAGCATTCCAGCAAGCTGGGAAATGAATTCCGTCTGTTTACAAACTATGATCCGGGTGAAAGATTAGGTGGTTGGGAGCAGAACAAATAGGTAGCTTTTGCTTTTTTGCTCGCAAACGTATATAATCATTCCATTCTTGTTACTTTTTTATTTTTGTATTTTGCAAGCCGTAAACTATACACGCAATATTAGAATTTCGGAAGTAAAAGAGGCATTGAAAAAGATGAAAATAGGGAAAACATGTGGCACATATGAAATACTCATAGAGGTTTGGAAATGCTTAGGTGAAATTCGATTGACTTGGCTAACAAAACTTTTCAAAAAAATTTTAAAATCAAAGCGCATGCCAATAGATTGGAAAAAAAGCATACTTGTACCAATCTTCAAAAACAAATAAGACATTCATAGCTTTGGGAGAGGATAATTGCCTATAGGCTAAGAAGAGAAACAACAATATCAGAAAATCAATTTGGCTTCATGCCTGGAAGGTCAACTATGGAGGCAATTTTCCTTGTAAGAAGATTGATGGAAAAATATAGGATAAGGAAAAAAGATCTCATATGATATTTGTATACTTAGAAAAAACATATGATAGAGTTCCTAGAGATGTTCTTTGGTGGGTTCTAGAAAGAAAAAGGGTGCATGCTAGATACATAGACATGATGATGGATATGCATGGGGGAGTAGTAACTAGTATAAAGGCATTCGAAGGAACTACAAAAGAATTTTTCATTACGATAGGACTACATCAAAAATTGGGTTTAAGCCCATGGTGTATGTTATTTGCAGATGATATTGTCTTAGTGGACGAAACAAGAAATGGGGTGAATAGAAAATTAGAACTTTGGTGGAATACATTAGAATCTAAAGGCTTTAAGTTGAGTAGGACGAAGACCGAATACATGCATTATAAGTTTAGAAATACGAGACATCGAGATGATGGAGTGGTAAAATTAGGGGAAGTAGAAGTTCCTAAGGTGAAACACTTTAGCTATCTAGGATCAATCATACAAAATGATGACAATATTGAGAATGATGTCACACTTAGAATTCAAGTTGGATGGAAGATATGGAGGAGTGCAGCTAGTGTGATCTGTGATAAAAATATGCCTACCAAGTTAAAAGAAAAATTTTATAGAACCGCAATTAGGCCAGCTATGTTCTATGTAAGTGAATGTTGGGCTGTAAAGCAACAACAATTACAAAAAATGAACTTAGCATAAATGAGGATGTTTAGGTGGATGTGTGGTGAAAATCGTAAAGATAGGATTAGAAATACAGAAATCCAAAGATAAGTAAGAGTAGCACCAATTGACTCAAAGATTAGGGAAGGGCAGTTGCGGTGGTTTGGTCACCTGCAAAGACGGCCTACAGATACCCCCACTAGAAAACTTGACTTAGTAGGAACTGAAGAAATTCGACGAGGTAGTGGTAGACCAAAGTTAACTCATTAATTAGGAGGGATTTGAATGGTTTGGAAAACTTACCATTTATTGCATTAAACCGAGCACAATGGAAGAGTTTGATCCATATAGCCGACCCCAATTAATTTGGGACTGAGGCTATTTTGTTGTTGTTGTTGTTGTATTTTGCAAGCCGTAGCTATGTTAATCTGGGGAAAGCATCTTTCATACTGTAGGTAACTAATTCTCATGCATGAGTCATACCCTGTTGCTTCCTCATAGATTGAAAATCTGCAAGTGGAAAATTAATTTCCTCTACCAAGTCTTCTTGGCAATAACTGTCAAATTCAGACAAAATGCAAGTGTATTATAGGGCAATTTACAAATTTACAATTGAAAGTTTGAAACTCGTAGTCTCTTGCAACTCTTCACTTTTGTAAATATGCACAGCTGATATCTAGTAGATGCATGCTAGGAAATGTAGGAACTATGAGATTACTGCGAATCGAGACTCTTTGCTGTTCTTAGAATCAACCAGCTATTCCAATTCCCTAATCTTTTTAATATTTCATTGATTTAGGGACCTTTGATTGCTAAAAAATCAAACTATTTTCCTTTTTTAGGGCGCATACATCCTGGTGCGATCGGACGGCTAGTTACAGCGCCGACCTGTATCATCTATTTGGTTCTCTTTGAGTTGTAGCAACTGGGAGAACTGTTATCTGTGGAGGAATTTGGTCTTTAAAATGAGAAGCAGTGTCTGGTCCTTTTGATGGAACTTACCAATTTACTTGCTTGGCAGCCCCACTTCTAGTGAGGAAGTTTTCAACATGTTTGAAGCTTGTTTTTTTTTTTTTTTTTTCTCCAATATCCTTATCATCATTTTATTAGCTGCAACAGATGCGTTTGGAAAACATTCAATTTATTTGCTGATTATTTACTTTAATTCTGTGAGACACTTGATTATTAAACCTCAAGTTCAGTGAATTCTCAAACTCGCAATTTCTATATAGTTCTTAACCACTTTCAGTTTCCTTGAAAAAAAGAAAAGAAAAAGAAAGTCGTGGGCACTTAAATGTTAAAAGTATATTGGCACATAATAGGAGATTGAGGAAGAAATTGAAGAAGCATATTTTTCTATGTACCCTATAAATCAGTAAAGACTTCTCGGACAAAATTAACACCTTTAATCATAAATTAAATCTATCATTCTGGTTTGCTTGTTTTGCAAACTAGACTAAAGATAGTTACAAGTCAATAATGGTAGAACTTGTGATGACAAATTGTGAAGAAGAATGACAAAATATCACACAATGTATGACTAAAAAATGCGATGGCACAGACCCTAATTGAATTGGTGCGGTGATAAATTTATTAAGATTTGATTGATGAATGACTACCAATAGATCATTGAATTGAATCCTACAATTTAACTCTGGATATATTGGTTTCTTTCGGTCATGGGGTTGAGTTGTCGACTAGCCCTTGTGGGAGTACTTAAGCCTAGCAGGGAGGAGCCGAAAAAAAAAAAAAAGCAATGACACCAACATTATATTATTGATATAAAAGTAGTGAGGTTCGAAGTTCAAACTCATCAGATTCTAGACAATCGAGGTCTAGCAACAGGTTTACAACTCTTTCTATAATTACAAGCTCTCATAAGATTCAAATTTGAGGTCTTGCATAAAGGACTTTTAAGTACAAAATTTACCAGCCAAGAACCCTACATTAGTTTGGTGGATAATTTTTACTGATTATTATTTTATTTTGTCTTTTACTTCAATAGGAATCGAACCACAATCTCTCGAGTTCTTGCATTTTTGACAAACTTTGTCATCTCACCAGAGAGATATTTGACAAATTTTACTGATTATTATGATGTCTCAAATAGGTACATTTTCTATACGAAGAAAGCTACCTTAGCATTAACAATGTGCATACAAAAACATAACTTACAAAATAGAAATCCCGTTTCTCACCCTTGGGAAACGCTAAAAGTACTATAACATGACGGTCTAGTCGTCGTTCCTGAAAGGGGCAAAGTGGTAATTTCGAGGGCGGCAACGGTAGACGTTTAGTAGAACTCACGAGAAGAGTCATGAAATCAGTCTCGAAAGTTTGATAGAGAGATTGGTTGATGCGAAGAAGATGAGATCGAACATTGTTTCCGAGGTAATCGCCCAATTCGAGCACCAATTTGACCTTTTTTTTTTATTTGTTTAAATTGGATGTTCAAATCATCTACTTGAACGACTGATCTTGGTGTTCTAGGGTTCATTTGATTGGTTGTTTCTTCAAAACCAATCTGATCATGTCGTCAATGCTTGAGAGAAACCCTAATTCTGGGTTTAGTTTATGACATGTTGTTTGAATTGATAAACACCGTTGTTTTGTTTGGTGAGATTACGTGTTTGCTTGGTAGGAGTGACGGATGTTCTGTTGATTATGGTGGTGATTGTCCAAATTTGGGGTTTTAGGGTTTCGGAATTTGGGACGTGATTTTGGGGTGTGGAATTTGGGTGAAGTGTTTGTTTTTGTCTTGTGAGAAGTGTGGATTACACTAGATCAAAGTGCATTGGAAATGGAAATGTGATTCCTTGAAGTGAACTTCGGAAAGAATTGATGGACGCATTAATTATGAGGGATTTGAATGGTTTGGAACACTCACCATCAATTGCACTTAATCGAGCGCAATGGAAGAGTTTGATCCATGTAGCCGATCCCCAATTAATTTGGGACTGAGGCTATGTTATTGTAATTGTTGTTGTTGTGGTTGTTGTTGTTGTTGGTGGTGGTGGTGGTGGTGGTGGTGTTGTATTGATAGATTAGGTATATGGTAGAAAGAAAGTTAAAGCTTTTTTTTTTTTTTTTTGGATAAGAAAGAAACCAACTTATTTTGCCCCCTCTGGGGCTTGAATCCCCTCCCTCTTATATCATTAACCCCATAACAATCATTGAGCCACCCAATTGGTTGGTAATTCGAACAAATGTTAGATGCCCGTATTCCAGGATCATACGAGCGTTCATGATTTTTTATTGGAAGTAGAGCCTTCGTAATTGATTTACTGAAAAATAAACTTGCCTACGAGGACCTATATCCGAAGAATTTAAATGCACCACAATAACAAGAAAACTAACAGTCAATTAGAAGCAACCAATTTTTGAAAGAGTCGCACTATGTGCACCCCGGTATCCTCTCAGGGCACTCCATTGATCAGGGCACCACAACAATTTATCAGGGCACCCCGAGACTTTTACCAAAATGCCCCTAGTTTGTGAAGCAACGCACCCCACTACCCAAGACATATGTTAAAGTAGTCTCAGTCGTGTCTTGTCGAGACCCGTATTACAGTGTCGATCTATACCAACCGACACCCAAATAAGGTAGTCAAACACCTAACTCGATGGGTGACCACAAGACTGTACAAGTGGTCTCAGTGGCCTTGTACCGAGACAAGTGTGTATGTCTCTCGGTTGACACTAACTGACACAACAACCTATGTCTCGGTCCTGTGTGTCCGAGACCATAGGTTCGGTCATTTCCCACCGAGACCTGAAAACGTAATATCGGTTAATGTAGTGTCGCGCTATGGGCACCCCATCGATTACTCAGGGCACCTCGGGCAAATATGTCAGTTTCTTTGAGAAACAACATAAATAAAAAAAATCGGGGTGCCCTGAGAGGATACCAGGGTGCAAATAGCGCGACTCTTTTTGGAAATGCAAAGAATTTTATCTTCGCGGGTCACTTAGTTTGATATTCTGCTTTACTTTATTAATCTCCTCATTTGTGTTCTTGAGCGTCTTTGGGAAATTGATACGATCCATAAATGGAAATTCAAAGATCGAGAACATCAACATGAGGACCGAATTGAATTAGCGTTTATGGCAAAACGGTTCATAAAAAGTACTATTTTTGTTATTACGTTATTGAATAATGATGGTTTCTAATGACATTACTTGCAAGACAAGTCAAACGCATTCATATCAATCCATAAAGTGAATAATTCCGAAAATTACTATTTCTGGAAAGTTTTGTAATTATGAGATTTTTATTTCTTTATTACTTTCTTTTTATGAATTTATATGTAGCCTATATAAAGGCCATTCTACCATTGAATAGGATGAATGATATGAGTTATTGAGTTTATTCTCTTGTGAGAGTTTTGCACTTTTATAAGTGTTTTGAACTTATCAAGCTTTGCTTGTGGCGTTCTTATTATATCAAGGTTTCTTGGAACATTGTTTTCAAGGAGTCGAGATTTTATACTAAGGTTTCTTGAGCCTTTTGTGTTCAAGGGGTTGCGGTTCTATCCATACCAAGGTTCTTTACTTCATTTTAAGTATTGGGTCAAGGTTTCTTGATACCAAAGTTCGTTGTTTCATCGTGAACTTCGGGTTGAGGTCCTATTTTCTACTATAATCTTGGAGTCCTGACCGTCGCGCCATCCGTTCCGCATCAGAAATGGTAGATAATTTGCCTTTCAATAGCATAGTTGCAAGTATTGCAAGGCTTCATACATGCAATTTTTCTTTTAAATTTCCAAGGTGTTCCCATCGGCAGGCAAATAACATGGGAATAATTTATACAAGATTTCAAGGTTTTCAAATAATTTCGAAAAAAAATAAAATTGAGGGGCTCATTTACGAATAGATCAGTTTTTGTCCAACAAGCTAACCTTCCCTCTTGGTTCCCCAAACCTTTCTGAGCTTTCTCCAGTGAGCAGTGACTCCTCTTCGTGAAAAAAAAAAAAATTGATTAATGTTGACTTATTAATTTTAGAAATAGGTGGTCATTTCTGTTTCTGATTTAAGTATTAAACCTGAAATTTCCTTAATTAACTTTTGTTTTTCTTCTCTGATGTACAGGCTGGATTGCCTACTAGGTTAAGCCATTGGTGGGAAGGTATTCCATTCGTTACTTCTGCCATTGTGATCGTTTGTGGGATTATCTACTTGGTTTGCCTTTTTGTTGGGTATGATTCATTTGCCGAGATATGTTTCTGGCCTTCTGCTGTGATATCACGATTTCAAGGTATGGTTAACTTTTAGTGAATTGTATCCTTATTAGGCTATTTTCCAAGTTAGATATTTTGTTTTGGCTTCTCTTTGCCATTGCTCATCATATGATATTTCTAAAGCTGTTATGTTTTGGATTTTTGCAGTATACAGAATTTACACGGCAATTGTTTTTCATGGATCACTTTTACATGTTCTATTTAACATGTTAGCCCTTGTGCCCCTTGGTTCTGAGCTTGAGAAGATCATGGGATCGCTCCGACTATTGTTTCTGATAGTTCTTTTGGCCACAAGCAATGCAATTTTCCATCTTTTCATCGCATTATTGGCAGCCCATAATCCATTTCATTCTTTTGATTATCTCATGAACGAATGTGCAATAGGCTTCTCTGGAGTCTTGTTTTCCATGATCGTCATTGAGACAAGCCTTAGTGGAGTACAATATAGAAGGTTCGTATTTTGTTTATCCTGATGGACATTCTAGTTCTAAGACTGCTATAATGTTTGTCTAAATTCCTTGAGCTGTTTAAAAGCTTCCAGACGTTTTTAATGCAATTGAAGTACATGTAAAGAGATGCATCTTGCAAAGAAATAAATATATCATTTAAATTGACAAGTCTAAGCTTGTATGTTTGCTGATATTTTATGTTAGTGTTGATGCTTGGAACCATTATGGGAAGACTATGCTTTATCAGTTTTTTTATTTCTCCTAACCATGCGTATCTTCTTTCCTGCAGTGTGTTTGGGCTATTTAATGTGCCGGCCAAATGGTAAAGTGAAATGATTTGTCTGGTTCATGTTCTTATAACTGTCATGGTAATTTTAAAATGGAAATCGCTGCCATCTGCTTGGTTGATTTGGTGTTTTATTTTTAGGTATGCGTGGATCTTGCTAGTCGTGTTCCAACTTTTGATGACAAATGTCTCATTACTCGGTCACTTATGTGGAATCTTATCTGGGTTTGCGTGTCTGTTCTCACATCTGAACAACTTTTGTATTTCTACATTTTTTTATTTGATCTGAAGGACTATTTACATGTTGAACATCTATTTCATCAGATACCAATGGATTATTCAACTACTTACTACCTGGTTCGTCTTTTTATTCTGCCATTGAAAGCCTCTCATTACTGGTAATGTTCTTTGATTGTCAGTGCAATGATCTTGCAATGATCTTTTACTGCTTTGCTTTTTAATTGTTGCCTCTGTGTGTGTGTGTGCGAGCGCGCACGCGCTCGTGTGCATTTTGGTGAATGTCTTTGTATTCAATATTTGGGCTACCTTTTGTCTATCTCTATTAAAGATATAGTGCCAAAACCTAGAAATTTTTGTGCTAGAATTGTAGTTGTCCTCTGGACGTGGCCACAAAGGAGTTTGGCTGTTGTAGGAAGTCCGTAAATCGGTACTGATTAACACTTAACCGAGATGATCTCATATGATTCAGCACTTGACTGAGATGATATCTCATGTGAAATATGTCATGTAATATTGCTAAAAATGGTCACTGAACTTGTCATTGACTCAAATATGGCTTTTAATTCCGTTTTATCAATCTTGCCCCGGTAAATTTGCTTTTAATTTTTTTTTTTCAATGCCCAATTCTTTCATGTTTAAACCTTTATGTAACTACTAGACCAGTTATAAGCTTATCATGGTTGCATTTGCAAGATGTGCATGTCAACTTACGGGTAAGAGGGGTTGCAAATTCTGAAAGCTTGGCCTGTCCTTGGGCATAGATGTCTTAGATATTTGTTCAATACTTGTAATGACCATAATTCTGCATATGATATCGAATGTTACAGACACTTGTGTCAAATGATTGCAAAATAAACCCAAAACTTGTATGGCAAGACTTATTGAGTTTATGCTAAGATAATCATGTGTGATGAGATATTTTGTGTTGATGCATCAATGTTAGCTAATAATATGAAGAATTAAGTATCCTGGCCATATAATAGATAAGTGGCAATCTTTAGGTGAACCCGTTTCCTATGCATATCTATCGATAAATTGCTATTTCTAAGATGAAAGATCTATTGCGTCCATGATGCGAGTTCATTGTTCTAACATTTTTTTCTTTTTTAGGCATCATGTGTAAGGAGACCGAAATTTATCTTGTGCACTGGAGGTAGTCCATCTGGATATATCCCTACACACACAAATACTAATTCAGCGTCAAGGTGTGTGTTCTTTCCTTCTCCTTGTTTTGCCCAACATGTCTTTTAATTGTACACTTACTATAGCCAATGCTGAGATGTGGATGGACATGAGGCTAGGAAATCGGCAAAAGTTGGAGAAGCGCCTTTCTTTTAATTGCATTTTCTTGACGTCTTTTCTTTTAATTCATCGATCAAAAGTTGGAATTTTTCTGTTATATGTCTATGCAGTGGTGTATTTTCTACGGGTTTATGGAGAAGCCTTTCTTCATTGATGCCGCAGAGGGGGGGATCGGCACCTGCACAGGTACTCAGCTGAGTCTCTGCTGAGCTAAATATTAAGTTTTGAATCTTTTTGTTTGCCTTTCTCCCATGGGTATTTTGATCGTTCTTTCTTTAGCAAATATCGAAGCAATTTTTTTTTAGACGAACTAACTCTTGTGTTGGAATATTAAGATTTGCAGATAGATTAATTTTGAAAATGGTCTACAAGGAAGTGATAGGTATTTTGCTTTAACCAGAATTAGTGTTTCCAGGACCTTTGACATAAACCACAGTTAGTGGATTCTATGACAAGTGATGGTCCCACACCCTCTAGCTTCGGACTAGAAGATATACATCTATCCTATGAGAGGCTCTTATAATTTCCTTTTAAGAGAAAGAAAGCAGCGACTCAAGAGATACGCGTCCCTCCAGTCATCAAATTCAAGTGCAGAGCAACCAATTTGCGCAACTGAGTAGTGACCTCAAGCAAAAACGTACATCCTTATATTTGGTCATCGTCCAGTATCAAGGTGAAGTCAAATTCAGTCAGCAGGACAATCTAGTGGTCATTAACTTCTAACTGAACATCATCCGTGCATTAATGCTTGCTCACGACAAACTGACAAGTGTGCATTGTGAGAAACTAGCACAGGGAAGATCATTAAGAGATATTCTAAAAGGATCAAGGAACTGATCATCCATTTTTGCTAATCTAAAACATTTACCCTAGACGAAAGTGGAGGTCCTATAGTTTTTTGCTTTTTTTTTGTATGACCACTACGACCAGCAAAACCATAAAGAAACTCTAATCATGGACCTGTGGCGCATGGAGGCTTTTAGGTTCTGTTTGATGCTTAAGTTTTTATGTTTACCAACATCTGTTATTGTCAAAATCAAAGCTTGGGGGTTTAAGCCTTTAAGGTTGTCTTGATCTCCTGATGTGTTCTATATCCTTTCAGGCAGCTCCAGATAGCAGGTTTCCTGGGAGGGGGAGGACGTTAGGTGGTAGTCAAAACCAAGCTGGTCCTGCTGTAAATTCTGATTTGGGACTACACGATAGGCTTTTAGATAATGGCAGCTCAGATCGCCTTTCAGAATCACTTCCAGTCAGTACGGGACAGAGCATATTGGATGGAAGGTATATGAATTGGTCATATCAGCAGCACTTATGCATGTATTATGTTTCAATGAACCGAAAATTTTGCTAAATTGTGTCAATTAGATTCATGCAATTTGCCCAAAATGCACTGGCCTTATCTGAAAAAAGAACCACTACTGCTTGTGATAGGAAATTTGATGCTTTGGTTTAGATGTTGCCATGTTTGAGTGCTGTTTGTACCAGCCTAAGCATTTTGAGTTGGTCCTTAAATTGTTATACATGATGAGTTTTGTTTGCCAATTCTCTTATCACGAAAAAGCTCTGCCAATTCTCATCTACTAAATACCAGGGATCCGTAGTCCTATCAGGTGATTATATTCTTGTTTCTCAGGGTTTCAGCTGATGGAGCTGCAGTTGTTGGAGCTCCAACTAGTCAGCAGGTCCCTTTTTTGTTTTGGAGTGGTATTCTTTTGTTTTGGGTTCGTATTCTTCTAGTAAACTCATTTGGTTCTCTCGCACACTCGATGCAGGTTTCAGGCACCTTTGAAGACCAACTCCAACAACTTGTAGCTATGGGTTTTGAAAAGGTACACCACAATTGCTAAGTGCATCATCTTGCTTCTGAATTATATTTTGCCACTGCTCTTTCTTGTTAGTTTCTGTTGAAGATGTGTGGACCGAAAGTTAGTCCCACATCAATTAAATATAACTTCATAAAGAAGTATATAATTAATTAACTCCTCGCAATTAGTACTGAGGCCTTTTGAGATAAAACCTCACACCTAAGTTGAAAGGTGGTTAAGTTGGAGACAATATCGGTGCTAGCGGAGGAAATCTATAGGCTCGCGCACGCATGTAAGAATTTGACAGTTTCCCATGTGAGAGGGATGCCAAATTGGTTGACATTTAATTACTATTCTTCTGTCGCTGAATGTGATGGGCTGATCTTCTTTCCTAATTGCCTTGCGTTCCTTAAATTTTCGGAAGCAGCACTCCTCATAAACACATAGTTCTGTTTTGTTGTGTTTTGTTTTTTTTTGTTTTTTGTTTTCCTATTTTTAGGGAAATTGCCATGGCTTGTATATTTGCTTGCATGTATTGTAACCAAATTAAAGACGTCTGCCTAAATACATGACAATGGAATTGCTGCTAGTAGCCATTCTACCTATCGAACAATGGAATTCCTGTTGGTAACCAATCTCCGTAGTGGGAAATTGTAGTTAGCACAGATTCAGGCTGTGTACACAGTTCTGTATATACTGAAAAATCGAGAATTTCAGTTTCCAACTTTTGCGCTATGAATCTGTGATTAAACTTCTATTTGTTGACGCTTCATTTCTTCCATCAAGTTTTAAGCGAGAAGTGGATTTTTTTTTTTTTGCGTACTTCCTTTATCGACAAGTGAGTAAAGATTAAAGACTGATTTTTGTTGCAGACACAAGCGGAGGTGGCACTTACAGCTGCTGATGGTGATTCAAGTGTTGCGGTGGAAATTCTCATGTCTCAGCAGGCACGCATTTAAACTCTTATCATTTTACTATTATATAATCGCCCCGTTTCCTGTCGTCTTCGTAACCAGAAACCGTGTTCTAATGTGAACAGAGTTAGGTGGAATCAAGCATATCTGCAGACTTCTTTGGAGCTCTCCCAGTTCCATTCCTAATTGAAAGACCTCTCTACTACGTTATCAAAATTGCTACACAGAAAAAACGACGATGAGATCAATTTCAAACTAAAGACTAGGTTTCCTTCCTCTGTAACCTGTAATTTGTACAGCGTCAAAACTTGCTAGACATGGCTACTACTCTTACCACATAGATAAGTTGATGTTGGAGGTTTTCTTTGTTAAAAGTTGATTACTCAATACTGCTTAACCACTTCGGAGCTTCTGTGCCAAACTTCATTTATTCTACATGAAATTTTGGTTACATGATCTTCTTTGGTCTGTGTTCAAGTTTTACAACAATTATAAAATCTGCTTGATAGCGGGAAATTATAGTTAGCACAGATTCAGGCAGTGCTCCAGTGACAAAAACAACAGTTATGTTCATTAATTCATAGCACTATCAAGTGCTCCTTGTTGAATTCTTCCTTTTTTTCTTTTTTTTTTTCTTTTTTTTTATATGTTGGGCAAGATGATAGGTTTCACGTGATAGCCTTTTGAGCAGATCCTACACTTGTATGAAGAACTGAAGACTGTATAAACTGTGTGGGTAGCAAAATTTGCTAACAAATTTACTCTTACTGATATTGATTAACAAATTGTATAGTACCTGCGTTTTCCTTGCCGAAATCCGCAGAAGTACAACAAATTCATCAACAGCAATCCAAAAAGATGAATTGAGTGATTCCATGATTTTCATCACCAAGAAAGACAACAACGAACGATCTTTTTTGAGGCCTGTTAACGAAATAAATATATTTGATATGGTAGCTAGTAAATTAGGTAAGTTAGACATTAAAAGTCGGAGAAACTTTTATGTTAATTGTTTCCTGATTTGTAACTTACCTAATACACTAGTTATAATATCAAATATATGTATTTCATTAACAAGGCCAAAACATTTGGATCACCTCGGATAAATTAAAGCAGCCAGAGAAACTTGCACGGTTATATCAGGTTCAATCCTCTTCTCACTCCAAGAGGAGTACCTGAATATGTCGCTTCTCATAGCAGTTAAAGATCCAAACTAAAAACAATGAGCACTACCAATGATATTGATAATGGTTGCCGCCACTGCTACCATTACCAAACCTTGATGCCGAATACCTCGACTGATATTGATATTGGTATTGATATGGATTTGCTGGAACTGGACCGTTTGGACTCACAGCATAATAAGGACTTGGAGTTGCTGGTTGGAACCTTGTCCTCACCCAAGAATACGAATTTGGATTATAACCATCGGTCGCTACATTTGGGGCAACATAAGTAGTTCTACTTGGTGGTGTCACGGGGGCAACAAAATTACTTCTAGTAGGTGGTGTCGCAGTCGCAGGAGATCTCCAGTTGTTTACCTTCTTGGGTGTTCTGTTTGGAGGATCGCCAGGATCATCCGTAATCCAACCACCCCTTTTTTTCGATTTCTTTGCAGGTGTAACAGGTTTTTCTTCAAGTCGAACGTTTTTCTTTTTCTTAGCTTTCTTGAGAACAGGAGCAGATTGAGACCCCAACTTGTTTTTTGCCTTCTTCGCTTTTTTAGGTTTTGTAGGCACTGATGATTCGCCCACTTGATGGCCAAGCTGCAAGAACATCAATCAAAAGATAAATAAAGCAGATGACTGGATTCAGAAATGAGGTTAGGGAATACTAAAGCAACTGAACAACATTTGACGATCAGTTATGAGTATGCTTAATACAGACCTTCAAATTTTGAGAACATCCACGCGCAAAATGCCCCTCCTCTCCACATCTGAAGCATACAATGGCTGATACCGTCACTGATTTTGTACCGCTTGTTTCCCCACGTGCACTTGCGCATCCCTGTGTCGGTTAATTTACATGAAATAAACTAAGATTACCAACTGAACCCGCCATACAAAAAATCCATAAAATTAATTTAAATGATTTCTTACCAAACCGTAATGACCTGCTTGTCCACAGGTGTAGCAAGAGATTTCTCCAAGATTAGTATCTGCATAGTCCGCACAACAAAGATGTCCAACCTTTCCACACATGTAGCACTTTATTTCCTGTCCAACAGATATTTGATAAAGATTCATTGCCGGGACCACAGCCCCACAGCGCTCTTTTCATCACGAGCAGGAAAAGAAATGTACCAACAAATGATTATCTCAACTTTACAGACCTTGAGATCCTCCGGGGCATAGTCATTTGAGCAAAAAAACATGTCATGACCTAAGTTTCCACATCTAAGACAGATTTTAGAACTCTTAGTGATTTGTTGATTTTTCTCTGGACAATCTTTTCGCCGGTGGCCTTTCATCTTGCACTTGAAACATTCTATATCCTGAAATAAAATCATGCAAGAAGCATAAGCAAGCTCTATTCAAGACCTCGTCCAATGTCACTCCAACAGAAAACTTGTCTAGATAAAGAAACAACAAACAGAATAAAGGCATGTTCTTCATGACAGCATAACTACCGAATTGATAGTGTTGACCACAGACTCACAGTGGGACACTAGATCTGCATATCAAAAAGGCACTAACTCAACTACGTCCTAGTGGCTATTGCAAGTCTAGTGGTTTTTGTTATAATAGCTTGACAACAGTGTTGGGTTGAACAATTACAGCTTTTAGGTTAATAGACAATCTAATAACATCAACATCCAAATCTCTAAGGTTTTTTTTCGATGAAGATATATGCAAGCATTCATAAGAGGATTTAACCACCAGGTAACAGCCAAAAGCATGGATCTTTAATTTGACATTACTAGCCAAATTGGTAAGACAATCACTAAACGTGTAGAGGGGACAAAGAAGAGCTAGGAGATAAGTTTTAGCTAAAAGAATAACAAAGTGTCAATACCAAATTAGTTGGGGTTGGCCAGTTTGCTATATGGATCAAACTTATCCACTCTTCTTGATTTAATGCCACATTTATTAATCTCCCCATCCATATTTATTTAACGGAGATCCCATCATTAAATTAAATTGGAGATTTGATCATACAGATACCTCTTTGCAATTTCTGGCACCATGCTCAAGACTACCACAAACGAAGCATGGCTTTTGTCGCCTCTTCGCTGTACAGTTTGCTGCTCTGTGACCTACTTCATCACAGTTATAGCACGTTTCCAAGAAACAATCTGGAGAATCAAAATACCGAGGACCCCTCTAGGAAAACACAAAAGCAAAAAAAACACAGTAAGGCTTCTTCAATATAATATAACTTCATAAATTCCAATCGCAAGTAGACAATGGCAAACTTACAAGTAACTTTCGCATAACAGTATTATCCACCACTCCCTTTGTTTCTTTCCCCGCCTCCTCCAATTTAGGCGTCTTCACTTCTTCAACCGGGTTAACCACTACTTCAGATTCCACAGCCTTCACCACGGCTGCTACAACTGGAAGCGCAACGGACTCCACTTGCTCCAATGGAGCCACAACATCTGACTACACAGACATGCCCATCACACAAACCCACCAAAAAAAAAAAACAGATTATTCAGTTCAAAATCTTAATCTAAATTAAAATATTCCACTTAAGATAACTTCATCAGGAACACCCAAAAAAAATTTTTTTTTTCAAAAAGTGAAGTTCATCAGCCTCAATCGACTAAATGGATCGAACTCTTCCATTGCGCTCGATTTTAGTGCAACTAATGGTGTGCTTTCCATATCCTTTAAATCCTGCCTAATTAATGCGTCCTAAGTTTGCTTCAGTCTACCCCAACATTGTTGAATTTCTTCACTTTCTATTAAATCGAGTTTCTAACAGGAGCATTTTCAAAAAGTGAAACCAAGATTATAGTTCAGCAGAGCTCAAATTTAATTGGGGCATTATCCATCTATATTTGTTCAACTATTTGACACAATAAATCACCAAAAGCAGATTCCTTTCTTCCAAATCAATCAAGTTGGCAGCAACCCAAGAACCAAATCCACATCTTTTGTTATCAAATCTTCATATTCAATTGAATCAAACCCTAGAATTGTCAACAATTCATATATAAACAATCCAACAAACAAACCGCATTAAAACAAACAACAATTACAATAGAATGAGCATCTCTACTCACAGTTTTCTCTTCTCCGTCACCAATCCCCTCACTCGCATTCTTCTTCTTCTTCCTCTTTCTTCTCTTCCTCTTCGACTCCGGCGCGCCCGCCAACCCCTCCGCCCCCACTCCCCCACCACCGCCGCCGCTAGTCTCCTCAGACGAAGTCGACGAGAGATCAACCACCACTACCTCTCCACCGCTACACTTGGACCTCAACCCATTGAAATCCTCGTCTCTCTTCCGCTTCGCCTCTCGCAATCTCGCCCTCTCGACGATCGCGAGACTGAGATCCTCGTTGGCCTCGTCGTCGCTGCTGAGGAAAATCACGGATCTTTGAGGGTCCTTCTCGTCGTCCTCGCGCTCCTCCTTCACCATCTTCCCCTTCCCCTTCCTCGCCACCATTGTTGAGAGATTGAAGAAATCCAAAACCCTAACCCTAATTAGGGCATCAACAGAGACTCTGAGAGACAGAACGAACAAAGAATATGTCTAGGGTTTGTTCTACTCTCTATTTTACAAAGTCGAGAACCTCAACGGTCGTGATTCGTTTGATCGTGGGATCTAACGGTCTGTGTAGGCTTCTGTATTTTAGAAACCCTTAAACGAGATCTTAAGAGGGAAAACACTAGAATGACACTTCAAGTGACACCCCGTGATGTGGAGCGCAAGCCCCATCCATAGAAGTCATTCGTGTGCGTCTTGAGATACATACCATCCGTGTTATGCACTAAAAACTATTTGCGTTGGTAGTGGCAAAAAGTGTTCGGACCCGTTTTCCGTATTTGTCCGAACTTGCTTTTAACAGGTTAGGACATAAACTTTTCAAAATAAATACGGGTTCGAACATGTTTTCTTGCCCGTTTTAAAAAATGGATTTGGGTCTGAACAAAATTTTTTAAAAAACGAGTACTCATTTAATGATGAATTTGAATAATATTTTTTATTTATAAGAGTATTTTGAAACTTTTTTCACTAATGACGGTGTTATTTTTATATTGAAACTTGTAAGGCTTGAGTTTTGAATAATTAGGTAAGAAAATTATTTTATTAAATTAAAAAATAAGTCTGGACAAAAAAAAAATGTTCATTTCAAAAATGAGTACGAGTTTGGACACTATTTTTAGTCGTTATTAAGGAGGGGTGTCTGAACCAGTACCCGTCTAGATCCTTTTTTTGCTACCCCTGATTCGTGTACACCTATTTTCACGTGGAGCCTGTGCACCACGTCACATGATTTGGAAGGGCTACTCTACATTTTGTCAAAATGACTTGTGAAATTTCGAGTCCTAACCAGTTCATTTTCCATGTATGTTTTTTCCGTGATTTCCTTCACTCTAAAAATAAAAATGCCTAGAAAAAATGTAAGCATATACTTTTCCTTGTGATTAAAGGAGGTTAATCACCTAGCATTACATCATGCCCATATGAGGGAATGAAACCCCTTGTACATCTTCCAATATAACATACTTTTAATTTTGTAGGGCCTGGTTGATAACATGTGAGCCTAAAGTAAGAGTTTCTTGCATTCACCACCTTTTGATCCGTTGCTCGATCTCTCTATTTTTATTAGAGTAGTTTCGGACTTCAATATGCATTGTAATATCTATTACATTTCACTTGTTGAAATGTTGTAATAGATTAGCTTACCCTATTGAGTTAGGAACGATGAATGTGCCTTTTTAGACTTCAAAAACAAAAAACAAAAAAAAAAAAGAAGCCTTCCTGCGGTTGATACTTTAATAAGCTAAAAACAAAGCCCAAAAAACAAAAAAACAAATAAGAAAGCAAAAGAAAGAATCACGACTCATGAGGAACAAAAGTAAGTTAAAAATTCAAGCCTACTAATTGCAATACTTATTCAAACATAATACTACTTAAAACTATAATAGAACCAAAAGCAGAGATCAACGAGTCCCAATATTTGTGGTGACATGGTTTCAAAAGCATTTTGTTGTACCTTGTCTCCACTCTCTCTACTCCCTTGGTTTCTTCTCTTTTTAAATGCAAATGCTTCTTTAGTCTCATTACACCCATCACTTTAAAAGCACTCTTCAATCCTTAATTTCACACACAACAAACACAACATGGTAAGTCTTTAAGTCACCTCACCCTTGTAGCATCTCATCAACAATCAAGATCATTAAGTTTTGAAGTGATTTACTGACTTGTTTGTTTTGGAAATCAGGATCAAGAGAGCAAATCAGAGAAGGGTGGTAGTGGAAATGAAGAAGGGGCCAATATGAACTTGGTTGAAGGTTTTGTAGACCACAGGGGTGACCCTGCAAACAATCTCAAACATGGGGGGATCACAGCAGCAGTCTTTATATTGGGTATATATAGATGTGGCGAGTTTCGATTTCGTCGATGTTAGTAAAGTTTGTAGTTTCCTTAATTGCTATTATGGTAACAAATGTTTGATTTTTTTCTTTTGTGTTGAATGATCATATGTTGTAGTGATGGCTGCTGTGGAGAACATGGCATACTTAGGGACATCAGTGAACTTGGTCACATATTTCTACCTCTACATGCACTATGACCTCTCTCGGTCCGCCGACATGGTCACTAACTTCATGGGTGCCTCTTTCTTGCTCTCCCTTGTTGGTGCCTTCATCTCTGATGCCTATCTATCCAGGCTAAAAACCCTTTTAGTCTTTGGCTCCATTGAATTCATTGTAAGCTTTAATTAATAATCTCTCTTATGTCATTTAATTACCGTAGTTTCGAGTTACAACAATGTTCAAATTATTCTTCTTAAACCAAAATCTTCAGGGCTTCATGGTGCTAACAATCCAAGCACAACTCAAATCACTTCAACTGCCTCATTGCAACATGTTCAATCCAAATGAGACTTGCAGACATGTAACTGGTAGCAAAAAGGCGGTATTGTTATCGGGACTCTACCTCGTGGCTCTAGGATCAGGTGGGATTAAGGGAACCCTGCCGATACTAGGCGCTGATCAGTTCAACGAGAATGATCCCAAGGAACAAAGACTGATGTGGTCATTCTTCAACTTCTTCCTATTCGGCCTTTGCTTCGGTGCAAGCATTGGCGTTGTGCTTCTAGTGTGGCTTCAAAACATTGAAGGATGGGATATTGCGCTTTCTTTGTCTGCCTCGTTGATACTCTTCGGTCTATTCGTTATGGCCTTGGGGTACACCAAATTTCGCAATCGAATCCCCGCAGGAAGTCCTACAGCCAAGATCCTACAAGTCTTTGTTGCCGCCTTTAGGAATCGAAAACACACACTTCCAAGCAATCCGACAGACTTGAATCCGGAGAATGAAACTCAACTTACTATTGAGAGATCGTCGCAATTTAAGTTCCTAGACAAAGCAGCCATTAGGCCTAGTAACACTGAAAACCAAGCTATTGCTTTGAATAATAAATGGAAGATATGCACAATCACACAAGTTGAAGATGTGAAGGTTCTGCTAAGGATGATTCCCATCTTTGCATGCACCATTTTGATGAGCACCTGCCTTGCTCAATTGCAGACATTTTCAATCCAACAAGGAGAAACGATGAATAGAAAGATTGGTAAATTAAAGATAGCATCGGCGTCGGTCCCTATAATCCCGATGTTCTTCATTGTGATCCTCACCCCTCTATATGACAGACTATTTGTTCCAATGGCTAGGAAATTCACAGGACTAGAAACCGGGATCACTCATCTTCGACGAATAGGAACCGGCCTACTCCTCTCCATTTTCTCAATGGCCGCCGCAGCCATTGTAGAGCGAAAACGCAAGGATGTCGCCAAACAACATGGTCTCATTCATGCCAATCCAATGCTAAACCCAGTGCCAATGAGTGTGTTCATGCTTAGCTTCCAGTACTTTATTTTCGGGGTAGCCGATCTATTTACCTTCGCGGGGTTGCTTCAATTTTTTTACAGCCAAGCGCCGAAAGGGTTCCGATCGTTAGGAACCTCATTCGTTTGGTGTTCGATGTCGATGGGGTATTTCTTGAGTTCTGTCCTAGTGAACTCAATCAATTCAGTGACTGAAAAGATGAGTGTGAAAGGAGGTTGGTTGAGGGGGAACAACATCAATTTGAACCACCTTGATCTCTTCTACTGGACCTTGGCTGTGCTTAGTTTAATCAACTTTGTGAACTACTTGTTTTGGGCAAAGTGGTACAGATACAAGTGATGAGCTGAGACACCACCATTTCATCATTAATGCCTTTTTTGACACAACTTCTAGTTTGGGAAAATTACTGTAGATAATTTGACATATTTTGATGTTCAAATTAAGAAGTTACTCAACTGTTTTAGTACAATTTTTACTAATATTATTCTTTTGTTTTTTGGTTTCCCACGTGATATTTAAGGCCAGTCACGACATTGTTGAGTTCCATATAAAGGGCGACTCACCCAACCTAAGTTTTTCTACCCACAAGATTCAAACTCATATATGTCTTTACGTTCTTGAAAATCAATATTTATAATTGAGGTCTCCCAACATGATTTTCTTATGTATCAATTGAAAAAAACATAAATTTGATGTCGAGGATGGAATAGCGTAATTAATACTTGTTTTCTCCATAATTCTCAAACTCAAAATGGGGCTAAAAACAGTTGATAATTTGTGATCTATAATCTCTATCCACGACATCTTAGATCATGAACAAGTTTTTTTTTTTTTGAGGTCATAAACAAGTATTTAGTATTTAAAAGATTGACAACATACCGACAACGAAAAAGAAAAAAAATTATTTGAAAGAAAATGGAGGCTCTTTTATTCATACTCGCCCTCTCAAGTTTCCAGTCTCTCCTCGTTCTCGTCTCTCTACGCGTAGTCGTGTGTTCGCGTCGATTGTTCAAGGTATGCATTCTCAACCGCTCAATCTCTAATCTCTGATCTCTGTTCGTTCGTCCTCTCTGTTTTGAAAGTCTTTTCGCGAAAAATGGTTGAGATTTGAGAGATTTATCAGTTCTTCATGTGTGGACAAAAGGGGTTTCATTGAATCACTGATAATGAACTACAAAGAACCTAATTTGTGATTGAAAATGGAGTCATGTATTATGGGCAATGATTCAATGTCAAGATATGTTTATTGATATCGTGGTATGTTAAATTAGGGTTTGTTTTTGTTATGTGCCTGCCCAATAGGCATCATTCACTAACTATGATGAATGTGACTAGGATTTGGTCATTACTTACTTTAAGATTTGAAGTAATGCCTTTGATCGCCGATGAAACGCGCGAGTTTGTATCTAAACTCCCCGTCAATTACAGAGAGAATTATTTAGCTTTTGTGCTCTTGCTATGCCAATTTGCAATAAATCAAGCGCAATGGTAGGGTTTGACCCATTTAGTTGACCCCAACTAATTTGGAATTGAGGCTATGCCAATGTTGATTACATATTGTTTGATTAAATTCTTCAATGGCGATTGTATTTAGGTGCACTTAACTCTATCAAGCCCTTATCTTCAATATCAAGTACCAACCAGTCACCTTTTAATCAAAAATGGAGTACTTACTTTCATCTTTTTCTTTTTTAGCTAGTCTACCTGGAACTTGTTTGAACATTTCTTATGGGCGCCATCGAATTTTTTGCCTTCAAATTTTTCGAACCTGGACCGAGATAGAGAATTTTTTGTATAAAACATGGATTTGAAAGGTTATTTTGGTTATCTTGATATGCTTCCCCTTTCTCAAAACCCTAGCTGTGTTTCCAAAACTTTATCTGACCAATGTGCTTTGTTTCCACACTCTAATTACACTGTCCTCTCTAGCACGCAAAGTTTTCTATTAAATCGGTAGTCTGTGATTAAGGCGCCATTATCTTCATTTACAGATCTCTTCGGTTTCCTTTTTAAGTTTTTATCCAACATTTGAATAAGGTGTATTAGCCGTGCCCAACTAATTATTTTGTACTTAGAAAGGTGTCTATGATCTGAACAGTACAGGGCCTAGTAAAGATTGGTGCAAAAAATAAGCTTTACTTGTTATCATCATATTAAGAGGTAGTACAAGAGATCCAAATTGTATCGTGTTGAGTTGCTTCTCTTGTAGAGCTTATTTAATAGTTTATCTAGCATACATTTCCTAGCATGACTGCATGAGTGACCCTGGTTAGTTTCATTGTTGTTGATTGTAATTCTTTCATGAAATGGGTTGTTCAGTGAACTTGTATCAAGAACTTTAAATGAGTTAATTTAAGTAGAAAGCCACCTTAATTTTCAAATTTTCTTTTCAATATGTAACTAAACTGTTAATTAATTGACTTGGATAAATGATTAGAACCATTGGAAAATTCCGATTCTTCTAATTTAGTGATTTTCACATTTCATTTGCACTTAAGTGCCTATGTACTATTTTGTTTTTGAAATAAGTTATGTTAGTTATTGAGTAGGTTTATGCTAGGTGCATTCCTCTCATCAGCTTGGATCAGTATTTTATATTAAACCTTGGTGGACTGAATTGAGTATATGTTTTCTAATGTGTTCTCAGAGTGGAAACATCACCTAGATTGGAGAAACTTGTGCTCTCACATTGTTCGGAAATTTCTTGTTTGATTTCCTCTGGTTCCATCAATGAGTAGAGGAACATGAGTAGCATTGCGCAAATTCCAACAAGCTTTGGGCATGAGCCTAGGGCTTGCCTTCGTTGCAGGCTTGTCAAAACCTATGATCAGGTTAGTCAGTCTTTCTCCTTGACCTTCAATTTTGGATCATAAGAGTTCTACTTTCAAGGTTTTGTTTAAAATCTTGGCAAAACCTATTAAGTGGCCCTCAAACTTTGAGTTTTTTTTTAGAATTAGCCCTTGAACTTTTATTTGGCTAATTTGGGCCCTTCAACTTCAATTTTGGTTGAAATTGTGCCCACCTAATGTTAAAACAAACAGAATGTTAACAGAGAGTCCTCCTTAGCGCTAGCGCACCCTTTTACAATTACCCCAATTCGATCAAACCCCAAAAAACAAAAGAACAAAAGAAAAATCTCATTTGAAAGACAAAACAAGAAACCCTACCAAGTTCGAAAAAAGAAAAAACGTGCTCAGCCATTCCCATGACCTCAAAATCAATGGTCTTACTCACAATTTCGTCAGCCCTACCACTGACCCATCTCTCTCCGTCCACCACCACTTCTTTACACAAGATTTTATGAAACAACTTATTTGTTGTTGTTAAACACTCAGTTTCTTCAATCAATTCATCACCAATTCAATATAGCCATTTCTTCAATTTCTCAAATTCATCATCAATTCACAGTAGCCGCTTCAAATCCTTCATCAATAATGGCTATAGCTGATTTTTATAGTCATTTGAACTCATCAACATCAGTTTCCTCTTTTCAAGGACCCATATCTCAATTCCCATCTCCAAATGCAAAGAGGAAGAAAAGAAGGTCGTGCAAATGGAAGATCCAGAACGCGCGAGTTTTCTTCTTTTTATTTGTTTCGATTTTTTTTGTCTAGAGTTATCTGTTTCGATTGAGTTGGGGTAAAAGAAGGCGCTAAGGTGGACTCCATTAGAATTTCGTTTCTTTTAACGTTGGGAGCGTACAATTTCAACCAAAATCAAAGTTGAAGGGCCCAAATCAGCCAAATAAAAGTTCAAGAGCTAAATCTAAAAAAAGGTCAAAGTTTGAGGGCCACTTAATTGGTTTTGCCTAAAATCTTTTGGCAATTCTCTTTTTACTTACCTTGCTTTATTGCACGGCATGTATTTACAATTTAGAGAGTCAGGCTGGGAGAATTGCCCATTCTTTAAGATGGAGGATGATCATGAATTGGTTGGAGACTGCACCACTTCCAATTTTACTGGGTAAATTTTTTTAATAATTATCTTTTTCTGTTTATGAGTTGATTGAGAATATGATTTGGAAAGTGATTTTTTTTTTTTTTTACGAAAGATGTGATTTGAATTCCAAAGATAGTTGCTAATCAAATTTATGGTGAGAGATGGAATCTAAAACAAATTGCTTATTTCTGATTCCTTTTGCAGAATAATCTCAGTCATGGATCCAACTAGAAGTTGGGCAGCACGTTGGTTGAGAATTGGTGAGTAAAACAGTTATTTTTCTTCTATGGTTTCATGAACCATGATGGAAAGAGAAAAAATTATTTCGTCTCTTTGGTTGTTTGTCATATTGGATTACCAACTATCTTATCATGTTTTCAAGTAAAGACATGGTTCAAAACTGCTGTTTGTGTATTGAGAATCCAATGTGCTTGATGAAAATCTTGAAGACCGTATTGTGATCTCCACTCTCCAGGCAAAATTTCCTTACAACAATAACAACTACTAAGACTCAGTCTCAAATTAGCTGTGGTCACCTACATGGATCCAATCCAACAATTCCAATATGCTCAGTTTAATGCTTTTGACTCGTGCAGTTTTTTTTTTTTTTTTATTAAAAAGAAGTAAATAAGACAATACTTCATCTTGTTTGTGGCACTACAAATGAGATGCAAGATATGCATTGAAGTTAGCCTTGGCTGTTCTTGATGAACGATGATCTCCCACCTTCAACAACTAGGTTCTTGATGTAGACTGATTTTTTTTCGCATACAGGTAGGTTTGTCCCTGGTTGTTACACCCTTGCTGTCTCAGAGATGCTTTCAGAGGAACTTCGGGTTTGTCTTTCTTTTTCTTTCTTTTTTTTAAAGTCCTCTAATTAAAAGTAACATGATGTATTTGCATTTAACAAGCCTTGCCTCAATGCTATATTCTTCCCTTTCGTTAGCATCCAACACAAGGATTAAGATTGCCATCAACCCTCTCTTGGTATGGCATTTTTCAAGACTTTATCGTATTAGTCTGTGGAAGTTGCAGTGTCTAAATAAAATCCTGAGACTGATCTAGTTATGCAAAGCATGGCAAAACACGGTTGATTATTTTCATATCTATTCATGCTTATGCATGTTGTTTTGCTTGCATAGAGGATAGAATTTGTCACTATAGCCTTCACCTAAGAAACTAAATGCTTGGATAAGCAACAAAAAAAGCGATCTAATTGTTTAACGCTGCCCATCGTTTTGGCTTGCATTTATGCCAATGACCATTGCGTGTAGCATTTACACTATATGGTTGAATCTTCCTCAACATCTCTGCTTTGAAAACCCCTTACATAATGTTGCGTCACTGGCATGATATTCTCCATCTCCCACATTACCTAATGGTTTTGTTACTCTGATATTGCAGGCTACCTGTGAAGAAATCCGCGTCCAATACATTCCCCCTAAACGCATTTAACTGCTCAGAAAGGGAGAAGAAACAAAGGGACATGCAGTGCCTCTTTCTTTGTTTTTTGTAAGGACATCAATGTGCATGAGTTGTGTATTAGTACTTGAACTTGAATTACATACTTGAATTTCTTATCAGTAAAAAAAGGAAGGCATTGCAGTAAGCCATTACAAAAGCAGAAAAAATTAATGCGCAAAGGACATTATGAAAGTGCCACTTATTTATTTAAGCACCAAACACAACAACGCATGTGTGATTCTATATGTTATGCTTATTATTACTGTGCAAGCCATATGTTGGTCTTATGTTGGTCTTATGTTGGTCTTCTTGTTCAGTGTCACAGCGATGGATGTAATTACTTGTTTGTATGTGTTGGAGGTGGCTTGACAATGAGGACTGCGCATTTGACATGGTGAGCGCAGTAGTCACTCACGCTTCCAAGCAACGCCCTGCATGCATTAACATAGCTAGATTAATCAATCAACCACTGCAAAGGACCATCTCAATAGTTGGATTCGGCCACATGAATCTAAATCTTCCATTCCGCTCGATTTATTATGTACGTACCTCTTGACTTTACCGAGTCCACGGCTTCCAACAACTACAAGATCAGGGTTCATTTGCTCCGCTGCATGGCATATCATGTCCTTTGGGTCTCCTTCCATCACCATTGTCACTGCTTTCACCTGTGTTTTCATTTGTGTAGGTCATAACTCATAGTATTATCAATGACATGTATACATTAACAATAGATGTTGTCTAAGACACTTTAAAATAAAAAAAGGTACTAAAATGTGCTTGATAACTAAGTTTCGGGATCAAATCCTGTCATTCACTCCAAATAAGCTGAATTTTCCCATGTCTAAGTAGTTGGGCGCACTCGACTATCTTTTGTGAGAATAGTCAAGCCGAAAAAGACAAAAAAGTTTTCATCACAAATATAAGAATAAATAAATATATAAATAAAAACTTAAAAAGACATAGCATATATAATAGGAGGTACCATTCTGTCTTCACAGACGCGGAGAGCACGAGCAAACAAAGCGTTGGTGTTCTCCTCTTGAGCCTTCTTCACCGAATCTATCATGGAAGTTGGAGTGTACAACGCTGCAGCAGGTCCTACATATGTATTCATTGAGAAATGCTGAATTTAATATAGAAATATTTATAATAAATGCATGTTATTAATGGGAGCTGGAGTAGCTCAGTTGGTTAGAGCGTGTGGCTGTTAACCACAAGGTCGAAGGTTCAAGCCCTTCCTCTAGCGCTTTATACTTGTTTTTTAAAACAAAATGAGTTGGCAAAATATAATTAATAAATTAATATATTCAAGAAAATAAATAGAGTCAATTATACCAAAATTTACTTGTATTTTATGCTTCTTGTTTTAATTTTATTTTTATGAAAGTTTTTAAGAAAGATTTTATATTTTTAGTATTTTTTTTAAAAAAAATTTATACTTATAACTAAAATTGTGATTAGTTAAATTAGTAAATTTAAGAAAAACTAAATTCAATTGCACCAAATTTCACTTATGATCCATGCTTCACTCTCCAACATATGGAGTTAAATTGTCTTAACCCAGTTAGGTCAAGCAACACTATTACAAAAAATATCCATCAATATTTTTTCCATAATCATAGGTGTCTTAACCTTTTTCAGTCTTTTCTTACTTTAATTCAGCTAATTCTCGAGAGTTACTTAGACGCCTCTCTAACCCCATAACTCAAGAGAACATAAAAAAAATACAATGTAGCTATCAAAAGTTAAACCAACAATCAAGAGTTATGATACTTATTTCTTTGTTCGAACACCAAATTCTCTAGAAAGAAATTACAATTGACAATCCTGGTCCACCCACTTCCATGTCATACTCCAAAGGTTATAATAAAAAAATTGAAAACACTTACCATAAACCTTATATTTCTTTTGGTGATGATACTAATAAACTTTACTAGTTGTTTTCTTAATTGTTTTTCTTATTTGATGCGAGGGAGGAATTAACGAAAGGGGAATGCTATTGTGTCCAGATGGGACATGCAGGTGCGACATACACCTCCTCATTTGTCCTCCTCATGCATCAAGATGTGTGCGTCCCCCTTGAATCAAAGGGCAATTGAGTAGGTGTGTCGCACATTCATTTGGGGCACAACTAGACTTGTTAATGAGTTAGGTTCGGGTCAAACTCAGACCTAAAACTTTAGCCCAAGCCCAACCCACCATATACAAGCAGGTCTATACATAGGCCCGAGTTTGACCTATGTAAAAAATACAAAGTCCAAGCCTGACCCATCAAGCTTATATATAAAATATTTTAATATTAAAAAAATATAAAAAATAAATTACTTATTCATTTAATAAAATTTTTAGACTTTTTCTTTACCATGTGTGTTTATATATATATTCAATTGTTGTGCAAGAATGAAAAGTAGCTCAAATGTCAAGTAAGTATTTGGTCCTATGATGAAATCTCACATCCAACACTAATTATTTTATAATATTTTTAGTTACTAACTTATATTCGGACCGGGCCTAGATTGGGCTTGGATTTTTTAAGGTGGCCTAAATCGTGGCCCAAGCCTAGCCCGCTTTAAAGCAAACCTAAGTGAACTCGAGCCAGACTTAATTTTCTTAAAAATCCCGAACCCAATATCAGGTCTAGGCACAACAACATTTTCTCTAACTAAACTAAAAAATAAAATAAAATGATTTTTGGCACATCCAACATACATTCCAACATGTTCAAATCATTAACAATGATATCTCACACAACATAACAAAAAGGAAGATGTGGCGTGCAGATCCCATATAAAATGGATGTGCGCACATAATTTTTAGTGTTTAACAAGTATATTTTATATACATATATATATATATATATATTAATAGACAATTATACTAAAACTAACTTGAGACGACGATGACAACAACTACGTAGCTTCAATTCCAAATTGATTAAAGTGAGCTATGTGTATCAAACTCTTCTATTGTGTTTGATTCAGTGCAATTGACAACGAGCTTTCTAAACCATTTAAACCCCTTTCAATCCATGCATATGTGTCCAAAGTTAAATACTTAGAGATATACATTTAAAAAAAATGGTAAATTTATAGTAGGAGTTGTTACAACATAATTATGGTTTAGTTTAATCGTACTCTTAAATTAATAATTTTTTTTTTTACTTGATGGTAGTCGAATTATACATTTTTGAAAAGTTTCTACCATCTTATCATAGATGTATTTAATAAATTAATTAATTATGGTGTTTGTAACTTTTAAGTAGAAATTAATTAGATTTAAAAAAAAAAAAAAAAAAAAAAGTTAGAAGCTAATGATTTAAGGTGGGGTTGAGATTGTGGGACCGACCGGGTCCGGAGGGGAAGAAGTAGGTATGGAACGGCTGCTGGACGTGGAGCAGAGTCAGAGACGACAGTGTAGTGGGGCGCTCTTGATCCGGTGCTCCAGCTGCAGGCCACTGAAAGAAGAGCGTGTCGAGGGCCCACCGCAGCGCGTAGAGGCTGGCGTCGCTCTCGTCGATCGCCACCACCACCTTCCTCCCTCTCTCCACCGCCGCCGCCGCCGCCGCCGCCGCCGCCGCCGCCGCCGCCGCCGCGGCTTCCTCCATTTTGTTCCAATTGTTCTGTTGTTGGTCCTCTTTTTATGTGGGACGAATTGACGGATTTGCCCTCGCCTGTGTGTCTCCCTGTTCTCCCCCCACTTGTCCTCTTTGCTTTCTCCACGTGGCAGTCATCAATGCTTTTGGACTTATTCTGACGTGGCGTCCACTGCCAAAAGTGTTGTCATTTCATTTGCTTTTGTTGAACTTGGCAATCACATGCATGGGGTGATGCGAAAACTGTGGGCTGTGTTGTTTGTTTCAGAACCTGGTTTTCGCAGCGCTAGTAGTGTGGTGTCTATTTTAGTCTTGAAATTTTTTTAGGTTTGATTGATTAAAATATTTTAATTACTTCATAACTTTTGAAAGTTGTTTTTTTTAATTATATTCTAATTATTTTAAATTATTTAATTTGCATTATAAATCACTTTTTTTTTAAAAAAAATTGTTGTTAAGGTATTCAGAGCACAAGAGCAGCACCCTCTGATGAAAGATTTTTAATTTTTTCTTATTTTTAAAGGTTAAGTTGTAATAGCAACTTTTAAAATATTAGAATAAATAATAACAAAGGCTGAGAAAGATTAGGTTAAATATATTGTATAATTGTAGCATTGGACTTCCTCTTTTCCCTTATTTACATGTACGTAATTTACATTTATAGACAGTGCAAACATCAATTAACTCAAACGTGAAGATATTCTTTAGTGAGATGATAATGCAACACTTGCTAAAGGTAAAGTCAAAAGTTTAATTCGTTGGAGTCAAACGATGGGTAATTTAGTACAATTTATTAATTATGATAAAAAAAAGATTAATTTACTAGCCAACTTGGTTCCACCCTTATCATTTAAGTATGTTGATAAAAAAAACTTAACTCATTTCTTAATTATTTTATCTTTTTAAGCATCTACATATGGATACTTTGCATCACATAAATAATCATCATGCACGGCCACGATTGTTGAAGATGTGTTGTGGATCGATATATAATTCTTTATTAAGAAATACGTATGCATAAGGCAGTCTAAGCCTAGTTAGATGTTTTTCAAATAGTAACCCAGAGACGATCATCAACGAAATCAAACAGTAATCACTTCACTAGTACAGCACTGCGCTTAAATCACATATTGAACAAGTTCAATTAATTAGACTAACAGGTGGGGCTACATTTATTTAAATCTCATGCATTCATCACTATGAACCAACCAAACAAACAAAACAGATCGACTTCTTGTTTGTATAAAGTGTGGGCGTGGCTATTTTTGGGGCTTGACGATGAGGACGGGGCACTTGGCGTGGTGTGCACAGTAGTCACTAACGCTCCCAAGAAACGCCCTGAAATAATTAATAACATCACCCCCATAACATAATAGACAAAAAAAAAATTAATGAATACCAATTAATTAATATTTTCATAGTAATTAATCTCTTTTATTTATTATTATTTGAAAGACTTGAATAGAGATTAATTAATTTTTGTAAGTACCTCTTGAGTGTGCCAAGGCCTCGGCTCCCTAGGATCAAAAGATCAGGATGAGTCTGCTCCACCGCCTCACATATCATCTCCTTGGGCTCTCCTTCCATCATCATAGTTTCAACTTTGATCTGATTCACATAATCAATCCAACTCTTAATTAACTCAATCTTGTTTAATTTCATCAATTATTAGTATTCTTTTACAATCCAAATGTTCAAAAAAACTCATAATTTTTTATATTTTTTAAATCCATTTGAACTCTTAAGAGTCCTAACTCATAAAGAGTTTTATAAATTTTTACAAATATCAAATATATTTTACAAGTTTTTATTTCAAAGCTATGTTTGAGGATGACTTCAAAATAAAAAAATTTAAAAATTCTCTTACAAGTTCAGACACATAAGTTCAAGTAACACAACTTTTATTTCGAATGGCCTCGCCCCTTCTCATTAAAGTATGACTAACAAGATTAAGAAGGTGCCCCCCGCCACTAAAACCCAAAAGTCGAAAGGAAAATGGTGCAATGCCCGCGAATGGAAACCCTCACATCTAGGACATTAGCCGAGTACTAAAGCTCCATTCACAACTACTCCACCATACCCTCGAAGGCAAATAATCCATAATTAATTATTAAGCTATGTGAAACAATTTTACTGAATAATTAACAAACGTACTGGTCTGTGTTTGCAGAGTTTGGAGGCCTGAGAGAGCAACATGGTACTGTTCTTTTCTTGGGCTTTCTTCACAGATTCTATGACTGAAGTTGATGGTACATAAGCAGCAGCCGCAGCTGGACCTATAATCAATCATTAAATTAATCAATCGACTCGAGTTGGAGTCACTTATTAATTCTGACTAATTCAAAATTAGTCAGAATTAGCCATAGTTATATCTCGAATACCCTGATAATAATAATAATAAAAAAAAATCAATGAATCAACCAATTATTACCAGGGATAGCGGGGATGATGAGGTGCTGGAAGGGGCGGTGGACGTGAAGGAGGATCACCGATCCTTGCTCCTCCTCCTCTTCCTCCTCCTCCTCCTCCTCCTCCTCCTTGTGGTCAGGTGGCGGCGCCGCGGTGGCGGTGGGGGAGGGGAAGAGGTAGTCTAGAGTCCACTGGAGGGCATGGAAGCTTGTCTCGTTCTCATCTATGGCCACCATCACTCTCTTCTTCTTAGTTAATGCCGAGTGGCTCTGCACCTGCACCTGCTTTTCTTCCTCCGAATCCATTTCTTCTCACTTGATGCGATCACGGACACAAATTAAATGACTCCTGCTTTAATTATTCCTAGCTAGCTGACTGGCAGTTATTTATAGAGAAGTGCTAATGCATGCCACTGCAAGACAATTTCGCTCGTAAGTACATAACATTAGGTACAAGTTGCAACTTTTGTGAGTCAATAAAAAATATTTAAGAAAGGCGTTAAAATTAATAAAAATATGTAAGTCACATCGAGCTGTTAAATTATGAACATCTTAAGATGTATGCGCTTATATAAATTTTGATGCATAATCTTTCATCGAACACATTATAAGCAATTCGTGCAGTCTCAACTTATATGTTATGCATTAAATTTGTATACACCTACATCTCAAGACCGTGCACAAAATGAGATTTTTATTTTATTTACTTTATGGACGGTTTTGCTCCTACTATTGCTGTTTGTTCCAGCGGAATGTAGAAGTCTCCAGAAGGGCTTAAGTTCCACGCAATAACAATCAGTCTTTTGCACAATCCAAATGGTCTTTCCTTCATTATTATATAGTGCATCACGTGTTCTAGCATCTTTTTTTTTTTTTTTCGGTTACAGTGTTCTAGCATCTTTAGAAGTCGCTTTATTTGTTCCATTCCGTTCGCCCATAACAGGCACTCACTGAATTTCAGACTTCATCACTATCTTAAGACTTTATTATTATTATTATACTCCATGCCAAACTTTGGCCTGACTAACTCCATGTAGCACTGATCTAGTCGGTCGGAATGTGAGTGGCCCAAACAATCCTGCCACATAGAAGAATCAAACTCGGGGTCATGCGCTTAACTTACACAACCTCATACTCTCTCTTACCATTGTGGCAACCCATCCAGATTTTCTAAGACCTCGTTTGCTTTATTTTACTAATTTAAGGGATGTTTTCTTCCAAGGAAGTTTAATTTTTTAGAAAGTTAACCATTAAGAAAGTTGTACTTTTCATGTTTGATTCAACTTTGAATTTCTTGGGAAGTTCTATATTTTGAAAATAATAAAATAATGTAATTAACATAAATGTTATTTTCATTGTTTTTGAGAGAGAGATTGTAGGAAATAAAAGTAGATATAGCATTAAATGAGGGTAAAAGTGTAACAACCCCAAATTTTTTAATTGACTTGTGTTGCACTTGTCAGAATTGTGACCCGGCTACGTGAATACTGGACAGTATTTCGAACTTCGGGAGTCGACACCGAAGTGATTTTATGATTCTTTGATTGTGTGTATTAGTATTGTAGTATTTTACGGGTTTCGAGCCGGTTGGGCGATATTTAATTGAGTGAGGTTTCGAATGGTTAAAAGGGGATAAAAAAACAAGTAAAACATACAAATAAATGAATTTTTAATTAATTTAATTAATTAGTTGGTGAGACTACGCGCGTTATGGGAGGCGAAACAAGGAAAAACGGACTGAGGAACGTCGTTTGAACGCGGAAGTTAGTTAATTACGCAACATATGGTCTACGGAATAGAAATTGTTAAAGTGACAAAACATGTTGATGAACAACCATGAGATTTGCATTGAGATGTGTGTGTGTGTTGAGATGTAATAAAGGGACAAAAGACCCATAAGGGCAACTGTTTTGAGGTGTGTAAGAAGTAAATTGGAGGGCAAATGGGTAATTTCACCTATTTTACACATATATAAACAAACAAAAACCCTACTTCACTATTCATTTTCTTCTCCAAACACCACCGCCGCCGCCACCTCTCCTCTCCTTTGTTGTCCCACGCCGAGCCAGATCACACCGGAGTGCTGGTCGCCGGAGATCCTCCCCCACTCTCTTTCTCTCGGTTTCTCCCATCCTCACGATCTCTCGCTCATGCTCTCAGGTTTTCTCTCTCGGTCCCTCTCGCTGGTCACGTTCTCTCCCACTTTCTCCCTCTCGGTCGACACTCCTCTCTCCACTCGGCCTCACCGGACCGGACCACGCCGGAGGTCCGTGTTTACTCTCCCTCTCGATCTCTCTCTCTTCTCTCCCGGTTTGTTTCCCTCCCTCTCATTTTCTCACTGTTTTCTTGTCGTCACCGTTGTCCGCCTCTTGCCGTCGCTGCCATGGGTGACGGTGGTCGGGGACGGACCCTCGTGGCTGACGGGAAGTGTTGCCGCCGACCAGCCCTCCTTAGGGGTGAAAACAGTAGTGCATGTGTGCTTGATTGTGTATGACGGTGAGTATAGGTGGGTGTGTGCGTGATTGTGTGTACACCCACGGCTGGGGTGTACCATATAAAAAAAAGAAGAGAAAAGAGAAAGAAAGAGAAAAGAAAGAAAAAAAAAGAAGAGAAAAGAAGAAAGAAAAGAAAAGTTTATGTTAAAACATATAACCTAGGAAAGTGGAAATGTATTCACCGTATCGAGGATTTTTATTCGTGTCGTCATGTCATGTGATTCCGTTGTATAGTTGATTGACTTAATTTTGAGTAAATGATCGGACTTGTCGTAATTTCTTATCAATGTTGCGTGGTTTTGAGTTTCGATCATGACGACTATTCTTTATTAATGACGTCGGTGTTGAGTTTTCAGTCAAGGTTTTATCAATCTAGTTTGAATGTTTTATTGAAATCACTTGAATTAATAGCACATCGTGTGTGAGAACGAATTTATGTTGGAGTTGCGTGCTCATGCATGGTTTCCTCGCGGTAGTAAACGTGAATGTGTTATTTCATGTGTTTTTGTCATCGGAATTTCATTATTTTGTGTTGAGTTTATTTCATTTCAAAACTCATGGCATGAATACATGATTTAGTGATTCGAATTCATGCATACGTGAGAATATACAAGGGTCGGGTATTTGTTTAGTATAGATGTGTATTGAGTGTTCGAATACATGGTTATTTCGAGTTATGGTGTGGTTTTCAAAAATCTAAAAGAGTTGTGTTTCGATTGATTTTTCAGTCGATTTGCATCGAGTCGTTCGAATCATCAAAACATTGGGAAAAACACTAAGGTATTCAACCTAGGTTTAGTAATGACTCGACCCACTAATTAGAGTTTCCGACCTTGTCAGGTAGCGGGAAACTTTGGAATACGCGTTAGGAACGAGAGTGTTGTACGCGGGTTGCGATTAGTCAGGTAAGTACATTTGCCTTAAAAAGCATTTGTATGTTTGTAAGCCCAGTAAGAAAATGTCATGTGATTCATTATCATTTATTCAGTCTTGTTATTCTCTATTATTGGTATTCCATTCCATTTCTTGTTGTGTGTTTCCCGGCGTAAGTGTTTCGTCTCAAAAGTACTAGGACTTGCACTAGAGGGATAAAACGTGGGCACTCGTGCGCACGAGTGTGTGACCACCCTTAGTGACCGTGTGACACCGAGTACTGGGTGGATGGGTTCGAGTCCCTTTCCAGTCATAGCTGTGCCTTCGCTTGTGTCGATGCCCGGGAAGATCTCGCGAGGTCTTCGCCGTTATGCTATGATTTAGACCACTTATGGGCCTCTTTTGATTCCTTGGAACACACTTAACTTTCGATTGACATGTATTAGTTTGTTTATCATGCACCTTGTTTATTTAAATTCCTGTCTTTTATTACCGCATGATATTTAGACTGCGTTACTTGTATTATCATGAATTACTGTTATCTTCTTCTGGTATTACATTCGAATTTTATTCAGTTACTCATCGTCTAGTTTGTGACGGTGGGTGCAGATAGGGCAGAGAGCAGCAAGGGCAAGGGACCCTGCCTAGGTGATCTACTGTGAGGATTAGCAGCGACACCAGAGAGACTTTTTAAATAGGTGTTTATACTTTTGCTGATGTGTATATCGTTTTATATTTACATTGTTGGGATTATTGAACTTGGTATTTCTTTTGTGAGACTGGTATCATGTATATTTACCTATCGAATTGTACATGAATACCCGGGGTTTTCCACACTTTTAGAATTCCTCTACTTCCCTTGAATGAGTTATTTTCCCCTTTATTATAATTGTTTTAGTCTTCCGCTGTTTATTTTTGCTATAATTCTTTCATAAATAACTAAATTGATTAAGTTGAAGGCTGACTAGGCTCGTCAGGTTGCCGAGTGATGACTCGGGGCTTGTACGGGTCTAGGCCGGGCGTACCCAATTGTATGGGAAAATTGGGGCCGTCACAAAAAGTGTTCGTTCCCCCTCAAAAAAATAACTCACTCACCCCCCTAAGTGAGTTATTGTGACGGCCCCAAATTCCCAATGCATTTGGGTACGCCCGGCCTAGACCCGTGCAGGTCCCGAGTCAGTTTCTTAGCGACCCTGACGAGACTAGTCAGCCTCAAATTATCCAAATTTTCAAGATTTATGAAAGAGTTATTGCAATTATAATACAGCGGAAACAAAATCACATTCTAATCACATATTGGGAAATAACTCATGCAAAGGGAAATTAGGAATCTATGTAAATGTGGAAAACCCCGATATATTCCTATCCAAGTCAACAAAATGGACTGATGGAATCCACCTCAAAACATATTTTCCAGTCTCAAAACGATCATATATATAAACGTCATACAAAAAGAAACACGCATGAGCCTACATCTCGGTACCTCAAGTCCAGCTGCTCACAAAAAGTCTTCTAGGCAAGGTCCCTTGCCCCTACTGCTCTCCGTCCTATCTGCACCCACCGTCACAAACTAGACGGTGAGCAACTGAGAGAAATCGAAAGTAAAGCCAGAAGAATATAACAGTAATTCATGAAATAACAAACAAGACAGTCTAAATATCATGCAGGAATGGAAAGACAGGAATTTAAATAAACAAGTTGCATGATAGACAGACTGGAAAACAAACGCAATCGAAACATGTGTGCCTTACGAGTCAAAAGAGGCCATAAGTGGTCTATATTCCACAACAATACCACAACAATCCACAACAATCCACAACAATCCACAATAATCCAGTACATGGTATCACACAATCACTAGGGGTGGTCAAACACTCGTGCGCTCGAGTGCCCGCGTTTTATCCCTTCTAATGCAGGCCGCATGTACCTTCGAGACACACACTTATGCCAAGAACACACATACAAGGAATATAGAATGGAAAACCAATAATTTGATAATAACAAACACAAAGAAATGAAAATGAATCACATGATATTTTCTTAGCTAGCTTACTAACATACAAATGCTTTTTAAGGCAAGTGTACTTACCTGAACTATCAAAATCTGCGTATAACACTCCCGCGACTCCTAATGCGTATCCCCGAGTTTTCCGTTACCTGACAAGGTTGGAAATTCGTATTAATAGATCAAGTCATTTACTAAAACTAGGTTTAAACTTATTATTTTCCCCAATGTTTTAAATGATTCGAACGACACGACAATTTAATCGAAAAAACGAATACTCTCTCTCGGGTTTTGAAAACATAATATTTATAAGCCTCATCGCGAATCATAGGCTCGGCTCAGTCTTATGTAAGTCATGTCATAGTCTCGAGGATCCGCGACATGACCACGACGTCATAGCCATTCATCGCCATGCGATGCTTCAATACCAACCAATACTCAAGCAAATCTCTTCATGAAAGCCGAACTGACATGTACAAACGAACATGGAACTTCGTTGGTGTTGTCCGATGTTGAAGGAAGGGTTATGTGAAGGCCCAGCCCCGGTGGAACCCCACTCACAGGCAGTGTGGATACCTCATGTTCGTCCACACCATCTATGTCCCCCCTCCACATGGTTGGGCACTTTGGCCTCACCCACCCGGGGCTCGCATGTGAAGCATAGTTTTTCGCCTCCCCGGCGACTCGAACTCGCGTCTGGAGGCTTAAGACGCTAGTTCGTTGAGTCCTGGTACCAACTCAGTTGGTACCAGGACTCAACGAACTAGCGTCTTAAGCCTCCAGGACGCGAGTTCGAGTCGCTGGGGAGGCGAAAAACTATGCTTCACATGTGAGCCCCGGGTGGGTGAGGCCAAAGTGCCCAACCATGTGGAGGGGGGACATAGATGGTGTGGACGAACATGAGGTATCCACACTGCCTGTGAGTGGGGGTTCCACCGGGGGTGGGCCTTCACAATAAAAGGCGCCTTTTATTGTGAAGGCCCGCCCCGGTGGAACCCCCCCCACTCACAGCGGGCGGTGTGGATACCTCATGTTCGTCCACACCATCATGTCCCCCCTCCGCATGGTTGGGCACTTTGGCCTCGCCCACCGGGGCTCGCATGTGAAGCATAGTTTTCGCCTCCCCGGCGGCTCGAACTCGCGTCCCTGGAGGCTTAAGACGCTAGTTCGTTGAGTCCTGGTACCAACCGAGCTAGTAGCCCGGTTGGTACCGGGACTCAACGAACTAGCGTCTTAAGCCTCCGGGGACGCGAGTTCGAGTCGCCGGGGAGGCGAAAAACTATGCTTCACATGCGAGCCCCGGTGGGTGAGCCAAAGTGCCCAACCATGGAGGGGGGACATAGATGGTGTGGACGAACATGAGGTATCCACACTGCCTGTGAGTGGGGGTTCCACCGGGGGTGGGCCTTCACAGGTTATCGTGGCATGGGTAATGCCGGGAAAACCCTCCACTAGTTTGGAAGTCTCGTCAACACACATAAATTACGACTTGACGACGGTAACATATGAAATCACGTCAAAACGCCTTAATAAAATTGTTTCGGACTTAATCAAGGGCTGCGAGATGTCAACCAATGTTAGGTGAGATCTCGACAACCTTCACTGGTTATGGTTCGACCGGTAGGACCGCCGGCAGTGGCGGTTTCCGGCGAGGCTTCAACATACAAAACACATGAAATAACGACTCTTTAGTTCGGAATGAAACTGTTTTCGGCTACTTTTAAAGTTGTGGGACCCACATATGAGTTTGGTGGGGTCCCTGACAACGTCCCGGTCATGGTGGTCCGGCGGTGGCGCCGCCGGTGAGGTGGTTTTCCGACGAGAACAACCAAAACATCAATACATGCAATAAAATCAAATATGGGCAGCAACACCCTATGAATCACAAACCAGAGGTCTTCCCGGACATATGAGGACTCCGGTGGCCACGAGGGACCGTCCCCGACCATAGTCACCCACGGCAGCGACGGCCAGAGGAGACATCAAGGGAAAACGTGAAGACCAGTGAGAACGAGAGAGAGAGAATGAGAGAGAGAGAGAGAAAAAGATAGAGATATAGAGAGGCGCAGAGAGACCTCCGGTGAGGAGCGAACCCCGGTCACCACCACCTTCAGTGGGAGAGGTGGTGTCGTGAAAGAGAGAGAGAGCAAACCCGAGACGAGAGAGAGAGAGAGAACCGTGAGGATGAAAGTGTGACGGCCCCAAATTCCCAATGCATTTGGGTACGCCCGGCCTAGACCCGTGCAGGCCCCGAGTCAGTTCTCAACGAACCTGACGAGTCTAGTCAGCCTCAAAACATCAAAATTTCACGTTTTATGAAAGAGTTATTGCAATTATAACACCAGCGGAAGCAAATTACCTACTACTCAAGAATTGGGAAATAACTCAATCAAAGGAAATTAGGAATCTATATAAATGTGGAAAACCCAATATGTTCAATTCTAAGTCAACAAAATGGATTGATGGAATCCACTTCAAAACATATTCCCCAGTTCCAAAATAATCATATATATAAACGTCATACAAAAAGAAATAAACATGAGCCTACATCTCGGTACCTCAAGTCCATTTGCTCACAAAAAGTCTCCTAGGCAAGGTCCCTTACCCCTATCTTGCTCCGTCCTATCGCACCCACCGTCACAAACTAGACGGTGAGCAACTGGAGAAAAATGAATGTAATGCCAGAAGAAGAAAACAGTAATTCATGATAATACAAGTAAAGCAGTCTAAATATCATGCGGTAATAAAAAGACAGGAATTTAAATAGACAAGATGCATGATGAACAGACTAATAAATATCAATCGAAAATCAAGTGTGTTCCAAGGAATCAAAAGAGGCCCATAAGTGGTCTAAATCATAGCATAACGGCGAAGACCTCACGAGGTCTTCCCGGGCATCGACACAAGCGAAGGCACAGCTATGACTGGAAAGGGACTCAGAACCCATCCACCCAGTACTCGGTGTCACACGGTCACTAAGGGTGGTCACACACTCGTGGCCACGAGTGCCCGCGTTTTATCCCTCTAGTGCAGGTCCTAGTACTTTCGAGACAAAACACTTACGCCGGGAAGCACACAACAAGAAATGGAATGGAATACCAATAAAAGAGCATAACAAGATTGAATAAATGATAATGAATCACATTGCATTTTCTTACTGGCTTACAAACGTACAAATGCTTGTGACAATTGTACTTACCTGAACTATCGCAACCCGTGTACAACACTCTCACGTCCCTAATGCGTATTCCCGAGTTTCTCGCTACCTGACAAGGTCGGAAATTCTAATTAGTGGGTCGATTCATTACTAAACCTAGGTTGAATACCTTAATGTTTTCCCCAATGTTTTGATGATTCGAACGACTCGATGCAAACCGACTGAAAAATCAAATGAAACACAACTCTTTTAGATTTTTGAAAACCACACCATAACTCAAAATAACCATGTATTCGAACACTCAATACACATATATACTAAACAAATACCCGACCCTTGTATATTCTCACGTATGCATGAATTCGAATCACCAAATCATGTATTCATGCCATGAGTTTTGAAATGAAATAAACTCAACACAAAATAATGAAATCCAGATGACAAAAACACATGAAATAACACATTCACGTTTAACAAAGTTTAAGCAAAATGGATAAACGCCTTTTCTCCTTGAGATCTTTCTCCCTAAATAAGAATAATGTACAGCCTAAATTTGGCAACAAAATATACAATTAATATAATTGACTATACAATTAATGTATTTGACTATACAATTAATGTAATTGACTATTGCTCTTAATTCCTTAATTAGTGTCATAAATCAATGCCATTAATATCGTTTACTACCGCGAGGAAACCATGCATGAGCACGCAACTCCAACATAAATTCGTTCTCACACACGACGTGCTATTAATTCAAGTGATTTCAATATAACATTCAACCTAGATTGATAAAACCTTGACTGAAAACTCAACACCAACGTCATCAGCAAACAATGATCGAAACACGAAACCACGCAACATTGATAAGAAATTATGACAAATCCGATCATTTACTCAAAATTAAATCAATAAACTATACAACGGAATCACATGACATGACGACACGAATAAAAAAATCCTCGATACGATGAATACATTTCCACTTTCATAGATTATTTTTTTTAACATAAACTTTCTTCTTCTTTCTTCTTTTCTTTTCTTTTTTTATATGGTACACCCCATCATGCACCCCATGTACACCAACCCACAACCAAACCGTCATGCATACACCCAAAATAATTACAAAAATCCACCTAAAATCATGAACACATGAACCCGAGAGACAAAGAGAGGAGGAGAGGTTCACCTAGGGTGAGACGTGAAGTCTCGACGGCGAGGAGGTGGCAAGAAGCGACGTGAAGCCGAGAAGAGGAGGGAGATGTGAGGCCGAGAAGAGGGAGAGATCCGAGAGAGAGAGAGCAACGAGAGTGAGAGAGGAGAGATCGTGAGTGAGAGAGAGATCGCGTGGCCAAGAGAGAGAGATGGAGAGGCCGAGAGTGAGGGAGATGGATAGCCGAGATGAAGAGAAGGAGGAGAGGAACGAAATGAGAGAGATGAGGGGGCGGCAGTAGAGGGATTAGGGTTTTGTTTTCAACAACCTATATATATATATATGTAACAATGTGTATTTACCCTTTTGCCCCTTTAAGTTACTTTTTACCTAACTCAAACAATTGCCCTTATGGGTCTTTGACCACATCATCTCATCTTAACATATATACACATCTCAATGCAAATCTCATGGCCCTCCTTATTATGATGTGTCACTTTAACAGTTTCTATTCCATAGCCCGCATGTTGCAAGATTATCCGACTCCCACATTGATCTTACGTTTCCTTGGTCCGTATTTCTCCGTAAATTGGTTCGTCGTGTCCATTTTCTCGTCACGACCCGTCAACTATTTTTTTATTTTTTTTTAAATTAATAAAAATTCATTTATTTATATGTTTTACTCCCCCGTTTGACTAGTCGAAACCTCACTCAATTAAATATCGCCCGACCGGCGCGAGACTCGTAAAATACTAACATACTATTACACACAATCAAAGAATCATAAAATCACTTCGGCGTCGGCTCCCGAAGTTCAAAATATTGACCAGTATTCACGTAACCGGGTCACAATTTTGACAATTGCCGTACAAGTCGGATTAAAAATTTGGGGTTGTTACAGTCGTGAAAGAGAGAGAGAGCAAACCCGAGACGAGAGAGAGAGAGAGAACCGTGAGGATGAAAGAGAGATCTAGTGAACACGAGAGGGAGGGGAGGATGTGGGACCTCCGACGAGCTTCCTCGCCACCACTGCATCTCCGGTGGACGACGTGGACGCAGCCCAGCCGTGAGAATGAGTGGACCGAGAGGGATCAAGAGGGAGTTCGAGAGAGAGGAGCACCGAGAGGGAGAGAGAGAAAGAAGAGCAAATGCATACCTCCGATTGACGGCAACCTCCGGCGTCCTTGGTCCGGTCACCGGTGAGAGCAGAGCCGGTGGTGAGATGAGGGAGATGGAGGCCGTGAGTGTTGATGAGAGGAACCGTGAATGAGAGAGTGAAGGAGAGGTTATGTGAGAGAGATATGAGAGATGTGTTTAAATGAGATGGGAGAGGGTGAGGTGAGTGATGAGATGAGGGGGTGTAAGAGAGTGATGTGAGTGGCGGGATGGGTGTGGTGAGTGATGGGAATGGGTGGGGTGTGAGATGTGAGTGATGGGGTTGGGTGAGTGTTTGAAATTTGAATAGGTATGATAGCCCATTCTTTTTTTTTTTTTTTACCAACCCACACGTCTCAAAATTTAACCCAAGGGTTCCCCGACCCATCTTGCCTCATCGATCCGTATTTCCCCGTCACATGCACACTCTTACCTTTGTCTTACACAAATAAACTATAAAATTGTTAAATAATTCTTTTAATTATGTTTTTAGTCTCCTGTGTACTCGTAACACAGTTGTCGAGTCCCGCGCGTCCATTTTTTTCCCACTCGTTCACCGGTTTCACAGTCCGGTCACTCAAATACGAGTATAAATACATATTACACATCATCATTCACAAATAACCAAATTTCCGGGCCGTTACAGTTATCTTCCTCTATGTGGGGGAAGTTGGGTGGTCAGACTTCTAGATAAGTTTTTTAAAAATAGCCAACCAAACAAGGTAAGTTGAAACTTTCCTGAAAGTTATCTCATTTCCTTTAACTTCCCCCGAACCAAACAAAGCCTAAGACTTTATTATTACTACATACTCGAGATGCTTTTCTAGTTATCACTCAATTATGTTATAGGTGTTTTTACAAGGTAGTTAAAGTGACGGTGCAGGGTTAAGAGGGCACTGCCGAAGATCCCTAATGTTCAACCAATTGATGTTGACAGGGGTTGGCAGCGGTTTTTATAAAACCTCCAAAACCGTCCAAACCACCTAGTCTGGTTTGGTTTTTTAAACTCACAGTTTGGGGTTGGTTTAGAAAACTTGAAAACCGCGATTACGCGGTTTGGTGGTGATTTTTGTTTTTAGAAAGCCACAGTTCACCAAACCGAAAGATAATTTAGAAATTTCTATAATTTTACACCCTCCATACGCAATTTGTCAATTCATTCTACCTCCCTTGCCTCCTCTATGTTTCGATCCTTCCTCGCCACTCAATCCTTGCATTTCATGAATTGACTTTGTATTTAATTACTTTTTTAGTGGATGGTCATGTGTTTCATTGTATTTTTTTGTGGATAAACAAGTAATGACTTTTTTTATGGAATGTAAGCTAGTTTTTTTTTTTTTAGTTGAAAATGTATCGTAGAAAAAATGCAAAACCAAACCGTGTAAACCGTGGTTAGTTTGGTTACGGTTTTAACGGTTCGCGGTTTGATGGTGATTTATAAAACTATCACATCGTGAATCCTCGGTTTGGTGGCGGTTTAAGGGCTTTCCCCACCAAACTGCAGTTTGCCCACCCCTAGATGTTGTAGTTAGTAAAAAATTGATCGACAAACCTCACTTGGTGGTTCGAAGTTCTCAAATTCTAATTCTAAGTGCTACAATATTTACCCAAAACTTAGATTTAGAGAACGAATAACTATTCATCATACAAAAAGTAAAAAAAAAAAATATTTTCTTTTTCATTAATGTATGCATTGTGATAAAATTGTTTGACATATATAAGTAAATTAGAAGTGGTGACCCAGACGGATTGACCCAACGGTAAAGGCGAGTTTGAAATTGCGTCAGTTAAGTGCATGGACTCAAATTCAATTTCCAGTGCGTCAATTGGAGTATGTCAAGTTGATTGCAAGACTTCATAGAAATAGTCAAACTCGTCTAGATACCCACATACATATTAAAAAAAAGTGGTAGGAAATAATTCTACGTCGATCGACTATTCAAGAAAAAGTTACAAATATTACGAATGTTTTTTATTTTTTCTTTCTTTTTTTTGGTAAACAAATGCAAAGGCTTTGCTTTTATAGAGAACTCGCCCACATATACAAGTTAAAGGCCACACTAACAGTCTTCTAGAACTTGAACTGGACCTATTAACTTACCTAAGTTGCTAAAAGGAAGCAATTATTTTAGCAAATGGCCATTTTCAGTTTGATCGAACTCCACCGAGGACCACAAAGCAATTCAATACCAAATTAAACCTACACGAATCAGACACTTCCATCAATGCATCTTGATTTAATGAAAAATATGGTGCTATTCATTAATGATTTCTCTACACCTCTCATATCAACTATGAAGCCCCAATTATTTGAAGACAAAATTAGAAAACGTTCACATAGATAACAAGGAAAAGGTAGGTTAAAAATGAAAGGCTAATTAACCTACACATTGGCTACACAATTCTTTAAGTGGATTACACACCGAGATGATGTGCACCCCCACATCTCAATCATAGGAGAAGCTATCAGCCCAAAAGTCTATCGAAGACAAAGCGGCTACTATGTGACAAAGAAAACAGAATATGAACCAATGTTGTATTGGATTATGGAAAATGATAATTTATCACACTTTCAACGTTGGTGTTTGTTCAAATTTGGGGCCACACCTAAGGAGAATAGAAAAAGTCATAAATGGCTAAAACACAAAGGTGTGCGCCTAAAGTATGCATTAAAAGTGGGTCATTTTATCATTTTCCTTAGTTTATTATCATTCCATGTACCAATCACCACACCATTAATATATTGAGATTAAGAATACAATTAAGTTGCCGAACAAGCTATACATGTATAAATAGATAGGTAGGTAGATAGACATCTCCTTAACAGTGCAAGAAATCTAATCGTACCACAAACACATGGACCCACGTGATATATAACATGTAAAATTAGGACTTCTTGACCAAACAAACCAAACAAACACACGAAAAAATTTCTGGGCCTTTCATTTTTTTTGGACAGGTTCCTTACTTTGAGGCCTTACGATGAGGACTGGGCATTTTGCGTGGTGTGCGCAGTAGTCACTAACGCTTCCAAGAAATGTCCTGCAAGAAAGAAAACAATGTGTTATCCTCAAAGGTTTTATACTTGCAAACGATTTAAAGCATTGTTGATTTGAAGAGCAAGAATACTACTTAAACAAACAACTTAATCAAAGCAGTGAAAATGAAATTCTCTAAACCACACATCTTGTCAGCTTTTTTAAACAGGTTTGATAATGCAGTGTCTATCTCCCAGGATAGAATATGAGAGTTTTTTTCTATGCTCTTAGCAAAATATTATGCAACTCCAGAAACAATTAAAACTTTAAAAATAATAAAGTTACCTCCTCAATGAGCCAAGACCGCGGCTGCCCAAAACTAAAAGGTCGGGACGGGTACTCTCCACTGCCTCACAAATCATCTCCTTAGGATCCCCTTCCATAACCATTTTTTCAGCTTTTACCTGCACAGACATGCATAAACTACTGATCACACCATGTAATGAATTGTATTGATTTGAAATTAATTTGACACTTGTGTTAAAGTGACCGAAATAATATTACTCACAGGCCACTCTTTGCAGAGCTTCAAGGCTCGTGAGAGCAACAAAGATGAGTTCTGCTCTTGAGCTTTTTTAACAGATTCTATCACTGAAGACGATGGCACATAAATACCGGCTGCTGGACCTGCACACAGGATTATTGGTCAATTGTCTCATAATCATCGATAAAAAATAACAAAGATTGTTGAATCTACGCATGCACCCATCACTTAATTATGCCTTTTGAAAAAAAAAATCCATTAATAAAAGTATACTAATGGGGATAAAAAAATTTGGCGCATTGTTCGTGATTTGGGTCCTCCTGAAAAGGGTGTGGAGAAATGCAGCAAATTATCATAACAGGGTAGTTCCAGAATAGTCACTGAAGAAGAAATATCATTGGTGGTGACTTACTTATGACCAATGGATTAAGAACAAATTAGGTTCATATCAATAACTATTGTAGAGTGATCCACGCACATTCGCACCAAATTCTAAATCTTAGACAACATAAGCAATACACTCAAAACGTAATTTTGATACAATAGAAGGAAAAAGAAGCTGGAGTAGCCCAGTTGAAGATATGATAAACTAAGATGCATTAGACCATTACAAATTTAAGCTTAATGGTTTCAGATCTTTCATTTGCAATTTAAACATTCATAAATACTATGTTTTAGGGTTCTCCTAAACTAGTCTAGAAAGACTGAAACATCAAATTAGTAGAATTCTAGTAGTAAAGGTACCCATCATCAAACAAGTGTTCAAGGATTTATATCATAAGCGGAACCGGGGCACTAAAACATACTATAAGCTTGTATACAACTCAATAAATATCACTTTTTTTTTCCAAATACTATCTTTTTTTTGGTAATTGAGCCACCACCGTTGACACCAAACTAATGGTGGACCCGACTAATCCCTCGGGGGTTACGAGGGTGCCCTAGGCCCCATACTACCAACCCAGAGGTCGAAGGAGAATAAAATGTATACAACTCAAAAAAGATCCGTTTTTCCAAATTCATAAGATAAAGGGCATCCATCCAGTTTAAAGTAACATCAATCAATAGTAAGAATTTTAAATTTCAATTAAAGTGTATAAACAGTGAACACTAATCAATTTCACATAATAATTGATTCTTTACCATAATAATTAAAGCAACCTTAATCCCAAATTAGATTAGTTCAGGTCGGCTACATGGATCAAACTCTTCCATTCCGCTCGGTTTAATCACACATTAGCAACATAATTAGACTTTACATGAAATTGAAATTTGAAACCAAATGAAATTAGTTGAAAGAAGGTCGACGAACCAGGCGCGGCGGGGACGATGAACTTCTGGAGCGGCCTCCGAACGTGCAGGATCAGGACCAGCCCCAGCACCGGCTTCTCCGACGGCGGAGAGAGAGGCGGCGCCGCCGCGGCATCGGCGGCGGAGAAGAGGTAGTCTAGAGCCCACCTGAGAGCTTGGAAGCTCCCCTCGCTATCGTCGATCGCCACCACCACCTTCTTCTTCTTCCTCCTCGTGCTCCTCGCCGACGGCGACGCCGGCGGACTCTCCGGCGGCTTCTCCTCGATCGCGTCCGCCATCGCCGTCGCCGATCGATCGCTTCGCTTCGTCTATCTTTTGAAGCCTCAACAAATATCTTCTTTAAGTATAGTAGGCGCGTGTTTTTCACTTGACGGTTTTGCCCCTAATGTTTATTTCCGTTTCCACTTAAGGACCTGTCTCTGAGTACAGCTCTCCTAACAGTTTGCCTCATCGATGGTCGTGATTGCGCTTTTGCCACGTGTCGTGTGGGACGGAGTGGCGTATCGAGGTTCGGTGTTTGGACTGGACAGTGTACGTTGGTATAATGGAGAGAGATGGATAGGGATAGGGTTGGTTTGGTAGCCAAATCAGGTTTGCGTCAGCATGAGTGGAAATTATATTATACGTTAGGATGGTCGGATGGGATCTCTAATATTGCTCGCAACTTGCAACTTGCAACTTGCACCTTGCAACTTTGGTTAATAATACGGTGTCCAGCTAACATCAAATTGACCATTTGAAGAGGCATGTATATTCAAATTTTCAAATTTTCAAATCACATTTTTAACATTTTTTGTTTATTTTTCAACCCCCGCTTACTTTAGTTCAACTAATCTCATAAAAGTTAATCAAGAGCCTCAACCCCATAAGTTATGGGTCATAACTCAAGAAAATTAATAGAACATAATTTAGTTACCAAGAATCAAGTCAATGACATCTGCTTCATTCAGAGTTTTTAGTGCTCTTTTCTTTATCACTGAACCGCACCCCTTGAGGGCACTAATATTTTGTTATAATAAGTACAGGATGGCTCAGATGCTTAGTCGGAAGACTGTTGTTTGTTTGAGTTCTTAAATATCAAAGGGGTGTATTCAATTTAACAAATCTATGAATTTTCTTAAATGATGGATTTCATGGAATCTGATAGATTCGAAAAGACTTTATCCAAAATCCAACTAAATCTCATGGATAGGGATGAAATTTGGTTATGTATATTTTTTTAATACAAATCCACTACAATCCATTAAAATCCATCAAAATTCTAATGATGTTTAAGAATTGAATACACCTAGACTTTTAAGAAATCCATTAAAATCCATCAAAATCATAATAGAATACCCTTTGAATTTTCAAAAGTCCATTAAAATCCTTTCAAATCCTAATTAAATACACCTCGATTTCAAAATCTTCTGAACTTTTTTAAAATAAGTCAATTAAATACACCCCCCTAAACATAACTAAAGACCTTAACTTGTGGTTACGTAACATAAGAATTATGTGTTTCAATTTGAAAAGTTGAAATACCTCTTGCATGGACATGCCAAACTAGGGGTGGGCACGAAACCCGAGAACCCGACTCGGGTCGGGTCACCCGAATCGGGTGGCGGGTGGCGGGTCGGGTGGGATGAGTGGAGCAAACGAGTCGGGTCATAAAACCCGACCCATCGGGTGTCGGGTCGGGTTCGGGTGTGGTCATAATAGTGTCAGGTCGGGTCGGGTTCAGGTCGGGTCCGGGCGTCATCATGGGTTTTATATGATTTTTGTGGTTTTTATGGGTTTTATAGGGTTCGGGTCAAGTTCGGATTCGGGTTTAGGGTCTGGCGGGTCGGGTCGGGTTCGGGTTTAGGGTCTGGCGGGTCGGGTGGCGGGTCATTTTTATACCGACCCGAATGAGTCGGGTCGTCGGGTATCAGGTCGGGTCGACCCGAACCCGACCCGTGCCCACCCCTATGCCAAACTACCTCATCTTATGAATTAGAGGCATTAAAGTAATTTAATTCATTAAAGTCTTTCTTTAGAATCTCCACCAAACTCATCCCTTGTCTTAAATTCAACCAAAACACCCACTTACCCTCATATGTACAACCTCAACCAAACATTGATTCATGTAGATTGTTGTTGTATTTGCCAAACACAGAACGCCTTTATATGCGGCTAAGACACTGTGTAGTGGCAAAACAGAGATTGAACCTTCTCTCTTAAGATTGAGTTGAGTGAATTCAGTAATGGCTCATATGTACAACCTCAACCAAACATTGATTCATGTAGATTGTTGTTGTATTTGCCAAACACAGAACGCCTTTATATGCGGCTAAGACACTGTGTAGTGGCAAAACAGAGATTGAACCTTCTCTCTTAAGATTGAGTTGAGTGAATTCAGTAATGGATCCGGTTTATATGCGGCTAAGACACTGTGTAGTGGCAAAACAGAGATTGAACCTTCTCTCTTAAGATTGAGTTGAGTGAATTCAGTAATGGATCCGGCATCCAAAAAAAAAAAAAAAAAAAAAAAAAAATAAAAAAAAAAAAAAATAATAATAATAATAATAATAATAATAATAATAATAATAATAATAATAATAATAATAATAATAATAATAATAATAATAATAATAATAATAATAATAATAATAATAATAATAATAATAATAATAATAATAATAATAATAATAATAATAATAATAATAATAATAATAATAATAATAATAATAATAATAATAATAATAATAATAATAATAATAATAATAATAATAATAATAATAATAATAATAATAATAATAATAATAATAATAATAATAATAATAATAATAATAATAATAATAATAATAATAATAATAATAATAATAATAATAATAATAATAATAATAATAATAATAATAATAATAATAATAATAATAATAATAATAATAATAATAATAATAATAATAATAATAATAATAATAATAATAATAATAATAATAATAATAATAATAATAATAATAATAATAATAATAATAATAATAATAATAATAATAATAATAATAATAATAATAATAATAATAATAATAATAATAATAATAATAATAATAATAATAATAATAATAATAATAATAATAATAATAATAATAATAATAATAATAATAATAATAATAATAATAATAATAATAATAATAATAATAATAATAATAATAATAATAATAATAATAATAATAATAATAATAATAATAATAATAATAATAATAATAATAATAATAATAATAATAATAATAATAATAATAATAATAATAATAATAATAATAATAATAATAATAATAATAATAATAATAATAATAATAATAATAATAATAATAATAATAATAATAATAATAATAATAATAATAATAATAATAATAATAATAATAATAATAATAATAATAATAATAATAATAATAATAATAATAATAATAATAATAATAATAATAATAATAATAATAATAATAATAATAATAATAATAATAATAATAATAATGGATCCAACAGTAAACAGTCATGCTACAGTATTGGCAAGGCTATCTACAAATCACTGAATGAGAACAATCAAGATAAATGGTCATACTGATAATCACTTGAGTGACTAACTAGAGTTTTTTTTAACAGAGAATTTGAGCTTCCAAGAGTTTCTTCTGAAAATTTAAAAAAAAAAAAAAAAAAAGGAGTTTCTTCTGAAAATAACAATGTGGAGAGGTAAAGGAAAGGGGAAATGCACAAGAAGATGTCCCTCCCATAAATGTTGACCTTGAGTGGGGACAAAATGTCAAAAACTCACAAGCCCAGTTCAAATGTTGGAAAAGGAGTACGGAGTAAAAGGACTAACTGGCATGCCAGGAATTTTACGTTTCGACGCTCCTCATTCATCATTTTCCAAGTTCGCAGTCATCCACCCATGACGAAGCCAATCAACAACCGACGCCGTTAGTAATGGCAGATATGAAACTCCACTTGCAAATGATTAGAACAAACCGATCCTGAGAAGTGAGAAATAATATAATTAATCTGTCAATGGATTTCTTCAATGGCTGCTTGGCTAGTGGACTTGAATATGACATGTTTGATATCTATGCTGTCACTTGAAAATAACATATGTTTGGTATGTTTGGTCAAACAATTCAAGTTGTAATCAACTCAAATTCAAAATAACAACCACCCTACGATACAAGTTTCCAGCTGTGCATACATGCCATTCTCTAAATCCCAAGTGGGAGCCTCACATACTAGTCTAGTACAAATCATTTTGGCTAATTAAAATAAAATGTTCGACAAGAACAAGTGGAGTGTATATTAGGCAAGAAGAAAAATGTTCTCCGACTAGCAGACAGTGTTAGATCTGAAAAAGATTTCGTCGTTTACAGAAACAAGAGTTTGGAGAAAAAGCACATAGAGAAGAATCAGAATAATGTTTTGATTCATACCAGTCTATGATGCAAGTCTTCCAAATAAAATCCCGCTAAAAATAATCGCCCCAAACCACTTATTTGAAACGAATCTGCAATAGAAGGAAGCAAAAACAGCTTATACAGATATTTCAAGTCAAATTTCTACTCTCTTGCTATAGCTAATGAAAGAGATGCATTATGAAACTGGTATGATGATGACAGCGATCGCATCATCAAGACGTACGTTCCAATTAAAAAGGGACAAAAGCCAAAGTTCCACACCATGAAATTTGTGATGAGACCCATTAGTATTTACGGCTATTTAGCACTTATTTTTGTCCGATAAGATACAATCTAAAAGCACTTAAGAAACTCACTTCTGATTGCAATCTGCTCGATTTGATAAATCAACTGCCTGAATTTGCCATGCCAATTGCCCAGCTCCAGCCATTAAAAAAGCATAAAAAGGCCATCCTGTCAAACACATTAAAATTCAAGTAAGCCCACTCCATCAAACATAAAGCAGCCCCCAGAGGTAAGCAAGTGTGTTATACATACCCATATTGGAATTATATCCACTGAGAGCGAGGTTGCTAATACAAGCAACCCCAAAACCAGAGATCCAATTCTTTGTTAGACTGCCAAACCGCAATGCTGTAGATTTAACCCCAACTTTCAAGTCATCTTCTTTATCCTGAATTCATGATAAGCGAAACCAATAAAGAAGTTTTGCAATATTCAAGAGACTGGTAGAAATAAATTGTTTAAACGCGTGTCATGAAATTTCTCTCAGCTTGAATTTCCTAGGCCTTGATAAGATAAGAAGTTGTACCTGATGTGCATAGATTGTATCATATACAAGAGTCCAGGCAACTCCGGATATATACAATGGGAAGACAAGGGCAGGATCCAAGGATCCTTTAACAGCAGCCCATCCCAACAAAGCTCCCCAATTAAAGGTTAAACCCAAGTATGCTTGAGGCTGCAAAAATATGCAGTGTCCAAAGAAATATGTTTAAACCTGATTATGACAAAAACGCTTTATCAGATGTAAAAAGGAACAGCTACACGATGTTTAAGGAATCATTACCCAAAATGTCAGCCTCTTCATGAGGGGATAGGAAAATACTAGCAGCAATGATGACGCTCCCAAAACAACGCTATAGATTAAATCAACAAGCAATTAACAACCTCTGAATTTCAAAATGAAGAAGGGCGTGATAAGTAAAAATCAAAATCCAAAGTAGTACATGAAACAATTCTTTGAATAATCATGGAAAAAAAACCTTGAATATATGTGTTTTTATTCATTTTAACTAAAGCTTTGGTTTTTTATAAGAAAGAAACAAACTTATTTTGCCCCCTTTGGGACTCGAACCCCCACCCTCTTATACCATTAACCTCATACCAAACAATTGGGCCACCCAATTGGTTGGTTTTTAACTCAGCTTTGACTACTACATATTTTGAGAACCCAAAGTTCAAAGAGTTGGTAACAAGTAACAGTTTTATCGATTATTTAGTGGAAGCTAGAAAAAACGAAGAATGAATGAGGAGATTAAAAAAGATCAAATAACAAGAAAATCAAAGCAAAAAAGTAAAAATAATCAATCCAATTATGTCGATTTCTTCTGGGTCATGGGGTTGGAGACTTGGAGTCCCCAACTAACTCTCGCGAAACAGTCAACTCTTAGCAGGGAGGGGTGAAGAAAAGATTCAGGCACTCATGATTAAAAAATAATTATAATAATCAAGTCAATAACTATAGCAGTTAATAAATAAATTGTCCCCAGATAAATTTAATTTCAAAGTATTATAACACCATCTCACCTATAATTGTTTAGTTGAAGGAGAATCCCAAGTCCCAAAAGAAGCTGAAACCCAAGAAAGGTAAGCCCTTGAAATGGTGTCAGAAGACCACTAGCAACTGGCCTCAATTTTGTGCGTTCCACCTGCAGCAGCAGAACTTAACAGACGACCAGGCAAATATTAAACTAATATCATAATCATAAATGTGACATAAAGGTACTGGTGTTGAACGTAAATTAGAATGAGAATTTGAAGTTCCAGAGATGCAATCCTAGAATTTTGAAAGCTCTTTATGATGATGTATTTTCAAATCACAAATTGTATTAGAACTGAAAGCCATGACGTCAGTTCAATTTTAAATAACAATGCAAATTGGTCCAATCAGGTATTTAGGAATGTATAAAATATGAATCAACATGTTAAGGAAATGAATGAATGGGTCTTAATCATGTATATAACTCATTTCCATTGTAAGAAGTACTACTACAAATCAGAAACACCAGGAGACCTCAAACAAATTAAATGTAAATGATCTTTCTACATGCAGAGAAAAGGTAAATAACTTACCTTTATGTCAATATCACGGTCAAGTAGGTCATTCACTGTACACCCTGCGCCTCGTAAAAGCAATGATCCACAACCAAACAATAACATCATCTTAATATCAGGAAGACTTCCTGGAGATGCAGCCAGAGCTATTGACCTAGAGCAGTGGAGAAATACTCATCGAACACTGAAGCTTCTATGGTGAAAAGTAAAGAAAAAATCTTTCCTTAATGTAAGCATTCACAAAATGCCTAACAAGAGCTATAATTCCAGACGAATCACATGTGACACCTGAGAGACCCAATATTATTGCGTCAAGTCATTTAACCGGGGTATTTGCAAGCCGTCTTTGGATGTATCCAAACCAGTGCAACCGCCCTTTCCTATTTTTTGCGTTGATTAGAGCTACACCTAATTGTATTTTAATTTATTTATTTCTTTTTTTTTTAACGAGTTCTACATACATCCACTTAAGCATCCTCATTCACCCTAAACTCATTTAATGTATGTGCTCTTTTTTACCGCACAGGTGCCCACTATTCACTTTCATAGAAAAGTTCTTGTCAGGTACATACGTCTATGCACTAGGTGGCTTTTATCCAGTCGGTGAGTTAAATAGCCGATCTAATTGTTGTCTTGTAAAAAATTCCTTCTAACTTAACAAGGATGGAACGATCACACCTAAGAAACCCGACAAATCAAAATTCTACTGAAGCAGTTTCTTTCAACAAATAAGAGACTTAAAATGGGTTCCTCGCAATTGAATCTACTTATCTGCCCGTCCATTTTATTAACAAATCTTCACACTTCCCCAACATTGAGCTAGCTAATCCTTCCAAACACAAGCCACTGAACCATCAATTAGCTAACTTGAGCCATGATCAACAATGATTAAACTTCAAAAAAGATTACACTCTATCAAAATCGCTTCCTCTTCTCCTACCTCATCATAACCCGTTTTAGAGTTCAAGCAACCTCATTTTCGCATCAATTCAACACAGTTTTTGCAGAATTCACTAGTAATGAAGTAAATTCATACAACAATGACAACAACAACAACAACAACAACAACAACAACAACAACAACAACAAGACTAAGCTTACCACATACAAGGCCACGCGAGCAACCAAGTCCCGATCGGCTTATCCAATCTAGCGAGCTTCGCGTAGGGCCGCACCGACTCCGGAACATGCACATCGATCCACGAAACCTCAACGCCCTTCGCTCTCTCATCTCCACCAGATTTCACGCCAGATGAAGTACAAATCCTTGCAACAGAGAAATCCGACCTTCCGATCCCAATCAACCCCCAATTGAACCCGAATTCGCGAATCAAACAGTGATTCCGAGTGACGATCTTCGAATCGACGAATTTGGGATCGGACGGAGAGTCGGAGCGCGGTTTCGAGAACCTAGGGTTTTGGAGAGGATTGGAAAGGTAGGGATCGAGGAGTTGGTGCGATAGTGAGGAGACGAGTTCGCGAGAGCGTCTCGATTTGGTGCGAAAAGCGCGGGAAAGCAGTGTTGCCGCCATTTTTGTGTGGGTTTTGGTTTTCGGGGTTTCGGTCTTCTTCGTCAGGTGAGGAGGAAAATTCAACGAAGTACACTACTGCTTTACAGTGTAAATACAGTACAAGGTACTCAGAATGCACAATATAATGAACACTCCCTCTATGTACCGTACGTATTGACCTAGAGATGCGGCTGTTGCATCCCGGGATGCATAATACGGTGGATAGCATGGGGAGAGTGGGTTCTTCTATGCCATTATTGGTATTATCTGTTATGATATGGATGAACAATTGATCAAGATTTTGTATGACTAATCATTGTCAAGCATGGCTCTTACATTGAGTGGTAGTATCAAGCATGGCCCTTACTTGTATCCATATCAAATGTACTCATTATTCCATGTATTGTCAATGTTGCTTGTGAAGAGTTGTATGACATGTGATGTATGTATTACTTGTAAACATTGTCTAAGTACATTTATCATCATCACCAAAGGGCCTATATAAAGGGTGCCAACCTCATTGTAAAAACACACCAAGTTGAATACAACTTCTCATTTCAACTCTCTCATTTCTCCTCTTCTACTTTGTAGTTGTAGTTCTTTGTAGTAGTAGAAGTTAGTAGTTCTTCTACTTTCCTTCTCTAGTTCTAGCAAGTTTCAATTCAATTTATAACACGTTATCAGCACGAGCTTGCTCTAGCATTAAGTAGATCTTGAAGCTCAAGAAGGCTTGTTAAGGAGACAAAGCTAGGAAGGTATAACTTTTATGAGTTCGGTTTATTTCTATATTATCGTGGTTGCTTTACTTTTATATGCATACTTTATTCATATACCATTATAACGTCACCGATTGCGAAAGTATGCTCTGTAGTTGCGTCTTGTACGATCTTCTACATCAGAAATCAAAAATCAATATATGATATAACTAGTTTTCTCGCTATACTACAAACGATTAATTATGCTCTATTCTTGATTTTTTATATTGCAAATAGTGTTATGAGTTTGGGTTGATAGTGGGTAAGCCTTGTCCCCGGTAAAGCTAAACATTGAAAGGGAGACGGGTTATCCCGTTCAAGGTGACATGGTTTTTAAGTAGACTTCGTCTCACCACCCAACCTGGAGGTTGTCCCACCAACTCATACAAGTAATACATTTTGCATACTAATAATCAAGTTGTGAACATATATTTAATCATATGTTATGTTTTTACATAAAGGGAAAACTCTTTTATATTAAATTTATTTTCAAAATTCTTTTCAACCATAGTTTGCATTTGTTACCTTATTATAATTCTTGTCATGATAATTCTATGCAAGGCTATGTGTTATACATAATCATTCGTCAATTTCTCTTTGGAGATTTGAAAAGTGAATACTTCACTTTATATATATTTTCACCTTATGGAGTTATACATACCAAAAGGGTAATGCTCCAAAAGGCTCAAAATGAGCGGCTGGGTCTCATGCTACAAAAATTTATATCGATCAAATATCATTTATTATTCGCAATTTCAATTACCTCTATATTGAGGCTATGCAGAAATGACTGATGAGACAAATAAAAGCCACGTGGCTCGCCTCGATGTATTCTCGCAACAAATTATCGAGTGCGCACGTCAATCCAATAAATATTAAGGATTGATTTCTTGTCTCATGGTATTTGAGTAAAATGATGAGATATTATAAATATAATATCACTCCCGTCAATTAGTTCACTTCAAATTAAGAAGCATATGTTGCATATAATGATCATGATCGCAATAAATTTATGGACGTGGAAAAGGTGAAAATATCGAGGTAAAGGTCGTATTGACAATTCCACCAAATTTTGGAATAAAAGTGGTGCACCACTACAAAGGGCAAATAATTATTGACAATGAGCACTCATAATTGTGACATTTTTTAGTCATATATGAAAGGCTATTTTGCCTAAATATTGTCATATATATGCCCGAGTATTTTTGTGACCTTTACCATGCCTTTAAAATCAAAGGCAAAATATTATGAATATTATCATGACTCTTTTTCGATTTGTCAAATATTATTTGTCCAGATGGATCAACAAATCATGTGTTCAAGTCATGAACCAAATAAGAGCGATATGTGCCTTCTTGATTTGATTGTGCTACAACGCACACAATTCTTAAAAATAGAGAATATTTCTCCAATTTGAACTTAGCTGATGCTAATGTTCAAACAATATCTGGCATCTCCAATTTGATTAATGGCTCTGGAAGAGCAAATATTATGTTGCCTGGGGGAACAACAATTCATGTTGACAATGCCTTATACTCTGAAAAATCCAGAAGGAATTTACTCAGCTTTAAAGATATTCGACAAAATGGATATCACATTGAAACCATGAACGAAAATAATAGAGAATTTCTCTATGTCACATTGGTTTCAAATGGGGAAAAAAGAAGTGTTAGAAAAATTTATAGCTTTATCCTCTGGATTATATTTTACTCATATAAGGCATATCGAAACGAATGTCGTCTTAAATAAGAAAATTAATGATTCAACGACATTCATTTTATGGCATGACCTAGAACTTGGTCATCCAGGATCATCAATGATGCGAAGAATAATTAATAATTCGCATGGACATCCTTTAAGGAGTCACAAAATATTTTTAAATTTGGTGATTATAATTGTGCTAGTTGTTCTCAAGGTAAATTGATAGTTAAACCATCCCCAAGTAAAATTGTTGTGGAATCCCCAATTTTCTTAGAACGCATTCGGGAGACATATGTGGACCTATTCATCCTCATTTGTGGACCATTTAGATATTTCATGGTTTTGATAGATGCATCAACTAGGTGGTCACATGTTTGTTTGCTTTCGACATGCAATGTTGCATTTGCTAGACTTTTAGCACAAATCATTAAGTTAAGAGCACAATTCCCGACAACCCAATCAAGACCATCCGTCTTGATAATCTTTGGGAATTTCAATCTCAAGCATTTAAAAATTATTGCATGTCTATAGGAATTACCATTGAACATTCTGTTCCACATGTGCATACCCAAAATGGTTTGGCGAGAATCTCTAATCAAACGCATTCAATTAATTGCGGACCTTTAATCATGAGAACTAAGTTATCAACTTCAGTTTGGGGACATGCGATCCTTCATGCGGCATCTATCATTCGTTATAGGCCTATCGCATACCATGAACATTCCCCCATGCAACTCATTTTAGGTCAACAACCAAATATTTCACACTTAAGAATTTTTGGTTGTGCGAGTGTATGTTCCTATACCACCTCCCAATAGAACTAAGATGGGTCCACAACGAAAACTTGGGATTTATGTTGGATTTAACTCATCGTCCATTATAAGATACCTTGAGCCCTTAACGGGGATTTATTTCTTGCACGTTTTCTTGATTGTCACTTTGATGAAGCAATTTTCCCACCATTAGGAGGAGATAAGAAGTCAATTCAAAAGGAATGGCGCGAAATTGCTTGGAATGCATCAACTTTATCACATTATGATCCACGAACAAATCAAAGTGTGAACTTGAAGTTCAAAAGATCATTCATTTGCAACAAATTGCAAATCAATTACCAGATGCATTTAATGATGCAAAACAAGTGACAAAATCACATATTCCCATTTGTAAATGCTCCCGCAAGAATTGATGTCTCTGTGCAACAAAATGCACAAGAACCAACGAAACGCTTAAAGCGTGGAAGACCGGTTGGTTCAAAGGATACAATTCCTCGAAAGAGGAAAACGGGAGTAAAAATAAATACAAATCAAAATACTTCTGAGAAAGCACAAGAATCCTTTGATAAGGGTTTGTCAGAACAAGTTGATTCTGATGAGGAACAACTTCCTCTAGAAAAAGAGGAAAAAGATGAAAATAATAAGATCTCAATAAATTATTTAAACTCTGGTAAGATTTGGGATCGAAATGAAATTGTTCCTGATGATATATTTGCTTTCAATGTGTCATTTGAAATATGTGAAAATGATGATGATCCAGAACCACGATCAGTGGACGAATGTCAAAAAAGATCTGATTGGCAAAAATGGCAAGATGCTATCCAAGCAGAGCTAAACTCGTTAAGGAAACGAAAGGTTTTTGGACCAATTGTCCAAACGCGATGGCGTAAAGCACTTTGTTGGATATAAATGGGTATTTGTACGAAAGAGAAACGAAAAAATGAAGTTACGAGGTACAAAGCAAGACTTGTAGCTCAAGGTTTCTCACAAAGACGGCATCGATTATGAGGAAACATATTCTCTGTTATAGATGCAATCACATTTCGGTTCTTGATAAGCCTTGCAGTCTCTGAAGGGCTTGATATGCATTTAATGGATGTCGTTACAGCATATATGTACGGATCTCTAGACAGTGAGATATATATGAAAATCCCTGATGGATTTGTAATATCCGATGAAATAAAATCAAAACCTCATAACATGCATTCTATAAAATTACAAAGGTCTTTGTACGGGTTGAAACAATCCGGACGAATGTGGTACAAACGTCTTAGTGATTATTTACTGAAAGAAGGATATGTAAATAATCCGCTTTGCCCATGTGTCTTCATTAAAAGATCATCAACAGGATTTGTGATTATTCTTTGTATATATGATGATTTAAATATAGTGGGAAACCACGACGACATCGTTAGAACATCCGAATACTTGAAAAAGGAATTCGAGATGAAAGAACTTGGAAAAACAAGACTTTGTCTTAGTTTGCAAATTGAACATTTTTCAAGTGGAGTACTTGTCCATCAATCAAATTATATTGAAAAATTATTAAAAAGATTTTATATGGACAAGGCACATCCATTGAGCTCTCCAATGGTTGTCAGATCACTTGAAGTGGATAAGGATCCATTTCGACCTCATGAAAGTGATGAAGAGCTAATTGGTCCGGAGGTACCATATTTAAGTGCAATTGGTGCACTTATGTATCTTGCAAATTGTACAAGACCCGATATTGCTTTTCTTTGTCAACCTACTTGCAAGATATAACTCTTCACCAACTCGAAGACATTGGAATGGTGTTAAACACATTTTTCGATATCTTCGAGGAACAAGTGACATGGGTTTATTTTACTCGAGAGGGTAAAATTGAATCTCCAAGGTTATCTTGATCTTTGGATTTTTATCGAGATCCCCATAAGGCCCGTTCTCAAACGGGATATGTATTCACCTGGTGGTATCTTGTTGTATCGTGGAAGTCGGTAAAACAAACTATGGTTGCCACTTCTTCCAATCATTCGAAGTACTTGCAATTCATGAAGCAAGTCGTGAATGTGTTTGGTTGAGAAACATGATTGAACATATACAAGAATCATGTGGATTGCCTTCAATAAAAGATTCTCCAACCATATTATATGAAGATAATGCAGCATGTATTGCACAATTAAGTGAAGGATTCATAAAGGGGGACAGAACAAAATATATTTCACCAAAATTCTTTTATGCACATGAGCTTCAGAAGAATGGTGAAATTGATGTCAAACAAATCCGATCGAGCGATAATCTTGCTGATTTATTCACAAAAGCCTTACCAACTACGACATTTAAAAAGCTTACATTTGGTATTTGCTTGCGTAAACTTAAAGACATTGTAAGTAAAGAAACTGAACAAGTTTCACCCATGTTCACATGAGGGGGAGTTATTGATTAGTGTATTGCACTCTTTTTCCCTTAGCTATGGTTTTATCCCATTGGGTTTTCCAAGCAAGGTTTTTTTAATGAGGCAATCCTAACAATATTATACTCATCTTAAGATTAATAAGAAATGTGTACTCTTTTTCTTTTACTAGATTTTTTCCCACAGGGTTTTTTCTAGTAGAAGTTTTAACGAGGCACATTCTCTCAATAATTGTCATCCAAGGGGGAGTGTTATGATATGGATGAACAATTGATCAAGATTTTGTATGACTAATCATTGTCAAGCATGGCTCTTACATTGAGTGGTAGTATCAAGCATGGCCCTTACTTGTATCAATATCAAATGTACTCATTATTCCATGTATTGTCAATGTTACTTGTGAAGAGTTGTATGACATGTGATGTATGTATTACTTGTAAACATTGTCTAAGTACATTTATCATCATCACCAAAGGGCCTATATAAAGGGTGCCAACCTCATTGTAAAAACACACCAAGTTGAATACAACTTCTCATTTCAACTCTCTCATTTCTCCTCTTCTACTTTGTAGTTGTAGTTCTTTGTAGTAGTAGAAGTTAGTAGTTCTTCTACTTTCCTTCTCTAGTTCTAGCAAGTTTCAATTCAATTTATAACATTATCTATTTTTATTTATTTTTGGGTAGATTTTTTCTTCAATGATGTACGATGTTGGTATAGTTTCGCGAATAAGTTTGTTTATATGATGTTGGTATATTTTCAGCGCGATTTAATATGGTTACGACACTTTTTGTGAATCTTCAAGTTCGTGGATTAATAGGCCATAAGATCAATTGTGGCTACTAACTTGTGCTTGAGCACAGTTGAGTAGCACGACCTTCTCAATCTAGTTTGTTCTATTAGTGAGATTTAAAATTGATAGTTTTATAATAGATTAAGGTTATTGTATATTTTTTTTTGGTAGGAGAATTTATTGTATGTTTGAATGTATAGTATGGTACCCTATTTATAGAATGATACATAACTAAATTAGTGGAGGCGTTACATAATTAGTGTAAACGTTACAGAATCAGTTGAGGCATTACACGACTAATGTAGACGTTACACATTCAGTGTAAACGTTACAGAATATAATTTCCTAATATCGCCCCTCAAACTCAAGGTAGTGGCAACGAAACCACTTGAGTTTGCAAACAAATAAGATGCGAATACACAAAGTCGGTGACAATTCTGCGTGGGGACACCAGACTGCTACAAACGGATGTAAGTGGTCACAAACTGAATCTTTAGCTAGGTAGGCGGGACAGATAAATCTGCAACAGTGTTGCAACTAACAACCATGACGGACATTTGTGAACTATGCTCGATAACGTACATTGTACAGATAATAGGAGTGTCAGGCATCGCGAATTGCGCTCAAATTAGCGGACATTGCATGAACGGAACAACAGAATAACTGAACGACGGAGTCGACGAAACGACTATTGGAGCTGAGTTGGCAGAACGACTAACGGAGCTGAGTCGACGGAATGACTATCGGAGCTGAGTTGACAGAACGACTAACGTAGCTGAGTCGGTAGAACGAATATCGAAATTTGTGCGAACATAGTAGGCGGATTGACTAACTAAGCGACGCAGAAGAGGTAGACGGACTGGTACAACAAATAGACGCGTGTGAATACGCATAAGATAAACAAGAGGAAATCAAAACAAAAATATAATCGAACACAAGAACAAGCACTAAAATGTATCAAGGATCGACCGTCAACTCAAAAGTCATCCGACCTTGGATTAAAAACCAAGCTCTGATGCCATGACAGTTTCAGAATATAATAAGTTTATTGTATATTCGAATGTACAATATGGTGCCATATTTATAGAACTAATTTACACACTTACTCGTTTGCAAACTCAAGAAGTTTCATTATCACCACTTTGAGTTTAGTTCGACAACTATGCGGTTGTTATATTTGTGTATTATGATTTGCTGTAGTTACCATATTTGTATGATTATATCATTTATGTATTAGTTTCCATATATTCATAACTTTTCCGCTAATTGTGTAACTCCTTCCCCCCCTCCATGATGTTGGTATATTTTCAGCGCGATTTAATATGGTTACGACACTTTTTGTGAATCTTCAAGTTCGTGGATTAATAGGCCATAAGATCAATTGTGGCTACTAACTTGTGCTTGAGCACAGTTGAGTAGCACGACCTTCTCAACCTAGTTTGTTCTATTAGTGAGATTTAAAATTGATAGTTTTATAATAGATTAAGGTTGTTGTATATTTTTTTTGGTAGGAGAGTTTATTGTATGTTTGAATGTATAGTATGGTACCCTATTTATAGAATGATACATAACTAAATTAGTGGAGGCGTTACATAATTAGTGTAAACGTTACAGAATCAGTTGAGGCATTACACGACTAATGTAGACGTTACACATTCAGTGTAAACGTTACAGAATATAATTTCCTAATATTGCCCCTCAAACTCAAGGTAGTGGTAACGAAACCACTTGAGTTTGCAAACAAATAAGATGCGAATACACAAAGTCGGAGACAATTCTGCGTGGGGACACCAGACTGCTACAAACGGATGTAAGTGGTCATGGCGAATCTTTAGCTAGGTAGGCGGGACAGATAAATCTGCAACAGTGTTGCAACTAACAACCATGACGGACATTTGTGAACTATGCTCGATAACGTACATTGTACAGATAATAGGAGTGTCAGGCATCGCGAATTGCGCTCAAATTAGCGGACATTGCATGAACGGAACAACAGAATAACTGAACGACGGAGTCGACGAAACGACTATTGGAGCTGAGTCGGCAGAACGACTAACGGAGCTGAGTCGACGGAATGACTATCGGAGCTGAGTTGACAGAACGACTAACGTAGCTGAGTCGGTAGAACGAATATCGAAATTTGTGCGAACATAGTAGGCGGATTGACTAACTGAGCGACGCAGAAGAGGTAGACGGTCTGGTACAACAAATAGACGCGTGTGAATACGCATAAGATAAACAAGAGGAAATCAAAACAAAAATATAATCGAACACAAGAACAAGCACTAAAATGTATCAAGGATTGACCGTCAACTCAAAAGTCATCCGACCTTGGATTAAAAACCAAGCTCTGATGCCATGACAGTTTCAGAATATAATAAGTTTATTGTATATTCGAATGTACAATATGGTGCCATATTTATAGAACTAATTTACGCACTTACTCGTTTGCAAACTCAAGAAGTTTCATTATCACCACTTTGAGTTTAGTTCGACAACTATGCGGTTGTTATATTTGTGTATTATGATTTGCTGTAGTTACCATATTTGTATGATTATATCATTTATGTATTAGTTTCCATATATTCATAACTTTTCCGCTAATTGTGTAACTCCTTCCCCCCCTCCATGATGTTGGTATATTTTCAGCGCGATTTAATATGGTTACGACACTTTTTGTGAATCTTCAAGTTCGTGGATTAATAGGCCATAAGATCAATTGTGGCTACTAACTTGTGCTTGAGCACAGTTGAGTAGCACGACCTTCTCAACCTAGTTTGTTCTATTAGTGAGATTTAAAATTGATAGTTTTATAATAGATTAAGGTTGTTGTATATTTTTTTTTGGTAGGAGAGTTTATTGTATGTTTGAATGTATAGTATGGTACCCTATTTATAGAATGATACATAACTAAATTAGTGGAGGCGTTACATAATTAGTGTAAACGTTACAGAATCAGTTGAGGCATTACACGACTAATGTAGACGTTACACATTCAGTGTAAACGTTACAGAATATAATTTCCTAATATTGCCCCTCAAACTCAAGGTAGTGGCAACGAAACCACTTGAGTTTGCAAACAAATAAGATGCGAATACACAAAGTCGGTGACAATTCTGCGTGGGGACACCAGACTGCTACAAACGGATGTAAGTGGTCACAAACTGAATCTTTAGCTAGGTAGGCGGGACAGATAAAATGCATGCGGTGTTGCAACTAACAACCATGACGGACATTTGTGAACTATGCTCGATAACGTACATTATACAGATAATAGGAGTGTCAGGCATCGCGAATTGCGCTCAAATTAGCGGACATTGCATGAACGGAACAACAAAATAACTGAACGACTGAGTCGACGAAACGACTATTGGAGCTGAGTCGCGTAACGACTAACTGAATTTGAGTCGACGGAATGACTATCGGAGCTGAGTTGACAGAACGACTAACGTAGCTGAGTCGGTAGAACGAATATCGAAATTTGTGCGAACATAGTAGGCGGATTGACTAACTGAGCGACGCAGAAGAGGTAGACGGACTGGTACAACAAATAGACGCGTGTGAATACGCATAAGATAAACAAGAGGAAATCAAAACAAAAATATAATCGAACACAAGAACAAGCACTAAAATGTATCAAGGATCGACCGTCAACTCAAAAGTCATCCGACCTTGGATTAAAAACCAAGCTCTGATGCCATGACAGTTTCAGAATATAATAAGTTTATTGTATATTCGAATGTACAATATGGTGCCATATTTATAGAACTAATTTACACACTTACTCGTTTGCAAACTCAAGAAGTTTCATTATCACCACTTTGAGTTTAGTTCGACAACTATGCGGTTGTTATATTTGTGTATTATGATTTACTGTAATTACCATATTTGTATGATTATATCATTTATGTATTAGTTTCCATATATTCATAACTTTTCCGCTAATTGTGTAACTCCTCCCCCCCCCCCGCGACAATAGTGTCGATCTTGGACTAATTGATCGTCAAGTTGATTGGTGTTGCACAAGTGAGAAACTTAAAAAAAATAGAAAAAGTAATCTTATTTTGATGTGAACAAAAAATTGAGTTGAGAGGACATCAACATATGGGTCACATACGTACCCAAGCTAGAATTAATCAGTGTAGTTGGCGTCAGATAGCATATTAAATAAATAATGCTCATCATTTTTTTTTGTATTTAATTACACGTAGAAATTTACCCATAATAATTTTTTATCTTTTGGGTTTGGTTATAAATTTTATCTTACTTAAATTGGTTATGGTGATTTGATATTAAATATACACTAAAAGTATATAATTTTAGATGTTTTCCACATGAATCAACTCTATTCTTCGTCGTGGAAAGCTAGACATAGAAGGTATTCTTCAATAGTGCAACGGTTCTGTATATTTTTTATTCACTTAAGTAAATGTGTGATTTTTCAAAAAAATAAATAAAACTGTAAATTGACTCGTCAATGCACAGCAGTCCGCTCATCATTTATTACTTTTACGTGCCTTAATCTATTTGTACCATTTTTTTAAGAGAATCTATTTGTACGCTTATCAATAACTATAGTTCTAAAAAAAAGATCAATAACTATACGTTCATAAACAGATTTATTTTTTTTATTTTTTTATTTTTTGACTTCACTGGAAATTGAATCGGACTACGATCTCTCGAGGCCTTGCCTTTTTGGCAAATGATATATTTACCATATCACCTGAGAGACTTTAACATAAACAAAAAAAACTTAACAACTATATATATAAGTGTTTGTAAATTATATAGGACAATTATATAGTGCCATCTTTTTGCCGCCATTCTCTGTCAATCGATTGTTGGGTCCCTCAGTTATATATGAGAAGACATGCCCAAACATATCTATGCAAGATTAAAGGCACCTTAATTCTTATCAAATAAAAGATTAAATGAGCCTCAACAACATTGTAGCAAAAGGTTGTGGCAAAATAATGCCACCATAACATTTTTTGATTATATATTAATTTTCTTTTTTCTAAGTATATACTGTTAACTCTTTTCCACAGGCCGATCAACTTATTGTTTCTTAAACAAGGAAAAACTATCAGTATGGGAACTCATCAATGACTACCTATTCACACTTATTCATTAACTTATGTATAAACTATCCTACGATGCATTGATTATGAATAATTTAAATATTTTAAAAAATATATTATCATTTACACTAAATCGAGCGTCATACAAGAGTTTGATTCATGTAGTTAACTCAAAGTAATTAATCTAATACAATTATTACTACCTCGTCAGGAAGTTGATACTAAATAATTGGGCTATCTTATGGATGAGAAAGCTGTACCAATTTATAAGTAGCTTTATTTACTTGTTGAGTACAAATCTTCCAATTCTTGATGGCTATAATAGTATTTTTTTTATTTTTTTTTGGCATTTCTAAATTAACAACTTGTATTCACTCCAATATTCTAGGTTCAGTACTTATTGTCTCTCCTTGAGCATCCATTGTATTTCTTTATAATCTAAAAGAATTCTAGAGATATCAAACTTAAATGTTAAATCAAGTTTTTAGGAAACAAAATCTATACAAATCCTTTGACTTTTTTTTATTTTTTTTGGAAACTATATAAATCCTTTTGACTTAAAAAAAATGTAAAGGAAAATGATAAAATGTCTCACTTTCAATTTAATACACACATTTATTTTTCAGCTATTTATGGTTCATACTTGCTTTTCCAAGCGTGAGTCCCTATATCTGATAAAATATTATAAATAACTAAAAAAAAATAGTGAACGCATAAAGTGTGCGTTGAAAATAAGTCATTTTATCATTTTTCAATACAAAAACTACTCGGAGTCAAGGAGTAGTAAATACGCGTGAAACGTATATTTGTACGCGTGAAACGTATATTTGTGCCGATCAATGGCTCATAATGCAGTTACCAAAAGTTGCTTGCCCCTGCCATCTTCCTTAAATCTCAGCCGCGCGCGCATCAAACTTCGATGCACCAACGGGTCCCACCAATAAATACCACACATCTTCACATCCAACGGCTGCGATTTGCGACAAGTCACGACTACCTACATACCTATTCGAACCTCGTACACGGCGATTCCTCCACGCGTCAGACCCAGTGGACCCCACCTGCATGTCAATTATACGTTATCCGTGTCGACTTAATCTACGTAACACCCGGTGTACGAAGTACACGACCGCCACCGCGAATTCCCCAAACTGCCCCTGCTTCTAAAAAGCCACAACGTTAAACTAGGCTTTGTTCCGTCTTCAGAGTCTCTTCGTCTCTCTCTCTTTCTTTCTGCTCATTCGATCGGTCTCTCGAGTTTCTCGAGCTTCGGTGTCTCGTATTTCTGCGCGATCGGACGGCCGCGCTGCATCCATCCATGACTATGATGACTCCTCAACCGTTGGATGTACGACCGAAACCCCTCTCTTGTTCTTCTCTCCGTCTCTTCTCTGCTCTTCTGATCATGTATTGCTTAACCTAGAAAGTCGATTTCGTCTCTTCAACGAATTCTATTTCGCACTGTTGTTTGTCGATTTGTGCTGTTTTAGGGCTTGAATTTGTGTTCAAAGTGTTTGAATTGACCGCGACTTCGCAATTCCACTGCGGAGTCGTTTGAATTTTCTAGGGTTTGTGTTTTCACTGGATCCATCTATGCATCGCTGAATCGCTGAATCTCTCACTTTGTGATGCAGCAAGAGGAGGAGGAGATGCTGATTCCGCATTCGGATTTCGCGGCGGACGGTCCCCAGGCCATGGAAGGTGAGTACTGAATTGATTGTCAATTGCGAACGAATCGTGTTGTTTGAATTTTCGGTCAAGTTCGGATCTTTGGTTCAGATTGAGTGGAATTGATGCGACTTTGTTACATTTTCATTAGTTTGTAGTATGTGACTGATGCCGCGATGTTAGGGCACTGAGTGATTCTTGTTTATGTGTTGTGGCAGTGGCTCCGGCGGAGTCTGTTAGTACTGTGGAGAATCAGCCAGTCGAGGACCCTCCGACATCGAGGTTCACTTGGACGATTGAGAACTTTTCGAGGCTGAATATTAAGAAGCATTATTCGGATGTATTTCATGTTGGTGGTTATAAATGGTAAATCCGTAAATGCGGTTCCTTTTTTGTACTGTTAGTGTGATTGTATGTATGTATGTTTGGTTGTTTAATTTGTCCAGCTATGTGCATTCATCTTGATAGGCGGGTTCTGATTTTTCCGAAGGGAAACAATGTGGATCACTTGTCGATGTACTTAGATGTTGCTGATTCGGCTAATCTTCCTTATGGGTGGAGTAGATATGCTCAGTTCAGCTTGGCTGTTGTCAATCAAATGTTCGGCAGGTTGTCGGTGAGGAAAGGTACTTTCTTTAAATGCTTTCATTTATTGGGGATCAACTGGACAATTCGTAACGCGTTAAAATAGTTTTTGTACTTTGTGGCTGAGAGATTTACCGGATTAGTTTTATTACCAAATTTAGGGAATAAGCAAGGGAGCAATAAACAGTAGTTAACTGTATTGCTTGTTTTTCACTTTTTTTGCCGCCAATTGAGACATAAAGTTCATGCTTATAGTTTGAGAACCAGTTTCAATTCTATCTGATATTTGCTCATTTGGCAACAATTTTTTACATTTGCAGACACTCAGCATCAGTTTAATGCTCGAGAAAGTGATTGGGGTTTCACTTCATTCATGCCTTTGAGTGAACTATATGACCCTGGTAGGGGTTTTCTCGTGAATGATACAATGATTGTTGAAGCTGAGGTTGCTGTCCGTAGAGTTGTGGACTACTGGACGTATGACTCAAAGAAGGAAACAGGTTACGTGGGGCTCAAGAATCAGGGGGCGACCTGTTACATGAACTCTCTGCTCCAGACTCTGTATCATACACCCTACTTTAGAAAGGTCGGTTTCTAGATTGCATGTCGTATTTTTTAAGAGTTGCCTTATTTTAATGGAGATTATTGCTAACTTTTTGTACTTCAGGCTGTATACCATATGCCGACTACGGAAAATGATATGCCATCTGGAAGCATCCCTCTGGCTCTTCAGAGTTTATTTTACAAGCTTCAGTATAGTGATAGCAGTGTTGCAACTAAAGAGCTGACAAAATCTTTTGGGTGGGACACATATGATTCTTTCATGCAACACGACGTACAAGAACTTAATAGGGTTCTTTGTGAAAAGCTTGAAGATAAAATGAAGGTAACTTAGAGACATCATGGATGCAATACGAAAAAGAAAAATTGAAAGAGTTCCCCTTGTTGACTTTTCTGAATTTTGATTTAGTTACGATAAAATAGATAATCATTGGGCTATTCAATTATTAATTTTAACTAGGTGCTTGTTACTGGCGCAGGGAACTGTTGTTGAGGGTACGATACAGCAGCTATTTGAAGGGCACCATATGAATTACATAGAATGCATAAATGTGGACTACAAATCAACTAGAAAGGAGTCATTTTACGGTACTTATTAAGTTTGGTACTGAATATCTTTTATTGAAATGACGTTGTCTGTAAATTGGACCTAATTTTATGTTGAATCTGTGCAGATCTTCAGCTTGATGTCAAAGGTTGTCGGGATGTATATGCTTCTTTTGACAAGTATGTGGAAGTTGAACGTCTTGAGGGTGACAACAAGTATCATGCTGAACAGCATGGGTTACAGGTTAGTTTCCACTTTCTCTTGGAGACATGTTACCGCAACATGGAGAAAACAAAGACTTTGGGGATGGGTTGAGCACATTGTTTCTATATAATACTTGTTAATAGTTGGTTTATTAATTGTTAGCCTTTTTGAATTCATTTTGTTTTGGAGCTCATATAGATGCTTATTTATTCTCATACAATAATAATCCCTCTTCTCCCCGGTTCTGTTAATGCTCCATAAGAAATATGAATTACTCATTGGCGTACTCCTTTGACAAAAAGCTTTGTTTTAGTTGTGAATTTCAAACTTTCAGTTGCTTTAATATCAATTGGCAGTTGCAGGTCATTAGACAAAAAAAATCGGCAATTACAGATCTCTTTTATGAGGTTTTCTGACCTCTACAAATTCCTTCCCTTGTTTCCTTGAAATATATTAATTTGTTTTTCAAACTTGTGAGGAAGACAAATTAAGTAAATGAAGCTAATTATGGAGAGAAGTCACATTGATGCCTACAGGCTACGTGGGAGAAAATGTAATTCAGAGAGGGAAACATATATGCTGTACTGGTTGGCAACTGTGTTATGCACTCGCTGTTTTCACATAACCATGTGCTTACTCAATTATGCCGAGTGTCTGCAACTGCTTTTCTCGTTTGACTAGTTGCCGAGAGCAAGTATTTGAAACCGGTTTTGAGAAGATAGTATTTTGTATTTATTTATCTGTTTTGATTTCTCTGATTGCTATGACCTCTTCAGGATGCTAGGAAGGGTGTTCTTTTCATTGATTTCCCACCCGTGCTTCAACTTCAGTTGAAAAGGTTTGAATATGATTTTATGCGGGACTCGATGGTTAAGGTTAGTTTTAATTTGATCTCCCGTGTTTCATTTGATTTTTGCTGGCGGTTATCTCTTTTCTTTAGTTAAAGTTTTCTTATGCTATAGTGTTTGAATATATGTCTAGGAATCAATAGAAACAAAACTTCATTATCTTTCAACAATACTTGTTATTTCAGTTTTCACTGTTCTTTGTGTATCAAATACTCATTTTGTCGCCTCAAAAAAAAAAAAACTCATTCTGTCTAATCATCGTGGAACCATTGATCTTAGTTATGCACATGATAAACAACCTCACTTAGACACTCAACAATATTTTTTAGACATATATTTGAATTTCTTTGCTGATTTATCAATTGGACTTTCCTCTCAATTTTTTTTTTTTAATTGATAGGGCTATTCCATTTCCATTTTTGTTGAAGTATAAATGTGCACACACATGCGTGCGTGTTTGTGTCAAAATGGAATGGACCACGTGGACTAAGGCGAAATTCTGATGGAAGTTTGGAAATGTTTAGTGGAAATTGGAATGGCTTGGTTGATAAACTATTTACCAAAGTATTAAAAAACTATTTACCAAAGTATTAAAAACAAAAAAAGATGTCAATGAATTGGAGAACACTCTTATACCAATTTAAGGACAAAGTAAATATTCAAACTTGCTTAAGCCATAGAAGGATTAATCCTATGCGTAATGCTTTAAAACTTTGGTAGCGATAATTGAAATAGGTTGAGATAGGAAACAACGGTACAGAGAACCAGTTTGGCTTCATGCCAAAAATGTCCGAAATGAAGGCAAAGCTGTTTATGAAAGAAAGGACACTATTGAAGATTTGTATGAAGGATCACTAACTAGCAAGGTCCAAAATCTCGACTTCGCCTTGTAATTCGTCCACTTAAAACTTGGAAATAGTTGGGGAAGTTTAATTCGGTGAGGAGAAGTTGTGCAAAAATTCGTTGGTATATGGAAGTCTATGGAATTTCATTCTAAATGCCAAAAACTTAAATTTCTCTTTGAAGATGTTAAAAATACACAACTATACGACTATAATGCATAAGAGTCACAATACAATTGTTTAAAATAGTTATTTTAGAATAGTTTTAGTACACATGCAAATTTCCTTGAAACTTTCATGAAACTCCATAAATTTTTCCAAAACATCCACATAGTAATGGAAGTCTTGCAATTTTTGCCACTGTTTGGCCAGAGTTTCCCAAATTATGTCGAACTTCCTGAATTACGTCGAATATTTTGGGGAATTTTGAAATTTTTTTCATACACTTGGATTTTGCTTCCCCCTCTTTTGAAAATCAACATAATTCCAGGAAGTTTGGGGAATTTTGTTGATTTTTTAAACCACGTTAACAATTATAAAACAATTGAAGGAACAACACGAATTTTCCATCACTAGAAATCTACATCATGGGTTTGTATGAAGTCTAAATTTCTTTGCTTTTGTTATGGATGAATTAACTAAGCATGTTCAAGATGATATACTGTAATCTATGCTATCAACGAATCTAATAGGCGAAATAAGAGATAGGGTGAATAGGAAATAAGAAATTTTGAATTTGAATATAATATTATGTGTAATTCAATTGATTCCACTTTTGTAAATCACAGTGGTCGACATGAATATACGAACTCAATTGGTTACAAGATTAATGAACTTTGATGAACTATTCTTGGAGCTTGAATATATATGTGAAGTCTCGATGTTAGATGATTTTTTCCATGAGATCACATCCTAAAAATTTTATTATATTCTGGAACTTGTTGTTCGAAATGAGTTGTAGATTGATGATAAGTTGATGAGCATCACGCGTAGGTTTGACCTCCTATTCAACATTACTTTTTAGCTCTCCATGGCTACAAATTGGGTAATAACTTGAGTTTTATGAGGTCTACTAGATATTTTAGCTTGTTCGAAAGCGTCAGTTTGGGACGAATGGCTTGGGTCAAATTCCTAGAACATGTTTTCTTCTTTTTTTTGTCACATTTTTATTTATATAAAAGTTTTGATCCATACATTTAATTATATATATAAGTTTTGTCCATGTAGCCGACCACGAGTAGTTGCAAGAGTTCGATCCATGTAGCTGACCCCAACTAATTTGGGATTGAGGCTATGTTTTGTTGTATATATAAGTTTTATGTTATGTTTCTTAATGTAGAAAGAGTAATTTATCTAAATTTAGTTGACAGCTGTTTTACTTCTTAGTTTGTTCATCCAAAGGTTGCTTGGGAGATCATCCTCAAATTGAGTGCGTGATATAATCTCTTAAAATGTTGACTGGCAGATTTTGAAGTGTTGACAAAGTTTTAAATTGCATTCCCCCCATTATTCATGAACCAACTAAAAGTTTTAAATTGTATGAAGCCAAAAAATATTCGTATTAATTTGCTTATGTATCCGCTAGTTTTGCACTTAGAGTTGTTGTGCAGCTTGTGGGAAACTGTAGACTAGGTATTACTTATAAGTATTTCCTTTTTATTAGAGTCGTATGATATTCAAACACTCACTTACTATGGTTGTGTTTGATTTTTTTTTTTTAATGGCTTTAAGTTATCTGTGCAGAACATAGTTTTGCATGCTAGAGTCTGTAGAACATAATGAAGCAGTAGCTTGATATCTTTTTGGGATTTATTTTTTGTATTAATATGCATTGAATGTTACCTTTCTGCATATTTGAGCATTATTTTTGCGTCTTGTGAAGTTTTAAGTTCAATTCACTGGCATTGGGACTAGGATATTGCTATACCACGACTCCCTTGAACTTTGTGGAACTATTTTAGGTTAACTGTTGTAAGAGAAGCTTTAAAATTTGGTGCATTTACTAATATAATATATGTTTACTAAGTTACTTTTCTATTTTACTTTGTTCTGATAACTATATTTTCTACTTTTTTTTTTGGTACACAAATATATTTTCTACTTTATAATTGATCTTTTTGTTCTGGGAGTTTACTTATCATTTACTTGATTTTGCAGATAAATGATCGGTACGAGTTCCCTCTACAACTTGATCTTGACAGAGAGAACGGCAAGTACTTATCACCGGATGCAGATAGGAGCGTTCGCAATCTCTATACTCTACACAGGTATATTTATAACGGTGATAACAAGATTATACATCTTTTAATGGTTTTTCTATTCGATCAAGTTCTTGTCGATATTGTTGTATATATCATTTAATTGTATAACTAGTGTACTTAATGTTTTTTATTCTTTTTGTTGGGTATAGTTTCTATTCTGACAAAAGTTTCTATTTTAATTTTTATATGATTTAATGTTTAGATTCTCCAAGTGTTGAGACAAAATTTTGATATTGTTAGTTGTATCTTGCATGTTTGATGGACAACAACAAAGCATAAATCCCAAATTAGTTGGGATCGGCTATATGGATCAAACTCTTCCATTGTTCTCGATTTAGTGCAACTGATGGTGTGCTTCCTAAAACCTTGAAATCCCTCCTAATCAATGCATTGATTTTTTTATTTTTATTTTATTTTATTTAAATACAACAACAGTTACCATTTGTGCATAACTGATCTTTGTCTCTTACTTTTGCCATGGTTATTTGTTTCGTAATCTAGCATGTTATACCGGATCCAGTTCACTGCCTTCGTATCTTTACTCTTTTCTTAAATGTCATTTGCCTAATATAATCTATTGATTAGCCCTTACTTTCCCATTCTTTTTTTTTTTTTTTTGAGAAATACTTTACCATTCTTGAAGGTGTGTTATTTGCATGTTTTTTATTTGGTTGAAAAGGTGGTTGTTCTAAATGAGTTCTTGCTTACCAGTTACTACTAGGACCAAAAAAGAAGTTATAAGTTGGAAATGTGTAATCTGTGATTGAGTGAGTTCATAGGAATAACTAACACATAATTCAATTATGTGATTGAGAAACAAAATATATGTGATATTAATCTCTTCTGTTTTAGTACTTTATTGGTTCACGTGTACTTTGCACCGATTGACTTCTTTCACTTCTATGTTTTCTTTTGAGCCCGGCTAAGTGCACCTCACCGTTTACTAAGTGCACCCCAGAAAAAATCAAACTTAAAAAAGAGGTCAATGTTACTACAAAATGACCCTTATGCCCCTCATTTTGATTAGTGCACCGCACTACACTTTCCTCTCGTTTTGTGCACCCCATTATCATCCCTCCACACACTCTCTTCTTGCGATTTGTAGGTATCATCAAGTGGTTCGGCCTCGCAGGTCTAAATCTCTTGTTGGAGAGTTAGTCAGAGCCCATCGAACCTCTAGTTGGAGAGTCGGTCACAGCCTGCCGAATCTTTAATTGGAGAGTCGGTCAGAACCCACCGGACCTTTAGGTCGATAGTTGTCAACTAAATCTCACCAAAGAGGTTTGATTGGACAACACCAAGCCTAGAGGATAAGTCTTGGTCATATGTCGCCGAACCTAAAATAGATGTCTCGACTAAGGTTTTGGAGTTGGGTGCTTCAGTTCGGATGAATGGATATTTTGGTGAAAATGTGGGGGTGCACTTATAAATTAAAATTTGAATGCGGGGTGCCACGCATAATCGGGTGCACTTAGCCGGGATCTTTCTTTTTTTGGGATTGATCTTACAATATTTCTTGTGTAAAATTATAAGTTTACTGTTATTCATGAGTAAAGATGATTTCCAGCTGCACGTGTCAATGGAATACTGAACTTCTGAATTTGATGGATTATACTTTCACTATTTATTTGAACCAAGGTATACCGCTACCAGTTGCATGCTTTCTTATTGGAAAAAATGGTTTCTCCTTGAGAAAAGGAAGTAACTGAAGAAAGAGAAATTAATAAAAGACAAAGCACATATGATTTCTATATTAGAACAGATGAACAATCTGAAAAAGAATTGGTGGCCGCTGGTTCTTCCCTTTTTTTTTTTTTTTTAAAATTTGAGTTATCAAGATGTTCTTCCGACTTGTTTCAATAGCGCAGCGTATAATTGCTTACGAATGGAAGGTTGCTTAAACATTAGATAAATTTAATAGGTTCATATGGTTCAATGTTGATCCATTCATTTATGAAAGTGCGAACAAAATAATTAATGAGCAAAGAAAATATTAACTTTCTTTATGAAGAATTCTCTGAAATCAAATTCGTGTTTCTATTTGTCAATGGCATACTTATGGTCGGAAGAATCACGAACCAAAAACAAAACTCAGTAAAATGTTGAAACCATAACTTTGTGACCTATCATACTCAATTGGTTTGGTGTATATGCATCAGTAAGGTTCATGTTTGCTCTTGTAAGGTCCTATTGGCAATTAGAAGCTGAGTCAGTTGATATGGTCGTTACTTTTAATAGATGCATGTGATGCCACATTCCATATCATTTTCTTTCTTTTATTTTGTTTGCAGTGTTTTGGTTCACAGTGGTGGAGTGCATGGTGGGCACTATTATGCTTACATTAGGCCGACCCTCTCTGATCAGTGGTACGTATTTGTGGCTCAGGGCTAGTATATATTTTCTCTCTGAAAGGTTTTAAAAAGTAAGAAGGCCATGTAATACAAGAATCTGGGAACTCAAAAATGCATTAGGCCACGTTTGATTGAATCAACCTGTCAGAGGTTTTCTTTTGGTGAATCTCTAAAAGGTTTTACAAAGTAAGAAAGTCGTGTGATACAAGAATCTGGAAACTCAAAAATGCACTAGATGTTAGACTGAATCAACCTGTTGCACGAAGAATTTATGACTTTCAGATGATAAAATTATTGAAGAATGCTCTCTCTCACACGTGTGCGAACACACATTTTGAGTTTGTTTTATTGGTATCGTTGTGTTGCTCTCATTTCTTTTGTTGCAGCAATAAATTACCTTTTTGTAGCATTACGTTACATCCACGTTAACTTTTTATTGATTATAACCTGTTGGATTTTATTGTTATTCTTTCGCTCTATTGTTTGCATCAAGCTATTCTCTTTGATAGTTATGTATTAAAAATTTAGAACTTGCCTCTGTACTTATAAAATAACGTTTTATTTAAATACATTAGAATCTATTTTAATTGATTTTCCACTTTTTTTTCATTTGTTATTTCTACAATATATTGTTGGCTTTTTCTTTGCCTTTTTATGCTTGTGAAAAATAATGATGCATTCCTATGGGTTTTCTGTGTGCTCTCTTGTTGCTGTGAGTGTCTTTAAATGCTTGTGTGTCTGTTTCTTCAGGTTCAAATTTGATGATGAGCGAGTGACAAAAGAAGATATGAAAAGGGCTTTAGAGGAGCAATATGGTGGCGAAGAAGAGGTAACTTGCTGCTTTATTTTTAATTTTAAGTTATTTTATTTCTGTCACTTCTTTCCTGCGTTATATTTGTCTGTAAATATGCTTATTTTCCTCCTTGTTTGCTTTTAGCAGCTGCCCCAGACAAATCCTGGGTTCAATAACACACCATTTAAATTTACAAAATACTCAAATGCTTACATGCTTGTGTATATACGCGAGAGTGACAAGGAAAAAATAATATGTAATGTGGATGAGAAGGACATTGCTGAACACCTTAGGGTGAGATTTTTCTCATAAGCTCAAATTCCTTTAGTGTTCATTATTTATTTATTGCAAAATCTACTCTAATTGTTTTTTTGCCTTGTAATGGATTTTGCTAATTGATTGTCATCTTATAGATAAGGTTGAAAAAAGAACAAGAAGAAAAGGAGCATAAGAAAAAGGAAAAAGCAGAGGCACACCTTTATACAATAATTAAGGTTTTGATCTATCCTCTATTGTGGTCAATTGTGTTGCAATGGGCATGCATGCGATATAGAACTTTGATTTTATATTAACGTGATTTTTACACCTCTAGGTTGCACGGAATGAGGATCTTGTAGAACAGATCGGGAAAGACTTATATTTTGATCTCGTGGATCATGATAAAGTTCGCAGTTTCCGAATTCAGAAACAGATGCATTTTAACGTTTTCAAGGTATCACTTCATGTTTTTAATTTCTGAAATTTTATTTCTATGGTGTCAGCCATGCATGTTTTTCTTTGGAATTTATCAGTTGATGCATGTTTTCACTGCATCGCGCGATCTTTCCTACCAATTCGTATTGCCCTTTAGACCTTACGCTATATATTAAAAGGGATTTTGTCTATATTAAGCGTTGAAGAACCTATTGTAGCTTAGAATTCCAATATCTCATTGAATATCTTTTCTTAGTTTTGAATCTTTTGATTCAAGCGAAAGATGGAAAGGTACACTCGTTATTGTTAATGCAACCTCAAATATCGTTGATTCTGACCATCTTACTTCTGAAGTTTTTGTTTACGGAACATTGTGGCATAATTATGGGGTCCATAGTCTATTGTATGGCCTACTTACTCTTTAGGCATTGTCATATATTACATGAAGCAAGACTGGAACACATGATACATAATACCACAGTAAATGCTTGGTGTAATATAACAGTTAATTCTTAGAGCCGTTGATTGACATATTATGCATCCCATGTGGATCTCGATGGCTATCTATCAGTTCCTGTATGTGGAGTGTGGGCGCAAGTTGAGTTGACAATTCTCATTACTCTGATAATTGGTTAGTGTTATAGATTTCGTAGCAATCAAACATACTCTTAAAAAGAACTTGAATTGTCGGTAGCATATGAATATGAAGCATTTCGTTGAGTACCACTGAGATTCCCAAGGTAGCCTTGTCATTTTCAGATGTTTATGTAAATGTCACCAAATATTCTTTGCTTTTTTATTTAGCAGCAGCTCCAAATTCTTTGACACCTCTTATCACTCTGATAATTGGTTAATGTCATACATTTCATAGTGATCAAACACACTTTTAAAAAGAACTTAAATTGTCAGTAGCATAGAAATATGAAGCATTTCATTGAGTGCCACTTAGATTTCCAGTGTAGCCTTGTCATTGTCAGATGTTTATGTTAACGTCACCAAATTCTTTGCCCTTTTTATTTAGCAGCAGCTCCAAAACTTAATCTTATTCGTCTATTTGGCTGAAATATGGCAGATTTTGGTTAATGGGATTTTTAACTGTTAAATGTGTTTGAATTTTGAAATACAAAGAGTTAAAGACCGAGCCTGCGAGCAAGGTTCACCAATTTTTATCTTGGTGTGATGAGAATTTCAAATGCTGTTTCTTGAATCTTTTTTTTGGTACAATGTTTCTTGCATCTTTAATGCTCTGCTGTATCACTGCTCAGTGTTTTGAGGAAGTTGCATTTCATTTTTTAATGTTCATTTATACTGGGAAAATTCCTTTTCGTTTATCCTTCTCGCTTTTTGTCGTCTAGGCAAGTCCACTAATATTGAAGTGGTTTTGCAGGAGGAAGTTGCAAAAGAGTTTGGCGTACCGGTGCAATGCCAGCGCTTTTGGTTGTGGGCCAAGCGCCAAAACCACACTTACCGTCCTAACCGGCCATTAACTCATCAAGAGGAAACACAATCGGTAGATATTTGCTCACACTTTCACTTTCAAATAGGTGTACTTGGTCAATAGGTTCACTTACCCAGTAGTTGCAAGTAATCTCACGTATATAGCAATCAAAGCTTTAATTATTTGACATACATTTATAACTTAGGTTGGTTATATCCCGTTTGAATGCATGCATGGGTGGTTCATATAGAACCTGGTATTGTAGTAGTTTAAATTTTTGGGCTTATGGTTCTGTTCTACTTCTCATTCTAGTTTTTGGTTTATATGCCAGTAACTGTTGATTGGGAATTTCCAAGTTTTTTCGTTACCATGTTTGAATATGGAGGCGACTTTCCTTGTAAAAGGCTTTTCATATGGTATTTGTAGATTTAGAAAAAGCATATAGTAGGGTTCCTAGAGATATTCTTTGGTGGGTTCTAGAAAGAAAATGAGTGCATGCTAGATACATAGACACTATTAAGGATGTGTATGAGGGAGTAGTAACGAGTCTAAAGACATTTGGGGGAACTACAAAAGAATTTCCCATTACGATGAGACTACATCAAGGATCGGCTTTAAGCCCATATCTCTTTACACTAGTTATGGATAAACTAACTAGGCATATTCAAGAGGATGCACCATAGTGTATGTTATTTGCAAATGATAGTCTTAGTGGACAAAACAAGTTATGGAGTGAATAAGAAATTAGAACTTTGAAGGGATACATTAGAATCTAAAGGTTTTAAGTTGAGTAGGACGAAGACCGAATACATGTATTGGGAGTTTAGAAATACTAAACATCGAGATGGTGGAGTGGTAAAATTAGGGGAAGTAGAAGCTCCTAAGGTGAACTACTTTAGATATCTAAGATCAATCATACAAAATGATGGCAATATTGAGAATGACGTCACACTGAATTCAAGCAGAATGGTGGAGTGCAACATGTGTGATTTGTGATAGAAATATGCCTACAAGTTAAAAAGGAAAATTTAATAGGTTTGCAATTTGGCCATCTATGCTTTGTGGAAGTGAATGTTAGGCCGTAAAGCAACAACTACATAAAATCAACGTAGTAGAAATGGTGATGCTTAGGTAGGTGAATGTGTGGTAAAACTCGTAAAGATAGAATAAAAAATACAAAAATTCAAAGACTAGTAGGAGTAGCACATATTGACAAAGATTAGGGAAGGGCGGTTGCGGTGGTTTGGTCACCTGCTAAACGGCCTACAAATGCCCCCACTAGAAAACTTGACTTAATAGAAATTGAAGAAATTCGACGAGGTAGGGATAGACCGAAGTTAACTTGGAACACATTAATTAGGAGAGATTCAAATGGTTTGGAAAGCTCACCATCAATTGCACCAAATTAAGCTCAATGGAAGAATTTGATCCATGTAGCCAACCCCATTTAATTTGGGACTGAGGCTATGTTGTTGTTGTTGTACCTTGTTTGAATATGCATTGACATAGTATCATGCAGAACCATTATTTAAACTTGTTTTATTTGAAATGCATGCAATGCTTCACCTTTCAATGATACAAGAAAGTCTCTTGCAGAGTTTCTTTTATGACTCTGGGGATTCAATTGATTGAATGCATTTTGAAATGAATTCTGTTCTTGTGGAAATATGTCTGTTGATTGATATTATTATTTGAATAAAAAAACCTGAAAACAATGTAAGATCGATGCTGTTTTTAGTGGTTTGTTTTGGCAGGTATGCTGCTCACTTTTTATGCACACGGGACCTCATAGCTTATACTTGTGATGTTACTTTGTTGGATTTTAGGTTGGACAATTGAGGGAGGTCTCAAATAAAGTTAACAGTGCAGAACTAAAGTTGTTTTTGGAAATTGAGATTGGGCCGGTAATAAATTATGTGCTAATATCTATTTTATTTTGTTTGATTTCGCATGTGCTCTCTGTTCATTTTCTAAACTGTTGCTCATTTGAAGTTCTTCTGTATAATCACATATTTGGTCCTTTTCTCAGGATTTATGCCCAATACCACCTCCTGACAAGACAAAAGAAGATATTTTGCTTTTCTTTAAACTTTATGATCCTATGAAAGAGGAGCTGAGGTAAGCAATTGCTTTTAGCTGTTTCTCACAATTGCATTAGTATCCAATGAATGTTGACTTGTGATTTTATTCATCTTTTTCTTTTTCTTATTTGTTTTTCAATTGTCCCTGTTAGGTATATTGGAAGATTGTTTGTAAAAAGTACTGGGAAGCCAGTGGAGATCTTGACAAATCTGAATGAGATGGCAGGCTTTGCTCCGGATGAAGAAATTGAACTGTATGAGGTCGGTTTTCATCCGATTAAGGATCCCCCCCTCCCCTACCAAAGTCATTTACAGTTGTGTTCTGGTTCTTACTTGAAATGACTCTGTTTATCTTGTGGTTGTTTAGGAAATAAAATTTGAACCTAATGTCATGTGTGAACATATTGACAAGAGATTGACGTTTCGAGCTAGCCAGGTATGTATATAATATGCATGGACAATGTTGTATGTAATACCTTTGTTTCTATAATGACTAAATTTGGATTCTATTTGTTTGCAGCTTGAAGATGGTGACATCATATGCTTTCAGAAATCCCCAGCAACAACAGAAGATGGGGAACAATGTCGATATCCTGAAGTTCCTTTATTTTTGGAATATGTGCATAATCGTCAGGTATAGATTTTGATAATTTAAGATTCGGCACTTGGAGTTCCTATTTTTTGTTTATTGTTTTAGAGTCACGCTAAGGGCACCCGCAATTCTCTCAGGGCACCTCGCCATTTTTAATTAAAACTGGTTTTATAACTAATTGACAAAAATGCCCTCATCGAACCTAACAATTCACATGCCCATTCAAATGCCCTCATCGTGTTTGTCGATCAAAGAATGCGCACTAGCTCTTGTCAATCGCGTTTGTCGATCCATCGCCGCTCGGAGATTCTACGAGTTTTAAGCGTTTTTAGAGTCTAATGGTTGAATAAAATGAGTGGGACATCGCACAAGACAAGTTAGTTTTTATGATTTTTGTGGGGTTTTTTTTTTTTCCGTTTTCGAAGGTGAACCACAAACGCGAATTTTACGGTCACACAGGACTGAGACATGTTGAAGTGTCTAGGGAGACTGAGACATGTTGAAGTGTCTAGGTACCCTATAACCGATAACTAACAAAAGGTGTCGGTTATTACCAATCGAGTTTAATCCCAAATGTAGCTTTTTATTACACTTCGGTTGGAAGTAACCGAGACATAGCTTAATGTCTCGGTAACAGGTCACTGAGACCAAAACCAGTAGTTTCGGTGATACACAACCACGTGGTCTAAGGGTCCTTCTCACTTAGGTGTCGGTTGGTATTAACTAACACTTACACAATGGTATCGGCAATAGACGTCCGAGACCAAAAGATATATCACGGACCTGTGTGACCGAACACTACGGGATTGAAGTTAAACACATCGTTCGACCATAGAAACAACAGATCTACCTTAAACTAGTAAAAAAATGAGGGGATTTGGTATATTGAGGCCTTGATGTCGTGATGGAAGGGAGAAAAGAAGGGTTTCATTCGATTTAGTGGTGGGGTGCTCATACTTCAAACAAAAGGGCATTTTGGTAAAAGTACCGGGGTGCCCTGATAAATTGTTGGGGTGCCTTGAGAGGATTGCGGGATGCCCTTAGCGCGACTCTTGTTTTATTCTTCTTTCTATTTCATTTTCCGCTCTTTTCTTGGGCATGATCTATTTCTTGCATGTGGTTTCACGAATAGTAGAGATCAAGATAATTTAGTAGTAAAATTAGAAGTAGAAGTTCCTAAGGTGAACCATTTTAGGTATTTGGAATTAATCATACAAATGGATAGTCATATTGAGAATGGCATTACACATAGAATTCAATCTAGATGGAGGGAGCAGAGTGCAAAATGTGTGATATGTGATCGAAGTATCCATGTCAAGCTAAAAGAAAAACTCTATAAAACCGCATATATGCCAACTGCGCTTTGTATGAGTAAATGTTGGAGTTAAAGAAACAACACATACATAAACAAAGTGTGTAGTGGAACTGAGGATATTTAGGTGGATGTGTGGTAAAACTTACGAAGATAGAATAGGATATGCAAAGTTTCAAAAAAAAGTAGGGGTAGCACCAATCAATGCAAAAATTAGGGAAGAGTTGCGATGGTTTTAGTCATCCTAATACAACCCTACAAATGCCCTTGTTAGAAAATTTGACAAAATTGAAATTGAAGAAATTCAAGGGTATTGGAGTAAACCCAAGGTAACTCTAGATACATTAATAATTTAAACCGAGTAAAGTGAAATGTTTGATCTATGTAGCCAACCCAACTAATTTGTAATTGATGCTTTGTTGTTGACTTGCAGTAGTTGTGGTATATTCTTGTAGTTGTAGGATTATGTTACTTTATATTTGGGTCTCAATATGTATACAATGGCTTTTTTGAACTAACTATTTGGAGAGAACATAGTGGTCTGTGTTTATTATTGGAGCATGGCCCTATTAGGTGATTGCGAATTTGCTACTGATTTAATGAATGCCATATTATGTGCATTGAGATTCTTAGAATTTATTTATTTTTTTCTGTTTTGTTTTTCAGTAATCTTCAATTTATTTATTTATTTTATTTTTACTTTGCCTAACATTTTTCCGTTTTATTTTAAAGAGTTTGGTTTGGTTGTTTGCATCCAACACTTATCGATGGCATGGGATTTCTTGGTTGACATCTTAAAAAGGCATGCAGCATGGCTTGGCATAGGATTGAGTAGTAAACTAGAGAATTTTGCCTACTCTGCAGAGGATTTAGTGATAACAGATGGATGGAGTGCAATATGCAAATATATTATAATATGATGCTATAATTCTAAGCCATAAGATTTATAATCTTTCTTACTTTATCAATGTTATAGGCCTTTCCATTAAGAGAAAAACAAGTTTTCTAAATTATCCTTTTATGTTTTTCTAATTTGCAATTCCTTGGATGATATGCTAATCTGCAGGTAGTCCACTTCCGATCTCTAGAAAGACCAAAGGAAGATGATTTTTGCCTTGAGCTGTGAGCATTTGCAAGCTATATTTTCATTATTATTTGATGTTGTTTTAGTGGGAAGCAATTTATGTTTGTGTTTTGGATTTCAAGGTCAAAACTCTCAAGCTATGATGAAGTAGTTGAAAGAGTTGCTAAGCAGTTAGGTTCGGATGAACCATCCAAAATAAGGCTTACACCACACAACTGTTACTCTCAGCAGCCTAAACCCCAGCCCATTAAGTACCGAGGTGTGGATCACTTATCGGACATGCTTGTCCACTACAATCAGGTAGCTATAGTTGCACATGTTAACGATTGTTTAGGGTTTTATTTTGGCAATTGGGCTGAATTTTTCTTAATTGGTTTCTTCTGTCCAAGACTTCCGACATCTTGTATTACGAATTACTGGACATTCCTCTACCTGAATTGCAAGGCTTGAAAACTCTGAAGGTTGCTTTTCATCATGCGACAAAGGATGAAGTTAGTATACAAATCTTTCCTACTGCATATTTACTCAGAGATCATTAATAGACTGCCTCATACTTATTCTGTCAATTATTTCAGGTTGTAATTCACACTAGTAGGTTGCCAAAGCAGAGTACAGTTGGAGATGTGATCAATGACCTTAAAACGAAGGTAGTGTATGCTGCTCTATCTGACCTCATCACTTTAAAGTAGCGATGCTGTTGTGGCTATATATATTTATTTATCGCATTAGATTAGAGGGAAGAGTAGTTCTTGCAAGTGTGATCCAAAAGTAATCCCACTTGGTTGTTCTGCATTTTTTTTTATCTTATATTATATTTGCTTGAGCCGAGCCCAATTAATTTGGGACTGAGGCTATGTTGTTGTTATTGGTTTATATTATATTTGCCTACCTTTCACTCTTATTATCACTTTCAATGATTAAAAGCTTATTTTGCATGCACATTTTAAAACAGGTTGAATTGTCTCATCCTGACGCGGAGCTTAGATTGCTTGAAGTGTTCTATCATAAGATATATAAGGTATTATTTTATACTTTTCTTAGTTTTTTTTTTTTTTTTTTGTAATTTTGATGAAGGTTTGTTTTTATCTCCTTTTAACTTGACGCTGATCTTCTGAGATGGCTCAACCTACTCTACCAAGATGCCATCAACGATAAGAACTCGCTTTAGAAGAGAAGTGTTTGAATTGATGTTTCCTGTAGATTCATTTCTGGAATAAGTTATCCAAACACCTAGCTGATAAAAGTTATATTAAGATTATTAGCACTTAAGCTTCTGAAGCAATTGGCATTTAGCATGGAAAGAAGTTTGTACTTAAAGTGCTTCACGATCTGAACAATGAACTCATTGACATAATATATAATTAATAAGAGAAACAACTTATTATTTCGTTTCACTGCTGTTCATTCATATTTCGGGAAAAAAGGAAATATGTATAAGTTGCTGCAACTTCATGCAATCAATTAGGATTAAAAATTTTTTTCCCCTTTTTCTTTCATATTCAGATCTATGTGAGTTCACTTCACATATAGTAGAGATTTAAGGTAACATATTGCAATTAGGAGAAGTAGAAGTTCCAAAGGCGAACCATTTTAAATATTTAGGATCATCCATATAAATAGATGGACTTATTTAAGACGACGTTGCGCATAGAATTCAAAATGGATGCAAGTAGTCGAGTGCAACAACAACAACAAAGCTTTAATCCCAAATTAATTGGTGGTCGGCTACTTGTTAAACTATTAGAAATTTTTTTTAAAGACTGAAAAAGACAACATAGCCTCAACCCCAAAGTAGTCGGGGTTGGCTACATGGATCGAACCCTAATCCCTATGATTAAAAAATAGATGCTCTAAAAATTGAAGGAATTCAAAAGCATAGAGATATACCTATATCCATTAATTTTAAAAGTTTCAAAAGATCATCAGATCACATAATTTCTAATTTAAGTTTTGAAAGTTTTAAAAGATTATCAAATCGCATTAAATTGAGCAAAATGGACACATTGGATTTAGTTGCTTTATGTCGATCAATTTAAAGCCGATATTTTTAAAATTTTCTGCTTCTGTCAACATTTTGGTTAAACCTGTGAATGAATGCTGAAATCTTTTAGATGTCAGTGAACAAAATTGTTTTTTGATGCTTCTTATTGTATTTTGAATAGCTATTTCTGCCTTCTGTCTCTGTGTTGTTCGTCTTTAAAAGTGGATTACTGATCCACTCTTTGGCTTGTTCATGACAACTTTTGTTTTTAAATAAATTATTTTTTCCTAAAAATAGATGTCAAATTCTCAGTGACTTGGGTGTCATTAATCAACTCTGGTCTTAAATGTATGGTGTATTCATGCTAGGAATGGAAGATTAAATGATGGAAGAGAATGTATTGCCCTTTTTATTGTCAAATATCTTTTACTACACGGTTTATAAATTCTTAAAATTTCAAAATTGTAAAAACTCCTTTCCGTTTGTGTAGCTCCCTCGGGATTTTGTGTTCATAATGAATAAGTTATTGTGTACCTGCTCTTGGAATTATGTTTCATATGTTGTCTATTTTTTGTGTTTAAGACCGTAAGTTCTCTATTGTGTTTGGCGCAGATTTTCCCTCACAGTGAAAAGATTGAAAACATAAATGACCAGTACTGGACGCTACGTGCAGAAGAGGCATGTTATCTATTTTCTAATTTATTATTGTGCATCTCTGTATGTGGGGGGAGATGAGGTGGAGGGGGAAGAGAATTATTAACTAGATTGTTTTATTTTCTTGCCCTTTCTCTTAGCTGCTTGGAGCAGCCTCAAATCTCTCTCAAATTGCTAGCTGCTTGCTATTGTTGTCAATACTTAGTTTTCTTCTTTGCACAGATTCCAGAAGAAGAGAAAAGTCTCGGTCCACATGATCGCCTGATTCATGTATACCATTTCACGAAAGATCCATCTCAAAACCAGACGGTAAAATATCCTATTGATTTATATAAGCATGTTAGATGTTTTCAAATTAGATCTTGTTTGCTAGCAGAAAAAGTGTTTGCATGTTAACGTGTTATAAGTTTTTTTGATTGTTATTGTATTTAAAATGTCATTTCATCTCAACAGCAAGTCCAGAATTTTGGGGAACCATTTTTCTTAATAATTCGTGAAGGAGAGACTTTAGCTGAAGTTAAAGTACGGATACAAAAGAAATTGCAGGTCCCAGATGAAGAATATTCTAAGGTGAAGCATTTCTCAGTGGGCACACCCACCCATGCTCATACACATCATTTAGAAAAATCTATTTGAATTTTAATGTGACATACTTATAATTGATTCTTTCTCAGTGGAAGTTTGCGTTCTTGTCATTGGGTCGGCCTGATTACCTTCAAGACAGTGACATTGTTTCCAACCGTTTTCAGGCATGTGTCGGAGAATTTTTTTTTTTTTTTTTTTTTTCTTGACTAGTATGTAATCAAAATCTACTATATATATATATATATATATATATATATATATATGATGCTTCTCTATTTTGTGCAGAGAAGAGACGTTTATGGTGCTTGGGAGCAATATCTTGGGTTGGAGCACTCTGACACTGCGCCTAAGAGGTCCTATGCTGCCAGTCAGGTTAGTTCCTGTTTTTTTCCCTTCTCATAACCAGTCTTTAAAACTGAATTTATAATGCCATTAACGGAGAAGTTTGAATAACTGTTTTTCCTGGTGAATGTTAATAATTTAGAATTGCATTGATCGTTTATTGTTTCCTGGTCGATTTTTCTCGTGTGCGCATTTGTTCTTCTTCACTGTATATATTCAAATTTCAAACTATCTTATGAAACCTTCTCATTTATCTGTAATTTCCGTTTACTCCTACACTTCGTTTTTGTTTGTTCGGGATTTTCATCTTTTAATTTTTACAACATCCATCTCCACATGCACCCTTTTTATTATTATTATTATTATTATTATTATTATTTTTTATCTTTTCTTTTCTTTTTTCTGTTTTGGATTGCGCTAGCCTTTAAGTGCTTAATTGAAAAATAATATCCATTTCTACCAAAAAAGGAAATAATATCCATATGATATTTGAGTGGATGCTCTTTGCTCACACTTGTTATTTTCAGAATCGCCACACATTTGAGAAGCCGGTAAAAATCTACAATTAGAGCAGTGTGGAAAAACCCCCAACCACAGCCTTGACACCCGAAGTGTGTATTTATGTGGTAATTAAAAGAATCGGTGGGAAGTAAATATGCCCAAAGAGAAAGGAGAAGTGATGTGATCACGAGGTTTGGGCTATTGATATCATTGGCTTTGTTTTAATCATTGGTGTGTGGGTTGGGGGAGGACTGGTACCGACGGAATTGTTTCTTCTGCCGACAATGACAACCCCCCTCATGAGTTTCTGCTGTTTTTTTCTTTATGAAGAAGGCCCCTCGCTCGGTGACTATCAGTCGCCGCCTTATGTAATCTAGTACAGAAGATTTTGAATTTGGGGTGTATACAGGGTATAGTGGGGTTCTTTTCATTTTTTCCCCGTTAACTTTTTTCGGTTTATTTTAGAGATGCTTAGATGATTGGAGGGTTGTATAATGTTGGCTCACGCCTTGCCTCCTCTAGGGTTGTTAAAAGAACTGGTCTGCTCCGCAGCAGCTCTTAGAAATGTTGCGCTGTTGGGTCTAATCTCAGTTTGTGTTAGTGTATTTACAACAATTTGCTCATAAAAGAATATGATTTCTGCATCCATTTATGAAGTGAAGGCAAAGTGATTGCACTGACATACATTGATACATGGATTCGCCGCGAAGTTGTTGATCGTCCTTTGGACGCATTTCTGGATGTGCAACGCAGAGCACTTGCAGACTTGCAGACTTGAGCAACCGTGGCAGATGTATGTTTCAAAAATTTGTCAATAATAGATGGTCGAGGATCGATATAAAGCTCTGCCCCATTGAATCAGGAATTTCTCTGTTTACATGGTTAAATTTTGAATGACATTGATGAGTAGTTCAATCTTTTTGAACCTTGGGAAATGATTGGCATTTAAAATTGAAACATCTATACATCGAGAAATTCATATTCAGAGCCTATTGCCGTGATAACTAAGTTTCACAATTTATATGTACAGACAATCACAACAACGTTTAATTTAAGTCATCAAAATTGTGCTGCCCAGAAGATAGAGATGTACAGGTCTGCTCTTCAAAACAGTTCTCCCCTTAGTACATTGGCAGCCCTTTGAATGGCTCTGGCCACCCTCCACACCTCATGTTGAACTGCAGCCTGGCCTTCTGTTTTTGCCATTCCAGAAGCCCGAGAAATTGCATCAGCTATTCCGGGAAAGAAAGATAGTTTGCTCTTGGGATCCTCTGGAGGTCCGTAGATCTGTATAAGAAGTTCAAATTTCAATATGAAAGCTTATTACACTATTAGCTTGCTTTTTATTGTATGCTCTACGTTTAATTATTGAAAAATGCATGGGAAACATTCAGAGGATGAGCAAAATCAATGGAAAGAACTGATTAAAACATGTTGGTCCATAGACACGATTCACTTAAAGGAAGATGTGGGTGTTAGTGGTTTACCAAATGTTTGAACCATTTTCTTCCTTGCAGACCATCTGCATCGGTGAAGCCTCTCTCTGCGAGCATCAACCGATCATTCAAAGAACGTCTCTTCAGCTCCAATAAATTATCGTCTGTCACTTCTTTAAGTTTCTGCGAGTTTGTAACCCCATTATATCAGAATAAAGATCATAGTTTACGTATTCAATGCGATGCATTAATGTTATTGGGTCTTTGTCTGCAACAATAACTAGTCTCACCTTTATTTCCGCTTCAACAAGTTTGGCTGCAGAGGCAAGTTCTTGGATAGATTTCACTAGGGGTTGTATAGATACGCCTGAATCCAACATCTTACCCAATACATCTGTATGCATCTGTACATTATGAAGATTTTCAATCCCACAGTCAGCGTAACATTTTAAGCATATAAATGCCAAGCCTTGTAAAAAAAAAACTGCATAATCTTATCTATATGGTTATAATAAGAAAGGTTCCGAGTAAAAATGCTTCTCCGCAGATTAGAAATAATGATATCCCCAACTCTAGATTCAGGTATGGTGCTGCATCGATGTCAAGTAACATTAGAAATGTCTAAAGATCATACTCAAACCTATAAGATGAATGGCAAACAGGCATCTTTGAATTCAAAATCCAAATATAATTGGACATGGGTGTTTAGAAAACCTAACAGTCTGGTAAGCTAACGACTCCACTTCAAACATAACGTTCAAGCATGTGATAAAGGGCATGAGACTTAAGTACGTTGATAATAGCATCTGTGTGGAACTGCAAATAAAATGCGATCAAATACTACCCGATTCCATTCCACACTTTTCAAAAAACGACCCTATGCATATCAGGATTCCACACTTCAACAATGTACTAAAATTCTTTAGTTTCACGCTCTAATTCAAACATGGAGCACAATGTCTAAAAATGGAGTCAAGATTAATGACCCATTGAATTGGGTTGTAAGATTGAAGGCAACTCAATGTGATCTATAAGAGAGAAAAGTATCTACTTAATATGTTGTTTGAAATGTCTCAAAAAAAAAAAAATATGTTGTTTGAAATGAATACTTTTATTTAAGGAAAGGGCTGAACCATTGCAATGCTCAAATTAGTAAAAAGAACTTCGGAACGGATGTTTTTAGTTTAATTTTCCTCTACCTGCAATTGCGCAGCATAAGAACTGTAGTTGAAGGGTAAGATTGGATCATCAGCAAGGCGAAGGCCAAGTAATCCCCATATTCCAGCGACTACAAAAACATAAACAACCATGTTAGCAAAAAGGCATGACTGTCGAACTGTTTCTTTAATTGCTTAACCATAAACAGGATTATAAGTAGCAGTATGCCTACCAGCCACATGGCGGTGGAATTGTGGATCCCCATATTTTATCATCCAGTCATAGGAGTCGAACGCTGTGTGATAGACAGGGTAATCTGGAAAAAAAAAAGAGAAGTATGATCAACAAATTAAATTGGTGATGAATTTATCAACAAAAAGATGCAGATTCTACACAACACTATACAATCCAAACAAAACATAATAATAGGCTGCATGCAGAAACAAGATTATCTCAACCGAGCGAACTTTTGGAACAATGAGCTCCAAGTGGTTTTGGCAAGGGGCTAACAAACCTCGTCATGTACTGATGTACAGTGTCTTCAGTCTCCATGGTTCTAATATTTTATGCAAATACCAGACAGGATTTAACAAAAAGAGTATCAGAGTTACACGCCCAACCTTAAGACTTTCAATCAATGTTAGAGAAAATCGTCCCTCGTCTATGTGAAAAATTATCATGATGCTTCTCCATGAAGTATTTTTGGGTTAACTTGGGCTTCACCAAAGCTTGTACCATAAATGTAACTTTTAAGAGGTATACCTTCTCCATAGTATAGATCAAGAGAAGGAACTCCAGCATGTTGCAAAAAAGGAGCAAAATCTGAATCCAATCTTCCCAGTCTCTGGATCTGCCAAACATAATTAAAAATGCAAGTTACACTAAGAAGAAATCGTAACCGTGATGGCCGACACTCATCATAAATACACTAGTTAAGCTAACACGGCCCACCTGACATATCTCCTTGGGCATTGTATCAAAGATGAAGTAGCATACTACTTCCTAGAGACCGTGCAAGTGGTCAATCTGATTAATCACATTTTGACAAAACGACAGATTGTGGACGCTTAGAAGGAGATGAAGGAAACAAGAGTCTACAGGACCATGAGAATCCGTTTAATTGGTTCAAGGAAAGTCTAATCGACTTCATTTTGGAAAAAGAATGTCATCGAGTCAAGGCAGAAATCTAAATAGAGTTTTACAGGTAGAAATATTTGGCACGTGTATTAGTATTTAGTGCCAGAAAAAAAAGAGCTCGTTAGCCGCCTTAAGAGATGCTCGACACTTTATTATGTATCATAAGACATTTATACTGCTCAGCAGAATTAAAAAGCTTACATTGACTCCTTTATTTGTAGCAGTCCAACTCTGATACACGTTCACACCCTCCGAATCAGGATCCTTGATCTGAAAACAGTTTCTATGATAATGTTAATTCAAAGTCAAACCATAAACTCAAATAATTAGTTCAATTTCTTAACATGCATTTTTATCCAGGTATTCATCAGATTCCATAAGAAGGCAAAGGAGAAAAGGAATATTCGAATGTAGTTAGCACCACCCCCTTGTGTGTGTCACCAGAGCAGACAATTTACATTGGAGTCCATTAGTAAAATCTAAACAATCAAGGTGCATGCAATATTTCAATCGCTTGTTTCCTTTTTGATTATGCTTTAGCTTTTGTGATTGTAAATTCTCATTAATTACTAAAGCCATTTCTGACAAAAGAAATTGCATCATTGCATGATGAAAGCAATTTGGTGCATCTGGTTGAGATCGAAGGGTTTATGAGGGCACCAAATGAGTGGATAATTCCTTCGATAGGGCATCTCATTCTGATCATCCTTACAGTTGTCTTTAAACAAATCACATCGGGGCATACTGATTTTTGAGATTTATTATTGGACACTTAGCAAAAGGCAGTTGAAACTCCCCACTATCCCATTTCTTCTCTAACTGGATTGACCAGAGGACTATAAGAGAAGGTGCTAGGGGAAGAAGAACATATCAAAAATTCACAGCAAAAGCTACTGTTCTAGCTTTCACCACTGCAATGACAGCTAGGTTTTACTTCATCGTATCCTCTAGGATTTTTGCTGACTCTTGCAGTATTGAGAGCAAAATTTCCTTTAGGACAATGGCTTAGATACACGCTTTGAAGTCGTTGCTTATTCCTCTGGTCTAACATTTATTAGTTCTCCTTCAATTTGGTATTGGAAGGCTCCCCTCATTGTCTTGTTTCGTAAATTTTTGGCGGGGGCTGGAGTGTCCTCTTCTGCATTCTTTTAATTAATAAAGTTTGTTGGTTTTATCTTTTTTATATTCTGTAAATGTAGTCGTTGACATACAATAGCAATATCCCCATATGAACAAAGAAAACCAGGCAACGACATAATAGCTGTTATAAAATTGTTTAAACTCTTTTTTTTTTTACCTCCTTTGTGACTTCAACAATGAGATCATCTAGTTGAGGTGTAGCACTGGCAAATAGACCCGGTCCTTGAACAGCGCAATCAACATTAAGATAGGCCACAGCTTTTGAACCCAAATTCGCAAGGTTTTTCTCAACCCATTCAGTCGAACCAATCTGCAATAATTAACACCATGAAACCGTATGCGGGATTTGATAGTCAAATTCACTATCTTGGGAAAGTTGATTGCTTCATTTAAAGTGTACTGATTATACACATGAATACTGGAACACATGAACATATGAAATTTCTTCTCCCTAACCAAGCAAATGAAGATGGGCTTTGATCCCCGATTGATGAAATCAAAGAACAGGTTGAACTTGCACTAATGAAATTCTCTGTCATTTTTTAAAAGTTTTCAAGTGACCATGCAATGACTATACGTTACGGAGAACACTTGATGTGAAAAATTATAACAGAGTAAAGATACCATTCCAAACTCTTCCGCATCCCAACTGCATAGAATGATTGTCCTGCGAGGAGCCCACCCCTTACTCAAAAGAAGAGCATACCGGCGAGCAATATCAAGTAGGGCAGCAGTTCCACTATTGGGGTCTACAGCACCATATGTCCATGCATCTCTGTGGTTGCCAAGTAGAACATAGCGATCGGGTTCTTCTCGCCCTCTAATCTCGGCAAAAATATTGTGAATCTTCGCCACCTTATTCTCCCCCTATAAAAGGTATGAGAAAACACATTTTAAAATGATATCGGTTACAGATCAGAGAGCACATACATATAAGAAATATATGCAACTACATGCATACATTTGCAAAAGATGGGGAAAAATACTAGCCCAAATGCATGAATGCTCCAACGAAACACTTTCGGTATAGTTCAATTAAATATAAAAGCAAAGCTCAAGTATACAAACTGCTCAGCATGAAGTAAAATTTCGAGAACAAATGAGAGTTAAATCCATTAGTACATGAAAGACAAATAAGAGTTATGACAAACCATAATTGAATTTAAAATTTGCTTTAGATACATCATACATGCTAGCATTAAATGCATTAATAATGCTACCGCAAGCCGATAAGATTTTTGTGGTGCCTAAAGTCGAATGTCCTTGATAATCGGCATAAATAGCATGCGACGATAAAACGCTACGTCATTCAAGAGAGAAGTAAACTACAAGTCCATCACTGGGGTAAATCTCCGAGTAACACTGAAAAAACTATTTTCATTAATTAAGTCATCATAAGATTCGTAACAAAAGTTGATAAGTAGGATCTAGATCATGGCCATTTAAAACAAGTCGAGTATTAGCAAGATTTACTCTAAATTATTCTATTTTTAAACTTATAATAGATTATGTGGAATATAGTCATGACTTTTCCAGTATCTCATCAAAAGTTACATATCTTCCTTTATTCAAAAGTGCTCCAAACGTCTTTGAGAATGCATACAGGTGGTTTGTGTGTGAGTGGTGAGCCCCAAAGCAAAAGTTCAAGTTCAACTCTATTATCCCTCCAATTTACCTTGCTAGAGAGATCAAAATCATGCAATGCAAAAGCCAGCATCACCATTCACCAAGGTATGTATGGCGTCAACAACAATGTAGATTTAGTAGAAAGACAAATTTGTAGTATTGTGAATAAAATACGTAGATGATCTCATTATAGTGTGGGAAATTTCAAACCTACTCCACCAATTGAAGTTTTATTATTGAGATGACCATCAAACAATTAGCATCATCTCAAAACCAACCAGGTCTTTATTCCTAATCCATATCAGTAGAGCTGGAGAGACTCTTTGTGACATAAGTTGAACAAAGTACTGCAAAACATAAGTAGCTTATAAAATATCTTGTTCACATATATAGCTTGATTTCATTAGGAAAAACAAGAGTAGAAGATCCATCATCCTCACATGCAAACAAGCATAAACATGGGTAAGAGGTCCGGAAAATTAAGGAAAAATAATTTCACGTACTTCCATTTGAAAAAGAAGAGATTAGGAAAGTCCTATTTATTGGTATTGGTATTGGTGTTGGCGCGCAGCATGTTTTGGTAACATGCAGAAATGAACTGTTCCATCGCCACCCACCATGGAAATAATTCATGCAAAAGCACAAAAACTAGGAGGAGGAGGAGGAGGAGGAAAGCAATGGTGACCTGGTAAGTGAAGTTGAGGATGGTGGGACCGGGGCCCAGGCCCTGGAGCTTGGAGCGCCAGTGGGGCGGGGGAGGCGGGCCCTGGAGCGAGCGCAGAATGAGGTCGGCATTCTGGGCGGAGATGGGCATGGAGGGGATGGCGGGGAGGGTCCGGAGCAGCGCCTCCCCCAACGGCAACGTCTCCCCACCCTCCTCGGCACCCCACCCGGGCGTAAGTGGGTCCCCCACCCCCTTCGCCATGTTCATGACCGTCCCCCTCTCCACCCCACCCACCACCGTTCTCTCCGTGTACATCAGCACCGCCGCCGCCCCCTTCCCCGCCGCCTCCGCCACCACCGCCCCCCGCCCCACCTCCCCCTCCGCGCCACCGCCACGCGCCCGCTCACGTTCACCCCCAACGCCTCCAGCGCCCCGTAGTCCTCCGCCCGCCCCTCGTTCACAAACACCGCCTCCGCGTAGGCGCCGCCGGAGGGGGAGTAGGCGTGGTACGGGATGACGACGGCGGCGGCGGAGGAGGAGGCGTCGTTGAGGGGGAGGGAGTGGGAGAGGGAGAGGGAGAGGGAGAGGGAGGAGTGGGTGGGGAAGGAGAGGAGGGAGGGCAGGGGGAGGGAGTGGGTGGGGAGGTGGAGGGAGGAGAAGTGGGAGTGGAGGAAGTGGAGGGGCTGGAGGGATTGGGGTGTGCCGGCGAGGTGGGGTTGGAGGGTGAGGGAGTGGAGGTAGGAGGAGAGGGTGGAGTTGGCGCCGGAGGAGATGAAGAGCCGGTGGAAGGAGGTGGTGGTGGTGCTGCTGCTGCTGCTGGTGGTGGGGTGGAGATAGAGGAAGCCCAGGAGGCAGAGGAGGGCTGTGAAGAGGAGTGTCAGGAGTGGGGATGGGATGGACTTGTTGCTTGTCAATGAGATGAAGCTTTTCCTGCTGTTGCTGTCCAAAGCCATGCCTCAAACAGATCAAAACACACACACACACACACAGATGATGGAGATTGCAGTGAATGAAACAGAGGGGGTGTAACGGTTCAAGTGAATTTCTGTTGTTTATAGAACATGTACGTTTTATTGGAGTTACAAAACAGAGACTGCGAGTGCTCTGTTTTTTGCTTGCGGTGGTGCCCTGGTGGCAGTATGCATGAGCATCTAGGAATGGTTGTGCAGTGCAGGTGCTTTGGGTGGCGCAGTGTGGACTGTGGAGCTCTTTTTTCCATGTAAACAAATACTCCCTTTTTTTTTTTTTTTTTAATGGAAGGACTTTAAAAAAAAAAAAAAAACAAAAAAAAAAAACAAATCTAATAGCTAATTTTATTGCAAAACATCAACTAAGAATAGTGGTACAACGCATCACTCGTTCCAGCCAAAAAAATAAGTAGCTTCCCTCACCACTGTGTGAGCTGCAAAGTTCACTAATCTTCGTACATAAGAAACACAATAGGACTTGCAATCGTCTGTAATAGAACTGAAATATGAGTTATCTCTGACGACTAACATAACATCTACCTCAACTCATAACCCCTCTCCTCTTCATCCAACTCAGTGCTTCTCAAACCCCTATTGCTTCTACTATCCGTGGCCCGACCACACCTTTCCACATCCCCCTATGGAAGGACATTTTAGAAGACATATATTTGCTATGCAATAAAGTAAATTTGATTAGGATGTGTGCCGCGTGAATTCCAAGTGAATCTACTCTATTATATACTCACTCTGTCCCATATTATCTGTCACATTATGGGTTCTTTTTTTCTTCCACTATATGTGTCACATTAAGAAATCAAGAAAACATTAAATGTTTTATTTCCAATTCTAACCCCATCGCATTTAATTAATGACACCACAAATCACTTTTTTTTTAAACAATACATATAATAAATGAACTCATTTATAGGAGGGTAATATAGCCTTGTTATAAAATCTAAATGGTAATTAATCATCACATTAATTCTTATGCACAAGTCAAAATGTGACAGATAATATGGAATGATGGGAATAGCAAATATATGTACCAAAATAATACTAAAAAATCATTTCTCCTTTTTTTTTGTTTTGTTTTCCATGTGGTGTCTAGCGCTAATCACACTGACTAATCCATGTTTGGGCATTGTCGAGAGGTGGCCCTCCCAACTCAATTTTTTTTCATTTACAAAACTTGAACTTGAGACGTTGCTTAAGAAGACCAAGCCTTTTACCACTCAGGCCAACTAATTGTTGGTCATTTCCCCCTTTAATACACCTTAGGATGTGAGTATATTTGAAAATTAAGGGTAGCTGAACGAGTGTGTATCCAACCTACATGTCTGTGATGTGCTGGGGCATTTAAGCATCTTCTTTTTCTTTAAAAAAAAAATTAGATTAACACCTCGACAACACAAATAGAACACACACACTCTCTCCTCCACACTACATTCCGTTGTTAAGCATCTCAAGATGTATAAACTTGCATATCAAAGAGATCACAGACAATTGACGTGGGTGATGTGAATTTTGTCGTGCTATCAGGGGTGTTATTCGAGACCCACTTTAGGCACTGAATTAAGCAATTGTTGCGTGATACACCTCAAGATGTGTGCGCATGCAGCGTTTAAAAGAGAAAACTCAAAAAAGTGATTTTAGGGTTAAGGCTAGCCGCTAAGAGGAGAGGAATGCTTTGGGCATTGTGTTTAATTAGATAGCAAACCTAGGAAACTCCTTTGCTTAATATTAAAGTAAACGATGTTTAGTGAGAAATCTATATTATCTTATAAAACTGATTGCATCGTTAACAGTTGATTTGTAATTGATTTCATCTATCAATGAAAACGGTTCTTGTTTCACAAGAAAAAAAGTGACCGTACTGTAATAAATTGAACAAAGGTAGTTATGTAGTTCTGTCAGTGACAATAGACTCACTTAGGCTTTATGAAGTCACTATGTCGACCCACTTAGATCTTATAGGTCTACTGTGATCGATTTAGGTGTGTCTATTGAACATCAGTAACCTTGTAATTGTGACAAGCTTGCCTTTTAATGGGTAAGATATGAAATTGTCTATTTAGGCTTTAAAAAAAAAATCCCAAAAAAGAAAGAGGATTATGTTGATTATGTTGTAGGTCCTAAAGTTTCACTTGCCTCCCTAATACCACATTATAGATGAAACAATGACTCAAAGACAAATAATTTGAGCTTTGCGCTTACACACAAGAATAAAAAAACGATTGATTTCTTAAAAAATTCAAATTGAAATTGAATTGAAAACGTTTGTACTCTCGTAAATTTCTTCATTTATGTCATATATTATAAAAAAGCAATTAATGCTACACTATTAACTAAATTGATTAATATTAGATTTGAAAAAAAAAAAAACAAATTTTCAAAAAATAAAAATAAAAATTAATGATTTCATGATTTCTAAACGTGTAAGATATATTTTAGAACGAAAAAGTATCAAACTAGAATATATATTGCGAAATGGAGGGAGCATAATGGACTAATAGTTAGCGGCCTCACAACAATAGAATAATTTAGAGGTTAAAATAGTTAGATTTGTTATGATATGGATGAACAATTGATCAAGATTTTGTATGACTAATCATTGTCAAGCATGGCTCTTACATTGAGTGGTAGTATCAAGCATGGCCCTTACTTGTATCCATATCAAATGTACTCATTATTCCATGTATTGTCAATGTTGCTTGTGAAGAGTTGTATGACATGTGTTGTATGTATTACTTGTAAACATTGTCTAAGTACATTTATCATCATCACCAAAGGGCCTATATAAAGGGTGCCAACCTCATTGTAAAAGCACACCAAGTTGTATACAACTTCTCATTTCAACTCTCTCATTTCTCCTCTTCTACTTTGTAGTTGTAGTTCTTTGTAGTTTGTAGTAGTAGAAGTTCTTAGTTCTTCTACTTTCCTTCTCTAATTCTAGCAAGTCTCAATTCAATTTACAATAAGATTGATTGTTTTCAAAAAAAAAAAGTAGTTAGATTGATTATCTTTGGTTGATGGAAACAATTAATGATTTGATGATGATGTGATTAGAAGAAGAAAAAAAAAGAAGTGTAGATTGATTATTGTGGAATAATGAATGGAGCCTCTTTTTGTCTGCCTATCTCTTTGTTTTTTCACTACGTAATCTGATTCCAAGAGCTCTGAATATCTTTGTGAAGTTGATATGATATCCACCACTTGACAATGGAGAATGTGAGTGGAGAAAGCATTAGCTTTGTTGCCAATGTGTCTCACTTTAACCAACTATTTTAACGACACTTGCTCTGACTACAAATTAATGTAGCGAATATAATTGGAGAGTGTGTAGTATACGTAAATGTTGCGTGACTGGTGAGTGGTATGCATAAATATGTGTGTGTGACTCAAATTTGAGTCTTGAGAATGAAAAGACAAACGTTGAGAGCTCCCCCACTTATACGATGTGTCACTCAGGACGAACTTCAAGTAGTCGGATAATTCAGATACCAGGTGGTTAAACTAAGAAAAGATTTGTGTATGTTTATTGTACAGTTTTTCAAGTAAATCCAAGTATATGAATGACAAAACCAAAGTTTTATATCATTTATACTAGTGTGGAAGTGATTCTACAATTTTTTTTGGTGATTTGTGATTCTACAAATTTAATAATTAAAGAGCATATATATCAAGGTTTTGCTTTAGAGAGCACTATTGAGTTTTTTTTTTATTATTTATTTTATAAATTGGTCTGGAAAGGAAGAATGAATGAAAAGGAAGTTCTGCTCATACTCAACTAATGAATCCTTTGAATCACAATTATTGCCACTAATCTGATACATATCATGTGAAAAAACCTGAATAAAAAAGGTATGCTACCTACTTTAATTCCAAATTCATCAAAAAAAAAAGCAACTGCATTATTTGTACTTACCTTTTTTTTATATAAATATTGAAAGGAAATGATGTGTAAGGGACTTCAACAACCGTGTACCAAAAGTGTCACCATATAATTGTCCAAATTGAAAAAAAGTGTTGAAGGCAAAGTTTGAGCATGAAACTTCAAGATTAATTGTTACAAACTTATACTACTATGCTAACTTTTACTAAGTATTAATTTTCAAATATTTATTTAATGAGTAGTACAACCATGAGAATTAAAATTCAGAACACATAGTACCCATAACATGAGAACTTATTTTGGTTTCCATTGCAGAATTTCTCTTCTTTATTTGATATATTAACTTTATTAAGAAAAAATATAAGAATTTAATTAAAAACTCCTAGCTTGGGCGGCATTGGGTGGGCTGGGCCTTACCCGAGCCCACCCAACAAACAGGTCTACATGACTACAACCTCGTCACAAAAAAAAAAAAAGCATAAAAATAGTTTAAAACCATCATTTTCCTTTTTGCTTTTCAAAAAAGTTTAGTCAAAACATTTTGACCTATATTGAAATCTAAATCAGGGTATCCTTGATTCTAACTTTGTGGTTTACATGAAAACATTGATTGACAAAAATGTCAACATTTTACCCTAAGTTATGTCAAGAGGTGTCAATCCTCAAACACACATCGGAGATGGCAATTTGAAGGCAGTCGATATCAAGCCATTACTCGACTTCAATGTCCTAGTTTTCTCAGAAAAACTACAATCAACAGTTAAAAAAGTAAATCCATGGAAAGCAACACATTAACTCCTCTCTTTACAAGGAATATGCTGAGAAAGACTAGTGATGGGATCAGTTCAAGTACCAAGAGAGGTGGGGTTGGTGTTAAGACTCATGAGATAAGGCTGAGGGACATGTGTCTCCTCGTAACATTTCTTCAAAATAGTGAAAATATAGAGATAATGGACAATCATCTCGTCACAGCCACTGGTGTCCACAGAACAAAAAATTATGGGCTTTATTTCATTATGTCTGCTGAAAGAAATGATACAAGTGACTTTCCATGCAATGGACAGTAAGAAGGAAATCTTAGTATCTAGTCATTTGGATCTTTAATGCCCATCACTTTACCTCAACAAAAGATATCTCAATTGATAGCTATGTTTGATTCTCCTAAAGAAGATCAATTGATGCCCCCAGTTTCAACTGACCTTTTTTATAAAAATTCTGAACAGTTTGATTTTCATTCACTCCTCTATATACAACAACTAAAAGATGTTGATTTTAAATTAGTTAACGTCAGTTATATAGATCAAACTCTTCTATTTCGCTCAATTTAATGTAATTGATGACGTGCTTTTAAAGTCCCTTTAAATCTTTCTTAATTATTGCATTCCAAGTAATCTTAGATCTACCCTTATGTAGTCGAATTTCTTCATTTTTTACCGTGTCGAGTTTTCTAACTGGTTTCTGTTACAGCCTTTCTTAAGTAAAGGAGTATTAGGCACTACAGCGATGAGGTACCCAAGCAACAACTTCAACAAAAAGGGCACTGTACTTGTAAAAGTGGTACAAATGGGTAGATAGAGAATGCCTAAAACTCAAGGCAAAATTCGTAAGAGAGAATTTTAATCAGGTAAGAAGTTAGGTAATGACCTCAACAAAGTGGTGGTCAAGTGGGCATATTTAAGGTTTTTTTTTCGAAGAGAAGTGGCCATATTTAAGTTCTAACAGGTCAAATGATTTAAGCCACTAAATTGCACAGGATGGTATTTTAGTTGCATTTGGATTTCATTGTCATACTTCCATGGAAGCAATATATAGAATGTCAAAGAAGCAAATTAGGTAGTCCACACACTGATTTGTACAGAGAATCTACAATATGATCATATTAAAAGAAAAAAATAACTGAACCTGCAAGCAACCACACGATGTGGAAGGAGGAGTCAACATCAACAAACATATTATTCGCAATTTAAAATAACAACTGAGCTAACAGATTGAAAGAGAAAGGTTGAGAGAGCAACCTGAAAGCCTGCAGCAAGCTTCGAAAACGACTGGGATTTAAATAGTTCTTTTCGAGGAGATAAGGTTGAAGAGAAGAGAACACAGAAGCTCTAGGTGTCATCTCAGCCTGTCAAGACCCTGTAAATTAATGGCCAAAACAATAAAGACGAAGCATGTGTTACCAAAAAAAAAAAGAAAGCGAAGCATACACTCCACGTCGTGGATTCACTGAACCAATACTTACCAAAGCCAGGGAATATATTATAGCCCGCTCCACGTTTTCTTGTCTTTTAAAATTATATGATAGTGATGTTGATATGGCTGCTTTAGCGTAGGAAGGAAATCTTACTTCCTTGTGATATTTTCATGAAGGCACAGATCCTGCAAAATGTAAAAACAGATGCATTGCACAAGAAAATTATCATATCTTGACAAAATTTCACGCATTCAGATTAAGTAAAAGAGAATGTCTATGTTAGATACAAGTGTACTTGTGCAACAGTTCAGATGCCAAGGAGAAATACCAAATACCTACATTAGCTATGTTGCATTCAGATAGTGAGTAGAACAGGAACAAGCTTTGACCAGTTCTATTTCAAGAGTCCTAAAAAGGGTTTTGAGGGTCAATAGTTGATCATGGCAAGGCTCTCATAAATGATACAAATAGAGTCATCAGCATTACATACCATATATGGAGTTCATAGAAAGAGTAGAGAAAAAATTTGGTCATCAGATTCAATACCATAGGTTTGGATAGCTGTAAAAGAATCTGCATGAAAAAAATATTGAAAAAAAAAACTCACATTTGGTAATAAAAGAGTTTATAAACAACATAGAATGTGGCTCCTGTGAAATACAATATAACAATCTGATGGTCCAAAATGAGTTTTAAGGTACATATTTTTCTTAAGATCATTATTGAACATCAATATGCCTCGTCAAGCAGATTAGTAAGAGCTGTCTCCCTAACCATCATGATTCTCAAAATGGTTTTTGCCGCATTGATCCAGACTGCAATAGAACAAAGCAGAAGTAGTTTGCACTGATAATCAGGCATCTTCCGGCACTATTCTCTCCACAGTCTGGGAGAATTCAGAATGCCTTGAAATAGTAAGGCTGGGAATGACATTCAATTGCATGGATCAACTTCCTCCTAGGGCCAACGGCGTCAGCACCCATATCTTTAAGCTTGCTCATGGTTAGACTCAATAATTGGAACTTGTTCATATTATTCCTCCGAAATATCTGTACAAACTGTTCCAGTCCCAGTGACACAAGCCACCTGCTCAAACCACCTGCATTATTGAGCTTCCTCTCCAGGTTTGATGCTCGCAACTTTTTACTCTTTAAAAGACTATTGTTGAGGCAACCAAGTGACTTGAGAAATAATGAGGAACCCTGTTGATGGGAAGATTGAGCAATAGTAGGTTCCTTGATATTTTGTTCGACTCCTGACGCAATAATGGCTTTTGAGGATCCACAAGTTCCAGGAAGATACTGCCCATGAGCAAAATCCAAAGATGGAGGTTGGGAGGGATACTCTACAACCAAACGATTTAGACCTTCCAAAGCAGTTCTAAATGCGGGGCCACGCAACTTCTCTGCAGGATCTACGGGAAGAATCAAAACTCTTTCATTAATATGAACATCCTCTTCAGTGGGTATGTCGAAAAAAAAATTCTGCTCACCTGCGGAACATTGCTGAAGGCATCTCTTGCTTAGATTCACTTTTTTATTCTCTATTGTTTTTCTGGACTTCATTGGAGTCAGTTTTTTCCTTGGACCTCGAGCAATCAGTTGCTCCGGCACTGGAGGAGGAGGAATTAGAATGGTAACTCTTTGTTTCTTAACTATAACCCAATCATCTTCATCATGTGAGTTGCCCTCACCACCAGAGAAGGAGTCAACATATCCACTAAGAAAAATATCTTTGTTTGTTGGAAGAGCACCCGGCTGTTTACACTTTGCTTTCGCCATTGGCTGCAAACATGCTTAAATATTACTAGAGAGTATACAAACACAACAAAAGAACCCATAATGAGTTGGATGACATTGTTCTTTTTCAATCCACACTTGTAAAAGAATTACACAGACAATTCCAATGTCTAAATGCTATTCATTTTCACGCTTAAATGCAAGAAAATAACTAAACGACATGCACCATTAAAAATCAGATGAGGACTTCATGGGAAACTGAACTCCCATGGATAATCTTACTATGCGACTTGGCGACCAAAGACCATCCCAATTCCCAGCCCTTAATACAAGGAACACAGATGTCGGCGCTATCGCTTCCATCTGTCAATGACACAATAACCAATAAAAGATGATATTTAAATGATGGCATCTTCATCCTTGACAAACTTGGCTCTATCCTCCATCCTCATTCTTTATACTGAATTACTGAAACCTGGTCCCAGTGACACAAGTAAAGCCTTTCTTCTTAGTATTTCTTTCACATTTCTCTCTTTTTGCATATTATTTTTTGGTCTTCCATCATGTCTTTTTGTATGAAAAAAATTAAGTTATTTTTCCCGTCGCTCGAAACCATGTCAATAAAAAAAAGTAAATAAGTTTGTTTGTTTTTGAAATTATTCCATTTCATACTGATTTCCTTCTTCTCAATTACACATAAAATAAGTTGCAAGATCTTCGCATCCATAATCAATATCATTTCCTTAACTTTTCAACAAATCAATCCTCTCATGGGGAAAAAATAATCGCTTATCAACACCGATAGGGTTGACATAGTAAATGGTCATAAGAGAATGAATTAGAACAGGAACTTCTTCTTCTTTCTTTCTTCAGGAAAGACGGCATTACTGAAAAAAGCCTACATAAATGGTACCTAAACAAACAAAACTTCCCCGCCAAAGCATCTCTGGTTAGATGAAAGGGGCATCACTTGCCAAAGGGCAAAGGTTTAGGAAGGTCATGAGTTCGACTCCCGCTGAAGTAAAACAAAAAGCGAAAAAACAAAACTTCCCCATCTCCAAACTTTCACATTTATTAGAAAGATCAGAACAACAGCATATATTCAAATACTATGTCTATATGTAGCACCTAATAAAGACACAAAAAACCATGAAACTTCACTAGACTCGAAGCACACTAATTTTCGATACTGATGCTAGACATGGCTAAATTTAGCAAAAGAAAAAGGCACCAAATTCAGCGTGTCGTCTAATGAAAGGTCTCGAATTATACCACCTAATTGCCACACCATTACACCAATAACTTCATCAAGATCAATCATAACCAAAGTAGCTACAGAGTCTATCAAACGCGCCCCATTGCAATAAGAGAATGAACCAAAATCTTGAAACAACATTGCATTGGCTACAAATTGCAACATTTGACATTCATCAAACTAAGACAATGAAACCCTAAATCATTAAACAGGATTGATATAGAGAAATCTGAAACCTAATACATCTGCAATCCTAGAAGAAGCTATTTTGGCGAGACTGCGACGAGATCGATCAACTCAAATTGAGATTCAGACATTGTGCATACACAAATTAGGTCGGAGAATTAGTTACAATCCATTCAGATGATCAATGAATGAAGCAGAACAAACAAAATCAGGAATTTGTGATCGGAACAGAAAATCGTTACCTCTTTCAAGTGGAATTGAATTTGAATTTGTTGATCATCGTCGAAACCCTAACGCGCACTGTGAATCGATCAGCCATCCCAAGTTGTAGAGAAGAAGAGGATTGGCTATTAGGCCAGCATACTTTCTGATAACATAGCTCTTACGCACCGTTGGATTATGCATCGAACTGGCTTTGTGTGCATCTTAATAACGTCTGTCTTCTTTTCTTTTTTTTTTTTTTTTTTTTTTAGAGCACAGAGCCGTTAAAAAGGGCAGCGGTAAAAAAAAGAGAAATTTTATTAATCATCAGTGGTTCGACATAACCAACATAAAATCCACATTCATTCGATAAACCTATTTGTTCCAAAACTGGATGTTTACTTATTTTTATCATGCTATAGAAAAAGATGAAATCAACTAACGTTTAGTTGGCAAAATTGTTAAGAGTTACTGTCTCTTAACTAGTGACTCGAGTTTGAGTCTTGAGAATAAAAATATTAATGTTAGGAGCTCACCCCATCAATACAGTGCGTGACTCAAGGCGAATTAGAGTAGTTGATAGTCCAAATATCGGGTTTAAACCCAAAAAAAATAGATGAATAATATTTTCTTTTTTTTTGACAAAATGAATATAATATTTATTAAGTAATGAAACAGGGGTTAAAAAAAAGTAATGAAACAGAGGAGAAAGCAGTTGGGAGTCGGTAGGTTACGGCTATTGAAAAATGGAAGAAACCCGAGGTTAGCGCAATGGTGTGCAATATTGACATAACGGTATTAAGAGAAAAAGGAACTAGCTCGTATGGGGCAATCCTTCGAGATGCGTCTGAAAATTTTGTGTCGGCTATGGGAGGGAAGGTGTCCGAGAAGCATTGAGTTGGTTGAAGAGCATGAATGATATCCGTGTCTCCATTCAGGTAGATTTTCAAATGGTGGCACATGCATTAAGGAATGAAGCCTTAGATAACTCAAATTTGGTTCCTTGATCTATAATTATATGCAAATGTTAACTGACTTGAGGTTCTATGATGTGTGTTTTGTAAGTAGATCAGTGAATTTAACAACTCATTTGTTAAAGATATGTAAATCGAAAGTTAGTCTCACACAAGTTAATTAAATATAACTTCATAAATATATATATATATAACTTCATAAAAATGTATATAATTGATTAACTCATTTTTATTAGTAAAAAGGCCTTTTGAGATAAAATACAACCGCACTCTAAAGAGTTGAAGGGTAGTTATCTCCAATTATAGATATCAGTTATTTTCAGATATCATTATCCGATCCCTTCTAATCTGATCTAACCTGATTCGCCTACTTTTTAGTTAAATGTCTTGAAGAATTTATTACAACTCCAATTTTACCGTACATGATTATCAAGAATCTATTCGATCGGATGCGATGACTTTCCGGTTATTCCGCCAATTGGATAGAGTTCATATCTAATGGGTCATATTATCGTATATATTTTGTTTTTTTTAGAGAAAATCGTATATATTTTGTTGGAACTAGCAATCTAAATTTTCACAAATTGGAAGGTAATAATTGATAACAGAGAACTTAATTAACATGCTGATCTAAACATAATTAATTGACAAGTAAACTACATAAATAAAATGGAAAATAATAATCTACGCACTTTATTTTTAGCCATTTTTTGCTCTTTCTTGAGTTCTAAGGTGTAGACTCATATCTGACAAAACATAATGAATGGCTAAAAAATAAAGTGTCCGCCCAAAGTATGTTAGATTATCATTTTCTAAAATATATCAGAGGCTTGTGATTTGCAATGTCTTAAGACATAATATTTCTTTCCAATTCGGTATTGAATTATACTAGAAGCTTTGTCCCCAATATACAACTGGTATGAATTTTGACTATGCACCAATCAAATAACCGTACCTTCAAATTGTTGTAATTGACGCTCTCTCTAAAACACCAAAAACACATATTTTTACTTCGAAAAACCAGTGAGTTTCTATGTGAATAGACTCTTCATTTATAGAAGATATCAATAATTGTCTCAACTGTTACTGATTTTTCTAATTCGAATTTTAGAGCACTGTCACGGCCCAATTTCCTAATCTTGATTAACTTGCTTAATCAGGATCACCGACCCGTGACGTGGGGCCCGCATGAGATGCGAACATTGACCGAGGCACGTGGCCGAGGTAAATGTTATATTTGTACTGGTGTATGCCTAGTGTTTTGTATGTGTGTAGACTAATTAAGTCCATTTTTGCAAACCATAGACGTCGAGTTGACGTGAGCGGGGACACGCCTTGAAGTGCGTGCAAGTATGAGTATCTAGTGGAATTACCGGGGTAGCGAGACTAGGCTAGGAAATAACAAATTTATTTCAAATCTACCTTAACATAAATTAAGTTATTTAATTTAGTTGGAAAATACGACGTTCGACGCACGGGGAAAGCGCCTCGAGTTGCGTGCGAGTTGGGACACCGGGTACCGGGTATTTGGGTAGCGGGGTACGGGGCATGGGTTGCTTAGGGTAGCTGAGTGCTAGGGTGATGCACTTATGAATTGTATATGATTTATTAAGGTGATTTAACCTAAGGTTGAAGTAATGTATTAATGAATAAATTGAAGTCCTATAGTTTGAAAAGAAAAATCAGCGTGCATAGGATTAACCTCGAGATGCACAACAAAGTAAAACAAGGCAATGAATGTTATGATAAGGTGTTCAAGAAGTTGGTGACACATGGTGTTCAGTGACCATTGGATTTACCTCGAGATACACAATACACACTAGATCCTAACAACACCTATATATACAACTTGATGAACAAAAATTTGCACTATTTACATGCAAAGCATATAGAACGGAAGGGAGGGGAGATTTTGGAGAAGTTTGGAGAGAAATTTGAGCTAGGAGTGGAGAGAATCAGAGATCCAAACTAAGGTAATCTCACCCACCATTCCTTTTTACCCAATTTCATATGAATTTTTTTGATAAAAATGTGATTTAAAATGGGTTGTGGTGAATTCGGATTTTATTTACTTTTACTGGTTTTAGGAGGTCAATTTGGTGTTCTTGAGGTTAGTTTAATGAATCTTATCAATTGGGATCGAATTTGTGGAAAATTTGAGGTGATTGGTAAATTTTTGGGTTATTTGCATGTATTTTGATCCGAAAAATTGGGGTTTGTTTTTGTGGATTTGCGGTGAAATTTTGGTGCCTTATTGATCTCCATGATGTTTAAGATGAGTTTGGAAATGAAGGAGAAGAGAAGAAGATCGGGAAGAAAAAAAAAAAAAAAAAAAAAAGAAACCGAGGCGCCGGTGCGCCTCGGTAGGAAGAAGAAGATGGGGGAGGGGGCACGCACGCGCGCGTGCGTGCGTGCGTGCCACCCCCGGGCCGGCCGGCTGGCCAGCCCAGCCCATCCCGGCGTGGCCGGCCAAACCGGCCCGGCCCAACCCGAGTGGGCTGGGACCGGGCCCGACCCGACCGACCCGCCAGTAGGGCCGAACCGGCCGACCCGGTTGGGTCGGGTCCGACCCGGTTCGGGGACCCACATAAATATTATTTAAATAATATATTTAAATAATATTTTTATTTATATATATATAAAAAAAAAAAAAAAAAAACAGTTTTAATTTGCTTTGGAAAATAGGAAAAATAGGGGAAAAATATCGAAAAATTGGAAAAAATTCTAGAAAAATATAGAAAATTTGAAAAAGGTAGAAAAAAATGATTCGGGACTTCTCGAGTATTTTTGGTACCCCGAAATAACTCGAAAAATGTGCCACAATTAAATATTGACATAAAATTCTAAATTTTAGTTAAATATCATAAATCCACTTATTGAGGCTTTAAACCAATTAAAATGCTATAAAAATGAACTTCAGGAATTAAAGGGAATTCTTGGAAGTTCGGGTGCACGAGTCGGGGTGTCGAGAGGCGGGATAGCTAGGACTCTATGCGTTGACTTGTAAGTGAAACTGCGGGAACTCTTTACTTTATTTCATTCCAGTCATTTATAAATTTTTCAGTCTATTTGTAGACTAGCTAATTTATTTCCCACATCATGTTTTCCTTGTTTCCATTCGTATTGAATATCGATATAGCATGATGCCTTGTTTATTATATCATTGACTCCATGTGTCCTATATGCTCAATTTTTGTCTTGGAATGTGGCTAATGAATATTTAGAAAATGCATGCTATAGGGTTATCTATTATGTTGGATTTGTGTTCTACTTCCCTTGGGGCTTTGTAGCCCAACTCTTGTTGAAATCATAACATTTTAGGATATATATTCTTGAAAACTAAAGTAGGGATTATCTAGTGTCCATTGCACACGAGATGCGCGGATTCACGAGGATTTCGGTCTTTCGGGGTCTCCTAAGCACTCGCCACTACACTTGGGCGGCACACGTGGCATGAGCCACGGGGTTGTCGGCAAGTATAAATGATTTAAATACGCCGAGCATAGCTCCGCCATTTGAGGTTATTAGAAAGAAAAGAAAAGAGAGAGATTTATTATCATATGTTGAGCACGGCTCCATACAAGTAGTGGAAAATGTTAGGTGTGTAGTTCTCACCGCCGACCGGACGTAGATCATCTCGACTTAGCTTTGTGTCGGTTTGTGTCTCTCGTTAACGTTGGTATTTACTTGCATTATTTATTCAAGCATTTCTTCTACTACATATGCTTTTAAATACCTTTTGTTTAAATTGGAAATGTAGTATTAGATTTCCCAGTTATCACTTAAATATCACTATACTCACCGTCTAGTTTGTGACGGTGGGTGTAGGTCCATCGAGCAAACACCAGGCCGGACAAGGAGAAGATCGGCGACTACCTCTCGAGCTCCGAGCGCGTAGTGCCGTACACGTAGGGTACTTTTTGTATTATGTTTACTTATGTCTTTATCTTTTGGGATGTTATTGGGATGAGTGTTAGATTACCCGACTTTGGCTTTCACTTCGTTTATATATGTTCGCCGTTTACTTGCATATATATGGTGATCGTTATTTCCTGGATTCCACACTTAGGCTTAAAAAAAAAAAAAAAAAAAAAAAAAAAAAAAAAATTCCGCTAAAATATTAAAGACTTCCGCTAAATAAAATGATTGTTTAAACAAGAGAACACAGGTAATAAAGGCTGACTAATTCGTAATCGGGTCCTATGTGTTGTGATTAGGGCTTAATTACGGGATTAGGCCGGGCAGTGCCCTAGATTAGAAGCGGGGCCGTCACAAGCACTCTCCCAGTGGATAGTTTTATTAACTGTCCATGACCATTAGTGTTAGCAGTTGAGTAACTTCAAGTTTCGAAAAAGAATAACTGTTGGTGCTAATTTGTTTATTTTTTCAAGCAAAAAAGATTAAAAAAAAAGATTTCGAAAATCAAAAAAATAAAAATAATGTTTATGAGTTTGCCAAGTAATGTATAAAACCAAAGGCCCAAAGCCCTTGTCAAAGACAATTAAATAAGGTGTCTCTCCTATTGAAAATCCCATAGACCACTCACTACAACCCCTTGCCTCATAACCAATAGTGAAGTGTGTTGGACCATATTTGAAGTGAGAAACAAAATATTTTTCTCCTATATGTTTAACTTGAACTGCTATGTTCAAAATATATTTTTTTTGGGATAATGCTAGAATGACACATAAAGTGACACTTCTGCGACGTGGCATGTGGGGGCCCACATAAAAATGAGTGTGTTTAAATAATTTTGGGTGCAAAATACGAGAGGTGTGTATCACGAGGCGCGCATGGATGACTCCTATAAATGTGGGCGTCACTTGGGGTGTCATTTTAACATTTTCCTTTTTTGGATGGTGCTAGAATAACACCCTTAGAACTCACATCCCAAATAATACCCCCCTATCTAACCGTTTGTGTCCACCTCAGGATGCAAGCTTACACGAAAACATGGTTGGATAGGAAGGCATTAGTTGGGGTGTGAGTTCTAGGGGTATCATTCATTACATCATGTCTATGCCTCAATAATTATGCTTTAGTTACATTTTTATGACACATTATATATATATATATATATATATGATTTTATATGATTCATTTAGAGGAGTTGATTAATGTCAACAATAGCCAAAACATTTTTGGGGAGATAGATGATGCACTACTAAATTGTCAAAAGGCAAGGTTTGAGGAGGCCAGTGGTGGTTTCGACTCCTAAACTGAATTCAAAATAGAGTTGATTAATGTCACTAATTATAATTAAAGTAACTTGATTATAATTAATTATATTTTAATAATAATTAAATTGCAACAAAAAGAAGGGTAAATATTTATAATAATCCCAAACTTTCTACATTTTCTCAAAATAATCCTAAACTTTTAATTTTTGCAAAAAAATCTAAATTTTATATTTTGCCTCAATTTTATCCTAATTGATTTAGAAAAGAATATAAAGATGTCTAATCAATTTTTTTTTACTTTAAACCAAAACAACAACAAAAAAATTGGATCAAAAGAGCTCAACTCTGCACAACAAAAAAAAGGGTTTTCATGGTGCTGCTCCATGTAGTTGTCACGGTAAAAAAAAAAGAAAAATGCTAGAGTAACCTACATTTGACACTGATCTCCTTGGATGCCGTCCATTTCTCTCTCACGATGTTGAGGTGATTTGGACGGCATTTAAAGAGGTCAGTGCCAAATGTAGGTTACTCTAGCAAGGCTCTAAAAAAAACTCCCTATCCCTTTCTCTTTTATGCTCTTTGTTACAAACTTGTGAGCTGTCAGCGCTCTCCATCACATTTGGTGTTTAAGAAGAGTGATTGAGAGCTATGATGTTGATATATTTTCTGTTTCTTTCATACCCATTTCAATTTGATCTGTAAATCAGATGCCGAAATCTTCAAAATCTCAAATTGGCACAAAATTTTGGTTTAAAGTCAGATATGGGTTTGTGAAAAGTGGGCTTTGAAAGAGGTAAAAAAGTGGGCTTTGAATGTGAAGATGCGTTGTGTGATCAAGTAATTTAATGGGTTTAAGCATCTTCGTTTTACGCTTTCATTTTGATTCTTGAAGGATTTATTAATCTTTTTTCGTTGTTTTTGTGGCTTAAATTAAAGTAAAAATTGATTAGACAATTCCTAAATTAGTTGGGATAAAATTGAGTCAAATCGCAAAGTTTGGAATTATTTTGAAAAAATGTGTAATTTGAAATTATTTTGACTATTTACCCCAAAAATAATTTTCGTTAGGATTAGGCGTAGAACCCTTCAACAAGATGATTTATATGATGCACCATTAGCTAAAGATTATCTAAAAGCCTGTGACGGCCCGTTTCTCCAAACGGGTCACCGCCTGGCATAATCCCGCCATTAATCCTTAATTTCAGCCACGTATAACTTAACGACGTATTAATCAGCCTTTTTGTCCTTTTTACCTTGTAACTCATATTCAAGAAAAGTATTTGTCATTTCTTGCTAGTCGTGATTTGAGAGTTAATTGAAACTTTTTAACAGCTTAGTAATTTAGCGAAAGACTTATTTTAAATTTGTAAGCAAAGTAAAACACCTATATGTGGAAACCAAGAAGTGATTACATGTACATACATAACAAAACGACGATAGACAATATATAAACATGCATTAGTTCGGGAACTAGTCACTCACCTCGATATACAATCTAAAAGTATAGTAAAGACAGATAAATACAGACAATATGACCAAAAACCTAGAAAATGATAAGTAACATGTCGCCTAGGGCTCAGAGGCAGTCGTCGATCTACTCCTTCTCGGGCCTGCTACTCGACGAATCTGCGTTCAATCAATAACAAAGATGACGAGTCCAGTAAATAAATTCTGAAGGCCATTCATTCACATTTTTAAAATATACAAAGAATGGTAACTGAAAGCATATGATAGCTATAAAGAAAGAAAAACCAAAAGAAGGTATACAAACAGTTACCAATCTACTACAAAGGACAAGAAATAGAGGAAGTCACGCAAATCTAAGTTTGTTCAGCCGACATCTCTAAGGAATCTAACCCCGTGTGCAACACTAGAAACATCGGTTGTGTGGAGTGTCGACATCGTTAGGGGATCTAACCCTGCTTGCGGCGCTAACTCATGAATGAGGAAACATCAGCTAAAAAAAATTACAAATCGAAAAGGAGTGAGGGAGTGGTAAGATAGAAGGGGGAAAGAGTAATTTAGACACCGGCAGTGCGAAGCGCGGGTTTTCGTTTTACAAACGTTCACTCACTCTCTCTCTCTCTCTGTTGTTTTTACAAAATACAAATACGACCTTCGATCATCGCCTAGGGTTTCCAAATTTTTTCTAGGGTTTGTAAAACGGCCGGTCTCGAAAACGCGATGAAACGAATTGTTCTCCATTTCGAGATTCTGTTCTCGATTTCTTCAAAATCGGTGCTGATTGATCGAAATCTCAAAAATTTGACGAATTTTTCGAAATTCGTGATAGGAAGACGAAGTTTGGGAAGGCGTTCACGGAATATTCACATGGAGATGAGAAGAAGTTTCTGGGGAAGCTCTCCCACGTGGAGTACAAGACGATGAAGCAAGTTCTTAAGCGGTGTCGGCCTGCTAATGGCGGTTCTTGCAGATTAGGGTCTCAGGAGACGGTGGAGAGTGAAGAGTCTTCATCGCTGCCGCAATGCTGCAAATGCGATGCTTGTCTGTGTACGTGTGTGTGTTGATTTCTCTGTTGAGCTATTTTGTTGATTGTTTATATATATATATATAACTTCTTAGCTGTGATTCTGCAATTGTTCTGCTGTTTGCCTAAAATGTGTTCTTGCAATCTTAAATGATAAATGACTCTTATTAGCTGTGATTTTGCATAAAAATGTGTTCTTGCAGTCTTTAATGGTGTTTGTTATGTCTAGCTAAGTTTAGGGTGAAAATCTTTGTATAGATTATGAATCAATGATCACATGAACCGGTGAAATTACCACGCATGGAAGCTATGAAATTTACATGGAAGATCTTTGTTTCAATATACTTGCTCATCTTTGATACGCCTTGGATTTCCAAGAACAATCAAAATATGTCAACCGACCAGTCTTGGAGGTAGCAAAGAAAATTGTTTTAAAGGGAATGGTATTGTCGGGGAATTCTGTATTGATGGGAGTTAATAGATGGTACCATTTTGTTCCCTTATAGCTTGAATGATCTCTTTGTTTGTTTGTTTGTTTGTTTGTTTGTTTCAAATCTCAGCTTATCTGTGTATTAATTACTTCCTTTTCTGTAAGCAATTAAGCATGCACCATTTGTTGTTGTTGTTGACAACAAGGAAAGAAAATTTCTGACCCTGACCGGGATGTTGTGTTGGTCGTTCTTCGCTTCATACTTTTGCCTATAAGCGATTCTAGGATACTCATGCTATAATAATTTTAGTTGAAAATAAAATGTGGAAGACTAAAGAAATAAAGATAGTAAGAAGTTGATGGTAAATTGTTGGTGAAAGGAAAAAACACCGTGAATTTTCAAGCGTGTAATGATCTCTGGTTTGCTGTAACTTGTAACTGCCTCCTTCATTAGTACGTACTCATCAACTTTTGTGATGTTTTTCCAAATGTGCCAATGCTAAATTGCTGTTATTTGCGTAATGTTCAGTGTGTGATGAGAAGTTTTTCTCTGAATTGGAAAAGGAAGCCTCAGAAATTGCTGAGCGTTTCAGCACTAAAGTTAGGCGCCTCCTTCGTCTTCACCTATCCACTGCAATGCAGAGTGGTATGCTGCATCTATTTCATTGTCTTAGTAACAATCAACCACTCAAGGTACAACAGGTCCAAATGTTGGTTGAATATGCCACTATGAATGCTATTGCTATGAGAAAGATTCTCAAGAAGTATGACAAAGTAAGTGCACAAGAAGGTATATCTACTTGGTAGTTCCATATTTTAACTGATTGTGCATGGTTTAACTAATTTGAAACTTCTGGCAGGTGCACAGCTCTGTCAATGGAAGAAAATTTTATTTGAGAATACGGGCTGACCATATGGAACTCCTGCAGTCACCCTGGCTAATAGAGTTGGGAGCGATTTGTATAAATTTCAGTGGCGCCAATGAGGGGGAGCCCAATTGCTATTCTCGCCAGTTCTCCTGTGATTTCAGTTCTGATCAGGCTTCAATGAGATTTTTTGTATCAGATTCTGTGAAACTTGAGTATGCTTTGACATGTGCCATTTGCTTGGTAAATTTTTGGACTGCACAAGTTTAGTTTTTTTCATTAGGAAACATGTAGGCATATCTTATGCTATGATGTTTGCTTATTTCTCCGTGATTATACTGCAGGAAACAGTCTTTAATCCATATGCTTTGGGCTGTGGCCATCTCTTTTGCAAAATGTGCATTTGTTCTGCTGCATCTTTGATGACATTTGAAGGCCCTAAGGCAGCACCTGCAATATCGAAATGTCCTGTTTGTAGAGAGGTAACCTGTTTGCATGATACTGAGAATCTATGCTGATATTTATAAGCCTTTCTGTTTGTATAGATTACCATGGAGGACTGTTCTTTGTGGAGAATATGTTTTGGAAGCATTTTCTTCCGTTTCTTTACACTGTTATTATATTTGTAAAGGGATATGTACTATGGTTCTGATGAGGTTCCTATTTTCAGGTTGGAGTATACTCTAATTCTGTGCACATGACCGAACTAGATTTGCTGTTGAAAAACAGGTGATGCAAAAGAAAAAAAAAAAAAAAAAAGAGAGAGAAGATTGCCTGTTTTAAATTTAAGACAAATTCCTCTCTAACATTTTGAATCTTTTCAGATGCAAAGAATACTGGAAGGAGAGACGGAATGCAGATATGATGGCAAATCAATATAAAGTGTATTGGGATTCTCAAACTAAAGTTGTGTTTGGAATTTGAAGGTTGGCAGTGTCTGTTGGGTTATTGTTTCCATCTCTTCACGTTTGAGAAACCTCTTGTCCCTTGTCAAGTTCATCATCAGCATCAGCAGCATCTGTTTATGTGGTCTAGTCATTAAGATGCTTTCAGTCTCTTTCTTTTCAGTCTTTAATTTCCCTGTTCTAATGTCCTTGTGTATGTCAATAATAGATCATAACTGGAGTATGATGTGTTTGTTTGAAGTCCAACTTAATTTAGTTTGAGAATCCAAGTACACTTCGTATTGATTTACCATATATATCTGCATTCCATCTCTCATTCCACTACTCTTTGCACCTGAAAAGATTCAAAGTATCAGAGATATCAGAGAGGAATTTGTCCTAAATTTAAAACACAATCTTTTCTTTCGCATCACTTTGTTGTATTGATCGCAAGATACCCTCAAAATCGAAAGAAAGGTATTTCAAAAGCATGACGAGAGAACTTCGTTCAAGAAATTGCATCTAAATTCATAATTTCATGACATAAAAACTATTTTTTTCTGTTAAATTCTCTCCAGCACCTTCAATAAGTTTTTAGGTTTAAAATACAAAAGAAAGGCCTATGTATCAGAGCATAGATTCTCAGTAGTCAGTACCATGCCAAAATTACAAGAGGTTGTTACCTCTCAACAACTGCAAATATCTCTGCAGGTGCTGTCTTAAGGCCTAAAAACATCATCACAGATGCAGCAGAATATGTCTTGACTTGAATTGGAACAGAGAAACATGTCTGCGCGGATACAAAAATATCATCATAAGACGTACCCAAAAAAATATCATCACACCGAAGTAGAAACCATAATATATAGGTCACGGAACTGAAAAGAACAAGGCGGTTAAATTGATAAAAAAAAAAAGTTGGATAAATACAAGACAAAAAAAGATAAGAAAAGATATACAAGGCGGTTAAATTGTTAAAAAAAAAGTTGGATAAATACAAGACTCAAAAAAAGATAAGAAAAGATATACACAAGCCTTTTAAAAAAGATAAATACAACACGTTATTTTACTTCTACAACACGTCAAGATATATACGAATCTGACTTTCATAAAAAATAAATAAATAAAATAAAATAAAATAAAAAATTGATTTACTTTTATAATTTTTTTATTAAACCACCGCTAATCCTCTCAACAATCAAATAGATCTAATCAGATTTGTAGAAATTGATCCAATTTTTAAAAATTAGTCCATCTTTATTGCGGTGCATCTTCATAAATGGTATTGCTAACCATATGATACTTTAGCCCATATGATACTTTAGCCATATCCTCGAATAAAATTCCCTTCCATTGTCATAGAGCTGTGGACGTAGTTTTAACATGCAAAATCAGTTAAAATATGAAACTACCAAGTAGATAGAACTTCATCTGCACTTACTTTGTCATCCTTCTTAAGAATCTTTCTCATTGCAATAGCATTCATAGTAACATATTCAACCAACATTTGGACCTATGGTATCTTTAGTGGTTGATTGTTTCTAAAACAATGAAATAGTTGCAACACATCACTCTTCATTCCCGCGGATATGTGAAGACGAAGGAGGCATCTAAGTTTAGTGCTGAAACACCCAACGATTTCTGATGCTTCAGACGAAGGAGGCGTACGTCTTTGCACCTAAAAACATACAAAGTACACTTTGTATTGATTTACCATATATACTAGTGTTGCCTTGGGGCCTTCAAATACCAAGTAACCCTTCATCTGTATTTTTAGTGGTTTGATATGTAATAACGACAATTGAAAGATACAATTGCAAGAAAATCCAATTGTTATAATACTTTTGTTATAATCGAAACGTAAGGATATTTTTTTTCAAAATCTTGAAAAGATATTGCCCCATTAAGTGCCCCTCCAAAATCCAATAACACAATTTATGGCTAAATGCAAGACATGCATTCAAAGAGAAAAAAGAAAAAAATATTTTACACGATCAAAGAAGTCTAATAGATTGGAACAAACTCAATAGAGAAACATATGCGCGCATACAAAAACATAATCATATATAGGAAGTACAAACCATTATAATTTATATAGGTCACCGATTGACAACCATGGTATTTGAAAAACAGAGATTTTAAAATAGTGGTCTCTAAATATATAGGGCGCGACAACCCTATATATATATAAACTCTATATATATTTTTATATTGAAAACTCTATATATATTTTTTTAATTGAAAAGAAAAAGGATAAATACAAGACATCAAAAAAGATAAGAAAAAAAAGATATATACAAAGCTTTAGAAAAAGATAAAGATAAATACACCATCTTTTTCTTACTTTTGCAACACGTTAAGATATATTATATACGGAGTACAGTACTTAAAAACTTAAATGCAAAAGATAAATACAAAATAAAATAAAATAGACTAAATAATAATATCTTGAGCGAAATATATATATATATATCTTGAGCACTCTTTACATGGATAAAGCTTATCACTTACAGTTGCTTTTGAAACGCGGGTCAACGTACTGCCAAAAAAAAAAAAAAACGTGAGTCCAAATTCGATAACAGTGGTCTTGGACACCGTTGGATTATGCATCGCAGTGTGTGCATCACAACGTGTGGCAAAAATGTCTTTGAAACTTTGCTCAAAATAAAAATAAAAAAAGCCTTTGGAATAAATTTAATAACGTGTATCTGTATTCTGTTCTTATCAGTTTAATTTGTTAGGCTTATCCACGTTTAACCATTAAGCTTATCCAGAAATTGGGGTCCAAAGGTTTATTCTGTAGATAATGTAAAAGGCCTAACTAGGGGTGTATTCAATTTTAAAAGAGTTTAAAGGATTTTGAAATTGGTGTGTATTTAATTTAGATTTCAAATTATTTTAATAGACTTTTGAAAAGACAAGGGATATTCATGATTTGGATGAATTTTAGTGGATTGTGATGGATTTCTATTCAAAAAATGCACATAACCAAATCTCACCCATACTTATAAGATTTGGATGGATTTTGGATCAACTCCTTCCAAATCAGTGAAATCTATGAAAATCCATCATTTAAAAGAATCCATGAATTTGTTGAATTGATTTGTTAAATTGAATACATTCTAAAATTGCTATTCTAAAAAAGGTATATGATAATTTAACTTTGATTATTAAAAAAAAAAATCTATTAAACTAATGTGTATGAGTGAGATTTGGTCATGTACATTTTTTGAATGATGGATTTTTATATATTTCATAGATTTGGAAAGAATTGATCCAAAATCTATCCAAATCTTATGGGTAGGGATAGGATTTGACTATATACATTTTTTAAATAAAAATCCATCACAATCCATTAAAATTCATCAAAATCTTAATGTATTTAAAAATTGCATACACCTAGATTTTTTTTAAATCCATCCAAATTATAATTGAATACCCCTTGACTATTCAGTCCATTAAAATCCTTTAAAATTTAAATTAAATACACCCCGATTTCAAAATCCTTTAAACTCTTTTAAAATCTTTTGCAATCTTTCAATTAAATACACCCCCTAAAAGTATTGATGTAGATGAGACATCACTTGCCAGAATTCGGCTCATGTTGGAGTCAAGAGTTTCGTAATAGAGTTCATGACATCTAATGAGTGTATTATTTAGCATGAAAAGAGGCAACTACAACCACATAATATTTTTCTTCTTCAAAAAAAAAAAACAAACAAACAACCAAATAATATTCAATAATCACTTAAAACAATAACATCAACTTCTAGTTACCCTTGTCTTCCCAACAGAAATACCTTCTTTTCAGCATGACAAAATGTTGGAAGAAATGTTCGATTCTTGTAATGCGAAGGCTGCTCGTTCAATTCCAGATCTGCATTTTCCTTTTCCTCAATGATTTTATTAGCGAGAATGGATTCGAAAATCGTTTTCCGAATCACTAGTGCAGCAAACACGAGTATGGCGCTATTTTTCGAAGATTGGAAAACAGAAAGTATCTAATTCCTAAACCAAACACAAGAAACAATTTCAAAGCATTGATGCTGGATGCTCCACCTCTATTCCAAGCTCAGATAGTACCCAAAAGTGAAAATCCAAGTCTTTCAAATTCCAAGCGCAGATTTAGTTTGGGAATCCCAGTACTCTTTGGATTGTTTTACCATCTGTGCTCTTTCTGCAATGCATCTCTCTTTCCAGTACTCCTTGCACCTGTTTTTCAACAGCAAATCTAGCTCGGCCATGTGCACGGAATTAGCATATACTCCAACCTGCAAAATAAGAACCTAATCGGAATCATGATATCCCTTTACCAGTAATAGCAGGTGAAACAGAAGAAACGTAGAAAATTGCTTTGAACATATTCTCCAAAAGAACAATTCATGTAATCAATTCCTCTAATCCTTTACAAGGGTCACCATAACACCAACCTTTCCAAGAACTTCAGTTGACAAGTTGCCAATAAAAAGAGTTGTGTTGCAAAATTTTGACATGCAACGGGAAATAAGAATTTAGCTCCAAATGCTTCAGTCTGAAATTGTGTTTGTTTTCATTTCTTAGACTTCATTCCTACTCATGATCCAATAAGTCATCGATATCAAAAGAAAGGTATTTCGAAACCATGTGACCATTTCCTCAGATCTTTTCAACTTAGAGACCCTTCGATTTAAAGAATTGACCGAGCTGTTACCGTGGTCACAAGTCAAATTTTAGTGGAGTAAGAGACGTTCATCCAAGAAATTGCTTCTAAATTCATCCATTTTCATGAGAAATGAACTTTTTTATTTGGTTGAATTCCCAAACATTGCCATTAAATTTAAGTTTAAAATAGAAACGGAAGGCATTTCAGCCGTATATTCTAAGTATCATGTCAAAATTACAATAGGTTACCTCTCTACAAACAGGACATTTTGATACTGCAGGTGCTGCCTTAAGGCCTTCAAATATCATTACAGATGCAGCTGAACAGATGCACATTTTGCAAAAGAGATGGCCACAGCTCAAAGCATAAGGATTAAAAACAGCTTCCTGCAGCATAATCATGAAGACATAAGCATACTTCATAACATAAGATATGCCTACATGTTTACGTATGAACAAAATTAAACTAATGTCTCTTACCAAGCAAATAGCACATGTCAAAGTATACTCGAGTTTCACAGAATCTGATACAATAAATCTCATTGTGGCCTGATCAGAACTGAGATCACATGAGAACTGATGAGAAAAGCGGTTGGAGACCTCCTCACTGTTGCCATTGAAATTTAAACAGAACGCACCCAACTCTATCAGCCAAGGAGACTGTAGAAGTTCCATATGGTCAGCCCTCATCCTCAACTGAAAATTCTTTCCATTGGCAGAGCTGTGCACCTATACCGAAGTTTAAACACAGTTAAACCTCAAAATCAGTTAAATATAAAACTATCAAGTAGATACAACTTATTTTGCACTCACTTTGTCATACTTCTTAAGGATCTTTCTCATTGCAATGGCATTCATGGTAGCATATTCAACCAACATTTGAACCTGCTGAATCTTGAGTAGTTTATTGTGTCTAAAACAATGAAATAACTGCAGCACGCAACTCTGCATTCCAGTGGAAATGTGAAGATGAAGGAGCCGTCTTACTCTCGAACTGAAACACCCAGCAATTTCAGAGGCTTCTTTCATCAGCTCGGAGAAAAACTTCTCATCGCAAACTGATCATGCAAATATCAACAATTTAGCATTGGCACATTTGGAAATCAATTCTGTTTGTGAGAAAGGAAAACTGCAATTCTTTCTTCTGTGAATTATTAGAGTCACTTGACTATTTCTTTCCACAACGATATAAGTCAGGCCCGAGTTGTAAAAATATAAGAAGGCAAGTATACACTAGACCGAAAAAATTGTGTCAAGCCGAAGTCGGAAAGGGTTTTCTAGGATTAAGCTATCAAGGTCCGTTGAGCCACGATCACAAAAGTGAATGAGCATTAAGGAAGTAGGGCAGTTACAAGTTACAACAAACCAGGAGTTCATTGCACTGCTTGGAAATTTATTGCATCTTTTTTTTTTTCACCAACAATTTAGCATCAACTTCTTCTATCTTTATTTATTCTTCTACACTTATTTTCAACTAAAATTATTATAGCACGAGTCTGCGGCAGCAACCACCATCCATACATATAAAGTGATGGTTAATATTATTTACTACTAATCTGTTTCTCAATTATTTCTGGGTATACCAAATATTAATATCAGCAACAACTAATGACCACATGAGAAAAGAAAAACGAATGGTGGTGAGATCGCAATAAGGTGAGGTCAGGACCAACTACAATTCTATACATTAGTGCAAGCCTAGATGCTCTGCCTCAAAGCACTCTCAAATCTTATCCCAACAACGATTTACGCCTAATTTACATAATTGAAGAGTAGTGCAATGCTAAAGAATCTATTCACAAACAATCATAAATACCATCTAAAAACATGGTTTTACTTTGAATGAGCCATGTAAACCTCCCTTACGTTCCCTTTTTATATATAGGTAAAATTACTAGTATTCCTAGAGTTGTTCAGGCAAAAGCATAAAGTGAAGAAACAACCAACACGTCACGCCGATCAGGATCAGCAATGAAAACATATTCGACCCTGATTTTCTTCCCTTTTCTCAACTAAATATCCAATCTGGTCCATGCTTACAGAAAAGGAAATAATATACAGATGATAAGGATAAACATAAAATTAAAAAATTAAAAAAAAAGCATTAAAGCTACAAGGCAACAAGTGGTACCATCAATTAATTCCCTCACTAGAGAATCCCCAACAAAACTGCAGCAATATCATTCCCTTGAAAACAACACATCATGTAATAAAAAAAATAAAATAAAACCTTTATTTTTCTTAGCGACCTCCGAGATCGGTCGGTTGACACACTTTTTATTGTTTTCTGAAATCAAAGGCATATCGAAAGACGAGAAAATCATATAGTGTTATAGATTAGGCTCCCATGCATGGTAAGCTCAAGTGATTGATAATCTACACAAAGATCTTAACCCTAAACTTAGCTAGACATAACAAACACCATTAAAGACTGCAAGAACACATTTTTAGGCAAAATCACAGCTAACAAGGTATAGAAACAGAGAAATCAACAGTTACGAGGACAAGAATTGCATTCGCAGCATCACTGCGGTGACGAAAATCCATCAGTTCATGTGATTGATAACCTATACAAAGATCTTAACCCTAAACCCAGCTAGACATAACAAACGCCATTAAAGACTACAAGAATACATTTTTAGGCAAAGCCCCAGCTAATAAGTTATAGAAACAGAGAAATCAACAGTTACACGAACAAAAATCGCATTCGCAGCATTGCTTCCATCAGTTCATGTGATTTATAACCATAAACCCAGCTAGATAACAAACACCATTAAAAACACTGCAAGAACACATTTTTAGGCAAAATCACAGCTAGTAGGTTACAGGAACATAGAAATCAAGACGTACGTGGGCAAGAATCGCACTCGCAGCATTGCGGCGATGAAGAGGACTCGACTTCGCCTTCACCGCCGCCGCTCTCCGCCATCTCCCGAGACCCTAACCTGCAAGAACCGCCGCCGTTTGCGGTCCGGCACCGCTTGAGTACCTTCTTGAGCTTCTTGTACTCGACGTGGGAGAACTTCTCCAGGAACAGCTCCTTGTCGCCGTGCAAGTACTCCGCGAACGCCTCCCCGAACTTCATCTTCGCATCACGAATTCCACAGATTTCGAGCGATCGGAGGACCGATTGTGGAGAGATCGAACGAGAATTTGTAGTTTTTGTTGTTGTTGACAAACCCTAGAAATTTGGAAACCCCAATTGATCGATCGAAATTCGAGAAAGAGAGAACAACACGTAGACGATACGTTTGTAAAACGAAAACCCGCGAATTGGGCGCCGATGATTTGACACTTGTGACGGAATGAAGGGACTTTTGTAACGTGGAACAAACACACAGTGTTGGATTCCCTTGGTTTTTATAGGGATGCGTTTGTGAGTACATCTGGATGTGTATTGTACGGATTTAGACGAGTGAGTTTCGGTACTGTGTGTTAGTTTTTGTTATGATAGCAGGGTCCGTGAAGCAATATAATGCCAACCGTCAGCAGCTAAAAATCCCTCTTTTGCTCTTATTGTTGATTCTCATTAGGATACAGTATAAATTCTACTTCAAATGTTTTTTAAAAAACCAAACAAATTCAATTTCAAATTAGTTCTTGTGGTGGGTCAAATAGATTTAAAGGGGGGCGACTCGGCTCAAGCTTAGAGTAGTTGTTGAAGTTCGGATACTGGATGGTCTAGAAAAAATAAATTTAAGTTTTTCTTTTTTAATTACAAGCTCATGAGGAGCAGCTCCCGCTTGTTCAAGGACCTTTATTTAAATTACAAGTTTACGTAAATAATTTCAAGCTTTAGAGGATAGACCTAATTAGTCATAACATATTCATAGAACTTAGGTGAGTCATTATGAGCCTATGGAGCTTAAGTGAGTTTAGTTGGTTTGACGAAACCGCATAAGCTAGGCAAGATCTATAATGTACTTAGATTATTCTATCAAAATTTATAATGGGCTTAAAGTGAGTATCAACTAATTAAAGGTCTAACATTTATTGTGTATTTTATGAAACTAAAATCTTGTTCTCCCACGTAAGAAAAAAGTTAGACCTTGGCCACCGTAGCTATTGTGCGTATGCGAGTCAATGTAGGTATTTCCCTGTGAAATTCTATTTCAAGGAAAAATAAAGCACCAACTTCCACTACTAAAAGGAGTCAAAGCACTTAAATTGCGAGTTGCAAAACCATTCAATTTATGAATAAATATCCACCCACAAACCTTATAACAGTATTATGCATATTTGTATACAAACTAATAATACTAATCTACACGGCACTAATATTTATTAATGACTCAACACAACATCATTGTGTAAACCATTTAAGTCGTAACCATGGAATGTGAAGAGCAAAATCTTAAGAGGGTGACCTTTAATCATTTTCTTTAGAAATCATTCAAGATCGATATAATAAATATTTGGTTATAGATATTGCGCCATCATAACTAGGTCGACCAACATATATCAATTATCAAACAACTAAAAAGTAAAACAAAAAAAAATCTTATATATAATGAAAATCCTCTGTCAAAGCCTCTCAGGTGAGTAGGGCCGGCTTTAGGCTTTTAGGGGCCCTAGACGAAATTTAAGATTCAAGCCTTCAGAAAAAAGTGGTGCTCATGCTCCTCAAATAATTTTTTTAAAGGTGCAAGATAGAAGATATATAATTATAAAGTTTTTTTTTAGGATCAGCAATGAATTTTGCATTCTATTTGCAATGTTAAAAAGTTTTTTTTTTATTAAGGTATTATTTAGAATTTACTCTTCTTGATTTTATTTCAATGAATTAGCCTAAGAAAACTTATCGAACACACTGCAAATTAATCAAATTTTAGAGTAAAATTATTTTAACAATGAACTAGCAGTAATATCAAACTAGTCGAAATCTTGCGTTTTGCGCACGGGTAAGACTAAGTGTCAATATATTAGTTAAAAATAATTAATCTAATAAGAAAAAATTAAAAAAAAATGATAAAAAGATAAAAAAGAAAACTTATATAAAAATATATAATCCTAATGAAATTAAATTTGATGAGAAAAAGAAAGTGATAAAAAGAGAAAAAAAAAAGAAAACTTATAGTATAGAAGATTATATTTTTTTTAAATCATTAATTAAAATTTTGTAGTTACAATAAAGGATATATAACAAATTGACATCTTGTAGAACAAACTAAAAAAATGGCTATCATTGATCTAAACAATATATACCAGAGTTCGCTGATCAATATAAACAATTTCTAAAATACTTTTGTTTGCTCCTAAAAAGGAAAAAAATCAGAATCAAAACTTAAAAGTAAAAAATCTTAATATAAAAACATTGAAAATAAAATAGCTATAAAAAGTCAAAACCTCTGCTCCAAGGTTATAACTTATTAGTTGGACAATCGTATAGCAAAAACTCCAGCCTTTAACAAAAACGCTTCCTTCAACCACCAAAACCTCATAAACTAAAAAAAGGAGATAAATGATTTGAACAACACACCAGAGATTGTTGACTAATATATGTCATTTCTAAAATATTTTTTATTGTTCATCAAAAAAAAAATCAAAATCAAAACTCAAAGGTAATAATATTTGAATATAAGAAACGTCAAAAACAAAATAGTTATGAAAAAGTCAAAACCTCTCCTCCACAGTTATGATTTGTTAATCGGACAATCCTATAGTATAAACTCCAGCCTTCAACGAAGACGCTCCCTTCAGCTACCAAAACCTTTCCTCCCCATATGCCTAATTGACATTGATGTGAGATGAGATGAGATGAACCACGTTTAAGTACACATAGAGAGAGAGAGAGAGAGATTTGGTGTCGTGAAAGTGAAAACGTTTTTTTAGTGTTGGGTCATTTTTTTTTCTCTTTATTATAGATTAATGGGAATTTGGAAGGTTTTGTGTTGAGACAATTTTTTTTTTTGTTTTTTGATGCTGGGACCTTTTTTTATCTTTATTATATAATTAATGGGAAGATAAAACGTTTAGAAAAGAGGAGGAGAAGTGTTGAATTTGGGGTTATATAATTAATGAGAAGATGAAACGTTTAGTAGAGAGGAGGAAAAGTGAGAGATTTGGTGTTGTGAAAGCGCAAATGTTTTTCAGTGTTGGGTAATTTTTTTTATTATAGATTAATGGGAATTTGAAAGGTTTTGTATTGGGACGTTTTTGTTTTTGTTTTTAATGTTGGGACGTTTTTTATCTTTATTATATAATTAATGAAAAGATGGAACGTTTAGTAGAGAGGAGAAAAAGTGTTGAATTTGGAGATATATAATTAATAGGAAGATGGAACGTTTAGTAGAGAAGACGAAAAGTGAGAGTGATTTGGTGTTGTGAAAGAGAAAATGTTTTTAAAATCCAAATAATCGTTGCTTGGTAAAATTTGAAAAGCCATCGTACAGAAATAGTAAAAGATAAATTTGATTATTATCAAATAGTAAAAGGTTGACGACGTCACAAAATATTATTGTAAGAAGGTGACTCAAATAGTAAAAGGTTGACGATGTGGCGAAATACTATTGGAGGAAGGTGACATGTGATAACCCAAGATGTTACTTTATTCCCATTAGAGTGAAGTTGATGACGTGGCAAAAGAGTTGATGACGTGGCGCTACGAGAAGTTTGAAAATTGCTACATGGACACCCTAAGGTCTTCCCTTAATATATATATATATATATATATATATTAGAGTGAAGTTGATGACGTGGCAAAATAGTTGATGACGTGGCGCTACGAGAATGTTAGAAATTGCCACATGGACACCCCAAGGTCTTCCCTTAATATATATATATATATATATATATATATATTAGAGTGAAGTTGATGATGTGGCAAAAGAGTTGATGACATGGCGCTACGAGAAGGTTAGAAATTGTCACATGGACACCCCAAAGTTAGAGTGAAGTTAATGATGTGGCAAAAGAGTTGATGATGTGGCGCTACGAGAAGGTTGAAAATTGCCACATGGACACCCCAAGGTCAGAGTGAAGTTGATGATGTGGCAAAAGAGTTCATGACATGGTGCTACGAGAAGGTTAAAAATTGTCACATGGACACCACAAGGTCTTCCCTTAATATATATATATATAGATTATAGTGAAGTTGATGTGACAAAAAAGTTAATGACGTGGCGCTACGAGAAGGTTGAAAATTGCCACATGAACACTTCAAGGTCTTCCTTTAATACATATATATATATATAAATGTGTAAAAATATCATATTAATGAGAAAAACAATCACAAAAATCAAGAAAAATAGTGAAACAATAAAACCTCGTAGTCATTCATTGATACTGATCTATCGAAGATTCTTTCAATGAAAAAATAAGTTAAGCTTTTCTTAAGCTAAAAAAGAACTGGATCAATAGTTTTTATAGCTAGAAATCAAGAATGGATTTTTGATATAGAACATAGGAAAATGATAACTCTCAACGCACACTTTGAGCCCACACCCTTGTCTTTTAATCATTTATGGTGTTTTGTCATATGTAGGGCTCACATCTGGGAAGACAAGAAAGAACCATAAATGATTAAAAGATAAAGGTATACGCCTAAAGTGTGCATTGAAAGTGGTCATTGTATCATTTTCCTATGAAGATAGGATGAATTATATAAAAGTTTCTAGTCATTAAAGCATAGATTTAGTAGTTACTATGAAGATCTAAAAATAAGATTTTCTTTTTTTTTCTTTTTGTTTAGTTGGCCAGTTTAGGATCTTAATATTTTTTTATCAATTTTTTTTTTTTTTGAATATATCTATAATATATTGGTAAATATAAGTGGTGCCCTAATTTAAGGCAGGCCGTAGATGGTTACCTAATTCGCCTTAAGGATGAGCCGCCACTATAAGTGAGATGGTAAATATATCATTTGCCAAAAAGGCAAGACCTTCGGAGATCGTATATAGTTCGATTCTCACTTAAATAAAAAAAAATGGAAATCCTCTAAGACCATTGCGGTGAGGCCAAAATAGGCTTATTACCAAAACTACCCTCCACCAACATGTTTTAACTTTTAAGTTTCCCTCCATGTCTTCTTCAAAGAAATAAGGGCAAATTTGACTTCTTACTCAAATTTAATTAAATCTTAATTTATGTTCTTCAAACATAAAAAGCTTAAAAGATAACTGAAAATTAATAGAACAAATGAAGTCCACGATTTTTCCACAAAGAAACTAAAAAACAGTTTTGAGTACAAAATAATCTCCATAATTTTCTCTCCTCTCCACGTCTCTCTCATTATTTAAAAACCCTCTTCTCCACATCTCTCATCGCTTAAAAAACCTCTGCATAATTAATGTCGTTCGTGGGCAGTTGCGGAATGGAGTCATGCAAGTGATTCGTCCTAACAAGAGATTCATGCAGAAGTGTTAATTTCTAAAGAACACAATTTCATTAGATTAATAACTAAGTACAAACTACTTGTATATATACATATATAAGAGAAAAGAACACATAAAAACAAAGATAAGAGCAAATAAGAAGTTACGACCATGTAACCATAACTAAGATAACTGCAAATTCTAACACCCCCCTCAAACTTAGGATCTAAGGTTCGTTGCAGAGCAGATCAACGACTACCCAAGGGGGCAGAAATAGATTAAGATGTGGTAGAGTCAGAATAACAGAAAAACAGACAACGAAACAACGAAGTCAACGGAACAACTGGTGGAGCAGACTCGACGGAACGACTAGCAGAGTAGAGTTGATGGAACGACTAACATACTAACGTGCACGAGGACAGGGGAGCTTGTAAACAAACTAATGTGCGAGATGATTGCACATACGAACACGCACGAGAACGGTGGACACGGCGGACGAATGATGCTCGTGCACGAATGCGAAAGAACCATGGGATGTGTCACAGGGTCACTAATGAGAGGGTTTACCCTAAGGAAATTTTTCTTACTCAATGTCACTCTGTGGTGCTTAAGGACCACCTTAGTTCAGCACTCCAACAAAATTCACACTAACAAGCAACAATAGGCACAAATGGGAGCTTTACTGATCTTTGATTGATGTGTTACAACTCTACCACCTTATGATTCCCCAAGCATAAGGGGTTGGCTTTATAGAAAACCGCCTAAAGTGGTAACATAACCGAATGGACACATGTCCTAATTTACAAGCATCAAAGACTAAGTAAACCACACCGCACTCTCATGTAGTCAAGCAGTTGCCTAACTGCTTGCCTCCTCTACTGCCACCTGGCCTCATAACTGCCATGATCACCTGGTCAATAGGCACATCTTCCATGTGCTAGGGACTTGCTTGGACGTGCCCTGGTCATGCTCTGAGTCATGACCAAGGTAGTTACATAACCGCCTAGGAACTGCTATGCTTGGCTTGGTCCATCCAAGCCTAGGGACACTCCTTGATTTCAAGGTCGTGCTTGGTGGTGCCTAGTTGTGCCTTGGCACCCTTGGGTGCGTGCCGGAGCCTGGCTAAGTCCGGGTCCTACAGGCACGGAGATGGTTGCATGATGGTCTTTGGGCAAAACCTTAGTATGCACGTCCAAGGCCTTCTCTAGGGTCACCTTTGCCTTCTTGCCCATAGCACCCCCAGGAGAGGTCCCCCTCATATAGTAGATGTTAAGCCATTCCTGGCCCTCCAATAGTAAACATCCAAAAGTGAGACCAATCATACTTTGACCTGGTCAATGCCAGAGTCAAGGAAAGTCAACTGTACTCTTGCCAAAGTCTTGCCTTGCCCGTGCCAAGGCATGACCTTGCTCGTGTCAAGGTATGTGCCAAGCTTTCGCTAAGATACGTGCCAAGTCGTCGTCGTGCTCGCGCCAAGTCACCGTTGTGCTCGCGCTAGGGAGAGTGTCTTGCCCGCGCACGTGCTCACTTAGGTACGTACCATGCTAACTTAGGTACGCCCCCGTCCTCACTTAGGTACGTGCGTCATGCTAGCTTAGGTACGCGCCGTGCCCGTTTAGGTACGCACTGTGCCCGCTAATGTACGCGCGCTCGTAGCCGCTAAGGTATGCGGCCGTGCGCACTTAGGTACGTACGCCCGTGCTCGTTTAGGTACGCATCGTGCCACACCATGCCCTCTTAGGTACGCTTCGTGCCCACCTAGGTACATGTCATGCCCACTTAGGTAAACATCGTGTCCACTTAGATAAACATCATGCCCACTTAGGTACGCGTCGTGCATTGAACCCCAATCTATTACCTGAGTCCCCTGAAGCCTTCTGAGTCTACGGAGATCGGTCATTTGTTAAGTTATCGTGCTGTCCAATTCAGCATACTCCGGTCCGGGGTGGTAACAAGATGCTAGTACGGGAGATCAGGGGACGTTCGGGCGGACATAGTGGCAAGACTTTGTGTCGGCAAATGGAGCCCACAACACGGGCAAGACAAAGAGCGTGAGATTTGTCACTGTTGACTCGAATTGCTTGCACACGGATAAGGTAGTTCACGAGCATACGACATATAAACACGAATTGCTTGCACACTCTGCCACCCATTATGGTGCAAACAGTCAACCGCAACTAACGTTAATATGAAACAAAAAAAAAACAAAACACCTTTTGCTTCTTTTCGCTTGTTGTTCAAGCAGTTAATTAGCATGAACAACAAATCGCACGGGTGTTGGATGGAAAGTGTAGGACGCATGAAGGGTGTGTTGTTTTGTTGCACAACCCACCGAGCAGGGCCGGTTTTGTTATTTTGGGAGCCTGGGGCAAAATAAAAATTTGGGGTCTTTATATTTGACTTTTCAAAATAATTTTTTTTTTGTGCATATAGTTTACAACAACAAAACCATAATCACAAATAAGTTGGATTGACTACATAGGTAAAAAAAAAAAATTCTTCTATTTTACTCGATTTTTAGTGCAATTGATGGTGTACTTTTTGTACTTATAGTTAAGTTTACATATATTGCTAACTATTCTCTTACTCAAATTTAATTTTTTTAAAAACTGTTTTGATTTTGGTTTTATTAAATTTAGTTGGTGGAAATGTAAACTTCTTTTATTTAGTATTATTTATTTATTGAGACTAAAACTTTATTTATTTTGAGATTGTAGAAAAAAACTCATTTAAAGGAGTAGACATAACATATAAAAGAAATTATTGCGTTTTACAAAAAAAATAAAAATAAAAAAAATTGTGTGACATTCAACATGCATTGACTGATTTAGTCATTAAGATCCACTCAATGTGCATTGAGATGAATACTTACATATTACAATGAGTTTCATGAATGAACCCCAACAAGTGTGTACAAATATGCTACTTTAGTAATATCACATAAATGCTGAAGCTTCTCGTTAAAGAAAAACACTTGCAACATTATTGAAATATAGAAACCTTTCTTACCAAAAAAAAAATAGGGGGCCTTAGGTATGGGTAGGGGCCTGGGGCGGTCGCCCGCCTCGCCCATGCCCAAAACCGGCCCTGCCACCGAGGGAGAGAGGACGAAGAGTATGAGCAATGCGGAATCACAATGTGTCTTCTTTACCAATGGAAGCGAGTACCGAGGAGACTGAAACAAAGGAGAAATCAGATATTACCCATAATCAAGCTCTAATACCATGTTAATTTTTAAAGAATTGAATTTCATTAGATTAATAACTAAGTACAACCTAAGATGACCACAAATTTTAACAAGAAGCATGCTTGAAGGGTAGATTTTTTTTTTGGAGGTCATGGTTGAAGGGTGGATGTTGGGACCTCCAACCATGGCGGTTTAGTACTTTTCCAACTACTTGAAAAAAAAGGCACAATCTTAAACTTTTTTTTTTCTCTATTTTGATTTTTTTTTTGTTTTAGTAATTTTCTTTTCTCTCACTGATTTCTTAAAGCGTCCATGAAGATACTTATCAAAATGAAGAGACTCATATCACAAAGATGCAAGTCATGATATAGTGAGAAGAAAGAGGATATATGTATATTTTTTTGGTAGGAAAAGAGGATATATTTTCATTCTACCAACAAAGTAATTCCTTTTTCTATCTCAAACAGCAAATTCACTTGGCACAAAAGCCTATTATTTTTTTTGTTGAAAAAAAGGCATATTATTTTTTTGTTGGAAAAAAGGCCTATTAATTATTGGTCCGGTTATGTGCAAACCACATTTTACTATGGGCAAACTATTTATTATTTTCCCCAAAATGTCTTTGCCCCTGTGCACCCCTATTCCCAACAACGTGAAGAATAAGGAGAAAACACTCAGCCTTAGGTCGATCTTCGTGTTCACCCCACAGTTGTGGTTTTTCTTCGCATCAACTCGGTCAATCTTCGTGCCACTGTTTATCTTCGATTTCACCCTAGGTCTTGTTTTGTCTTGCTTCCAAGTAGTCGCCACGCAATCAATGACTAAACTTGGTCGATTTATGGTTGTTTACATTAATATAGATGTTTTATCAATTTTTTTTTTATTGTTTTTGAACAATTTTGGTAATTGTGTATGCGTTTGTAACTGTTTTTGATCTAATATGTGGTCCATTTGTGCGTTGTTGATGGTCGACGCTTGATTGGTGACACGTGACCGATTGGCAGTGCACTGTTCGGTTGAAGGTGACTGAACAATACATGTTAATCGGCCTTTGATAACTGAACCACATTGTAGTGTTTAGAACTTAGTTTGAACAAATGTTTGTTCGATCACCTATGACCAAACATGCATATTTCGATCGGCCTCGACAAACTGAGCAAAAGCCATTTGTTCGGTCTTACGAGGTAGAAACAGAGATGAAATCCTTGGTTCGAACATGAAAAAAAAAAAAAAAAAATTGAATGAAAACTCATGAAATGCCTCTCCATCTTACACATTCGTATCTCCTACACGTTCATTCTCTATTTTTATGGTAAATAGCCACCGAACAACGCAAACAAACAATGCCTTACCAAGAAAAAGCCTTGTAAAATGAATTCAAAACAGTGTAGAAACATGATTTTTCAGCAAGAAATATGAAAAAAAAAAATCGACTCTTATGATGATAGCTAGTGGGCTCCAAAATTGCAAGTTCGCGTTGTTGGTGGTCGGAGGGGATTATCTGAGTCGAAGGTGGCATTTTTGTGGGTGCACAACGTGAGAAGGAAGGACATTTTTGGAAAATGAGTGAAAAAAGTAAAAAGTGATTTGCCCATAGTAAAATGTGATTTGCACATAGCCGGGTTAATTAATTATTTCTTCACACGGTTGTAAAAGTTTTTTCAAGCATTAATTTGAGGTTGATTTTTCAGTTGGTGTTACGGCTAAATGGTCGCAACTACTCCATTGATCATGATCGATGTGTATATTAGCAATTGACGTGCATATTTTTTTTTTTTTAATTGTCACTAGACATATGTTCTCTGATTATGGAGTGTTAAGCTAAGCTAAGTGAAAGAACAAGACACGTGTTCAAAGGCACAAATGAAGTTTTTTGATTGAGTTGAAGCTCACTTTCAATTAATGTATTGACAATCGTGTTTCTTTGGCCTGATCCCTATTTGGGGTACGTAATTTAGAACATTTGTGTACAAAATATTAACAATTGCCATAGAAGTTGATATGAATAAGAACAACCTCTAATTACTTTGGTTCTCAGCTCCATTTTTTTTAGTTATTGATTTTTTTTTCTGTTTAGTTAACATGCTTAATTTTGTTCCCTTCAATCTTTTGTGTCCATGCGAAATTAAGTAGGAAATTTTATAATTCTTTTTTTTGCTAATGCATTAAACAATTGGGTTCTTTTCAAATCCAATTTTTACGACTTTATTTAAGCAACGTTTGATATTTAAATGATGATTTATTAGATGATAATAAGTCAAAAAAGAAATTTCAACATTTTTGTTAAAAAAGCACTTAATTCTAGCTAGAGTAAGAATCACATAATCTAATTTTACGACGCAAATCTTTTAACTTTAAAATAATAATGTTATCATATTACTTCAATCTTTATTCTTTATTTTTTATTTTGTTCGCGCGTGCCCAGTTAACTAGTAATTAAAAATAAAAATGCTACTTTGAAAAAAAATAAAAATGCTACATCTACATACGTTGGCATTTAAATTTAATGTAGGTTCATAAATAAAATTCATGCGCAAGTACAATTAGTGAACATGTGTATAGATCTACTTTAACCACCAAGTTAACAACTTTAGATCTGTTGGTCGGCTGGCTTGATTTTCAACTTAAGCATAATCGGCTTCAAAAAAAAAAAAAAAAACTTAAGCATAGTCGATAATCGATATCCACAAATAATATTAGGCGCCAAATATATATTGAATTAATTCCCTCGAGCTTGGTGTTACTGGTGTACACAACCATCAGTCTTATGATGACTCATTGTATGATATCTATGGTTTTGAATTAATTTCCCTCGAGCGTAGCAAGCAGGCTCGTAATGAATAATTTCAAAAAGACGTTAAAAATACTTCATAATCAATTACTTATTCAATTGGAAATATTACTTATATATAATATGTAACGGCCCGAAGTTAATTCGCCATTATTAATGACGTGTTTGCAGACGTGGTGGATAGCTCAGATGCTCATGAGACCCACTGATAGGTCAGGGCGCGTCTGGAGTTAGGTAAATAGTAAATTTCTGTGTTGTGATTTATCTTACGATGTTTATTAGTAATTAGGTTATTAGCATCGCGATGTGCGTTAATTATTGTATAATTGACGTGTGAGGTTGTGTGATGGACATTCACTCCAAATAGCATGTAAACGCAAGAACCGGGTAGTGAATGATAGTGCACTAGGTCGGGGAACTAAATACACACAATAAATGATAAAATTCATTAAATAACTAATTAAATAACGTCGTATATGCATTCGTGGTAAGAGAGTACGCATGGGACGCGAGGTTATGTGCAGGACTCGAGCATCGGAACGCTCGAAGGTTTAGTGTTGTGTTTAAGTAAAAACAAGTCAAGGGAGAGTGTTAGCCACCCAAGTCATGAGTGTGGGGACTTGTTGACTCTCCTAAAACCATTGGATCAAGTCTTGGGATTGGTGGTCACTTGTGATGACAAAATTTCATATAAATATGTGTTTTACACATTATTGTCAACTTTTCTCTCTCTTGTTGTGGAGAAGTCCGAAAATTTGAGGAGTGAATAGGGTTTGTTTGATTTCAAGAGCTGATTTGGAGGTTCAAACGACAAGAAATCGACGATTCGAGGTTAGCATATCGTTCTTCATCTCATTCTCTACGTTTCGGTCACAAAAGTTCGGGTTTTTACGTGGGTTTTAGGAATCAAATTGAGCACACCGATTTTGGGAGGTGTTACTGCGGCGGCCCCAAATTCCGAGGCCGCCCCGTGGCTTCCCATTTCCCTTGCTCGTGCACCGGAAATACCTGCCACGTCACTCATCTGATCCATTAATTTAAAAACTCTTAAGTTTCATGCCATTTAATTTAGTAGTTTACAATTTACAGCGGAAGTTTTAATATATCACCAAAAGAGCATTATATAAAGTTAACTTATTCAACCTATAGTGGAAAACCCGGAAGTACTCGGTATATAGGCGACAACTGCCATCAGTGAATGTTTATATACCAGTACTGAAGATGTAACAACCACAAGTTCCCAATAATAATAATTCAAAACAATTTACTACTAATCCACATACCAGTAGGTCCTCGACAGTGGACAAGTAAAGATTTTGTCGCCCGTGATCTCCTTGCCCCTACTGATACACAAGGTCTGCGCTCAGCCACCACAAAAGGCAGATGGCGAGCCCAGTAAGTAAAATCCCAAGGAAAACCACCGTGCATTATAATTTAAGAATATAAATGGAACAAGTAAATAGTGTTAACCAAACATGCGGAGTAGAAGGTAAATGCAGACAACTGCTCAAAGCTCATCGCATGAATATAAACACAAGATAAACAAATGATTGTGCACGGCCTATACAAGATGTGTCTTGAGGACCGAGAGCCCGTCGTGGTCCGTACCATCGACTCTACCACTGTGTCCTAGACCACACACCTAGCAAGCGACCGCACAACCTTCGGATACATAGACGGGAAAACTCGACCGTCCCAGTAGGAATATAAATCACATATTTTCAAGGAAATAAAGCTCAATGGAAATAAATAAGTAAATGCAGTAGTGGTGTTCAGTTGGGTTTTACGTACCCGAAAATACGCACTCCGACTTTTCGGACCCGTCCGTATGCCCCACCTAGCTCCCCAATGTCCGAGCTATGGTTTCCCGGTCCCTGAAGTCCATATTATAGTGTTTTATACTTTTTGAAACATATTATATCATTTTATGATATTATATTATATTTTTAATTTTTCAGTTGTGGTAGCTCTCCCGGTTATGTCGGGGTTCCAAAAATACCCGAAAAATCCCAAAACCACTTTTCTACCTTTTTCTAATTTTCTATATTTTTCTAGAATTTTTCCCAATTTTTCTGATATTTTTTCCCTATTTTTCCTATTTTCCAGAATTTAAAACTATTTTTGTTTTTTTTTATATAAATAAGTAAATAAAAATATTATTTAAATAATATATGGGTGGGTCCCCGAACCGGTTCAGACCCGACCCAACCGGGTCGGCCCGGTTCGGTCCATCTGGGCCGGGTCCGGGTCGGGCCCGATCCAGCCCCACCCGGGTTGGGCGGGCGGGTTGGGCCCGCCCGCCCAACCCGGCCGGCCAGCCGGGCCCGGGGGTGTACGCACGCACGCACGCGTGCGTGCCCCCCCCTTCTTCCTCCGAGAGACGATTTCGTCTCTGGTTTTAACCAGAGACGAAACTCGTCTTTTTTTTTTTTTTTTTTTTTTTTTTTTTTTTTTTTTTTTTTCCTTCTTCAATCTCGCTCTTTTCTTATCTCCTCTCCATCTCTCTTCACTCTCACTCTATTAAAGACCTCTAAAACCTCCAAATTCCTCCACAAATTCATCAAAACAACCCCAAATTCTCGGATAAAAAATGCATGCAAATAACCCAAAATTTATCAAATCACCTCAATTTTCCACAAATTCGAACCAAATCCATGTAAATCATCAAAACCAACTTCAAAGTCCACCAATCTAGTAAAAACAGTGGCCAAATCTATCAAAAATGAAATTTCACTCTAACATCCATTTTAATGGAAAATCACCAAAAATAAGGGTAAATTACCTTAAATCCACACTTTGACGCCTAAATCGCCTCTTCAAACTTGAATTCACCTCTCCCCAACACTGGATCTCTCACTGATCTCCCTAACAAATTTTTGAAAAAAATTGTTTAGTTTGCATGTTCAATCGATCCATCGATATTTATATGGTTGTTCTAATCCCACGTGCCCACGCATCTCGAGGTTAATCGGATGGCTATTGATCACCCTGAGTCACCAAAGTTCTTGACACCTTATCATGACAACATTTGCCTTGAATTACCTTGTTGAGCATCTCGGGGCTTATCCTATGTATGCTAATTCTTCCTATCAAACTATAGGACTTTAACTAATCCAATTGATTTAATTCATAACACCTATTCTAGTCATCAATAAATTCCATAAATTTGTAAATAGGGTCACACTAACTTCCCGACCACTCGACACCCCGTGCCCCGTGTCCGGCACGCTTCCCGAGGCGGTCCCACGCTTAGTGTATCCAATTTAATTTCCTTAGCTTAGCCTAAGCTTATATATTTACATTTAATTAAATAAATCTTCAACCATAACATGTTTAAATAATTTAAATCTAATTAGCCCCAACGCCCGGCCTCACTGTTACTAAACCCCGCGTTGGTGCGTTCACCGAACTAAAACCCCGGCTCACAACTCGCCCGACAATAATTTACACACATGTGATGTTTATATAAATATTAAATTCCCACATCACAATAATAGACATACAACATGCACAAATAACACAATATACCCTGGGTACTCCTATCCGAGTCAACCCAGCTGTCCACGTAACGCCCGAATTAACCACTAATCATTGTGATTAACACCAACATTCAATTAAATTAATTTGGGCCGTTACAGTTACTATGGATTTTGAATATGTTTTTAAGCATTTGTATGGGTTTTGGTAGAAGAGTTGAGGTGGATATGGAATTTTGGAACAAAACAAGGGTTTCAATGGTTTTTGTCGGGGTTTTGGTTTTGGACGAACTATGTCGAGGGTTTTCGATAGGAAATGGTTTATTAGTGTTTTATGTAATGTTTGGACGAGCACATACCCGGACGACGAGCCAAGAGGGTTCAAAAATCTCAAAAACCCCACTGGCAGAGATGTCGCGAGAGGCGCCGTGGTGAGTTAAACTCACGGAGTCACCCACGTACGCCTCAGCCAGTGACCTAGGGTCTTACGCCGTGAAAAGAAAAAAAAACTCGGCAGCGTCAGTGGCGGCGTCTTGAGCAGAGTCGAAATGTAAGGAAATGAGAAAAAACACCGTGAAGGCGTCGTGCAGGATTATATGTGGCGGCGTCTCGACGACGTCTTTGGGCAGTTTTAAACTAAAATTTTTAAAATAAATTTACCAATTAGGGTTTGACCTAGGGACCTATATGGTCTATTTGGGTTGTTCAAATGATGAATTAATCGATGATTTGAATATTTAATCGGATTTACAAAGTTTAGGAATTTATTGGGAATTAATGGTTTTAGGTGGGATTGTAGAGATTGGACACGCATTGTTAGCGTGATTTGCTGACGTTTGGGGTTAGTTGGAGTACGATTTGAGGTGTGTAGTATCCCAACTGAAATTACTTGAGTATTTACTTCTTTTGACATTTTGAATTCAATCTCTTTCATTTCAATATTTTATTCTTGGTTGTGGTTATATGGACTGGACGGACGTTGAGCTGGGTTCCCTCCGTTCCATTCTAGTGTGTACATCCACTACACCATAGCACGTGCTACCAGATTAGTCTCGGTGAATAGCACGACCCGAGTATCACATTGTGGCATGTGTCGGTGCACCGTAGGTGTAACGAAGGCCATTAAGCGGATCCAGATACTGACCCTACTTGAGTCGGACTAGCCGGAAGTACTATGTAGAAGAGTCAAAAGTATGGTGGTAGTCTGACCCTAAGGGCTAGTAACACACTTTGATCTTTTCCTATTATTTATTCATGCAATAAGCACAGTTTCTTATATTTATTTTCGCATGTTTATTTAATAGTTTTATTTAAATTCCAATATTTACTTTCAATATTGCTCACTTAATTTACTTGGGAACACTAACTCTGGATTCGTCATCTACCTTTTGTGATGGCTTGAGTGCAGATCCTAGTACGAGCAGGGGCAAAGGCAAGTTGCCAGAGTACCATTGATCAGAGATTGTCTGACTCGTACGTTTGTATTATATATATTTTGTTTCATTGGGGATTGTGAGATATTTTGAGATACCTTGTATATATTGATCTTTTTGTGACTTTAGAGGTATTTATGGTTATATGAGTTTTTCACATTAGGTTTATGGTTTATGTCACATAGTTATAGTATTATTATTCGAGCAAATGTGTTGATAAGGCTTCTGCTGTGTTAAATTGAGGATTTTATGATGGCTTAACATATGATTTGTTTTCAATACAACTAAATCAGTAAATTGATAATTAATAAGATTTAAAAAGATAAAATGGAGGATATAATCGAATGTTGAGAACAGTTGTTGCTGGCAAGACAGACTGTGGGTCCGCATTGGCCCCCATAGCGGTCTATTTGGAAAATGGACCGTTACATAATATATTCAATTAAAATGAACCTATGTTTTTTTCTCATGAGGTATAAATTATAGCTTTTTTTTGATCTCAAGGTATATACTGTAACATCCCCTAATCTTAATTAGAGAATATTTAACCTGAAACCCTAATTAAGCCCCAGTAAACCAGATCGTACCTAATTAAAGCCAGCAACCTTACCACATTTCTTGACAACAACCTGTATATCTTGCTATTAATTAATCAAAATAAAATTAACACAGCAAAAAATTTTAAACTTTTTCAATAAATATAAAATATACAAAATCGATATAACCATCGGTATTAACCTTATTTTCCCACCCTGATTATTACAAAATCATAAAACAATGAAATATATATATATATATATATACAACACGAACTCTCTGCACCATAGAGAAGATATTAAACTCTTGATTTTCTCCTTTCCTGAGTTTCAAGTCCTAGCGTATATTTATACCGGAAAATGTTAAGGTGGGTGAGCTCCTACATGCTCAGAAAGTGACTCCCGCACAAACCATCAATTATCAATTACTATCAAGAAATAATATATAACAACGTGCAACCAAATGTATATTTAAATGACCATTTGAATCAATATAATCAATACATAACAGATGCAAGTTCATTGGTCTATCGCAATGTACCCATGATTTGTATTTTCAATCTCAGTATTTGAATTAAGTCGCACTCTCACATTCTTCAAGAACCAATTACTGGGCATCTAACTAGTTCTTGTCAATATGTCGCTAACTCATAAAAACATAGAGTCGCATTCCCTCATCATCACTAAACCAATCACAATCACTACTCATCTGATTGGTTTATGATTGATGAACCGCCGACTCAAATGAAAAGCATTGTTTGGGATAATTCCCAAGTCACTGGGGGCGCGGTGATGGTTAGCAGCTCCACCATAGTTTCAAACTCCAGGCCGATCCGTCCCGTCAAATCACTTTCCGAATTCATTTTTCATTTCAAAGCAATTTATGTAAAACAACATCAAATCATGGTACATTGCCCAATTCCCAGTCCTGAACACTACGTGCTCTAATAATACTAATTTACATTGTATAATTGATAAAAAAAAGTACGAGTCTCACTTACCTGTTCTGAGCTTTCCTAAGGTTTTCCTCTGGTTTTTTCTAGCTTTTCGAGTTCCATTACGTTTCCCAATGTCTGAATACCTATACCACATCCTTTGGTATTATTTCGGGTTTCCCATATATTAATTGAAACCATCAAACTAATCCCAAAACTCTCATCAAGCATCCTCATATCTTAACAGTTTATTACTGTTTACACTGGCCAGCGCGCTGCCCAGTGTTTCATTTTCACGCACTCAGCTCGGCCAGCGCGCTGGTCGACTTCGCTCCAGAAATCCAACAGAGATCGACTTGATCAAATCTGACCCAAACGACGTCCAAATGCCCTACACATTCAGGGAGGGTCTCACAGAATACTTACAACATGTGTGTGTAACCTCAACCTCAACGGATCACCACACACTGCAACTAAAATCACGCAACAACAACGACTTTAGCAACAACAACAACTACAACGACAACAACATCACACTCACCTCAACATTGTTGCATCACTGTCTTTGATCTCCTCCCGCTCACGAGGTCACTCCCGAGCTCTCCTCCTCTCGCTCCCTCTCGCTGTCGAGCTTTTTCCCGCTCTTGCTCTCGTTGTACATATATATACACCAGCAGTGAATAAGGCAGTTACCACTGCCTCAAGATGCACATCTCGTCATCTCGAGGATTCTCCAAACTTATCCAATTTACCGCACTATCCAGCGCGCTGGCTATTGGCCATACATCATTTTCTCAGCTTTTCTTCACTTCTCATGCAAGCTACCAAACCCACTCACTACACACACATCCTTATAACATACGTGTGTCCTACATCAGCCCCACGTGACACTACTTGACCCACACGTCACACTACACGCATGTTTTCTCATTTGATATATATTTATATATGTCAAAATATATAAATATATCATTATACGTCTATAATTATGTTTACACTATGTAATTCACCCCACCGAGCACACTCGGTCGTTAACGTTCTTCCGTCCACCTTGGCCCTCACATGGTATTAGACATTCATCTATTAATTCGGTTATTCATTTATACATACTAATACAGTCCATACCAACACAATACAACTCAACAATCCACACACGCGCTAATCAAGACAAATCGGGCTTAACCACGAGCCTAACTTGAATTAATTACTATTCGGATTAACACTAATCACATGCTTAAGGTAACGGATCGTTACATGTACTATAGTTATTAATTATTGAGTTAAAGTGGAATATTTAATTAATGTTGTATATGTAACACGGTTTTAAGATATGAACGACTTAACTCATTATCTCTACTCAATTACAATTATAATGTATAATTTAATAAATTAGTAGGTTGAAAAGGGTAAAATAGTAAATTTACTTACCGTCGATTTGTTAAGTATTTGTGCTTTTATACATTGTATGTATATATATATGTATATATATAAATTAGTAGGTTGAAAAGAGTAAAATAGTAAATTTACCTACCATCGATTTGTTAGGTATTTGTGCTTTCATTATTATGGAGAAAATATGGTATTTATAAAAAGAAAAATGATTGTAATTCATTGACATACTTATATAATACTTTTTAGTTTATATTTGTTTTTCTCATTATATATCATGTCAGATGTATTTAAATAATTAAAGGGTGAACTATAAGAATATCCATGTCATTGGATCATTTACAACCATTATATTTGATTTTAATCCAACTTATTAATCTATGAATCACAAATGAACAACATATTTTAATTTTGAGGGGTTATATACATGGCTTGGGTATATATTGTTCCATGGTAGAATTTCTCATAATTAGATTTTTTTGTTTTTTGATATTCATAGGTATTCAGGCAAGCTTAACTATTCTCACAAGACTCTAATGCAACCAGCTTAAGTGTATATACCCCAGTGGCCTAGACAATCTTGATACAACATGGAATCGAACCTAGGACCGTGCACCTAACCCACACAATTTCAAGCTTGCCCTTACCATTGGACCAATTCATCTAGGTTATAATTAGAATCGATATTGTTTATACAACTACTTTTGTAATAGTCTAAATATTATCTTTTTTCTAAAAAAAAAAACCTGATTTTTTTTCAAGGCGCATAGATATGATAGGAAGAAAATGATCACCACTGTTCGCCCAAAAAAAAAGAAGAAAGTAGATCACTATTACTCTTGAGGGAAATAAAGACTGTAATATGATAAAATAAAATAAAATAAAAAATAAAGACTGTAAGGCGTGACTCGATTGGTTCAAAAGGCCATTGATATTATTTCGCGTTTGCAAGCCAATTCATGAGTTACATAAAAATATTTCAAATATATAAAATAAAATCGTCACAACTGGGTAAAGAGAGATTTAAGTTATGAAAACATTCTGCCAAAAAAAAAGTTAAGAAAATATGAGTAGCTCCTAACCCTAAATCTCTATATTTTTTTTTAAAAAAATTTCTAGTTATTTTTTGTAATTGTAGAATTAGAACCATTAACCTTCTCTTTTAAGTTTTTGAATAATAAAATATTTGAAACAACCTTACAAGTTCTATGACACAAACAATGCTAGAAAGACAACACAAAGTTATACTCTAAAGTCACATAAAACGTTCATACAACCTTAACCCGCATGTTGTACATTTTATATATGCCCACATTCTAAGGCTTGACTGGACGACTATGATGACTCTGTGATCGACATGAATTTGGAGTGTGACTCCAGAATGTCTTTCTAACATTACTCCTTTAATACTATTATACCTAACATCTATAGGTACTCATTCGGCATTTTCAAAAATGCGAAGGACATGGAAAGGATTTATCCAAATTCCACAGCTCAAACCAAAAACAGGGCAACCCAGAGTCACAGAATTATAGATTCACTCACTCACTCACTCTCTCTTCCAAGCTCTTCTTCATCCATCAATGGCGACTCTCACACACTCACTCCACACACTCTCTCCCTCTCCATCTCCACCATCGCCGCACCTCCCATTCTGCATCAACTGCAATGCCGCCCAAACAATCCCTCTCACGCTCACAAAACCATGGTTTCTCACCATCTCTGCCTCCCAATTCAACTCAATCGAGCCAAAGCTTCTCTTCAATCCCATTCTCATGTTCTCTGGACTCGATAGACCCGTCGACACGCAGACGTTTATCGTCACCATCAGCGTATTGGGAGCGATTGCTCTGTCGCTGTTCTTGGGATTGAAGGTGGGTTTGAACTTTGATTGATGTTGTTGTTGTTTGGGTTTTGTTTGGAAAGATTGTGTTTTTAGGGTTTGTTTTGTGTTGTGGTTTCAGGGGGATCCGGTTCCTTGCGATCGCTGCGCTGGTAATGGTAATTTCTGTTCCTCTGATGATTCTGTGTGTTCCTTTTTGATGGTTTGGTGAGTTTTGTTCTGCATTCTGAATTTTGTATTTGCAATGGAAGAGTTTGATTCGTGTATCCGATCCCAACTAATTTGGGAGTGTGGAGGTTTTTGTTGTTGTTGGGAGACACGAAATTCGATGGCATAGCGGTAGGGGCTAAGTTAGCTTGGAATGTATTGATTAGAAAGGATTTTGAAGATTTTGAAAGTACAACGTTGAGGTTATTGAATTGAGTGGAGTGGAAGAGGTGGATCCATGTAGACGGCCCCAATTAGTTTGGGACTCAGGCTTTGTTGTTATACCATAAGCAATTGTATGCATTTGAAGTATGATTCGCATTGATTAGAAAGGATTTTGAAGATTTTGAAAGTACGACGTCGAGGTTATTGAATTGAGCGGATTGGAAGAGTTGGATCCATGTAGACGGCCCCGATTAATTTGGGGCTTAGGCTTTGTTGTTATACCATAAGCAATTGTATACATTTGAAGTATGATTTGCATTGATTCGAAAGGATTTTGAAGATTTTGAAAGTACGACATTGAGGCTATTGAATTGAGCGGAGTGAAAGAGTTGGATCCATGTAGACGACCCCAATTAATTTGGGGCTCAGGCTTTGTTGTCATGTCGTAAACAATTGTGTACATTTGAAGTGTAATCTGATAAAGGTTTGTCTTAGCCTTTAGAGATAATGTTGTTAACTTGTCACTTTGGTTATCTATAATTGTGCCATTGTTTCAGTAGAACATGTTCTCATACTTGTGTTTTTTATATTCGATGTCTAAGGTGGAACAAAATGTGTTTTCTGCAACAATGGGAAGATGAGGCAAGAAACGGGATTGATGGACTGTCGAGTATGCAAGGGTGCAGGTAGCTAATTCCGCCATGACTGGCATTGGTTGTGTTTTCCTTGCTTATGGTTGTGAGTTGTATGATCATCTAGTTAGACTGATTGCTGCATGTTTCTAACATTGCAATGAGCCCTGACGACAATTTTGGTCTCGTATATATATTACACACCGATACAAGTTAAGAAAGGGAACTGATTCCTAGTCATCCATTTCTCAGTTTCTGTGAATGTGATCATCGGACAGTCATTCTTGAGGTCATATAGCGCACTAGGAAAAATTGCTGAATAAGTTCTTTTTTTTTTTTTTTTCCTGATAAGATGTTCCTAGTTATGTTCTTTGGTGGGTTCTAGAAAGAAAAGGGGTGCATGCTAGATACATAGATACGATTAAGGATATGTATGAGGGAGTAGTAACTAGTATAAAGACATTCGAAGGAACTACAAGAGATTTTTCCATTACGATAGGACTACATCAAGGATCGGCTATAAGCCCATATCTCTTTACGCTAGTTTTGGATGAACTAACTATTCATATTCAAGAGGATATACCATGGTGTATGCTATTTGCAGATGATATTGTCTTAGTGGACGAAACAAGAGATTGAGTGAATAGGAAATTAGAACTTTGGAGGAATACACTAGAATCTAAAGGCTTTAAATTGAGTAAGACGAAGACCGAATACATGCACTGTAAGTTTAGAAATACAAGGCATCGAGTTGATGAAGTGGTAAAATTAGGGAAAGTAGAAGTTCCTAATGTGAAACACTTTAGATATGTAAGATCAATCATACAAAATGATGACAATATTGAGAATGATGTCAAAAATAGAATCCAAGCTGGATAGAAGAAATGGAGGAGTGCAACTGGTGTGATTTGTGATAGAAATATGCCTACCAAGTTAAAAGGAAAATTTTATAAGACCTCAATTAGGCCAGCTATGCTCTATGAAAGTGAATGTTGAGCGGTAAAGCAACAACAATTACATAAAATGAACGTAACAAAAATGAGGATGCTTAGGTGGATGTGTGGTAAAACTTGTAAAGATAGGATAAGAAATACAAAAATTCAAAGACAAGTAGAAGTAGCACCAATTGACTCAAAGATTAGGGAATGGCAGTTGCGGTGGTTTGGTCACCTGCAAAGACGCCCTAAAGATGCCCGACTAGAAAACTTAACTCAATAGGAACTGAAGAAATTCAACGAGGTATAGGTAGACCAAAGTTAACTTGGAATGCATTAATTATGAGGGATTTGAATGATTTGGAATGCTCACCATCAATTGTGCAAAATCGAGCACAATAGAAGAGTTTGATCCATGTAGTCAACCCCAATTAATCTGGGATTGAGGCTATGTTGTTGTTGTTGTTGATAAGAAACCACTTCACTACAACACCCTGGACTCCAACATGAATCGAACTTCGTACCTTGCCTTTGGCAAGTAATACCTCATCCATCTCACTAGAGATGCTTTGATGCTGATTCGCTGAATAAGACTTCAATTATTTGGAACATTGCTTAGTTAACATTGTCTCCTTGTGGCGTCTCAGCTAGGTTTTTATCTCACTGTAATTGTTTGCTTTGCATTGCTTGTGTGCTAATTGACTCTTGTACTGGTCATTAATAATAATCACAAATGAGTAACATTCCCGCACGCGTTTTGCTCATTTCCGGGCTCACTGTTGTCTCATGCAATAACTATATTGTTGCAGCAAACTTTCCCATAATGATGATTTTCAATCAAATTGCTCAATCAAATTGCGAACTTTGGAAATAATTATGCCTTTTGTAGGTTTTTTTTTTTAAAATTTATTTCGCTAACTTTCTACTTGTTAGTTTGAACCATCAGTAGCATTTTTCTTCAGGGCATTTCAATATCTTCACTTGGTAATTTCATGAATGGAGAATGTGGACAGACTGGCCATCAATTCTTAAATGCTTTAGCTGTATACAACATCATGTGGTCATATTTGCCTTGTTCAGGGTTGATACTGTGCAAGAGGTGCGGGGGCTCGGGATATTCGAGACGCCTATGATCAGTACCTTCTCTACTCGCTCTATAATCTATATTCATCCTTTATAACAATAAGATTAGGTGCCGTCAAAAAAATTTCTATGCCGCCTCAATTTTTGCTCTCCCATTCTGATTTTTTCCCCACGAATCAAGTTATGAAGTGGAAGATGATTAACTGAATGTGTAAAAATATTTTAGTGAATTCTTCACCTATGATCAAAGAGTTCTCTAGTTTACTTTTCTTTTCTTATGCATCTGCATTCCTGTAATTACTTTGTTGAGCTCTGATGGCTGAATGTGAATCCCCATGATTGATTTCTAAACCTCCAAATGCTTTTGTTTTTTTGGGACTTATTTTTCTTGGAGAAATGTTGGGGGGACCTTTTTAGAGTTTAGAGTTACAATAATTTGATTTTCATATTTATTCTACTTAAAGAGATTGTTTCCTATGCTTTTTTTTTTTGAAGAAAATTTCCTATACTATTATAGTCAAGAGAAGTTTGGGGTAATTGATATTTCTTAAAAGATTGGGATGATCTAAAGCAAGAAGTCCTCACTATCTGAACCATCAATATAGGTCCAACAAGTGCACTGCCAAAATAGCAAATGAAAAGGGAAAGCAGTTGGAAGACTTCAATTTTATTTTATTTTATTTTATTATTTTTTTTTTCAGGAAGTCTGGAGATGTTATAAACTTGTAACGTTTCTTTAGTACATTGCAGTCATGCACCACAAAATAATGGAACTTGATGGGGAAGATGTGCGGACCTCATATCAATTAAATGAAACTTTAAAATAAAGTATATAAGTAATTAACTCCTCCCAATTAGTATTGGGGCCTTTTGAAATAAAACCCTACACCTAAAGTTGAAAGGTAGTAAGTTGGAGACATTATCGGTGCTAGCTGAGGAGAGCTACGGGCTCGTGCGTATGTGTTGTGCTGCCGTGAGAATTTAACATGGTATCAGAGCCTATGGTTCGAATGGAAACTGGGAGAAAAAAAAAACTCGGAGTATGTGACTTTCGGTCTATGAGGGTGTTGAAGATGTGTGGACCAAAAGTTAGTCCCATATCGACTAAATGTACCAAGGCCTTTTGAGATAAAACCCCACACCTAAAGTTGAAAGGTGGTTAAGTGGGAGATATTATCGGTGCTAGCGGAGGAAGCCCACGGGCTCGCGCGCTTATGTGTGATGTGGTCGTGAGAATTTAACACTTGATTCCACAAGAATGTGGTATTACTTGGTCAAAGAAAAAGAACGTATTTTTTATGTTTTTTATAGATACGAGGCAAAACATATTTTTTGGTCCTTGAACTTTAAGCCTTTTATGCTTTTGGTCCCTGAACTTTCATTAGTGTACATTTGATCCTTGAACTTTTGAGTTTTTTATGCTTTTGGTCCTTGAACTGAGTTTTTATTTTTTTTATTTTTATGTTTTTAGGTCAAAATAATTTTTTTGGGCCTTTGTTGGTCAATGTGAGTTATCTGATTTAGTAATATAAATCATTTTACTCTTCTCGACTAGTCGCGCAACACTTTTGTTACCCATGTCGGAGAAATTTAACACTTTAAATGATGGAAATACTAAATGTAGATCTTTACAAAAGTTTAAAGACCAAATGTGTAGTAATAAAAGTTAAGGGACCAAAAACACAAAGTTCAGGAACCAAATGATGAGTTTTGCTGACTTTATTTCATTATAGCCAAAACCCAAAATGGGGTATTTACATGGTGAGAAACAATATGCTTCCCATAAAATAAAATCGAAAAAACTCCCTACCAGTATAGTAGGGGAAAAATACGTCGTCCATTTTAATACCTTTGTTCCCTCATAATTGGACCAAGTCAATAATGTTTACTTAGACCAGTGTGGTGTTGTAGTCCCATCGAATCAACTAGGTTGAACCCGTGGTCATACAATTGGAAAATTTCAAAGTGGTAAATCAAAATACAACATATAATTCACTTATTTTACAACATACACATAAGCCCTATAAAGAAAAAGAATGTATTATTACTGGGGGAAGTGCTAAAATGTATTAAAACGGATACTCAGAACGGTCACCTTGTCCAGTCAACATGTGTGGGGCCCACAAAAAAATCTGTTTTCCTTGATTTTTTTCTTGTTTTTGTTGTTGTACTAGACAACTATTATGTTTTTATTTGGCTGTCTAGTACAGTCGACTAACAAAACAACTGACTTAAGCATTGACAGTCAGTCGATTGTCAGTGCTGAGTCAGCTGGGTGTAGTTTTTGGGTGCCCATTCTAGTGCATTCCAACATTTTTCTATTACTGGACACTGGCGATTACGTGACTCGAACTTGATAAATTCAAAGACATTCTCCTTTTAACATCGTTGCCCCAAGTAACTCAATAATTTCGTAACAAAATTGACTTGTTTGACACCTATAACACAAAATCAATCACACCAACATGAAAATCTTCCCAGTTAAAAGATTGAAAGTTCACTTTTTATACTACTTATAACTAACTTAAACACGAACACTTGTTGGTTAGAGTAGTTTGACACTTGAATGCCTTAAGTTGTAGCTCGAGTTCGAGCCATACAGATAGAGATGTTAGACACTACAAGTTTTTACCTCAATGACAGGCTGATTTAAGCTAACTTGTTGCAAAAATTTTTTTCAAATTGAAAAAGAAAACATTAGCATGCCTTAAAAAAAAAAAAAAAAAATGAAATGCGTCAGACAGCTGTGTGATGTGCCCTGCATACACATCTCAAAGCATATCAATGGCATACGACACGTGCGTGTTGATGTTGCGTGCTTTTATTATTATTATTATTATTATTATTTTTTTTTTGAGGTAGCACCCTAACATTTTTCCATAATAACGTTTCTTTGATAGTTGGTTGGACAAATTAAGTACAACGCTCAAACTGCTCCAAAAAGGAAAGAAGTACATTCAACAATTTGGCATCGAAACCAGAAACTGACAACCTGACAGTATGTCCTCCCTACATCCACACCGTCAGACACCACGACTCACTCTCCAGATACCCATCTCCCAACCCCACATCCCCGTACACGTGTCGACTTTATCTTTGCCTCTGCGAGCCACCCCGAGCCACCCCGAACTCGTTCTTGCGCTTCTCTTCACTGCTCCTCCTCTCATGGCGTCGTTCCTCTCTTCTCGCCTCGCTCGCTTCGCTTCCTCTTCTTCTTCATCGAACCGCATCTTCAAATCTCTCCTTCGAAGCTCTTCTCGCGCAGCAGAAATCGCGACCTCCAACGCCGACGAGCACTCGCAGAGGCTCTTCTCGTGGTCCTCCGCTCTCGTCCCCCTCGCTCTCGCCGTCTCCGCTGGATCAATCGCATCAGACGATCCAAGAACAACTCGCTATTCCTTTTGCGATTCTCAGATTCACCTAGGGTTTGTATTTTGTAATCTAGACCAGTAGACCTAAAACCTTCTTTGACGATGATGATGGCGAAAAGTTTGGCTTTTTCGTGGAATTTGGTTAGGTTTAGGTTTGCGGTGTTATTTGAATCGATTTGATTGTTGTTTGTCGTTTGTTGTTTGTTGTGTGTTTGAAGCAGAAATGGCGGCGTTGGGGGAAAAGAGAGTACGGAGCTCGTCGTTGAAGGTTCGCGCAGGGAGGTGCCGCGGGAGCTGATTGAGGAGTTGGAGGCAATTTGTGAAGTAATGTGGTTTCATTCGTGATGAGTTTTCGATTCTATTACTGTTATTTTGTGGTTTTGAGTAATGAGTTGGTTTTCCTGTTCAAAGAGTTGGAAGATGTGATTGTGGATTAAGTTTTGTGTTTTAGGTTGTTCATTGTGATCATGATGATGATTGTGCAGGATAATTTGACGTTGGATTACGACGAGAGGTTCGTCCATGGGAAACCACAGAATAGTTTTCACAAAGCTGTGAATATCCCAGACATTGTTGTTTTCCCAAGGTTTGATTTCCTCTGTGTACTATGGTTTTATCATCTCTCGTAGACGTAATTGACTACATTACTTTGAAAAGAAGGGAAATTGAGGTTCCACTTCCAATGGAAATAAATAAGTCATCTCACTCAATTGTGTTCTCTCAATGTTATCTATATATGTTATTTAGTCCTCAAGTTTGAAAGGGAAATGTTATTATGAGTATGGAAACGCCAATTAATGATCGTGTCATACATCTTGGATGGGTAAGCCCTAATCTAGAGGTGAACAAGCAGCTTCTGTGGGCCGATGTACGTAGGTTGCCGTTGTCATTGTAGACCGGTCCAATTTGAAATAATTGTAAGGACGTTCTTGTGAGAAAACTATGAAGTTGAATGAAAAACTTGAAACCAGGAAGCTTTAGGTGATTTTTTCATCGAATCGAACATTATTTGGTAATCACCATTGTAGTTCCATCTTCCAAAATTAAAATTGCAATGGCTAAAGTTTAACTTACCATCCATTGGCAGTAGTATGAATATTAAGAGTATTACAATTACTAGTGTTATTTATTTCAATGAATTTGCAGGTCTGAAGAAGAAGTATCAAAGATAGTCATATGTTGCAACAAGCATAAGGTGTTCATCCCTTGTTTATCTTGTTGTCTGTCTGCTTTAAAGCCTTGGAATCAGTTTATTTTTGTAAAATGCATGCTTGTATTTGTTTTAGAAATGCATGATTATGGATAGAACTGGAGGCGCCATTAGCACATAGGTTCACAGAATGGGGATTTTGTTAATTGATTTATAATCTGTTTGATTGCTTTAATGATTTCTGATTGTATCAGATTTATGATTTTGGCTTTTTCTTCACATGAATAGGTCCCTATTGTACCATATGGTGGAGCTACTTCGATTGAGGGGCACACTTTATCTCCAAGTGGAGGTGTGTGCGTTGACATGACCCTGATGAAGGTGAATTCATGTTTCATTCTTGTATACTTTATGCAGCATGAAACTTAATCAATAGCTCCATGACGATCGAATAGGTTATTAGTTTCCCATGGCTAAAGTGTGTTGATTCATCTTCTTGTCAGCTTAAAATATTAGTTGTCATGTCTCACGACTAGTAAAGATCATCTCAGCTTCTTGAAGATGTCATCACAAGACACCCTGCTAAGTTTGATGTATCTCAGTATTAAGTAAAATTGAAGATTTGATTGTTCCAAAGAGTTGATTTGTCTTCCGATCAGTAAGAGTTGATATTTCATTTTGTGGATATCTTGCAAAATAATCATCTGAGAAATTTTGTATAGTTAGGCCCGGTTCGGTCCAAGTTTATGAGCGTGTGAGTGTGACTAATTGTAATGTGGGCTTTAGTTTGAGAGTAGTTGTGTACTCGAAAATGCAAGGCAAGTTGGAGTTCTGACTCTAGACTTATAACCTATTATGTTTCTTCTTGATGTGGAATTATTCCTTATCTCTAACACTCCCCATTAAGTCCAACTAGCCTACTAGTTGTGACTTATCTGTAGTTATCAACTTGGAGGTTGAGTCTAGCTTTATCATTTATTTTACTACTCCATTTTTTAGTCTCCATTTTTGTCGGATTTCAGTAGACTTGAACCTTGGATTATATGGTTGTGAAGCCACTTAGGGGTGGCAAAACATGTTCGCGGGTCGTGTTCGTGTCATGTTGACCAACTCAGGTGACACGATTAAGGTCAAAACGAACACGACCCATTTATTTATTGGGTCAACACGACATGACACGAAATTTAAATAGGTTAATACGACGTGATGTGTAACATGTTAATTTAAATGGGTCGTGTTAACTTTAAAATTCAACACGACCCATTAAACCCATGTAACATAGCAAGCACCATATTTTAATCCCATCACATCAAACTCCCTAAATCCAAAAATAAGAACTTCTCAAAAACTTTACAAATCCCACAAAAAATGACCCCACTCAAGCATTAAACGCAACTACAAACTTTACAAATCAAATCACACCCATAATAGAGAGCAATAACATAATAAGATGCTTTTTGGAATCATGATTAAAAGCCCAAGTGCACACAATTGGTTTAGAGAGATTGCCTAATGTGAGAGAAATGGAGGAGATGAAGAATATGGGTTCTTGGAGTTTGACCGTTTGGGGCTGTCACTAGAAGTCAAAGAGTCAAGAGAGTTGCCAAAAGAGATTGGTGGAAGAAAAATAGGCTAGCTTGCAAAGTTGCCAAAAAGGAATAAGTTAATACTCAATGATAGTGTATTTGCCTTGGTATTTTCAATAATTATGCCAACTAAATGTGACAATTTCCTTTAAGAGGAGACTTATCAAAAACTAAATTAAATTCTATATATGGAACTTTAATTTTAAATTTTTATTTTATATATTATACTTTGTAAATTGCACTATACAACTTCCTTCCTTATAACAACTTAAAATAAATGAGTTAAAGGGGTTGTAACGTGTTAGTGTGTCAACTCGTAACACAACTCATTTATTCCGTGTACTAAACGGATATAACACGAACCCATATAAGCTCAACCCTAACCCGCTAATTTCTCGTGTTAACCGTGTCATGACCCATTTTGCCACCCCTTAGCCATTATGGGCTCTGATACCATGTGAAATTTTGTATGAATTAGGCCGGATCCAAGTTTATGAGGTGCGAGTGTGACTAATTGTGTATGTGGGCTTTAGTTTGAGAATTGGTGTGTACTCTAAAATGACAAGTCAAGTTGGAGTTCCCACTCCAAACTTATAACCTAACATATTTCTTCTCAACTAGTTGTGAAATTATTTCCTATCTCATCATCCTTGCAGAATTTATCTTGTGGGAGTCTCTATGCCGTTTCACATAAACATTTAGTTAGTGTGTATCTTAATTGAGAAATTTTTTGCTATTTTTCACCACAATTTTGTTCGAATATAAATGTGCAATTACAGCATGTTAAAGCATTACATGTCGAGGATATGGATGTAGTGGTTGAACCTGGTATTGGGTGGATGGAGCTTAATGAATACCTGGCACCCTACAGTCTTTTCTTTCCACTTGATCCAGGTTAGTCTTTCCTGTTCCTTTCCACCTGATCTAGGTTAGTCTGTCCTTTCCCCTTCTAGAAAGGGGCATCATTACTGGATGTATTTTTCCTTGGATCAGTTGAACTTGTGTAATGTTTATATTTTTCTTTCAACATCTATATTAACAGGGCCCGGTGCAACTATTGGTGGCATGTGCGCTACACGCTGTTCGGGGTCTTTAGCTGTAAGGTTTGCGAACTTTCATTGATCACGTGTAATTTATTAAGATATATTGAACAAAAACTGATATTGATATAAGCAACTCTAGACTACAAGTCATGAAAATATTGGTTGATGTGGTTATGAACTTATGATACTGTAAATGTACTAGCCGACAATTTGTTCGAAGTCCATGTGGCAAAGTAGAGGCATTTGTGTCACTTTAGAAACGTCCTCAAAACACAAATGCATTACTAAATAATAGAAGTATGAACTTCTATGTTCTTTTATAAAGACCAGGTGCTAAACCTCATTCTCTTTAAGCAGTACGATTGGCATAGTTGAAGAATTTGTGAGAATACGGTTTGTTTCCAAATTGGCTGAATAAATTTGAAAGTCTGGAGTTGTTCCTTTAAACTGTTGGTTGTTGTTAAGATGTTCTTGGTTGCTTAAGTAGTTATTGTCATACTTGGCAATGGAGAGTGTTTCTATGGATTTTTGTTGGTGTGAATTGTTATGTTGTCTTATTAGTTTCAACCATAGTACTATGTATGATTTTTTTTTTGTTTCTTCAGAAAGTAAATTCAGGTTCTACTTCAAAGTTAGATTTGATGATTTACTTTCAGTTTGTAGGTATGGAACTATGCGTGACAATGTTATCAATCTCAAGGTCTGCTCTACTTATTCCTGCTCTGATTCATAGTTCAATCAATCATGAGAGCTTTTCAAGTATCATTTTGATTGCAGGTTGTCCTAGCAAATGGAGATATTGTGAAGACAGGTTCGCGTGCCAGGAAGAGTGCTGCTGGGTATGTTCCACTTTTTTTAGCCCTTTCTTTTTTGTGTGTGAAGAGTGTTTCGAGAAAACCTTGTCCCGTTGACTCATGAGATTTAACTTGAGGTTCTTGCCTTAGAGGAGTTAGTTTGATACTTTGAACATGATTGAGAAGAATGAGGGAAACTTAGAGAAATAAATAGGGAGAGTTTTTGATCTCCTGTTCCAGTAAGTTAATGAGAGTTTAGAGAATCTCTAAAACTTAGAGTGGTGTATTTACATTATACGAGATCAATTTTCAGTTCTGTTCCCAATATTGCACTGTTCTTACGAATACCAATTTGTCTTGCTGCGGAGGTTATGAATAGAGAACTATGCTGTTGAAAATGTTCTAGCTTTCCTAAACACAAAAAAGTTCAACTTTTGTTTATTTAAATATCTTTCTGTCTCTGTATGCATTTGTCACAGTTAAGCGTTATGTTTTTTTCACCTTAGATATGATTTGACTCGGCTGATGATTGGAAGCGAAGGAACCCTCGGCATAATAACTGAAGTCACTTTAAAGCTTCAGAAAATCCCACAGTATTCAGTGGTACTCCACTTTTCTTCCTTTTAAGTTGTATTATTGCTTCTTGTTGGTTGAGCATCAAATTATTACGCGAGGATTTTGATGAAAGGTAGTGGTGAATATCTTGAGACATACAAGACTATTAAATGTTTTCAGAATCAAGGGTTGATACAATAATGGAGCTATGAACTTATATGATCTCTATTTTAGGGCAAACTCCAAAAATTATATGGCAAAAATCATAGAGCTATATGATTCTCAATTTAAAATCGGTCTGTTACAGTGGTCTCTCATTGTAGTGTTTCAATCTTGCAATAGCCATTTCTCTTCTAGTGACATCTATTCCATAATAGTGCCATGTGTATCCGCGAACTTTCTCGCGTAGGTTAGTAGATTCTTTGGTATTTCTATCAGTAGAATATGTGCTTTTTACCCACTAATTAAGTAGTGACACAGGTTGCCATGTGCAATTTTCCAACAGTCAAGGATGCAGCTGATGTTGCCATTGCTACCATGATGTCTGGAATTCAGGTAAAAATCTTTGGAAAATCTCATGCGTTCGCTGTCGTCATAAGTTCAATGAAATGAGCTGTTTCTTGTTCGTTTTTCTTTCTAACTATGTAAGGTCTTTTCGTCCCCAGTTTTTGGTTGTTCTCTTTTTCCCTTTTTTTATTTCATGAGAGGCAACAGTAAGATCACAATGGTAGACGTCCATTTTATTTGATACTGTGCACTGCACTGCTTGAAGTTGAACTGCTAAAAGTGATTATTGATTTTTAATGCTTGATATAGGCTGTGTTTTCTGTTGACAATGAACTCTTTTAAAATCAGGGGCAAATTTAGTTAATTATCTTCATTTTCTGCTCTTTTTCAATCCTTATTAGGTGTCCAGGGTAGAGCTGTTGGATGAGGTACAAGTGAAGGCTATCAATATTGCTAATGGCAAGAATTTACCTGAAGTTCCAACGCTGATGTTTGAATTTATTGGCACAGGTGAAACATTAGCACCTAAACATTCTTTGGTCAACGTAGTTATTCTGACTTGCATTTATATAATTCTGAAGTCCTGAACTGGAAAATGATATCAGGGCTTATTTCTACTGTTACTCTTTTTCTTTACAAGTTTAGAAATGGTAAGTCCAAGCATTGAATTCTATTTATGTAAAATTTGATAATGGGAATGGGGTAGTGTGCTTGCTAAATTCGTTCCGTTCTTAAAGTATATGTACTTCTTGTGGATCTTAGCTCTTATTGACAATCTATCAACAGGGGCTACTTTCTGTCCGCTAAAATTATTAAATATGTATAAAGTGAAACTTTTTTAAAGTGTGCCAAAGACTGCTACTCTATTAGCTCCTCCCTTTGTCCCTGTGTATGTTGATTAAGTGTGAAATGTAATATGTCATGAGGTATCTTATTATTTTACATGATTGTGTTAATAATATGCTATTTGTATGTTATTTTTCAGAAGCATATGCTCGAGAGCAAACTTTGACTGTTCAGAAAATTGCTTCTGAGCATAATGGTTCTGATTTTGTGTTTGCGGAAGAACCCGAAGCTAAAAAGGAACTCTGGAAGGCAAGTTGCTGATAAATTCTATCAACAGTCCTCTCATATTGGTTTCTCCCAATCAACGGGTTTGGTAGGACTGACTTGACTCTATGGGATTAGTCATATCCGAAGGGTGTAGATACCCATAGTTATCAAAAAAAAAAAAGTCCTCTCATATGTGTTTCCCATCTCTGTGTTTTTCTATTATATGAATCATATTTTGAGTGCAGTTAGTGGAAGAGTTCGATAAGAGAGAATCAACGTCAAAAAGGCCTTCATTTCTTTATCCATGGCTGTGATATTTTACTGTGTTTTAAAGGCAATGAAATTTCTAGAACACTGAAATATTGCTCACCCATTTTTTCTTTTCTGTGGGCAGAGTAGGTGTTGTTGATTCTTTTTCCTTTTTTAGCTACATAGTATTTCTTCTTACTAGCATTAATGTGAATCTCTACCTGTAATGTTGTGGTCCCATGGTTGATAAGATCATTTGAATTGAGCTATAGGATGATCTTTTGCTTCTTCTTTACATGTGGGTAATGCAGCTTCTTGTTCATTTTTCATGCAGATAAGGAAGGAAGCGCTCTGGGCTTGCTTTGCCATGGAACCTGCATGTGAGGCAATGATTTCAGTACGTGTTTGTTTATACATCTATGCCATCCTCTCTTATTTATTTGATTAACATTTAATCTTATGATTATGATGTTTTCTCTGAAAACTTCCCTTTTAAATATTGGATATCAAGCCCAATAAAAAATAATGGCAATCAAGCAAAATGTTGAGTTTTGAACGATGGCATCTTCAGTTGTTTTTGATTGAGATTACTTTCACTTCAATTGTCATTTGGATGTAATAGAAGACTAGCAAAGCACACCATCAACTGCATTAAGTTGAGCTAAGTGGAAGCATTTGACCCATGTAGCTTACCTCAATTTGTTGTCGTCATCGTCGTTGTTGACGAGGAAGATGACGGCTACTATCATGATAATACATATTGATATGATCAATGCACTCAACAAGTAATACAAACCTGAAAATAAAAAGACAAACCATAAAACCATGATCTTGTTTATGCAGTTCGGACCTCCCGTCCTACATCTGCGGGGCTACACTTAGGTGTAATCTTCACTAAGAAAATGAACAACAAATTTACACAAAGCCCCTAACTAGTGATCCCTCACCGAGCCTTGATACACTCTTCACTTCCCTTACAATGAACCTTTGGTACGCGAGATCCCCTCGGCTTACAAGTCAAGTCCCCTTGACAGGTTTAAGCAAAAACAAAAAGAGAAGATCGAACTAGCGTTCGTCTTCGTCTATTTCAAGATCGGCTTTCGATCTCTAAAGAAGGGACGAAGTACCAAATCTGATTACATGAATTTATAAAGAAAACATGCAATACATTTTGAAATTTTTTCCATGTATTTTTTCAATCATACGGTTGGCAAATACCTTCTTTCCTTTTATTCTTCAATCAAGCTCATCTTGCAAGGAAAGAATGTTGAAGAATGTCTCTTGTGAGTTGTTGGAGATATCCTCGCTGGTTGGATTCTGAGAGCATATTCAATGAATTTTTCCAGTTGTCCTGCTTGATGGTTAGAGAGCATTTTGTATTTCTGTTAAGGACGAGTTTTTGTGCCCATATGCTACAAATAACCCACACAATGTATGCAAACTTACCATATCATTTTCTTACCAAACTTAGGTTGTACAAATAACGACAACAAATATTTTTACGTCAACATTCTCCCCCTTTGTCATTTATTTGTCACAACTCTTAAAAAAAGATAGTGACATAACCAAAATATAAAGCATGCATATTTAGTAAAAAAGATAGTGAACAATAACAAAAGCACGCATTACTAACAGAGCAAAGTCCTGCAGAGAAGGATTAGTGTCTTTACAAATAAAGTAACCGGACCAAATAAATGAAATAGTGTGTGTACATCCAAGTACTCCTAAAACTAAGCTACTCTCCCCCTTTGTGACAAAAAATTGATGAATAAACTTCGGGGAGGTACCATCTATCAACTAAGCAAGAAGAAAATGAACTCCCCCTTCATCCTTGCATTATCTCTCATTTGGGACAAAATTGACAAACTAGCCCGCGGAAGACACTAAAGCAACATATCCCCCCCCCCTCTTTGTGATAAATGACTACACAAAGGAGGAAACACCAACAACTAACCAAAAACTCTAAACAAGGAAAGTCAAGAACAACTCATACTTTGCACAACCATCATATCAAAAGCTACAAACCCCACATCAGTAGTAAGAGCAACGGAAATATGAATACTATAAAAGAGTTGTAGCATGAGATAGTACCGAAGCAATAAGGGGGGGACACATATGAAACCTTGTACTTACACTCACTCCCCCTGAGTCAATCACTATCTCCAATAGATATCTGTCAAGTTGGGCACACAGACCCACACCGTATTAAACAATAATCATTGTAAAAACGGTGTCAACAAAAGTTGCGGTCACAGGTGATGTAGTTGCAGGTTGAGAAGTTGTTGGTAGTCTTAAGAGCAGTGGGCATATAGGGATGCAGGTGGGGCCCTAATCACCATTTCCCGCGAGGATCCACCCCGATGGGGCGCAGATTCCTTGCCAACTATCCCCTACGGGGCGGGAGATAAGGGGGATTTCACCCCCACCATGCAAGGCAGGGCAGGGCGGGGCAAGGCGGGGCGGGGTGGTATTACTCGTCACCCTGTGAGGATTCCCCGCCTCGCCTTAATATTGGGATTCCCTACGGGGATAATGTAACTAAGTTTATCAACTTTAAAATAATACAACTAATTTTATCAAGAAAAAACTAATATAACTTGAAATTTATATATAATAATGTAAGTATATTATTTAAAGTATTTGTATAGATTCAAAAGCTTTGAAAAAAGTGACTTAGAGTCGTGAAGAAAGATATTTTAATGATTAAATTTTGTATCTATAATTTATTTAATCTTTTTTTAGATATTATATCAAAAAATAGTGGGGGTGGGGAGTAGGGGTCAAAAATTCTCCCATGGGGAATTTTAAGCGGGGAATCCCCACCCCGCTAAAAGTGGGTATGGGGGTGGGGATTGTATTCCCCGCCCCACCTGCATCCCTATGGCCATAGGAGCTATGGACACAGGCTGAGGGTTTGTCCCCACAAAGTCGATAGAGCAATTGTGAAGGATTTCATCGTCGTCTTCATTTTTTGTCGAACTTAACAACATGTTCCCTGTCATTCAACACAACAAAAACTTGTTGCAAAAAAAAAGAAAAGGAAATGACTGAGATTTAACATTGTACTTTCCATAGTTCATATGGTATCGTCTTAATGTGTACGGCCCCTTGACAAGTTTAAGCAAAAACAAAAGGAGAAGATCGAACTAGCGTTCGTCTTCGTCTATCTCAAGATTGGTTTTCGGTCTCCAAAGAAAGGACGAAGAACCAAATCTGATTACATGAATTTATAAAAAAAACATACAATACATTTTGAAATTCTTTCCATGTATGTTTTCAATCATACGGTTGGCAAATATCTTCTTTCCTTTTATTCTTCGATCAAGCTCATCTTGCAAGGAAAAAATGTCAGAGAATATCTCTTGTGAGTTGTTGGAGATATCTTTACTTGTTGGATCCAGAGAGCATATTCAATGAATTTGTCCAGTTGTCCTTGATTGTTAGAGAGCATTTTGTATTTTTTTCAAGGACGAGTTTTTGTGCCACAGGCAAAGAACTAGCAAAGCAGTTATGCAAATAATGACAACAAATATTTTTACCTTAACACGTATCATAAGTTAGAACTATTAAAACGTTACAGTCTATGAGGACTAGATATCCTTTAGACTCCTGTGAACAAACTCGACAAGAAAAATAAAATGGTTGATAAAGGTCTGCCCACCTTCCTTAGCCAGTCAGAAGAATGATTCATTGACCAGTTTACGCCTTACGGTTGCTTATCCATTGGTTGCCCAAAACTTTACATGACACCAAAGGATGTTACCATGGGGAACGTTGAAGTGCGAGGGAGATTTCCAACAGTTGCCTCGATCCTAATCACCACTCAGTGGTGGTTTTTTCAGACCTTTTCTCGACAATTCCATCTACGGTGCGAAGATCAAGCCACACTAGTCGGCCTCTAGATAAATTGAAGCATTTCAATTTGAAACGTGATCTCAAGGTGAAGAGCAGCTCGGGGAACACAAAAAAGAGTAATAAAACACCTTTAAAGTCCGAACTGATTGATGTCCAACAACTTTTGGAAAATGGAGAGCAATCTTGATGCTGCAACAAGTAGTCGAAATTGAGTTGTTAGAGGCTATTGAATTTTCTATTCGCATTTGAATTGGTTTAATATTGTTTGGGTTTCTTTTCCGAGATTGTATTCGTAATTTGAGCTGGTAAGCTCCATTTTAATAAAAGAAAAAAAGAGTTCTCTAGTATTAAATCAAGCAGTGGAAGAGTTTTAATGTTTGATCGATGTAGCCGACCCAGATTAATTTGGGATCAAGGCTTCATTGTTGTTGTTGTTGTTGCTGACATTGCTGTTAAAATGTTAGCAACAACAACAACAATAACAACAACATTGTCTTAGTCCCAAATTAATTGTGGTTTGCTAGTTGCTGACATTGCTGTTAAAAACCCATTTGTCTTTTGTAAGAAGTTGGGAATCTTATTTCACTCGATAAAGGAATACCCTTCCTATGTTTGTAGATCCTCTTTGACGCAACAGAGATCTTCCAAACTAATTATTCGACACGACGAATAATGCAATTCAGGGCGTAAGAACTTAATCAAAGTTCGAATTTATTCAATAATCAAAAACCGTCTACTTACAGCAAGAAGGGTGTTTTAAATAGCAAAACCCTAAAATTTGTCAAAAATAGCAAAAGTCCAAATTACCCTAAATTGAAAACTAAATGAAATAGAAAAGCTAATGTCACAAACGGCGTAAAAAACGGAAACTCCTACTTAAAGTTGTAATTAAAGTAAAACTTACTAAAAATAGAAAAATTGTTAATTCGGAGGCCTAAACGAAGGAATTTGGCCAAAAACTGGCGTATTCATGCCGTTAGTTGTGAGTATTGATCAGTACGTCGTTTCCAATAAAACTATGTTTTTAGAACTGTTGAATTCCGTAGTCGAACCATCCAAAAGTCAACCAAAATTATTTTTGGTCAAATTTTTTTCAAAAAAAGTGTTTGACACTTCTTGGACTGCATCATTCTCCCCAGGGTGGACATGATTCGCCCTCGAATTTTCATCCTCGAATTTTCATCCTCGAATTTTCATCCTCTGATGCATCTCCGATAAAAGGAATTAAATGCTTAACATTGAACACATCAGTTGTACGAATATGACTCGGTAACTTTAATCGGTAGGCATTATGATTTATCTTCTCAACAATTTCAACAGGGCAAATCTTAACACTTTTCTTGGAAAAAGTTTGGCCAAAAATAATTTTGTTTGACTTTTGGAGGGTTCGACTACGAAATTTGGCAGTTCTGAAGACCTAGTTTTATTGAAAATGATGTGCTGATCAATACGCACAACTAATGATGTGACTACGAAGTTTTTTGGCGAAATTCCTTCGTTTAGGCCTCCGAATTAGCAATTTTTCTATTTTTAGTAATTTTTACTTTGATTAGAACTTTAAGTAGGAGTTTCTATTTTTTATGCTGTTTGTGACATTAGCTTTTCTATTTCGCTTAGTTTTCAATTTAGTGTAATTTGGACTTTTACTATTTTTGGCAAATATTAGGGTTTTGCTATTTAAAGCACCCTTGCTGTAATTAAACTGTTTTTTATTATTGAATAAATTTAAACTTTGATTAAGTTCTTGTGCCTTGAATTGCATTATTCGTCGTGTCGAATAATCAGTTTGGAAGATCTCCGCTGCGTCAGATTGGTATCAGAGCCTTCATCAACCATGATTTAGAGATAATCATGGCGCGGAAGAAGAATTAGAACCAATAACAAGTCGAAGATATTTATCATCAACACAATCTTGCCTGCAACGAGCAGCGTTTCGCTCAAATTTTTGCGTCGCAAGTGCAATTGCAGGCGCAATTGAATGAATTGTCTGTTATTATGACTATTACGAGAGTGTTGTTGAGGGTTCGGGTTGGAAACGACCATATTCGAAACTGTCGAAGAGAACATATTGTTTTTGAAGAAAAAAACAGATTTCTCTTTTGATGGGAAAGGTGAATTTGAAGACGAGGAAATTTATGTCAACTTTGACGAGCCGCCAAAGTTTGATGTCGGTGAAGAAGGCTTCATTGAAGACAGAGTGGTCTTTGGAGATGATGGTTATGTTATCGAAGTTATTCCGCAATCTACAAATCCCCGAGTACTTAAGACAGTGGTTAATGATGGTGTCGCTGACAGCTATCATTTTCAAAAAGGCGTGGAGACAAAAGTGAAGTTCGCGAGGACCAAACACTTTTGTTCATTAACTGACGACATGGATGAAGAGTTAGTAGTGGACACTCTTCAAGACTTTAACGGTGGTGTGTTTGTTGATAACTTCAATTTTAAGGTCAAATTAGTTTTGGACAATGTTGTCCTAGGTCGAAAGACGCGAGAGGGTACAAAAATTCGAGGACGAATTTTTTCTAACTGGGGGAGAATGATGAGGCCAAGGATATGAAGATGACGTGGAGGTCATCGGGTCACATTGTCGCGTCGAGCAGGGGTGTGTGCATGCAACAGGAAACGCGGGGCTATTGTTGTATTTTATTTAATTATTAATAGTTCGTTATTTGAGTTATTATAGTTTAGGTAAGGTTATTTAGAATTTTTTAGTTTAACTAATTGCTATAATTAGCTAGGATTAGAGTGCATTTAGAAGTTCACACAAATCGGAAATTTTGTTTTAAGCAATGCGTTAGTTTTTTCTTTTGTTTAGGCTAGGTGTGGGTATAATCACATTAAATTCAGAGTTTCTATTATTTTAGTTATAATTAAATTGGGATATTTCTTTAAAGGGTTCCTATATAAGTCTTGCCAACGATTTGTAAAGGATTGATTATTGATTTTTAATAAAGAATTGAATTCTTTTTCTTGAGAATTTGGTGTTAATTCTCTCTAGCCCTAGGTTGTTTGCTCGTGGTGTTCGAACATCTAATTTAGAAGATCTCCGATGCGTCATTCTTCAAGGTTATTATCTCCTCAATCTAATGTATGACTGAATTCAATTATCTGGTCGCAGGATGTATGTGTTCCTCTTTCACAGCTTGCAGAACTTATATCAAGATGCAAAGAAGTGCTTGACGCATCTCCCTTGGTGTGGTATGTTGGCTTATGAATGCGGAATTGCTACCAAGTTAAATGTTAGGTTAGGAATTTGCGGTTGGAATCCTCTCCCTCAATGCTTACCATGTCTTCCTTTTCATGTCATTTCCTCTCAAATAGTACGGTTATTGCTCATGCTGGGGATGGAAATTTCCACACTTTAATCCTATTTGACCCTAACCAAGAGGATCAAAGACAGGAAGCAGAGAGGCTGAATCACTTTATAGTCCATGCTGCCTTATCTCTAGACGGTACTTGGACCTTATTTTTAATTGCATCTTCTTTTTTCTTTCAACGAGTCATGGGTTTTTGGCTTTTGGTTGCTTTGGAGAATATTTTTTATTGCTTCTGTTACATCACTATTATAATATTATTGTCCTATTTAGTTTTCATCATTATTGTTGTTTGCGTGGTTCAGTAATTTCTATTACTGTCTTTCTCTACATCTCCTTTTGTGGGAAATATTGTGAAGGTAGTTCTGCATTTTATTTATTTTTCCTTTCATATGCAGACATTGTATATGGTCCCTCTTTTTCTTCCAAATCTTCTCTCAATCTGATGTTAGTGTATCAAACTGGCGTTCAATTTCTATATTTAATTTGCAAATTGTTTAACTGTTTCGTTTTTGTTTGATTCTCAAATTATTTATTATGTTTATCCCTGTTAGTTTTGGTAAATTTGCGTCTAGAACATGAAAAAAAAAATTGCATCTTGAAGTCTTGTTCTAGAATCATGAACTGCCAAGTCAATTTATTCTTTTTCTTTTTCTTGAGATTCTACTGTAGTTCCTTGGCACACATCTGACCTTTATGCAATCTTGAGTTGTATCTTCTATGGAATATGCTGTGACATTCGTTAGTAGTTCTGGTTGATGATCTATTGTTAATTTTTGTACTAATTAAACAGGAACTTGTACTGGAGAACATGGTGTAGGAACTGGGAAAATGAAGGTAAGCCCTTATCCTAATACCATCACAAAGTAAAAAATGTTTTAGTATTTATGTTTTTTAATGCCTTGGAAGTTATTATGTTAAACTAGTAAGTTCATTTTTTTTCCTTTTCGTGCTAAACTGGTTGGTAATGAAGGCATTTATTTTGGGAGAGTGCCTTTGTAAACCAGCAACTCAGTAGTTGGCGTCCCTTTATCTTTGCATAGAGATATGCACGCACGCATTTTATGTACATCTAAGGGACACCGACAACTGCGTGCAGTGATAGCTTTCTTCTTGATTATTTCAATCTAAGTTGCCATTAGTTTTTTTTTTTTTTTTTGATAAGAAAGAAATTACAACTTGCTCACTATGAGACTCGAACTCTCAAACTCTTACTTATATAACCCCATACTAAACTAGTGAGCCATACACTTGGTTGGTCGAAGTTACCCTTAAATTGGTAAACTCTATTTCGGAAAAAGTTTTACTGTTCCAGATGGTCTAACTGAACTTTGTGTGCTTGCAGTACCTTGAGAAAGAGCTAGGAATAGAGGCTCTGAGAACAATGAAGAAAATAAAAGGAGTTCTAGATCCAAACAACATCATGAATCCAGGAAAGCTCATTCCTCCTCATGTTTGCTTTTAATAAATCCTTGAGATCGCAAAAACATTTTACAATAATTTACCATCTTAAATTAGCTTTCATGTCACCATGTGTATTAGGGAACTAATTTAATTTATACAATAAAGGAAGAAACAGTTATTGATCAGTCCTTTGTGCAACTTGTTAATGTTCTGCTGGGAAATCTTTCTTTTTTCTTGCTTTTTTTTTATCTTTAATTTCTGAGATTTATCACTTATTATTGCATTAGAAGTATACTTTGTTCTGCAAGAGATATACTTTGGAAAGTTAGAACACTCATAGTAAAGGAATTGTTTACTAACCAATGGAAGTTGGTCCAAATGGTTGGGCGCTGGGTCCCTTGTGTATTGAGTTATTTGATTCGAGATGGGTCGCTTTTGCTAAGAGAGCTTTTATCCTTTTGTACGGTAATGTGGCTCGAGCCAGGATTAGTTAGGGCTCAATGTGCTTTCAAATACCGGGTGTGCAAACCCAAAAAAAAAAAAAAAGTTTAGTACGTATTAGTGGAGTCATCGTCATAGCTACTGAGAAAGGTTTACGTTTTTTTTTTTAGGATAAAGAGGAAGGTTTACTTATAATAGTATGCAAATGAACTTTCTTTCCAAATGTCTTCCCACCAATTTCTCCAAACTTGGATTTTTGTTGTTGTCAGTTCTTCTAGTGTTTATTCAACTAGCAATTTTGTACCATAGCCACCCATTATAAAAATGTCAATATCATCACTTTAGATCAATCTCAAGCTATAGAATGTGTTGAATCCAAGCAAAAAGGCACATCACTAGATACAAAATTCAACCATTTATACCATAATGGAGAGACCACTTGAAATAACACCTAATTAGTTTTAACTGTTCCATTGTTTTTCCTTTCTTAAAGCGATTTTAAAGGCCTAAACACTTCCTTCCTCCCCACATCAACACCATGTCCTCCACCACTCCCTACGTAGTTGATGACTGTCGTGGCGTCCTCCAAGTCTACAACGATGGCTCCATCACCCGCTTGCCCAATCCGAGCTTCAACGTCCCTATCCAAGATGACGGCTCAGTAGTCTGGAAAGACGCCCTCTTCGATGCTGTCAACAACCTCCACCTCCGCCTCTACAAACCTTCCAACGCCACCACCAAGCTCCCAATCTTCTACTACATCCACGGCGGCGGTTTCTGCATTGGCTCGAGGAGTTGGCCCAACTGCCAAAACTACTGCCTCCGCCTTGCCGCTCACCTCCATGCAATTGTCATAGCTCCGGACTATCGTCTAGCACCGGAGAACCGGCTGCCGGCGGCCATTGACGATGGCTTCTTGGCTGTCAAGTGGCTTCAGGATCAAGCGTTGTCAGGTTTGGACAATTGGCTTGCTGACGTGGCTGATTTTGATAGGGTATTTATATCTGGTGACTCAGCTGGTGGGAACATTGCGCACCATGTGATGGTCCAGTTAGGGGCCGGGTCGGCCGGATTGGATCCGGTTCGTGTACGTGGATACGTGCTTTTGGGGCCCTTTTTTGGCGGAACAGTTCGGACCAGATCCGAGGCTGAGGGTCCGTTGGACGCCTTCTTGAATTTACAGCTCATTGATAGGTACTATGATGTGGGTTTTTTTTTTTTGTGGCAATATGTAGTTTATTTATTTAATTTTTTTTATTACAATCTCATGAGTCACGAGAAGTAACCTCCACTCTTTACAGAGACAATTTTGTCTCAATTACTAACTTATCAAGCAATTTTAAGTTTATTGACATTTACTGAACAAATTTAATTGGTCATAGTATACTCATATAACCTAGGTGGATCCAAACAAACTCATAGAGCTTAGGTGAATCTAGTAGACACGACAAACCCGCATAACTACCAAAATCTATAATAGACTATGTTTTTATTAAGGCTATTGGTCTGTCTGCTTGTTCTATTGAATATGTTAAGCCATTGATTAAGTAAAAGATACATCCACGATATACTTTGTATAGGAAAATGATAAAATGACCTACTTTTAGCGCACACTTGAGACGTACACTTTGTCTTTTAATTCATTTATGGTATTTTGTTAGATGTAGGCCCACACCTTGGGAGACAAAAAATAGCTATAAATGGGCTAAAAGACAAAGTTTGCGCTTCAAGTGTGCGCCCAAAGTGTGTTAGATTATCATTTTCCTTTTGTATATATTGTGTTGTTCCCGAAAATAAGTGGGAGACTTAGTATGTTGTGTCTTGGTGAACTAATATCAGGTTTTGGAGGTTGTCTATACCAGTTGGGGAGACCACGGACCACCCATTGGTGAACCCGTTTGGGCCAAGAAGCCCAAGCCTTGAGACCATGGCCTTGGATCCAGTGTTGGTGGTTGTGAGCAGCAAAGATTTGTTGAAAGACAGGGCGAAGGATTACGCTGAGCGACTCAAGAGTTGGGGGAACAATAAAACAGAGTATTTGGAGTTTGAGGGGCAACATGGTTTCTTCACCATCTCTCCGGACTGTGAGGCTGCAATGGAGCTAATGCAAGCCATTAAACGCTTCATTTCTGATCATTCCTAGCTGTCTAATAATAGCTATATATGTACTAATAATGGCTTAATGGACTTGGAATTTGGCTTGCTTGATCGATCCGTGGACCTGATCCTAATTAATTTGAGATTGAAGTAATTGCCTTTTCTATCCGTTTCCTTGCAAGTTAAATTGATGGATGAATTGATATTAAGAAAAAGACGGCGAAAGAAACTAATGTGATATATATTATCTTTCTTCGATAAGTGACTCCAATATGAGTTGAATCTAGGACCTTCCTCAGCGCGTCTTGCTTTTTAGCAAATGATGTCTCGTTCATCTCATCAGGGATCAAGGCTTTGACAATGAGATATAATAGAATAATTAATGTTTTGTACATTAAAATTATATATTTATTTTGGTTCTACTCAATCATCATGGCCCCAAGAGAACTTAAGCAAATGTTTCAGCTCATTACTTCTGCCTCAATTAAGCTATGGTGCTGATCTCTTTATCATTGTATTACTCCATGGGGCAATATTGATCTATTTCAATTATTATTTTATTTTTGTGTGATACTGTAATGTCTATCATTACTTTTGACTATTCCATGCATGGAACATACTCCACCCTACAAGCTAAGAGATATTCCTCGAGAAATTAGGAGATTTGAAATTGAGACCTCGCATAGGCCTTATTAAATAACTAATAGATCTCAACTACTATACCAATATAATTAATGGTTGCTCATGACTACTTAAACTAGTGATTCAACCCTCAAGTCTTTAAATGAAGTAGAGGTTGTAGTTTTGAATCCCACAACTGGAGTCGCTTTAATTAATTTGTAGTGATAGAGTAGATCATTAATTATCCCTTTGTACCTTCCTCGAGTTTGGACTCATCAAGGCTTAATGGGCGCCTTTTAAATAGGGAGTTGCTACGTTGAGTGCGACTCATATCTTAAAGTGTATCCTGCAGTCTCCACCCAATTGATGCTCCTTAGTAGATGTCTAAAGTGAATCATTTTTCCTTTAAATATCGGGTGATTCAAAAGAAAAAAGAAGGAATTGTTTAATTAGTAATAGTGGAGTCATTGTCATTCGTGAAAGGTTTTCTAATTTAGTATGACTCCCACCGATTTCGACTGGCATATGCAAATTGCAAAGGGTAATACGAACACACCCCCAAGGTCCCAAACGTATATCGGTTTTTCTCGCATTTCCCAATGCGGCACTCCCCATGCAAAACCCACGTGTAGTTTTAGTTTTTTTTTTTTTTTTTTCCAAACTCCCGCCAATTCTGACTTGGTTTTAGGTAATTGTTATCAGTGCTTTAACAATTTTGTACTATATATAGCCACTTACCCATTATAAAATGTAATATGATCATTACCTTAATTAGAATTCAGGTCAATGTCAAACTATAGAATGAGTTGATCCCAAACAAGTCTAAGGCCAAGAAAACACATCACTAGATACAAAATTACCAAACCATAAAGAGAGGCTGCTTGAACTACCACCTAACTATATTATGCTCATCAAGCCTATCTATATATACGTACGTACATGCACCTTCAAAATTAAAAGACACAAGCCACCTCTGTTTAACTCTTCCCTTGTTCTCTCTCAATATATTTCATTTGCTTCCTTTCTTAACACAACCTTTAAAGCTCATATATACACTTCCTCCCTTCCTCTCTATACATACTACCTCCACCATGTCCTCAACAGTACCGGCTCCCCACGTAGTCGAGGACGTCAACGGCGTCCTCCAACTCTATAGCGACGGTTCCATCACTCGCTCACCTGACCCCAGCTTCACCGTTCCTATCCACGATGACGGCTCTGTCATTTGGAAAGACGTCCTGTTCAACGCTGCCCACGACCTCAAACTCCGACTCTACAAACCTATTACCACCACCACCAAGCTCCCAATCTTTTACTACATCCACGGTGGTGGTTTCTGCATTGGCTCTCGCACTTGGCCTACCTGCCAAAACTACTGCCTTCGCGTTGCATCCCGCCTTAATGTCATTGTCGTATCTCCGGACTATCGTCTAGCGCCGGAGAACCGGCTTCCGGCGGCCATTGACGACGGCTTCTTGGCTGTCAAGTGGCTTCAAGACCAAGCGTTGCTAGGTTCGGACAATTGGCTTGCTGACGTGGCTGATTTTGATAGGGTGTTTATATCTGGTGACTCCGCTGGTGGTAACATTGCGCACCATTTGATGGTCCGATTAGGGGCTGGGTCGCCCCAGTTGAATCCGGTTCGGGTTCGTGGCTACGTCCATTTGGGTGCATTTTTTGGTGGGATGGTTCGTACCAAATCCGAGGTCGAGGGTCCGTTAGACGCCTTTTTGAATTTAGAGCTCATAGACAGGTATATACTTCTATATACATAAATACATACATACATACATATATATATATATATATATATATATATATTCTAAAGGAAAATACTTTGGTATCCCGGCTAGGATACACACTCATTAGTCACCCTTGATTATTCTAAGTGCGCACTTATCTCAAAGTGATGTCTCATCTATCTCACTGTTCTCACATGAGATGTTATGATAAGTTTGAAAATTCTATTAGAAAGTCTAGAATGCATAAAAAAACTATTACGAGTTCTTGTTAAACCTTTTTATCCACAACTTAAAAATTCTCATTAAACCTTTTTTTAAGTGAATCATATATAATTGTCTTCAAATTATTGTCTAACAAAATACAAATAGTTTATATGACATCTCTATATCTATATTTTTTTTATACAAACGTGACTTTATTTTATTATAGCCAATATATACAATTAATATTAAGTTTTACTATATATTAACAGGTTTTGGAGGCTGTCAATACCAGTTGGGGAGACCACGGACCATCCAGTAGTGAACCCATTTGGGTCTAAGAGCCCAAGCCTTGAGACGATGGCCTTGGACCCAGTCTTGGTTGTTATGGGCAGCAAAGATTTGTTGAAAGACAGGGCAAAGGACTACGCTGAAAGGCTCAAGAGTTGGGGACACAGTAAAACTAAGTACTTGGAATTTGAGGCGCAACAACATGGCTTCTTCACAATCTTCCCAGACAATGAGGCTTCTATAGAGCTCATGCAAGCCATTAAACGCTTCATTTCTGATCATTCCTAATTAACTGTCTAATAATAGCTTTTAGAGCTTGATTTATGTAGCCGATCCTAATTACTTTTAGATCAACGGTGTGTTCGGTAACTCTATTTTTTAATTTTTTTGGCTTTAGCGAAAGTCGAACCTATGACTTTCCTAAACCTTGTCTTTTAATAAATGTTGTTTTGTCCATGTCACTAGAAATGTTCGGTTTGTAGTGCTTTTCTTTTTCAAATAAACCTTATATTTTATTCAACAAAAATATTAAATACCAAATACATGCATTTCTTTTTATAAAATTCCGTTTCAATAAGACTCGAGTCAATTAGAAGTATGAATTAGAGTTACCAAACATTAACACCTATTTATTTAAATCACTTTTTCAATAAGACTTATCATCCAGTTTGGTTTAACTTTTGCTTTTAACTTATGCTGTGATGACACGGATGAGTGATGATGAAAAGCAAAAAACATGTAAAAAGATGCTTTTGAGAATCACATTTACTATGATAGTTTTAGGTAGTTGTTTATTGAGTGCCACATCAGCAATAAGTAAGAGTATAAGCTGAACCAAACAAGGCCCTGTTTTGAAATAGAATTATGAAACTCTAAAAAAAATAGCAAGCTAATTTTAACATGGTTTTTTTTTTTTTTTTTTTCTTCTTTATTACTTGGCCACCAAATTAATTAAAATATTATAACCTTTCACAACTTTTGTTATTATAACCTAACCTTTTGAAATTCGTTATTATATTCTAACCTTTATAGATTATTTAATTTGTATCCTAAACTATTTTTGAACTCTAAACTTGATTGATTCGACACTTAAATAATGAATTTAAATCATATAATTATTTTAGAAATAAATCGTGCTATCTAGTCATGGCCGCCAAACTCTAAATCCTTTTTTTTTTCTCTTTTGATTTCCTTTGTGATTATTGTGTGAACCACCGCCGATCAGACCGTCGATCTTCTATTTGATCGTCAGTGGTTCTAGTAAGAGTGTTTACTACGTACATCTTCTTCAATAAAACACAAATCTATTTAGATATGAAAGTTCCATTCGTGCAACGTTTGTCAGATTCATCATTGGTGTCATCACTTGCTCCCCCTCCATGCGTGAATCTATCATTATTTAAGTCCATCTCCACTTCTATTGCTCTTGCGTGGATATGTGCTTACAGTTGTTGGTTTGATAGTTTTATTAGGTTATCTTTTTCAATAAGTATTTGTTTTCCAATATTGGAAGTTTGTGTTTGTCTTCCCTTGTTGGAAGGTTTATTTTTCGTTTTGATCTTAGTATGTCTGTGTATTGTTGTGTTCTAGACGTTTGTTAAGAGAACAATCACTGATTGTCAAATTGTTCCATTGTTACAGTCGCAATTTCTCAAAATCAACTCTATGGTAGTTGAATGTTCTGATGAATAATTAGGATTAGTGAATCAATTAATGTGTTTTTATCAAGGTAATTGATTCTATGTCTCATCTTGTTCTACCGAATGTATTGAACCACATCATTAATGAAATTTCTATTTTGCTTAAAAAAATAATTATTTTAATAATTATGTGATGATGTGGTTTTTAAACTCATAATTAAGGTATCATCTCTTCAAATTTTAAGTTGAAAACTAAATTGAGATACAAATTTTATCATCTGCAAAGGTGATGATATAATAACAAATTTCGAAAAAGGTTAAGATATAATAACAAAAGTTATAACAGGTTAGAATATTTTAACCAATTAAACCTTAGTACTTGTGTAGTATTCTGTGTCAAGTCTGAACTAACTACTTAACGCTCATGCATTATTGGGCCATAGAAGGACCGAGGCCTCTTCAACCATATCTGCTTCACCTTCAAGACTCAAACTCGAGATATTTTGCTTAAAGTTTAAAGGGAACCAAGTCCTTTATTACTTGAACCAAACAAGATGTTTGTTACTTTTTTTTTCATAGGATTAACATTCCAACCTCCGTGGATGAAATGGTATTTGACAGTTTGGGCTTCAACAAACACAAAACATTCCAAGCTCGTATATTGGATTGGATTGTAAAGTACTAGCAATTTACCCACTTACCGGACTTCGGACCATATTTTATTGTCTTTCTCTAATCCATGGATCCAGGCCCATCCAGCCCATATAAATACAACATATAAACACATCAGTACGAATCTCAAGGAGAATCAACCGTCATCCAAAAAACCCTAACTCCGCTCCCTCTCCCAACCCTTCAAAAACCCTAACCACGCTTCCATCCTCCCCATTATATAAACACAAACGCTCCCAATCTCACCTCGCAACAGCGCCTTCGTTTTGAGGAAATTACGGTTTGTTTTCGCCTCTCCAATGTCTTTTCTCGATTTCTTGTTCGAATTAGGGTTGTTGGTGTTCTGCAATTTGATGAAATTAGCGTTAGGGTTTTGTGTGCGATGTGGTATGATGAAAGAAATCATTCGGATTCCCACTGATTCAATGCTCGAATGTGATTTCATACAACCAGCTACTTCTGACCCATCGTGCATTCTTCAACCCTAACAATTTAGGGTTTCAAGTTTGTGTTTTTAATGATTTCAAGATCTCTTTTTTTGTTGCTTTGTTTGCTTGATTTGGGTTCTGTGTTTGTTGGGATTTGTGTTTGATTGTTTTGATGGTCTGTGATGTGATGATGATATTTGCTACTCTTGATGGGGTTGTTGTTAAGCTCCTCATCTGATGAATGTATTCCACCAAGATCTCTGAGGCCATCTTTCAAAATTTCCTATTTTGATGATATGTTCATCTGATGAACGTCTATCCCATTTTTGTGATCCCATTTATGAATCCATGGATCTCATTTCATTTGAGAAGTTCATGTTTGGGATTAAAGTGCTTGGTGACCTTTTTGGGACACCCATAATGGACACCGTGGTTGTTGGTGTCCATTCAACTCACATCAATATCGATGCGGAAATCAATAGACACTAACAATCGAGTGTCCATTTTTAGTGTCACAAAACGGGTCGCCTAAGCTTTTTCCATTTGGTAATATGTTGGATATCTACTAAGTATTATTATCTTTTGATGTCCTAGCACAAAGATATATTAGAGTGTTCAATTGCTAAGCAGTACTAAATTGGATTTTTCTATAGGCTGTAGCTCACCTAGAACAATCAATGTTCTCGAAAAATCCTTATTGTTTGTACCTTGGTAATGGAACTTTCACAAAGCCCTAATTTTCTAATTAACAATTGTCGTTTGCGTTTTGTGGTTTCTTCTTGGTTGGTTGTGAAGTTGATTGTGTTTAGCATATAAGCCTAATATTGCAATTCTTTGGTGCCTTATGTGGCAAGGAATCTATCGTTAGGTGAGATGGAAATTCTTCCTTTAGCTCTGATGATCCTTTTTTTTGTAAATAGGGTTTTTCGGTGACAAGGTAGAGATATATTTTTGAATCTCTTGGTGTTCCATGATTCTGTTTTTGATTTTCTGAAAATGGAATTAGGGTTTTGTATGTGATGTGGGATGATGAGAGAAATCAGACGGATTCCCAATGATTCCAAGCTTGGATATGATATTATATAACCAGCTACTTCTGACCCATCATACATTTCAATCCTACGGGAACTGTTAGAGTAACCCACTTTGAGCACTGACCTAGTCGGATGTCTCGCATCTTGTGGCGAAATGCACGTCATCAAACTTGGTCAGTGTCTAAAGTGGGTTACTTTTGCATTTTCCTAATCCTAATTTCCGAAGATTTGAGAGATTGAGATTATTTTTCTTTGGGTTTCAAGTTTTTTGTTTGATTTGGGTGTTGTTTTTTGTGGTTATGTATTTGTGATGGATGGCTAGTGATGTGAGGATAATATTTGCTACTCTTGATGGGTGTTAAGCTCCTCATCTTTCAAGTACTTCGATTCGCTATCTTATTTGTGCAAATAAATTATAATTAATTTGATTTTTTTTTGAAATTAAAACAGTTTGAAAATTAGGGACTGTTTTGTACAATGTTGAAACTCATGATAATACATAAAAGTACTATAATTACAAAACGGATAATAAAACTTTTCAACAAAGAGAAGACCTAAAACTTTTCAATAAGAAGTCCAAAAAACTTTTTAACAAGGAGAAGAAAAATAAAAACTTTAAATTAGGGATGAAAACTAATTGTAAAGTAAAAATTAAAGATAAATTAATTTAGCGCGTCGTGCAAATTCATATAATATCGTTGATGAAGATGCATCGCAACAAAGATAGACTAATGTCTACAAATCTTATTAGATTAGTTGTTTATTGAATGAAAAAAGAACAAAAGAGATTTGATTGGAATCATCGTCGAGACGGTGGTTCAAGAACAAAAAATTATAAAAGTAAATAAAAAAAAAAAATTTTAGGATTTTGAAGAGGAGAGGCTATGCACTATTGATGGAAAATGACTAAATGCGTGCAAAAGGACACTAGATTTTAACTAGTTTGAGAACCAAATAAAGAGAATCTGTAAGGAAAATGATAATTTAACACACTTTGAGCGTGTATTTTGTCTTTTAGCTTATTTATGGTGTTTTGTTAAATGTAGGGTTCACACCTAGGGAGATAGGAAATAGTCATAAATAGGTTAAAAGACAAAATTTGCGTTCAAAATGTGTTAGAATATCATTTTCCTTGTTTTCATAACTTGTCGGGGATTGCAATTTGGTACATGGACACGTCGGATATGTGCCTGGGATCCATCTTTAGACTATCTTATCTCTATGTTACAAAAAGACATAGTGGGTAGTTAACCTAGGTGTGTCAATTTTTTTATCTTTTAGCAAAATAATAAATACAACTTGGACATCACTTTTTAAAATTATGTTAGAGAAAATTATATTACATGGAATTTATATTGATTTTATTTATTAAAAAAAGCTAAAATAATTTTTAAAAACTCAATAAATTTGGATATTTGAACAATTTGAATTTAAAGTCAATTGGGTCAGGGCAAGACCATTTGTTCGAATTTAAAATCAAGTCGGATCTGGATAAAGCAAATGCTCGTTTATATCACGTGCAATCTAAACTCGGTCTCGAAAAATGTGTAGTTTAACCTAGGTATGTCAATTTTTTTTATCTTTTAACAAAATAATAAATAGAACTTGGATATCACTTTTTAAAATTATGTTAGAGAAAATTATATTACGAGAAATTTATAATGATTTTATTCATTAAAAAAGTTAAAATAATTTTTTAAAAACTCAACAAATTCGTACATTTGGACAATTCGAATTTAAAGTAAATCGAGTCAAGATGCATTTGTCCGAATTTAAAATTAGGCTAGGTCTGGACAAAGCAGATCTTGTTTATATCAAGGGCAATCTAAACCCGATCCTAAAAAATTGACACCCCTGGTTTAGCCATTTCTTTTGTATGTCGGAAGACTGTGAACCCAAAATTGAACGCATCATGCTGATGAGATTGGTTTTCTCAATTTAATACCAGACTCATTAAAGACTACTTGACAATTGCTTGGCTTTCTAGCACTGCACCAATCTGTATTGTTCTTTTTTGAGCCCCTTGGTACAATATCATCGGTTCTTTTCTCGTTTCCAATTTCCAAGTCTGCCATGAGGTGCAACTTATGCGCGGTAGTCTTCATTTATGGTATAATCTTCTGTTTACTATGCAATACAAATGTAACACTCTATCTCTGTGTGTGTGCTTGGATAAACACAACATGATCTCCACATACTTTGGACAACGACTTGTTGAGCATGAAATTACCATGTTACCCCTTTCATTCATTTGAAATTTGGGAAGACTATGGTGAAAACTGGAAAGTTAGTTGCAATAACAACTTAATTGGGTTGTACAAGTAAACTTGGGTCATATTTTGGGATGGCTATGGTGTTTACTCTTTTAATTGGATTTTATCTCATTCCGATGCTGTATATCAGGTTCGATCACCTTGACTAATATAACTACAAAATTAATGTGAGCTAAATCTCTCAATTTGACTTGTCTCTGATTAGAATACTATTTTCTTTAAAACTCTGATTGGAAGTTTTTGACATTTATCTAGACATCTCCCATAAAAAAATATAAGTTGTTTTAATTAAAACACACTAATTAAGATAGCTTAATTATTTCTACAAAAAAAAAAAAAAAAAGATAGCTTAATTATGAAGGCAATTCACATGTTTGTCTTTTGACAGGAATTGAATATTTATATCTCTTTCAATTTATTTAAAGAGGAATTTTGTCAAAATGATTTATAATTTTTTGGTGGAACAATAAATTTCAGCAAAGCAACAAAAATTGTCAGTTTCAGAGTAGGGTCCTACTAAGGTGTCCAAACACCGCACTAGTAGCATTGATATGTTGTATACACACCATGATGCAAAAAGCAATAGACACCATCGCACTTCACTTGTTTTTTCCACATTTTTGTTTGAATTTGTGAAACAATAATAAAAACAATAAAACAACAAAACAGGAGCGCACGACGGTTTTATTGGACTGTCCGTGCAACCATAGCCAGTCAAATTCCTCTGTCACATCAAATACAAACCCATTATTAAAAATAATAAAAAATAATCAATTTTTAGAACAAAATTAATTATTATTTTCATTTATTCAAAGAAAATAAAAAAAAATAAAATGAATTAATTAATTTAAGAAAAGAAGAAGGAACAAACGGATATACAAGGAAGGAAAAGAGTAGCGATCGATCGACCACAATCAAATCTAGGGTTTCAAAACTCCACCTCTCTTCCCGCCTCTTCCTCAATCTCGTCAATCCGATCGCTCCGACCTCCCCAGATCCCTCGCCGCCTCGTCCAGACCTCCATTTCGATCCCTCTTTCGCCTTTTCTCGCTCTGAATTCGACGAATTCTTCCCAGGTAGGCGCCCCCTCGTCAATCTTTTCAATTCTCGCTCTCACTGTTGATTCATTTGTTGGTTTTCGCTATTGTTGATCCAGGTTCGCCGTTTAATAGGCGGGAGAAGGTGAAAGTTTGGATCTTTTTTGGGTTTTCTGTTGTTTCTGTGTTGTTCTTTTGGGATTGGAGAGGTGGAGATGGCGACTGAGATTGTTATTGATGTGGGTTTTGATTGATTTTGGATTTGAGGGGAGAGATTTGAGGATTTGCTTGGATTATGGCTGGTGTGTGGATTTGATTGTGGAGTTTGGGAATGTTTTTAGGGTTGTTATTGTATGGAACCTGAAGTGTTGGCTATGCCTAACAATGGCTCGAAGAAATGCTGTAATTGTTCGTTGAGTAATGGCGGTACTTGGGACCGATCGGTGAAGAGGAAGTTTGAGCAGATAGGGAATGGGATGCAAGAAGTTATGCCGGCGGCCTTTGATTACGGGGCTGTTGCCCATGTGGAGATTGAGAATGAATGTAGGGCGTTGAGGGAAGCGCTGAGTAGCAGCCAACAGACCATACAGGAATTGTATACCGAGCTGGAGGAGGAGAGGAATGCGTCGTCATCGGCGGCCAATGAGGCCATGTCGATGATACTGAGGTTGCAGAGGGAGAAGGCTGAGGTACAGATGGAAGCGCGGCAGTTCAAGCGGTTTGCGGAGGAGAAAATGGCTCACGATCAGGAGGAGCTTCTTGGTTTGGAGGATCTGCTGTATAAGAGAGAACAAGCCATCCAAGCGCTTAATTTTGAGGTTCAGGCGTACAGACACAGAATGTTGAGTTTCGGGCTCACGGAGGCTGAATTGGAAGGTGACAAAGGGAGCTACAGTCGTAGTCAGAGCTTTGTCGAAAACTTTTATGCCCCAGATGAATTTCCACCGGCTGACTATCCTCCCTTGAAATGCAATGTAAATGAAAACCAAGGTCCTATAGATGTCGATGAAGATATTATTGATATTGAGAAATATGCTTTTGGTGAAACACCTCGAGCGAATTTTGGTGAAACTCCTCATACTCGGGAATATTTGCAGAATCTTGACTTCAGGCTCCACCAATTAGAGAAAACTTCCAAAAGCAATCAGATGGGCAGGAATTTTTCTGGGACCATGAATATTTCAGAAAAACCAGTAGTTGGTCAGTCGCCCAAGCGTACACATTTAAGGAAGTTCTCCACCGATAGTTCAAGTTCATTTTACGGACAGGCTAAAGAAATGGGTCCGGTTCCTGGTGTAGACAACCCAATGCCCAGTAACAGTTTTAAGAAGGAATTTTCTCACCCAACGGAATATTCTAATATGAAAAAAGTGGAAAATGCTTCAGAGCTTGGTGATGACATGAATGACAGAGTCTACACCATTGATTCAATCCATCATGGGGAACCAAAGAACATTATTACCGGTTCCAAAGCTGGTATTGAAGTATCTGAAGATTATCTTGACACCCCAATGGAGTCACTGAATCAAGCTGATGTTAGAGATCCAGATATTAAGAAGCTTTATACGAGGCTGCAAGCACTTGAAGCTGACAGGGAGTCAATGAGGCAGGCAATTATCTCAATGCGCACAGATAAAGCGCAGTTGGTTTTACTTAAGGAAATTGCCCAGCAGCTATGCAAAGAAGTGTCACCAGAAAGGAGGATGCCAGTGAAGAAACCTTCTATTGTTGGGGGTTTTTCAATCATGTCTGCGGTGAAGGTATTTTTTTCCAAATATGTTGAGATGGTGATATATTGTTTGCTATTGCATTTATTCCGGCTCGGTCATATTGATTCGTCCTTCACTTTGTTTATGCTGTTGTATTTTGTCTCTACTCTTTTGAACTGTGGAACAATGTTCTTTGCTTATTGATTTTCTATGTCAGCATCCCTTCTAGGCACTTGTTAAGTCGTTTAAGAGTCTTGTAGCATCTCATGATCCATATCCAATTCAGTTGAAGGTGTTGTTAATTTTTTCTGTAAACATGGCCTTATGATTAGAAATTGAAAATTTTCATCTTGCACTGCCTACTGAACTGCTCAAGTTAATTGCCAATTTTGGCTTTGGTGCCCTGGGCCTTTGCCACAACTTTTGTCCCTCATGTATTTCATGTATTTTCTGCATAACAAATTCTTCAGTAGTGCTTGTTTTTTAATGAGTCGCGCTATGTGCACCCCGGTATCCTCTCAGGGCACCTCGCCATTTTTAATTAAAACTAGTTTTATAACCAATTGACAAAATTGCTCCTCCCAACCCAATGATTTACATGCCCATTTAAATGCCCTCTCAGAGCACCCCACTCTCGAAACCATGATTTTTCTACCAAGTCAAGTCGATCTGTCACCGGTTGGAGATTCAACGTGTTTTAAGTGTTTTTTATGGTCTGATGGTTGAAGAAAATGAGTGGGAGGCAGACGTCGCACATGATAAGAGGTTAGCTTTCATGGTTTTGTGTTTTTATTTTCCATTTTCGAAAGCAAATCGCAAATGCGAATTTATCGGTCACATGGGACCGAGACATGTTGTAGTGTCTTGGTAACCTATAACCGATAACTACCAAAAGGTGTCGGTTACTGCCAACCGAGTCTAATCCCAAACGTAGTTTTTTTGGTTGGAAGTAACCGAGACATAGCTTAATGTCTCAGTAACATGTCATCGAGACCAAACCAATAGTCTCGGTGATATCGTCAATGGACGTCCGAGACCAAAAGACAGATCACGACTCTATGTAGCTGAACACTACGGGATTGAAGTTAAACACTCACCCAACTCTAAAAATATCAAATCTACCTTAAACGAGGAAAAAAAGGAGGGGATTTGGTATATTGAGGCCTTAATGGCGTGATGGGAGGGAGAAAGGAAGGTTTTTGTTCGATTTAGTGGTGGGGTACTCGTGCTTCAAACCAAAGGGCATTTTGGTAAAAGTCCTAGGGTGACCTGATAAATTGTTGAGGTGCCCTTATAGAATGCCGAGGTGCACATAGCGCGACTCTTTTTTATCCTGAAACAATTTTAAAGTGGTAAATTCACAAGTGACTGATGGTGTATGTCGTAGTTGCTTTAGGCATGCCATCAATTGCACTAAATTGAGCACAATGGAAAAGTTCGATTCATGTAGCCAACTCCAACTAATTTTTGGATTGAGGCTATGTTGTTGTATTAATTTAGGGTATCAACCACGTCAATTCCATGCAATCAATCTTACTGGCACCAAAATTTATAGAATAGCATTTTGAAAACCTAGAAAAAATAATTGGTATGACAGGCTTGTGCTGGTGGTGGTATTGCAACTTTATTTTATGTAATTCGAGTTTTTTGATTGGTCAAGTACCACTAGTTTGTCTCCTCTATGTATTTGTTTTGGGTACTCTATTTGGAAGTTTCTGATTTGGTCATTCTGCAGAGACTACTCCTATGGTTTTTTGTTATGAAACTTGTTTAAGTTTAATGTGTTATACTACTGGTGCAATGTACACCTATTCGACATGTGACTAACAATTTGATTCTATGTTTTTTTGCATCTCCTTGTAATGTTTTCATGAACTTGTTGGTACAAGATTTAACATTGCCTCACATCGTTCTTTCAGTGGATCGTGTCCTTCGTTTTCTGGAAAAAGAAAGCTCATCGAAGCAAGTGAGTATACGATTTCTGCTCTATAAGTTATCGGTCAGTGTAGTTATCTTGTTAGTTAGTCCTTTCGTAAATTTCCTGAATATTCAACCGACAATGTTCGATCGAAATGCAGGTACACGTTCGGCCTAACACCCAACAATGTGGGCTTATTGCTGCTCCTCGACAGGAGCAACCTTGCGAGACAATCGCGGTGTCTAACAAGGGCACAAACGCAAGCCAGAGTGACCCTTACATGAAGTAAACCACAGAACCCACGCTGTCTCTTGTGTTCCTGTAAAGAAAAACCCTAGGCACTTATTCTTTTGTGCATGTGCTGGGCCTTGGCTGTGAGTTTGATTGTTTGATGCTGTAATGTTCTTATATTTGTTTGTTCACGATTGAAAATATTGTCTTGGGTTTGATCACTTAGTGATGGATGAAGAACAGAATGGATTGCTCTTTTCATTGGCAGAAGCCACGCACAAGTGCATTTGTGAAGGTTTTTCCTTTGTAAATATATTACCAAATCAAACACACCATTTCTTCTATTCTTTCAATTATTAACCTCCACATTTGAAAAGGATTTACATCAATTTGATTTTGACTGATCACTTAGTGGAGCGCAATGATAGAGTTTGATTCATGCAGACTTCGTTGTTGATTTTGACTTAACCTTCTTGAGACAAATTCTTCAAACTTCTAGCATCGTTCATGCATTCAGATTATCTTCACACAATGAACAGATTGGTAAACAGGTCCATAAACAGTAACTACTAACAACCATCTTTCTGTATTTTCTGTATTCTTTTTAAGGCATGCCCTTTGATGACAGCCTCATAAATAGCTTTATCAGGGTGGAGGTCAAACGCAACCATTTCTGTAAACAGTTGGATTGCCAGGCTTAACACATGTTTCATCATTCATATCCTTCTGGTATGCCTGGATATGATTCTTCACCTGCATTGCCTCTTCAACATTGCCACCTTTGATAGCAGTTATCGTTAACCAATTGCAAAGTTCAAAATCAGGCTTCTGCCCTTTCTGTTTAATCAATTCCATTAGTCGTAAAGCTTCCGTTGCGTTACCCTTCATACAATGACCGTGAAGAACATTATTCAGCGTTTGAACATCGGCTTCCAATCCCCGACGGCGTATCTCATGTAAAAGTTTGTCTGCCATGTCCATTCTGCCTGCCAAGCAGACACCATCTATTAACGCACTATAATTCTCGATGTCGGGCATAAACCCCTTCGCAGCAATCAGATCCTTCAACTTGAAAGCTTCCCTTACTCTCCCACCCCTACACAAGCGACGAACAAGGTTATTATACAGATCGGTTTTTGGGTGATGCCCCCTTCGGACCATCTTCACAAATATCTTCAAGGCTTTAAGCCACCATCCATAATTGCAGAGAGACTCAACCAATTGTGCGTAAACGAACTTCTTATCGATCCAACCGACTCTCCTCATGTGATAGAACAGATTGTTACCAAGTTCAGGCCTTCCCAGCTTGCAAAGCTCTTTTATAAGCAGATTCACAGTATAACTATCAGGCTTGATCCCCAAATCCAACATTTCCTTGAACAGATTGCATATCATCACAACATCTCCTTTTTCGCAAAAACCTTTAATCAGGATATTGAAGCTATCAAGATCAGGCCTAAAACCTCTCTCTCTCATTATACCTGTAAGCTCCATTGCATCTTCCGTTCGCCCTTCAATGCACGCAAACTTCATCGCAATGTTAAAGGATCGAGTGTCCAATGCATCGATGTTTCGATCGAGCATCTGATAGAAAAGTTCCCTACCTAAATTCTTGTGTTTAGATTTCAAAAGGGCTCCTACAAGAACATTAAAAGATGCAGATGACATTTCGAATCCACGACTCCTCATCTCCTCTAACAACTCCAATGCTGTGTCTAATTTCTTCACTCTCACCCATTGTTGCATTACAAGTTCAAAATCTGAAGGGGTTACCTCAAGCCCAAGATCAATTTTTCTCTGCAGCAAATCATTCGCCTCATGAGCATGTTCAACGATGGCATCTTTCGTTAAAACCTTGAGCATAGCAGAATAGGATAGACTATCATGATCAAATTCATTGCTTCCGTCCAACCATTTGAAAAATCCAAAAGCTAAATCGGGTTTCTTAATCCGTTTAAGCACTTGTACTGCAATTGGAGGAGTGATTTCAGAAGCCGAAGCAGCACAAAGTCCGCCCAGCAATGAATCCCACTTGTCTGTCTTCTGAACAATAAAAACAATGCTCCTCACCAAAACATTGATAGGAACAGTTCTAAACTTTTCTTTATCATGAAAATTCTGCAAAGTAGACATGAATCTGCAACTCCATATGCTTAAATTACAAGGAATACTCAATGAAAACCTCAGATTGTGCATTCTAAAGGTCATAAATTCAGACACCACACAATAATCCGCCAATATCGAATTCGGCGATTTTGGGCAAGAATAAAAAACTCTTCTGTATCTGAACAAAGCATACATTTTTTTTGGTATATGAGGATAACCAGGCGAGCCTGACTATTCCCACAAGACGGGCAATAGCCTGAGTGTGCCCAGTGGCCTGGGCAATCTTACACAACGGAGAATCTTAACAAAGAATTCATGGATCAAACAAACCAAAATTGATGATTTGGACAGTTGGTAGACCTAGATTGAAACCTAAATCCAATTCCATAGCTCCAAAAATCCAACTTTTTGAATCAATCTTTCAGTTTTCCAACATTTTCAACTGCACATCAGTGATAATCACAAGGGATTTTGGCAATATAGCAAAGATTCATTTTTTTTTTGGCAAAACCCATGATTTTGACACTGAACATGTGAAATCTAGCATCAAATCTAGTTCAGGAGACATGAAATTCATTTAGGGCAGAAATGAAATCTAGGGTTTTGACGTATGGTTGATTGAGAAGAGATTGCGGAGATGAGAATAAATGGTGTAAAGATTGACGATTGGGTGGAAAGAGTTTGGGCTTACCTGGGTAGTTCTTCCCTTCTTGTGAACCCAGTATATCAAGAAAGGTGAAGGTTTGAGTTTTTGGGAGAATTTCTAATTGTGAGAAGTGATTAACATCTTCACTCACCAACTGCAATAACTAATTCATACTCCAACTAATTCATACTCGGACATTTTAGAGCCCATATCTAACTCATTTTTTTTATTCACTAAATTTAAACTCGAGACCTTACTTAAAAGGAAATACTCAATTTTTTCCATCCACAAGACCCAAATTTAAAATCTCGCAAACTTGAGATCATGTTTATAGGCAAAGAAAAATGATAATCTAACACATTTTAGACGTACACTTTGTTTTTTAACCTATTTATAGTGTGCCCGATTTTTAATCATTTACAAAATTCAAACTTGAGACATTAAAAATTTTGATATATCTTGATATCTTTTCAACATGTATACATGTATGTGTATGTTAATAAGATTCCAACCTTTCTGAGAATTTGCAATACAATTACAAGAGTTTATTGGATTATATGCAATGTTAAATTGATAATCAAATATTTGAACAAAAATTGTATTGAGATTGAGCATTCCCATAGATTGCATTATTTACACGTTCATGAAAACACTCAATTTCCCTTATGCGAGGTTTTAATTTAGAGTATCATCATACCCAAGGATGGGTTAGCGCAAGACATTACTTGTGGCAAATGACCCGGGTTCAAATCCCCTCTAGTGCCAGACATACCTTGGGGAGGGGGGTGAACTCCTTTCTTGGCAACCCCCTCTAACTAAAAAAAAATTTAGAGTATCACCATAGAGGCGTAGCAGTTTGACTAGACATCTAGGGGTTTCAATTTTGAGTACTATAAACAACGCAAACTGAGTAGGAAGGAGCTCAACGGTGCCTAAGCCTGAACTGATCTGCATGGATGGAGCCACATACCAATTGAATAAAATTAGAAACTAGCCTTAAAATATAAAAAAGAATGATAATAATGGAAAAACTAAAAAAACAAAAAACAGCACGCTTTGCTTTGGAGAAAAGATGGAAGCCTTGCCATGATCCCCAGTCTCAAATGATATCCACACTCCATAGTTTCCAGTTTCTCAAAGGCAAAAATCCTCTCTTCTTTGCATAGCAAGAGCTGATTTTCTCATCAAACCAACATCTGCGAAGGCCGGATTGAATGAGCATCCACCCTCGTAGAGTGATCACTCTTACAAGGAATCCAATGTGTGATTATGGAATTCTCGTCTGGGTCTAGCTCTAGCTCAACATGGCATTTGAATTCATTGATGGCGAGCTTGAGCTTTAGATTAGTGATACAACACTCTCTCTGAGCTGTTGACGGGTAGGCTTAAAAGGAGAACTTGAAAGCCCCCACCTTTGAATCTGTAACAGCATCCCAGAAACTTGATTTGTTCTGGCGAGCCTTCTCCTCCGCTTTAATAGTCAGCTGATCAATGGTACCCGGAAAAGAAGCTTCGATGGCATTCCTCAACTTGTCGTATAAGTTCACCCTATCCCTAGTTCCTGACACAAGCTCACTCGCATTTGGCCTCTTTAGAAAATCCAAGACATTCAACAAATTCCTCCTGCAAAATTGGAAACCATTTGGATCAATTACTGCAACTTGGAGAAGGAAAGGAGTTTTTCTTTTTTTTTCAATAAGCTCCGCCACTCAGCCCTGACTCCTAATTTAGGCTTGAGGCTTCGTTGTTGATGTTGTTGTTGCCCTTCACTAAGTCACTTAGTGTTTGAAACGAAAACTATTAACATTATTAAATCAACTATGTAAATTACACTACTTTTCTCAAGCATCTAGTAAGACGTTAAGTTGGTTGCACTACCAATGAAAATTGTTACAATGGTGATGATTTAGTGACTCAATGCTCTCACTTTTACAATGATGATGATCTAGTAAGACCCTAAATTACTTGAGATGCCCAAGAAACTTTTGCCTAATTGTCCTACAGAAACAGTAATGTTCTGGACAAATAAAGAAAGGCATAAAGCAATAACAATGACAAAACTGAACCTTGCCACTATTCTGTTCTTTAAAACTCGTACTGGGAGCTTTTTATACAGATTAAAACACTATGAATTAACTTCCTATCAATATACAATATGGAACTTAATAAATCTGTTACAACTCTATTCAAACACTTCTCTAGTCTAAACACTTTAAAACTCATTAAAAACTAAAAATGAAAAACCTTCTTTTTTTTTTTACCAAATGAAAAACCTTCTATAACAACAATTTATAAAACATAAAGTTCTAAGAATAAAAACAAACCTAAAATTAACTCATAAGAAAAAACCTACAAACAGGAAGTAAATGTGAGATACATAATCAAATCTATTTCCTACATGTCCTAATTCCTGAATACATCCTTTTTTGTATATGGCTTTGGGTCCATATGCCTAATGTATGGCCTGAAAGACTGCAGTAAGCACGAAGTGAGACCACATTCATCAAGAAGAAATAGAGAAACAGATTTTAGTTTAGAAACCAAAGAGGTAAGCCTACATGCATCCATATCTCAGCATACAACAATAACCAACAACAACAACAACATAGCCTCAATTTAGTTGGGGTCGGCTACACGGATTGAACTCTTCCATTGTGCTCAATTCAGTGTTTTTTTTTCAGAATTGCTTGATTTAGTGCTTTTTTTTTAAAAGAATTGGTCGATTTAAGCCGACCCCAATTAATTTGGGATTGAGGCTATGTTGTTGTTGTTGTAATTGGTCGATTTAGTGCCATCCATACCTCTTCTTAAGACAACTAAACTAGCACTAAAAGAGTGCATCTCAGTGTATGTAATAGGTAGTTATTAAATAGTTTTTTAATGGGTAGTTACTAGTTAGTGAAGTGGGTGCATGTATGTAGTGGTGTGAATGGGTCATGTTGAACAAGTCCGTACATGTGTAGCATTGCCTATAAATATGCATGTGTGATGGGTGTAAATATGCATTAATCAAGGAAGCAATGTAATCCATCAAAGAATTGTCAGTTCACTTGCTATTTTTTTATTTTAAAAAATTAACATGGTATCGGAGACAATGGTTTAATCTTGAGGTGTATTCGATTCGGAAAGGTGAGGCTAGTTTACAAAGAAGTGCTGCAAAAATAAATCGTGAAGAAGTGTTGCAAAGAAAGTGAAGAAAAAGGCGGTACCAAGAAGCTCCAACATGAGAGTGCGAGTGCTCCGACGCCATCAATGATGAATTGATTTTTGATCGCGTATAACACGATGAAGGTGGGGGTCGATGACCATCAAAGAAGATATGAGAGTGTGATGACATGGGCATCACATGAGGTTATTTGAAGACAAGTGCTCCAAGAAGGGTGATGACAAGCGCATCATCATCATGAAAACATGAGCTTCAGGAATTCAAGAAGTGAGAAGTGATGTGTTTCACAAGAAGTTTGAGACACTTTGCAAAATTCAAAGTTTGATGTAAATTTTAGAAATTTTGAATAAAGAGAGAATGTTGGAATATTATGATTCAAATTATAATTAAAGTTTAGTGAATAAGTGAGAATGTGTCCACATTAGAGTCGTATGTAATAGGTAGTTATTTAATGGGTAGTTACTAGTTAGTGAAGTGGGTGCATGTATGTAGTGGTGTGAATAGGTCATGTTGACCAAATCCAAAAATGTGTAGCATTGTCTATAAATTTGCATGTGTGTTGGGTGTAAACATGAATTAATCAAGGAAGCAATGTAATCCATCAAAGAATTGTCAGTTAGGGTTGCAAGTAGGGCAGGGTAGGGTAGGGCGGGGCGGGGATTGAAGTTACCGTCCCCGTCCCCGTCCTTGCAGGGCGCGGATCTATCCTCAAAAATTCCCCGAGGGGAGAACTTTACCATCCCATGCCTTGCCCCACGTGGATCTATGCAGGGCGGGAAATCTCTGCGGTGCCCCATCAATTTTTGTAAAAAATTCATTTTGATCTCCACTCCTCGTTCTTTTTGCCGCTAAACCATATTCTCAATTTTTATTTTATTTAGTAAACTATTTTTCTCAAATAATCTTGTTTTTTATATTGTTATGTTGATTGAGTTACAATTCTTCATACTTAATTAAATATAAAACATTCCTTATAAATTAATATGACAAATAAATTTCAATAATATTCTAACTATACTTTAATATATCTTTATGATACAATATATATAATAGAATTGGTTCAATGGTACAAGTTATGTTTTAGAGTTGGAAATCTTGAATTCCATTTCAAACAATTACAAAAGTTTTTAATAAAAAACTACATAAGCTTTTAGTAAAAAATTAAAAAAAGGGGAAATTTTATGTGGGGAGCGGGGCCGGAGGAGGGGAATCCCCACGGAGATCCTCGTTGGGTGCGGGGCGGGAATTCCCCGCAGGGCGAGAGCAATCCCCATCCCCGCCTTGCCCCATGCCCCACCCTGCAAGGGGCAAAACGCGGGGAATATTTGCCCCATCAAGGTAGGCCTCCGCGGGGTACGGGGTTTCCCCGCCCCACTTGCAACCATAATGTTAGTTCACTTGCTATTTTTATTTTTTATTTTTAAATCAAGTAGTGCAAAAATCGAAGTCAAATGTTGGACTTAAAAATGCTACTCCTGCAAAATTCTTAATATGGAGCATAAATCAAAATGAAAAGGCTAAAAGGTAGAAGGAGATAAGATGGTTTACCGGCTCAGCCAAATTAAAAAAATAAAAATAAAATAAAAAAAGCCCTAAAACAATTCATTAATAATTTAAACACAAGGTAAACAAACACTCGAAAGCAATTGTGATAATAAACATGCCTAAATTCTACTTGTTTTGTCAAGATATGATGCCCAAACCACTGATCATGAAATAGACACTCAAATTACTTCTAAGCTGTTGAGCATCTCAACAACTTGGAGTAGTGACTTAAGTAAAAATCACATCTTCAAACATGAAAGAGATATTTCCATTGAACCATCACAACAAAATGCTTGATTCTATTAGTAGCAAACAATAAAGCTCATGATTTATCTATTTATTCATTTAAAAAACATTCCCTCCAATGCAGGAAAACTTCATCAGTCCCACCACTTCATTAATTCAAAAACATGCGCACAAACAGTCAACCTATATTAAGCGCAGAACAACAACAACAACAACAACAACAACAATAGAGCCTCAGTCCCAAATTAATTGGGTATATTAAGCGCAGAAAGTGTAAAAAAATAGTACCTGCTGACATAATTTTGAGTGATGGCAATAGACTCCTCAAGATTGATAACAAGATGCCACCACCCATTCGGCACAAAAATAACCTCCCCAGCCTTGCACACACACTCCACAGGTCTCTTCTTCCACTCCTTAGTCGCTCCATAGAAATTCATGAACCACTCGATAATAGAAACTGGGCATGCCACCTCAGTGCCATCAGGGCTTGGATGGACACCAGGAGGCACCACATCAGGAGGAAACAACACCCATTTTTTCGAACCCTTGATCACAGCATTCCAAGCCGAAGTCGAATTCGGATCTATATGGAATGAAGAACCAGACCCCGCCGGCCCAATAATCACCCACCTGAAATCCGGCCTCTCACTCCCCAAAAGCGAAAACAAATCCTCTCTAAAATACTCAGGAACTTCATAATCAGACCCCAAAACAGGTACCTTTTCGACAAACTTTGGATCAAACAAGTACAATGGCCTCTCCTCCTTAACTGAATCCGAGTACCCGAAATAGTCCCCAAGCTTCATCTCCACAGGACCAACCGAAAACCCAACATCCCCACACACCCTCATCAAATAATCCCTATCCTTCCACTTATCCAAAGCACCCCACCTATCCAAACACCCTTCAAGCAACGCTGGCCTATTCAATTCCTCAAAATCCAACACAAACTCCTCTACAGAGATCCCTCTCCTCCTCTCTATATTATCCCTCTCAAGCCACTCAAACTTCATCTCCAAATTAGCACACAACCAACTCTGAAACAAATAATCAGAATAAAAGTCCCTAACTTTGAAACACCCAACACTACACAAATCAAAATCAGGACAAACAGCATTAACATAAGTAGATTTCCAATACCCATTAAACAAAAACCCCCCTTTGAAGTTCTCCAACACCAGATTCCTCCATAGAGGCTCATGGTTGCAGAACACATAGAATGCTTTGCTCACTGAAGCTACGACCCCCAAATCTTTGGCACCCAGAAGGGCAAAAAGGTCAAGAATTTGTTCATCAGAGAGGGTGCAGAGATTACCCAGACCTGGGTTTCTGGAGTTGAATGAGGAGGAGCTGAGGAAGAGGTTTCCTAGTGGTTGGACGCCATGGGTGTGTGAAGAAGCAGAGCTTTTGATGCTGAATCCTTCCTCCAATGCCTCTGATTGTGCTTGTGATTGGATTTTGTGAAAAAATTTGGGTTTTTTGATATGGGGTTTGGTTGTCTTCGATTTGTTCTTCTTGGTTTTGTTGTTGTTGTCGTGGATGAGCTGAGAGAGTAGACTTGTTTTGCGGCTTAGCATTCTGGGAACGTTGAACCTCTTCTTCTCTGTTGCGGAAGCTAAAAAGGGTCTTCTCGTGTATGGCTTTTGAAGAGCGTGTTTGAGTTGGGGTTTAAAAACTGTTTTTTTTTTCTTTTCTTTTTTTGGGTTTTTTTTTTGTACGCCATTTTATTAGTTGGGTCTACTACTTGGATTAAACTCAATACTGTTGGGTTTTAATAGATTGGTTTGAAAAAAATTTAAATACCAATATAACATAAGTTATCTTAAAATTGTCCATACTGTTTAAATTTTTTCAATTTCTATTTTGCTGAGTTTTCTTGTTAAAATATTTGCAAGTCAGCCTTGAATGTGTCCAAATAACCGTAATTGTTCTACCTTAATTTTCACAGAGATTTTTACTTCAATTTAAATTTTTAAAAAATTTATGAGTTTTATTTTAATAATTAATTTTAGAATCGAGACTATATTTGATGTCTTTATGAGTTTTTACAACAATTTTCAGCTTATTAAATTCTCAATAACTCACAAGGTTAGACAATCACGCCTAAAGCGCAATTGAAAACACATGTTCTACCACCAATGTGAAGTTTGGTGAAAGATTCCTAACTAAAACAACTCACAAGGGTGTGCAATGCATAATCACCCAACATCAATTGTCCAACGCTTAAACATCATATATAGGTGGTATATTTGTACACCATGTTACACAAATTTTCTCTCTTCATCGATGATAGAACACTCTCACTTGCCAATCACATTTTTATTTTTTTTACCTACCAATTAAGTGGCTCAATGGTAAGGTATGATATTTGAAAGTAAAAAGTCATGAGTTCAAATATTAAGGGACCCAAATGTTTCTTTCTTATAAAAAAATCCAAAAAATACATTTTTTTTAACTTAAGTGAAAATCGAACCATGATCTCTCCAGGTCTTGTCTTTTTTGGCAAGCGATGTCTTTACTATCTCACCTAAGAGACTTTGACTACATTTTTTTGGGTGGGGCTATTTGGACCCTTCATTTTGCTTATTTTACCCCGTTTTTGAATTTTCACTTCGTTTACCCAACCTTTTACTTAATTTACTCCAATTTTTTTTTCAAAATTCCAACAATACCTTTGCTCACCCCATACCCCATAACCCCTCAACCCAACACCCCTCAATCCTCTATATTTATCGGTTTTAGTCATTATAAAGCATTTGTACTAAATCACCAAGTGTTGTGGGAGTGTTTTTTCGTTGAAAAAGGTTGGATGTAGTCGCGATATGCCCTAGAAATGAAAAAGTATCACCCGTAGAATTTAGTCGCACATGGTTGACACCTATGAAGATGTGACAGCCAACTCTGACCACAACCTCTAAAGGGTAACGATCGGATTCTACCGACACCTCATTAGAGCTGTCAGCCGAATCCAACTGAGATTGTGAAGAAAACTCAGTTTTTGCGAATGACGAAAGGATCTAACCGAAACCTCCTAAGAGTTGTCGGCCCTGTGCGTTTGAACACCATGAACAATAAGGACGGACGATTTTTTTTTCAAAACTCCTAAAAAATACATGAAAATGACAAAATAATAGTGGGTTTTGCTCAGAATCGCTTGATATTTTTTATTCCATCAAAACTTTGTATTGTAAGATTTAAGCCTCAAATCGAAGTCTTAAACCCAACAACGAAACCACAAACAATACCAACTTAAAAAGGAAAAAAACCTAAAAAAAAACTACAAAATTAACACTAAATGAGATGAAGAATGCACATACGACGTTGAATCGATTGATGAGGTTTCGCTTGGATTTCATCAGATTTGAATTGTTAGTGAGAGTGCGGTTGGAGAAAGAGGTGACTAGGGTATGTGTGAGTGGGGTATGTATGAGTAAAAACCCATTATATGGAGGGGTAGTCGGGTCATTTGACAAGGGTGGGGCCCGAATAACGCACCTCTTTTTTAGGGTCAGGCTATTCGGACCCCACATTTTGCTTCTTTTACCCCGTTTTTTAATTTTTATTTCGTTTACCCCACCTTTTACTTAATTTACCCCAATTTTTTTTTAAATTCCAACAATACCCTTGCTTACCCATACGGGCATACCCCATCACCCTCAACCCAACACCCCCCTCAATCATCTATATTTTTCAGTTTTAGTCATTCTAGAGCACTTTGTATAAGATCACCAAGTGTTGTTGTAACGGCCCGAATTTAATTCGTTGTTATTTATGACATATTACAGACGTGGCGGATAGCTTAGACACTCGTGGGACCCGCATCTAGCCTAGAGCGCGCCTGTAGCTAGGTAAATAGTTATTTTGTGTATTAATTTGACTAATTTGCGATGTTTATGTTGAATTATAGTAAACGACATCGTGATGTGTGAATTTACATTTTCAATTGACGTGCGAGATTGTGTGTTAAGTATTCGCCTCGATATACGTGTCAACGCGAGTACTAAGTAGACTAAAAGGCAAAATGCTAGGTCGGAATATTAATACACAAATGGAAATGAATAGAAATGTACTAAATAATTAATAATAAATGTCACTTAATGATTTGGTGGATCGAATGTGCGTGACGGCGCAAGTCACGGTGCGGGTGTCGAGTATCGGAACTCCCGGAAATCAATTATTGGTTACAACTAAGGATAAGTCCAAAGGACTAAGTCACACATTGGAGTCACTTAAGTGAACTATTTGACCAAAGCTAAGCCATTGGGAGATGCCTAGGGATAGCCACCATACACTTGATCAAGTTTGGACTATATAAAGATGATTTTCTCAACTTTCATCACATTTTCTCTCTCCTCAAGAAGGAAATTCGAAAATTTGAGCAAGTGTGGAGGGTTTTAGTCACTTTGGTGGTGATTTTGGAGGAGCTTTGCTTGAGAAATCGACAAACAAAGGTTAGATATTGATTCTCCTCAACTTCCTTGATGCATTAGTTGTAATTTTGGAGGGGGGAGGGGGATTGTTGATGGTGTAATGGAGTTTGGTGAAATTAATGTTTTCAATGGTGAATGGGTGATTATGGTGGTTTGGGTTGTTGTTGTTTTTGTTGTTGATTATTGTTGCGAAAGAAGATAAAAAGAAAGGAAGGAGGAATGAAATAAATAAATAAAAATTGTCAAAACAGAGGCGTTTTTTGACGCCTCTGTTTTGGGAAGAATAATGGGAGGGCGCACACATGGGCCCAGCCTAGGTGGGCCAGACCGGGACCAACCCGGTTGGGTCGAGTCGGACCCGATTCAAGGACCCACCCCATATTATTTAAATAAAATATTTTTAAAAATAAATCAAAAACAATTTTAAATAAAATAAAATACAGAAAATTATGGAAAATGGCTAGAAAATTATGAAAAAATTCAGAAAAATTTGAGAAAATATGAGAAATTAGAAAAAGGGTTGATAAATGAGTTTCGGGACTTTCTCAGGATTTTGGCAAGATGTTGTCGGGGTTTTTATCTTGTAAAGCGTAAAATTGATATAATATACTTAATTGAAGTTATATCAATTATAAATGGAAATAGGTAATTTCGGGCAAAATTTTGGATATCGAGGGTTTGGAGGAACCGGACCGGGATTTATTTTATGGGACGAGGAATGCGATTTGTGGTGTGTAGTATCACAACTGAAATTACTTGAGTATTTACTTCTTTTGACATTTGAATTCAATTTATGTTATTTCAACACTCTATTCTTGGTTGTGGTTATATGGGCAGACGTTGAGCTAGGTTCACTCCATTCCATTCTGGTGTGTACGTCCACTACACCATAGCACGATGTCAGGAAACTCGATGAATAGTGCATCCCGGTAATCACGTCAGGACACATGTGGGTGCGTTACAGGTAGGCCTGTTTGAGTCAGACTCGTCGGCAGTATTCTGTTTAAGAGTCCAAATTATGGTGGTAGTATGACCCTAGGGGCTAGGAACACACTTTGAGCTTTTCCTATTAACTATTCAAGCGATGAGCGCAATTGCCTGTATTTATTTCTGCATGTTTATTTAATAGTTTTATTTAAATTTCAGTATTTACTTTCAGTATTGCTCACTTAATTTCCTTACGAATACTCATTCTGAATTCGTCATCTGCCTTTTGTGATGGCTTGAGTGGAAATCCTAGTAGGAGTAGGGGTAAAGGCAAGCTTCCAGAGTACCGCTGATCCAGAGACAGATTGTCTGACTCGTAAGTTTATATTATAATATATATATATATATATATATATATTGTTTTCATTTTGGGTTTGGAATTTGTGAGATACCTTGTATATATTGATTTTTTGTGACATCGAAGGTATTTATGTTTATATATGGATTTTCCACATTAGATTTATGGTTTATATCACACCTTCTGATTATTATTATTATTCGAGTTTAGGTGTTGTAAGGCTTCAACTGTAGTAAATTGAGGATAAAATGATGACTTGATATAGGATTTGATTTCAATACAATCAAATCAGTAGATTGACAATTTATAAGGTTTAAAAAGATAAAATAGAAGATATAATCCAATGTATAACACAACTATCGCTAGTAAGACAGACTGCAGGCCCACAATGGCTCCCGTGGCGGTCTGTTTGGAAAATGGGCCGTTATAGTAGTAGGAGTGCTTTTTCGTAGAACAAGGTCGGATATGGTCGCGATGTGTCCTAGAAACGAAAAAATGTCGTCCGCAAAATTCAGTCGCACAGGGTTGACACCTATGAAAAGGTGTCTGCCGACTCTGACCACAACCTCTAAAGGGGTAATGGTCGGATTTGACCGACACCTCTAAATAGGTTTCAGTTGAATTCGACCGACATTGTGAATAAAACTCAGTTTCAATGGGTGACAGAGGAATCTAACCGAAACCTTTTTAGAGGTGTCGGCCTTGTTTAGCCGACACCTCTTAAGAGATGTCGACCCTTTGCGTTTGGCGCCTCTTAAGAGTTGTCGGTCATGTGCATCCGAACACTGCGAGCAACAAGAACCAACAATTTTTTTTTTCAAAACTACTAAAAAAATAAATGAAAATGACAAAAAATAGTAAGTTTTGCTCATAATCGTTTGATATTTTTTATTCTATCAAAACTTTGTACCCAAATGTAAGATTCAACCTCAAATTAAAGCCTTAAACCCAACAACAAAACCGCAATACCGACTTAAAAAGAAAAAAAATCCTAAAAAAACTACAAAATCGACACTAAACGAGATGAAAAATGCACCTATAACATCGAATCGATAGAGTTTTGCTCGAATTTCGTCAGATTTAGATTGGTGGTGATACTACAATTTGTGTGAGTGGGGTGATTGAAGCATGCGTGAGTAAAAACTCTTTATATGGAGGAATAGTTGAGTAATTTCATAAAGATAAAGTAAAAGAAGTAAAAATGAGATCCGAATAGCCACTCTCTTTTTTTTATTGATCTGAAAATTGTTCGGAACCCTAAATTTACTGTCAAAGTCAATTTATGTCAAATTACACATTAACTTCGAATGATTTTGTGACAGTACATGGATTGAAAACCAGAAAATCCCTTTATTGTCATTAAACATCCCTAGAAATTTTCGTAATTTGAGGCCCATCTAGCGACTATTCCCTCGTACAAATCCCTAACAAGAACAGTGAAGGAAGAAGGGGTCGTTGAAGCTCAAGGAGTTCAACAATTCTCAAGTCAGGTGCGCTCTCTATCTCTTTTTATATCGTTGTTTCCCTACTTTACAATTCAAAAACAAACATCTACTCTTCTAGATTTATCAGAATCAACTATGCTTTTGATGCACTAAATCGAGCACAATGAAAGAGTTTGATCCATATAGCCGATCCTAACTAATTTGAGATTTAAGCTATGGTTTATTGAGAGAGCACTAGAGGCTGAAACTGATTTGTGAGAATTTGGTCTTTCACAGGTCTTGGACTATGGACAAGAAAGAGCAAGCAACAACTGAAGACATTAAGCAAGAAAGCAATGAAGTGGTGCCTAATTCAAATGGGGATTCAGCAATTGAAGTAAAGGTTCTGTTCTTCGCAAGAGCTCGCGATCTTACCGGGCTAGGCGAAATGCTGCTTCAAGTGCCCTCTGGTGCTACTGCCCAAGAGTGCTGCAGCAGAGTGTTGGGCAAGTTCCCCAGCTTAGAACAGATTAGTGGATGCATGGTGCTGGCTTTGAATGAGGAGTACACTGTTGGGTCTGCAGTTGTTAAACATAGAGATGAGTTGGCTTTCATTCCTCCCATTAGTGGGGGCTGAATTGAATTGTATTATGTTTGTAGTTTTTTTTATTTATGAAGAACAGACAATAATGCTGAAAGAAATAACAGATATATCTGAAACTTTGTACCTTGTACTTGCCAGATTTCTTCAAACATTTGTTGAAGTTCAGTTCTCTAGTGTTCAGTTTCAGAAGCTCATATTCTGCTGAGGAATTGATTGAACAAGCTTCGCTTAGCTTTCTGCATCCAATATCATTAGATATGGCAAATGGAAAACATTGTCTGTGCAGTGTTACTGATACAAAATCGACTAATGGATTCCCACTTCAATTCGCATCGTATAGATAAAATCGGGTTCCACGAATTATTGAAATGCTTAGAACACACGTGAAGGCAGGCAGACTAAAATGTACAGTTATAGCCAAGACAACAATATGAGATTGCAGTGTGACCATGGATCTCACACTGTGGACGCTGAAGCTGTGTAAGAATTGTTAGAGTACTTCAGTCCTGTGAGGCTAGCAGATCGCAAGCAAGGAGAAACGACGCATCCAGGAATGCCAAATGTGTAAGAATTATCTTTACTTGGTTCCAATTGAGCGTCTTGTTTTTGAGAAACCATGTCAAGGGCAGCATTTAGTCCAACCGAATTTGGTTCGGTAGTAAAGCTGCATTAGCACCAAACAAGAGCAACAATGGATGAATGCTAAAGAGTCCCAAAATATACATGATCTTCACATTTGATAAACAAAAATGATGAAGGATGAAGATTAAGGTCTATAGATGTTTTCCGCAATGATTATGACAACTAAACTATAAAGTTGGTGCGTTTCTGGGTGTTGAGAGGATAACAACTCCAAATTCGTGCCTACAGAACAACAAAATTCATCTACCAATTTAAACACATTTTTAAATCGGAGTCATTGAAAACACATTGTTTTGGTTATGATTCTTAAGAAATGCGTGCAAACGCAATAAGAGAATCAAGTGATGTTCCGAGGGGATGCAGACTAACAAAATGCTTCCAATGACCAAGATGTGGAGCTTTACAATAGGAAAAATGGCATTCGTACCTACAGAACAACAAAATTCATGTACCACTTTAAACACATTTTTAAATCGGAGTCATTGAAAACATATTGTTTTGGTTATGATTCTTAAGAAATGCGTGCAAACGCAATAAGAGAATCAAGTGATGTTCCGAGGGGATGCAAACTAACAAAATGCTTTCAATGGCCAAGGTATAGATCTTTACAATAGGACAAATGGCATACGTACCGTGCTTCAAAGCTTTTCTTTTCTGAACACATAGCTGCACAGATGCCATAGATTATCCATGGTGGAAGAACAGTGTCTTTGATCTCAATACTATAATAAAGACCAGCCAATGGGTGTCCATTTGATTCACATTCTTCTGCATTAGGCCCTCTTGAAGGGACTTGAACAGCATCAGACCTTTTCATTTCCTTACATTTCACCTACAAAAGAATCCAGGATCTTATTTTAGTCGGAACATCAAAAAATATATGTAGGAATAAGAACCTTGCACAACATTACATATGCAAATACTGCATTTGAAACATGTCAAAATACTGTATTTAAACATAAAAAGTTATAAAGTTCAACCACCTCTGGAACAGAAAGTGAGGCATTCTCAAATGGCATTGGTGAATGCAGAACAGGAACATCAGCACCGATCAGGGAAGTTAAGAAAGATCTGATAACACAAGTATCAGTATACTGAGGTCAAAGATGATACTTGAAAGAATGTTAATGTGGCCATTATCAATAGAAAAAAGTAATGCCCATAATGTACCTGTAATTTAGCAGGAAATCATATAATCCGTGTACATTCTCATTCTCACTGAATGCCAAAAGGGACTGTGGAATATTATCTATTTCAGATTTGGAATCCAAACGACGGGCCTGAAAGAAAATCAATGCAATACAGTCTATATCAATAAAAAAAAATGCAAAACCAAGTTCAAATGCAGCTAAAGATCATTGCAACCAGCAAGAAAATATTGACAAAAACAAGTTGGGGGCAACGATACGGCTACTTTCCTAAGCCCTCCATAAAATTAATACATTCATTCATCCAATTTAACTAGTATGCTATTAGACCTTTTCAGCTTCAAATTAAGAAACAAAGATTACACAGAAAGGTATTTGGTTGAGTTTGATTTAAACATTGAGAGAACTACTTGACAGCAATTCACAGAATTGTTAAAAAAAAAAAAACTCTTGGAATCTGCATTCGGATATAAATTGTGATGAAATACTTTCCGAATCTTAAAAGGCCCTAATCTACTACAATTTTACTAGTCCCAGGACTCCCAGCAAGGGAATGATTACTTTCTGTCAATAGATGCCCTTGCCTTGGCTGGGAGGGATTTTCTAAATCCAATGTAGCAATAAACTTTCAAGTTATCTTTTCAATAGAATAAACTCACTTTTAGCACCACACGACCAGAACCAATTGGCAAGTATTGCCACATGTTAAATGCCAACCAACATAGATGGGCCATACTGGCTAAAAGGGAAGGAAAAAAAAGGACAAACTAATATATATTATCTACAAAAGCACCAAGTAAATTTTAGATGAGTTAAAAGTAATACATGACCAAGGCTACGCTTCTCAATCTCTGACAGTTCAACTAGGTCCTCTGCAGTAGCTTGTTCAGCAACGGAATGGCAGAGAGGCATGGAAAAGCAAATGTCCTGGCAATTTAACAGGTAGAAATGAACTAGAAAAATAGAAATACAACACAGAATAAACTAGGGAACTACAACGACAACATAGCATCAATCCCAAATATAAACTAGGAAAAGGAAAAAAAATGTGCAAACAGTAAATTGAAAGCTCTTTAGTTTCTTCCTAATTGAAAAGGTTTGCGAAAAGCTTTACATCAATGTAATTGTATTCCATAAACTGTACAAATAAACAAACAACAAGAAAGCTTCAATGTTACATTAGTTAGGGTCAACTACAAGGATCAAACACTAACTTTCAGCTCAATTTAATGTAGTTGATTATGTACATTGATAATCTTTTAAATCTTTAGGTCCACCCATAGAATGTTGAATTCTTTGATAAACTGTATGCTTGCAAAAATCTGAAAATAGAATGACTCGTAAACTTCTTGTTCTTGATACTTCAATAGCAGTAAAATAGCTTAATTTTAATTGTTGGCTAACATCATTAGGTCTACTGGTCACTGAACATGAAAGCAAAGTCTTAGTTTATAGGAGGGCTCAAGCCTCTTATCATTAGGACTTTTAATTCATACTTGTATATTTGATGATTCAAAGTGCATGTTGTCACACATGAGGGAGAATATTAGAAATTTAGAATCGCTAGATATTTGTTATCAACCCATGTTTAATAGCTCTAGTTGTTAGGTCCATTAAGCATATAACAAAATCATTCAATTCAACAAAATATATTATACATACAAGGTGGTAAGTGTCAAAAAATTAACAAAGTTTACGACGTAAATTCTGAATGAGCATGAATGCTTCCAATGCTGAAGGAAGATCTTTAGGTTCTCAATCATGACTTGTTCTCTGGAGCTATTTGTATTGTATTTAATTGGTATAAACCACACAAATTCTCATCCTTTTTTCTTTCTTCTAGAAGAGGTGGATTTGTAGGAGACAACCATATCAAGGCCTTCAACAAAACTAACATACAGCCAAAGGCATGGCTAATCCAATTTGGCGTTTATTATAATTTGACCAATCACTACAAAAAGTAAAACATGGAGCAATCTCTAATGTTATTGCCAAAGTCTTGAACAATTGGAACCATTATGATGACATGGACATAAATCAGTTCCACATGCTATCAATTTCACACTTAAGTTGTTAAGCACATGCATGTTTATAGCTAATTACCAATTATTAACAAGGATAATAATGCATTTGGAACTTTAATTAAAACCATGTTTATAGTAAGTAGTAGTAGTAGTAGTAGTAGTTGTTGTTGATAGACTTTTTTATTAGAGTTCTTGATAGACGTAAGAATGTATAAATGGTGTTTCTGGGAAGTTGAGGTTGAAGAATGACAAGTGTATGTCATGATCCACCTACCTTGCTTCAACAATCTTGGGCAAGCAAGTACAACCACTCGACCTAGTTCAAAGCGCACCTTGAAAACAGATGTTTCATTCATACTTAACTTGTCAATGATAAGAATGAAGCCTCAGTCCTTAATTACTCGTGGTCAACTATACAGGGATCCAATGCCTAAATACCAAACTCTTGACTTAATGCAATTGATTATTTTTTTCCAGAACACCCAAGCATCCTTTTCTTATTTTCCCCTTTATTGGCACTACTCGTACTTTAAATTGCTTTATTATTAAACCTTACAGGTTTTGCCGCACATCCATTGAATTATCTTCAAGTCATTCTATGGTTTTTTTTAATGAAATAAAGGGTAATTTCAACATCATGATCATGTGCGGCATATAAATTGGATGAAGGTTGTTATAGATGACAAGAACAAATTTCAAATAAAAAACAAAAGCGTAATGTTTCTCCAATATTAGTAATCATCAATCACACAGCAACTAAAACAGGATGCTGAATTTTACAATCATTAGATTACCCCAGTCCCCAGTGCAGGTCCAAGCACAATCTCAAACAAGAAGAAAATGTTCTTACATGAAGCAAGAGTTAAGGAAGCAAAAATTCGTATAACATGTATGTTTCTATGCAGGTTCTAGCACAATCTAAAACATAAAGAAAACATTCTTACATGTTCTCTAAGCAAAGACCGCAAACCCCTTGTGGATTGGGATATATAAGCATGGCAAATTCTTCTTTCCTTCCGCAATTGAACTCCACCAGCAAACATCACCACAAACTTTGATGTACAAACTGAAAAAATTGCAAAGGAAACCACTAAATATAAAGTTTTGTCCAAAGAAAACAATTAAAAGATGAGTTACAAAACTAACCATAGAAAATATCACATATGTTCTTGCGAAGCATGTAGTAGAGACTTCGAAATGAATCCTCCCAAGCCAGCTGCCGCTTCAATAAAAAATCTGTTTCTGCACCACCAAAATACATTAGTTTAAAGATGTCATTTCACAGAAAAAGGAAAGTCGACTTAATAAAAGCTTCTTTCCATGAGCAATATTAATTGACTGGTTAGGACGCTAACCTCCCTGTGGAGCTGATAAGTTCAATGCTGAAATGACAGAAGGTGGCAGACAAGCTTGTGGATATACCCATGAGTGCAAAGATCTGGAAAACAGGGCTTCAGCTCTGGATTTTGGTGCTAAGGAAGAGGAAGCTTCCGGGTTCAAAGGAATCCCAAGTGGGTACACGTTACCACCATAGTCATTGCTTCTTGTCAATCTATGGCACCTATAAATGGGAAATATGCATAATCAATATGCTGATATGCTTCCAAAATAAATGTTATAGATTGCCCTAACTCCTAAGTACCCGTTTGGTTGGAGTTATGTGTAAGGTGTAGGGATTGGCTTAGATAAGCTTGGTCTTTGTGAGAGATGGGAGTTTTATGTGCAGCCGTTTGGTTCAAGTATAAACCCATAAGGAAAAGTGAAATGTCTAAAATGCCCCTATTTAATGTAGGCGAGTATTGATCGATATGAAGAAGAATGTAATCTAGGGTTTTGTTCAAATCATGAGGGCATTTTTGACATTTCACCTCAAAAATTGGGTGGGCTTATCTAATGATAGGGTCTCCCCTGTCATTAGATAAGCTGGTGTATGAGTATTTATGTAAGCCTGTTGCTTACTTAACACTTCAACCAAACAATGGTCTTACCTCTAAGCCCAGGCTTAAATAACCTAATACCCCAACCAAACAGACCATAAGACTTTAACTTCTTGTATACTTGTATCAAACTGAAAAATAGCCAAATCAACATCTAGTTTTGGAAGACTAGCAATTCTACAAGATCGCTGATTGCTATGTTTTGTTCCCCTGTAGAAGTAAATAATTTGTTCATGGTAAAAGAGAAAACAACTATGTATACTTAACCAAGGTACATTTTTTCCTCTGCAGAAAACCTCGTAACAAAAAAAAAGTACACAAAATCCTATCTTAATCTGGAATACCCTCCCGATGAAAGTATCAAATGCAAGACAAAAAAACAAAAAACTGACAACTGAAAAAAGTTAGAAGTAACAATTACAAGAAAAAAAGGAATGGCTCACCATTTGACTGAGGATGAAGAGATCAATCGCATCGAAGTTTTTAGTGTCAAATCTATAGGAGTCAGAGAGCTAGAAGCATCAAGGTCGATAGAGAAATTTTCAGAATATGCTGGACTAAAATCTCCAATTTTTTCAGAAGAAACAACAGGTGAATGAGCAGCAGCAGGAGTTTCACGAGCACCTAGTTTTTTTAATACTTCCTAGATGAAGCAGTAACATTTCATCACTGAAGAAGAAGCTGGGAAAGACTTGAAAACAAATGGAGGATGGTGAAATAAGTTACCAAATCAATAGCAAGCTGACCGGATGACCTTTCACGTCCCAAGGAAAGTTCGGCAACGCTAAGAAATTTGTTTTCACTATGTTTGTCAGTCGTCTTACAGGATTGCGACGTACCATCTTTGGAAGATGTGGCTGAAACTGCAGGTCCATCGGCACTGGAAAGAGTAGATTAAAATAAAGTAACATGGTGAGAAGTACATCAATTTGCACCTGTCAATAAGACGAAAAAGTACCATGAACATAGCAAAATACCACAAAAGCCTGGACTGGTTCTCGCAATCCACGTTAGAAGCCAAAGATGGATTCTTCAAGGTGATGCTTGGCTCATAAGGAAGCTTATCCTGTTCTCGGAAAATATTTGCAATCCTATTACTTTAACAGGAACTGCAGAATGCTAAATGTAACCATCATAGAATAAAACCTTGAGAACCATACCACTGTTCGTCAATGCATAACAATTTAACATGGAAACTTCCGTACCTGAACTTTTTCTTTTCCAGGTGCCATTCTAAACATGTTACTACACTTTTTGACAGGGTACACTCCATCAACACGAGTCTCAATGTATCTAGGAACCTTTGATGTCTCAGGTTTCTTAAAGCGCCGATAAGCACCCGTAATCCTGGAAGAAAAGTTCTAATAGTAAATAATGAAACAAACTCAAGGTAATTGAAAGGATTAAAGAAAAAAGCAAATATTACTTCTCAGAATTGAGCAGCGAAGATGTAGATTCATCTGTAGGGACTGTGGTACTACTTCGCTTTAACTGCTCCTCCTGCAATGTACAATCATCATGATGAGAAGTTCATTGGGTTCAATGCCAACTGAACATGTACATTGTACATGCCCTCGGGAAAGAGAAGCGCAAAAAAGTGCAAGAAATCAAATTTCAGTCATTTTTGGCTCTATACTCCAAAGATTGTGATAGGTATCAAAGTAAGACTCAAGGTCATGAAAGTAAATTCTTAGTATTCTAGTGCTTTCTCTATTTAGTTGTAATGTGGGCACGTGCCTCGGAAATATATAAACAAGAGATGTGAAGAATTTAGTTGAGAGTCACTAGTTAGAAAATTGTAAAGCTAATAGACCTCTCGAATGTCTGTTGCGTGTTGTTTGTATTCTTGTTCTGCTGTAATTTTCCATTTGTGATCAATAATAATTCTGTCCTAGTTTGTGATGTGATCCTATCAAATTGCTCAAGCTCACAAAGACTGAAAAGTTTAACGAAAATTTGCTTTTAGAGAAGTCTAGAAATCTTTAACGTGTCACTAGACTTTCACATAATAAAAAACAAAATTAACATTATATAGACGCAGTCTCCCAGTAACTACAAGAACGACCGATCATATTTAGTGTGATGCAAAATACTCGGAATGTTGAGATCAAAAAAGCAATCAATTGTTACCAAATAACAAAAATTAAGAACAACTAAATAAGCATGAAAGCGATTTTAGTAATTAGATTCCACGTTGTCTTTCCAATACCATAAAAGAACAAGGTCTTAGATAATTACTCTCAATTCTGAAGGCGTCTTCCTCTTCATTGCACTACCGGCTCGAGTACCGCTCTCAAAAGGTAGAGAACTGGATGGCAGAGAACCAGCAACAGCAGCCTTCGCCATCTTCACAAACTAACGCCGCATTCCAACTAACTGAATCAGATATTTCAAATCTGCCAAACCAACCGCTCAGCTTCGAATCAATTTGAAATGGAATTCACATCAACATCGCTCTAGGATTCAAACAACACAATCGAAACCTCAATCAAAGAGAATTCAGATTTCTAGCTTCGCATCCTCAATTACTAACCTAATTTCACAGAATCCACGCCGAAACCCATAGAACAACATAGAATCTACCAAATCAAACAAGTAGTCATCGAATCCATTGTCTCTAACCCTAGAAATGAATGAAACAAAATAATTCAAGATCTTATGGATCTAATCGAAACAAATGGAGTTCCAAACATGGAAACGAATACGAACCTGTGAATCTGAGCGACAGATGCGAAGCTGTTCTCGATTTCGCTCTCGCTTTCGATCGATTTCGGTTTTTCAGTCTTTTAGGGCTCCAGATATGGCGTGCGAAGAGTTTCGAAAGGAAGCGAAGATGTGAAGGGAGAGAGTGAGAGAGTGTGCGAGTGAGAACGCGCGGTTCTAAAGTGTGAAATTGATGAGAGTGCGAGAAATGGAAGTTTCGTTTTAAATGCTCTCCTCTGAGTGTTTTCCCTCCCTTTGCCCAATTCAGAACGTTCGAGTGCGCGATTTTTTAAAATGATGAGCACTTCGATGATAATACAAGCGCACTATAAAATCGCACGGCACCTCACTATGACATAACAAGTAACAACCGTGTCGTGTACCTCGATGTGCGTTCTGATCACGGCTCGGGTGGATCTAACGATCATTGTAGGGTAAGGCCGGTTGTCCGTATCCCTTGAGTTATTGCTAAAGTACACGAGTAGCGTGTGCAATCCCAATTAGCGTCCATTTGTTCGGGCCGGCCCGATAAATATAATTTTTTCGAAAAAATAATAATAATATATTTTTACTTAATTTAATATAAGTGTTTATTATTTCTCACGGTTAAAAATTTATATGTATCGATCTCCCGCACCTTAAGTAAAATGGTTAGAGCATCGCCAATGAAATATAGATTAAATGTCAATATGTGTCACCTAAGACTAAATAAATATTGGTGTGAGAAAATAATTTGCAATGTACATTTTGAATGTCAAGATAACATAGATAGATATTGTTTATTTTGATTGTCACTTATTCACATTCAAATTGACATCTATATTGGATAATAGATTTTTATAAAAGTATTTACTTCTTTTATTTAGAATTTAATTTAACAATTTAATTAATAAAATTACAAAAAAAATGTCACCTCTGTTGTAAATGAAATAAATGTGGACGACTCTTCCTATTCAAACTATTTGTATTCCACCACCATGTGTGAGTGGTTACACATTTACATTATGTAATTGTAACTTATGATCTTTGACATTCTTGTAATGGTCTATATAAAGAGCTCACATCTATGTAATGGATACACCAAGTTGAATGAAAACTTCTCATTCTAACTATATCATTTCTTCTCTTCTCCTTTGTAGTAGTAGTTTGTAGTAGTAGAAGTTCTTAGTCTTCTATTTCATTCTCTAGTTCTTAGCAAGTCTCAATTCAATTCACAACACGTTATCAGCACAAGCTTGCTCTAGCCTTAAGGAGATCTTGAAGTTCAAGGAGGCTTGTTAAGGAGACAAAGCTACGAAGGTATAACTTTTATGGGTTCGGTTTATTTGTCGCTTCACTTTTATATGCATACTTTATTCATATATTATACATTATAACGTCACCGATTGCGAAAGTATGCTCTGTAGTTGCGTCTTGTACGATCTTCTACATCAAAAATCAAAAGTCAATATGTGACATAACTAGTTTTCTCGCTATACTACAAACGATTAATTATGCACCATTTTTTATTTTTTTTTATATTGCAAATATTGTTATGAGTTTGGGTTGATAGTGGGTAAGCCTTGTCCTCGGTAAAGCTAAACATTGAAAGGGAGACGGGTTATCCCATTCGATGAGGCATGGTTTTTAAGTAGACTTCGTCTCACCACCCAACCTGGAGGTTGTCCCACCAACTCATACAAGTAGTACATTTTGCATATTAATAATCAAGTTGTGAACATATATTTAATCGTATATTATTTATTTTTTTTAAAAGAGAAAATTTAGTTACTCAATTTTTTTGACATATTTTCATACTATGGCAAACCGTCAAAAACTTGAATTTATTGCTCTTGATATCACTGGAAATAATTATTTTTCATGGCAACTGGATGCCGAGATACATCTCCAAGCTAAAGACTTAGGAGAAACTATTATAGAAGGAAATGAAACATCAATGCAAGACCGTGCGAAAGCACTGATATTCCTTCGTCATCATCTCCATGAAGGCTTGAAAAGTGAGTATCTCACTATAAAAGATCCTCTCACCTTGTGGCTAAGCTTGAAAGAGCGATATGATCACAAAAAAACGGTGATATTTCCAAAAGCTCAAAACGACTGGCTGAATCTTAGGCTACAAGATTCAAAACAGTCAGTGAGTATAACTCCACCATGTTTAATATTACCTCTCGTTTGAGGCTTTATGGAGAAAATATATTTGATTAGGTAATGATGGAAAAAACATTAAGTACTTTTCATGCCTTGAATCTGTTGTTGCAACAGCAATATCGAGCGTGCCAATTTAAAAAGTACTCATAATTAATTTCTTGTATCATGGTGGCTGAACAAAATAACGAGCTTCTATTGAAGAACCACAACTCCTGTCCAACTAGTTCCGCTTCAATTAATGAAACAAATGCAGCATCCTATAATGACCATAAAAAGGGTCATGGAAAGAAAAATCACGGACGTGGAAATGAGAAAGGATCAATCAGCAAAGATCGTGGCAAGCCCTATTCTAAATTTCGTGGCAATAAGTTTTAAAATAAATGGAATAAAAATTATGTCGTTCAGAATAAGGGGAAAAATATTGCTGAAAATGGGCATGCTCGTAATCGTGACCAACCATGTCACAGATGTGGTCTAAAAGGCCACTGAGCTCATGTATGCCGCACGCTTAAGCATTTTATTGATCTTTTTCAAGCCTCCTTAAAGGAGAAAGGCAAAACAGTTGAGATGAGCTTCACTATCGGAGATGGCTCGTTGGACATCAATTATATGGATGCCCCAAATTTTTATGATGATCCAAACACTAATCTCAATATTTTTAATGATCATATGTAACGATTTTAAATAATTCTATGTACTGATTTTTGTTATGCTTCTTAGTTATATGTACTAGTTTCTTATTATGAATGAAATATAACTCTTTTTTCTAATTTGCCAAACATTATTTGTCTAGCTAGATCAACAAATCATGTGTTCAAATCATGAATCAAATAAGAGCGATATATGTCTTGTTGATTGTGCTACAACGCACACAATCCTTAAAACAGAGAATATTTTTCCAATTTGAACTTAGCTGAGGCTAATATTCAAACAATATATGACATCTTCAAATTGATTAATGGCTCTGGAAGAGCAAATATTATGTTGTCTAGGGGAACAACAATTCATGTTGACAATGCCTTATACTCTGAAAAATCCAGAAGAAATTGACTCAGCTTTATAGATATTCGACAAAATGTATATCACATTGAAACCATGAACGAAAATAATAGAGAATTTCTCTGTGTCACATTGGTTTCAAATGGAAAAAAAAAGAAGTGTTAGAAAAATTCTCAGCTTTATCCTCTGGATTATATTTTACTCATATAAGGCATGTCGAAACGAATGTCGTCTTAAATAAGAAAATTAATGATCTAAAGACATTCATTTTATGGCATGACCGGCTTGGTCATCCAGGATCATCAATGATGTGAAGAATAATTAATAATTCGCATGGACATCCTTTAAGGAGCCACAAAATATTTTCAGCTGGTGATTATAATTGTGCTAGTTGTTCTCAAGGTAAATTGATAGTTAAATCATCCCCAAGTAAAATTGTTGTGGAATCTCCAGTTTTTTTATAATGCATTCAGGGAGACATATGTGGACCTATTCATCCTCACTGTGGATCATTTAGATATTTCATGGTTTTGATAGATGCATCAACTAAGTGGTCACATATTTGTTTGCTTTCGACCCGCAATGTTGCATTTGCTAAACTTTTAGCGCAAATCATTAAGTTAAGAGCACAATTCCCTGACAACCCAATCAAGACCATCCGTCTTGATAATGCCGGGGAATTTCAATCTCAAGCATTTAAAAATTATTGCATGTCTATAGGAATTACCATTGAACATTCCGTTCCACATGTGCGTACCCAAAATGGTTTGACAGAATCTCTGATCAAACGCATTCAATTAATTGCCAGACCTTTAATCATGAGAACTAAGTTATCAACTTCAGTTTGGGACATGCAGTCCTTCATGCAACATTTATCATTCGTTATAGGCCTACTGCATACCATGAACATTCCCCAATGCAACTCATTTTAGGTCAACAACCAAATATTTCACACTTAAGAATTTTTGGTTGTGCAGTGTATGTTCCTATACCACTGTGACGACCCTGCCCCGACCTAGGGTCGGGTCGCCCGGCCCAAACCGTTACTTAGACCCGATACCTGAACCAGGCCCAAATAACGACTTGGCACGCCTAAATAACCTGCGGAATAATTATTCTAAACAATATATATAATAATAAGTGTGTGAAAAGTAATCATAACTAAACCATATAAACCTGTATATCATGATAATATCTATCATCTCTAGTATTTAAATGTCTCATACAACCTCATAATAATATCAAAAGGTTCAAAACTACCCATTACTAATTCTCGAGCTATAACCCACGTACGATTACAAAACAATTTAATAATAATAATAACCTAGTATTATATGAGTCTCATGAGATGAAAGCACTTCAAGATAAATCTTTTCCCTTGCCTTTCTTGTCTATCGCGTATTTGGTAGAAGGACTGTGGGTAGAGTGGGGTGAGCTAAAGAACCAACGATGCTCAATAAGAGGAAAGACTCGCTCAAACATTAAATATGCAAGTACTACCTAGTACTCATGCAAATTCTACATGACATTCAATCCATACGCATAACACAACATGTAATAACTGAATACATGTAAATCAAAACAAACTTATAAGCATAATCATTTAGTACATAATTCGATCCAATTTAAATATATGGTTTATGCTCATCGTAGTTATGAAAGATGGAATTATATTCTAAGAAGAAATATCTAAATATTATTTCCACATCTAATTTAGATATGCAATAATTTTATATATCAATATTTCAATTTCAAATTCCAATCAACATACTAGACATAAAAGCCTAACAGTTTCACAACACATTTGATAAACCTTCATATATGTCAAGCATAATAATATTCATCACATTTCATTTATAAATTAAAACATGACATATAAATAAAATCACACGAAAGATTTAAATAAAATGCGATAGATATAAATATTAATATAAGCCGTTGTTCCATTCAATGCGAACTAGATATTGGTAAGGATCCGGTGACCGAATCATCTATTTTCGTATTGGTACAATAATCAGTGGAATCGTAATGGCCGTTACGCCCTCTAGATAATCGCACCAAAACGAAGATAAATTCATCCAAGCCGTCACCGCTACACGTCTCAAAGAATCATCAAGTAGCAAAGGATGGAACTCCAAACCCTTACACTCAAATAATTCACCTTATGCATTCAATTAGTCAAGCAAACCCTCGGTGGTTAACTACCACACACTCTGGGGTGTCTTTGGCCCTCGGTGGTTAACTACCACACACTCTGAGGCATAGAATAACATAACGAGGCAAGACAATGTATTCACAATTCCATAGATAATAGAGATCCAAACCAATATCACGACGCAACCCATTCCCAAGTCTTTAAATTCAAAACATGCATTCCTAATTATCTAATAATCAAGCCATATTTAATGCATGAGCGAAGCTCCCCACTTACCTGGACCCGTCGCGACGCCTATACTGACTCCTCGTACGTTTGGGGTCCCACGTGAACCGTCGCGTGTCACTAAAACAATTCATACAACAACCTATCAATGCATATTCTATTACAAAGTCATTAATTATTTAACTCATTTACTTTTAAGGACCCATTTGTGCTTGTCCCGTAGTTTTCGTGTCGTTTGGAGTCCTTGTCGGGTTCCCGATGTCACATTGTCGAGGGTGGGACCCGTCGTCGAGTCCCTCGGAGTGCGCGTGTGCGCCCCTGATGAAGTCATAGAGGGGCTGGGACATTCCAGCCCCTTAAATCACACTGCGGGGCCAAAGCGGTCCCTGGTTGAGTCCGGGGGCCGGTTGGCCCCCGGTCAACTGGTCAAAGGGTCAATTGACCCTGGTCAACCTGGTCCAGGGTCAATCGACCCTTGACCGATTAACTGGTTAGGGGGGGGGAGTTCATCTTCCCCCCCCATCGGCTGCCGTGGAGGGGAGCACAAGCTCCCCTCCTCGACCCCGACCACCACCACCCTCCGTCGCTTCACGCGTGACGGAGGGGGATCTCGGCGGCCGGCCGAAGGTCGCCGCTCTCTCGGCGCCGCCGTGGAGGAAGGTGAGAGCGGAGGGATGGCAAAGCCCACCCTCCCAACCTCTCTGGCTGGTGGCGCGCCGCTGCTCTCGCCGGCGCCGCCGCCCAACTCAGCGCGCGCCATTGCCCATCTCCGGTGGCGCGCGCCTCCATGACCCAAAAATCAAACAAGAAGAAGAAGACAAGAACGGAAAGAAAGAAAGAAAGAAAAGAAAAGAAAGATCGAAAGAAAGAAAAGAAATAGAAAATCACCACAAGATTTTTCTCTCCTTGATTGTTCAATGATTCCTCTTCTTCTCCTCCCTCTCCAACTTGTTGAATCAACAAAAGGGGTGACTAGGGTTTACAACTTATCCTTATATAGTTAGGGTTTTTCACCAATTTAACCCAAAATTACGTAAATACCCCTATGGGCCCAATTTCCTCGTTAAGCCCAATCAAAACCATTTTCACTTAATCCAAGTCTTGTTAAGATCAATTTTGTGTAACAATCTCATTTGTTCGCATATTTTAATATAAAATTAATAAAATACTTTGCAAATGGGTCGGAGAATGTTTAGGTCGTTACAATATCCCCAATTTAAAAGAATTTCGTCCTCGAAATTAAATTAAAGTCATACCTCAAGATTCAAAGAGAAATGGAAAATTCTCTATCATGTAATCCTCCCGCTCCCAAGTCAACTCTTGTTCCCCATGAAATTGCCATCGGACTTGCACTATTGTGTATTCCTTATTACGTAGTTTTCTTATTTTCCTATCCACTATCTGAATCGGCTGTTCATCATAGGACACGTCCTCCCTTAGATCAACTTGCCCCCAATCAATCCTCGGTGCGTGTTTATTATGTGCCTTCCTCAACATGGAGATATGAAAGACGTCATGTACTCCGCTAACTTGTGGTGGTAACTTGAGACGAAAGGCTACCGGTCCCACCTTTTCTTGATTTCGAATGGTCCGATGAATCTTGGAGATAACTTTCCTTTTAACCCGAATCGGTGATGCCCTTTCATAGGAGAAACTTTCAAAAGTACGAATTCCCCTTCCTTGAATACAACATCTCGATGGTTCTTATCGGCATACTTTTTCGACGGCTTTGGGCGGTTTCTAGTCGTTGCCTAATAATCTTAATTCTTTCGTCGATCATGAACCATTTACGGTCCAAGCAACACCACGTCGCCGACCTCGGTCCAACAAGCGGAGATCTACACGGTCTCCCATAAAGAGCCTCAAAAGGTGCCATACCAATACTTGCTTGAAAAGCTGTTATTGTATGCGAACTCGCACAACGAAATATACTTTTCCCAACTTCCACCGAAATCCAATACACAGGCTCGAAGCATGTCCTCAAGTATCGAATCAATCTCTCGGTCGCCCATCGATCCCGAGGGTGAAAGGCCGCGAGATTGAGATTGAGTGAGTTCCCATCTCAGTCTTTGAAATCCTCTCCAAAAGCGAGAGGTAAATCTCGGATCACGATCCGACACTATAGTCCGGAACTCCATGTAATCTAACAATTTCATTGACGTACATGCCTCCAAGTACGTATCTTTGAATATTCCATGGAAATAGGAATAAAGTGTGCCGACTTAGTCAAACGATCTACAACCACCCAAACCGCATCATGTCCTTTTTGTGTGTTCGGCAGCCCCGAAACAAAATCCATGGCTATGTGTTCCCACTTCCATTGTGGAATAGGCAATGGTTGCAATAATCCTCCCGGCTTTTGGTGATCTGCTTTTACTAGTTGACAGATCTCGCAGTTCTGAATATAAGTAGCGATGTCAACTTTCATCCCCGGCCACCAATACATTCGTTTCATATCTTGGTACATTTTGTTGCCTCCCGGATGCACTGTAAACCACGATCTATGCGCTTTTTTGAGTAAATCATCTCTCAACTGTCTATGAGACGGTATCCATACTCTATCTCGAAACCTCAACGCCCCATCACCTGACAGTCTCCAGTCCTTATCTTCAATGTCATCTACCAAAGACCTGTACCGTCCATACTCAGAATCGACCCTCTGACAATCAATAACTCTAAACAATGCCACTGGCTCCGCTCTCATCTGAACATGCTCTTGACTCCTTGTTACATCTGAGTCTTCCACCGGTACGTCTTGTATTTGCATTACAACTTCGGACTCTGACTCCAATCGAATACGGCTCAAAGCATCCGCCACTACATTTGCTTTCCCTGGGTGATACTCAAGTGTGAAGTCGTAGTCCTTCAAGAATTCCAACCACCTTCTCTGTCTCATGTTCAAATCACTCTGAGTAAACAGGTACTTCAAACTTTTGTGATCTGAGTAAACAATAAACTTTTCCCCGTACAAATAATGTCTCCACAATTTCAAAGCAAACACCACTGCTGCTAACTCTAAATCATGCACTGGATAATTCTTCTCGTGGATCTTCAGTTGGCGTGAAGCATAGGCGATTACCCTCTTGTCTTGCATTAGTACTCCTCCCAATCCAATCCCTGAAGCGTCAGTGTACACTGACAATTCTTTATCGGACTCTGGTAGGACCAAAATAGGTGCGGTGGTCAAACGCTCCTTCAACAATTGGAAAGCTTTTTCGCATGCATCACTCCAAACATAAGTAACATCCTTCCGCGTCAACTCAGTAAGCGGTGAAGCAATCGACGAGAAATTTTGTACAAAGCGCCGATAATACCCTGCTAATCCTAAGAAACTTCGTATTTCTGAAGCATTCTTAGGTTGTGGCCATCTAAGTATCGCCTCAATCTTTGTAGGATCAACTGTCACACCCTCTACATTCACCACATGGCCTAAAAACTTCACTTCGAAACCCAAAACTCGCACTTACTCAACTTAGCATAAAGTTTGTGTTCCCTTAATGTCTCAACAACACTTTCCTAAGATGCTTTCTATGGTCCGACTCGGTCTTAGAATATATCATGATGTCATCGATAAATACAATCACAAGCGGTCGAGGAAAGGTTTGAAAACACGGTGCATCAAATCCATGAACATAGCGGGTGCATTGGTAAGTCCAAACGGCATCTTTGTGAACCGAAAGTGACCATATCGTGTACTAAATCTTTGTCTTTGGTATGTCTTCTTCTCGTATGCGCGGTGATGGTACCCCGATCTCAAATCTATTTTCGAAAAGAATCTTGCTCCCCTCGGTTGGTCAAATAAATCATCGATCCTGGGAAGCGGATACTTGTTCCGAATAGTCACCTTATTCAATTGTCGGTAGTCAATACACATTCTCAACCGCCGTCTTTCTTCTTCACGAATAACACTTGGTGCTCCCCATGGCGAAACACTTGGGGAAATTAAGCCTTTCGAGTCAACTCCTCTAATTGCTTCTTCAATTCTTTCAACTCGGTAGCCGCCATACGATACGGTGCCTTAGAAAGCTGGTGCGGTGCCGGAATGAGGTCAATCACAAAGTCAACGTCTCGATGTGGAGGAAGTCCGGAAGATCGAAGGAAAAACATCGGAAAGTCCCTAACAACAGGAATCTTCTCAATTATGACTTCTTGTCCCTCCTCTCCCATAGAAGTTAGACTCGCAATAGTCTCTATCTCATCAAAAGTCGCAACTCTACTCGGTGATAACATTAGCCAAAGAACAACCTCTAAACTCAAATGGGGTAGTGCCCTTAAAGCGAAAGATCACCGTCTTATTGAAACAATCAATCTTAGCGTAATACGTCTCTAACCAGTCCATTCCCAATAGTGCATCATATTCTAAGCATTCTAACACTCGCAAATCAAACGGCATAATGTGATCCCCAATTTTAATTATGCACCCCTCACATGTCATATTAGGGTAAATCTTTTCGGTGGAGGCGTGCTTAAAATCAAGTATGTGTGTGCTCTAATTGGTGTCAATCCCAAAGCATGTACCATAGCCCCGAGATAAGAGAAATAGTAGAACCGAGAATCAAATAATGTATGCATGTTATGACCATTAATTGAAACCGTACCTGCGACTAACTGTCGCGCGGCTCTTTGTTCCTGTTCCGCCATAGCATGAACTCTTCCTCGAGCAACTGGGGCTGCACTCTCCTCAGACGTTGGTGGATGTGGACATTGACTTCTGTAATGCCCCGGCGTTTTGCACCGATAACATACTACATGTGGCTTCTGCACATTCGAATGTGGCTGCGCGACACTTCCTGATACACTCGGCCTTGGCCCTACCGATCCCCTGCCACTATTCTTACTCTGTTGTGGAGGACGTGGCTGTCTGAATGTCACACCCTGGTTAGTCGAAGGTACGGAGGAATGGGAAGGTGTGGTGGTCCCCGTCAAAATGTGTGTGGCCTTCGATGCTACCGAGAGTGTGTCGGTGCACTTGATGCTCCTCCAAAACGAAATTTCTTTGAATTTTTCTCGGATCCCCCGATAAGCTGTCAAAATTTCTTTTTCCTTGACCATACCGACTAGAACGTGTCTCATCAATGCGGAGTGCATCTTCACAAATCGAGTGCCCCTGTTATAGGCTTCTTTGAAATGTCTCGCCCCCGATCGCCACTAGGGAGTGAATCTCCTCTGTCAACCCATCAACGAAACGTCTCCTCCGTGTCGTCTCGGATGGAACGTACTCATGCGCAAACTCGCTAATTCATTGTACTTTTTGCATAATCTGCTACACTCATATTGCCTTGCACTAAGTCAAGAAATTCTCGAATCTTAGTTGCCTTTACCGATTCAGAAACCACTCATCATAAAACAATTTCTTGAATTGTGTCCAAGACATATTTGTTCCTTGAGCTCTTTCAATGGACAACCACCATTTGTGGGCTCGATGCTCCAACAAGAATGATACTAGAGGTACCATAGTCCACTCATCAATACTCGGTGTCTTCATCCTCTTATCCATGTGCAAGATCCATGCTTCCCTCTACGGGATCCCTATCCCCATAAAAACGAGGAATGTCATATTTCATAAACTCTTTCGTAATTTGCCTCGCCGATGCGCCTCTCGTATCCCTATCTCCCCCAGTACATTTGTTGCAATTGTATTTGTAACGGAATCGGCACCTTCATTTGCTATGTGATGCTCTTGAACATGTTCTTGTGGAGGATCAGGCCCTTGTCCTACTTGCACTTGCTCGGTGATCTAGCATTTCCTTGTGTTTGAATAAGTTCCATAATACGAGCCATATTCCTTTCTTGAGCAGACGCCATTTCTTGCGAGCTTTTTGATGTGACTCCGTCGAGAAGAGATCTGTTGCTCCATTTCCCTACGCCAATGCCTATCATCTCTCGTCTGAGCCTCCCTCAAATTATGCGAACTTCCCCCATGGTTACTCATAGTGCACTGTAGAGCAACAAATGGTTAGTCCAATAATTTGAGGAATTTGTAAAAATATCTAACGTTATAAATATATTACATTCATCAACATATAACAATATATTAACATTTCATCTTGGGTTTTCGATCCCTTCTCAATCTAAAATTTTGATATTTGTGCACATTAAGTCGACTCAAATCGATGTCCCATACCATGGATTTGTTCGACTTAAACTTGATTTTTATTTATTTATTTATTTATTTATTTAAGGCTCTACAACTTAGGTTTTTTCTAACCTAATGTTTTGATAAGTCAGTATTTATAGGATTTAATAGTCTGTTTTAGTATAGTTTAGTGTGAAAGTTTATAAAATATATATCTAATTATATTTAGTTTTGGTTTTCAGGTGAAACGGAGTGCACGGTTGAATCCGAGGCGGAAAAATACTCAAAATAGAGTATTTACTTTCAGTATTCGGATACCGGGAGAGTTGGTTTCGAAATTTACACTGACAATGGGGTAATTGGAGTCGCAGTCGCCACGCCACGTCTCACAGGCCAGTTCAGCCAATAGGAGGCCGCCACGTGTCGCTCCGCGATTAGTCCAGCACGTCACCACAGCAGCGCCTCAGCCAACCAACTACCGCCATGTGGACAAGAACAGGTTCTCCTCTCTCCAATCTGCCTCGGGATATGTGCAGGTGCTGTCTCCCAGATCTTCGCACGACTCGCGAGTTTTCTTCCCGCGTCTGGACCGCCACGTGTCGACCTGACGACTCCTCACAGCGCGTCATCACTTCTCTTCTCAGCCAATGAGATCACGCCATGTCACGCGGCCACAGTCGTCTCTTCAATCACGTGCCGACACGTCAGCAACGCACAGAATTGACCCAATCCGGTTCTGCCATGTGTCAAGGACGGAAAGAAATACCAAAAAAGCTGTTTTTTCTCTCTCTACCAGACTCCAATTCCTAGTAGTTTTACACATTAGGACCTTAGGTATATATAGAACATCTATTATTCATTAAAAGGAACTTTTTGCATTATTTTATTGGGAGTTTTATGAAGAATATGTCTAGCTAATCAAGCCATTGCCTAGGTCGGAGGTGAAGCAAGTCAAGATTATGGATTCATGGCATAACTTGTGAGATCTATTATTTTATTATTTAATTTAATTTAATTTCTTCTATTTCATTGTTGTTGATTTTAATGAATATGATTCAAATCTAGAGTATGTATATGGCCATTGCATGCTTTTAGGTGGAAAATCTATAGTTAATTGACTCATTAGTATCCGTAATTGTACTTTTGGGACAATATAAGTAACAAACATTCACCCGATTGCCGTCAAAACCTTTCGGTTCTTGAGTGTGCAACAATTGAATCTAGGTTAAATCGGGAGCGGACGCGATCCGGTTATCTAGGATTAGTATTCCCATAGAACTTTATTATTGCGGTTAATGTGTTAAATCTTATGGCGGATGTCTAGGGTTATACATTAATTAGGGAAGTAGTTAGTGGCGGATGTCCTAGCTATCGAGATTAGGGGAATTAGGAATTTCTGGCGGATGTCGATTTTCCATAGCTAATCTAGGGGAATTTGAATTAATAATTGTTTTGGGAAAGATTGACGACCATGATATGCCATTGAATCTTGATCTTGTCTTGTGGAACCATAGACCTAGGTGTTTTCTTTCATTGATATTATTCTTGCAATCTTGATTCCTGTTATTTTTATTTTAATTGTTTATTCTAAAACTTTTTTTTCTAAAAATCTCCATTTTAGTTAACTTAGAGTGAAACTCAAGTCCTGTGGATTCGACTCTCGTATTTACCACCACTACACCCTTCGGGATTGGTAACTCAATTACGGGTTATATTTGGCACGCACGACACGTGATCAAATTTTGGCGCCGTTCTTGGGGACTTAGTCTTTCATTCTAAGCTTAGGTTTCCTTTCTTTTTTTTTTTCTTTTTTTTTCTTAGTTTTATGCTCTCACGACTCACTCGGTCAAAATCGATCGGTTCACTCGTTACCTTTCGATCCCTGAACCGAGAGAGTACATTTCATAGGTTGAATAGAGAGACCCAACTTAGGCAACAACAAGGCCAAAATCCTCCAGAAATGGCTGAAAATTTCCAAATCACTATGGGGCATGCTAATCAAGAGCTTCAAGCTCTTTTGGCACAACAACCCCTCTCGCATCAACTATCCGGATAATGCCGAAATTTTGAGTTGAGGTCGGGGTTCATTCATCTCTTACCATCCTTTCATGGTGGCGAGAATGAAGACCTGTTATTTTTTTCGAAAGAGTTTCGGACTAACCGCAAGTCTATGAAACCCTCTAATGCGGATGAGGATACGGTTAAGCTTAGATCTTTTCCGTTTTGTCTTAAAGACAAAGCCAAAGAATGGCTTTTCTACCTTCCCCGGTCGCATTAACTCCCGGAATGAGATGACAAATGTTTTTAAATGAATATTTCCCGAGAATAGAGTTGCTCACTCATCAAGGACATTTGCAAGCATCAAAATGAAGTCGGGTGAATCATTTGGTGAATATTGGGATCGCTATAAGCGATTAATTGCTAGTTGCCCAAAGATGGCCAATCCGAGAAGGCCATAGCTCGTTTCTTCTATGTTGGCATGTCGCCCATAGAACGACGCATGATTGATAATGCGTGTGGGGGTCACATTCGAGATAAAACTCCGCCCAAATGAAGCAATCGTATGAGGACATCGCTCGCAGCCACGCCTTTATGGAGATCTTGATGACACCGCTTACCAAAGTCTAACTACAGGAAGTATCTCAAGTTCTACCGACCGGAAAATTGACCAACCGACCTCCATGATGGAGCGTCTCTCTCTCTCTCGGCAAAGTGCAAGTCAAGGCTTGTGGCATTTGTACGCCACAAATCATGCAACCGATGAATGTCCTACTCTCTTTGAGGACAATCAACAGCCAATGCCATGGGTAATCGGTTCCAGTGGACAATCTAGAGTCCCATTTGGGAATACATATAATCACGCAACGGCGAGGAACAACCCAAACTTCCACGGGCCTCAAAATCGAACTACTGCACCTTTATCCCGAGAGTCAACCGTTGCCTACACCCTCCAACCATTCCTCTTCACTTGAGGATATGATGAAAGCTCTTATGGCTGAACAAAGGCAACTTACAAGAGATGTTGCCCAATTTAAGGCCACCACTGAAAAATCCATCAATGCAACCAATTCAACAGTCCAGAACCTTCAAGTTCGAATAGATCAAATATCACAGCAATTGGGACGCATTGAGGATAATGGTAGGTTACCTTCACAACCTTACCCAAACCCTAACGCGAGTGCTAACGCAGTTACACTCAGAAGTGGTAAAGAGCTGGAGGGCCCCAAAAGGAACAATGGGTCATCTGATGCCAAAGACCAAGCAAATGAGGAAGAGCATGAGTTAGTAGTAACCCCGTCTATCCCTAAACAGATGGTAACTACTCAAAAAGAAGCCCCGCCCACATTTAAGGTCAAACCTCCTTTTCCACAACGACTTATCCTAGACAAGAAAAAGGAGGAAGAGAAAGAAATTCTCGAGACCTTTCGGCGAGTGGAAATCAATATTCCACTCCTCGATGCTCTGAAGCAAGTCCCTAGGTATGCAAAGTTTCTTAAGGAACTATGCACTAACAAAGGGAAACTAAAAGACAACGAAAAAGTCCAAATGGGAGAAACCGTCACGCTATCCTACAAAAGAAGTTGCCTCCTAAATGCAAGGATCCTGGGATGTTCTCAGTGCCTTGTATTATAGGTGATGTAAGCATTCAGAGGGCTATGTGCGACCTTGGAGCTTCCATTAATGTCATGCCATTGTCTATTTATGAGACATTGAATGCAGGCCCATTAGAGGAGACCGGTATTGTCATTCGGTTGGCGTGACCGTTCGGTTGTCGACCCGTAGGTGTTCTTGAGGATGTTCTAGTTCGAGTGAATGAGTTTGTGTTTCCGCTGATTTCTACGTTGTAGATACGAAGGAGGAACCATTTCCTAATGCTTCGTCAGTGCTACTTGGACGCCCGTTCTTGAAAGACGGCAAAGACGAAGATAGATGTTGATGATGGATCTCTTACCATGGAGTTCGACGGTGAAGTCATCAAGTTTAACATCTATGATGCGATGCGATACCCCAGTGATGTGTCTTCTGTGGTATGTACCATGGACTGTGTGGACCCACTCATTGAGCAAGCTTTGCTCACGAGTAACGATGATGCGGTGAAAGTAGTGTTAGAGAACAATCTCCACACTACTCATATCCACCAGAGTGTTCTGACCCTCGATACTGATGTCGAGGATGTTGTTTTAGAGTTGGATTCATTCCAACCACTGCCCCCAAATGTCTGTTATTTGGAGTTGCCCACTACTGACTCTAAACTTTCTCCCTCCTTGGTTAAAGCTCCCACACTTGAGCTGAAGCCACTACCTGAGCACCTAAAGTACATTTTTGGGTGAGAATGACACACTCCCCGTGATCATCTCAACCAAACTTACACATTTGGAGGAAGAAAGACTCCTACGAGTACTCGGGAGTTTAAACAAAGCTATTGGGTGGGACTATAGCGGATATCAAAGGTTTGAGCCCTTCCACTTGCATGCATCATATATATATGGAAGAGGGGTCAAAACCTACGAGAGAAGCCCAGAGGAGGCTCAATCCGCCTATGATGGATGTCGTAAAGAAGGAGATACTGAAGCTCCTTGATGCTGGCATGATATACCCTATCTCTGATAGTAAATGGGTAAGTCCTGTCCAGGTGGTTCCTAAGAAAACAGGAGTCACAGTAGTCACCAATTCACATGGTGAGTTAGTTCCAACCCGCATTCAAAATGGATGGCGGGTTTGCATTGACTACAGGAAGTTGAATGCTTCTACTAGGAAGGATCACTTCCCTCTTCCATTCATTGATCAGATGTTGGAGAGATTAGCTGGTCGTTCTCATTATTGTTGTCTTGACGGTTACTCCGGTTTTCACCTCACCGATACCTCTAGTAGCTCGAAGACCAAGAAAAGACGACCTTCACTTGTCCGTTTGGCACTTTTGCCTATCGACGCATGCCCTTTGGGTTGCAATGCTCCCGCCACCTTTCAAAGGTGCATGGTGAGTATCTTTTCAAATTTTGTTGAGCATTTCATAGAGGTCTTTATGGATGACTTTATCTTGTTTATGGTGATTCATTCGATAGTTGTCTCATCAATCGACAAAAGTACTCAAGCAGTGCATCGAGAAGAACTTGGTTCGAACTATGAAAAGTGTCATTTTATGGTGAATCAAGGTCTTATTTTGGGACACATTGTCTCAGCCAGGGGTGTAGAGGTAGACCAAGCTAAAATCGATGTTATCAAGAAACTTCCCTACCCTACGAATGTGCGAGAGATTAGATCTTTCCTTGGACACGCCGGTTTTTACCGTCGTTTCATCAAGGACTTTTCAAAGATTGCACAACCCCTATGTCATCTACTCCAAAAGGACACACCTTTTGAGTTTGATAAGGCATGTAGGAGTGCATTTGATGCACTAAAAGCCTCACTTACTAGCACACCAGTAATTCAAGCCCCTAATTGGGAGCTTCCATTTGAAATCATGTGTGATGCTAGTAATTATGCAGTGGGTGCAGTCTTAGGACAGAGAGTTGGGAGAGCTTCACATGTTATTTACTATGCTTCTCGTACTCTAGACGTGGCTCAGATGAACTACACCACTACTGAGAAGGAGCTCCTTGCCGTTATCTTCGCACTAGAGAAGTTTTCGGCCTTATCTTTTAGGTACCAAGGTTATTATTTACTCTGATCATGCAGCCTTGAAGTACCTGATGAGTAAAAAGGATGCCAAACCTAGGCTCATTCGATGGATACTCCTATTACAGGAGTTTGACATCACAATTAAAGATAAAAGTGGTGTAGAAAATCTAGTCGCAGACCATCTCAGCAGGATTGAGAATGGTGAACGTCCTACCCCTATAAAGGATGATTTCCCTGATGAGTACATCTATGCTGTCATGGAGGATCTTCCCTGGTATGCCGATTTGGTGAACTATATCACCTCTGGCGAGTTATCTCCTCATCTTTCGAAGGCTCAGAAGAATAAACTTAGGAGCGATGCTAAGTTTTATGTGTGGGACGACCCATACTTATGGAAATTTTGCTCCGATCAGGTTATCAGGCGGTGTGTTTCTCAGACTGAGAGTCATTCCATTTTGGCTTTTTGTCACACTTACGCCTGCGGTGGCCACTTCGGTCCCCGTAGGACAGCTAGGAAAGTTCTTGAAAGTGGGTTTTACTGGCCCACTATTTTTCATGATTCATACATGTTCACCAAGACTTGTCCTAACTGTCTGAAAACTGGTAACCTTAGTCATCGGGACCAAATGCCACTTACCCCGATTCATATTTGTGAGATATTTGATGTATGGGGTATAGACTTCATGGGACCGTTTCCGGTGTCATTTGGTAATGTTTACATACTTTTGGCAGTGGACTACGTGTCTAAGTGGGTGGAAGCTAAAGCTACCCGCACTAATGATTCTAAAGTGGTTTGTGAATTCCTCAAATCGAGGATTTTTACAACATTTGGTACCCCGCGTGCCCCGATCGCGATAGAGGCACTCACTTCGCAACCGTATGGTTGAAAGTCTTCGAGGAGGTACAATGTCACTCATAGAACGTCTACGCGTATCATCCCCAAACGAGTGGCCAGCAGAGGTTTCTAATAGGGAGATCAAATCTATCTTGGAAAAGACAGTGAATCCTACTCGAAAGGATTGGAGTACACGTCTTGATGATGCGGTTTGGGCTTACCGAACGGTGTTTAAAACGCCAATTGGAATGTCCCCCTATCGCCTTGTGTTTGGAAAAGCTTGCCACCTGGCAGTTGAGCTCGAGCATAAATCCCTACTGGGTGTGAAACAACTTAATATGAAGCTCGACGAAGCAGGAAAAGAGAGAAAGCTCACTCTCCAAGAATTGGAGGAAATCAGGAACGACGCATATGAAAATGCGCGAATTTACAAGGAAAAAACCAAAACGTTCCATGATCGCATTCTTTCTAGGAAATCTTTTCGTGTTGGTCAAAAAGTGCTTTTGTTTCAGTCACGTCTTAAGATTTTTGCAGGTAAGCTGAGATCGAGGTGGACAGGACCATATGTGGTGATTGCAGTGTATGATCACGGTGCGGTGGAGATTCAGAGTTTGGAGACTGGTAATGCTTTTAAAGTGAACGGCCACAGGTTGAAGATCTTTTATGAAGACTTCCCGAGTCACAATGTAGAGGGCGTATCACTTGAACAACCAGTCTATGCTGATTGACAGACTCAGACCAAGTCGAGCCAAAGACTTTAAACAAAAGCGCTATTGGGAGAAGGACCCAAATTTTGATAAGTATTATTTAGCTTTTTTTTTTTTTTTTTTTTTTTTTTTTTTTTTTTTTTATGCATGAACTTATATCATTTCCTTCTTCTTATCACTATCATGTCCTTTCACCATTTTTTTTGTTTTTTTTTTTGTGTATAGACCACTTGACTTGTTTTAAACCTTGCGGACAAGGTTCGGAATAAGTTTGGGGGTATTTTAAGGATTGTGGATAGTGTTGGATGGATTTTCTTACTAAAGACCGTAGGTATGATTATTATTTTTTAAATTATGCGGTTGAAGGATGGTAAAGGTGGTATTATTCTCATTCTTTTCTTTTCCATTTTTTTTTCATTGATACTTCCATCTTCCATTTCATTAGGATATGATACATTTTCATGCATGCATTTAGTATAGTTTTATTAGTAGTAGACATGTGTCTATCTATGTTTGTTCTTGCATTTAGACCTTACATAGTGTCATATGTTGTCATATGTTGCATTTAGAGTCACCCGAAACTTTGTTTCATGCCTTTGATTGTGGATGAGTATATTATGGTTGCTTTTTGACTTGAAACTCAGGAAAAAATTAGGAGAAACATTTAATCAAGCCGTAGCTCAGCATTTTTATGATTTCATGATTAGGGACTTAGTATGATGGTTAAACTTTGTGCTAGATACCAAAATGGGCAGACGGTCAGAATTGTGCAAGTAATAGTGCTTTAATTCATATTTGAAAACTTGCTTAATCATAGTGAAAGTGAGAAGGACTAACAGGAGTTTTCTTAATATAGAGAGTCCCACAAGATTCCATAGGAAATGGAGCAGGGAATCTTGTGGTGGGAAAAAGTGAGAAAAGCGGTCCATAGGAAATGGAGCAGGGACCGTATTACTTGAAAAAAAAAATAATATGGAGAAAAAAAATAGAGTGTATTTATTGAATGAATAAAGGCGAAAGTTTATGAAAACTCCTCAAATAAAAAAGATTTAGCTCGAGTGCTTTCACTAGATTAAGTAAGATTTTAAACTTGCATGCTTCAATGTATAGACCAAGAAAACTCATGAGTAGTTGATGGCCTTTGTTTTGACTAGATCTATGTCTTTAAAGTGTGATCTTAATTGTGTTTGGGTTGCGAGTCTTGACATATCATAACTCTGAAATTTCTTGAGTGTCTTGTTACTTGGCGACTATGTGAATCAAAGGTACTCCATGAAATTCTGAATTGGGTATAGGTATAAGTTTAGGTTTAGGATTAGTTTAGTTAATGCATTAGGAGTCTAGTTTAGTTTGTGTTGTCATTTACACCTTTGCTCGGGACGTGCAAAGTCTTAAGTTTGGGGGTATTTGATAAGTCAGTATTTATAGGATTTAATAGTCTGTTTTAGTATAGTTTAGTGTGAAAGTTTATAAAATATATATCTAATTATATTTAGTTTTGGTTTTCAGGTGAAACGGAGTGCACGGTTGAATCCGAGGCGAAAAAATACTCAAAATAGAGTATTTACTTTCAGTATTCGGATACCGGGAGAGTTGGTTTCGAAATTTACACTGACAATGGGGTAATTGGGGTAATTGGAGTCGCGATCGCCATGCCACGTCTCACGAGCCGATTCGGCCAATAGGAGGCCGCCACGTGTCGCTCTCGCGATTAGATAGTCAGTCAGCACGTCACCACGCGAGCGCCTCACCGGCCAACCAACAACGCCATGTGGACAAGAACAGGTTCTCCTCTCTCCAATCGGTCGATCTGCCTCGGGATACGTGCAGGTGCTGTCTCCCAGATCTTCGCACGACTCGCGAGTTTTCTTCCCGCGTCTGGACCGCCACGTGTCGACCCGACGACCCCTCACCCACGCGTCATCACTTCTCTTCTCGCCCAATGAGATCCGCCATGTCGCGCGGTCAATCGTCTCTTCAATCATCGCCGACACACGACGACACGCGCAACGCACAGAATTGACCCAATCCGGTTCTGCCATGTGTCAAGGACGGAAAGAAATACCAAAACTGTTTTCTCTCTCTACCAAACTCCAATTCCTAGTAGTTTTACACATTAGGACCTTAGGTATATATAGAACATCTATTATTCATTAAAAGGAACTTTTTGCATTATTTTATTGGGAGTTTTATGAAGAATATGTCTAGCTAATCAAGCCATTGCCTAGGTCGGAGGTGAAGCAAGTCAAGATTATGGATTCATGGCATAACTTGTGAGATCTATTATTTTATTATTTAATTTAATTTAATTTCTTCTATTTCATTGTTGTTGATTTTAATGAATATGATTCAAATCTAGAGTATGTATATGGCCATTGCATGCTTTTAGGTGGAAAATCTATAGTTAATTGACTCATTAGTATCCGTAATTGTACTTTTGGGACAATATAAGTAACAAACATTCACCCGATTGCCGTCAAAACCTTTCGGTTCTTGAGTGTGCAACAATTGAATCTAGGTTAAATCGGGAGCGGACGCGATCCGGTTATCTAGGATTAGTATTCCCATAGAACTTTATTACTGCGGTTAATGTGTTAAATCTTATGGCGGACGTCTAGGGTTATACATTAATTAGGGAAGTAGTTAGTGGCGGATGTCCTAGCTATCGAGATTAGGGGAATTAGGAATTTCTGGCGGATGTCGATTTTCCATAGCTAATCTAGGGGAATTTGAATTAATAATTGTTTTGGGAAAGATTGACGACCATGATATGCCATTGAATCTTGATCTTGTCTTGTGGAACCATAGACCTAGGTGTTTTCTTTCATTGATATTATTCTTGCAATCTTGATTCCTGTTATTTTTATTTTAATTGTTTATTCTAAAACTTTTTTTTTCTAAAAATCTCCATTTTAGTTAACTTAGAGTGAAACTCAAGTCCTGTGGATTCGACTCCGTATTTACCACCACTACACCCTTCTGGGATTGGTAACTCAATTACGGGTTATATTTGGCACGCACGACACGTGATCATGTTTCCCTAGGTTCTAATCCCTAGGCTCTGATACCAACTGTGACGACCCTGCCCCGACCTAGGGTCGGGTCGCCCGGCCCAAACCGTTACTTAGACCCGATACTTGAACCAGGCCCAAATAACGACTTGGCACGCCTAAATAACCTGCGGAATAATTATTCTAAACAATATATATAATAATAAGTGTGTGAAAAGTAATCATAACTAAACCATATAAACATGTATATCATGATAATATCTATCATCTCTAGTATTTAAATGTCTCATACAACCTCATAATAATATCAAAAGGTTCAAAACTACCCATTACTAATTCTCGAGCTATAACCCACGTACGATTACAAAACAATTTAATAATAATAATAACCTAGTATTATATGAGTCTCACAGATGAAAGCACTTCAAGATAAATCTTTTCCCTTGCCTTTCTTGTCTATCGCTGGTAGAAGGACCTGTGGGTAGAGTGGGGTGAGCTAAAGAACCAACGATGCTCAATAAGAGGAAAGACTCGCTCAAACATTAAATATGCAAGTACTACCTAGTACTCATGCAAATTCTACATGACATTCAATCCATACGCATAACACAACATGTAATAACTGAATACATGTAAATCAAAACAAACTTATAAGCATAATCATTTAGTACATAATTCGATCCAATTTAAATATATGGTTTATGCTCATCGTAGTTATGAAAGATGGAATTATATTCTAAGAAGAAATATCTAAATATTATTTCCACATCTAATTTAGATATGCAATAATTTTATATATCAATATTTCAATTTCAAATTCCAATCAACATACTAGACATAAAAGCCTAACAGGTTTCACAACACATTTGATAAACCTTCATATATGTCAAGCATAATAATATTCATCACATTTCATTTATAAATTAAAACATGACATATAAATAAAATCACACGAAAGATTTAAATAAAATGCGATAGATATAAATATTAATATAAGCCGTTGTTTCATTCAATGCGAACTAGATATTGGTAAGGATCGGTGACCGAATCATCTATTTTCGTATTGGTACAATAATCGTGGAATCGTAATGGCCGTTACGCCCTCTAGATAATCGCACCAAAACGAAGATAAATTCATCCAAGCCGTCACCGCTACACGTCTCAAAGAATCATCAAGTAGCAAAGGATGGAACTCCAAACCCTTACACTCAAATAATTCACCTTATGCATTCAATTAGTCAAGCAAACCCTCGGTGGTTAACTACACACACACTCGGGGTGTCTTTGGCCCTCGGTGGTTAACTACCACACACTCGGGGCACCGAATAACATAACAGGCAAGACAATGTATTCACAATTCCATAGATAATAGAGATCCAAACCAATATCACGACGCAACCCATTCCCAAGTCTTTAAATTCAAAACATGCATTCCTAATTATCTAATAATCAAGCCATATTTAATGCATGAGCGAAGCTCCCACTTACCTGGACCGTCGCGACGCCTATACTGACTCCTCGTACGTTTGGGGTCCCACGTGAACCGTCGCGTGTCACTAAAACAATTCATACAACAACCTATCAATGCATATTCTATTACAAAGTCATTAATTATTTAACTCATTTACTTTTAAGGACCCATTTGTGCTTGTCCCGTAGTTTTCGTGTCGTTTGGAGTCCTTGTCGGGTTCCCGATGTCACATTGTCGAGGGTGGGACCCGTCGTCGAGTCCCTCGGAGTGCGCGTGTGCGCCCCTGATGAAGTCATAGAGGGGCTGGGACATTCCAGCCCCTTAAATCACACTGCGGGGCCAAGCGGGCTGGTTGAGTCCGGGGGCCGGTTTGGCCCCGGTCAAGCTGGTCAAAGGGTCGATTGACCCTGGTCAGCCGGTCCAGGGTCAATCGACCCTTGACCGGCATTCCTGGTTGGGGGGAAGTTCATCTTCCCCCATCGTCGCCGCCGTGGAGGGGAGCACAAGCTCCCCTCCTCGACCCCGACCACCACCACCCTCCGTCGCTTCACGTGACGGAGAGGGATCTCCGGCGGCCGGGGGAGGTCGCGCTCTCTCGGCCGCCGCCGTGGAGGAAGGTGAGAGCGGAGGGATGGCAAAGCCCACCCTCCCAACCTCTGGTGAGTGGGCGCTGCTGCTCTCTCGCGCGCCGCCGCCCATCTCAGCGCCGCCATTGCCCATCTCCGGTGGCGCGCGCGCCCACTTGACCCAAAAATCAAACAAGAAGAAGAAGACAAGAACGGAAAGAGAAAGAAAGAAAAGAAAAGAAAGATCAGAAAGAAAGAAAAGAAATAGAAAATCACCACAAGATTTTTCTCTCCTTGATTGTTCAATGATTCCTCTTCTTCTCCTCCCTCTCCAACTTGTTGAATCAACAAAAGGGGTGACTAGGGTTTACAACTTATCCTTATATAGTTAGGGTTTTTCACCAATTTAACCCAAAATTACGTAAATACCCCTATGGGCCCAATTTCCTCGTTAAGCCCAATCAAAACCATTTTCACTTAATCCAAGTCTTGTTAAGATCAATTTTGTGTAACAATCTCATTTGTTCGCATATTTTAATATAAAATTAATAAAATACTTTGCAAATGGGTCGGAGAATGTTTAGGTCGTTACACCACCTCCCAATAGAACTAAGATGGGTCCACAACGAAAACTTGGGATTTATATTGGATTTAACTCATCGTCCATTATAAGATACTTTGAGCTCTTAACAGGGGATTTATTTATTACACGTTTTGCTGATTGTCACTTTGATGAAGCAATTTTCCCACTATTAGGGAGAGATAAGAAGTCAATTAAAAAGGAATGGTGCAAAATTGCTTGAAATGCATCAACTTTATCACATTATGATCCACGAACAAATCAGTGTGAACTTGAAGTTCAAAAGATCATTCATTTGCAACAAATCGCAAATCAATTACCAGATGCATTTAATGATGCAAAACAAGTGACAAAATCACATATTCCAGTTGTAAATGCTCCTTCAAGAATTGATGTCTCTGTGTAACAAAATGCACAAGAACCAACGAAACGCTTAAAGCGTGGAAGACCGGTTGGTTCAAATGATACAATTCCTCAAAAGAGGAAAACGGGAGTAAAAATAAATACAAATCAAAATACTCCTGAGAAAGCACAAGAATCCTTTGATAAGGGTTTGTCAGAACAAGTTGATTCTGATGAGGAACAACTTCCTCTAGAAAAAGATGAAAAAGATGAAAGTAATGAGATCTCAATAAATTATTTAAACTCTGGTAAGATTTGGGATCGAAATGAAATTGTTCCTGATGATATATTTTCTTTCAATGTGCCATTTGAAATATGTGAAAATGATGATGATCCAGAACCACGATCAGTGGACGAATGTCAAAAAAGACCTGATTGGCAAAAATGGCAAGATGCTATCCAAGCAGAGCTAAACTCGTTAAGGAAACGAGAGGTTTTTGGACCAACTGTCCAAACTCCAGATGGTGTAAAACCTGTTGGATATAAATGGGTATTTGTACGAAAGAGAAACAAAAAAAATGAAGTTACAAGATACAAAGCAAGACTTGTAGCTCAAGGTTTCTCACAAAGACCTGGCATCGATTATGAGGAAACATATTCTCCTGTTATAGATGCAATCACATTTCGGTTTTTGATAAGCCTTGCAGTCTCTGAAAGACTTGATATGCATTTAATGGATGTCGTTACAGCATATCTGTACGGATCTCTAGACAGTGAGATATATATGAAAATCCCTGATGGATTTGTAATATCCGATGAAATAAAATTAAAACCTCATAACATGCATTCTATAAAATTACAAAGGTCTTTGTACGGGTTGAAACAATCCAGACAAATGTGGTACAAACGTTTTAGTGATTATTTACTGAAAGAAGAATATGTAAATAATCCGCTTTGCCCATGTGTCTTCATTAAAAGATCATCAACAGGATTTGTAATTATTGTTGTATATGTTGATGATTTAAATATAGTGGAAAACCATGACGACATCGTTAGAACATCCGAATACTTGAAAAAGGAATTCGAGATGAAAGAACTTGGAAAAACAAGACTTTGTCTTGGTTTGCAAATTGAACATTTTTCAAGTGGAGTACTTGTCCATCAATCAAATTATATTGAAAAATTATTAAAAAGATTTTATATGGACAAGGCACATCCATTGAGCTCTCCAATGGTTGTCAGATCACTTGAAGTGGATAAGGATCCATTTCGACCTCATGAAAGTGACGAAGAGCTAATTGGTCTGGAGGTACCATATTTAAGTACAATTGGTGCACTTATGTATCTTGCAAATTGTACAAGACCCGATATTGCTTTTGTTGTCAACCTACTTACAAGATATAACTCTTCACCAACTCGAAGACATTGGAATAATGTTAAACATGTTTTTCGATATCTTTGAAGAACAAGTGACATGGATTTATTTTACTCGAGAGTGGTAAAATTGAATCTCCAAGGTTATGCTGATGTTGGATTTTTATCTGATCCCATAAGACCCGTTCTCAAACGAGATATGTATTCACCTGTGGTAATACTGTTGTATCATGGAAGTCAGTAAAACAAACTATGGTTGCTACTTCTTTCAATCATTCTGAAGTACTTGCAATTCATGAAGCAAGTCGTGAATGTGTTTGGTTGAGAAACATGATTGAACATATTCAAGAATCATGTGGATTGCCTTCAATAAAAGATTCTCCAACCATATTATATGAAGATAATGCAACATGTATTGCACAATTAAGTGAAGGATTCATAAAAGGGGACAGAGCAAAATATATTTCACCAAAATTCTTTTATGCGCATGAGCTTCAGAAGAATGGTGAAATTGATGTCAAGCAAATCCGATCGAGCGATAATCTTGCTGATTTATTCACAAAATCCTTACCAACTACAACATTTAAAAGGCTTACATATGATATCGGCTTGCGTAAACTTAAAGACATTGCAAGTAAAAAAACTGAACAAGTTTCACCCATGTTCACATGAGGGGGAGTTATTGATTAGTGTATTGCACTCTTTTTCCCTTAGCTATGGTTTTATCCCATTGGGTTTTCCTAGCAAGGTTTTTAATGAGGCAATCTTAACAATATTATACCCATCTTAATATTTATGAGAATAGTGTACTCTTTTTTTCTTTTACTATATTTTTCCCACAGGGTTTTTTTTAATAGAAGTTTTAACGAGACACAATCTCTTAGCAAGTGTCATCCAAAGGGAAGTGTTGTAAATGAAATGGATGTGGATGACTCTTCCTATTCAAACCATTTGTATTCCACCACTATGTGTGAGTGGTTACACATTTACATCATGTAATTTAGACATTCTTGTAATGGCCTATATAAAGAGCTCACATCTATGTAATGGATACACCAAGTTGAATGAAAACTTCTCATTCCAAATATCTCATTTCTTCTCTTCTCCTTTGTAGTAGTAGTTTGTAGTAGTAGAAGGTCTTAGTCTTCTATTTCATTCTCTAGTTCTTAGCAAGTCTCAATTCAATTCACAACAACCTCATCAATTGAGCTTTTAATTCACATCAACCATTTGAGACCTATTTTAAAGTTTAATGTCAATTTGAGCCTAATAGACATCTTCTTCACATTGAGAATCCACACCCACAATTCACATTTACCACTGGAGATTCTCTTAACTCTCTGTCATCTCTATTAGATAATGTCAAATATCACATGTAAATCTTGCACTCATATATTTTACTTAGGATAATTTTAATTATTTAGTTAGGATTGATTCGGTTGGTCAAGATTTTTTTTTTCCTTATTTGTAGTTATCATCTACCTAGTATGTAGTTATATATATACGTGTCTTGTGCACCAAATATAATTGAAAAAAATTGAGATTTTTCCTTCCTCTCATTCATCTATTTTACTTTTGTAATAATCTCAACTATACAACCGTTTTGGAAATCTAGTTAAATAAATTGAATGTAAACGCTACGCAAGCTTTGTTTGGCAAGACTAGCTGATTACTTATAATCTAATAATCGATAATTGAAACCCTAAACCCTAAAGGCTAACAGATTGGGTAGTTGATAAATACAAAATGACATAAAAGGGTATGTTATATCTTATATAATTTAATGTGTGACATGTACAAAACTATATAACTTATCATTGCAAGAATAATAAAAAATAATAAACACATAAAAAATTAAAAAATAAAAGCATAAATATTTAAATAATCTTTTGAAAGAATGACCAAATGATTTTTTCACGATTAGAGAATAGAATTAGTTGTTGTGTTGGATGGTAAACACTTAATTAAATAAATATTACATCTAGTAAAAGACAAAAGAAACAGAGGTAATAAAGTGAAGATGCAAAATGGTATATGAATATCAAAGTATTTCAATAACCCCAGTCTTAAAAATTTTGCCTTCTACGTTTCAAAATGGAGTTTATTTTTTCAATAAAACAAATACTATAATTGTTTGTGCACGTGTTTAATATATCAATAACTCCATGTGATCTCTTTGTTTCCCTATCGTCTCCTCCCCTACTAATTGCGGACGTTCTCTCTTCTTTCTGCCTCGCGCGCCTCTCGGTCTTCTCTTCGCACTTCACGCGGCATGCCTTCTCCTCCCCTCAATCACTCCACTCGCGCAGTCACGCTTCTCTTGTCCCCTTTTTGTTGTACGTTGGTGGTCTTCGTGAACACACCTCAGTACTTCACCTTCATATCTTGTTCATGGACTATAGTAATCCTTGGAAGACACCCTTCTTTCTTCTGCTCACATCTGCTGCAGCGCCACTACTCACCATGCCGAGCAAAATCTCTACAACTCGATTCATGGTCGGGGGCCACAACAGATGTACCACCAATTAATTCCAATTACATAGAGTGGGTCAAGGCATACATTCCGACTTCAATTCTGTTTGGGCCCTTATTTCACTCATGTTTTTGTGATATATAGCTGCGGCGGCATAGGACTACTCAGAGATAGATGCGCCGAGTACTACTGGTCCAACATCCTAATTCCTCCTCACTTGTCTACTCGCTCTGACGTTGCTGATCACTTCAAGGGAAAGTTCTACCAACGTTAGATCATAAGTATGTTCCCCTTTTTTTAATTTCTCTGTTTCATGTGTTTAATTCAACAACCCCAATTCTTGGTTTGATTTTTTGTGTGTTTTGCTGTTTAGAACGTAATCTTTCACGGGTTTCTCTTTTCTTTAATCTTTTTTTGATCTTTGATAGTTGGGTTAATAATCCACTACAAGAAAAATGCACCTTTTGTGGCAGCAATAAAGCTGCCACAAAAAGCCTTTTGACTGCCATAAAATACCTTGTCACAACAAACAACTTTTCTTTTAGTGAATTTATTGTGTATATTTCTTGATTGCAAGCCCTCTACATATAGAGGGCCCGATGCATCAAAACCAATTAAATCTATCTTAAAAATTATATCTTAACAAAATAGAACTATCTAAACTACTTAACTTTATCTTAACCACTGTAATAGGCTTGTCATGTATTAGCAATATTTATCGTTGAGCATTTTAACAATTGGATGGTAGTTTTATACTACTTTTTCATCGCTTCCTTTGATGTTGTGAGTGTAGAGTTTGTAGACATAGGATGGTTAATGGTTTTTTTTTTCCTTTTTTTTTCCCGACTACTATGACAACAATGTCAATGCACTTTGACTTTATTTGCATTTGGCTTTTTTCATGGGTTTTTAATAGTATAATGTGGTTTGATGATAATCGTTTAAAATGGTTTAAAATGTAGTTTTTTTAAGTTCTTGCATGAAGGAATATGAAACTTCTTGTTTGATATAAAAAGTGTTGTAACGTTATATTTCAAAGTGATGCAACATTGCATGAAGTTGATTTTTCCTTATAATTGACAGTCACTTTTAAAGCTATTTTATGGGTTTGTTGTATTTAATATGTTCCTCAAGCAAAATTTCTTTGTTTTTTTTAATGAAAATTTTGTTGTTTTTAGTTACGCCTTGCAACTTAATTATAACATTTTGCTTACTCTCACTGGTTCATTTTTTTAACTTTTCCTTTTCTATCTTGATCATATTTTTTATTTTTAGAATGTTAGGGTTGTTATAAACTGAGATTAGTTCTACAACCCGACCTTGCTCTCACTCAAATCTTTACTATTTTCAAATTCATTGAAGTAGTTCTTGCGACCTCATGAATCAGTAATGAAAGCACCTCTTTTAATATCTTTGTTTTTGCCTTTGGCTGTTGTTTTGGTTGTTGATGGTGTCGAACTCTCACATTGTTTTTACATTTTGTGATAGCGCTGGTTCTCCCTTTCTTCGAAGTTGTGATCAAACGGTTGTTATCATTGTGGAGGTATGTGAAATTCTTCTCTATTCATTCATTCTTTCATATCGTCTTTATTTTTGGGTTCTTTAAATGTATGCTTGTTGGAATGATGTGATTCTTAATGGAATAATGAGATTCTTGCGGGTTTTTTTTTTAAATATGTGTCTTTTCAATTATGTGGCTGGTTTGACTAGTAGAGGACATATTGCAATTAATAGTTATCAATATTGTCATTTACTTATTATTGATACTATAATTTGGCTCCCACAAACATTGTATACCGTTTGATGCACGTTTAACTTAATTAATTATTTCCACTTGAATCTTTTATATATGTATCTATAATATGGGGGAATAAGCTCTATATATTGTGGAATTCTTTATAACATGTTAGAATTTGGCCAATTTTCATGATAATATATATATATATATATATTGGTTTTAGTTTTTCAACATTATCTTTTTGATAGTTTTAACGCATGGAAGTTTTGGTTTTCGATTTTTATTATCATTTTTATGCTTCACGTTGCATTGCTTGCTATTTTGGTGCAACTCTTTTAATATTTCTATTGAAAAAAAATTGGTTTTTCAATTTTACTTTTAGATAAGACTGGTATTCCTATTGTTATAAGACTTCTTTGGTGTGTTAGCAAACAACCATCAATCTCCTTCAATTCTATTGTTATCAGACTGGTATTCCATCATATATGACCTCTCTGATCAACTAAGTGAACGTGATGTGCTTCACCCTAAGATCAAATGGTGGTGCAAAAGATTGCAACTTCTTAGTCATTTGGGCTCAAAGTTTTCATAGAGGCAGCTCATTTCTAATTTATACGGTGATGCGAATTGTCTTCTTGTCTTAGAGCTTGATAAAAGAACACGTACAATCCTTTATAACTATAAAGAAGTCTTAGTCATTGTCCTGCCATTTAGTTTGAAAATAATATGTTCTTCAAATAATGGATATAATATTTTTTGTATGTTATATGTCAATCCAATAGAGTATTAGAGTTTGGTCCTTATACTCTTGTACCTGTATTTTGAAGGCTTATGAATAATCTAATATTTCACCTGATTTTTTTTGTCCTTTTACTAATTTTTTATTTTCTTATTCTACTTCTTTAAGATTTATGTATAATTTACTTTTTAAAAAATAAAAAAATGTTATATGTACTTCACTTATTGAGCATCTTGTCACAATGTTTAAACCTAAGTTTTATATCGTCAATATAAAACAGTTATAAAAATTAGTAATAATGATTAGAAATTAATGCATTGTGTAATGAAAGATTATACATGAAAAACTAAAATCTACTTCGATGATTTGTTTAAAATTTTCCTTTCAATATATGCTAAACATAGCTATTAAAATTGAATGGACTATTTCATTACCTAATCAAGAAATATTTGCAAGTGCTAAATCATTGGAGATGGATAAAACAAAACTTGCTAAAAGGTAAGGTCCAGGAGGTTTTGAGTTTAACACGGGTTGAAGTCATCTTATTAAAAAAGTCCTTTCAGCTTCCCCTAAACTCATAATTATCAGCTTTATATGAATAATTATACAAGAGAATCATTTTCAACCCGCAAGCACGTATCAAACTCATTGTGAAATTTTAAATATGTTAATTAATTTGCATTTTCTTCACAATAAAGTGTTAAAATAGACATCCCGTGAGTGTAGCGAGCAGGCTTAAACATGCGTAGCACGTATTCAAAATTAGTATTAACAAAATTGCAATGTCTATCGTCTCTATTGAAATTGTATAACATAAATTATCATCAGCACAAGGGGGTAAAGTTGTTAAAAAAAATACGCGTTGTTTTTGAAGAAACGATACTATAACTAGCATATGGGATTTGAAATTATCATTTGGATTATTTTAAAAATCATCTACAAACCAAACACAACTTATTACTATTTAAACTAGCTTATAATTTAGATGATAACCTAGCTGATAAGCTAGTTTGTGCGTGCCAAGCAGAACCTCAAAGTAGCGTTTTATTGAAAAAGTGTCCCATCTTTTTTTTTCTTTTCCTTTCTTGCCCTCCAATCTCCAACTTGTGCAGCTCCGAAAATGTCTCTTCGTTTTCATTTTTTCATTTTTTGTTCTTTGTCAATGTTGGCGGAAATACATTGCCAACAATAAAAGTCAACAATAAAAGTATATATATATATATATATATATATATCGCCACATGCTCGCACGCTCTACGTTAATTCAAATTTATAAATAAAACTGAAAAGATTAAAAAATAAAAATTAAATAAATTTGCAGTTTCTTCAATTATAAGTTAGATGGACTATGTTTTCGTTTTCGACCGTTCCGTTATTTTGCTAGATCATGTTTTATGGCAATGTCAGATAAAAAATATAATGTAATTAGATAAACATCCGAGTAAATGTAGCTTTCAGAGGGTGACCCATGCCAACGTAAATTTTTGGTATCCGCCTACATAAATTAATCAACTTATAAGTAGTTTATATATATATATATATATGTATATATTTGAAGAGATAAGTAGTTTATAGTTAACACAATTAAAAGTATGCCATAGCTCTTTTTTTTTTTGTCGAAGATGATATAGCTCCCTACACCAAAAGAATCTACATATGCTAAACTAATTGGAAGTATACCAACAACCACCAATAGTGACTACTTCTTTAACTGCCTTTGTTGGGGAGTCGGCGATGATTGAGTGAATCCAAGGGAAAAACAGGACACTCAAGTCATGCCCTTCATGATTCTTAGCCAAAAGTTGAGGGGACATTAAACCTTTCAAGAGTTATAATTATCAACCTAATGGGTGCAAACTAAACTATTTGTTCGTGATGATTAATTAATCTGGACATGTTTTAAAGGGGTGTCTATAAAGTTCTAATGAATAAAACGCATCAATTAGTGAAATAATCATATAGTTGTCTCCTAAACAGCCTAGGACCAGCCAAAAAAAAAATAACAGCACAAGTTCGGTGTAGTTCAATATCACTCCAGCAAGAAAGTCATAGATCAGTAATTGATGCAGTAAATGGTAGCCTCAAAATAGTTGTCTCTTTGTGAGATATATATATATATATATATAAGCCTCTTTGAAACATAATACATTTTAACTATATAACAATACTTCAAACAATCAAGTACTTCACAAAGGAAATAACGTTTTTGTAATCTAGTTTTGAATCTAGTACCAATCTTATTGCTCTCTAATAATGGCACTTACGAGAAGCGGGGAAACTCCTTATTGCGAATTATATTAAATAATGTTTGCTTTGGTATGGAAAAACATCTCATAGTCAAGGACCTCTCCACTAAGGGACGTTTGATGAGTTGAATCAATTGGGAATCCCTTAAATTCACAACACCATATATAGCAGCAGATTTTGCACTACTTCACTTAAAGAAAATGTTAATAAGTTATAAGTTTCTCTCCTAAGCATGCTAAGATGATTAATGATGCCATTTTACGTCAAATATCGTCACTGAAGTCGTCAGCACAATAAAGACGCGCAATGGACGGGACAAATAATTAACCAACACAAGGAAAATTTTAAGGTTAGGTTTTGAGGGTTACATTTCCATGGGAAGCCTTTTGCAAAAGAACTCCAAATCTTCATGATGAGAAAAGAGAAAAACTCAAACCTTCCTACAAGGAGAGAAAAACTCAAAGTCTCCTGATAAGGAGGAAAAAATCACTTCCCTTTAGCAAAAGAAGAAAATGATAAAAGGAGAGAAGGAAGAAGGGGCCACAACGTAAATCGGAGGAGCCATCATCGACAGCCCCAAATCTAAAATAAAAACCATAAAAAATCAAGATGATACATGACCAAATAATTAACGTTCACACAATTCAAATCAAGATGTGTTGAGAGCCATTGATGAATTAATGATTAATGAAATTTCTATTTCATTGAAAAAAAAAAGACGTGTGTTAGCAATAACAATTAACAAACATAAATTAGCTTTAGGGTTCAAAATATAGGCCCAAATTCGAGAAGATTGATGAATGCCCTTGGCGAAGGTGTAAACAAACCATTGGAGAACAAGGGTGTTGAGAGACTTAAAGGCGCCGCCATAGACAACAAATTAGGAGATATTGATGATGAAACTCCCCCAGTACCAACAATGTTGGCATGATCTTCCTTAACCTCTTTAGCATCACAACTTTGATCTTTATGGCCCCTCTCCACCAACATTAGTGCACTAACAGATGGCGAACCGCATAGAGGACGATAAGAAGTCATCGTTGATGCAACCACATCCGCCGAAGAAGCCAGTGTCGCCGCCGCCGGCTTCCCCGTGAGCTGCTGCACCATATTCATGAAGTCTTGAGGCCTCACATGGATGATCTCCGGCGACTTGATATGGATCACGACTGGTTCGTGATGAGGAGGATTGTTGTTGTTCTTGTGTTTCTTGTTGATCTTGAATGATTCCTTGCATAGCTTAAGAGGTGGTGGCCTCGGACCCTGCAACTCTCTCTTTTGTGTCACAAATGAATCCATATATAAAACAAGCTTCAACTCTGATAATTAATCTCTCTTTGTATATCTACTTATAAGTACTGCTTTTGGTTTGATGAATCTTAGAATCGACACTGCTATTTTTATTTATTTTTCTTAAATGAGTAATAGGTCTTTAGACCACCCTTTGAGGTATATATTTATATATAATCGAATCACTTTGAGAGAAAGAGAGAGTTGAATTAAGAGTGAAATGTCAAACGAAATAGTCGTTAGTATCTCTCTTATACAGAACAAAAGCTTGATTGCTCTATCAAAGTCTTCCATGCACGTCTATAAATTTATTGTTTTGTGGACACCGTTGGCTCCTTCTGTGTTTGTTTGTGGTCCACAAAAGATGCGTCCCCCTCGATCGATTTGTACAACATGATTATTCCTTCTTAATTTCTAGTACCTCGAGATACACATCCATTCGCATACGTATTAATTCACATCAAAACTTTGGATTGCTCTCGTGATGAATTCTTTTTTTTTTTTTTTTTTTTTTCTAAATTGGTTCTCATCCCAAAATATTTTTCTAATTTATGTTATATACGTGTGTGTACTTTCTAGGAAGTGGATTTGCTATTGTTAGGAAGTGTAATGTTAGTAACTAATAGAAGCGTGCCACATGCAATGTGCGTAGATGTGATTTTACACTTTTACCCTCCACTTTTACTATTTTATCCACATGACACGTTTTTATTGAGAGACATTAGCAGCATCGCCAAACATTAACAAATCCCCTCCCTAGCTACTCTCTAACACCTATTTGAAAATTGTATAGTTATTATTATCGAGATATGCATGTGTACATGCATATTAATTTTGATGTACATTGTCAATTTAATTGAGTAACTCATATATATAGCACAAGTATATTGAATAGGAAATTATAAAATGACCCACTTTCAATGTACATTTTAGACACACACCCTTATTTTTAGCTATTTATGATTCTTTATTATCTCTTCAAGCGTAAGTTCCACATATGACAAAATACTATAAACAGCTAAAAGATAAAAATGTATACCCAAAATATGTATTGAAAGTGTGTGAAATTATCATTTTTTTTAATATACCATGTTAAATATATACATTAATTATGCGTGAGTCAAGATTATATAATAAGATTTGCATAGTTAATTAAGTAGCTACTATAGTACAAGAATTGGTGTTGCGTGATTAATACGATATAGTTGACAGCTGAGACGACAACTTGCACGTTGAAAGTCAAAGTCGTTCGAAATGTCAAAAGGCTTTTTTTTTTTCTTTCAAAAAAAAGAGTTTAATAGAAATAAAAATAAATAAATAAAATGTGGGTGACGTTGAGTTACGTATGAATATATGATACAAGGTAAACGCCTTTTTCTACCGATCAAAGCTTATTGAAACTTTGACTTTTTAAAGTTTGAATAGTCAACATTGTTTTTCCGGGATCCAGAGAATTATTAATTCAAAAAAATTACGTAATAACGTAAACAAACAACTATTTTATTTTTTTGGTAGGAAACAAACAACTAATTCATTAACCATAAAAAAAAGCTAATTCATTCTCAAAAAAGAAATAGAATCAATCTAGTCTCCAAAACTTAAAAAAAAAAAATTTAACTCACTTTTGTAATTTTTATTTTTAAATCATCGTCGACCCTCTCAACGATCGATGGTGATTTCAATCAAATATTTTTTGCTCTTTGTTCATACAATAAACAACATATCTAATAAGATTTGTGGATATTAAATTAGTTCATCCTTGTTGCAGTGTATATTCCTCAACAATGTTGCGTGAATTTGTGTGGTGTGCTAGATTTATTTGTCTTTATTTTTAGTTTATAGTTAACTTTCTTCCTTAATTGGAAGTCTTTGATTTGTCTTCTCCTTGTTTATAAGTTATATGATTTCTTCTCCTTGTTGGGAAGTTTTGTTATTTGTTTTGTGGTTTTAATACGTTTGTGTATTGTCATGAGTTTCAACGTTGTAGAAAGCAGTCCTGATTGTCAAACTATTTCAATTTTTAAAAAAATCAAATTAATGATAATTTGTTCGCACAAATAAGATTATGGAATCAATGTACTTGATTTTACTTATGGTCTTGTATTGATCTGTGAATGATTAATGAAATTTTTAAAAAATAAAATAAACAAACAAACTCTAAACTTTTTGGTTTGAATTTCGCTTAACTTGCCCACATAGGATTAATGCTAGATAATTATGTTTTGAGTATATACTATTTAAAGAAAGGGATACTATAGCATAAAAAAAATGATACTATAAAAAAGAATCTACAACTGTAACTTAGTAAATTAAGGCGCATAAATGGCATGCTCTCGTCGACGCCTATTTGACACGCATCGGGATATATACATCCACATCGAAAATCAAGGATTATCAAACAAGTGCATTGTTTCGTATTTTTCCTAAGCTACAAATGCATTTTCCTTGTAAAATACTGACGATGAGAGACAAAACAATAAAAGGCTTTGGAAGAAAATCAATAAAATGGCGATGTGACAAATGAGTTCATCTTTGTTTCATATTATTATTTTCATGTTTCCTTAATTTAAGACGTGAAATTAAAAATGCTAGAATAATATGTCCCTTGTTGTAATGCATGGGTCAAAATAATAGTATCACATCGGATAAATGAAACTTCTAAATGAAGTATATAAGTCATTGTCTCCCATCTAATAGTACTGAGACATTTTGAGTTAAACTCAATTCCTAAAAGATAAAGGGTAGTTAAGTTGGGACATTATCGATGTTGTTGGAGAGATCAATGGCTCGCGGAGAAGTGCGGCGGCCGCTTACGGGTAACGTACCAACTTTTAAATGAAGTATATAAGGGATTGTCTCGGAGAAGTGTCGCGGGCGACCGCTTGCTTCAACACCCCTTGACAAATGAAGACATAACAACAGAACAGAAGAACGCACACCCATCATGCATATATGTTATGTATATCTAGAGACGTCTTAAAGTAAATACGAAACGACTGATGTAAGGGGGTGTGCATTTCTCTTACGACATGGAAAATGTTAGAATAACACCCCGATATATAGTACAAATAAAAAGCATGCCCCCAACTAGTGTGCTATGTATAATCTCGAGGAGTAAGCTTACATATTTAAATGAACACAAACGGATGATGTGAAGGGGGGTGTGCATTCTATTACGTTGTACGTCTAGAGCTGTTAGTCTAGCACTTCAATCTCTATGAGTTATGATATTATGCTTTCCAACTCTACGTCTTTTGACTTCTAGATCGATATTCCTTTGCTCGAGTCAAACCTAGCTCAGTCAAACCTGAAAATCTTGTCGCAATTAAACAATGAGCGCTCAAAATCGATCCATCTATAATAATAAGTATCAATTTGAGATGGTTAATTGATGGTAAACCCGACAAGCATAACGAAACGTGAAAAATAAAAAAAAAGTTCTATGCTTGATAAAAAAAACAAAACACACACACACGTATATATATATTTTTACTATGAGAACTAAATATATATTCATGCCCATTGGTACACTATTTACAACCATTGAATTCAAATTCAATACATTAATCGAGTCGCCATAAATATACAAAGCATGTAATGCATAACATGTTTTAAGGAGTTATCATGGCATGAGTATATATTTAGTTTCAATTGTAGAAGAACCCTATATATATAAGTTGGAGCTGAAAGAAAGTTGTCAAGCTCTCTCCTTTACCATTCCATTTTTCTATTTTTCTCATTTTTCCTATTTTTTGCTATTTATTTCTTTGTATTATTGGTTGTCTTAGGATATATTCATCCCCCCAATTTCTTAGACAACGAAAACCCAACTAGCTTATATTCATCCCCCCCAATTTCTCGGACAACGAAAAGTTCAACTAGCTTACAAAAAATGAAGAGACCATTACGATTAAGAGTGACACATATAAATTCAGGTTTTCATTAGCTCAAACACCTAACCCTCACTCAAACCCCATAATTTGTGATCTTCCTTAATTTCTTATTTGGTATGTCAAACTCTAATTTTAGTTATTTTTCTTCATCAAATCCAATTTCTCATATCCAATTGGATAATAGTAATAGCACAAATCTGTTCAAGGCTTGGAGTTTCAACGAACTCGTGAGGAATTGACACATCTTAGATCTTTTTATGTGAGCGGTTGACTAAGGGGCAAGAGACAACTTAACGTATTTGTGTCTTTTGTTTTTGTTTTTACTGTTGGTTTGTTGTGGTATCTATGAGTTTTTGATTTTTTATGACGAATTTTTTCTGCGGATCATTCTCTGCATATTTTCTTTTGCCTACGTCAATTATTGTAACAATTGAATATTAATTGAGTAAGAGGTTAGGTAGATTTATGGATGGTGGCTTTTATGTGATTCTTTTTTGAGTGAGGTAAGATGAGTGGTTATAAGACTCAACTACAATCCTTCAGAACTTTAGTTCTGTTTTCTAAAGAGACGATTTTTTTTTACATGGTATATAGGTATATAAAAGGGACTTTTTGTAAGTAGCTAGATAAGTAAGATAATTTTTGTTTCCCTATTTTTTTTTTACATGTATTTTTTGGTAGATTAATTAAATTCTTTTATCTAAAAAAACAACGCAAAACAAGTACGTTTACTTTTCTGATTCCAGTTTCGAGTTGGGCTCTTTGAACAGGCCGTTAGCCATATCCATCGGCCTAAAATTTTCAGTCAATCTATACATATACGTACAGAGACTGGCAATGCTGGAAGTTGAGACATTAGTTGATTTAGTTTGGTTTTGTCAACGCAAGACACAGCCAAATAACGTGGGCTTGTTTATTTCGCAAGCTGAGAATTTGTTGTTTTGACGGCAAATCATCATCGTGAAATATCCTCAATGTATATTTATTTTAATATTATTTTCTTTTCACGTTTGAATTTATACATATACATCTGCTCATGATGAATTTAAAGACTTTTTGTTCGAGATTATTTCTTTACGACAATGCATTTTAATTGTCATATCTTTATTTTTTTGAGGCCAAATTGTCATGACTTTTAGTTGCATTTAAAAAAGGAAAATGTTAGGTGACATACTTTTGTTATACAATCTTTTGCTACAATTTTGTTATGATAAGGCGACATTCGGGTCAAGAGACAAATTCAAGTTTGACACTGAATTGAAATGAAATTATGGGCGAAGACGTGAAGGTCAAGCTCAAACATTATGTCAAGGTCAAAGATTGTTTAATTCAAATTTTATTGGGCAAGATGCCAGTTTATGTTTTCTTTGTTAAACTCTAAAAATAATTTTACTTTTTTGTATAAAAAAAGGTTTGTGTTAGAGAAATGAAACAAGAAATAAAAAGTTCAAACTCTCTTCTCTATCTCTTCCCTATCTTTCTCTCTTCTTTAGGAACCACCAAAACTTGAATTGAAATTTATCTCATGACATAACCGTACGTATCTAAGGAACCTCAACAACGGTTCAAGGGGATAAGTCTATGCCCTAATAAACGCATTAAAGTACCCTCCATTCGGCTCAAGCAATAATGGGTTGGACAAGTTTTCATAGGTCAATGTCTACCTAACTAGGCCCAAGCTTTTTTTTTTTTTTTAGTTTCTCACGTTGTATTTTGTGAACCGATTAATCCACGCTCGGACATTGTGGGGCTCCATATAGGGGGGCGGCGCTCTCAATCCAATTTTTTTCATTCGCAAAACTCGAACTCGAGATTTTGTTTAAGTTGACCAACTCCCTTACTAGTTGGACCAACCGATTGTTGGTAGTTCAAGCTTGCTTTATGCATGTATTTATTTATTTTCATTTGGGTTGGCCCTCAAAGACTTCGATTTGAAGCCTACGCCCAACCCCAACACTTATTATTGTACGTATTTATTTATTTTTTATTATTTTGAAAAAGGTCAATATATGTCTAACCTACTACCAAAAAAAATATATATATGTCTAACCATGAAAAAAGATTAATGTATGTATTTTCTTAATAAACAATCACTTCTTTTTATTGGTGCCACAAAACTTGATCATCTCAACAACTTTTGTGTTGAGCATTTTTATTTTATTTTTTTGAGAAATTGAGCAAAGTTTATTTACCAACTTTACTTCATTCATATCTTCCATTTAAAAAAGAAAATGAATACATAATATCATAACTATATATAAATTAAGTAGATATTGTACAACATAAAGGATGATGATATAATGACACCCCGAATGTAACGACCCAAATATTCTCCGACCCATTTTAAAGGTATTTTGATGATTTTATACTAAAGTATATGAACAAATGAAATTGATACACGAAATAAATCTTAACAAGACTTGGACTAAGTGGAAATAGTTTGAATGGGCTTGTGACGGCCCCAAATTTCCAATGCATTTGGGTACGCCCGGCCTAGACTCGTGCAGGTCCTAAGTCGATACTCAGCGAACCTGACAAGCCTAGTCAGCCTCCAATTAATCAATTTAACAGTTTATGAAAGAGTTATTACAATTATACGCAGCGGAAAAACTAAACAAGTATTGGGAAATAACTCAATCAAACGAAAATTAGGAAATCTATACCCCAAGTTTCATGGTATCCATCTCAAAAAGTGATCCCCAGTACAATAACCAACATCATATATATATATATATATAACATCCTACAAAAAACAATGAACATGAATCAATCTAACCTAATCCTGAAGTCGCGTACTCTGAGAGGTCCTCAGAGAAAATCACCAAGTAGAGGACCCTTGCCCTTGCTGCACTTCGGGATATCTGCACCCACCGTCACAAATTAGACGGTGAGCAACTGAGAGAAAATCGAAAGTAATGCCAGAAGAATTTCACAGTAATTCATGAATATCAAATAAAACAGTCTAAATATCATGCGATAATTTAAAGACAAGAATGTAAATAGATCAAAGTGCATGATAGACAGACTGAAATGATAGCAATCGAAACATGTGTGTTCTAAGAGTCAAAAGAGGTAATAAGTGGTCTAAATTCCACAACAATTCTACAACAGCGATGTCGCAACATCGAAATCCACAGCAATATCCATAACAATCCAATACATGGTATCACACAATCACTAGGGGTGGTCAAACACTCGTGCGCACAAGTGCCCGCGTTTTATCCTTTCTAGTGCAGACCGCATGTACCTTCGAGACACACGCTTATGCCAAGAATACACATACAAGGAATATGGAATGGAATGCCAACAAGTAGATAATAACAAACACAACGGAATGAAAATGAATCACATGGTATTTTCTTAGCTGGCTTACTAACGTACAAATGCTTTTTAAGGCAAGTGCACTTACCGAACTATTGCAAATCGTATCCACTCTCGCGAGTCCTAACGCGTATCCCCGAGTTTCCCGCTACCTGACAAGGTCGGAAACTCGTATTAATAGGTCAAGTTGTTAACTAACCTAGGTTGAATCCCTAGTATTTTCCCAGTGTTTCAAATGACTTGAACAACTTGACAATTTAATAGAAAATGAATACTCTCTCTTGGACTTAAAAACTAAAGTAACAACTACGACTGTGATATCTCGACATCGATAATCATAATGCATGTAAGCCTACTCATGAATTATAGGCTCGGTTTGGTCGTTAATAAGTCACGTCATAGTCTCGCGGACTAGCGACGTGACCGCGACGTCACTACCATCCAATCGACTTAAAACATAATATCAATATCGCTCGACAGTAATGACTCAATAGGAACTCAAAAAGACCATACACCGGCAAATAGGGAAACTCGCGAGTATGGTCCAACGTCTGTAGAGTGCCAACACGACATGGAAAAGTCGTAGGCATGCTCTAAGTCACGCCAATGATTCCTCGACGCGATAAAAGTACTTACACATGAATTCGCCATTACGACGACTCATCACCATCGATATGGACGCTCCGGGAGTTATGAGACACACACACAAAGGTTTGGTTGTGATCTCTGACACTCCCTTAGTCATGGCATCCGATGGCAATGCCGACCATACACGATAGTTTGTGATGAGACGCGCAATAACGACATCACATGAAATGATGCTCACAAAACTCACCACTACTAATAGAGACGCTCCGGGGGCTGTGAGACTCCATGATAGACATGATAAGGTCTCCGAAAATCCCCCAAGTCATCGCATCAACAACAGAGCTGCCATGATAGTGATTTCCAACGACAAAAGCATAACTTATATAAAATGTACAAATGATATAAATAAATAACAATGCCGCTATTTTGGGCCACTCCGAGATTCGTAAGACACAAGTATGGTCTTAACTTGGTCCTTGACATCTCCGGTCATGGTGGTACTGCGGTGGCTTCGCCACAACAATAGGTTCTGACAGAGAGAATGACAAAACACATGAAATAAACATTAACATGAAATGTCTACCTCACTGTTATTGACCAGTCCGAAGAGCTGTGGGACCCAAGCCAAGGCTCGATGGGGTCCCCGACAACCTCCAGTCCCGGTGGTCCAGTGGCGGTGCCACCCAAAGGGGCGTTTTCCGGCGAGACACTAAAAACAGCCCACAATGTGACACATAACACACCCCACACATCACGATTTGGTGTTCACCCTACATATCATAATGCACCACAATCGTGGGGTGCACACACACCACAGTCCAACCAAACCAAAAACAAGAGAAAAACAGTGAGCAAGAACGAGAGAGTAGGAGAGAATAAGAGAAGAGAGAGAGAGAGAGAGAGAGAGAGAGAGAGAGAGAGAGAGAGAGAGAGAGAGAGAGAGGGAGAGAGAACGTGATGGAGCTCGGCGAGGATCAACGGCTGGTCACCAAAGTAGATCCGAGCAGGGAGAGGGAGACAATGGCCGAGAGAGAGAGATCAAGGTGACACCGAGAGAGAAATGAGAGAGATCGAGAGAAACCCGAGAGGAGTAACTGGGAGAGTGAGAGAGAGTCACCTCGACTCCGGTGATCACCACTGGTCATCTCTGACGTTGACAGTCCCCTCCCAGTCCAGCAGTGTCACGGACAACAGCACAGCAGTGAGGAGAGGCATGACCGAGAGATGGAGGAAGAAACTCAAGAGAGAAGTCGAGAGAAAGAGAGAATAAAAAAGAGGAACAATACAAGAGATCGAGAGAGAGAAAGAGTACCTCCGGCGAGAGGTCAGGCGTGGTCCAAGGCCGGTGGTCGGCGAACCAGGAAGGAGGAAGGTGACGGTGGTGAGAGGTTGTGAGGGCAGTAGTGAAGGTGAGAATGGGAGAGATGAGTGTGTTTGTATATATATATATATTTATATTTATATATATAAAAAAATTGATGATGAATAGTACATGACCAGTAAAGTAGGTTTGTGTTGTCACATTTATGGTCTTTCATCTCAACACACACACTCATCTCGAGGTCCATCTCACGGTTCCTCAACTTACAGCTGTGTCACTTTAACAATTTATCCCATGTACTGTATATCACGTAGTTATCCAACTCCCCGCATTCAAACAACTTTCCTCGGTCCGATTCAACTCACCGTGCGCATAGTCCCGCCTTGTTCCCTTAAATAATTATATAAATTATCTAAAAATCTATTTATTTGTATTTTAACAGTGTTTTATTCCCCCGTTTATCTAGGTGAAGACTCACTCAGTCTAAAAAAATTGTCCGAATGGCGCAAGACCTGAAATGAGCTACAATACTAATACATACATCACAGAAACATAACATTACTTGATTGTTGACTATCGAGGTTCGAAATACTGTCCAGTATTGTGACGGCCCCAATTTCCCCGTGCAATTGGGTACGCCCGGCCTAGACCCGTTCAAGCCCCGAATTATCACTCGGCAACCTGACGAGCCTAGTCAGCCTCATATTTACTCAATTTAGCAGTTTATGAAAGAGTTATTGCAATAATACACAGCGGAAGACTAAACAGTAAGTAACAAGGGGAAATAACTTAATCAAAGGAAAATTAGGAATTCTATAATGTGGAAAACCCCGTGTTCATGTACAATTCGATAAATCAACATACATGATACTAATCTCAATAATAATGCCAAGTTCTATAAACCAAAAACATACATATATAAAACAATATACAAATGAGCAAAAACATATAACCTACTCTAGGGTTCCTCAAGTCCAGCCGCTAATCCTCACAAAAAGTCGCCTAAGCAAGGCTCTTTGCCTCTACTGCACTCCGCTATATCTGCATCCACCGTCACAAACTAGACGATGAGCAACTGAGAGAAATCGAAAGTAATGCCAGAAGAATATAACAGTAATTCATGAATTATAAATCAAGGCAGTCTAAATATCATGCAGGAATTGAAAAACAGGAAGTTGAATAAACAAGGTGCATGATAGGCAGACTGGAAACAATAACAATCGAAACATGCGTGTTCTATGAGTCAAGAGAGGCCATAAGTGGTCTAAAATCCACAGCAATACCACAACAATATCCACAACAATCCAGTACATGGTATCACACAATCACTAGGGGTGGTCAAACACTCGTGTGCACGAGTGCCCGCGTTTTATCCCTTCTAGTGCAGGCCGCATGTACCTTCGAGACACACACTTATGCCAAGAACACACATACAAGGAATATGGAATGGAATGCCAACAAATAGATAATAGCAAACACAATGGAATGAAGATGAATCACATGGTATTTTCTTAACTGGCTTACTAACGTACACAAGTTTTTGAGACAAGTGTACTTACCTGAACTAATCGCAACCCGTGTAACAACACTCTCGCGTTCCTAGTAAGTATCCCCGAGTTTCCTGCTACCTGACAAGGTTGGAAACTCTAATTAATGGTTTGAGTCATTACTAATCCTAGGTTGATACCCTAGCATTTTCTCAGTGTTTTAATGACTCGAACACTTCGTTAACTCAATCGGTAAATCAAACCAAAAATACAACGAAACACAATGACTCTTTTGGGTATTATAACCACACTTATGTAAGCCTAATTATAGGTCTTAAGCTCGACTCAGTCGTATGTGAAATCACACCATAGTCTCGAGGACCAGCGGAGTGTCCACGACGTCACTACCGTTAAACCAACTTGAAACACAACTTCGATGTCGTCCAACAATTACGACTCAATATTAAACTTAACATGACCATACACCGGCGAGTAGGGAACTCAGGGTGTAGTCCAACATCCATAGAGTGTCAACACAGCATGGAAAGGCCGTGTGCACGCCCTACGTCGCTTTGACAACTACTCGACGCAATATAAACAACTCACGCATATCTCCGCCATTACGACTCATCATCATTGATATAGACGCTCTGGGGCTATGAGACTCCATGACTAACATGGTAAGGTCTCCGGCAGTCCCCCATGTCATCGCGTCGATGACAGTACTGCCACGACAGGTGGTTTTCGGCGATAAGGTTACAATACGCATGAAATCACATAAATGCATAACATAACAATAACACCGCTGTTTTTAGGCCACTCCAAGAGTCGTGAGACACAAGTATGATCGTAACTTGGACCCTGACTTCTCCGGTCATGGTGGTACAGCGATGGCATCGACCATGGCAACGGATTTCTGCGAGGACTTAAAACAGTCCACACAACATAACAACAACATCACCTAGGTTCAAGACACTTAAACAGTTCCAACACGACCAAATCGATCACAACAAGAATAGCGAGGTATCATCGAGGTCATGGAGAGGTCCCCGACAACCCCCACACTCGGTGGTTTGGCCAGCAGGGCCGCCCACACATGCATATTCCGGCGAGACGTATTATAATAACCAATTTATGAAAACAGTGCACAATCGATCACAACACCCTATGCGACGCAAATGTGGGTGCTCCGGGGATATGGAGATTTTGGGGCACCACTAGGAACAATCCCCGACCACCCCTGACCAGCGCCATCGCCTCCGGCAGTGGCAAAAACATGATAGCAGTGAAAAACAATCACAAAAACAGTTTCACAACAATAAAGAAAAAAAAAACAGTGAGAAGAAAAGAGAAATAGTGGAAGAGAGGGAGAGAGGAAGATCTCCGGCGAGAGAGGTGAACCTCAGCCACCTCTGGACCTCCGACAACTGGTGGTATGCTCGGCCATGGCAGGGAGGAATGACCGAGTGAGGGAGAGAGTGTGAGAGAGAACGAAGTGAGAGAGAGAGAGAACAAACCGTGAGAGAGTACAAACCGAGAGAGAGTGACGGATCTCCGGTGAGCTCGTCCACTGCTGGGGTCCCGGGGACCAGTGCCGGTTCGTCGACGGCGAGAAGAGGTGGAGGGTGGCGGTGAGATGAAGAAGATGAAGTGAGGCCGTGAGTGAGAGTGAAAGGGAGATACACACTTACTCCGGTGGCCGAGCTGTCTCCGTCGAGTGTTCGTCGTCCCAACGCCGTCGAGGGGGGGTGGTGGCTCGTCTGGCAGAGGCGGTGACTCGCTGTGAGTGAGAGTGAGAAAGAGGACCGAGAGAGATGGAGAGAAACCGAGAGGGAGGGAAAGAAAGAGATGACTCGAGAGTACAAGGGAGGGAGAGGCTGTGACAGAGCTCCGGCGAGCAGGGTGACCACCGGCGAGGGTTGTGACGGCCCCAGCAACCACAAACTGGGCCCCGCTCGGCCTAAACCTACGTGGACCCCCTAGCTCGTCTCCAACGAGTCAACGCAGGTCTAGTCAGCCTTAACTTATCAATTACTCGTTACATTATTCACTCACTTACCCTGGATCACTCTTTTTGATTCACCTTAACTCTATCTAATCTTTTATCCTCAATTATAGTTAGGTGTGCAGCGGAATTGTTTTTAATACCAACTTACAACAGTTTTACAATTAGTCAACTTAGATGTGGAAAATCATGTCCAAACAACATCACATGTATATAACTGATCAACTGAAAGCCCAAAATAAGCATATACATGTATCAACAGTAAGGTTCAACTTCCCAAAGTCCCAAAATATCAAAACAAATGGGTACATAGCCAAAATATACAACAAAAGACAAAATACCTACAAAGTGAGAGCAAAGCTAACGGCTCTGAGCGTGCCTCAGAGGATATCGCCAAGCATCGGCGCCTTGCCCTTACTCGTCTGTGGATCTGCACCCACCGTCATAAAAAAGACGGTGAGTACAAAATATAACAAGAAACAAAGAACAATAGATATCTCAACATAATTTATCGAATTTTCAATAATCATAAGTCTATAAATCATGCAGTGTATAACAAGAAACTGAAATAGATAGCAAGTCGCATGATAAATAGATTCAACAAGTACAAACAACGAAAAATCAAGTGACCGAGAAACAAATGGATAGGAGAATAGATAGTCCCAATCAAACCGCGGGTCTCAAGACCTCATCACTTGCGATCGACACAAGAGGCCCAAAATCGCCTCCTCGCTCAATCCACCCCGTACGAACCAAATGTGGCCCGAAGGTCGCCTCCATCGAACGCACACTCTGTTAGGAAAAGCCACAGACAAAGCCCGCCGCTAAATTCCTAACACACTACCGAAAGAAAGCCACAATCACAAGCGGATGCTAAATCATTTCGATAGGCTCCAACGAGAAGCCACAGCCTATGCGGCCGCTAAACTCGTTGAGACTTCTCATCACGATCGGACTACCTAAATCCTAGGTCACCGAACTAGAATGGAATACAAAGGGTTTGCATTTCAAGAATAATTAATCAATAAATAGAAAAGCAATTATGTTGATTCTATTGTTGCCTTTACTCACCTCAACTTCCGCTAAAAAGGCCCTCGCGTAGCTCCACACGTTCCCCAATTAGTTTCCAACACTTCGCTCGTCACCGACAATTATTTCGACCAATTTCCGTTAATTTTTCCCTAATTATTCCAAGTATTCTTCAATTTTTTCTCAAGTTTAACTCATTTTCTACAATTTTCTAAATTATTGTTCCTTTGCTCAATTTGGGTCGCTTACCCGTATTGGGTTCCATTTAAACCCATTAGGATACCCGAGCAAAACCTCATAATTTTAATACAATTTAGAAAAATATTTTTCAATATTTTTCGGCTATTTTTAACAATTTCACGCTTTACGAGACAAAACCCCGACAAAAGTCTCGTCGCGAATCTCAAATTCTTCATTTTTCAAAAAAATTCCCAAATTTCTATTTATTTGGGTGAAATATAATTTTTCAGAATTTTTTCCTATTTTCTCTGGATTGTCTTTTCCATTTTTCTCTTTTTTTTTTTTTTTTTTAATATTTAAGGGCGGTTCGTGCACGAACCGGCCGTTCATGGCCGAACCGCTCGGCTCATGGCCGAACCGCCCTTCTTCTTCTCCAATTTACGAGCAGAGCGACGCTCGCTCTTTTTTTTTTTTTTTTTTTTTTCATGGAAGAGAAGGAGAGGGAGAGGGAGAGGAGACGGGGAGACGATTATCGTCTCCCCTCCTGACGTCCGAGCTCTCGAGTTTCCCTTCCCACCATCACCACCGAATCACCATCACCACCATCACCACCGTACAACAACAACAACAACAACAACAACAACAACAACAACAACAACACAACAACATAAACCACAAACTCACCTCACTTTTGCCAACACCGCTTCCACGAGCACCCGACCTTGATCTTTCGATTTCTCTTCTTCTTCCGTCCCTCTCTCGGATTCGATCAAGAAAATAGGGAAAATAGTGGTGTCGGTGGTGTTTATCAACATTTTTGGGGTGAAATGACCAAAATACCCCTCATGTCTATTTCTTTCCTTCTTTCCTTCAATACCCTTTTGGTAATTTTACATTTTCTATTTTATTTTTCGATTTACCATATATATTTATATATATATATATATCAATTTACCTATATATATATAAATATATACACTCACCTATATTTTCGCGCCTAAAATTTCGTCGTGCGCGCCAATGAGCGTGATTTCGGGCGTGCACACTAACGTATCACCCACGCGTGTCGACCACGACCCCGCGTGTCACTAGCGCCCACCAATTTACTATTTAATTACATTAATTATTTTCATTTATAAATATCAATGTTTTTATTTCATTTTCGTCCCACGGACTCTCAAATACTCATTTAACGCGTTCTTTCGTACCGAACTTGTTCAACGGTACTAACGCACACTCACCACGTCCTTACTCATTTGGAATATTGAATTTAATGTTCGGTAATAAATAAATAATACAAATCACCAAACAAACATAACATACCTCGGTGTCGACTCCCGAGGACTGAAACAAATACACCATGGCTAGTTGGGCCCACAATACGACCCTGAAATATCACGTGGCACGAGTTAAAATTTTAGGGTCGTTACAGTCTCCCCCCCTTATTGAGAATTTCGTCCTCGAAATTAAACGAAAATACAGGGTAAGACTTATAGGAATCAAAACAAATAAGGGAAATGCTCGCGCATATAAGACTCCAGTTCCCAAGTCAGTTCCTCATCCCCATGATGCTGCCATTTGACGAGAACTGAGGGAATTTCCTTATTCCTTAATACCTTCACCTTCCGGTCCATAATCTGAATAGGCTGCTCATCGTAAGTAATGTCTTCTCTCAGATCAATCTGACTCAGGTCCACAATCGGTCGTCTACCCTCTCTCGACTTATCCAGTCGAAGCATTTATATGTGAAATACAGGGTGAACTCCTGCTAACTGAGGTGGTAACTCAAGCTCATACGCAACCTTGCCTATTCGTTTCTTCACTCGAACGGACCTATAAACCTCGGCGCAAGCTTACCCTTCGATCCCAAATCTCTTGTGACCCTTCGGTGGAGAAACCTTCAGATATACATAGTCTCCCACCTCATACTTTAACTCGCCATGGTACCTGTCATAATACCTCTTTTGCCTCTCCTGCGCACCCTTCAACCGAAGTCTAATCAGTCGTACCTTCTCTGTGTGATCCACTACAATCTCTGGCCCAATCACCGCCACATCCTCCGACTCGCCAAGAAGATGGAGATTCGCACGCCGTCGTAGAGTGCCTCAAACGGTGCCATTCCAATACTGGCCTGATAACTGTTATTGTAAGCAAACTCACACAGATGAAGATACTCCTCCCAAGAACCACCATACTCTAAAATACACATCCTCAACATATCTTCCAACACCTGAATCGCCTCTCTCGATCGTCCATCTGGCTCGTGGATGATAAGTCAGACCGAGATTCAACTTCGTGCCAAACTGTGCCTGCATACTCTGCCAAACTGCCGCGTAAATTGCGGCCCTCTTGTCCGATACGATCGACAATGGCACTCCATGCAGTCGCACTATCTCTTTCTCGTACAAGCTCGCCAACCTATCCACTCGATGTGTGGTAGAAATTGGTATGAAGTGCGCAGACTTCGTCAATCTATCCACAATCACCCAAATACTGTCATGTCTGCGCTGAGACCGAGGTAACCCACTGATGAAATCCATAGCGATATGCTCCCACTTCCAACGAGGAATGGGAAGCGCCGCATAATCCACCTGTGCCTCTTATGCTCGGCCTTAACTCTCCGGCATATCTCACAACCTCTAATATAATCACTAACATCGGTTTTCATCCCCGCCACCAAAACAGACGACGCATATCAAGATACATCTTGGTCCCGCGCCGGATGAACCGAAAAACGTGAGCGGTGAGCCTCCTGGAGAATCTCGTCACGTAACTCAGCCACTGATGGAATCCACAGTCTCCCTCTAAATCTCAGGCAGAAATCTGTTGACTGACTCCATTCTGGGTGATTTGAACTCTGAGCAAACTCACTGTACCTCTGATACTGCTCATCAGCCTGCTGCCCATCAAGTACACTCTGAATAGAAACTGTTTGAGTCCTCAACTGCCCACAAATCAACACTCTAGTGCTAGTCGGAATATCAACAAGATACATCATCTCGACCGCCTCGAGTAATCCATACTCATGTGTCATACGACACGTCACAACCTCCGAGTCAACCCCTCTTCGGCTCAATGCGTCGCCTACGACATTAGCCTTCCCCGGTGATACTCCAACGAAAAATCATAATCCTTGAGGAACTCTAACCACCGTCTCTGTCTCATATTAAGCTCTCTCGAGTGAAGAGATACTTCAAACTCTTGTGGTCGCAAACAATACAAACCTCTCTCCGTACAAATAATGACGCCAAATCTTCTGCAAACACCACCGCCGCCAACTCCAAGTCATGTGTAGGGTAATTCTTCTCGTGAATCTTCACTGTCGGGACGCATAAGCTATCACTCTACCGTCCCGCATCAAAACACAAAGCCTAAACCGACCAAACAAGCATCGGTGTTCACCTCAAAACCCTTCCCCGACTCAGTGCAATACGAGCACCGGCGCGTAGTCAATCTCTCCTTTAAAGTCCGAAAAGCCTCGCTCACAACTATCATCCCACCGAAATCGACTTCCTTCTTCGTCAATCGCGTCATCGGTGCCGCAATCTTTGAAAAATCCCGCACAAATCGTCCGTAATAACCACCAATCCCGTAAAACTCCGAATCTCTCACATCGAACTCGGTGTAGGCCAATTAACAATCGCTCTAACCTTAGCAGGTCTACCGACACTCCGCTAACTCCGACAATATGACCTAGAAATCCAACCTCTCGTAAGCCAAAACTCACACTTACCGAACTTGGCATACAGTCTATGCTCCCTCAGCGTCGGCAAGATCGTCCTGAGGTGCTCCTCGTGCTCCTCACGAGTCTTAGAATAAATCAAAATGTCGTCAATGAACACTATAACAAATCTATCCAAATATTGTCTCAATACACGATGCATGAGATCCATGAACATTCGTAGGGCATTCGTCAACCCAAACGACATAACGGTAAACTGATAGTGCCCATATCTCGTGCGAAAAGCCGTCTTCTCTCTGTCCTCTGCTCTAATCCTCAACTGATGATAGCCAGATCTCAAATCAATCTTCGAGAACCACTGCGCTCCAGTCAGCTGATCGAACAAATCATCAATACGAGGTAATGGATACTTGTTCTTCACTGTCACCCCGGTTCAATTGCCTATAGTCGATACATAATCTCAGGCTGCCGTCTTTCTTCTTCACAAACAAGACCGGCGCACCCCAAGGTGACATACTAGGGTGAATAAAACCCAATTCCAACAACTCATCTAGCTGTGATCTCAGCTCCTCCAACTCCTTAGGAGCCATCCGGTACGGTGGAATTGATATCGGTTTGGTTCCAGGAACCAAATCAATGATGAAATCAATCTCTCTAGTCGGTGGTAACCCTGGAAGCTCTGCTGGAAACACGTCCGGAAACTCGCACACAACCGGTACCTCATCGATCTTTGCCTCAGCTCTTCCTACCGTACTTAAAACACTCATAAACGTTTTAATCTCACTGCTCGTGGCTACCCTGCCTCTGGTAACTCTCAACTGAGTCGCACCGCCACGAAAAGTAAACTCGTCGTCCGAGACTCGAAATGTGACCGTCTTGTCGAAACAATCAATCGTGCGTGATAAGGTCCTAACAAATCCATGCCTAATAACGCATCAAACTCCGTAAACTCTAACACTCTAAGATCTATTGGTAACTCATGTCCCTCTATCTCTACAATACAACGCGTTCACAAATCATGTTAGGGTAGACTTTATCCCCAAAGAATGTGCTAAGAACTAGAGGTCTCTCTAACCTAACCGGTCTTAACCCTAACTCATCAACCATGCGCCCGTAAATAAAGGAAACAAGAGAACCGAGTCAATCATAACATACATCAAACGACCACAAATGTAAATCATACCCTCAACGAGATGTCGAGTCGCTCGAGGTCCGCTCAAGAACAACATGAGCACGTTCCCTCGTATGTTGCCGACGTGGTGCTACTCTCTCTCGCCGAACATCAACAAAGCCGTGGACACTCTCTCGATGTAATGTCCCGTCGTCCACATCGATGGCAAGCTCCCGCAGTCTCTCGTCGAAACTCACTGTCGTGGCACTCTCTCGACAAGATGACCCATCCGTCCACACCTATAACACGCTCCAACAGGTCTCGTGCCGAGTAATCCCGCCTACTCGATCCCCGACCCGACATCTGTCCTCGTCGTACACTACCCCTACCTCTCGCCTCCACCATCTCTAGATCGCGCGCAATCGCGTGTGTACCGGTGCGGTGGGGTCGAATAAGGTAACTCGTGTCTCGAGTAGGTGTGGTGACATATGTCCGAACCGGGTCGCGAAGATCGTGCGATCGAAGCTACACTCGAGCTCGCGCATCGTCGAATTTGCCATCTATTCCTCTTCCTCCCGCCCCCTAAACGGCCTTGTCCCCGCTCATCCCGTACCTCACTGGCCGATCATATCCCCGTGCGGGATGTGTCCTCAAATATGCCTCCTCGCCAAACTACGGTCATAAGCATCCCGTAGTGTAGGAGGTAGAGTAGTGACCACTGTCCCTCCAATAGCCGGCAACAAGCCCTCGTAAAATAATAGACCCGATCTCTCGTCTCTCGGTCGCCTACTCCATCAAGAAAAGGAAGTAAGTGCCGATATCCGCCCATATAAGTCATAATCGACTCTCCTAATGCTCGTCGGATATGCATAAACTCATCCCTCTTGGCTATCATAGTCAAGGTGGATAAAACTTCGATCGAAATATTTCTTGAAGTCTAACCTGTAGTCGGCTCTCCATGTGTGGATACTAAATTTTCCCACCACATCTCGCATCTCCAGTCAAAGAAAATGCCGCCAACCCAGGTTTTCTCGCTATCCTCGATCTTGAGAAGTTTCGAACCTTCTCGTGACTACGAATGTACAAATCCGCCTCATCTACACTTGAACCTCCGTCGAACTTCTTTGGTTTATATTTCTCATACTCACGAGTCCACCTCGCCTCTGCGATCGCGTGAATCAATATCATCATGAACACGTGACTCCACCGCAACTGTGCCGAACAATCTGCGGTGATAGGTGGTGGTGCATCGTACTAGTAGTAGTAACCAGTGGAGTAGCTCGAGGTGTAGTCGGACTCACATCCCGTCAGGAGCTATCCCCGAGGTCGATGGAGATGGCAACAATGTACCGTGTCTGTCCCCGAGAATATCCAATATCTCATCCATCCTCCGTCCCTGTGACTCTACTCTCTGAGTCCAGGACTGTAACTCACGTGCCAGAGCTGCAACGTCACTCGGCGCATCTGGTGGAGGATCACGAACTCCACTCTGATCTCCAGCATCAGGCTGGTCAGCCATCGCAATCTACAATAGCAAATGGCGAGCCTCGATCAGTCTTACGTAACGATATATTATATTACACATTAAAATTTAACATGCTCAGAATAATATATCATTTCCCACTTCCCAACTATACTTGAGTTAAGTTCTTAAGATTTTCCACACTAAGTTCATTTGCTTGTGTTTTATGCTTATTCAGAGTCATGGTGATAAACCTTTAGGCTCTGATACCAATCAATGTGACCCCAAAGAACCACAAACTGGGCCCCGCCCGGCCTAAACCTACGTGGACCCCCTAGCTCGTCTCCAACGAGTCAACGCAGGTCTAGTCAGCCTTAACTTATCAATTACTCGTTACATTATTCACTCACTTAACCCTGGATCACTCTTTTTGATTCACCTTAACTCTATCTAATCTTTTATCCTCAATTATAGTTAGTGTGATGAATTGTTTTTAATACCAACTTACAACAGTTTACAACTCATCAACTTAGATGTGGAAAATCATGTCCAAACAACATCACATGTATATAACCGATCAACCGAAAGCCCAAAATAAGCATATACATGTATCAACAATAAAGTTCAACTTCCCAAAGTCCCAAAATATCAAAACAAATGGGTACATAGCCAAAATATACAACAAAAGACAAAATACCTACAAAGTGAGAGCAAAGCTAACGCTCGAGCGTGCCTCAGAGGATATCGCCAAGCACGGCGCCTTGCCCTTACTGCTCGTGGATTCGCACCCACCGTCATAAAAAGGACGGTGAGTACAAAATATAACAAGAACAAACAACAATAGATATCTCAACATAATTTACTGAATTTTCAATAATCATAAGTCTATAAATCATGCAATGTATAACAAGAAACTGAAATAGATAGCAAGTCGCATGATAAATAGATTCAACAAGTACAAACAACGAAAAATCAAGGGCCGAGAAACAAATGGATAGGAGAATAGATAGTCCCAATCAAACCGCGGGTCTCAAGACCTCATCACTTGCGATCGATCGACACAGTAAGGCCCAAAACTGCCTCCCTGCTCAATCCACCCCGTACGAACCAGTGGGCCCGAAGGTCGCCTCCACTGAACGCACACTCTGTTAGGAAAAGCCACAGACAAAGCCGGCTGCTAAATTCCTAACACACTACCGAAAGAAAGCCACAGTCACAAGCCGGATGCTAAATCATTTCGATAGGCTCCAACGAGAAGCCACAGTCTATGCCGGCTGCTAAACTCGTTGAGACTTCTCATCACAGTCGGACTACCTAAATCCTAGGTCACCTGAACTAGAATGGAATACAAAGGGTTTGCATTTCAAGAATAATTAATCAATAAATAGAAAAGCAATTATGTTGATTCTATTGTTGCCTTTACTCACCTCAACTTCCGCTAAAAAGGCCCTCGCGTAGCTCCACACGTTCCCCAATTAGTTTCCAACACTTCGCTCGTCACCTGACAATTATTTCGACCAATTTCCGTTAATTTTTCCCTAATTATTCCAAGTATTCTTCAATTTTTTCTCAAGTTTAACTCATTTTCTACAATTTTCTAAATTATTGTTCCTTTGCTCAATTTGGGTCGCTTACCCGGTATTGGGTTCCATTTAAATCCATTAGGATACCCGAGCAAAACCTCATAATTTTAATACAATTTAGAAAAATATTTTTCAATATTTTTCTGGCTATTTTTAACAATTTCACGCTTTACGAGACAAAACCCCGACAAAAGTCTCGTCGCGAATCTCAAATTCTTCATTTTTCATAAAAAATTCCCAAATTTCTATTTATTTGGGTGAAATATAATTTTTCAGAATTTTTTCCTATTTCTCTGGATTGTCTTTTCCATTTTTCTCTCTTTTTCTCTTTTTTTTTTTAATATTTAAGGGCGGTTCGGCCAACCGGCCCGGTTCATGGCCGAACCGGCCGGTTCATGGCCGAACCGGCCCTTCTTCTTCCTCCATTTACAGAGCAGAGAGCGTACGCTCTCTCTCTTTTTTTTTTTTTTTTTCATGGAAGAGAAGGAGAGGGAGAGGGAGAGGAGATTGGGGGGAGACGATTATCGTCTCCTCCTGACGTCCGAGCTCTCGAGTTTCCCTTCCCACCATCACCACCGAATCACCATCACCACCATCACCACCGTACAACAGCAACAACAACAACAACAACAACAACAACAACAACAACACAACAACATAAACCACAAACTCACCTCACTTTTGCCAACACCGCTTCCACGAGCACCCGACCTTGATCTTTCGATTTCTCTTCTTCTTCCGTCCCTCTCTCGGATTCGATCAAGAAAATAGGGAAAATAGTGGTGTCGGTGGTGTTTATCAACATTTTTGGGGTGAAATGACCAAAATACCCCTCATGTCTATTTCTTTCCTTCTTTCCTTCAATACCCTTTTTGGTAATTTTACATTTTCTATTTTATTTTTCTGATTTATATATATATATATTATATATATATATATCAATTTACCTATATATATATATAAATATATACACTCACCTATATTTTCGCGCCTAAAATTTCGTCGTGCGCGCCAATGAGCGTACTCGGGCGTGCACACTAACGTATCACCCACGCGTGTCGACCACGACCCCGCGTGTCACTAGCGCCCACCAATTTACTATTTAATTACATTAATTATTTTCATTTATAAATATCAATGTTTTTATTTCATTTTCGTCCCACGGACTCTCAAATACTCATTTAACGCGTTCTTTCGTACCGAACTTGTTCAACGGTACTAACGCACACTCACCACGTCCTTACTCATTTGGAATATTGAATTTAATGTTCGGTAATAAATAAATAATACAAATCACCAAACAAACATAACATACCTCGGTGTCGACTCCCGAGGACTGAAACAAATACACCATGGCTAATTGGGCCCACAATACGACCCTGAAATATCACGTGGCACGAGTTAAAATTTTAGGGTCGTTACAAGGGTCGACTTCAGGTCACTAAGGAGCTCGGCTGTGAGAGAGACGGGTTGGTGAGAGAAGACTAGATAGGGTGTATGTGGTAGGAGATGATGAATAGTAGGGTTTTTGTTTGTATATATATATGGAGTAAATGTAAAATGACCCTTTTACCCTTTAAGTTAATACTTGTACATTTTGAAACACTTACCCTTATGTGTCTTTTACCTCATCATCTTAACTCAACACAAATACACATCCCCATGCTCATCCAATGGTTCTCCTCACCACAATGTGTCACTTTAACAATTTTTGTCCTATAGCCCGTATGTTGGGTGGTTAACCAACTCCCACATGAATTTTTTTGCATTTCCTCGGTCAGTATTTCTCCGTAAATTGTCTAGTCGCGCCAGTTTTCTCGCCACATCTCAACACTAATTAATTACATTTATTAGATAATTCATTTATTTGTATGTTTTATTCTCCCGTTTACATAGGCGTAGCCTCACTCAATTTAAAATCGCCCGAACGGCGCGAGACTCATAAAATACTAAAATACTATTACACACAATCAAAGAATCATAAAATCACTTTGGTGTCGACTCCCAAAGTTCGAAATACTGTCCAGTATTCACGTAGCCGGGTCACAATTCTGACAAGTGTAACACAAGTCAGTTAAAAATTTGGGGTTGTTACAAGTATCACTTGGCCGGGTCACGGTCCTACACAAGTCAGTTAAAATTTGCGGGTTGTTACAGGGCTTAACAAGGAAATTGGGCCCATATAGGTATTTACGTCGTTTGGGTTGAATTTGTGAAAACCCTAACTATTTAAGGATAGGTTGCAAACCCTAGTCACCACTTTTGTTGTTTCAACAAGTTTGAGAGAAAGGAGAAGAAGAGGAAGCATTAATCAAGGAGGTAATATCTTGTTATTCTTTTTCTTTCTTTCTTTTTTTCTTCTTCTTTTTTTCTTCTTTTCTTGTTTGTGTAGATGTTTATAGGAAGAAGGAAGAAGGAGGGGTGGCGGCTCCAAGGGGAGCCGCTAGATTTGGGGAGGCGGCGCCTGGTGGCGCCGCTGAGGAGCAGCGGCACCGCCGTCTGTAAGGGGGGTGGCTTAAGCCACCCCATAAACGTAAGGAAGAAGGGCGTGGCAATATCCACCCCACTTCCTCCATCACCACCACCACCACCGCCACCGCGACTGGTGAGCTGAGGTGGAGGGGTCCCCAGTGCCGGCGAGCACTGGGGACCACCCTCGGACTTAGATCCGAGGGTTGGGATGGGTGGGGCTTCCCCCATCCCGTGAACCCCGTGACGCCTGGTTTCGGTCCCAGGGACAGACAGGCCCCTGGACCATTCCAGGGGCCGTCAACCCCTGCGGGGGTGGTTGGATCGGTTGACCAGGGACTGGAACCCCCTGGCCAACCAAACAGGGATCGATTTGGTCCCTGTTCAACCAAACAGGGACCAAATTGGTCCCTGGCCAAATAAATTAAAAAAAATATATATATAATAAAATAAAATAAAATAGGATAAACCTACGATGGGAGTCGACATTCCGACGAAGCCCTTAAACGGCACAACACGTGGGACCCACACCATTGGGTTCCCAAATATAAATTAATAATTAGAATATACAACTTTAAATTGAGTGAAATTCTTATGTAGAGTTATATAAATTGCTTAGATTCGCGATACGGTTCACGTGGGACCCCAAACACACGAGGAGTTGGTATAGGCATCACGACGGGTCCAGGTAAGTGGGGAGCTTCGCTCATGCATTAAATATGGCTTGACTATTTGATAATTAAAAATTCATGTTTTGAATATAACGACTTGGGAATGGGTTGCGTCGTGATATTGGTTTGGATCTCTATTTTCTATGGAGTTGTGAATGCACTGTTTTACCTTTCATGTTATTCGATACCCCAGAATGTTGTGGAGTTCCACCGCGGGCCAAATTAGCAAGTAGTCTATATCTTGGACGCCCCAGAATGTTTGTGGTAGTTAACCACCGAGGGTTTTACTTGACTAATAGAATGCATTAGGTGAACCATTCGAGGGTAAGGGTTTGGAGTTCCATCCTTTGCTACTTGATAGTTCTTTGAGACGCGTAGCGGTGACGGCTTGGATGAAACTACCTTTGTTTTGGTGTCATTATTTAGAAGGCGTGCGACGGCCCCAAATTCCGAGGCCGCCCCGTGGCTTCCCATTTCCCTTGCTCATGCACCGGAAATACCTGCCACGTCACTCATCAGATCCATTAATTTAAAAACTCTTAAGTTTCATGCCATTTAATTTAGTAGTTTACAATTTACAGCGGAAGTTTTAATATATCACCAAAAGAGCATTATATAAAGTTAACTTATTCAACCTATAGTGGAAAACCCGGAAGTACTCGGTATATAGGCGACAACTGCCATCCGTGAATGTTTATATACCAGTACTGAAGATGTAATAACCACAAGTTCCCAATAATAATATTCAAAACAATTTAATACTAATACACATATCAGTAGGTCCTCGACAGTGGGCAAGTAAAGATTTTGTCGCCCGTGATCTCCTTGCCCCTACTGATACACAAGGTCTGCGCTCAGCCACCACAAAAAGCCAGATGGCGAGCCCAGTAAGTAAAATCCCAAGGAAAACCACCGTGCATTATAATTTAAGAATATAAATGGAACAAGTAAATAGTGTTAACCAAACATGCGGAATAGAAGGTAAATGCAGCAACGCTCAAAGCTCATCGCATGAATATAAACACAAGATAAACAAATGAGTGTGCACCAGCTATCCAAGATGCGTACTGAGGATCAGGAGCCCTGTCGTGGTCTGTACCATCGACTCTACCACTTGTCCTAAACCACACATCTAGCAAGCGACCGCACAACCCTCAGATACATAGACGGAAATCTCAACCGTCCCAAGTAAGATTTGACTCGAAGATTTTCAATGAAAAATAGCTCAAATGAATAACAATAAGTAAATGCAGTAGTGGTGTTCAGTTGGGTTTTACGTACCCGAAAATACGCACTCCGACTTCCCGGACCCGTCAGTACGCCCCACCTAGCTTCCCAATGTCCGAGCTATGGTTTCCCGGTCCCTGAAGTCCATTTTATAGTGTTTTATACTTTTTGGAAACATATTATATCATTTTATGATATTATATTATATTTTTAATTTTTCAGTTGTGGTACCTCTCTCGGGCTATGTCGGGGTTCCAAAAATACCTGAAAAGTCTCGAAACCACTTTTCTACCTTTTTCTACTTTTCTATATTTTTCTAGAATTTTTCCCAATTTTTCAGATATTTTTCCCCTATTTTTCCTATTTTCCAGAATTTAAAACTGTTTTTTTTAAATAAATAAATAAATAAAAATATTATTTAAATAATATATGGGTGGGTCCCCCGAACCGGGTCGGACCCGACCCAACCGGGTCGGCCCGGTTCGGCCCATCTGGGCGGGTCGGTCGGGCCCGGCCCAGCCCACCCGGGTTGGGCAAGGCCGGGTTGGGCCGGCCGGCCGAGCCAGGGGTGCACGCACGCACGCGCGCGTGCGTGCCCCCCCCCTTCTTCCTCCAGAGACAGTTTCGTCTCTGGTTTTAACCAGAGACGAAACTCGTCTTTTTTTTTTTTTTTTTTTTTTTTTCCTTCTTCAATCTCGCTCTCTTCTTCTCTCCTCTCCTCTCTCTTCACTCTCACTCCATTAAAGACCTCTAAAACCTCCAAATTCCTCCACAAATTCATCAAAACAACCCCAAATTCTCGGATCAAAAATGCATGCAAATAACCCAAAATTTATCAAATCACCTCAATTTTCCACAAATTCGAACCAAATCCATGTAAATCATCAAAACCAACTTCAAAGTCCACCAATCTAGTAAAAACAGTGGCCAAATCTATCAAAAATGAAATTTCACTCTAACATCCATTTTAATGGAAAATCACCAAAAATAAGGGTAAATTACCTTAAATCCACACTTTGACGCCTAAATTGCCTCTTCAAACTTGAATTCACCTCTCCCCAACACTGGATCTCTCACTGATCTCCCTAACAAATTTTTGGGAAAAATTGTTTAGTTTGCATGTTCAATCGATCCATCGATATTTATATGCTTGTTCTAATCCCACGTGCCCACGCATCTCGAGGTTAATCGGATGGCTATTGATCACCCTGAGTCACCAAAGTTCTTGACACCTTATCATGACAACATTTGCCTTGAATTACCTTGTTGAGCATCTCGAGGCTTATCCTATGCATGCTAATTCTTCCTCATGCCTCCGACCCTACGACTGTATCCCAGCGACATTAACCCTAGTGGGCTAATCGAACGCGTGAAATGGAGTCCAACTCGGGATATCATCTACCGAATTCCTAGATCACGCGCTACACACCCAGCCAGCGACCTCAACCACCCGTGGATACATAGACGGTACCATAACCGTACCAGTAGGATATAAATCATAGATTTTCAAGGAAATATAAAGCTCAATGGAAATAAATAAGTAAATGCAGTAGTGGTGTTCAGTTGGGTTTTACGTACAGCCAGCGACCTCAACCACCCGTGGATACATAGACGGTACCATAACCGTACCAGTAGGATATAAATCATAGATTTTCAAGGAAATATAAAGCTCAATGGAAATAAATAAGTAAATGCAGTAGTGGTTTTCCTTGGGATTTTACTTACTGGGCTCGCCATCTGTCTTTTTGTGGTGGCCGAGCGCGAGATCCTATCTACTAGCGAGGCAAGGGGATCATCGGCGATTTCATCGACTTGCCTACGCCGAGGCCCGCTTGGTATGTGTGTAGATATTATCATGTTTTGATATTTTGTATTATCTTTTGGGTTGGGAAAGCTGGATATACACTTGTACTGGTATACATACTAATACAGTTGATCGCCTGTATGCACAGTACAGCCGGGTTTTCCACTATAGGTTTGATCAGTAAGACTTTTATATATATATATATGAATGCATTTTGTTAACCTTTGAAATTCTTCCGCTGTTAATTTCTTACAAAATGATAAATTAAACGACTTCAACAAAATACATGAATATTACCTATCGTACTGAGGCAGAGAGACACGTGGCGGTGACTACCGTGGCTGAGGTAGGGGGTAGCTGACCACGGGGCGGCCCGGGGAAATTTGGGGCCGTCACAAGGCGCAACGGCCATTACGTTTCCACTAGTTATTGTATCAATGGTCGTCGCCTGTATGCTGAATATCCCATAGAGATAGGAATAAAGTGTGCCGACTTAGTCAAACGATCTACAACCACCCAAACCGTATCATGTCCTTTTTGTGTGTTCGGTAGCCCCGAAACAAAATTCATGGCTATGTGTTCCCACTTCCATTGTGGAATAGGCAATGGTTGCAATAATCCTCCGGGCTTTTGGTGATCTGCTTTTACTAGTGCTGGCAGATCTCGCAGTTCGAATGTAAGTAGCGATGTCAACTTTCATCCCCGGCCACCAATACATTCGTTTCATATCTTGGTACATTCTATTGCCTCTCGGATGCACTGTAAACCATGATCTATGCGCTTCTTTGAGTAAATCATCTCTTACCTGTTTATGAGATGGTATCCATACTCTGTCTCGGAACCTCAACGCCCCATCACCTGACAGTCTCTAGTCCTTATCATCACTGTTATCTGCCAATGACCTGTACCGTTCATACTCAGAATCGGCCCTCTGACAGTCAATCACTCTAAACAATGCTACTGGCTCCGCTCTCATCTGAACATGCTCTTGACTCCTTATGACATCTGAGTCTTCTACAGGTACTTCATGTATTTGCATTACAACCTCGAACTCTGACTCCAATCGTATATGACTCAAAGCATCCGCCACTACATTCGCTTTCCCTAGGTGATACTCAAGTGTGAAGTCGTAGTCTTTCAAGAATTCTAACCACCTCCTCTGTCTCATGTTCAAATCACTCTGAGTAAACAGGTACTTCAAAATTTTGTGATCTGAGTAAATAGTAAACTTTTCCCCATATAAATAATGTCTCCACAATTTCAAAGCAAACACCACTGCTGCTAATTCTAAGTCATGCACCGGATGATTTTTCTCGTGAATCTTCAGTTGGCGTGAAGCATAAGCGATTACCTTCTTGTCTTACATTAGTACTCCTCCCAATGCAATCCCTGAAGCGTCGGTATACACTGACAATTCCTTACCGGACTCTGGTAGGACCAAAATAGGTGCGGTGGTCAAACGCTCCTTCAATAACTGGAAAGCTTTTTCGCATGCATCACTCCAAACATAAGTAACATCCTTCCGCGTCAACTCAGTAAACGGTGAAGCAATCGACGAGAAATTTTGCACAAAACGCCGATAATACCCTGCTAGTCCTAGGAAACTTTGTATTTCTAAAGCATTTTTAGGTTGTGGCCATCTAAGAATCGCCTCAATCTTTGTGGGATCAACTGTTACACCTTCCGCATTCACCACATGGCCCAAAAATTTCACTTCGGAAGCCCAAAACTCACACTTGCTTAGCTTAGTATAAAGCTTGTGTTCCCTTAATGTCTGCAACACTTTCCTAAGATGCTTTCTATGGTCCGACTTAGTCTTAGAATATATCATGATGTCATCGATAAATACAATCACAAACTGATCGAGGAATGGTTTGAAAACACGATGCATCAAATCCATGAACATGGCTGGCGCATTGGTAAGTCTAAACGACATCACTGTGAATTGAAAGTGACCATATCGTGTACTAAATGCTGTCTTTGGTATGTCTTCTTCTTGTATGCGCAGCTGATGGTACCCTGATCTCAAATTTATTTTCGAAAAGAACCTTGCTCCCTTTAGTTGGTCAAATAAATCGTCGATCCTGGGAAGCGGATACTTGTTCCGAATAGTCACCTTATTCAACTGTCGGTAGTCAATACACATTCTCAAACTGTAGTCCTTCTTCTTCACGAATAACACGGGTGCTCCCCATGGCGAGACACTTGGGGAAATTAAGCCTTTCTGAGTCAACTCCTCTAGTTGCTTCTTCAACTCTTTCAACTCGGTAGCCGCCATACGATAGGGTGCCTTAAAAACTGGTCTAGTACCGGGGATAAGGTCAATAAAAAGTCAATGTCTCGATGTGGAGGAAATCCTGGAAAGTCAGAAGGAAAAACATCTGGAAAATCCCTAACAACAGGAATCTTCTCAATTAGGACTTCTTGTCCCTCCTCTCCCATAGAAGTTAGACTCGCAATAGTCTCTATCTCATCAAAAGTCACAATTCTACTTCGGCTGATAACATTAGCCAAAGAACAACCTCTAAACTCAAATGGAGTAATGCCCGAAATTTGAAAGGTCGCCGTCTTATTGAAACAATCTATCTTAACGTGATACGTCTCTAACCAGTCCATGCCCAATAGTGCATCATATTCTAAACACTCTAACACTCGCAAATCAAACGGCATAATGTGATCCCCAATTTTTATTATGCACCCCTCACATATCATATTAAGGTAAATCTTTTCGGTGGAGACTGTGCTCAAAATCAAGTATGTGTGTGCTCTAATTGGTGTCAATCCCAAAGCATGTACCATAGCCCCCGAGATAAGAGAAATAGTAGAACCAGAATCAAATAATGTATGCATGTTACGACCATTAATTAAAACCGTACTTGCGACTAACTGTCGCGCGGCTCTCTGATCTTGTTCCGCCATAGCATGAACTCTTCCTCGAGCAACTAGGGATGCACTCTCATCAGATGATGGTGGGTAAGGACATTGGCTCTTGTAATGCCCCGACGTCTTACACCGAAAACACACGATATGTGACTTCTGAGCATTCGGCTGTGGCTGCGCGACACTTCTTGATACACTCGGCCTTGGCCCTACTGATTCCCTGCCACTATTCTTACTCTATTGCAGTGGACGTGGCTGTTTAAATGTCACACCCTGGTTAGTCGAAGGTGCGGAAGCATGGGAAAGTGTAGTGGTCCCCGTCAAAGTATGTGTGGCCTTCGATGCTACCACTGAGTGTGTCGGTTCGCTTGATGCTCCTCCAAACCGAAGTTTCTTTGAGTTTTTCTCAGGACCCCTCTGATAACTGTCAAAGTTTCTTTTGCCCTGAACATACTGACTAGATCGTGTCTCATCAATGCGAAGTGCATCCTCACAGTCGAGTGCCCTGTTATACGCTTGCTGAAATGTCTCTGCCCCTGATGCCGCCACTAGGGAGTGAATCTCCTCCGTCAACCCATCAACGAAACGTCTCCTCCTTGTCGTCTCAGATGGAACGTACTCATGCGCAAACTCCGCTAATTCATTGTACTTCGCTGCATAATCTGCTACACTCATGCTGCCTTGCACTAAGTCAAGAAATTCTCGAATCTTTGTTGCCTTTACTGATTCTGGAAACCACTCATCATAAAAAAAATTTCTTGAACTGTGTCCAAGAAATATTAGTCCCTTGAGCTCTTTCGATAGACAACCACCATTTGTGGGCTCGATGCTCCAACAAGAAGACACTAGAGGCACCATGGTCCACTCATCAATATTTAGAGTCTTCATCCTCTTATCCATATGCAAGATCCATGCTTCAGCCTCTACGGGATCCCTATCCCTATAGAAACGAGATATGTCATACTTCATGAACTCCTTCTGTAATTTTCCTCTCCGATATGCCTCTGTATCCTTGTCTCCTCCATGTACGGCTGCTGCCACCGTATTAGTGACGGAATCCGCGCCTTCTTCTGCTACTTGGTGCTCATGGACAGGCTCTAATGGAGGATTAGGCCCCTGTCCTACCTGCACTTGCTCGGCTGATCTAACATTTCCTTGTGTTTGTATAAGTTCCATAATACGGGTCATATTCCTTTCTTGGGCAGACGCCATTTCTTGCAGGGCTTTTTGATGTGACTCCGTCAAGGAAGAGATGCGCTGCTCCATTTCTCTGCGCCAATGTCTATCATCTATGTCCTGAGCATCCCTCAAATTATGAGAACTTCCCCCATGGTTACTCATAGTGTACTGTAGAGCAACAAGTGGTTAGTCCAATAATTTGAGGAATTTGCAAAAATATCTAATGTTATAAATATATTACATTCATAAACATATAATAATATATTAACATTTTATCTTTGGTTTTCGATCCCTTCCCAATCTAGAATTTTGACATTTGTGTACATTAAGTCGACTCAAACCGATGTCCCATACCATGGATTTGTTCGACTTAAACTTGATTTTTTTAAGGCTCTACAACTTAAACCGATGTCCCATACCATGGATTTGTTCGACTTAAACTTGATTTTTTTAAGGCTCTACAACTTAGGTTTTCCTAACCTAATGTTTCCCTAGGTTCTAATCCCTAGGCTCTGATACCAACTGTGAAGACCCTACCCTGACCTAGGGTCAAGTCGTCCGGCCCAAACCGTTACCTAGACCCGATACCTGAACCAGGCCCAAATAAGGCTTGGCACGCCTAATTAAACCTGCAGAATAATCATTCTAACAAGATATATGATAATAAGAGTGTAAAAGATAATCATAATAAAATCATATAATCTTGTATATCATAATAAAATCTATCATCTTTAATATTTAAAAGTCTCATACAACTTCATAATAATAATATAAAGGTTCAAAATTACCCATTAACTAAGTTTTAAGTTATAACCCACGTACAAGGTTTACAAAACGATTAATATTAACATTATACTAATATCATACGAAGCTCACATATAAAGGCACTTCAAGATAGATCATTTCCCTTGCCTTTCTTGTCTATCGCGCTGGTAGAGGGACCTGTGGGGTAAAGTGGGGTGAGCTAAAGAACCAACGGTGCTCAATAAGAGGAAAGACTCGCTCAAACATTAAATATGCAAGTACTACCTAGTACTCATGCAAGTTCTACATGACACCAAATCCATACTCACAACACATCATGTAAAAACCGAATAAATGTAAATCATAACCAAATATAAGCATATAAATGGACACATAATTAGGTACAAGTAAAGACATTGTTCATGCGCATCGTAGTTATGAAAATGGATTCATATTCTAAGAAGAAACATATAAATAGTATTTCCATTTCCAAACTAAACATCCAATAATCTACGTATCAATATTTCAAGTCGTAATCCATTCACTATAATATACATAAAAGCATGACAGTTTTACAACACATTTGATAAACATTCATTTATTTCATGCATGATAATATTTATCATTTTTCATTTATAAAAATCTACACATAACATACATATAAAGTCAAATGAAAGATTTAAATGCAATGCGATAGATATATACTAATATAGTCCATTGTTCCAATTCAAATGCGATAGATATATATATTAGTATATATCTATCGTATTTCATTTAAATCTTTCATTTGACTTTATATGTATGTCATGTGTAGATTTTTATAAATGAAAAATGATGAATATTATCATGCATGAAATAAATGAATGTTTATCAAATGTGTTGTAAAACTGTCATGCTTTTATGTATATTATAGTGAATGGATTACGACTTGAAATATTGATACGTAGATTATTGGATGTTTAGTTTGGAAATGGAAATACTATTTATATGTTTCTTCTTAGAATATGAATCCATTTTCATAACTACGATGCGCATGAACAATGTCTTTACTTGTACCTAATTATGTGTCCATTTATATGCTTATATTTGGTTATGATTTACATTTATTCGGTTTTTACATGATGTGTTGTGAGTATGGATTTGGTGTCATGTAGAACTTGCATGAGTACTAGGTAGTACTTGCATATTTAATGTTTGAGTGAGTCTTTCCTCTTATTGAGCACCGTTGGTTCTTTACCTCACCCCACTTTACCCCACAGGTCCCTCTACCAGTGCGATAGACAAGAATGAAACCACACCCAAGAGGGGGGTGAATTGGGTGTACCGAGAGGTTATTGCCTTTTTAATCTTTTTAAGCACAAGTAACAACAAATGTCTATGCTATGCAAGTGAATGGGGTAGGAGAGATGGAAAGCGACACACGATTTATAGTGGTTCGATCAAATGATCTACGTCCACTACCTAACCTCCCCGGTTAGGATTTTCAAACCCTCACTTATATTCCAAATAAGTGTTACAACCTAAGCATACAAGCCTAGAATGCCTAATTACAATTAGGACTTCCTATCTAGCCGCAACTAGAGATTGTGCCTAGCCTCAACTAGGTCTTTCCCTTTGACTCAGATTCCACTAAGTCTTACAATCATACACTTACAACAATTTGCTGAAAAGAAATGAGATACACTTTACAATATAAAGTGATATCTAATTCAAACACTAGCAAGCCTCCTAGAGCCTAACAACTCTAATGCATGCAAGTATGAGAATGGATGGAAAATGCAAAGTGTGTCACTGATTTTGTTGCAAATTCCAAATATGAAATCGTTTTAAAATCCAATGTATTTGTGCAAAACCGATTTCAAAGCAAAGAACAATAGTTTAACAAAAATCAAGTTTAAGTGCAAAACTTTTGTTCAAATCAATCTTAGGGTTTAATAAAATGAATTTAAGTACAAAACCCAAGATAATGGTGTTAAAACACACAACAAACTGATTTTGATTCAAAACACACAAAACTATGTAGATTAAGCTCAAGAGAAGGAATCTAGAACAAGGACTTGCTTACAACCAAGAAGATGACAAAAGAGATCAGCTTTGAGGAGATTTTTGTACTCTTTGAATGCTTCAAAGTGCTGGATTTTTGTGCTTGTGGACAGCCTCAAGAATCTCTTTTGTCTCCTTCACAAAAATCAAAGTGCTTCTTTTTGAATCTTTTGAGCTTTTGAGTGTTTCTTCCTTGTTACTAGAAAACCATGTTCTTGGTGATTTTATAGTGTTAGGTATCCCATCTTGACAGTTCGTGACCGTTCTAGGGATCCAAGGGTCCAAAATCCATCATAAATTCAAATTAAAGTTCGTTTTCCAGCTTTTTTAAAAAAGCTGTTAGGAGGGCAATTAGCGCGCTAATACTGAGACCTAGCGCGCTAACTCTGCACTTAGCGTGCTAATGGAAGTATTAGCGCGCTAACTGCAGGGAGCTCAAAATAATTATTTTATCCCTTTGTGTTAGCGACCCTTAAACACGTCCGGGACCTAACCAACCCTAATATAACATGTTATACACGTTTATTATGGGTCATTAAGCCTAATTGGATGGTCCGGATATTTTTACAAACCCCGAAAATGGAAAATCACGATTCCATAATATGCGAGGGGCTTTTCTGCAAACTTGCAGTTTTTCTTTTCAAAAACCTTTTAAAAACAAGTTTTTCAGTCTTGAAAACTTCAACAATGATCTCCAAAATGCAAATGATCATTAACACATAATCTCACATTGTTTAAACTCGTGGACCTAGTTATGTGTTAAATTTCATTTTGAAATTCCAAGTTACTTCATGACTTTTGAAAATTGGTTTTAAGACTTGATATGCATGAACTAATGCATTTGGCTTGCGTGAAAGAATTTTGATACCTTACATCGAAATTACAAATTTGCAATATGGTCTTCCATCTTCATTCCTTCACGAATGCCGGGTCTTGAACTTGTATGGCTTGAGTACCCGTGATGTGTTGTCTTGCATCCTTTAACAAAAACTGAAATACACTTGATATTAATTAGTACATTTTCACCTTGTTTGTTTCCATCAAAATCCCGGTCAGAGTTAGAGTGACTAACCACTTAGTCCAACAAAGAAAGGCAAGGGAAAGGATCTATCTTGAAGTGCCATTATATGTGAGCTTCGTATGATATTAGTATAATGTTAATATTAATCGTTTTGTAAACCTCGTACGTGGGTTATAACTTAAGACTTAGTTAATGAGTAATTTTGAACCTTTATATTATTATATGAAGTTGTATGAGACTTTTAAATATTAAAGATGATAGATTTTATTATGATATACAAGATTATATGATTTTATTATGATTATCTTTTACACTCTTATTATCATATATCTTGTTAGAATGATTATTCCGCAGGTTTAATTAGGCGTGCCAAGCCGTTATTTGGGCCTGGTTCAGGTATCAGGTCTAGGTAACGGTTTGGGCCGGACGACTTGACCCTAGGTTAGGGTAGGGTCTTCACACCGAAGTCATACTTAAACACCAAATTATGTGACTCACACTACAAGAAAAGTTACTTGTTGTGACAAACTATTTTATGGCGGTAAAAAAACTGCCACAAAAACATTTATTGTGGCAAGGATTACCTGCCACTATTAAATAAGTAAGAAGTAAAATATTTTCCTTATGATTTGTTATAAATTATTTAAGGTTGTTGGTGGGATTTCTGAAAACTTGGTGCGAAATAGAAAAATAACTTGATGCAATTGATCGAGGCTTGAGTTATACTCAATGTCCTTAAGACTATTTCGCCCCGCTATGGTGCTCACGGTCTAATGACGATAGTCTCCCAAGATACAACGATCATACTAGTGATTTGTAGTACTCCGAATCACTAGTATACGAACTAATCTATAATTCAATACTCTCTCAGACTCAAAAGCATGTAAAATTGAGAAAGACATTTTGATTTGACCTATTTGCTTTTTCTTCTAATTATATATATTTTTCTAAAACAATCTATCAAGTGAATATATATAGACTTTTATGTGTCTATTAGAAAAAGACACACCTCTTGGTGAATAGATACACCTTTTGATCTATTATGTCTCTCCACAATGGTACACACCTTTTCACATAATTTTCATTCAAATTATAAACAATTAAATGATATAATTAATTGTTCCAACAATCCCCCACATGAATGAAAATTGATCATCAAGTCTTTATATATCCCCCACATAAATGGATTTTAAAAATCATTTTAATGCAGACACACTTGATAGAGCATTGGCGGAATAAAGTTACATCAGGAAAAGTGTCGTATAGAGACTTGAACTTACCCTAGTGAAATATTATCGGACTTACTTAATGACGCAGTGGATATAGAAGATCTTGAACTGTTAACTTTTTGTAGTAAATCGAGACAATAATACTCACATAACTTCATTCCTATCATTATTGGTTCTTACGGTTTTGTCCATTTTGGTCCTGGACACAATCCTGGTTTCATGATGGATTTAGAGAATTTAACCTGTCTCGTTTTTATAAATGCGACCCACATTTACTATCATATAGGTGACATTTTTATTTGTCATTAAATGCTTAGCATATCCTTAACTTCTTCTAAACACATTTTTTATCTTAGGAATGAGATAGGTGTGTTCTTCTCTCGAGTTTCATCTAACCAGTTTGCCTATTGAACCTAGTACATGGGATCTCCAATCAGCCAGGTTAGGTTTCCGCCAGACTTAACTCATTTTTTAGGCTTTTAAACTCATTCCCCTCGATATCAATTTACTTGATATTGACAAACCTTCAATTGTTGGCCACAAGTTTGTCTTCTTATTTCTCATTTTCTATGAAAATTTTTCCATAAGCAAGTAACTATTCAATGACAATCTTCGACACATAAGTCAAGATTTACCATTTTATGCATCATTTTATTCTGTCACTTGCGATTATTAGCCGGCATACATCTTATGCATTACTAAGACAATTGCATGCAATATGGAACATCCTCCAAGCTCTTTCAAAGCCATAATGTTACTTTTCTAGCTTATTAATGTGCGCGCAATCATTTAGATTCCATTGTGAATCTAACAATACTCCCATTTCATTGAGGATTTTCATTGATACAAGCATTTCTTCTCTAAATTCACTATTTAAGAAGTGTCGTCTCTTAACATCTTTTGTTTTTCTTTATTAGCAACCAACTTGCTAGATGTCATTATAGACTAGTAAATTTCTCCTTGAGAAATCAAGGCTCACTTTCTCTCAAATAAAGCCTTAAGTTATATATTTCATTTGTTTAATTTTAAGCAACTTATCCATCTGCCTTTAATTAGATTTTAAAATCTATTTACACTTCAAAGGCTTCAACTTGATGCATTCAATCTCACTATTGATAACTCATTTTTAATACAATCTATTTTTGAATGCTTTACTTGGGGTTTATAATTTATTTTCTTTAATCCAAAAATAAAGGCAAGAGTTTTATGCTCACCCCCACATTGGTTCGTAGACTAGTGATTCGGAGTGCTACAAATCACTAGTATGATCGTTGTATCTTGGGAGACTATCGTCATTAGACCGTGAGCACCATAGCGGGGCGAAATAGTCTTAAGGACATTGAGTATAACTCAAGTCGGGATTTCTGAAAACTTGGTGCGAAATAGAAAAATAACTTGCTGCAATTGATCAAGGCTTGAGTTATACTCAATGTCCTTAAGACTATTTCGCCCCTCTATGGTGCTCACGATCTAATGACGATAGTTTCCCAAGATACAACGATCATACTAGTGATTTGTAGCACTCCGAATCACTAGTTTACAAACCAATCTATGATTCAATACTCTCTCAGACTCAAAAGCATATAAAATTGAGAAAGACATTTTGATTTGACCTATTTGCTTTTCCTTCTAATTATATATATTTTTCTAAAACAATCTATCAAGTGAATATATATAGACTTTTATGTGTCTATTAGAAAAAGACACACCTCTTGGTGAATAGATACACCTTTTGGTCTATTATGTCTCTCCACAATAGTACACACCTTTTCACATAATTTTCATTCAAATTATAAACAATTAAATGATATAATTAATTGTTCCAACAAAGGCAACTTAAGACCTGCCATAAAAAATGAAACTAACAAAAAAAAAAAACCAAAGTATCAAAAAACAAGGAACCAAGACCGCTTACGTTGAAGGAAATGATGCGCGAGAAACTTGTGACTACGAGGGTATATTAGTCTTTTTACTCTAAACACAAAAATTTTTGTGACGCTCGTGAAACTTGATCGTGAAAATGGTGTGCGAACACATAATTATTGGTGCATAAGACACAGGGTGTATATCCCTAAGTGTGTATGGACAGCTTCCAAAAATACAGGCCCACATGCCGCCCCGCGTCCCCATGGAGATCCCCACGGGGATTCCTCGCTACTCACATTAATTTTCTATTTTTTAATTAAAACTTACGTGTGATTGTATTAAATAAAATTCACGATCTCCAACTTTATACATAACTTGCAATATTAATCAATTCTATTATATATATTGTATCATAAAGATATATTAAAATATAGTTAGAACATTATTAAAATATATTTATTATATTAATTTAAGAAATATTTTATACTTTAATTAAGTATGATAATTCATAACTCAATCAATGTAACTATATAAAAAAAATAAAATAAAATAATTCTATTTGAGAAAGATAGTTTTCTAAATAAAATAAATTTTGATAAAGTAGTTAAGCGGCAAAAAAGCTAAGGAATGGAGATCGAAATGGATATTTTCAAAAAAATGATGGGGCGCAGGGATTGTAGAGAGCGGTCCATAGTTGTCAAACTATTTCAATTTTGAAAAAAAATAAATTAATGGCAGTTTGTTTGTACAAATAGGATTAGCGAATCAATGTACTTGATTTTATGTCTGGTCTTGTATTGAGCTATGAATGATTAATGAAATTTCAATTTCTCTTCAAAAATTAAAATGATGGGGTGCGGGGATCCCCTGGCTCGCATGGGTCCCTGCGGAGCAAGTCGTGGGGCGGCAAAGTTCGCCCCACGGGGAATTTTTAAAGATAAATTCCCGCTCCACGCCTAGTGGGAACAGAGATGGTAACTTCAATTCCCGTCTCGCCCTGCCACACTTGCAACCCTAGTCAAATATCTCTAACCAAGTCAAGTTTGGGCGAATACCAACAAAAGCCAATTAGCACTAAAATGCTAGACTGACGCTCTTAGAAAGCATACCGCACACCCTTTCTATCCAACTGTATTTTGAATGTCAAGATGCGTAAGCTCGCATCTCGAAGTGAACACGAACGACAAAATGTGGCAAGTGTGTGCACATGGGTTGTCATTCTAAAACTATCCTTTAACATTTGTACATTGGATTTGATATAGGAATGCAAATGGGTAGGGTAGGGGATGGAGGCCTCATCCTCATACCCATACCTATACCTATTAAGGGATGAATTTTCATACCCATCCCCAAACCCGTCTAATCCCCATGATTTTTTTCTCATTTCATTACCCATTGGGAATCCCTGCGGAAATTTTCATGAAAATTTTTGCAGGGTTAGGGAATCTCCGTGGGGAAATCTTTTTCCCATTCCATTCCCATTGCGGATCTCTGCGAGGATTTTCATGGTTATTTTTGCAAGGATGTGAAATCATAATGAGGACAATATTCTTCCCACTTAATTTTTTTCAAAAAAAGAATTATAAAAATAAGGCCAACAAAAATAAAGTATCAACCTATCAATGCAATTAAAGTTTTAATTTCTAAATGCTAATACTTATAATCAAGTTTCAACAAAATCATTGGCACCACTCATTCATCGCTTCCATCATCATTATTGGATGAGGAATAGCAAAATGAAGCATTTAAACCTGATTGACCTGACTTCACAAAAAAAAAAACTTATTGTCCTATTAAAAAAAAAGAAATGTTTCATTAAAGCGCATAAGTCAACTCTAATTTGAGTTGTCAATCCATAAAAAAGTTTTTAAAAAATTAAATAGTTAACCAAATAAATTAAAATTATAAATCTCATTTAGGTTTTTTGTTTGGTGTATAATGAGTGTTTTGGGGTGGAAACTATATAATATTATATTATATTTATATATAAATATCATATGGTGTATATATAAATAATAAATATTATATGATGTATAAATTGATATATGAGGATCTCCATGGGTAATCCTCATGGGTATCTCTATAAATATCCTCGTGGATATATTTTACTACCTATCACTGTACCCATACTCATATGTGTATGAAATTTTGTACCCATCTCCGCCCCCATACCCATTTAAAATCCTTATATCATACCTGTACTAGTTTGGGTAAATCCCCGTCACCCATGAGAATTACTCCTACCTATTATTTGCATCTCTAATTTGATCACGCTATATAATTTTTTTTTTGAAGAAATAGAAATTTCATTAATCATCAGTGGCTCACAGTGCATTCACTAGAACAAGACGAGACATATAATCAATCACAGTAACAAATTGATTCACTAATCCTAATTGTTCAAAAGAACATTCAACCGTCATAAGGTTAATTTTCAAGAACTGTGACTATAAGAATGGAACTATTTAACAATCAATAACTATTCTCTTGACAAATGTCTAGAACACGACAATACGCAGACACATCACTCGAACCATAAAAAAAAATTTCCGAGAAGGGAAGTAAACAAAAAACTTTCAATGAGGGAACTAAACCTTCCAACAAGGGAATAGAACAAATACCTATAAAATAAAACCTAACAATGACAAGTACTAACCCCATAAACACAAATCCATGCACAATCTTTAAAAAAAATACAGACGCGGAGAAGTGACTATTACCAATAGTGAAGCTGATGGCCGCAACGGGGATGAAACTAATCATCTTAATAGGTCTAACATATTTGAGTTTATTTGATTAATAAGATGCAAATAAATAGGTTATTAGAATCACCGCCAATTAAAAGAGAGGATCCGCGGTGGTTAATGAGGAAGAATAAAAAAGAAAATCAAAGAAGAAAAAACTAGGGTTGTGAGCTATATAACCTTTTTAGGTTCTTTGTTTCTATTTATTTTTCCGCAACTATACCATATGTAACACGACGTTACATTATTACAAGACCAGATGCACTTCTTTCACATCACCTAATTAAATTACATAATTAGATCCCATAATCCCGATCAGGCGATCAGACGACAAGACGTCACGTTCGATTAATTTAATTTAATTTAATCCATCGCGAATTCGCAGTGCTGACGCTCCACGAACGATCCACGAACGATCGCCATGTCGTCGATGCATCAATCCAGGTTCGTTGTTTCTTAGATATCTCTTTCATTTCCATTTCAATTTCGATTCCATATTGTGTTCGCGATCGTGATTTTGAAAAACAATTCGTTCGGATTGGTGTGATTGGGAGTGTCTAGGGCGAGATCTGTGCGTTTCCGTTAAATTTGATACATTTTGATCCAATTTCGTGCAGTTCGTTCAGTGTAGGGCGTCGATGCGAGAAGTTTGTCTGCATTTGGTGCATTTGTGTTTGATCTTGCGAGATGAGATGAAATTTCATCGTACATTGTTGTTGGGAGGCAATTAGGGTTCCGATCGGGTGTGGTTTGTGTGAGAATGATAGGAATTTGAGAAACTTGGGAGATTTTGAGGTGTCTGATCAGAAAAGTTAGGTTTTGTTGTTCTGATGTTCGTTAGCGCGATCAATGCATCGGCATTTCAATGGTAACAAGCAAGAAAGAGGGTTCATTTGGTTGTGAGATTGTGGTATTTGATGGGGAATACATGCATTGGGCCAACCTTGGGGAAGAACAGGTTTCTGCAGAGTGTTTCAGCTGTGATTTGGCAAGACAGGGGTCAGGACAACGCGCCTGATGAAGGATTGGAGAGAAATGTAGCGAATGCGACATCGTCCGAAGATAAGGACGCAGGTTCAACGAAAGGAAAGGAAGCTCCTTTACCCGTTCAAAGTACACCGCCACGGCCAGTTAAGATCCATGAGGGTGAAGCTAAAGCTCCGGAAAGTGCTGAACCAGTCAAGCCAGCTGCAAAGGAGGAGCGAAGCAAGGAGTCAGAGCAAAGCAAGGAGTCGGAGAAAAGCAAGGAGTCGGTGCAAAGCAAGGAGTCGGAGCAAAGTAAGGAGTCGGAGAAAAGCAAGGAGTCGGTGCAAAGCAAGGAGTCGGAGCAAAGCAAGGAGTCGGAGCAAGGGAAGAGTAAGAAGCATCATCATCACAAGAGTTCCTTGAGTGTAGTAGGGCTTCGTATAGATTCTGTGTTGCAGAGGAAGACTGAGAATTTGAAGGAACTCTACAGTCTAGGGAGAAAGCTTGGGCAAGGGCAATTTGGTACGACTTTCTACTGTTTGGGGAAAGGGACGGGGAAAGAATATGCTTGTAAATCAATTGCAAAGAGGAAATTGACAGCTGATGAGGATGTAGAAGATGTGAGGAGGGAGATTCAGATAATGCATCACTTGGCAGGCCATCCGAATATCATATCTATTACTGGTGCCTATGAGGATGCTGTTGCTGTTTATGTTGTGATGGAATTATGTTCGGGCGGAGAACTCTTCGACAGGATTATTCAGAAGGGTCATTATACGGAAAGGAAAGCTGCTGCACTTGCTCGTACTATAGTTGGTGTGGTGGAAACTTGTCATTCTTTGGGTGTTATGCATCGAGACCTAAAGCCTGAGAATTTTCTTTTTGTTGGCTATGAAGAGGACTCTCCACTTAAAACCATCGATTTTGGTCTGTCAATATTCTTTAAGCCAGGTTTGTTTGTGAAATCTCTACTTTGTTAATATACCTTTAAGGTTTAGTAAGAGGATGCGTGGTAGCCAATGCAACCTCTTTTGCTTTTTTTTTTTTTTTTTTTGGGTAAATGCTTGGATATCTTGAACAAGTGAACAAATTATGATATTTTGCTGCTACTATCTTTTTTTTTTTTTTTCAACATTGAGGGTTAAATTCTTGAAATCATAAAAATGATCATGTCTCCCTTTGAAACAATTGATGTTTGTACTATATTTTGGCCAGATGTTTGCACCTCAGGTTTTAGAAGTTAAAGGGTTGATAGAATCTTCGCAACAAGCGCTTCTTGACTACATTATTGTGTATTCCACATAGTTCTTACTCGCTGGATTTATAATCTCGCCCGTCATTTGTAGATGCTAATATTGTTCCCATTTAATTACCTTAGGTCTACAACTGTACACGTGGTTTTACTCTGAAAGGTTTATATACTAATAAAAAGGACATCCACTATTATAATCAACATGCTTAAGTCCTCCACATTAGTGATTACATTCCATATGAACTGTTTAGGTCTACACATTCCCTATGATCCCTACCTTCGTCACCGTCGCATGATCAATATTAGCTATTTCCATGCTACTATCTTCAAGAAACATCTGTTACCTCTAAGCATTGGGCTATGGCAAACCTACACATGCCGTGCACACACCAGCTTGTTCCACCTTTACATGTGTTGCATCGTAGTTCAACTATCAGCTGTAACACTAACTCTGGTTGTTAGGATTAGTCTTGAATGGTTTGTACTTTGGTATTGGCCCCTACTTGACCACCTCGATCTATTAGGTGTAGAGATCAACTTCAAAAGGCCTTGGCACTGCTTGAGAGGAGATTCAAACTTATATTTCACGTGTTTCAAGTCCTCCATATTTAATGTGGGTCTGTTATTTTTATTGAGATATATTGAACAGCCGTATAGCCGAGCACAACCGAGCACAATGGAAGAGTTTGATCCATATAGCCAACCCCAATTAATTTGGGACTGAAGCTATGTTGTTGTTGTTGTATATTGAACAGTCGTAGATGATTCTGTATTAAAATTTAAACTTGTTATAGAATTCTTCCACTTAGTTTGCCTTATTCTTTTTTTTTTTTTTAACCTAAAGCGCATTTCTTATTCATTGATGAGATAATGTGTGGTTCAGATTTTATACTGTTCTTATTTAATCTGATTTTCATTGTTGTCTAGATGTTTCTTTAAAACTTGGTACTGCCACTCAATTTTGTCAGCTGCTATTTTGCCTTGGCCATTGAAATGTTTTTTGAAGGCACTGTCATTACGGAATACAGATTTTATTTTCATGTTTATATTGTCCTTCCACAATTATAATTCATTACTTATAGCTCGTTACAAGGACGTTGTTGTCCTTATGTTCCAAATGTTAATTTTTCTGACTGCACTTGTTTTATTACATATTATACCGGAAATTAGCCCTTGTACTCGTGAAATAAACTTGCTTTTCACATTTAGTATTTCATATTTCTTAGCAGATTGAACAATAAATTGAATTAATAGATCATTCTTGGGGTAGTACTGAACTTTGAGGACAACTCAGTAAGCACACATTTAGGAAGCTGACCATCCTGTGCCTTTTCTTGTTCTTCTCTAGTTGGACACAGTAGTCAGAATCAGAAAGTCAATGAATACTCTAGTTCTATCTGTTATCTTGAAGTGATGAAAATTGATGAATTCATATCTATAGGGGATAGATTCACTGATGTTGTTGGAAGTCCATACTATGTTGCACCAGAGGTTTTGCGGAAGCATTATGGTCCGGAATGTGATGTATGGAGTGCTGGCGTCATCATATACATTTTACTAAGTGGGGTACCTCCATTTTGGGATGGTGAGAAATTCAGTGCTAGTTTGCTCATTACTCTTAAAAATTCCATGTAATCATAGTAAAAAAATTGTTTGTTTTTTTTTTTTTTCCAAGAAACCGAGCAGGGCATATTTGAGCAGGTTTTACATGGTGAGCTTGATTTTTCAGTAGATCCATGGCCTAGCATTTCTGAGAGTGCAAAAGATTTGTTGAAGAAAATGCTTGAAAGAAACCCCAAAAAGAGACTAACAGCTCATGAAGTTCTCAGTATGTATATTCTTGTTGTTAATATTCTTTTTCTTCATTTTTTTAATGATTTAATTGTAGTTATGGTGGTTGAAGAAAAATATTTTTTTCCTTCTCCATCATTTCTTCTGGAAAATGTTGTAGTATTACCCTTGACATGATATTCTTCCATCATCAAAATCTGCTTGCAACACAAAATTTGTTCATTATAGGCATTAGTGCTATCCTAACAATCAGTACCTTATTCATTCTCTTCATGCTCAAACTTTTCCAAGCTTTGATTTATTGCTTGATTATAACTGTGTTTGTCTGAATAATATAGACACTGATGAAATAGGATTTGACTTGGGTTTGAGCATCTAATGTGGAGTTCTGAAAGGATTTTTTTAAGAGAGAATTCTGAAAGGGTTTATCCTACGAGTGAGGCATATAAACTCTTCTAAGAAAAAAGAGGGAACACGAGTGCTATTTCTACCGTAGACACATGCATTTATAGTCCATATGTTTGTTGGTCCAGTAGAATTGCACAAGAAGACGAACAAATCTCATTATATGATAGAGTCTGCAACAATTAAAGATGTTGAAATCTCCCAAAATCACTCAAAGAGTGCCCAAGAATATAACCAAACTCGGAATGACTTCTACCTCTATTCTCATCGCTATCGATAACACCTACTTAAGAAACTAACCCATTAGTGTATGCCCACCTCTCAATTCTCCAGGTGCTTTTACTGTTAGGAAAATGGATGTCTTATAATTTATCGATCCTATTTGCAAGTTTGGTGATGCAACCTTTCTATTGACCGGTAGTATAAATTTGGCAGGCCATCCATGGGTTCAGGTAGATGGAGTAGCTCCAGATAAGCCTCTTGATTCTGCAGTTCTAACTCGCCTGAAGCAATTTTCTGCAATGAACAAGCTGAAAAAACTGGTCATTAGAGTAAGTAATCAAGACTCCTTTGAAGCATGTTACTGTAGAGCGTGGATATTTGCTTAAAAATTAATCACTTGCGAAGCAAGTATTGATTGAGTTTACCCATATTTCAGTAGTTTATCATTTTTAATATGACCAAAAAATTAATTCTTATTCTGTCCAACTTTTGTTCTTTGCATTGATATTTATATTTTTTTATAAGAGTGCATTGATATTTATATAATGAATGAATATAATCTTGTTTAAAAGAATTACTATAGACATCAAAAAGAAAAGGAGAGAGTAAATAGGGAAGACTGAACTCAAAAATCTTACATGGAATTTCAGTATGCTACTCTCTCATGACCTATTCCCGGTTGTAGAATACTTCATGCAAGCCATACGGCCTTGGTAAGCTGTATAATTATGGTTTTGTCTTCAGGCAATAGTATTCTTACAACCTTAAAAACAAAGTGCCAATTGCTATCGAGAGTGTTCGTGTTAATCTCGGAGATGCTTGCAATAGTTGTATATCTCCCATCCTTGACTCTGCCATCTGGTAGATGATTTTAAAGCAAAGCATATGTATAACACATCCTTTCACTGTTAGTACAATTCAAGTGCTTTTGTCAACTGTCTTCCTCAATCTTTCATTCTACATGTGCATCTGACATCATGATCAGATTTCAATTGTGAATATGGTCCCTCTAGAATTTCTGTTCAAACCAAGAATCAAGAATCTGTAACTACTGGAGTTTTGAATATGTTGTTCCCCCAGCATCATTTTGATTAGTGAGAGTTTGCTTCTTCTCTATATTGCCCATATCAGAAGAAAATTTTCACTTGCTTAAAATGTAATTTTCAGTCTTGATCCTTTGGATTCTCATTCTTTTTAGTTGGAGATGGCAGCTGCATGCGTATACATTAAGTTACAGTATCCTTCTCATTGCTTGGGAATCAGTTAGCTTTGAAGAATATTAATAGTTCATGTAAGATGCAGTGCTTTTCTTAAAAAATAATTTGTACCCTTGGAGAGTCCATTGTGCCCCGACTAATCCAAGCTCAAGCGGGGTTGACCCACAAAGGGCTAAAGCTCTCTTAGCAGTAGCGATTCCATTCATTGGACTCGAAACTAAGACCTCTACTTAAGAGAGCCGATTGCTGAACCACTTGGACCAACTTTCGTCATTGTAGTGCTTGTTTTTAGCAATGATTAAAGAGCGTTGTTCTGGTAATCAGTATATCTCAATTAGGGGTGGGTAGTGGTCTTAGCAAAACAGTCCAAACCACGTGGTCTGATCTGATTTTTTAAAATCATGGTTTGGGGGTTGTTTAGAAAACTTGAAAACCGCGGAATCGCGGTTTGGTGGTGGTTTTCATTTATAGAAAACCGCTGTTCACCAAACCGCAAAACCACCAAACTTAGAATGAAATGAAATGGAGTTGAAGCCTTTTCATGTTGTTTTAAATTTTGAAATGAACTTAGACTTATAATTTGGATCGATTTTGTGTGTTTCATTGTGTTTTCAATGGATGGTCATGTATGGACATGTGTTTTGTTGTATGTTCTGTTGATGGATATGTATAGACTTGTATAAATGGAATGTATTAGTTTTTTTTTTTTTTTTTTTTGTTAAAAATGTGTTGCAGAAAAACCGCAAAACCAAACCGACCAAACCGATTTGGTTACGGTTTTGAGGGTTTCACGGTTCGGTGGTGGTTTGTAAAATGGTCAAACCTCGAACCCGGTTTGGCGACGGTTTGAGGATTTTCACCACCAAACCATGGTTTGCCCACCCTAATCTCAATATAAGATACTATCAATTGCTATCAATCAAATCAGCACATCATTGGAATGGATCCTCCATATATTCTTGTCCCCCGCCCCCAAATCATACCCCATTGTTTTTAGCAGTTCAAGCAAGCCATGCTCTAAGGTCATTGCTGCTTCCTGCAGGGATCTAGAAAATCATTGGTGAATGGTGAATACTCCCAAACAGTCGCACAATGAATATTTTGAAATATATAGCTATATTTAAGATATATAAGTGTTTCACATATAAACTGGATCTGTCAACTTCAACCCAGTTAGTTTTTTGAAGGCTTACGTTGGTTCTTAGGAATGATTTGATTAATGATGAACAGGGGGCAGTTTGAATTTGTTCTACATTACCGAAATATGAGACATTTGCATGACTGATGGTTTTCTTCTTCCTATAGGTCATTGCTGAAAGCTTATCTGAGGAGGAAATTGCTGGCTTGAAAGAAATGTTCAAAATGATAGATACTGATAATAGTGGGCATATTACACACGAAGAACTCAAGGCTGGCTTGGAGAAAGTAGGTGCTAATCTAAAGGAATCTGAAATTAATTCATTGATGCAAGCGGTAAGTTTCAGCTTGAAACTCGCTCTAGTTTACTTAGTAGTTTTTGTACTCCTGTAGTTAAGATTTAAACTTAATGGTCGAATGACGTAATATACTCATTGCTGAATCATGAAGTCACACTTGCATTTGTGGTGGTATATTTTCTTTAACTGTCTAATGATCGTAGTAACTGACTAAATAATGGACAAATTTGCCAAATCATCTCTAGTGAGATGAATGAGGTAGATTTTGCAGTGTATATGCTTAATTTGTTATTTTTTTGCTTGGTCTTGAATTTACAGGCAGATATTGACAATAGTGGTACAATAGATTACGGCGAGTTCTTAGCTGCTACTCTCCACCTAAATAAAGTCCAGAAAGAGGACAATTTGTTTATAGCATTTCAATACTTCGACAAAGATGGAAGTGGGTACATTACCCATGATGAACTCCAACAGGCTTGTAAGGAATTTGGTTTGGACGACATCCATCTTGATGAAATAATTGAAGAAGTGGATCAGGACAACGTTAGTTCCAATTTTCACCTCCCAAGTCATTTTTTACCTCAAAGAGGCATGATTGCTCACATTGCAATGTTTGTTTTACAGGATGGGCGGATAGATTACAGCGAGTTTGTGTCAATGATGCAAGACACTGCCTTCGGCAAGATGGGTCGGCAAAGTAGTGTGAGCAGCATTGGAATGAGAGAGGCCTTCATGCTTGGCTGATTTCTGATAGGTACATTTTCAGACTGGATCTCTTCTTTGATGGTTTCTTCTCTTTCAGTTGAAATGAGGATTTCATTCCAACAGATCTATCAAATAGAGAGTAGTATATAGTCAGCTTTGGGTTTAAAGAGGGGCGTGCCTTAACATTTGGTTGGTAACTTAAAACAGTTTTTCACACTGTATCTGCTGTCCTTTATTTAATTATTCTTTTGGGGGCCTTCTTGATGTAATGACATTGTTCACGATTGTCTTACATTTTGCTTAGTAAATTATATATATTTTTGACAAGGAACTGACTTTTGTATTAGTCGAAATGTTTCTCTTTTCCTGTAAAGAAACTCTGGTTATCTTCTCCTACCACACATGCCATAAGATAGCCATCTTCATAACATCAAGCCACACTTTGAATACTTTGTATGATCTTTATATGATTATGTCCGTCTCTCTAACCATCAAATTTGGTAAACAAGTTACCATTGTCCATTTTCATTGATTTCAAACTTGAAAGTCATCTATGAAGGGAATCCTCAAGTTTGATTTGATTAAATGAAATACTACTTTTAACTTTCTGACTAAATTCCCTATGTTGTGTCTTGAGAAGTCGTTGATCTTTAGATGATGCTTTTTCCTGAACTAGGTTGGGGAACATGATTAACTCTCGTGAGATTAGTTGAACCTGAGTTAAAGAGAGACCCAAAAAAAAAAGTTTCGGACACCCACGATTATCAAAGAAAAAGTCATTGACCTTTCCTATGAAATAAAGTGTACTTGTTTGCTAAAGCATCTCTGGTAAGATAGATGAGGTAGGGGTGGCAAAAAAAAAGGTGTCTGAACGGGTACGGGTACAGGTACAGGTCCGATACCCCTTCTTAATAACTACTAAAAGTAGTGTCCGGATTCATACCTGTTTTTGAAACGAACACTTTTTTTTATCTGGACCGTATGTTTTAACCTTTTTTTGTCCGGACCAATTTTTTTAATATAATAAAATATTTTTTCCACTTAATTATTTATCAAAATACATGATTTTTTTGTTACAATGCATTCCATTACTACATAAAGACATCTAATATATTTAAAATTAAAGTCTTACAAGTTTTCATATAAAAATAACATCATCATTAGTAAAATTACAATGCAGTCATTATGAAAGTTTTCAAATACCCCTATAAGTAAATAAAATATTATTCGAATTAATCACTCATTTTCTAAAACGGACAAAAAAACATGTCCGGATCCGTATTTATTTTGAGAAAATTATATTCGGACCTGCTAAAAAGCGAGTATGAAAAAATGCGGACAAACAGGTTTGAATATTTTTTGCCACCAGCCGTGAGGCACCATTTGCTAAAAGGTAAAGTTTTGGGAGGTTGTGGGTTTGACTCCCGTTGAAGTAAAAAAACAAAAAAAATGTAAACCTGTTTAATACTCCAGTAATCTCTTTCTACTGGAAAACACATTTACTGCTAGTTGATCAAATCAGTTCTCAAAGTCTGAGTAGTGCAGTTCCTCTTGCATTTATTTATCATAAATTGATACTTCAACGTTTTGCCTTAAATGGAATATTTTATCTGGTCAAATCCTTATATGGAATATTCATCAGTACTTAAAGAGAGAACATTTGCTTCAATAAATACATTATAAAGGATATTTTTTCCTCAACAACTCTAATTTGATCAAGTATACTCGGTAGAAGGACAAGACATGGGAATTTCTGACATCAGTTTAGTACATCAAAATGGAGGATTGAAATCAAAGGTGCCCTTTTCTCCACTCCATATTGAACCTAGGGCTTCAACTTTCAATCTTGAAAGACAGCAGAAGCTCATGACATCTGACCTAACAGCCCTTCTTTTTCCATTACAACTGGGCCACTTTGTTGCATACCTATCCCATCAAATCCTTTTCTCCTCCCTTAATTCTCCAGCTCTCTTGCTTCCAAACAAGCCACTTTTTTGGCCTTTTTTTCCTTGGCCCCCTTATCTTGGTCAGTCAATTATGTGCTTTTGTATTAAATGCATGAGAGATTGGTGTATGGATGTCGGTCTTCAGCAACTTTTCTTGATAGGCACACACCCTTCATGTTGTTAAAATTTGCTTTGTGAATCAGTGATCCCTAAATCAATCATTTAAGATGACCTTGGATAATGCTTTTGAAATTTCATAGCTAGCTGTGTTGAACACTAGAAACATCTATGTTTACTTTAGATTGTTTTTGCTTTCATCAAATTAAAGCTTGACCTTCTTTCCATCAATTTGCTTGTCTCCCTCTCTAACTGTCACAACTCTTAGCTGTATACCTAGATACTTACAGAAGAATTATTTTATACATGCATTATTAATGTGTAGGATCTATCAATACTTTTATCTCATCTAATAAACCCTTCTTTTATACTTGTCCTTTATTATGAAGAGTCAATCATGATGATTAATCCAAATTGATCTTTTGTAAGGTACATAAAAAAAAGGTGAGGTATCGTAATGTAACTTTTCCAATTCCTAATCTAAGCTATAGCATAATTCTTTTAATATGATATATATCTATAAACTTCACGTAGAAATCTCTTACTACAAGAAAGTAGTTCTTTTACCACATTATATTTTCTACCACTCCCTAATCAACAAGAAGCAGTATGGTGATTTCTATCACATTTTACATGTTGTAGAAAAAAACTTTATCGCCACAAGCCATAACCATTCTAAATATCTACATTTGCTTACAGCATGTTTTTTTTTTTTTTTTTTGAGGACATGTTTATAACATATATTACCTATGGTAGAAACTTTTATTGACATAAACAAGTTTTTTGTAGTTTTGACAGTTGTAGAAAGTTAATGCTTTCAACAAGTAACATAAGGTTGTTTGTGGTCAATAGTCTAGTTTTGTTGCAGTGTCTAAAACCCTGAACTCTATACATCTTTGAAAAAAGCTTGCACTAAAATGGAAGTATGTTGTCTTAAAAAAAATAAAAATAAAATGGAAGTATGTTGAGAGAAAATATATCACAAATAACTCCGACAAATTAATTAGAAACTCCAATAGGGTAGAACCATTTATAAATGACTTAAATATGAGACAAGATACTATAAATAGCAGAATGTTGCTACCGTGATGATCTGATATAACCTTTTGTCGCATTGATTCGTATAAATTAAAAAAATAATGCAAAACTCTAATCGACAAGCATGCACAAACCAACCTCAAATTCACATGAGTCCCCAACACAGTCAAATCTCCTCATCAACAATTTTTCTTCAAAAGGGACTAAACACACTCCTAAAAGTCCAAGAAATCATGCCTTTTCAATGCTGAAAATGATCTCCACTAACAAAAACATTTAATTCATAAAGCAACTTTACCTTCATCTCTACTATTCCTTCACGGGCTTGGGCCTCCCAGACCCGGCCCAAGACAACAGATATTAATATCGTGCACATGTCGGATACGCACTCGCTAGGACACACGACGAGAAAGCGCCACGTGGAAAGTAACGAAAGTGAGTGCGTCAACGTGTCAGATAAAGGAGAGAGCGGATCTGGGCCATACACGTGGAGAGGTAAGATTGGACGGACAGCAAGCGCGACAGTCCTGAGCGAGAGTGGTCGCTGTCACATGGGGTTCCCTCGCGAGCGGGGCACCGCCCACACGATAAGATTGGCTCTCGTGTTTTGGACCGTTGGATTGACATTGACCGATAGATTGCAGGGTAATTAAAGGTTAGTGGCGTTCAACGTGGAGGGTGGGTTTGTCATTTTGTGAAGAGTTTGGTGTTTGCCTGTTTGAATCTTTGATGCACTTTGTGTCGGTGTCAAAATGTTAATAAAATATGAATTATTGTGGGTATACGACATAATTTGGTGATTATGTAAAGGGAAGTGCTACTTTATTAATTGAACAAAAAATCTGTTAGGAGCATTACTTTTAATTGAAATCATCAAACTCACACTTCCAAGGTACATGACTTTGAAAACGCTTATACGTGACTTAAGATGCATGTGTACACAACTTTCAATATATAACATGAAATGTGTATTTTGAAATGCACACGAATAACTCTAAAGATTAAAGCAACTTAAAGGTGTGAGTTCTGTGATGTCAAAAAAAGTATAATTTATTTGCTGGGTAATCAATATAATCAAGTGTAGCTTTACTTTACTGTCTTCGAAATTTCTAATTAAAGGATGTTAAGTTCAAACATAATTTTCTAACTATGACGTAACATTTTTTTTTTCTGAAAAATATTAAGATGACATGTTTTGAATATCAAGTCCGTATATTGTATTTATCTATTGTTAGATGTACCTCGTATATATTTGTGTTTTAATTAGTTTGTAACTATCTTTAATATCTACATCATTGGATACATCATAAATATGTAAAAATATTTTATAGAATCCAAGTGGGGTACAAATCAAAATAGATCTCGCTATGTGTAAACTAATTTTTACTAAGGGCAAACTATTATTTTTTTTTCACTCAATTTTCAAATATGTCCTTCTTCTCACGTTGTGCACCCCACACAAACGTCACATTCAAATCAGATAATCCTCTCTAACCACTGGCAATGCGTACTTGCAATTTCGGAGCCTACCACGATCGTAAGAGTAGATTTCTTCATATTCTCCACTGTTTTGAATGCATTTTATAAGGGTTGAACAAAAAACTTTGACCATTATTTGTTTGCGTTGTTTTGTAGCTATTTACCATAAAAATGAATAATGAATATTTAGGAGATACAGATGTGTAAGTTTGAGAGGTATTTCTTGAGTTTTTATTCATTTTTTTTTTTTTTTTTTGTATTCAAACCAAGAATTCCACCTCTTGTTCAGCCTCGCAGGGTAGAACAAATGGCTTTTGTTTGATTTGTCGAGTCTGATTGAAACATGTCTGTTCGGCCACTTATGACCGAACAAATATTTGTTCAAACCAAGTTATGAACACTACAATGTGGTTCGGTCATCAAAAACCGATTAACATACATTGTTCGATCACCTTCAACCGAATAGTGCACTGTCAATCGATCATGTGTCACCAATCGAGCGTCGACCATCAACAACATACAAATCGACCAACATATTAGATCAAAAACAATTACAAAAACATACACAACTACCAAACTTGTTCAAAAACAATTACAAAAACATACACAACATACACAACAACTAAACTTGTGCGGCGACCGCTTGGAAGCAAAACGATGCAAGACCTAGGGTGAGAGCGAATATAAACAGAGGTGACGCGAAGATTAACTGAGTTGATACGAAGATGAATCACAACTATGGGTGACCACGAAGATCGAACTAGGACTCGAGTGTTTTCTTCTTTTTTTTTATTTATGTTTTCGGGGATAAGGATGCACAAGAGCAAAGATATTTTTGAAAAAAAAAATAATAATAATTTACCCTTAGTAAAAATTGATTTGCAGGTAGACGGACCCATTCAAAGTAGTATTAATCGCATCTCCTGTCATTTTTATAGCAATAACAACAGGCATATAACATAGAAAACATTATCTTCGTCACACATATAACAACTAATTCATAATTTAAGTGACACTTTTAAAGGAAAAAAAAAATGTGAATAATTAAAGATGAGCTGTGTGGTGTCAATGTTAGGTTTGTTATGTGAGGGGTACTACAAATAAGATGAAATTATATTAGTGGGACATGAAGGTGACCAAGTCGCCACATGTCACGTGGTTTCCGATTTTGGGTCACTACTCACTACCCAATCAATTCACACGCACTTCACTGAACCACCCAAACGAGTCCTTTTGCGCCTCTTGTCTTTCGCTTTGTCTTTTCAAAATTCATTTCCTCACTAAACAAAATCCCACTCGCAAAAGTTATAAAATGTTTTCTTTCCATCCATACATATCTACCCTTCTTATCTCTTCCAAATTACAAAAATCCTTTTAGGGTAGAATATAAGTCATTATTTTTTTTTCTTCCTCTACCTCCTGATATTTGAAGAATTTTAAAAGCACAATTGCATTAACTCGAGCAAAATAAAAGTGTTTGATTTACTCTACCAGGAGTATTGATTATTTTAGGAAATAAGGGGGAATGTTAGAAAACACCCCTGCCCTAACATACACACCTCCTTGTTCATCTTGGGATGCTATGCATTAACCGATGGGACATGGGAGTGTCCCGCCAGGGATTATTATTCTAGAAATAGAAATACTAGTTATTAGGATTATAAAAACACATATAGCAGATCTTGGGATTGATGAGGTTTGGATTGTATAAAAGACCTAGGGATTATAAAAACACATATAGCAGATCTTGGGATTGATGAGGTTTGGATTGTATAACAGACCTTGTGATTGAGGCTGCCCTATTGGCTATACCAAGCTAGGCTTTACTAGTTTCTCCATTTTTAAGACTAAACAAAATCTCACATTTAACTTGTGATGTATTATTGCCTCTCATGCTGCGGCTCTAAACCTTTTATTTATTTATTTATTATTTGTTGTGATTCAAGATTTTAAATCACCACTGATCTTCTTTTCTTATCATAAGTAACTTCAATTAGTACATCGTTCTATGTTTTATTTTTTCAATAAAACATATCTATATTAGATCCATTATGATTGCGATACATCATTCTAATAATATTCATGGATCTGTACAGCTACTGGCGGATTGGTCCTCTTCTTTAGTTTTATTTTTTTGGTAGTTTTTCTTCCATTGTTGAAAATTTGGCTTTTGTATTCCCTTGTTGGCAGAAGTCTTAAGGTTTTTATTATCTTGTTGAAAATTTTGTTTTTCGTTACATAATTTTTAATGGTGTTTGTGTACTTTTATGTATTCCAAATATTTGTAGAGAGAAACCTCTAATTGTTACATTATTTCTAAAGATAATAAACAATTTTGTTAAACAAATAAAATTAACGAGTCAATATACTTTTATCAGTGTAATTAATTATATGTTAATTTGATTTTGTGTTGAGCCATTGATTTAACGAAATTTTTATTTTACTTGAAGAAAAAAAATCCATCATATTTAGGGGACTCCAAGTGCCACTCCAAGTATAGGGTCCTTGCCTTGGATTCCTATTGTTTCTCCTAATTTTTATTTTGTTTCTTGTAAGAATTTCTCCAAATTATTTCAACCATCAAATCCGATGGTTATGATTATCGGAATAAATTACAATCACGAGTCAAAAGTTATTATTAACTAATTAAAAAATTGATCGAAAATAAATTAATAATAGAATGGACATGTAGCTCTTCATAAAATGGGGGAAAGTTTTTAATAAATGTTTTGTTGACAAAAATGCTTCATTGATTTTGATTAAAATATGCAAAGTTTGGACCATTAATTTGATAAAGCATTGTACACTTTTTTTTTTTTTAATAGAAATCAAAATTTCATTAATCATTCATGACGTAATACATGACCAAACATATAATCAAGTACATTAATTAGTTAATTTTATTTGTGCAAACAAACTGTCATTAATTTAATTTTTTTTCGAAATTGAAACAGTTTGACAATAAGAAATTATTCTCTACAACGTTGAAACTCGTGACAATATACAAAAGTACTAAAACCACAAAATGAATAACAAAACTTCTCAACAAGGAGAAGACAAATCAAAGACGTCCAATTAGGAAAGAAAACTAATTATAAAGTAAAAATTAAAGACAAAATAATCCAACGTGCCGCAAAAATCTACGCAACACCATTGATGAAGATGCACCTAGGGATGCTCACAGATTGGATCCAGTCCAATTAAGGTCAATCCGCAATCTAATCTAATTATCGCGGATTGAAAAATTACAGTCTAATCCAGTCCAAATAATTTATCAATCCAACTCAATTCAATTTACAAAATGCAGATCGAATTGGATCAAGTTCTATAGATTAACATTTTCCTATCCAAAGATTAATAAAATTAGATTTAATCAAATGAATCACAAGAATTATACATCTCGTGAATGATAAGTTTACAACATATATTCTACGAAACTATATATATAATATATTTCTCACAAACTTGTAATCACAACTAATTTTTCAGAGAGAAGAGACTCTTTTTCTCTATTTTATTTTTTTTTTGAGAGAAGAAGAGGCAGCTCTAATTTTGCAGAGAGAGACGAAGACTTGCGCACTTAGTGCTCAATACAACTAAGTAATAATGCAACTCATAATTTTCTTTCGAGGAGACACGTGGGTTCCAATGATAATAACTTAATTTGTTTTTGAATCATACATACAGACATTGCACCGTTTGTTTTTATCAGTGGAGATAGAATATTCGCTACTCCATTTTTATTTCATTACATTCTCACGGAGCCAAAGGCATTCCAAACTCGAATCCACAACGTGGCCGTGAACCTAGTAACTCAAATTAACGATAGTCATTGCCTCTTAGGTTAGCTGCATTTGCTCAAAAAAAAAAAAAAAAAAAAAAAAAAAAAAAAACTTACATCCAAACCACCAACGCAAAACTCGCCAACATCCTTATTAGTGAAAATTTAAGATTCAATTCACAATGGCCATGTATAAAGTTTACCCAGTATATATGTCGTCATTTAAGGCTTCAAGCTATAGCCTCTTAATAATATATTAGAAGAAAATTGTTAAGCCTATTTAATTACAAAAAAAATGTTTCATAACAAAATAATATTTTCTTAAGAAAGTTTTTCGGAGTAAATGTCTCAAACAAGATTTTACTACACGTGTTTGATTGCACGTATAAGAATTTTTTTTTTCTCAAAACTCATCAATAAGAAGTTTTGAAATAAATATGAAAACTTACCATATATATACATGTGTGTGTGTAGTACTACTATGGAACAATAAAAATACTCACGGCATGAAAACCTTATTTACAACTATTGGATTGGAATCCAACACGCAAATCGACAAGGCATAATTGCACAAGTCATTTAATGCACAACACATTTTGAGAGGTTCTCATGACATTAATATATATTTAGGTTCCATCATAAAATCTCCCTATATATATTAAATATAATTTTCAAGTCCTAAAAAAATATTAATTTTCATATTTAAAAAATAAATTTAATATATCTAAGTGTCTTAATATGGAAACTCACATTTTCTAAAAAGAAAACTCAATTTGCCCACAATAATAGGTGAAAAAATATGTCTTGTGAGAAAATGTTATGTGAGAAAATTTTAGCTATCAAACACAAGAAAAATGTTATTTTCTCACAAAATTTGTTATTTTCCTTAAAATATTTTTCTTTTTTGTTCAATTAAATAGGGCTTCAGGGTGGCTGCCTTTTAACGAAAAAATTACATCCGTACCGTATATATAGTTTTAAATTCGTAAAGTGCAGTTGATTTTTTTTTTATTTATGAAAATAATGTATTGCGCATTTAGTAAATGTGTTATTAGGAATGGTATCAAATTACACGAATAGCGCATTTTGTAAAAGCGCTATTCGTGTAATGGCGGAGGTGATGTGGATGCCACGTGTACACGAATAGCACCTTTTGTAAATGCACTATTTTGTGATGTGGATGACACGTCAATCATGAATAGCGCCTTTAGAAAAGGCAAAAGGTGATATTCTTCCACGTGGATCACGAATAGCGCCTTTAGAAAAGGCGTTATTCGTTCCACGTGGATATGACGTGGACTCACTCTACACGAATAGAGCCTTTTGAAAATGCGTTATTCGTGTATATAGTCGCCACGTATATATCACTATTTTTTAATTTTCGTTATTCATGATATCATTACAAACGTGGACACCAACGTAAACATTCGCGGACTTCTTGTGATCTGACTATGGACTTCCCTACTGATACGTTTGTTTATTTTTATCGTTTTATGCTAGGTATGGGTTATGAGTGATATGTTTTGACTTGTATATGACTTTGTTAATTATGTCGTGTTGTGTACTTATTAATTGTTAGAGGAATTCAATGAAAATAGTATTAGGTTTGAGGAATGCTACACGGATATACCAAAACACACATTGGTGTTTGAGTTATCTATATTCGTCTCGATTTAGTGTGGAACACATCCAATATGTATTTTAGTATGGTTTGGGTTGATGTATGTGTAGTATTTTTAATATAGGCAGGTAAAGATATGGGCAGAATATAAGTTATATGACATTTCATATTTTGTTCAAATGACTCATTTTCAAAAAGAGTCATTCATACAATTTAAATTGCCACGTCACACACCCACCGCCACGTCACACACTCAATAACGTTTTTACAAAAGATTATATACATTAATTTTATAATTTTAAAGAAATTTATTCTATCTAATAAATTTTAAAGTAAATCAACCTTACTTTTTTAATAACACCGCCTTTTAACACCCACCTTTAAATTTTAAAGTAAATCAACCTTATTTTTTAATAACACCGCCTTTTAACACCCACCGTTGACACTAGTTAGAAAGTGCCCTCAAAAAAATTGTGCACATATATGAAAGTGCAGCCCTCCACCCACTTAGATGCCAAAAGTCGATATAGTTGAAAGTTTGTGTAAACAATTCATGAGTCTCGACTACCAAAAAAAAAAAGAAAAGTTTCATGGGCAATATATTGCATAAATATTTTTTTTATTTTTTTGGAAAAAATGAAAAAGATTGAAATAATAATGGGGGTAGAAGGAAAATTTGGAAATGACTAGACCGTGGACACAGAGGATAAGCAAAAGTGAGCATATAATTAATGGAACAAATACACGTGTACGGTGAAATAAGGACTGAAGGAACGCCTCCTCAAAAAGCAAGTAGTACACGTGTAGGGCATCGGAAGGTCGGACAGGCTTAACCTTGTCTTTAGTCCGAAGGCGCAGTGACACATCCGTAATTCTCACACAACACCAACACCTCTTCCGACATTTCAACTGCCCTCTCGTCCCCCTCACTCATGACAAGTGCGGTATATAAAGCTTTGGCATACGTTGCACTCCACACCATTAATTACTTCTCTTCTTCAACCTCACAATACCGCCACTACCACTTCTTCATCTCTTATCTTCTACTTGTTCTTCTCTTCAAAGTTTGAGTAAGTACTAACAAATTAACCTCCTCTGCTTTGTTACATCTCATACACAGCTTTATTTGTAATTTTATATCACAATGAATTAATATATATTCATTGTTGTATTTTTGTTCACATATATGTTGATTTAAATGAAGTGTTTTCTATAGTATATAGTTTTTCCTCTCTCTCTCTCTCTCTCTCTCTCTCTACTATCATATCTATTAGATGAACATTGGGACTTCTCAATTTCTCAATAAAGTTTATTTTGGGCGTGATACGCGATAATTAATGTTTCAAATTTCATCATAAATTTGCGGTTAATTAGCGTGTTTAAACGAGAAAGTGGTTTAGTAGTGCACGTCAGTTTACAAAAATAAAGAACTAAAAATAAATATAACTTGGAACACATTCTCTCTTATTATTCTTTAAAGCATTTTTCTCATTTCACTTTTTTTTTGTATAAGAGCATTTTTCAAATTTTTAGAAAATTGTTTCCTTTTATACGTGTTTTTTTTGAAGCCCAGGTTTTTCATTGAATATTCTACTATAGAGTTATAATATGATGTTATTAAGTATTGTTTCACAAAAAAAGTATTTGGTTCCTTATATAGTACAAATAGAACAAATACATATAATGGAGCCTACTATTGACCAAGCAACAACTACACCCATACATTTGCTGTTATTCCTGCAATACACATCAAATTGCGTGTGTATCGATGCAAAAAATTAAGAGACAATAAGTGCGTGTCACTACAAAGTATTTTCTATATAATCCCTACATTATATGAGTCCCACATTGCATATATCATTAATAATTCAACCAAAAAGCTTCCACATGATCACAAGATATCACACCACAATATATATCACGGGCCCTCAAACTCAATCCCCCCCACATCCACCACACAAAAAAAAAAAAAAAAAAAAAAAAAAAAAAAAAATCAATTATTTTTTTCAATTTTAATTTGTAACGCAAACTGTAACAAATACGAGTAATAATTAATATTGATGAATTACTAAATGAGAAGGAGACCGTAATGGAGGCAAGCGGCACGGGGCTGGCGAGGACGAAGTCGGACCAACTGGACACGACGATGAGGAAGTCGCCGAGCGGGCTGAGCCTATCGACGCTGAGCGAGGCCGACTTCGGCGGCGGCGGCGGCAGCACAACGAGCTTGTCTCGGAAGTCGAGCGTGGGGAAGCGGCTGGGGTCGTCGCCAGGGCGCCGGAGCCACATACGGAAGTCGCGCAGCGCGCAGCTCAACAAGCTCGACTTGGAGGAGGTTAGCAGCGGCGCCGCGCTCAGCCGAGCATCCAGCGCCAGCCTCGGCTTCTCCTTCAACTTCACCGGGTTCACCGTCCCGCCTGATGACGTGGCCGATCTCCGCAGCTTCACCGACGACGATGATCCACGTAAGTAGTACACTACTACGGCCTTTTTTTACGTATCTCGAGGTTTGTTACAAGGAAAATGATAATCTAACACACTTTCAACGTACACTTTGGGCGCACACCCTTGTCTTATAGTCGTTTATAGTATTTTGTCATATGTGGGGCCTACACTTGAAAAGACAAGAAAGAGCTATAAATGACTAAAAGACAAGGGTGTGCGTTCAAAGTGTGCGTTGAAAGTGGGTCATTTTATCATTTTCCTTGTTACAATGCCACACGACGTTGGGTGATTTTTATTAAATGAGTTGGGAAAATGTTAGAATCATAATACAATGTCACAACATAAACAATGATGTGTCACGTGGGCCTCATATTAAAATGAGGTATTAGATAGATTTTGATGTGAGACCTATGTGACACATTATCTGTGTGTTACATTGTATTGTTATTTTAACATTTTTTAACAAGGACACTAGCAAGTTGTGGCGGTGGTACTACTGATAGTACTGCTGCAATGAGAGAGTACAGGGTTGCACTCTTGTGTCTGCTTATTTTTAATGTTATGTACTTTTAATTATTTTTTCTTAAATTTAGATATAAATGTATTTTTTATTAAAAATGTTTTTATTTATAATAATAATGAGTTTAAAAACTTTATTTATGGTGAGATGGTAAAAACATCACTTGTCAGATGATAAGATTTCAAGAGGTCATGGTTTGACTTTTATTGAAGTAAAAAAAATGAGCTTAAAAGACTCGAACACCTATAATTATTAAAGAAAAATTATGGATATTATTGACGAGACAATTAAGAGAAAAAAAGACTTTTTATGGGTTATCATTGATGGGACAATCTCGAGGTATATCAAACGGTGTGTGTCATTTAGAAAATCAGCTTAGTTGGGGGTAAGTCTCTCTAGCTAGTCATACGTAGTTGGTGATGGGAGAATCTGGGCCGTTGATTGCGTCACTGGTCAATATGTTGGTGTGATTTTGTTTGTTGACTTATGTAAGATCTTGGTAGCTTACTTACCTACTCATGAATCCATGATCATGAACGTGGAATGAAACACGTTTATAATAGGAAGTGCAAAAAATATGTTTAATAGATTGAAAGTTTGACGGAGAGTCAACTAGCTAGTGCATGTTGATGTTTGGTTCTAACAGAGGATTCACTGTATCTGTGTTGTTGTTGCAGCTGAGGACATTGAGGCCAATACACGTAGGATCAAGATCCACTCTGACCCCACATTGCCCATCTTTCTCAAGGTACGAGTCAAATCAAGTCAAACCTCCTTTGACCAACTTCTCATCTTGGTAACCAAATTCCCTCGCCAAAGCATTTTTAGTTAGATGGGGGATGCTTCACTTGCCTTGCGAAATGACAAAGTTCTAGGCACGGGCGGAGCTTAGATTTCAAGCACCGCTAAGCTACACTAAGGGCAACCAAATTATTACGTAGAGGGTAGGCTAGCCTTAATATATATATATATATATATATATATATTTTTTTTTTTTTTTCTTATTAATCTCTATATTTTTTTTTTTGTTCAATGCAACCCTTTAGAGTACTGTATGCATGTTATCGATCACTAAAGTTGTACATTAATCTTCAGGCGTTACTCTTCTCTATATAACCAGTTCATGATGTACTTAATTTGACATCGAAAGGGATGCGATTTTCGCTTCTATTTCTATTGATTCATGCAGTTCACAGATGTGAAATACAAGGTAGTAGTCAAGACTATGAGGTCAACAATAGAGAAAGACATCTTGAATGGCATTACAGGTTCCGTGAGTCCCGGAGAGGTTCTAGCATTGATGGGGCCGTCGGGGAGTGGAAAAACAACACTCCTCAGTTTGCTCGGTGGAAGGTTGAACGGAGCGGCAGCTGGTGGTTCAATCACTTACAACGACCAGCCGTATTCGAAGTCGCTGAAGCGAAGGTACAGTGTGAGACCTACATAAACGATTAATATTAAAGCTTTAGAATGCACCATTCATGTGATCAGTTTTGTGACCTGACCTCAATGTATATACTCTATGCAGAGGTCGGTCGAGTGAGTAATGTCGCTTGAAACTGATCAGCATGACTATATATAACGGGGAATTCGACTTTAGTCTATGTGTTAAACAAAATCAGCCCATCCTGCTCTAGGTAAAACTAATTTTTCGTGTTTGATTTTGTATGGTTAACAAAGAAAGGATAACCGAGGCAATGTTGAAAATGGTTGGATTTCTTACCAATATAGGCTATTATGCCTAAAGCAGGTGTTATGTGGTTGGTTTCGATTTTGAAAATGTTTGATTTTTTTAGAGGGTAATTGATGTGGTTGAGGTTCATTTTTTTTTTTTTTTTTGTCAAAGTTGAGGTTCAATTTAAGTTGTCAAATGAGCATATAACAATTTGAACTACATTACATGGCAGGATAGGATTTGTGACACAGGACGATGTTCTGTTTCCGCACCTTACGGTGAGGGAAACATTGACCTATGCAGCGCGCTTGAGATTGCCCCGGTCGTTGACGAACCAACAGAAGGAAGAGAGAGCGTTGGACGTCATTTCGGAGTTGGGCTTGGAGAGGTAATAATTGTCTATACCTGCTATACCTTAAATGGGGGAAAGATAGATGTAAATGCTTCATTGTGAACTAAGGCCAAGGAGTATATATATACATGTAGGTGCCAAGATACCATGATTGGGGGGTCGTTTGTGAGAGGCGTTTCGGGCGGTGAGAGGAAGAGAGTATGTATTGGCAATGAAATTATTATCAATCCTTCGCTTCTTTTCCTCGATGAGCCTACCTCTGGCTTGGATTCAACCACAGCACTAAGGATAGTTCAGATGTTGCATGACATCGCTGAGGTACATAAAACATTCATTGTTCAATTTACATATATAGTTTTAGAAAGGCCAATGCAACTTGTTAAACCTCCATTAAATGCAATACTGTATGGCAGGATGGGAAAACTGTGATAACCACAATTCATCAACCGTCAAGCAGACTATTTCACAAGTTTGACAAGTTGATTCTGCTTGGGAAGGGGAGTTTATTGTACTTTGGAAAGGCGTCCGAAGCAATGGTCTATTTTCAATCGATCGGATGCAGTCCTCTAATTGCGATGAACCCGGCAGAGTTCTTGCTAGACCTTGCAAATGGAAACATAAATGACGTATCGGTACCATCGGAGTTGGAAGATAAAGTGCAGATGGGAAATCTTGAAACACAAACAAGGAATGGGAAGCCAACTCCCTCTGTGGTTCATGAGGTAGATGTTTGTCATTTTTGAAGTCGTGTTTTCGATGCAAATTTACTTTTGCGAGAAAGAAAAGATAGTCTTACTTTTCAGTTTGGTCTCACTTTGATTTCTTTCTTCTTTAAGGCCACCGGCAAGAGTACCAATTTTTGCTACCTAAGCATGGTAGATTGATCTGATTCCTACTAATGTGAATGTTGTGTGAAACAGTACCTAGTTGAGGCTTATGAGACGCGAGTTGCAGAGAATGAGAAGAAAAAATTGTTGGCGCCGATTCCCATTGCCGAAGACTTGAAGTTAAAGGTATCTTCTCCGAAGAGAGAATGGGGGGCAAGTTGGTGGGAGCAATTCAGCATACTATTCTGCAGAGGCCTAAAAGAACGGCAACACGACTATCTAAGTTGGCTTAGAATCACTCAAGTCCTTGCCATTTCCATAATCTTAGGTCTACTATGGTGGCATTCAGATAGCGACTCTCCTCGAGGCCTTCAAGATCAGGTTACAAGCATTGGAATATCTTTGACTTGATAATTCATAAGCGATAAATAGAAAGAGTCTCGGTTTAATTCGAATCAGAAAATTATTCATTGAAGTCTTGAACATTACTTATTTGTGCATTCTAGGAAATCCAATCTAAACTACCTAGTTATTTTTATTCTTGCAGGCAGGGCTTCTGTTTTTCATTGCTGTCTTCTGGGGCTTCTTCCCAGTTTTTACAGCAATTTTCACATTCCCTCAAGAGAGAGCCATGCTAAACAAAGAACGAGCCGTCGACATGTACAGGCTAAGTGCGTATTTTCTCGCTAGAACTACGAGCGACCTACCACTTGACCTCTTTTTACCTATTCTCTTCCTACTCATTGTCTACTTCATGGCAAATTTGAAAACAACTGCCTACTCATTCTTCCTAAGCATGCTCACTGTTTTCCTTAGTATTGTCGCAGCTCAGGTACCCTTTTATTTCCTGCTTAACGTAAACTGAGAATCGCATTTTGTACACAACGGTGACGAAATCAATTGACTTGATAACATTGACAGGGATTTGGACTGGCTGTTGGTGCTACACTCATGGATGTTAAGAAGGCGACGACTTTGGCTTCAGTGACTGCAATGACCTTCATGTTGGCTGGTGGTTTCTTTGTGAAGGTAAAACAATGATTCTAATTCTTTCATGTTCTGCTTATACTAGTCTGAAATCGTTTGTGTGCGCGAAAATATGTTTACACCGATACTAATTAATTCCTTTATAATTATTCAGAAAGTGCCGGTGTTCATATCGTGGATTCGTTACCTCTCCTTCAACTACCACACATACAGGCTTCTCTTAAAGATACAATATGGCCATGTCCCTCCTGCTCTAAATGGAGTGAAAGTAGACTCTGGCTTGATGGAGACCATTGCGATGGTAGTCATGATTTTCGGGTACCGTCTCTTGGCGTACCTCTCTTTACGGCGAAGGACCCTCGAACCATGAGCTTGATTAAACCAACCGATTCATTGATCGGAGCCTCTTCAAATGTTCCCTCTCTAACAAAAGATTTTTGAGTGATGATGAGAATACTGATTAAGGATTATTAACTAGTGTTGCAGGCATGCGTCCATATATGTCTCATTACCAAGAAATTAATCCTAGAGGATATGTTTTTCTTGTATCCTTAAAGACAATGTACGGTTTAGTCTGGATATCGGGTGATCTAGAAAAAAAAAAAAAAAGAGACAATGTATTGTCAAGGCATTGTACCGATGGTGCAAAACCCTTGAATGTGAGTAATTTGAATCCTGCTGCCTAAGCTTTCATTGGTCAGGATCAAATTTAATGAGATGGGAATTTTTGTAAGCAATAACTATCAAGAACTGAATCAAGGGATTGTCAGTCCCTCTTGCTATGAGAAGTTAGTTATTGCAAGTTATAATTTTTTCTTAAAGTATTAAAGGTAACAAGTTTTGATTGAGAAGAAAAAAAAAGACAGCGAGAGAGAGAGATGTCTTTGACTAAACTTATCCAAACTATTTTAATTGATGTTTGGTCAATAATTGACCAAAAATTTCTAAAGCCACACACGTAAATGAGGCTTCAAATTTTTTTACATTCAAAGTACTTTTTTTTTTGTTGGTAAATAAGTACTTTTTTTTTTATATCAACATTCAAAGTACTTCTCTCTATTAGCTTAAAGGGAAATGTTTTTTTTTTTTTTGGCCAAATTCTCAAAGGAAAAAAAGAAGAGGGAAATGTTAACTCGTGCTCGTAATGTGATTGTCATGACGAATTTAATGTGATTTTTTATTTCAAAATAATTAAATGAATAAGGTGAATACATTTTCTCTCTCTATTACCCAATAAACTAACACTCCTACCCAGCACCAAGACTTGCCTCAAGTTTAATGTGATTTTTTTATTTTTTTTATTTTTTATTTTTTTTATTTTTTATTTTTTTTCTGTTTTTGTTACAAACTTACAATAATGTGCAGGGGCGTGCCTGGGGTGGGGCAAGAAGGGCGACCGCCCCAGGCACCCATTTAAAGGAAGACCCCTACCCATATAATAAGCATACATATATAGTTTTTTTTTTTTTAAAAAAATAGATTTAAAAATTTGTCTTAGACTCACTAGAAAGAGAAGGCCTTATCTTTTAACTGGCCTTATCTTTTAACTTAAACTTGAGTTATAAGGTACTTCTCACATAAATATTCTAGTTTATTACGAGAATTACGAGATAACTTTTCATTTCAATAAAACCTATTCACTCGATTTATGCAATCTTGTAAGTGAAATTACATCGTTTTAACTTACTCATATTTCTTGTCTCTTACTCTTAATGTACTCTATTCTTCTAATCCTTTTTTAACTATACCAATTTAAGAAGGTTCTTACACTTTTCATTATTGATTTCAAGTCCAGTAAATGAGACATGAAAAAAGTCTTAAAATATTTTTTAAACTATAATATTGTCGCTATAAGATAAAAGAAAGTAATTTTATTGAGGGTCTCATTTTCAAGGTTTCCCCAAAGCCCTCAATATGTCGGGACCAACCCTAATAATGTGATTGTCATTTCAAAGTAATTTTTTCCTTAGTTTCAACCTGTAAAGAGTATTTGTTGCTGCAATGTTGATATATATATACCAATTGACAAAAATGCCCTCCAAACTAACCATTCACATGTCCATTCAAATGCATCTCAGGGCACCCCACTTTCGAAAACCTAATTTTTCTACCAAGTCAAGTTGATCCGTCAACCAGACATCGTGTTTGTTGATCAAAGAGTGCGCACCAACCTTGTCGATCGCGTTTGTCGATCCATCGCTGACCGGAGATTCAACTAGTTTTTAGTGTTTTTAGGGTCTGATGGTTAAAGAAAATGAGTGGGAGGCGGATGCTGCACAAGACAAAGTTAGTTTTCATGGTTTTTTGTGATTTTTTTTTTCATTTCTGAAGGTGAACCACGTATGCGAATTTATCAGTTATACATGACCGAGACATGTACTGTCTCGATAACTTATAACTGATAAATACCAAAAGGTGTCAGTTACTACCAACCGAGTCTAATCTCAAACGTAGCTTTTTATTATACTCAGTTAGGAGTAATCGAGACATAGCTTAATGTCTTGGTAACAGGTCACCGAAACCAAACCACTAGTCTCAATAATACATAATCACGTAGTTTTGGGGTCCTTCTCACTTAGGTGTTGGTTGATATTAGCCGATACTTACATAATGGTATCGAAAATTGACGTCCGAGACCAAAAGATAGATCACGGTCTGTGTGGCCGAACACTATGGGATTGAAGTTAAACACTCACCCGACCCTAAAAACAACAAATCTACCTTAAATGAGTAAGAAAATGAGGGGATTTGGTATATGGAGGCTTTAACAACGTGATAGGAGTAGGGGTGCACACGGATTGGATCCAGTCCAATTAGGGTCAATCCGTAATCCAATCCAATTATTACGGATTGAAAAAATATAATGCAATCAAGTCCAAATAATTCATCAATCCAACTCAATCCAATTTGCAAAATGCGGATCGGATTGGATCAAGTTCCACGGATTGACCTTTTTATATCCAAAGATTCATGAAATTAGACTTAATCAAATGAATCACAAAGATTATACATCTCATGAATGACAAATTTACAACATACATTTCACAAATCTATATATAGCATATTTCTCATAAACTTGTCATCACAATGACCTTCAAAATGCAAGTTCCTACATAAACAAATATGTCATCTACAAATCTTCACCATACACCCTCACAAAAGCACAAAAAAAGTGTACGTATATGCAACCTACAAAAAAAGATTAAAAGCATAACAAAAGAGTTAAAGAACAAGCATAGTCTTTTAGATGTTATAGTTTAGAGTTAATAGTTTAAGTTGATGCTCTTTAAGGTACTAAAGTACATACGATCATATAAGTATATGTGTTGATGTGAAAAACGGACTGGATCGGATTGGATTCACGGTTTTTTAATGTAGAATCTGTAATTCAATTCAGTCCAGCCGGATTAGTGATTTTCCAATTCAGTTCAATCTAATGGATCAAAAAATTGATCCAATTAGTGATAATTGGTTCGGATTGGACCGGATCCGTGAATTAGTGCAATCCGTATGCATCCCTAGATAGGAGGGAGAGAGAAAGGGTTTTGTTTCATTTGATGGTAGGGTGTTCGTGCTTCAAACGAAAGAACATTTTGATAAAAGTATCCGATGTCATAATAAATTGCTAGGGGCAGCAAACTATATCTTTATCTTTACACGATAAAAGCGCTCTATGAACCAAGAACACTCTAGATTCGACCGTATCTTTTTACTTCCGAATTTACCCTTTTTTTTGTTGTGTTCACACTTTTGAGGGATCTCGATCGAGCGGCGGAGTGAACGCAATAGTGGATTAGAGGGAGATCTGGTTGGATACCGTTCTCTGCCAATCCCTCCAACTATAAATTACTGGAAGAGGTTGGGGGTGGCGTCAGCGCCATAGTCTACTGCGTGATTTATCTCCCCTCCAACAAAGTTGTCGCTGTCAAATGCTTGAATCTTGATCGCTGCAACAACAATCTGGTTTCCCTTTCTCCCTTTCTTTCTTCTTTTAACTATTGTTACTTTAGATTTTGGTCAGGTTTTGGCTTCTGCTTCTCAATTCAACCCAGGAACACTTTAGGGTTTCACTTGTAGGCTTACAGTCATGAGATTTTGGGGTTATTTAGAAAGCAGTCAACTTGGGTGATTAGTTATGAATTCAAGACATTAATTTCTTTCAAGTCTTGATAAGCATGTACTTAAAAGAAACATACTGTATACTTGTAGAGATTGTAGAGATGAAGCTATGAGTATTTGCTTAAAAGAGAAATCAGAATAACCACAAAATGTTTGAACAAATGTCATGCCAAAAACTAGAGGAAATTTAGATGGATCACAACCCGAACTATTTTTTTTAAGAGGGGCGCTAAAGACACACCTTAGATGTGTATACCGGGCACATCAACTTATATATTTTAGTGAAGCGCATAAAAGTCATTTTCAAGGAGAATTTAAAAAATATATATCGCTAGAGTGCCCTTATACATAGCTAGGGTGCCTTTTGTGTGTAACGATCCATTTTTCAAACAGACCGCCACGGGGCCAATGCGGACCCACAATTTGTCTTACCAACAACAGCTGTGCTCCACATTGGATTATATCCTCAATTTTATCATTTTAAACCTTATTAATTATCAATTTACTAATTTAGTTGTAATGAACTCTAATCATGTGCCAAGTCATCATTTTAAACCTCAAATTACCACAACAGAAGTCTTACTAACACATTAACTCAGATAATAATAATTTAACTGTGTGATATAAACTATAAACCTAGTGTAGAAAACCCATATGATAACCAAAATTACCTCAAATATCTCAAAATATCAAAATATACAAGGTATCAAAGTATCTCACCATCCCAAAAACCAAAATGAAAATAAAATATATAATACAAACGTACAAGTCAGGCTATGTATCTCTGATCAATTGTACTCTGGCAGCTTGCTCTTGCCCCGACTTATACTAGAATTTGAACTCAAGCCATCACAAAAGGCAGATGATGAGTCCAGAGTAAGTATTCGAAAGGAAATTATGTGAGCAATAGTGAAAGTAAATACTGAAATTTAAATAAAGCTATTAAATAAACATGCGAAAATAAATACAAGAAACTGCGCTCATCGCATAAATAGATAATAGTGAAAGCTTAAAGTGTGTTCTTAGATTCTAGGGCCAAACTAGCACCATAATTTGGACTCTTCCACATAGTACTGCCGGCGAGTTCGACTCAAGCAGGGCCAGTATCTGGATCCGCTCGGTGACCGGTGTTACACCTACGACGCACCGGAATATGCCACGACGTGATACTCGGGTAGCGCTATTCACCAAGACGGATCTGGTAGCACGTGCTATGACCTAGTAGGCATACACACTGGAATGGCATGGAGGGAACCCCGCTCAATGTCCGTCCATTAAATCACAACCGGAGTAGAATATTGAAATAATAGAAATTGAATTCAAATGCCAAAAGAAGTAAATACTCAAGTAATTTCAGTTGGGATACTACACACCTCAAACTGCACTCCTAGTCCCATAAAATAAACCCCGGTTTGACTCCTCTAAATCTTCGATATCCAAAATATCGCCCGAAATGACCTATTTCCATTTATAATTGATTTAGCTTCAATTGAGTATATTATATTAATTTTACGCGTTACGAGGTAAAAACTCCGAAAACATCTCACTAAAATCCCGAGAAAGTCCCAAAACTCATTTATCAACAATTTTTTTCTAATTTCTCATATTTTCTCGAATTTTTTGAATTTTTCTATAATTTTCTAGCCATTTTTCATATTCTTCTGTATTTTATTTTAGTTAAAACTGTTTTTAATTTTTTTTAAAAAATATTATTTAAATTATATAGGGGTGGTCCCCTGAATTGGGTCCGATCAACCTAGGCTGGGCCAAGGTCGGTTTGGCCCGCGTGTGCGTGCGCCCTCCCCCCTTCTTCTTCCAAACAGAGGCGCACAACGCCTCTGTTTCATCATTTTTTATTTATTTTTATTTTTTTAATTCTTTCTTTTTATCTTCTACTCCTTCAACCAACAACACAACAACAACACCACCAACAACCCATTCCCAAAAAATCAGCCACATAACCTCCTAACCTCGGATTACACCAAAAACTTACAAATTGAACACCAAAAGAGAGGAAATGAGGAGAAGAGTCAAGATCTTACCTTGCTTTGGTTGATTCCACACCACAAGCTCTTCAAATGACCAATTTCAGAGCCACAAACCCTTGTTTCTCAACTTGTATTTTCGGATTTATGGACAAAGAGAGAGAAAACGTGGTGGTGATGGTGAGAAAATGAGATATTTATACCCCCAAGTCATCTATTGTGTGGTGTGCATCACTAGACACTCTTGAATGGCCAAGATTTGATCAAATGATTCGCTTAAGTGACTCTAATGTGTGACTTAGTCCTTTGGACTTATCCTTACATGCAACCAATAATTGACTTCTGGGCGTTTAGATACCCGACACCCGCACCCGCACCCGCACCGCGACTTACGCCGTCGCGCATATTCGAGCCACCAAACCATTAAACAACATTTATTATTTATTGCAATTCTATTCATTTTCATTTGTGTATTTGTGACAGCCCCAAATCCATCGGCCGTGACGGCGTGCACAGTGGACCCACAACATTTCCAGCTCATCATCTGACTGTGTCCCACGGCCACTCAAAACTTTTACCAACCATCATATAAGGTACGAATGTACAACTGAACTCTTAAGACATCATAAAGTACAGCGGAAGCAAGTTTAATAATCATAAAACCTAATGTGGAAACCATACCAAAAAATAGTCCATATACGTATCAAGTGTGATCCTCATGATATCAAAGTATTAACCTCCAAATCACATACAAGTCAAGTCTATCTCTTACGTACTCAAAACCCAACACAAAACGATAAAATATAAACAAACGTACGAGTAGTGCCAATCGTAGTCAATCAATATAGTCCTCAAGCTTTGCCCTTCCCTCTGCTCATACCAGGATCTGCACTTAAGCCATCACAAAAGTCAGATGACGAGTCTAAAGTGAGTAATCCCAAGGAAATTCACTTAGTAAATACATAAGTAAAACCCGGTGGAATCAAAATACTGTAAATAAACATGCGGAATAAAAGAATACAGGTAACTGTGGAAGAACATCGCATGCATAAATATAACAGTGAAGCAAAGTGCGTGCACAATCAAAGCCAGACCAAGCCATACTTTGAGCTATCCGTTAGGCACGACCCGTGAGGATACATCGAATGGGTGACCCTGGACCCTATAGGTGACCAGCGTAGATCCATAGCGCACCCACACATGTCTATCATACTCGGGTAGCATATTCACCGGCGCATGCCTAGACATATGCTATGGCTTAGTGGACCCTATGCCTCCGCAACGAATAAACAATCAAGTGGGGAGTGATCTATACCGTAAAGATCCCAGGTAGGAGTAAACTCAACTACCGTAAAGACACCAGGTAAGAGTACTCAGCCACTGTAAAACAATAAAGAAATAGAGTAATAAATGAACATGACTAAATTCAAATAAATCAAACAGTAAGTACTAAAATGAATTTCAGTTGAGATACTACACACCTCAAACCGCGCACCTATATCGTTCCTAGTCCAAATGCACATCCTACTACTCGACAATCTGACCTAAAACCATAATTCCCCAATCAACCACACATATTCCCAAACTTTGTAACCTCGGTACAACACCCAAATCGTCGATAAAACCTTTATCTTTATATTTTAAATAAACTATATAAGTACCTAGGACAAAGCCCAATTGGTAAATTTTTATTTAAAGTTTTAGTTTTAAAACTGCCCCAGACGCCCCGAGGACGCTGCCAAGTTCAACCTTTCACGGTGTCTGGACGCCGTGGACATACCGTCACGTTATCTCCTCCCACGGCGTCTTCAAAGCGTCATTTCCCAATTTTTTCATATTTCGCCCTGCCTAAGACCCCACGAGTGGCGCCGTAGCTTCTGAACCTCATGGCGTGCTTGACGACGTCTTCGATAGAGGGAGTTTTTGAACCCTCTCGGCTTGTTGCTGAAATCCGTACTCGCTTCAACAAATCATTAAACACCAAAACCAGTTCAAATCATGACAAACCCTCGACTCAATGCGTTCAGAACCAATCTCGGGTCATTCAGCTAAAAATCTGACAAAATCACTTGTAAATCAACACAACCATAGTAACAACACCAAAACGACAACTATAACCTCAATTCCAACACCAAAACCATAGCAACACCCATTCATAGCTGGTGTGCTCAAAATCCACATCGAAAACACCGCCAAAACCCTCAAAAATCATTCTGAAATGTAAAGAACGACAAGATGATCGAGGATCTTACCTTAAAATTCATTTCCCATGCGTTCTTAAGCTCCAAATTATCACTTAAATCTCACAAAACCCTCACACCACACTGGATTTTCTTCCACACTTGAGAGGAGAGAGAAAAGTTGATTAAACAACTCATCACCACCTATTTATATACATCCATGTCATCTCAACTCAACCACCCATCTCAAGGCAGGATTGGAGGGCTAAAATCAAGTCAAATGGTCTCCTAATGGTGCCAAAATTGACTTATATATTTGGTTGTTGATCCCACACTTCTATTTACAACCATTCATTCTCGGGCATTCCGATACCCGGCTCCGCGCTGCGAATAGATCCATTAGCGTACAACGATGGTACCACCGGTCTCAACGTCATTTATTATGAATTATTTAATGAATTTCATCATTTATTATGTATATTTAGACCCCTGGCCTAGTGTACTATCATTTGTCACCCGATATCCACTCCAATGCGCTAGTCGTAGTGAATACCTGTCACACCAGCTCACTCGTCAATGAACAACATAACCACACATATTGCGATGCAATTTAACTAAATTAGACATACATCGCAAATACACAACAAAAAGCACACAAAACGGACTGTATACCTAATCCGATCGTGCTGTGTCCTCGCTGTGGGACTTATAAACGTCCCCGTTGGTATCCACGTCTGCAATGACGTCATGAATAACGACAATTATTAATTGGGCCATTACAGTATTAATATTACGACCTAACATTTTGTCTTTTAGTCTACCCGGTACTTGCATCGACATGCATATCGAGGCAAATACCTATCACGCTATCTCACACGTCAATGAAAATGTAAATACACACATTGCAATGCCGTTTAATATAATTCAACATAAACATCGCAAATTAGACAAATCAACATATAAAATAGCTATTTACCTAACCCCATACGCGCTCTAGGCTAGTTGTGGGTCCTACGAGTGTCTGAGTTGTCTGACACGTGTGCAATACGTCATAAATAACGGAGAATTAAATTCGGGCCATGTGACTCTTTTTTAATTGATTAGATTGGCTATATGGTAGATGGCTTTTTCTTCGGTGTGTTAATATGGATCTGTCTCAAGGAGTTGATAGAAAACTTAGAAGTTGTTAGAGATTAAATGCCCATGTGAATATTGAACAAAAAATGGAACAAAATGCGAAATGCCCAAAAGGACCAAAACCCCTGTTGTTGTGAATTGCATTTCTTCCAGCGAAGAAGAAGAATCCAGAGAGGAAGACGAATACAAAGACGAAGAAGGAAAAAACAACAGTGATAAAGTAGTAGAAGAAGACAATGGTGCAGAAGGAGAAAAAGGCAATGATGATGAAGAAGAAGAAGAAGAAGGTGAGGGCCCAAATGCCGCATCATCCAATGCTCCCATGTCCATAGCGCATAGCTTCTCAAGCAAACCACATCAACCCTAACCTTAAAACGAAACTCAAACTTCAGCACCACTAAGACATGATGGCGGCGTTGGCAATGAAAACAAGTCGTCATTTTCTCTTCAAATTCAAAGAGTATGGAGTCTCCAAGATGAGTTAATCTTTTTGAAAGCCATGATCGATTTGAAGGGAAAAAGCTCGATCCTTCCTCTTACTTAGACACTCTTCTTGACTCCAGTAGGGCTTTCTTCACGTCTAAGTCTTTATGCAGCAGCTCAAGCGTAAGATCCGTGCCTTGAGAGACAAGTTCAACAACAGTTCTAACAAGGCTAGGAATAACGACGAAAAGCTTCCCCATTTTTCAAAACCCATGATTCCAACTTGTTTAACTTGCCGGTTAAGATTTAGGGTCGACAATAAGATTATGACAAAAACGAAAAAGATGTCATTGTGGATGTTGGCAATGTTACCATCTCAAAAACACCTATCTCAGAGCTGGAAATGAAGAAGAAACGCCATAAAATCTCTTCTTTATTCCATTATCCATACTTGGGTGAATCGTTGCATTATTGCAAAAATTAGACTGGAGGAGTGGGGGGTTTGGGGGATAGCCTTGTCAAGGAAGGTTTTGGTTTGATTCGACGACAATCTCAAGCAAAGGGCGCCTGTGTAGGATGTGAAAAACTAAGAATGTTGAGATTTACTTGAATTGAGTTTCGTTGATTAGTGACTAGACCAAGCTTAATTTATATGTACTCAAGTCTTCAAGGTCTTCTTAGAAGTAACAGGATGATTTTCTTTTAAATTGTTTTGTACTTCTTGCCCTTTGATACCTTTGTATCAGGTTATGGTGTTATGTACGTGTTGGAAGTTGCAAGTTTTGGGCTATTTCGTGCATCATCATAATGGACATCTTTTTAGGCCTCTATCCCCAGGTCCTCGACACCTTTTTTTGATCGGCTTGATTGGGAACTTTGAGTTTTTTTATGTTTTTGGAGTAAATTATTTTTTTTTTCATCTTTCATTGGTCGATGTGAGTCGCCCGTTTTAGTAATGTAAATCACTTTATTCTTCTTGACTAGTCACGCGACACTTTTGTTACTCACGTTGATGAAATTTAACACTTTAAACGATGGAGGGCTAAATATAGAACTTTGTGAAAGTTCAAGGACCAAATATGTAGTAATAAAAGTTTAGAGACCAAAAGCATAAAAAACACAAAGTTCAGGGATCGAATGATGGGTTTTTCTATGTTGGTTTATTTACTTTCTTAATGGTCGGGCCGACTTTTGCTAGGCTGTTTGGCTATTACTTTCACAAAGTTGTTCTTGTCATTCTCTTAAATCTCGATCTCTTATAATTTAGTAAGGTTAACTTATTAATCAACTGTTTGAATGCTTTAGACAAAAAAAAAAATGACATGTTGAAACACGATCATGTCGAACTATGTGCAAGAAAACAATGACCAAAATTGGTCAAAAAACATTGCCATATCGAAAGATGAGCATGTCAACCATCAGCTAAAAAACAATTATCAAAATTGGTCCAAAAAATGTGACCTTGTCGAAAATGTGCAAGTCGAAGGATGAACAAGAAAATAATGGCCAAAATTGGTCAAAGAACATGACCGTGTCGAAACATGAAAATGTCGAACCAAGAGCAAGAAAACAATGACCAAAATTGGTCCGAAAAAATATGACTACGTCGAAACATGATCATGTCGAAGGTTGAGTAAGAAAACAATGACTAAAATTGATTAAAAAAATATAGTCACGTTAAAACATGAACACATTGAAGGATGAACAATAAAATAATAACCAACAAATTGGTTAAAAAAAATGACCATGTCGACCTATAAACAAGAAAATAATGACCAAAATTGGTAAAAAAGACAACCATGTTGTAACATGACTATGTCGAAGCATAAGCATGTCGAAGTATTAGCAAGAGAAAAATGATCAAAATGAGTCATCCAAAAAAAGAGCCAAAACTTATACGCATCAAACTACATTTCTTTTGCAGGAGTAGAGGACATATGGTGTGGGACAACATAAAATGTAACAGCCTCAAATCTATCGGCTGCTACTGCGTGCAACGCGGACCCACAACCTTACCAAATCACCATCTAGCTGTGTCCCACGTGCACTCATATCTTAATACCAATCAAAATCTTACTAACTTTATGTTCTTTATGAATAATTATTGATTCAAGTTATCTTAGGATTCGTTATTATCATTTAACCTCAAAATATGCAGCGGAAGTCTCTAATCATCAAATAACACTAAATAGCAGTTTACATATCAATTAGTCTAATGTGGAAACCATACCAAAATGTAGTCCATATATAGATGTCAAGTGTGATCCTCAAAATATCAAAAATTATACCTCAGAGTCATATACAGATCCAAAATATGTCTCTTACAACCTATACCCAACATAAAATAATAAATATAAACAAATGTACGAGCAGTCTTCAGTCAATCACAAGTAATCCTCTATCTTGCCCTTCCCTCTGCTCGTATCAGTATCTGCACTCAACCCATCACAAAAAAGCAGATGACGAGGTTGAAGTGAGTGATCACAAGGAAATTCACCAAGTAAATACATAAGTAAAGGTGTTGAAATCAAAATACTATAAATAAACATGCGGAACAAAAAAATACATGCAACTGTGGAAGATCATCGCATGATTATGAATAGCAGAGAAACAAAATGCATGCATAATCTAAATCAGACTAGAGCCATATTTCGGGCTATCCGCCAGGCACGGCCCGTGAGGATACCTCGAACGGGTGACCCTGGACCCTCTAGATGACCGGCGTAGACCACGGTGCATCCACACATATCTAACACACCTGGATAGCATATTCACCAGTGCATGACTAGAATATATGCTATGACCTAGTGGACCATATGCCCCCGCAATGAATAAGCACCAGATGGGGACAAACACAACTACTGTAAAACAACAATAAGGAAATAAAAGTATTGAATAAACTGAAAAGAATTCAAATATCAAGCAGTAAGGACTAAAGTGAATTTCAGTTGGGATACTACAACCTCAAACCTCACTCCAGTTATCCGGTATCCGTCCCGGCCAGATCTCGTTCTTGCCTCGAAATGCGCGCCCAACAATCAACTATGTTCACCTAATTCATTTTACTGTGTTTAGTGTATTACCATTAAATTAGATATGTGGTACGGTCAAAATATCCAAAATTGCCTTAAAATTGACCTCTGTCCTGCACTCAGCATGCTGGAGAGAATGCCCAGCACACTGGGCAATCATCATTATCTCCCCAGAACTGCCAGCGCATTGGGCAGTCTGTGCCCAAAACTCCATACTCACAACACCAAAACCAACCCCATAACAGTGGGTATACCTTCCATATTTAAAACACCATTAAAACCCACAAAATTAGTATTGAAACATAGAGAAAGTAGAGGAGATTAGTGATCTAACCTTTATTTGTTGATCCACACCCACAAGTTCCTCAAATAATCATCCAAAGCACTCTAAACCCTCACACTTCTCTCCCATTTTTGGATTATCTCAAGAGGAGAGAGTAAAGTTGATCAAAATGATGGAAAACCCATATATATAAATGTCATCATCTCATACACACACATCATGTATTGTTTGATGGCCAAGATGAGGTCAAAAGGCCTTCCAAACAGGACAAAAATGACTCCCATGTCCATTCTTGTCTCTATCCTCTAGTCACCAATTATATGCACTCTGGGCGTTCCAATACCTGGCTTCGAACTTTGACCCGTGCAGTTCACGTATGACGACACCAACCGCCTCAACATAATTTTATATTAATTATTTAATAAATTTTATCATTTATTGTGTGTATCTAGTCCCTTGTCCTAGTGTACTAATTATTCGCCACCCGGTTCACCCGCCTATATGCCAGTCGCGATGAAAACGTGTCACACCATCTCACTCGTTAATAAACAATATAAACACACATATTACGATGTAATTTAACTAACTTGAACATATACATCGCAACTTCACAACAAGAGCACATAAAACGAACTGTATACCTAATTCGGTCGTACTCCGGCCTCGCTGTGGGACCCACGAACATCCCCGCTAGCGTTCACGTCTGCAATAGCGTCATAAATAACGAAAATTAGAAATTTGGCCGTTACATAAAACCTACTTCGATATTTGTGCAAACACTTCTAAATGTTAAGTCGTAATAGAAAGAATTTTTTAGATACTCGAGATATTGCAGATAAATGATGAAATCAAATTGGTGGAAAATCCCACTAAAAAAGTAAAGTTGGGATTTGCCAAATCTTACCAAAATAAGAAAATAGGATTTGGCAATATACCAATTGGAAACCAAGAAGGGGCATACCTTTAGGCTATATATACCAAGAGATCAGTGGAATAGGGTTGCTCTCAATTCTAACCCTAACTCTTCCATATTCTAGATTCATGCTTTGACTTTGGCATCGAAGTGCTCTCCTTAGAGGCCCCAATTCCAATCTGTTTTTCAGTTCGTGATTGCAGGGATTGCTGACGTTCACCTCAGGATTCGTGTTGTTTGTTGTTCCAAATCAAAGTGCGGTCAGTTGACGTATCATCTGGCGTTAGAGGAAGGTCCATCAATCATGGTGGTGAGAACAAGAAATTCCTGAGTGCAGTCTCCTCAACATATAGAACGTATTTTTGCACATAATTTTCTAGAAGATCGTCAACATGAATTTGTAAGCGATTTTCGTCACAGAGACATCCGCGTGTTTGCCCTATTCATCTTAGAAATGAGTTGGAACAAAGACGAATGGAAGGAGGAAACGAAATGACTAGAGACCCCCAAAGAGCAAGAAATAATGAAGTTGATGAGGTACGAGAACAGTGTAGCCACTTGCAAGATCAATTTGAAGCACTGAGCGAAGGATGACATGACTGAATAGTTTCGGCAGGATCCCAAATTGGCCACAATCCACAAGACATTAATATATAGGTCGAACGAGAATCGAAACAAAATGCCCAAAAGGACCAAAACTCCTACTGCTATGAATCGTTTTCCTTCTAACAAAGAACAAGAATTTAGAGAAGCATACAAAAACAACGACGATAAAGGAGAAGAAGAAGACAACAATGAATAAGCTAATAGCGATGATGAAGAAGGAGAAGAATGTGATGTGATGAAGATGAAGAAGAAGAAGAAGGTGATGGCTCAAATGTCGCAACATCCAATGCTCCCACCCATCCAAAACTCATAGTTTCTCAAGCATAGCACATCAACCATAACTCTAAAAAGAAACTCATATTTTAGCACCACTAAGACGAAGATAGCAGCGTTGGTGTAGGTAATGAAAACAAGTCCTCGTCTTCTTTCAAATTCCAAGATTTTCGAGTCTCTAAGACGAGTTAATCCTTTTGAAAGCCATGATCGATTTGAAAGAAAAAAACTTGGCCCTTTCCTCTCGCTTAAACACTTTTCTTGACTCCATTAGAGGCTCTCTCCACGTTTAAGTCTCCATGCAGCAACTCAAGCGCAAGATCTACGCTTTGAGAGAAAAGTTCAAGAATAGTTCTGACTAGGCTTGGAGGAAAGGCGACAGGCTTCCCTATTTTTCAAAACCCCATGACTTCAACTTGTTTAACTTGTCGGTCAAAATTTGGAGTCGACAACAAGATGAAGACGAAGTTGAAGTCGAAGTCGAAGTCGAAGATGTCATTGCGGATGTTGGTAATGTTACTATATTAAAAACACATATCTCAGAGCTAGAAATGAAGAAAAAACGTCATAAAATCTCTTCTTTATCCCATTATCCATACTTGAGTGAATCGTTGCATTCTTGCAAAAATTTGGACTGGAGGACTGAGGGTTTGAGGGAGAACCTTGTTATGAAAGGTTTTGGTTCGGTTCAAAAATCTCAAGCAAAGGAACTGGAGTGCCAGTATAGGATGCAGAAAATTAAGGAGGCTAAAATTTACTTGAATCGGGTTTCGCTGATTAGTAACCAGACCAAGCTTACCTTATATGCACTCAAGTCTTCAAGCTCTCCTTAGAACTAACGAGATGAGTTTCTCTTAAATTGCTTTGTTCTTCTTGCCCTTTAATACCTTTGTATCAGTTATGGTGTTACGTGTTGGAAGTTGCAAGTTTTGGGCTATTTCGTACATTTTTATTGTAACGACCCAATTTGTAATTGACGCCGCTGTCAAGTATTTTTAGACGTGGACACCAGCTCAGGTCCACAGGAACACCACGTTGGATGGAAATGTTATTTTTGCCTGATTGATTTCGTAAATGCGATGGTAATTATTATTATTTGACTTATTACATCGCATGTGTGAGTTTATATCATTGTTACCGGGCAAGATGATATGATAGGTACTCGCCCCGAAAAGCGCATAGACGCAGGTACCGGATAGGCAAATTACGAGTACACTAGGTCGGGGAATGAGTTCACATAGATAAACACAATGAAATATGATAATTAATCGATATAGGAACGTGGCATACACCAATTGTGTCGTTGTGGTTGAGTACGACAGGTCGAGTTGTCGGGTGTTAGAACGCCCGAGGAACAAATTATTGGTGTATAGAGAGGATAAGACCAAAGGACCAAGCAGGGACAAACACACGTAGGGGTGCACACGGATTGGATCCAGTCCAATTAGGGTCAATTCGGAATCTAATCTAATTATGACGGATTGGAAAGTTACAGTCCAATCCAGACTAAATAATTCATCAATCCAACTCAATCCAATTTGTAAAATGCAGACTGAATTGGATCAAGTTCCACGGATTGACGTTTTTCTATCAAAAAATTCATGAAATTAGACTTAATTAAATGAATCACAAGAATTATATATTTCATGAATGACAAATTTACAACATACATTCCATAAATCTATATATAACATATTTTCCGCATACTTATCATCACAATTACCTTCAAAATGTAAGTTCCTACATAAATAAATATTTAATCCACAAATCTTCAACATACACCCTCACAAAAGCACAAAAAAAGTTCAAGTTGAGTAAACGACCAACAAAAAAAGGTTGAAATTATAATAAAAGAGTTAAAAACAAGCATAGTCTTTTAGATATTATAATTTAAAGTTGATAGTTTGAGTTGATGCTCTTTAAGATACTATAGTATATATGAACAGATATGTACAATCCGTGTGCACCCCTAAACACAAGTATATGCAGGGGGTTTACTAGGAGTATATATGGATATCCGAATTTACATTCAATCGACACAATGAAACGTCAATTTGGCCCCCCTCACATCTCACACAACCATTTGATTTTCAATTTAATGTGATCGTATACTCTCCTATCCATGGTGCCACGTGCTCTTTAAAACCCATATTTCCCTATTATTTTTGTATTTTGTCTATAATTATCTAAGTTTTTTTTTTTTTTTTGCAAAAAATAATTTATATGTTATTAGAAAGCGTGCAGGTTTTCTAGTCATTTTCTTGGGCACCATTATTTTTTTTATTTTGAAGCCTTCAGCACCATTTTATGTAGCTCTTTACTCTTCATTCTTCATTTTCTTCTTTCATTTCTATCGAGGTGAGAGTCTTTGCTTTTTCAATTTGGTTCTTTAAGGTATTGAAGATAATTAATATATGTATTTTTTAAGGTATTTCAACTTCATTGCTTCTCGTTTTATACATATTATTAAGAATTTTATAGCTTTTTAGTTTTTAGACTTTGGCTAAAACAACTTCGGTTAGATAGATAAGATTCACTTGTCAAAAGACAAGGTTTGGAGAGGTGATGGGCTCGACACTTGTTGAAGTAAAAAAAAAAGCAATATTTAAAGAAAAATCTTGGCGCCCCCTTGAGCGAGAGGTTGCTGCCCTTGGGACCAAGTCACCAAATAAGTCACCAAAGAAAGACTTTTTCACCAAATTGAGGTCATTTGATGGGCTTAATGATGAGCAAACCACATGAGATCAAGATGAGATAAATAATTGATATTTTTCACTCTCACCACCTTTTCTCTCTCCTCTCATGAGCAAATTCAAAAATTTGGAAGTGGTGGATGGTTTTGTGAACTTGTGGAATTGATTTGGAGGATCAATTGGCGAGGAATCAAAGATCCGAGGTTAGATTCACATTCTCTTCTCCGTTATCTAATTTTTGGCTATATTTTCTCGGATTTTGACGCAAATTTCGGCGTGGTGAGTCGAGCTCACTGGTCTTATGAGTTATTTTATGGTTTTTAGTTATAGTTTTAAGCCAAGTTGGTGGATTTATTAAGGTTGTGGTTGTTGAAGAAAAGCGAATTTTATCAGTGTTTTGACGAGAAATCGTTGGGTTTGTCAATTCGGTCTTGATTTGTCAAGGTTTTAAATCATACTATGGTTGTTTTGGAGAACCATAGGAGTTTAGAATGGGCTCGAACCATGGCGACGGGCTAAGTGGTTCCAAAAAATGACCCAACTTGGTGCAGGGAAGACGCCGCAAACGGCGTCGTGGAGAGAAATAACTCACAGCATGCCTCCTACGGCGTGAAGGCAGGGCCTCATTACCCTAGGCGCCGTGAGCATTTGTTCACAGCGGCGCCACCCACAGCGTTAGAACAGTAAAAATTGAAAAATAAAACAAAATAGAAATAATTGAATAAATGTTTGGATCGGGGTACCATAGTCGAATATCGGGCACACATCTTGAGGCAAGAACGAGATTTGGATCAGGGATTATATTAGGGTATTGGAGTGCGTATTGAGGTGCGTAAAATCCTTGAGAATGTTTCACTTTATTCATGGTTTATCGTGGATTATTTGAATCTTATTTATGTGTCTACTGGTGGGCACACCACATATGAGTTTCACTCCATAAGCTTCGGTTGCATATATATATTGGTGGTGACTAAATTCCTTGCATGAGTCGTTTTGGGACAGGGCTCATGTCGACAACAGTAGGTTATACTTGTGACTGTCGGGAGGGATTAGTGTGGTTTATGATGGGTAACACCGTCGGGGGGATCTTGCTGTTAACTGAAATTGGGGTTTAGTCATTGGATTCCTGAATAGTATATATATATATATATACATAGATTCGTATCTTGTTTTATTGATGATTCGATCGAGATAGGTCAGAGAATTTATCGTGGTTAATCAGTTGGTGATTTATTTACTGCTTAACGTTGAGCCATAGTTTACTTAATTGCTGTTGCTTTTGAAGTATTTTGTGATGCTTTATATTTTTTGCTGCTATTTTGTTATGATGTATGTTGCCTGGAGCCATGGGAATATGATTGTTTGTTGTCTGATGTCACATTCACATGTCTCGTAGATTTGTCAGTTTTATTTCATGAATATTGTGTGGACTTCTCTTGAAAATTTATTCATTGGATCTGTCCTTGTATTTGTTAGGTGACTGAGTGCAGATCCTTCGTCGAGTAAGAGTAAGGGTAAGGAAGTACTAGGTGACTATTTCTGAGTTTGTTGTTGCCTCAGCTCATGTTTTTGGAACGCATTATGTATTTATATATTGCTTTTACTGGGTTTTGGAAACTGTAGAACACTGAATACTTGTATATGAATTTCTGTTTATATTCGACTCAGTTATATGCATGATATTTTGTCGAGTTTTTCACATTAGGTTAATGCTCTAAATGACATGGATTTCACATTTATTTAATACTACAAGTCTTTTGCTAAATTGTTGTAAATTGAATTTAAAACTCTGAAGAATGAGGTTTAAGTGCGTATGGTGCGCATGGGACATAACGGGGCGGTGACATGGCAAGACTGTAGGCTTGCGAGGCATAACATGGCGGCCTTAGGTTTTGGGAGGCCGTGACATTCATAATAAACATTTTTTTATTGGCCTCTTGCGCCAGGCCCCCGACACCTTTTTTTGATCCGCCTTATTGGGAGCTTCGGCTCTAGGTTGATGTGATCATATTATATGTCTATATTTGGCTTAGTGACCGGCAGGCTTTTCTTAGGCTGTTTGGCTATGGCCAAAGTTACTTTCACAAAGTTGTTCTTGCATTCTCTTAAATCTAAATCTCTTACTATTTAGTATGGTCAACTGATTAATCAATTATTTGGATGGTCTCAACAAAAAAAATCATGACCGTGTCGAAACATAAGCATGTCGAACCATGAGCAGGAAAACAATGTCCAAAATTGGTCCAAAAAAGTATGACCATGTCAAAATATGAGCATGTCGAACCATAAGCTAGAAAACAATGACAAAAATTGGTCAAAAAAACATGGCCATAGCAAAACATTAGCATGTCGAAGGTTGAACAAGAAAGCAATGCCCAAAATTAATAAAAAAAATATATGACCATGTCGAAACATGAGAATGTCAAAACATGAGCAAGAAAACAATGATTGAAATTGGTCAAACAAAATGATCATGGCGAAACATTAGCATGTTGTAGGTTGAGAAAGAAAACAATAACCAAAATTAGTCCAAAAAACATGACCAAGTCGAAACATGACCATGTCGAAGGATGAGCAATAAAACAATGACCAAATTGGTTAAAAAATGACCATATCGAAACATGAGCATATCGAACCATAAGTAAGAAAATTTGACCAAAATTGGTAAAAAAAATGACAATTGTGACGGTTTCAAATTGCACAATCCTATAATTGGGCACCGCCCGGCTTAGACCTACGCGAACCCCCGAGCCAGTCTCGTTGAGTCACGTAGGCCTAGTTAGCCTTCCTTACCATTTGCCATTTATTACGTATTTACAAGTGAAGTTAATCAATTAGTGAGTTATTATCAGATATAGCGGAAGCACTTAAACTCCAAACTAATCAATAACTTTAAGACACACCAGTTAAGACAATCATAGGGTGTGAAAACCCCGTAATCATATCTACCATATGAATCAAAAGAGAGTATCAATAATGTCCTACATGCCCAAGATAACTTATAACCCATAATCCCATATTCAATAAAACAATATAGATACTTAATACAAAATATACTCAATACGCGAGAGGAGACCGCCTCGTGGTCCTCGCCTTCAATCATTTAGCGTTAATCCCTTGCCTTTTTCTGTTCGCCAATCTGCCCACCGTCACAAACTAAACGGTGAATATAGTGATGTAGAGAGTAAAATACCAATAGAGTCTAAATAATATTTCAAATGTCACATAAATGGCTAAACTAGTATCATGCATGGATATCACAAAGATTATAAAAGACAACATGATGAGTGAATCACGAAGATAACAATGATAAATGAGTGTGAAGAGCACAAAGCCAAAAGAAAATACATCTAAGTGTTCTAAGTCCACCAGGTTGCCACACTTAGTTTACAACCTGACTTCCAAGACAGTCTTTGGACCTATACAAACCTAAGACAGTCTAGGATAAGGCATTTAGCCCCAAGTCACTCTAAGTTCATATACGGGCACCGTAGCGTCACACACAGTTTAACATACGACCACCGCAATCCCAAATTACGGGTTTAACCACGTCCAGAGTCCATATACTTACTGCATAGACCGTGAGCACCATGTTGTTTACTTAGACCCAAATATACCACATCAAAACCAAGCCGATAAATTAACAAGGATATATATAACCAGAGTGGATCCAACAAAGATATAATCCACAAAGAAATATGCTCAAACAAAGGTAACAGTCAAGTAAATGTACAAATGAAATAATATAAATACTCTAGTTGGTTTTACTCACAAATACCGCGCATAACTCCACGCTCGCGGCTCTCATACGCCACAAAAACGACTCCACACGCTTGTCACCAATCCTCTAAGCACCTGGTAATTATTTTTTATCTATTTACATCATGTTAGAGCCTATTTGGAAAATCTTGATTTTTAAATCCACTTCCCATATTTTCCTTGATTTTTCTAAATTTCTTGGCTATTTTTACCAATTTCACGCTTTTCAAGGCAAAAACTCCGACATAATGCCTCATAAGAACCCCGAATACTTTACTTTTCATGAAAATTTCCAAATTTCTCTTTGTTTGATGAAAATATAATTTTCTATAATTTTTCAAAATTTTTCCTATTTTCTAGAATTTTATTTCAATTAAAATCCTTTTAAATATATTTATTAAGATAAATAATTATTTATTAATATAATAATGAGTGGATGGGTCCCGGGTTGGGCCAGGTCTGACTCGATCGGGCCGGGTCTGGCCCGCCCCAACCGGGTTAGGCCATGACCCGTTTGACCCATCTGGGTCTGGTCACCTTGACCCGACCCGTTTGGGTCATCTTCTGTAGTGCTATTCGCTGGAAATTTCCAGCGAACAACACTGCAACCCCTTTTTCTTTTTTCTTTTTTTTTAGCCAATCCGAGATGGGAGGGAGAGGAGATGACGACCATGTCGTCTCCCTCCTCAGACCGCTCCCTCGTTACCACCATCACCGACCGCCACATTACATCAATGACAACAACAACAATGTTTTACCTCCGAATCACCGACGCCGCACCTCGAAACTTTCAATCTCCCTCCTCCGATGACTTCTCTCTCTCACGAACTCTCTTTCTCTCGCGGACTCTTTGGATCGGTTGTGTGTGGTGGTGGTGGTGGTTTTGGGGTTAAATAAAAAGAGTAGCCAAATTACCAAAATGCCCCTCAATCTTATCCTCTTTCTTAATAAGCCAAAGCCCTTCTTGGTCTTTTGCATTTTAAATTTTTGATTTTTAATATATATATATATAAATAAAATTACATACATATACATATATAAATATATATTTGCCTACAATTTCGTTGTGTGCGCTAACGAGCATACTCAGGCATGCACACAACCGTACGACCCACGTGTGTCGCCTATAACCACGTATATCACTCGACGTCCATTAATTTATTATTTTGTCAGTGTTTTATTTAAATGTATTTCCCCGGACACCGTAAACATGTAATTCGCCTGTCAAAACCTATTAGACACGTTTTCTCGAGGCGATCACTACTCGTTTATTGACGTCACTGCCCTATCACACAAATACAAGTATCACTCGATAGTACACATCATCACACAAAAATAACATAAACTTTTGGGTCGTTACAACAATGTCAAAACACGAGTAACAAAATAATGACCAAAATTGATCAAAAAAACATGAGCAAGAAAACAATTATCAAAATTGGTCCAAAAAAATATGACCATGTCGAAACTTGAGCATGTTGATGCATGAGCAGCAAAGAAATGACTAAAATTGGTCCAAAAAAACATTACCATGTCGAAATATGAGTATGTTGAAGCATGAACATCAAAATAATGACCAAGATTGGTAAAAAAAAATATGAGAATGTCAAAGCATGAGCAAGAAAACCATGACCAAAATGGGTCCAAAAAATACATGAACATGTTGAAATATTAGCATATCGAAGCATGAGCAAGAAAACAATTACCAAAATTAGTAAAAAAAACAAAAGCTCCTACTCAACAAACTATATTTCTTCCACATGAGTAGGGGCATATGGTGCAGGACAACATAAAATCTAACTCGAATTTGGTGTAGTCACTTCTAAAGGTAATGTTATAAATAGAAAGAATTTCGTAAATCCTTTAGATACTGCGGAATTGGTGATAAAATTAAATTGATGGAAAATTTCATTAAAGTGGGAAAGTCGGGATTTGTCAAATCTTACCAAAAATAGGAAAATCGGATTTGACAATATCTTGATTAGAAACCAAGGAAAAAACCCGAAGGCTATAAATACCAAGAGATTAGTGGAATATGGACGCTCCAAATTCTAACTCTAACTACTCCGTCATCTTGATTCTTGCTCTAACTTTGGCATCGCAGTGCTCTCCCCGGTGGCAACTCTAGATCTGTTTTGCAGTTTACGGTTGCGAGGATCGTTGACGTTAAGTGCAACGGCCCCACTTCACCACTAAACTGGGCCATGCCTGACTTAAGCCTACGTAGACCCCCGAACCACTCTCCACTGGGCCAACACAGACTTAGTCAGCTTTCTTTTTCCAAATTATTTATCCAACTTTGCTTAGTAAGACGTCCTTAGTTAGCCTATAAAAAAATTGGATGATTTTGTTCCATTGTTCTCGAACTTCTTAGGGCCTATTCTAGGGATTCCCACAAGTCTAAATGAGAACAAATAGTCGGGCATACGCCGAGATTCGACCGAGGTATTTTGATATTTAAATCAAATTTTAAAACTTAATTGAAACGAAATGGTAAAACTAGTGAATTGAACGCTAACACAACCAAATTAGATCCAAATAAATGTCAAGTAATTAGCGGATTACTGACGAGCGATTGGAGATTGACTTTAGAGAACGTGTGGAGCTACGGGAGAGTGTTATAGTGGAATTTGAGGTAAGTAAAATTCTTGAAATGCATTTCATACTTGTATTCCCTTCTTGTTCGAATGACTTAAGGTCCAGGTGGTCCACTGGAGAAGGGACGTCTCGCGGGTTTAGCAGTCGACATTTGCTGTGGCTACTCGTAGATCAATGGTTGTGGCTATTCTTTGGTAGTTTAATAGGGATTTACCATCCGACAATGCCTGTGGCTGTTCCTAGAACAATAAGTCGGGGCAATTGGAAGTGGCCCTTGAGTTCATTGTGTCGACTTCAACCTGTGTTGATCTTCAATCCGCAGTTTGGAACAAATTGCCTATTTGCCTATCTATTTGTTTTCGTGTCACTTGATTACCATTGTTTTTACTTGATTAGTCTGTTTATTATGCAACTTATTTTTTTAATTTCATCGAATGCCTGCATGATTCAGAGACTGTTGATTATTCATATTCAGAAACACTGCTGAATTTTGTCTGGTTATTATTTTTTACTTTATTGTACTCACCGTCTAGTTTGTGACGATGGGTGCAGATCTGCAGATAAGCAGGGGCAAAGTGCCAATACTTGGTGATTTACTTTGAGGCACTCTTAGAGCTGGATGCATTGCTCATACTCAGTAGGTTCTTTTGTTATTTTGTTGTATGCTGACTATGTATTCATATGCTTTTTATACTTTTGGGTTCTTGGGGAGGTTGAGATACATTTGAGGATACATACATATTTTTATGGTTTCCGTTCATCATACATATACATGAGCTGATATGTCAGTACAAGATTTTTTCCACATCTATGTTGTCCTGAGTCTTAATTTACTTAATGAAGTTGTATACATTGTTTAAAGTGCTTCAGTTGCGCATGGCAATGTTAATGCTAAAGGAATTAACTTAACGACTTGCTAAGCAACGCTGGATAAATAATTTGGTAAGTGAAGGCTAACTAAACATGTGTTGACTCCGCGAAGACTGTCTGGGGTCCACGTAGTTTTAGGCGGGGCGGGGTCTACTTTATGGTTGCTGGGGCCGTTACATTTGCCTCGGGATTCGTGTTATTTGTTGTTTCATATCAAAGTGTGGTTAGTTGACCCATTAATAACAATTCCTCATCAAGGCCCTTCTCACTCTTTCTGTCAAGCTCTGAATTTCCAGCAAATCAGATTTAAAAGCTTGAATTAGAAATTATCTTTTAAAGAACAATCAAGAGTCACAGTGAAAAGAAAAAAGCTTTGAAAGAGAATTTGTCTCAGATTTTTTAGAACGAAAAAACCAACAATGGAAAGAACTTGAGCACAAACGAAGCTTTGTTTTATTGATGTTTGGTTGGCCGACAAGCGTTTGCCCTCGATTTAATCTAAATGAAACCCATCGCACATAAAACTCTTCCAATGTTCGATTTCCCCAATTCGCATGGGTGCTACAACATAATTGTTATTATTATTATTATTATTATATTATTTTTTTTTTTTTTATTTCTTTTAACTTTAATAAGAATCGAACTATGATCTCCTTAGGACAAGTGATGTTTTTACCATCTCACCTAAGGGGCTTTGATTAATAGTAATTATCGCCACAAAGAAAAGTTTTAAGTTTTCATCTTGAAAACATCTCTACTCAATTAAAAAAAGAAAAAAATCTCATTAGAAAACTTCATTTTTGTTTAACAATGATGAACTGGAATGAATCTTAATCACCCATTATTGAACAAAATCAAAGTATTCTTTTGGCATGATTTGCTAACTAAATCACATCATATTTGCAAAAATTCAAGAACTAAAACCATAAATATTGAAGTCCACTCACAAGAAACTTTACTCTCATTCCACAGCGAATCCGACGGCTGTGATTGTACTAGCCAGCTGCGATGATCCAGAGGAGGAGAGCACTGCAGTGGGACCACCAAACACGTGTCTCCGTGACAAACATCCACGTCATCAGTGTTAGTTGGAAACTCTTAAAACGGGCTTCTAGAAGGAGCGGTTATTGGCGACAAATCCAATTCTCCTCATCTGGTCCTCTGTTCTTTGCCCCCATTAAAAACCACATCCAAAAAAAATCCAATCTTTAATCAATCACAACAATGGATCATCAACTCTTCATAATCAAAGAAGGGTTCGTCTGATTAGGGAGAGAGAAAGAGAGAGATCAATGGAGAGCTCAACAGGGCTGGGATTCATGGCGGTGGTGGCGGTTTCAGGGAGCGTGGCGTTCATGGCTCTGCAAATTCACAAGCACTTGGTGGCAGAGTTCATGAAGAAGGTTGAATCCGAACTGGGTGGTGAGGAATTTGTGAATTTTTTGCAGATTTGGTTACCATTTTGGATGAATTTTAATGGGCGGTTGTTTGATTGAGTTTAGGGAGATCCACATCGCCGTGCCATCAATTGGGGAAAAAGAAGGTGAGGTTTGCAGAGGACGTTGTGGAGCCCAAATCGAACAATAAGGAGTACAGGAAGAGAGGTTGCAATGGTGGTGGGAATATGTCTGTTTGTGTGAACAATCGAGTTAGAGCAGCAGCCATTAATGGCGGCGCTTAGCAGGTTGGCTTTGTACAACGAGACTGCAGAGAATATAATCTGCTTAAAAGGTACTCATTTTCTGGGTCTCAATTTGTATAGTTTCGGTTCGATTGTAAATATTTGCTTTTTGTGATGTGACTTTGATTGCGTGTTGTGAAATGGATGACCACTTAGCTAAGCTTGTGATGGTCACATTGTCAAGTATGACTATCATATTGAATTGTAACATCAAACATAACTCCTATATTGAATTTCACTTGTGCATGCTATTTAACTGCTATTTCTATCCAATTTGTATTTCTATCCAATGTATGTTCACTTGTCCATGTATTGTAATGTAGCTTGTAATCTTGTATAGCATGTGACTTCGATGTAACTTGCACACTTTGTACAATTTTTTCTTTTATAAAGCCTATGTGTGGAAACCAGGAAATAACGATCACCATATATATGCAAGTAAACGGCGAACATATATAAACAAAGTGAAAGCCAAAAGTCGGGTAATCTAACGCTCATCCCAATAACATCCCAAAAGATAAAGACATAAGTAAACATAATACAAAAAGTACCCTACATGTACGGCAGCTACGCGCTCTGAGCTCGAGGTAGTCGCCGATCTTCTCCTTGCCGGCTACTGGTCTTTGCTCGATGGACCTACACCCACCGTCACAAACTAGACGGTGAGTATAGTGATATTTAAGTGATAAGCGGGGAAATCTAATACTATATTTCCAATTTAAACAAAAGGTATTTAAAAGCATATGTAGTGAAGAAATCTTTGAATAAATAATGCAAGTAAATACCCACGTTAACGAGATACCCATAAAAACCGACATTGAGCTAAGTCGAGATGATCTACGTCCGGTCGGCGGTGAGAACTATCACCTAGCCTTTTCCACTATCGTATGGAGCTATGCTCAACATATGATAATAATCTCTCTTCTTTTTTTTTTTCCTAATACCCTCAAATTGCGGAGTCGTGCTCGCGTATTTAAATCATTTATACTTGCCGACAACCCCGTGATCCATGTCACGTGTGCCGCCCAAGTGTAGTGGCGAGTGCCTTAGGAGACCCCGAAAGACCGAAATCCTCGTGAATCCGCGCATCTCATGTGCAATGGACACTAGATAATCCCTACTTTAGTTTTCAAGAATATATATCCTAAAGTTGTTACGATTTCAACATAAGTTAGGCTACAAAGCCCCAAGGGAAGTAGAAGACAAGTCCAACATAACAGAGATAACCCTATAGCATGCATTTTCTAAATATCCATTAGCCACATTCCAAGACCAACATTGAGCATATAAGGAAACATGGAGTCAATGATATAATAAACAAGACATCATGCTATATCGATATTCAATATGAGTAGAAACAAGGAAAGCATGATGTGGGAAATAAATTAGCTAGTCTACAAATAGATCGAAAATTTATAAATGACTGGAATGAAATAAAGTAAAGAGTTCCCATAGTTTCACTTACAAGTCAACGCAATAGTCCTAGCTATCCGGCCTCTCGACACCCCGACTCGTGCACCGAACTTCCAAGAATTCCCTTTAATTCCTGAAGTTCATTTTTATAGCATTTTAATTGGTTTAAAGTCACAATAAGTGGATTTATGATATTTAACTAAAATTTAGAATTTTATGTCAATATTTAATTGTGGCACATTTTTCGAGTTATTTCGGGGTACCAAAAATACTCGAGAAGTCCCGAATCATTTTTTCTACCTTTTTCAAATTTTCTATATTTTTCTAGAATTTTTCCTAATTTTTCTGATATTTTTCCCCTATTTTTCCTATTTTCCAGCAAATTAAAACTGTTTTTTTTTTTTTTTTTATAAATAAAAATATTATTTAAATATATTATTTAAATAATATTTATGTGGGTCCCCGAACCGGGTCGGACCCGACCCAACGGGTCGGCCGGTTCGGCCCCTCTGGGCGGGTCCGGTCGGGCCGGCCCAGCCCACCCGGGTTGGGCGGGCCGGTTTGGCCGGCCCGCCCGGGATGGGCCTGGGCCGGCCGACCCCGGGGTGGGCACGCACGCACGCACGCACGCGTGCCCCCCCCCCCCTTCTTCTTCCTCCTTTCAACGAGGCGCACCGGCGCCTGGTTCTTTTTTTTTTTTTCATTTTTTTTTTTCTTTCTTCCTTCACTTTTCTAATCTTCTCTCTATCACTAACCTAATAGCACTTCAAGAGACCAAATTTTTTCATCAAAAATCACATAAACAACAATAAATTCTCGGATCAATGTGCATGTGTATAAACCCAAAAAGAATCCGAAAATACCAACTTCTCACCAACAATTCCCAACAACTTCGACTAAAATTAGTTTGTTTGAGTAATTCATACCATTTGGACTCCAAATCAACCAAATCCATAGTGCATGTCTATAAATTCGAAAATTGTGTTTGAAACCCAATAAATAAAAAAAATCCATATGAAATTGGGTAAAAGAAATGGTGGGTGAGATTACCTTAGTTTGGATCTCTGATTCTCTCCACTCCTAGCTCAAATTTCTCTCCAAACTTCTCCAAAATCTCTCCCTCTCTTCCGTTCTATGTGATTTGCATGTAAATAGTGCAAATTTTTGTTCATCAAGTTGTATATATAGGTGTTGTTAGGATCTAGTGTGTATTGTGTATCTCGAGGTAAATCCAAGTGGTCACTAACTAGGTAGTCCAGCTTCTCATGTGACACAACTTGAGTGACTCTTATCATGGGAGTGTGTGGCAGCACGGATCTCGAGGTATGTCCTAAGGTTAGTTTAATTCACAACAAACTATAGGATATTAAAATGTAATCTCTTAATAAATAAACTATAGATTAAATCGATTAATGTACATTAATCCCATATGGACCATAATTAATTGGTCACACAAATTTATAAAATTCATCTAAGTGGTCACACCGACTCTCAACTACCCTAAGGCACTCGGTGTCCCGACTCGCACGCAACTCGAGGCGCTTTCCTCGTGCGTCAAACGTCGTATTTTCTAACTAAATTAAATAACTTAATTTATGTTAAGGTAGATTTGAAATAAATTGTTATTTCCTAGCCTAGTCTCGCTACCCCGATAATTCCACTAGGCACTCGTACTTGCACGCACTCCAAGGCGTGTCCCCGCTCACGTCTACTCGACGTCTATATATGGTTTGCAAAAAAATTGACTTAATTAGTCTACACACATACACAACACTAGGCATACACCAGTACAAATATAGCATTTACCTCGACCCACGTGCCTCGGTCAATGTTCGCATCTCACGGGCCCCACGTCACGGGTCGGTGATCCCGATTAAGCAAGTTAATCAAGATTAGGAAATTGGGCCGTGACAAATATTCCCAACAAAATGAAAATTTCGTCCTCGAAATTAGATTCAGGTTAGGATTATACCTGACTCGAAAAGGTACGGAAACGATCTCGCATATAGTCTTCCCGCTCCCAAGTGAGTTCCGAATCGTCGTGGAACCGCCATTTGACGAGTACCTTTGGGATAGACTTGTTCCTCATTTGTTGTACCTTTCGGTCTAGGATCCGGATAGGTCTGCTCCTCATATGAGAAATCCTCACTCAGTCGATCGACTCAAGTCAATCGTTTGTCGGTCGTGCGCTTCGCCTTCGACTCACCGGTCGAAGCATCGAAATATGGAAGCCGGATGAACACCGACATCGCGGAGGAAGCTCTAACCCGTATGCAACCTTTCCAACCCTTTTCCTAACTCTGAATGGCCCAATGAAACGCGGTGCGAGCTTGCCCTTCACACCAAATCTCTGCAAACCCTTCCGAGGGGAGACCTTAAGATAAACGTAGGCTCCCTCGGAATAAGTGATATCACTGTGGTACTTGTCTGCATATTTCTTCTGTCTCTCTTGGGCTGCCTTGAGTCTCTGTCGAATTAATCGTACCTTCTCAGTGTGGTCAACAACAATCTCAGGCCCTATTGTCACTCTATCCTCTGGCTCAGCCCAACACGAGGGTGAGCGACACGGTCTGCCATATAAAGCCTCAAATGGTGCCATCTCAATGCTAGCCTGATAACTGTTGTTGTATGCAAACTCACACAATGGTAGGTACTCCTCCCAAGATCCGCCGAACTCTAATACACGTGCTCGCAACATGTCCTCTAGAACCCGATTCGCCTCTCTGTCGTCCGTCGGCCCGAGGATGGAAAAGCATCTTTGAATCGTAGGCGTGTACCGCATCTTGCTCTTGCATACTCGCCACATCCCGGAAGTATACGTAGCATCTCTGTCTCGATGTGATGGTCAACGGTACCCCATGCGCCTAATGATCTCCTCTCAAACAAGATACTCGGTGATCAAACGTGTAGTGCGCGCAATCGAGAAAATGAGCAGACTTTGTAAGTCTATCAACTATCACCCAAATGGAATCATGTTTCTTGGTCGTCTCGGCAACCCTCTCGATGAAGTCCATGGCGATGTCTTCCCATTTCCATCTCGGAATGGGTAATGGTTGTAACGATCGCCAGTCTACGATGCTCGCCTTCACTGCCGACAAATCTCACAATTCCGATAAACTCGACACATCCGCTTTCATCCCAGGCCACCGAAATGTCTCTTCATGTCGTGATACATCTTAGTCCCGCTGGATGAACGATAGAATCGGGAATGGTGTGAATCTGAAGAATTTCCTCTCTCACTCTCCGCATCTCGGGTATCCACACCGCCTCGAATCTCAAACACCGATCGATGTCTCGTCCAATCAACACAATCTAAACTCCGCGCTAGCTCGCTGAATTCTTTGGTACAACTGTCGGTCCTCGACCCTCGACACACACTCGTGTAGACACGGTATGTACTCTCGTACGCGCGAGATCTCAATTCGGGTATCGATAGGAACGTCTGACCGACCTCATCGTCATCGTCGCCTCAAGTAATCCGTACTCGTGCGTCATATGACATCCGACAACCCTCGGCGTCTCGGTCGGTCTCCTACTCGGTGCGTCGGCGACTACATTCGCTTTTCCTGGGTGATATTCCAAGGAAAAGTCATAGTCCTTCAAGAATTCTAACCACCTCCGCGCTGTCTCATATTCGGTTCCTTACGTGTGAAGAGATACTTGGACTCTTGTGATCGTGAAAAGTGTGAACCTCTCTCCATACAAGTGGTGTCTCCACACCTTCGGCGCAAATACGATGCTTTCGCTAACTCAAGGTCATGCGTCGGGTAGTTCCTCTCATGTATCTTCACTGTCTCGAACATAAGCCACAACTCCGCTATCCGCATCAACACGCATCCAAGTCCGTGTGTGAAGCATCGGTGTATACTAGGAATCCCCTGTCCAACCTTAGGCGGTGTCAATCTGGTGCGGTCGTCAACAACCTCTTCAATCGCTCAAATGCGTTCTCGCATTCCTCTGTCGATCATACACGACGTCCTTACGTGTCGGTCTAGTCATCGGCGAAGCGATCTTAGAAAAATCCTTCACAAACTGCGGTAGTAGCTCGCTAATCCCAGAAAACTCCCGATCTCCGTCGCGCGTCGGTGCCGCCAATCCATAATCGTCGAATCTTGGCCGGATCTACGGCAATCCCCGTTGCTCCAACAACGTGACCCAAAAACTTGACTTCGAAAGCCAAAATTCACACTTCTTGAACTTGGCATATAAACGGTGCTTCCTCAACATCATCGCAATGTCTCCCGAGGTGCTTGCTCATGATCCTCCCGTGTCCTCGAATAGATCGAATGTCGTCGATGAAGACTACTACGAACCGGTCAAGGAATGGCCTCGAATACTCGGTGCATAAGGTCCATAAACACGGCGGGGCGTTGGTTAGCCCGAACGGCATAGCCGTGGCTGGTAGTGTCCATATCCGGTGCGAACATCTGTCTTAGCCGGTCCTCGTCCCTGATCCTAAGCTGATGATACCCTGACCTCAGGTCTATCTTGGAGAAGAACTGCGCTCCTCTCAGCTGCTCAAACAAATCATCAATCCTCGGTAGCGGGTACTTGTTCTTGATAGTAACCTTATTCAGTTGCCTGTAGTCGATGCACAGTCGTAGACTACCATCCTTCTTTTTCACAAAAAGTACTGGCGCTCCCCACGGTGACATCGAAGGTGTGATGAATCCTTTCTCCCCCATGTCCTTAAGCTGAGCCCTTAACTCCTCTAGCTCCTTCGGGGCCATGCGGTAAGGTGGTATCGCGATCGGTTTGGTGCCTGGTACTAGCTCAATGATGAAGTCTACCTCTCGCGGCGGTGGCGCCCCGGCAACTCCTCGGGAAAAGACGTCGGAAAACTCTCTAACAATCGGTATGTCCTCAAGTCGGGGTCCCTGACTCTCTGCTATAGTATACAAGGCTACTAGAGTCTCCATCTCCTCACTAGTCGCCAATCTACCTCTCGTGGTATCGACTCTCGGTGTACTACCTCGGTGTACAAACATCGGACGTCCTGGGATCTCAAATATGACAGACTTACTAAAACAATCTATGTGAGCATGGTATGCTGATAACCAGTCCATCCCAAAGAGAGCGTCGAACTCTAACATCTCAAGGACTCTAAAGTCGGCGGGTAACTCTATCCCACTAATCTCTACTGGAACTCTCTCCACTAGACTATTAGGGTAAACCCTATCTCCGGCGGCGGTGCTCAATATCAAATGTACTCCAAGCCTAATTGGTGTCAATCCCATTAGCCATCATGAATGTATCCCTAACAAATTTGAGTTTCTTTTTCAATTCACCAAGTTGTTCCCTCGTGCATTATAACTATTGTTATGAACTCCACAATAGTATTTGTTTTAAAAAACTCATGCACTATATATCCAAATTGTACTTGAGTGGTTAATGGGGCAAGGTATACATATATACGTTCTTAAGTGATCCATACCTTGAACTCCATTCATCAATTAATTAATGTTAGATTCTTTTTTTTATCCAAAGAAATGTTGCATTTTAAATGGCTCAAAATCAACCTTTCTGTTATGTAGCAATTATTTCCCCTGTTTTATTTTTGAGGTATAAATGTTAGGAAAATTATAATCTAACACACTTTGGACGCACACTTTGTCTTTTAGTCTATTTATGGTTCTTTCTTGTCTCCCTAGGAATGAGTCCCACATTTAACAAAATACTATAAATAATCTAAAAGACAAAATGTGTACCTAAAGTGTGTTAGATTATCATTTTCCTAAATGTTAAATGACATTTCAAAGTAGTTATACACGCAACATGTGACGGCCCCAAATTTCACAATCCTAGAATCGAGCGCCGCTCAGTTTGGACCCACACGAAACCCCGAGCCAATCTCGCTGAGTCGCGCGGGGCCAGTGAGCCTATCCTTACCATTCAATCATTTATTAAGCATCTAAATATGAAGTCAATTAATTAACGAGTTATCAAAGTATAAAGTCGAAGCAATAAATCTCAACTAATCAATTATCCTCGAAAGCTCCAAGTTAGGACAAAAATCTAGGGTGTGGAACCCCGTATATCATATATACTATGTCAAGCAAGGAAAATATCATCAATGTCATAAAATCTCTCAACCCATAACCCCATGTACAAAAACAATATAAGTAGCTAATACACCAAAATGTCACCTATATCAGGAGAGGAGTGCCGCTCAAAATATATCGCATAGCTGCACGACCTTTCCTTTGTTGGACTGCGGATTTGCACTCGGTCAAACACAAGAATGACGAGCCCAGGTAAGTAATGCCAAGCAGGAACAATAATAAATACAACATTTTGAATTAAATAAATAAACAGTCAATTCATACGGATAGAAAGAAAAAAAACAGGGAGTGCATGAATATATAAAGACTGTGAATAAATATATGAGCAATTGAAATTGAGTGTTCCGAAATACAAGGGAAAGATACAAGTGGTCCCGACCAATCAAAGTTGTTAAGCTGAGGACAAAATCTCATCAAAGGTTAGGAGTCTAGGACAGAATCTCCTCTAAGACCCCTACGCGAGTGCAGAGTCCCCAGCAATCTGGTGGAGATCTCTCACCCCATACATGTCATCACAACCAATCACGTATCATACCGGTATAATACACCGCGAGTCCGAAATTCTGCAAGGATCACGCTTGACACACTTGCCTTAGGACAATTCAAAGGAGTGGAATGACAAGATAGCATCGAAACAATATAAATAAATAATTCAAAGCTCAAGAAATAACTGTAGTGTTCCTCACTAGTTTACTTATCTCCAATCCAAGCTAATTCGCACTAACACGAACTTCTACACGCCCTTACATTCCTCGTGTGTACAATAATCCTGATAATGCAATTTATATCAATTTCCTTAATTTTTTATGATATTTTCAAATTTCTAACTATTTTTGCCAATTTCAAGTTTTTTAAGGCAAAACCCTGACATAACGTCTCGTAAGAACCCTGAATACTTCACTTTTTATAGAAATTTACAAATTTCTCTTTATTTGAAGAAAATATAATTTTCTCTAATTTTTCAGAATTCTTCATGAATTTACTTATTTTTTCTAAAATTTATTTCAATTAAAATCATTTTTAATATATTTAATTGAAATAAATAATTATTTATTAATATAATAATAGGTGGGTGGGTCCCGGGTCAGGTCTGGTCCGACTGAATTGGGTCGGGTCTGGACCACCCCAACTAGGTCAGACCAGGACCCGGTCCAACTGGGTCGGGTCGGGTCACATTGACCCAGCCTACCTCTTCACCATGTTCGTTCCAACTGAACAGCAACTACTTTTTTTTTTTTTAAAACAACACTCAACAATCCACCATCATCAACACCTCATTTTTACCATCAATCACCACCATTTAAATCCACAACCCCTCAACAACAACCTCGACAACAACGACGACAACACCAACAACGAAATCAACAACTACCTTACTTGAATCTCGCCTCAACGTCGCGTCCACGCTCTCTAGCGAACCCCCGCTCTCCTCTCCTCGATCTCTCATTCTCTTTCGATTTGAGGATGGTGAGAATGGTGATGGCAGTGGCGTGTTGGTGTTTTGGGGAGGTTTGGTCAAATGACCAAAATACCCCATCCTTAAACATACCCTATACAAATTTACTACCCTTTTGATAACTCAATTGGGTGACTTTAGTTGACTTGCTCCTCACTCTAGCCTATCCACCTCATCCTTTGTGCAATCCGAACTCGACCCGCACCACACTCCGCGTGTCTTGCTCACTTGGTCGAATTGTGTACCAATTATTTCGATAAATTTAGAGTTTGTATTTTATCAGTGTTTTTAATTAAATTTGTTCCCAGACTACCAACGCCCTCACACCTTAGAAACTTGAAATTTTACAAATGAAATATACTATAATACAAACACCATACCAAAACTAACATACCTCGGCGTCGACGTCTGAAAATTGATGATTGTACCACGGCGTGGGCCCACGTATCACCTGTATTGACACGTGACACGGGTTAAGTTTTTAGGGTTGTTACTCAACATATGTACTAAGGGCAATGTTAAGTTTAATTTATAATCTCAATTCCTATCTCATATGTTGGCACATGAAATGAAACACTACTGATATCCGTGAACATTTTCCCTTGTCTTTCTATTTTATTTGGGTTCATATCTTTTATTGTATGTGTCGTTCTTATATAATGCATAAATTATTTGAAATAAAAAAATTAACAATATACAGTCTGGGAATCAAAAGATGTGGGGATACTAACTTTAAGTTGTTCACAAACAAGTTCATCTAATAATGTCACGTATTGTTAAATATTGTATAAGTATTAAGTATACATTATTTATGCATGACACATTATATAACTTCATACTGACTAAGAAAATATACTCTATAATTGTGTCTCGTACGATCTTCTACATCAGAAATCGATAGTCAATAAGTGATGTATAGTTTTTTCTCATAAAATTAGTAACAATTAATTATGCTCTATTCTTGATTTTTATTATACAAATTATGCTATAAGTTTGAGTTGATAGTGGGTAAGTCTTGTCCCCGATAAAGCTAAATATTGAAAGGGAGACGGGTTATCCCATTCGAAGAGGCATGGTTGCTAAGTAGACGTAGTATCGCCACCCAACCTGGAAGTTGTTCCACCAACTCATACAAGTAGTATATTTATGTATAAAATAATCAAGTCGTGAACATTAATTTAATCATATATTATGTATTTTACATTAAAAGGAGAAAACTATTTATGTTGTCTCTATTTTTAAAAATATTATACTTGATTGAATTATTTGCCTTAATATTGTTGACAATAGTAATTACATGTCAAGGCAACGAGATGCTAAAATTATAAATAAAACATCAATGCAAGGCTATGCATATAACACTAATATTTATTTGCCAAATATCTCTTTAGATATTTAAAAAGTGTATATTCACTTTACATTTTCTTTTCACTTCATGGAGTTAGATATATCAAAACCAAAATTGGTGATCCTCCAAAAAGCTAAAAATGAGCGGCTGGGTCTCAAGCTACAAAATATATATCAGTCAAATATTGATTATTATTTTACAATTTTAATTACCTATAAGTTGAGGTTATGCAAAAATATGACTGATGTGACAATAAAAAGGTCATGTGACTCGCCTCGATTTATTATTGCAACAAAATATTGAGTGCGAATGTCAATTCAATTAATATTATGAATTGATTTCTTGTCTCATGGTAGTTGAGTAAAATATTGAGGTATTATAAATATAATATCGCTTCTGTCCAATTGATTCAACTTCAAATTAATAAGCATATTTTGCATACTATGCCCATGGTCGCAATAACAAATTTACGGACGTGAAAAAGGTGAAAAGATCTGGTAAAGGTCGTATTTACAATTCCACTAAAAGTTGGAATAAAAAGTGGTGCACCACTAGAAAGGGCAAATTATTATTGACAATGAGCGCTCATAATTGTGATATTTTTCGTCAAATATGAAAGGCTATTTTGCCTAAATATTGTCATATATATACCCAAATATTTTTGTGACCTTTTACCATGCCTTCAAAATCAAGGAAAAATTATGAATTTTACTATTGAAAGTAGCCGAATAAAATTGACACATTAAGATGTATTCAAATCATGAGTTAAATAATGGCAAATAATACATGTCTTGCTTATTGTACTACATGTACATTATAATATAAGAGTGTTTTTCGAATTTAAACTTAGCAAAGGCTAATGTTTATTCAATATTTGGTAAAACTATAATGTTGTCAATGTCTTATCTAAAAGTTACTCAGAATGATTTTGTTTTATCTGAGGATTTAAATTCCCAGCATTACCCTTTACATTTTACTTGAAAAGGCATATTGGTAAAATAAATGTCGTCATATGATCTAATGACATTTATAAGATGAAATGATCGATTTGATCATCTTTGATCAACAATTACACGAATAATATTGAAAATTCACATGGGCATCAATTGTGGAACCAAACAATTTTATCAACTGGTAATTACAGTTGTGTTATTAGTCTCAAGGTAAATTGTTAGTTAAACCATCCCAAAGTAAAATTGTTGCAGAAACCCTCATTTTCTGCTTATATCTTATTTATGAAAATATATGGGCCTATTCATTCTTATTGTAAATATTTTCAACTCATGCATTGGCTAAGTAGCCGCATACGTATTTATAGATTTTTAACTTATATTGGCTAAGACAATGCATTCAATAGATTTAAAATAAAATAAAATAAATATTTAGTTACTGATTTTAGTTTTGAGACATGTACACAACATATTTAGTTCATTTAAAGTTCTATAAAACTCATTTTAGACAAACAACAGAAATATCTCACATTTGAGTTTTTCAATTATAAAGTTTTGTTTATTTCATATGCTTAAATAAAACTAAAATGAGTTTGAAAAGAAAACTTTTGATTTATGTCAGTTTCTAACAATTGTATAATGCCTTGAGCCCCTAGTAGGGGATTTGTTTACAACAAGTTTTGTCGATTTCCACTTCGATGAAGCAATTTTTCCACCATTAGGGGGAAATGTATAAAGCCAATTCAAAAAGAATGGCGTGAAATTGCTTGAAACGCATAAAGATTGTTGCATTAAAATATGAACTTAAAGTTCAAATGATCATTCATTAGCAACAAATTATGAATCAATTACTTAATGCAATTACTAATATCAAAATGTGACAATCTCGTATGTTCCACCATTAAAGGTTCATATATAAAATGATGTCCCTATGCAGCGAAATGCATTAGAACCAACAAAACGCTTAAGGTGTGAAAGGCTTATTAGTTCAAATGATACAAATCCCTCAAAAAATAGGTAGGGAGTAAATACTCCTAATAAAATAAAATAATCGTTTGGTAAGGATTCAAATTATCATTTTAAAATGATGATCCAATACAATAAATAGTGGATGAATATTAAAAAAGACATAATTATCAAAAGAGGTTATCTAAACAGAGATAAACTCGTTAAGGAAACGAGAAGTTATTGAACTATTAGTCCAAAAGATTTATGACATCATAAAGCCTGTTGGATTTAAATAATTTGGTCTGATGAACGCACCAAAACCTCAATGATTATTTACTTAGAATATGATATGCAAATAATCTATATATCATTCATATGTCTTCATTATCATGTGTTGATGAATGTGAGAAATCACGACAATGTCATTATATCATTTGAATACCTGAAAAAGGAATTCAAGATGGAAGACTCTTGAAAAATAAAACGTAGCCCTGATTTGGAAATGAAATATTTTCAAGTAAAATAGTTTTCCATCTATTAATTTATTTTACTCAAAAGAGTAAATTCGGCTTTGCAAAGATTTGTTGCAAAAACAATAAAATGTTTCACTCATGTCAACATGAGGGGGATAGTAAAAATGAGTTATTGATTAATGTTTTGCACTCTTTTCCCTTTGGCGACGATTTTATCCCATTGAGTTTTGCTATCAAGGTTTTTAATGAAGCAATCCTAGCAATATTATACTCCTTATCAAAATTAATTAATGTGCTGTACTCTTTTTCCTTTAGCTATGGTTTAATTCCACTGAGTTTTTCAAGCAAGGTTTTTAATGAGAAAAATGCTAACAATATCGATCATACTCCATATAAGAATTAATGAGAACAATGCACTCTTTTTCCTTTACTAAATTTTTTCTACAAGGTTTTTTTAGTAAAGGTTTTAACGAGGCATGTTCTCTCAAATTATATGAATGTATTGTACTCTTTTCTTTAGCTATGGTTTTTCCCAAAGGGTTTTCCTAGCAAGGTGTTTGATGAGGTAATCAATAATATCATACTTCAAATTAAGATTGATGAGCACAATATATTCTTTTTCCTATACTATATTTTTCTTACAAAGTTTTTCTAGTAAAGGTTTTAACGAGGTACATTCTCTCAGCAAGTGTTATCCAAAGGGGAGTGTTGTGAAATGGATGACCACTTAACTAAGCTTGTGGTTGATCACATTGTCAAGTATAGCTCTCACATTGAATTGTAACATCAAACATGACCCCTACATTGAATTTAACTTGTATTTCTCTCCAATGTATATTTATGTGACAACCCTCCCCCGACCTAGGGTCGGGTCGCCCGGCCCAGACCGCCACTTGGACCCGATACCTAAACCAGGCCTAAATAACGGTCTGGCACGCCTATCAAATAAATTTGTGGAATATACATTGACTAAACGAAGGATAATAATTGCAGAATAAATATAAAGAAATATCTTTAAGCCAATAAATTTAAGTTCATAAGAACATTATTGAAACTATACATTCGTTCGTACTCATTTAAACTAAACAAGGCTTATTAAAGCTCCCAAGTGGATCAACTAAAAGTAAGTAGGATTCAAGTTACCCAAAGATCTATTTTAATTTTAACCTAAGTTGAATAGTTTCAAATTCAAATATATATAATATATATCAACAAAAGCTCACATCAAGAGGAAGCTTCAAGCTCGTCTCTCACTTGCCTTAACCTAGTGCTGTCGTGGATACCTAAGATGTAAGTGGGGTGAGGTAAAAGAACCAACGGAGCTCAGTAATGAGGAAAACTCGCTCAACCATCAAATATGCAAGTAATACCTAATAAGCATGTAAAGTCTAGCATGTAATTGAAAACAAACAAAGATTCATTGAATAGTAGCATAGTAGCAAGATTTCATAAAAGATAGACGTATAATGAACCATCAAGTACTATCATGGATATAAGGTTTGTAAGCCACAAGTAAATATGAATTCATCATTTCGTAGCAAATACGACATATTCGCAAGCCATCAAGTTGTAACAACAATAATCATGCATAGCATTGAAAGCTTATTCCAAAATTCAACAATACATAGCGTAATTCTACATTAATAACATGTAGGTTATATATCATGATTCTTTATTCATGACAATAAGAAGATTGACAAATCATTACATAGATTCAAGCTTTCATGCAAGGAGGGGGGTCTCGCGAGAGTCTATACTATAAAATATAGTAATACGTATAAGTCATCATTTCATTCAATGCATACTAGATATTGGCAATAATTCGGTGACCGATTCTCCTACTCTAGAGGTGATGGAAACTACTAGCTAGCACACAGGCCTTATGTGCCCTCTCGTTTGTCCCATCAAATCAACAGTAGATTCGTCCAAGCCATCACCAATGCATATCCCTATGTCTCAAGAGTACAAGAGAAGGAATTTCAACTTATGTCCTTATGTGACACACTTATGAATTCAATTAGTTAAGTAAAGCCCTCGGTGGTGAGCTCCACAAATATCCTGGGGTGTTAACAACCCTCGGCGGTACCACGAATATCCTGGGACATTTACATAGACTTATTTGCTAATAAAACCCTTGGTGGAACTCCACAAACATCCTAGGGTCATGAAGAACAATAGATGGGAAAGCAGTGCATTCATATTTCATAGATATGTAGATTCAAGCCAATACTATGACGCAACCCATAAATCCCAAGTCTTTAATTCAAATAGTGAGTCCTAGACATAACTTGTAATCATGCCATATTTGATAATTGAGCAAGCTCCCCACTTACCTGCACTCGCCGCGAATCCTAATCTCGATCCTCTCGCATTTGGGCTCGATGTGAACCGTCTCGCGAATCTAGACAATTTTAAAGAATAATTACTTTATGTACCTACAACCATACAAGTTTAACATCAATTGTCTAGACCTTAGAAATTCACCCTATTTTATAGCTGACTTCACTAAAGGTCATTCACGACTATAAAATCGACACTTAAAATTAGAATCGATGATTTGAGTAAAATAAGAATGCGGTGATGTAAAATAAGGAAAATCTACTAAGACTTAGTTTTTCCAACAAAAATCGAAGACGTTCGATTAATTATAATTAAAAAGATCCAATTCACCATACAAGACTCAATTTAAACTTTAAATTCCCGAATGACAATATTCAGTTAAAGTCCACAAATTTATCGAATAAGTTTGTTTCTCAAAGAAAAGATTCAAAGTCCCTTTTTTAAATCTCGACTCAACCTTAAATGCCAAATCCATATCAATAAACTTCAACCACGTTCAATTTGCTAAAATCATAGGGAAACCCTTTCATATACCGTTAAACCATGCCAAACAAGATTGATTCATCCATAATACTCGTTATCATAAAGCTTAAAAATTTGTATAACTCATTTCAAGACTAGATCTAAGAAAAATGAACAAACTTTGAAAATCAACTCTCATTGCTAATACCAACACTAAGACAATAAATCTAGAGAGTATTAGAGTCTCACCATGCCTTCAATGGAGTCTTTGACTCCAAATCCTTTCCAAAATCTCATTCTAATATAGATCAAATCTTTCCTTTATTCTTTTCTTCTCTATTTTCCTCCCATGCTTGCCGCTGTCGATGCCATCGACCCTTTGGTCTCCAAATCTTCAATAAATAATAAAGAAATCAAGGAGGAAAGTGAGGTTGTACCTCTCTTGAATTTGAACCCTTCTCTTGCTCTTCTTCTATCTGCATGGGTGTTTAACAAGATTGAAGCTAGAGTTTTCTTTGATTTGCTTAAATAGCATTAGGGTTAGGGATTTGCTTAAATAGCATTTAGGTTAGGGATTTGGGTTGCGATTATTTACAACTTGTCTAAAATTCCCTTTTGGGTCATAATCTCAATTGGATTTTATTATTTAAAATAAAACTTTACTTATTCCCTAACTCATATTTAATTTGACAAGTTTAGAATTATATTTTCACATCAAACACCCAATATATTTTTATCATGAAATTACCAAAATACCCATAGGTTGGGATGTGGAGAATTTTGGTCGTTACAATTTACATGTCCATATATTGTCATGTAGCTTGTAATCTTGTATGATATGTGATTTTGGTGTAACTTGCACACTTTGTGCAAGTACTCATTCTCATCATGACTAAGGCCCTATATAAGGGGGTTCTTCACTTATAAATAACACACCAAGTTGTATACAACTTCTCATTTCAGCTATCTCATTTCTTCTCTTCTCCATTGTAGTAGTTCTTTATAGTTGTAGTAGTTGTTTTTAGTTCATACTTTCCTTGCTTTAATTCTAGCCAAGTTCAACTTAATTTACAACAGTGTGATTGTATATTGTATAGAGGAAGATTTTTATTGTCAAAAAAACTTTTTGGATTGTTGTATTTTATGAGAAAGAAACAATTTTTTTCTCATCGAGGTTCGAACTTATGACTTCTTACTTCTAAACCTCATACCAAACCATTAAACTACTCAATTGGATTGTTTGTATTTTGGATATGTGTTTATTTGTCAATTTATTGAACATAATGATAATTAGTTTCAATTTCAATGTAAACCAATATTTTTTTGGCTTACGATGTATAAGTGGGGAGCTCCCAATACTGGTGTTTCTATTCGTATGACTCGAACTCACTACTCACTAGTTAAGGGACAACAACCCGCTTCTTATTGTGTCAACCAATTATTAGCGTATATCAATATTTTTGTGAATTTAGAAGTCACCACAAAAAGTTTTATGTGTTCAAAGAAAAAGGTTTTTTGGACGAACGATAAAAGGTGTTTATTGTAAGACTCTTTTCTATCATGTTGTGAGAGTCCTTAATAGAGAAGAAAAGATAGAGAAAAATCTCTCCATATATTCCTAACACCTTTTTTTTTCGTGAAAAAAAAAGATAAAGAAAATAATAACCTAACACACTCTCAACACACATTTTGGGCACGCACTCTTATTTTTAAGTCGTTTATGATATTTTATTCGATGTGGGGCCTATGCCTCAGTTGACAAAAAAGAGTCATAAATAGCTAAAATATAAGGGTGTGCGCACCTAAAGTGTGCATTGAAAGTGTGTTATTTTATTATTTTCCAAAAGAGTATATCCTCGTTTGATTCAGGGGGAAGTTGAAGGAAGTAAGATAACTTTAAGGAAAATTCTAACTCACCTTGTTTAATTGGATATTTTCACAAACTTTTATGAAAGTTTGAGCCCCCAACTTCTCTCATACAGGGGAAGATAACTCACTCAGGGGGACTATTTTAGAGGCACTCATCATACCTGACATTTAATATACAAAAATAATTTTTTGAAAAAAAAATACAAATATATATATATATTATCTTAATATTGCAAGAAATTTGATTAAAGTAGTATGCTGCAGTGGTTAAGAAATAAGTACTAAAACCCCAACCGAGGTAAAGGTCATAAGTATGATTTTTAGTTGCTACAATTAGACATGTTCATGGGTTGGGTCCAACTGTGGCGGCCCCAATTTTCCACATTGGTCCGCCACGGGAGGCCACGTGGGCCCACAACTGACCACTCAACCGCCAGCTGTGTCCCACGCCCAGTTATCCATTATCAATCAATTTCCTGTTAACTTTAGTTCCTCTAATATCATTTATCCTTAAATTATGCCCTTTAATATCATTTAACCATAAATTACGCAGCGGAAGTCTCAAATCATTAAATGATACCAAATGTAACAAGTCTAAATATCAATTAATCTAATGTGGAAACCATACCAAAATGTAGTCCCCAAATATAAATCAAGTGTCATCCTCAAAGTCATAAACAAACTAGAATATAACTCTCACAACCCAAACCCAAAGATAAAACAAATACATACAATCAACAAGCGTATAAAAGGAGTAGTTCACGCCTTGATCCACGAGATAATCTTTACGTGTCTCCTTGTCCCCGCACTTATCAAATCCCGCACTCAAATCACCCAACACATACGGTGACGAGTCTAGTGAGTAAACTCCCAAAGAAAACCATCTCGAGTAAATAATAAACAGATTCGAAGCCAATAACTAACGTTAGCTACACATGCAAAAGTACAGTGACCATAAAACCCCGCATGTGTAGGTAACAAGCATGCAAGATGATCAACGAATAATCATAATGTCAACAATATGCTCCACAACCATTACGATAAAACCGGACAAAAGTAGAATGCAATCTCACATACTAGATCATACTTCGTCAATCCGAGCGCCGGAGGAAACACACCACATCTGGGATCCACCCGGACCACTAACGGTGACCGGAACAAATCACAGATCCACCGAACACGTGCACCCCGCGGCTCGGGACACAATCCACCGGCGGCGCAAGTACACGCGCTACAATCTAGCATGCTTAATCACGTGCCACAATCGTCCCGAATAAACTTCGATAGTGAAAACAAATCCAACACCAACCAATAACCCGACCAACACATGATCACAATGAATATGAATTTCAAGAATAATAAACGCAAGAATTTTAAAGAATTAAATACTCCAGATGTGTTTCTGTTGGGGTTTACGCACCTATACCGCACTCCGATTACCCGAAACCCAAATCCCAGTCCGATTCTTCCAAATCTCCGACTCCAATTACTATTTCGAGACTCCTGGAATTCATTTATGAGTATTAATGATCAATTAATGGGTTCATAATGTTGGTTTGACTCATTTTGTCATTTTCCAATTTTTGGGGTCCAGAGAACAATTAGCGCGCTAATGAGATAAATTAGCGCGCTAATTAATCTCAATCACTGTTCATCATCTTCATTACTCAGCGTGATTAGCGCGCTGATTTCTCCCATTAGCGCGCTAATTGCTCGCTGTCCAGAAAATTTCCAAATTTAACATTGACTCTCCAAACACCTCACAACCCATAAATTAAATTCTCATGTTTCCATAAAACATCAATATCCTCAATTACCTCCTTTAACACAAATTAAACATAATTAAACCCCAAAATCCACAAATCATGGAAATCACGTTTTCAAAACCCATTTTAGAAAATCCTTCAATTTCTCCCAAATTTGCTCCACTACTCAACCCATGTCATACCACTCTCATAATCCCTAAATCTCAACAATTACAGTGTTTAATCTCTCAATATTTTCGGATTTCACAAATTCTAACCCACACCAAAAATCTCATAAAACTCAAGTTTGTTGTATCCATACCTTAGATTCTTGTTGTAGGAAGCCACAATCACCCTCTACACACCTTGATGATGTTGTTCTTCCTCCTCTTCTTCCCCACCGATCTCTCTCTTCCTCTCAAAACCACACTTCCTCTCCCCTTTTGATCGGTCAACACACATACATATATATATATACTTAGTTTGATCAAGTGTGTACACAAATCTCGAGAACAATCCAAGGGTTCATGGTCACCCTGTGTCACTCCAACTCACTAACACCCTATCATGACATTTGACACATCAATTCTCTCCATTGTGCATCTCGAGAACCATCCAACTGTTGTTATTTTATTTAGCCCAACTATAGGACTTATTGATTTCTAATTAATTTAGCCTATATCAAGTATCTATTCCATTCAACAAATTACAAAAATTCACGGGTAAGCTCACCGTAGTTTCCCCGACTACCCGGCACCTCGTGCCTCGTGTCCCGTGTCCGCACGCACCCCGAGGTCATTCCTCACTCGTTAATAAACTACATTAACACACATATTGCGATGCTATTCAACTAATTTTGGACCTATACATCGCAACTTCACCACCAGAGCACACAAAACGGACTGTAAACCCTATTCGGCCGTGCTCCGTCTTCACTATGGGACCCACGAACGTCCCCGCTGGCGTCCACGTCCGCAATTTCCTCATCAATAACGGCCATTGAAAATCGGGCCGTTACACCAACCAAGCTTGGACTTAAGTACCTTGGCCCAACCCCAGCCCACCACCTATGTTCGGGCCTATATCTTGGCCTAAGCTCGGCCCATGCAAAAAATACAAAATCCAAGCCTAGCCCATCAAACCCACATATATTTTTTTATTAATAAAAATAATTATTTTTAAAAAAAATAAGTATTTTTAAAAAATTTCTTCCTTAAAATTAAAATTAAGTGTAGTATTTTGTAGATTTTGTATATATTTATAGTAACATGCAAATAAAACACAAAAGATGGATATAACAAATTGCTAAAAATAATCATCAATGTACGTAGATGGTCTTAAGTTCAAACCTTGTCTCTAACATATTTTTTTGAAAATATAAACATTAATTTAATGGCTGGTCAGGCTAGGTCGAGATTGGGCTTTACAAGTAAATCCAAGCCTGTCCCAAATTAAATCAGCTTAGGCAGGTTTGGGCATAAAAAACTTATCTAAGTTCTACCAATTGGTCATGGGATTGGGCGGGCCGGGCATACCCAAGCCCGCGAACAAGTCTAGCTACAATATATTCACTTAGTTTCCTTAGGTTATGAGGTTGGACCGCTCGACTAAAGTAAGGACTGGATGTTGCAAAAAGTGTCCATACCAGCTTGTTCGTATTTGTCCCGGATGATTTTAAAAAAAATAAATATGGGTCTGGAAATATTTTCTTGTTCGTTTTACAAAACAGGTTTGGGTTCGGACAAAGTTTTTAAAAAATGGTTACCTGTTTAGCGATTAATTTACATGGTATTTTATTTATTTATAAGGGCATTTGAATACTTTCATGATGTATGTATTATAATTTCATCCACGAAAATGTTATTTTTATATAGAAATTTGTAAGAATTGAATTTTGAATAGGGTAGTGCTATTTGGACTCGTGAGTCCGGACTCAAAATTTTTTTTAATTTCAAATACACCCTCCAACATTTAATGAAACAACCATAATCACTTGTAAAATTCTTATTATACCCCTTAAAAATTTAAAAACCTCCCTATGTGTCCGGACTCATGAGTCCAAGTAGATTTATTGTTTTGAATATATATATACTAGTTTGTTTAATGTGTTGTGCACATTTTTTAGCCATTTCGTGGAATTTTAATAATTAATGACAATTCTTCTTTTCCAAAAAAAAAGACAATTTATTATGCCTATTACGAAAGCAAATCAAACTTCTACCTTGTCCAATTAATGCTTCTATGAATCACTTTTTAGGTCTCGTTTGGTTCATTTTACTAACTTCCAAGGAATTTTTTTTAGGAAAGTTTAATTTCCTGGGAAGTTAACCACTAAGGAAATTGTACTTTTCACGTTTAATTCAATTTTGAATATTCTAGGAAGTTCTACATTTTAAAAATAATAAAATAATGTAATTGACATAAATGCTCTTTTACACTGTTTTTTACAGAGAGATTGTAAGGAATAAAGGTAGAGGGAAAGAATATTAAATGAGGGTAAAAATGTCAATTTCCTCTCAGGAAGATACCTCACTCACTCCCCCTAAGTGAGTTATCTTCCCCTATATGGGGGAAGTTGGGGGTTAAACTTCCACAAAAGTTTTTTGAAAATATCTAACCAAACAAAATGAGTTGGAACTTCTCTGAAAGTTATCTCACTTCTTTCACCTTTCCCCTGAGCCAAACAATGCCCAATGCCTTAAATATAAGTTAATTGATTAATTTTCTCAAAAAAAAGTTAATTGATTAATTTGGCAATATATAAGCCGATTTTAAATCTCGCCTTAAAAATAGGTGAATCTAATTAACTAACAATTGTAATCATGATAGGATTAGCACAATAAAACCATCAATCAAATTACAAAATCTTGACATACAAAAAATAACAAAAAGTCTTACATATAAGTTAATTGATTAGTTTGGCAATACATTAAGCGATTCTAAAACTCACCTTAAAAATAGGTGAATCTAATTACATAATTGTAATCATGATAGGAATAGTACAGCAAAACTATCAATTGAATTACAAAACCCCGACACAAAATAATAAAAATTCAACTCAAATAATATAAATTCGAATGATCAAAGAATAAAAACGGCAAAATAGTGCTTATCGTCAATTTGTTAAGTATTCGTGTTTTTATATTATATTATATTATATATATATATGTCATTTTTGTAGTAATAGAGTTTGGTGACATGAAAATCATGTATTTTGTGAATAGTTAGACGAAAAAATTAATTTATTATATTAAAAAAGGGTTTGGATAAAAAAAAATGTATGTTTCAAAAAGAGGCATATTGATGGATCCAAACACTATTTTTAGTTGTTATTAAGGGTATGTCAAAACTTGTTCTCCTCGGAACCTTTTTTTGTCACCTACTATGGAGGGACTACAAAGGTTTTGACACCCATGGCGCTTAAAAATTAGAAAAAAAAAAAAGAAAAAAAAAGAAGGTATATACGAAGGGTGTAAACGTCAATTAACCCCTCCATGAATACTCAATAAAAAGTCTTGAAAATGAACCAACTAGTTTCTAGTCAACGGTTGGGTCCACTCACGTGTTCCCAACTTCTTGTTCTTCGTCTCTTCGCCTTCTTCCCCACTCTATCTCTTTTCAACATTTCGAGATTCTCACGACTTCTTCTCCTCCTCTGCTTTATCACCAAAGACCAATCAATCATTCATTCTAACCATCTCATCAGATCAGTCTATCACATCACCAATTGCGTATAATTACAGAGCAACAACGCCCAAAGAAATCAATCAAGTTTGATCAAATTCCATGGAGAGCTCAACTGGTCTTGGGTTCGTTACTGTCTTGGCTGTCTCGGGAAGCATTGCTTTTGTTGCTACTCACGTTCACAAGTGCCTTCTCTCGCAGCTCGTGAAGAAGGTCGAAACAGAGCTGAAAGGTGAGTCAAATTAACGAATCATCTTTGAAGACTCTGTTTTTTCTGCCCCTTTTGAGTAATGGGTCTCTCTCTCTCTCTCTCTCTCTCTCTCTCTCTCTGATCGATTGGTTGATCATGGGTTTTGTTTGATTTTTCGACTTGAATGCGTTCTAGATCATGTTTTGTAACTACCTGTTAACTCAAAATGTGATCTTTTGGCAGTGTTGAATTGAATTTGACGAGTCTGACAAGTTTGCTCTGTTTTTTCTGCCCTTTTTGAGTAATGGGTCTCCTCTCTCTGATCGATTAATTGACCATAGATTTTGTTTGGTTTTTCGACTTGAATGCATTCTTGATCATGTTTTGTAACTACCCATTAACCCAAAGAATGATTTCTTGGTACTGTTGGATTCAATTTAATGATTTTAACAATTTTGCTCTATTTTGGGGAGGTTTTTTGATCCGGGTTTTTCATTTCTTCAATTGATTGATTGAAGGTTCGGGGAGATGCCAAGTGAAGAAGAAAGTAAGATTTGCAGATGATGTGGTGGAGCCGTCATCCAACAATGAAGAATACCGAAGGAGGAGATCAAGAGTTTCTGCTCAGTTGTGATGATTTGATACATCAAAAACAGAGTTTTTAAAGCTCTGTTTTAACAAGGAAATTCAACTGTGTATTGTTGTTTGTTTTGGTTTCCTTCAATTTGTACATTTGCTAGTTTGATTTTTAAGTGTTCAAATGAAGATAATTGTGTGGTAGCAGTTGTTTGGATTTATGTTAAAAATAAAAAATAAAAACTCAACTTTAGCTATTCTAATTCTCTCTTGAGTAGTTGGCCTTTATTGGTGTTTAAGAGTTGAGACCATATTTTATTGATTAAATATTCATTCATCAATACAACACCACCTACTTTTATACGTAGTCTATTAAATGGGTTTAAAGATACGTAGACCGAAATAACCTTAAGACGGTCAAATGTTTTCTAGAATAATTAGGATTAGTGTTACCACCTCCAATAGTTAGATCGGAGTATGTTGGGTTAGACAGCGTGATAACTCAGCAAATGACCGAGTCTCGGTAGGCTCGGGAGGCTTTGGGTGACTCAAGGGACGGATTGAGGTTCAGTACATAACTCATACCTAAGTGAGCTCGGTGTTTACGTAAGTGGGCAAGGTTTGGCACAGTATTTACCTTAGCGGGCATAGCGCGTACCATAGCCGGCACGGTGTGGCAAGGTGTATATCTTAGCGCTTACCTTTGCGGGCACGGTGTGGCACGACACAGACCTTAGCGGGTAAGGCGCGCGTACCTAAGTGAGCATGCGCGGGCAAGGCGCTCTCCCTGGTGCGAGCACAGCGGTGACTTGGGGAGAGCACAGAAGTGACTTAGGCGTACCTTAGCAAAAGTTTGGCAAATAACTTGACACGAGCAAGGTCATGCCTTGGCACGGGCAAGACAAGACCTTGGCAGGAGCACAGTTGACTTTCCCTGACTCTGACGTTGACCAGGTCAAAGTATGATTAGTCTTACTTTTGGATGTTCCCTATTGGAGGGCCAAGAACGGCTTAACATCTACTATAGGGAAGGGACCTCTCCTGGGGGTGGTATGGGCAGGAAGGCAAGGGTGACCCTAGAGAAGGCCTTGGGCATGCATTCCAAGGCCTTGCCCAAAGACCATCATGCAACCACCTCCGAACCAGTAGGACCCGGACGTAGTCAGGCTCTGACACACACCCAAGGGTGCCTAGGCTCAGCTAGGCACGACCAAGCACGACCTTAAGATCAAGGAGCGTTCCTAGGTTTGGATGGACCAAGTCAAGCATGGTAGTTCCTAAGGCGGTTAGGCAACTACCTTGGTCATGGCTCAGAGCATGACCAAGGCGCGTCCAAGCAAGTCCCTAGCACATTGGAGATGTGACTATTGATCAGGTGGTCATGGCAGTTACGAGGCTAGGTGGCAGCAAAGGAGGCAAGCAGTTAGGCAACTGTTTGACTACATAGGAGTGTGGTGTGGTTTACTTAGTCTTTGATGCTTGTAAACTAGGACATATGCCCATTTAGTAATGTAACCGCTCAGGATATTTTCTATAAAGCCAACCCCTTATGCTTGGAGGAGTATAAGGTGGTAGAGTTGTAACCCATCATTTAAAGATCAGTAAAGCTCCCCTTTGTGCCTATTGTTGCTTAGTGTGAAAGTTATTGGTGTGCTGTACTAAGGTGGTCCTTAGGTACCACGGAGTGATATTGAGTGAGAAAAATTTTCTTAGGGTAAACCCTCTCATCAGTGACCCCGTGACAATTGGTATCAGAGCTTCGTTTGGCGATGATGGCGACCCGAGCAGTTGTGGATTTAAGTGAGAGGGTGTCTCACTTGGAGTAGCTTGTGACAACACTCAATGTGTAAAGGGAGGAGGCTCAAAGCTCTTCCTTGGCGGAGTGAGTTGAAGGCTTGGAAGCACTCATTGCTTCATTGGTGGCTAGAGAGGAATCCCACATGGGGATGGTCTCTAGTTGGGAGGCTCGATTTGATGAGCTAGTTGTTGATGTTCGTGCGGTTAGTGAACTTACCACTGACACAGCAGAGACGATTGCTATGCAGGTTAGTTTACTCAAGAATGCTGTGGGTAGAACCTCAGACGTTGCAGAAGTGGCAAAGCTACCGAAACCCAAAATTCCTGAACCAAAGAAGTTCTCTGGTAAGTGAAGTGCCAAAAAACTAGAGAACTTTTTTTGGGACATGGAGCAGTACTTTGCCACGATGCAGACTCTGGATGATCAGAAGGTCATCCTAACTTCAATGTACTTGGAGGGAGATGCTAAGCTTTGGTGGAGGACCAGAGTTGACAATGATGCTACTGCTGGGAGGACAAAGATCATCGAGCAGGAGGTACTGAAACGGGAATTGAAGGATCAATTCCTGCCTACTAATGCAACTTGGCAAGCGAGGGAAGCTTTGCGTAAGTTGAAACAGACGGACTCTGTTCAAGAGTACGTGAAGGAGTTTTTCTCCTTGTTGCTGGACATTAAGAACATGTTAGAAGAGGATAAACTCTTCAATTTTACAACTGATTTGCAGACATGGGCACAAGACGAGTTGAGGAGGCAAGTTGTGATGGTCTTGCCTGGAGCGATAGCTGCTGCTGATAGTCTTATCGATTTCAAAACTAGTTCTTCGTCTTCGAAAGGAAAGAACAAGGAGAAAAAGCCCCAATAAGGAGTACTTAAAGAAGGGCGAGAAGAAGTCCTTTCCTTCGAAGATACTGAACTCAAAGCCGACACCCAAAGTAGATGCACAACCCCTCATCATCCTCAAAGGGTTGTTTCATTTGCAGTGGGCCTCATCGGGCATGGGAGTGTCCCAAGAAGGAGAAGATTTCTGCCTTGATTGCAGAAAATACTGCTGAGACTCGGATGAACCCACTACAGTTGTTGAATGGCATTCAACAAGCAAGGCTAAAAAAATCGGAGGGACTGCTCTATGTGGAGGCGATGGTGAATCAACACAAGATCCTTGCAATGGTGGATTCGGGGGCAACACACTCATTTGTGGCAGATCATATGCTGGGTAAGCTGGAGCTTACACTTGCTGAAAATTCCAGTCGCATGAAGGCTGTGAATTCGGAGGCCAAGCAGATCCAAGGTATGGCCTCTAATATTGACATCAAGGTTGGATCTTGGGAAGGAAAGATCAACATAATGGTGGTTCCTCTATATGATTTTGACATCATTTTAGGGAACGATTTTCTCTATTCGGGGAGTATTGCCATAATGCTTTTCCTTAGGGGATTGTTCATCATAAACAAGTCCCACCCTTGCTTTATACCTGCTGTTGGTGATGCTATAGGGAAGGAATGTGATAACCAGACCCATCTATTTGGCAACATTGATGGAGATGAAGCCAAGAGTTACGGCGGAGATCTTCGATATGGTGGCTGGTGTGCTGGAAGAGTTCGGAGATGTCATGCCTCAAGAGTTGCCAAAGCACCTACCACCACAGAGAACCATTGATCATGCTATTGAGCTTATGCCAGGCTCAAAGCTGCCAACCCAGACCCCTTATCGAATGGCTCTTAAGGAGTTGGAGGAGCTGAGAAAACAGTTGGAAGAGTTGCTGGATGCGGGGTTCATTTAGCCATCCAAGACACCATTCAAAGCCCCAGCCCTATTTCGGAAGAATCATGATGGGTCCCTTCGAATGTGCGTTGACTACAGGGCTTTAAACAAGCTCACAGTGAAGAATAAGTACCTGATTTCCTTGGTGGCGGATCTGTTCGATTGCTTGTTTGGTGCCATGTACTTTACCAAGTTGGACTTGCGATCAGGGTACTACCAGGTTCGCATTGCTGCTGGACATGAACTTAAAACAGTCATTGTGACGAGGTATGGTTCGTTTGAATATCTTGTTATGCCCTTTTGGTCTTACAAACGCCCCTGCTACGTTTTGTCATTTGATGAATGATATATTGAGGGAGTTTATTGATAGGTTTGTAGCCGTCTATTTGGATGACATTATTGTATATAGTCAGAACCTCCAAGATCATGTTGATCATTTGAGGAAAGTACTGACTACTTTACGTGCTAACCAATTATTTGTAAAGAAAGAGAAGTGTGAGTTTGCAAGGAAAACCATCACTTTTCTTGGCCATATTGTAAGTTAGGGAAAGTTGTTGATGGATCCAGAGAAGATTCGAGTGATTGTTGAGTGGACAAACCCCAAAAAAGTCCCTGAACTTCGATCATTCCTCGTCTTGGCGAATTACTATCGGCGGTTCATAGAAGGCTACTCAAGGAAGGTGGCAACGCTGACAGATCTTTTGAAGAAAGATCGTGCATGATCGTAGACAGAGAAATGTGACCAGGCGATGGAGAAATTGAGGCAGATCATTGCCTATGAACTAGTGTTGACATTACTAAATTTCGAACTTCCTTTCGAAGTCCATACTGACGCATCTGATAGGGCTTTGGGGTGGTGCTTGTCTAAGAGGGACACCCCATTGCCTTCGAGAGCAGGAAGCTGAAGGATGTTAAACATCGATATCCAGCCCACGAGAAGGAGATGCTTGCGGTGGTGCATGCCCTCAGAATTTGGAGGCACTACTTGCTTAGGACGAGTTTCATTGTACGCACAGATAATGCGACAATCACCTACTTTATGACCCAGAAAAAACTCTCCCAAAAGCAAGCAAAGCGGCTGGACTTTCTTGTAGAGTATGATGTACAGTTCAAACATAAGCCTAGGAGGCTTAATTCAGTCCCTGATGCGCTCAGTCGGAAGGTGGTAGCTAAGGTGGCCTCGACAATTGCAGTACTGGAAAGCCAATTCTTGCCTCAAATCATGGAGGAGACGGGCAAGGATCCAGTTTGTGTGAAACTGGTGAAGCTAGTAGCTGAAGGTGTTACTTAGAGATTCTGGTGCGAAGATGGAGTCCTTTATGCTAAAGGAGAACGTCCATATATTCCTAGTACAGGCGGATTGAGGCGAGAACTCTTGAGGGAGACTTATGATGCAAGGTGGGCAGGACATCCAGGCATGGAGCGCACTTTTGCCCTCCTGTCCCATTCGTTCTTTTGGCCAAAGATAGAGGAAGACGTGGATCTGTATGTGCGGACTTGTCTTGTGTGCCAGCAAGACAAGAGAGAAGAGGAAGGCAGCAGGCTTGTTAGAGCCTCTACCAGTAGCAGACAGGCCCTTTAGAAGCATTTCCATGGATTTCATTTGTAACGGCCCAGCCCAGTTATGTAACTGGCCGACCAGCCCGACCCGCGAGTGGATCCATTGGCAGCACACACCACACGGCACGGCTCCACGGGCGTACCCAGCGGGGCCGCTAGTCACAGCGAGGTGGTACCAAGCCTACCCCATCCGTGTCCCCCGCGCGGTCTTTCGCCTCCTCGACTCAAACCTGGGTCCTGAGGGATAAGATTCCAGATTTCACGAGTCGAGTACCACTGAGCTGGTTCAGCACGAAGGCACCTTCCCAGGAGGTCACCCATCCTGGTACTACTCTCGCTCAGGCACGCTTAACTGCGGAGTTCTGATGAGATCCGGTGCCTTTCGTGCTGAACCAGCTCAGTGGTACTCGATTCGTGAAATCTGGAATCTTATCTCTCAGGACCCAGGTTTGAGTCGAGGGAGGCGAAAGACCGTGTGTGGGGACACGGATGGGGTAGGCTTGGTACCACCCCGCTCGTGACTAGCGTGCCGTGTGGGTACGCCCCCCCCGTGGGCTGCAGTGGGTGCGCCCGTGGAGCCGGTGGTCAGATGGCTTTTATGTAACGGCCCAGCCCAGCCCAGCCCAGCGCCCAGGCTACCACTGGACCACTGGCTCCACGGGGGCGCACCCCACGGCACCTTGGCTCCGGGGGCGTACCCAGCGGCACCGCTAGTCGCGAGGCAAGGTGGTACAAGCCTACCCCATCCGTGTCCCCGCGCGGTCTTTCGCCTCCCTCGACTCAAACTGGGTCCTAAGGGATAAGATTTCGATTTCACGAGTCGAGTACCACCGAGCTGGTTCAAGACGAAGGCACCGGATCCCATCGAACTCCGCAATTAAGCGTGCTCGAGCGAGAGTAGTACCGGGATGGGTGACCTCCGGGAAGTCCTCCCGCCTCTCGGTGGTACTCGACTCGTGAAATCTGGAATCTTATCCCTCGGGACCCAGGTTTGAGTCGAGGAGGCGAAAGCACCGTGTGGGGACACGGATGGGGTAGGCTTGGTACCACCCCACTGTGACTAGCGATGCCAGTGGGGTACGCCCCCGTGGAGCCAGTGCCAGTGGTGTGTGCCATGGATCCACCTACGGGTGGGCTGGGCTGGGCTGGGCCGTTACATCATCACTGGTCTTCCCAAGACGGAGGGGATGACTAGTGTGATGGTAGTGGTGGATCGATTATCGAAGTATGCTACATTTATCTCTGCTCCGAAGAATTGTGATGCAGACATGGCTGCAGAATTGTTTCTGAAACATGTGGCAAAATATTGGGGGATTCCGAAGGATATCATAAGTGATCAGGATACGAGGTTTACAGGGCGGCTTTGGACTGCCTTATTCAACATGTTGGGATTGGAGTTAAAGTTTTCGACAATCAACCATCCTCAAACGGATGGGCAGACGGAGATGATCAATGCCTTGTTGGAGGACTACCTCAGACACTATGTGAATGTAAGCCAGTCCAACTGGGTAGACCTATTTGGTTCTGCCCAATTTTGCTACAATCTTCATAGAAGTTCTGCTACGAAGATGAGTTCTTTCGAGGTGGTGACGGGACAACAACCAGCTACCCTACACGAGGTGGCAAAATCAAAGTCGACGAGATCATGCCCAGCAGCTTATCGCTTTGCAAGGTGCAAGCAGGAGTTGCGGGAGGCAACTCAAGATAGCTTGGCTAAAGCTGTTCGGTGGATGAAGATGTATGCTGACCAGAACAGAAGATCCTTAGAGTTCCAAGAAGGAGACTTGGTCTTGTTGAAGCTCACTCCTCAGATCCTGAAGAAGTTCAACAAGAAGGAGACACACAAGGGCCTGGTTCAGCGATATGAGGGATCATTTGAGGTGGTCAAGCGAGTTTGGAGGGTAGCTTATAAGCTCAAGCTACCAGAGAGGTTGAAGATACATCCTACATTTCATGCCAGTTACCTCAAGCCTTTCCACTCAGATCAGGCGGATCCAGGGCGGAGTGCAGTCAGACGAGCTCCACCCTTGATACGAAAGGAATTTGCAGGGGAGATCGAACAGATTCTAAACTATGAGGTGCGTGGTCAGAGTAAGAAAAACAGGCAGATTTTCTACTTGATCAAGTGAGTTGATGTGGAGGAACCTACTTGGGAGCGGGACACTACCCTATTGCAATTTGAGAAGGAGATAACAGACTACCAGAAGCGGTAGGAACCGAGTAGTTCGATGAAGGCATCGAACATTTCGGCCGGGGGAGGTTTGTTACCTCCCCAATAGCTGGACCAGAGCATGCTGGGCTGGGCAGCATGATAACTCAGCAAATGACCGAGTCTCAGTGGGCTCGGGAGGTTTCGGGGGACTCAAGGGATGGATTGAGGTTCAGTGCATGACTCATACCTAAGTGGGCACGGTATTTACCTAAGTGGGCAAGGTTTGGCACAGTGTTTACCTAAGTAGAAAAGGTTTGTCACGGTGTTTACCTAAGTGGGCAAGGTTTGGCACGGTGTTTACCTAAGTAAGCAAGGTTTAGTTCGGTGCATACCTTAGCGGGCACGACGAGTACCTTAGCGGGTACAGTGTGGCAAGGCGCATACCTTAGCGGGCACGACACTCGTACCTAAATGAGCATGTGCGAGCAAGGCGCTCTCCCTGGTGCGAGCACAGCGGTAACTTGGGGAGAGCACAAAAGCGACTTAGGCGTACCTTAGCGAAAGCTTGGCGCATACCTTGGCACGAGCAAGGTCATGCCTTGGCATGGGCAAGACAAGACCTTAGCAGAAGCACAGTTGACTTTCCTTGACTCTGGCGTTGACCAGGTCAAAGTATGATTGGTCTCATTTTTGGATGTTCCCTATTAGAGGGCCAAGAACGGCTTAACATCTACTATAGGAGAGGGACCTCTCCTGGGGGTGGTATGGATAGGAAGGCAAGGGTGACCCTAGAGAAGGCCTTGGGCGTGCATGCCAAGGCCTTGTCCAAAGACCATCATGCAACTACCTCCAAGCCGGTAGGACCCGGACGTAGTCAGGCTCCGGCATGCACCCAAGGGTGCCTAGGCTCAGCTAGGCACGACCAAGCACGACCTTAAGATCAAGGAGTGTTCCTAAGCTTGGATGGACTAAGTCAAGCATGACAGTTCCTAAGGTGGTTAGACAACTACCTTGGTCATGGCTCAGAGCATGACCAAGGCACGTCCAAGCAAGTCCCTAGCACATTGGAGATGTGTCTATTGACCTACTTGAATACAAGTCCCTAGCACATGGCAATGTGGTGTGGTTTACTTAGTCTACATGAGACTGTGGTGCACTTAGTGAAAGGTGGGGTGCAATTAGCTAGACTAAAAAATGACTCTTTATGTCCTATTTAATTACGGGAAAATAAAAATTCTTAAAATAATCAATATATTGTGAACAAACACTAAAATAATTTTCTTTTTGAGGAAAATATTTGAATGACCAACTTTTGGCATCGAGAAAAGGCACTAATCTCTTGCGTATCATCTGATATAAGTGCACATGCATCTTAAGGTGTATCAAATGACATGCACGGGGTCGATGCCCTTTCTCAGTGCCAAAAGTCTTTAACATTGTCTTCTTTTTTAATAAGAAATCAACAACTTGACTCTAACATGAGTCGAAATTATAACATATCTTAATTTTGTCTTTTAGCAAGTACTAATGCCTCATCCATCTTAATTAATCACTAGAGACGCTGCGGCGAAATAGATTTTTTTTTTTTGTCGCAATGTCGCAACAACCTACCATTTTACTCTTGAGATTCGAAGTCGACGGTACTTTTATAGTAGAACTTTCACTCGAATAGCTCGACAACACTCAAACTAAATTGGTTAGTAGAAGAAGTACTCAAACATATATACCCACAAAAAATCACAGTAATCACCCACCATGTAGGAGTGAGGGATTGAACTTAACTAAAACCTATTGATTGCGGGTACTCTCTAATTAACTAACACAATAGCCAGCTTTACTCTCTCCTAAAAACAAAATACAAAGCGAGGAGGGACCATTAACAAGGTAACAGAAAAGTAGAACACGCAGCTTGATGAGCCACAACCACGTGGCGTGCATGTTCAAATATGTAAAATATGCAGGCATAGATCAGAAGAGATGTACAATGCATGAGTCATTGTCAAAAGCACGCATAAACTGTGAATAAATTAATGGGCAGATGTCCCATTTTAATTACCCAGTAAGTACCTTCACAAAACTAACTTTTGGTGCTATCAATTCGTGGCACTTTTGTTGATGATGCAATGCAACTTTAACCTTCCTTGCTAACTTGGCAATGAACATGAACCACCGCTTGAGTACTACCACTCTTGTCCGTTGCTTTGTGTGGATTAATTTTTTCTTAGTTGAAATGGTTCGATATGTTCTTTTAAAAAAATAATAATAATTTCTATAGCAAGGATTAAGAAGTTTGGTGAAATAGTGAAGTCAAAAAAAAATAAAAATGGTGAGATAAAAGTACAAATCACTTGGAAGAATTGAACATAAACTGGTGCCATCTATTTAACAATGTTCGAACAATTTTTGCCATATATGTGTTAAACTCGTTTTTTTTTTTTTTTTTGATAGGATACATGCGTCAAACTTTTTTTTTCTAACCCTACCAAACCTACCAAAAAAAAAAAGTGTACTTTTTATGTTCATTGGTCGAGTAGCTTATTTCATTGGTGAGATAACAGGGTCGCGTGTTTGAGCTTATTTTATTGTGCCAAATTAATCGCAGTTTGTGTTAGGCAACTGTACAACTGCTATATTTGTGTATTATGATTTATAGTAGTTATCATATTTGTATGATTATAGCATTTATGTATTAGTTTCGTATATTCATAACCTCTCCACTAATTGTGTAACTTCCTCACTGATTATCTAAATCAATTATTTTCATGTATATTATTTTGTACTGCTCTATAAATAAGAGCAACCAACTGTATACAATTTGTCCTGTTTTACTCACAATTAATATAGTTTCATATTACATTCACATGGTATTAGAGCCATAACCTACGTAGGTTAGTTTTCTTCATTAGCGCTCCTCTTGGTATGCGTGTACTTTGTCCATCCACACGATCTACTTGTCTTGCTTGTTACCTGCAACGCTATGGAAGATTTACCCGTCTTGCCCGTTTGCCTGCTCGTGCAATCTTGCTTGTTACCCGCGTACTGTATGTTGCTGAATGCAGTTCGCGATGTCTACCCGTCTCAGATCTCCCTGTTTCGTTGGCCCGTTTGTCAATTCTGCCCATGAACACTTGCAACCGTTCGTCGTGATTTGGTGTCCTCATGCAGAATTATCGCCGACTTTATGTCTCCTGATCTTATTCGTTTGCAAACTCAAGTGGTTTCATTGTCACCACTTTGAGTTTGAGGGGAATTTTAGGCAACTATACAGTTGCTATATTTGTGTATTATGATTTATAATAGTTACTATATTTGAATGACTATAGCATTTATGTATTAGTTTCGTATATTCATAACCTTTCCACTAATTGTGTAATTTCCCCACTGATTATGTAAATCAGTTATTTCCATGTATATTGTGTACCGCTTTATAAATAGAAGTAACCCATTGTATACAATTTGTCATGTTTTACCCCAATCAATACAATTTCATATTACATTCACAATTAGAAATACAATAAGAGTTGGTGTGGTATAAAGTGGTGTAGATTGGATCCTAGTACAAGCCAATTGGTTATGTGCAAGATGGGCTCCAACCCCATTCATATACCCACATGTGCACGTGTGCGCAGCCTGACACTCTCCGACCCATTGATTTCAATATGGTATCAGAGTGGAACAATCTTGGGCTCGTATTTGAAGACCTGATTGGGTTAGCGATGGAGTCTAGACCCGTTTATGGACCTAGAGCCTATAAAAAGAGGCCTATGCATATTTACGGACCTATAAAGAGTAGGTTTGTGTTTGACAAGTGGCAACTAGTTCAGGCCTAGTTGCACTTGAGGGGGAGTGTTGGAATATAATCCCACATTAGAAATATAATAAGAGTTGGTGTGATATAAAGTGGTGTAGATTGGATCCTAGCACAAGCCAATTGGTTTTATGCAAGATGGGCTCTAATCTCATTTATATACCCACATGTGTGCACGTATGCGGCCCAACACACTTCGGCCTATGAATTTCAATAGTTTGTTTGCACAAATAGGATTAATTAGCGAATCAATGTACTTAATTCTATGTTTGGTCTTGAATTGATTTCAGTTCAAAAAAAAGAATAGGGTCTCGTGTTTGGTATACCAAGAGAATCAGAACTTTTTTTTTATAGGATATATGTGTTAAACTTAAAGTGTACTTTTTATATTCATTGGGTCGAGGAGCTTAATTAGTTTATTTTGATTATTAAGGAATTGGTATAGATAAAACTCGAGCTTCCTAAAACCAAGCCGCCGAAATCCATCGTACCAGATCTGAGTTGGGGGTCAGCTTTGTCGTGGCTCACCTTCGCCGTCGACCCCCCATCACCTGCTCTCCCTATCCAGGTTCTATTTTATTCTCTTATCTTTCCTTTCCATCATCTTCTATCCTCCTTCGACACCCCCACTCCTAAACCTCATCTTCACCTCCCCTTCCTCTATCTGTCATCTTTCCACCCTCCTTCATCTTTGTTTTGCCCTTTCCCCTATTTTTTTTCCTTTTTTTTCCACCCTATCTTCTTCTTCTATGTTTTCTTTTTCTATTTCTTTTATTTTTTTGTTTCTTTTTTATAGGTGGTTCCGACAACTTATAGATGCCGCAAGGTATCGGGTTTCCATGCTATGACGTTGATGACCCTCCTTTTGGCGCCTAGACTCTTGATTGGGTGGAAGAGAGATGGAGAAACAAAATGGTGGTCTTAAAGTAAATGGCAACGATCGTCGGCGACTGACCTCAAGGGGTGGCGAGCGGCGACTGTTACGAAGTTGCTGTCGGAAGCTTAAAGTCCAACTTGTCAATTTAGTTACTTTTTTTCCTGGTTAGATTTAAGGTTTTTTGTTCTCATTTATGGGATGTTGTCTTTATATGAAGGGTGGTTGTCCCCACTTGTGGAGTGGTTGTGCCCGTTAAGTGTTATCACATTATCGTGTGTATGTGGTGTCAGATTAGTTCTGTGACACCCGGCCTAATCTTACGTGAAACTCCGAGCCCCGTCTCGACAAATCATGCAAGGCTAGTCAGCTTTGCCTTACCAATTACCATTCATTTACAAGTTTAGAACATTAATTAGTGAGTTATCATCAATATAGCAGAAGCAAAAGCTCAACTAATCAAATAATCACAGCCATATAAAGATAAGACATCATAGAGTGTGGAAACCCCGTAAATGCATATCATCATAAATAATCAGTCAGAGGAGAACAACCCAATAGATATACAGACCCAGAATCTCTCACATACCCGAACTCATGTTTCAAAACAAATATATATATATATATATATATACAATAATACAAAAATCATCTACTCAGCCAAGTAGAAAGGCATGCTCTAGTATCCTCAAAGCATATCTCTAAGCTCTTGAGCCTTCCCCTTGCTGGACTGTGGATTTGCACTCCGTTAAACACAAGAATGACGAGTTCAGGTAAGTAACGGCAAACATAACAATAAATACAACATTTCAAAATAAATAAACCTCAGTTCAAGTTCATGCCGATAGAAAGAAAGGAATAAGGAATGCATGAACATATAAGACTGTAATACAACCAATCGAAAAATGAGTGTCTGAGTTACGAAATCGAATAATAAGGAGTCCCGAAAATAGTCGTTAAGTCGAGGTAAAACCTACAAGACTCAGGTTCAGAACGAGAACACAACCTACCAGCCCTAATCCTTGTGACTATGAGATATCCATAAATTCGAATAAAAGCCCCCAGCGTACATTCAACTGGGAGATATCAACAACATCTTGATAAGAGCTTATATCACGGATAATTAGTAACCATAACCCCTTTGCAATGGACCACTAAACCAAAAGAGATTTCAAAAGATATGATGATAAATAGAGCAATCACAACAAATTAAAGCTTAAGAAATAATTGTAAAAGTTCTCGTTGGTTTACTTACCTATAATCCAACTAATACGCACTCAACAGACCCCCGACACGTCTCCTAAAACCTCCCGTGTTCTGTCAATGTTCAAAATCCCTAATATACATTTAAATTGAAATTCTCGTTAATTACCCTCATTCTATTCAATTTTTTTTATAATTTATTCATTCACACAATTTGGGTCAATTACCCAGGTATTAGATCATATTTGGACCCATTGGGATACCCAAGAGATCTCCAAAAGTTTCTGAAAATTTTATAAAAATTAGTCCCTGTGAACAGTGTCACGCCGCCGGGACATCGTGGCGTCAATTGGCTTGGGCAGCATTTCCACGGTGTAAAAAATAAGCTCTCTACCCAACACGCCATGGATGATGCCGTGATCTCATTGGTCGTGGTGGCATCTTCGCGGTGTGATCCCCTGAAGCTCCTGCCCAAGACGCCGTGAGTGGTGCCGTGAGCTGGAATGCTCACGATGTCCTGCCCAGAACGCCTATAAAACAGAGTTTTTGACACCCCCGGATCACGTTGTCGTGCTTCGAGCCTATTCCAACTTCGATTAAACATTCAAAACAATGCCAAGCCACCTTCGGCTCACGTTAAAACCGGACCAAACCTTCGATTTGTCGAAATAATTCAAAATTTCTAAAAAATTCCAAAAATTTAGCAAAATTCTCAAACACCTTCAAAATTCAAAATCACTTCACCAATCATGTTTTGATCACCAATCCAATAAAACAAATCCAAAAAAAATTAATTTCCTAAATCGCCGTTTGAAATTATCACAACGAAAACCAACAAAAACACTGCCAAATCGTAAATATACACGTGGAGAATCGGACTCTCACCTTAGAATTCGTGACTAGTCGATCCCGTGGTGTCAAACAGCGTCGAGAACCCCCTCAATCCAGCTCACACACGGATCCCGAGACTTATCCAATGGTTACCGCTTGATCCATCCACCAAACTTGACTCAACTAGATAACTCCAATAGGTGACTTCCTCACTTAACTTAGTCATTTCTCACACAATACTCGCGTTCCCGTACTCGTTCCGTACCATGACTCGCTCGTCGTGTCGTCTCGGATGTACCAACATATCGAACGCGTTTTACAACTTTTATTTATTATTTATTTTGTATTTAGTCTGTGTTTTTAATTCAATTAAGTTCCTCGAACTACTAATTACCCGACCAACGTTCACCCGAAACCCCGTTATTTCACATAATACTCGAGCTGAACTATACCCCATATCAACGTTCACACTCAAATGTCCTCGCACATTTGGGACTTTGAAATTAAACATTCGGGTAATACAACATAATACAAAACACTGAACACAAATAACATACCTCGGCGTTGACGACTGAGAATCGGACGACTGTATCGCGGTAAATGGACCCACGTATGACCTAAATTGACAAGTGGCACAAGTTAGAATTTAGGGTCGTTACAAGTTTCGAGCTTCATTGTAACAAAATATCTATTATTCTCATTGTAATAGATTGGTGTGTTCATTTGTGCTTAGGAACATCAATATAATGCAACTGGTTGACAAAAAAAAATATCGATAAGTGTCATTAAACAAATTAAGAAAAGAGAGATTGAAAAAAGTTTAGTATGCCAAGAGAATGTAAAGATGCCCAGCCCAATTTATATATAGGCCTATTTTGTCTTTTTGTGTGTGTGGATTAAAAAAAATAAAAAGCTCTCTGTGACGACCCCAAATCTCGAGACCCTACCACGTGGCACTCTGTGTGCCCCACAACCATGCCATGTCATCGACTCGCTGGGTCCTGCATGCTAGAGACGTACTTTACCACATCACTTACCTTGAATCCATGCTAACTTATCATAACATTATCCAAATTATTCAAATTGTGTATCAACATAGTTAATTAAATGAAAAAACTAATATAAGCAGTGATAATATGAAATTCATTTCGAAGTAGAGCATGAGTCCTAATGTGGAAAACTCAGGAAAGTACTATGTATACAGGCGAATGTACCATAAAGAGTAATATATACATGTATAGTATCTCTCCAGTCTCCTAAATACCTAAAAGTAAGAAAAATATCAAAATAAACACGTCCTAGTAGGTCATCTACAATGGGCAATCAAATGTAGTCGCCTAGGATCCCCTTGCCCCTACTAGTACTAGGATTTGCACTCAAGCCATCGATCACAACAAACAGATGACGAGTCTAGTGAGTAAAATCTCAAGAAAATCCACTAAGCATTAAATGAGTAGTTAAATAGACTACAAGGAAATGTTAAATAGAATGCAGAATAGTAAAACAAACAACTGTAATATAGTTCGTCATATGAATACGTAACAAATATGATAAACATTTTGTGTGCTCGTCCCGTCAGACTATATTGTACTTTGGACCCTAGGATCTCCTACGTGAGTACCCCACGTTCCCTCCACATTATATCCAAGCGGTGCTAGCCAAGTTTGCATCACACCAACGCATGCACCAAAAGTAGCTCGAGTTGCCATTCACCAATCTAGTGCGTCTGAACACACATCAAATGACATCCGATGGGAGTAATTCAACCACCGTCCGAAACAATAACATAAAGGAATAACAACAATAAATGGACTAACCAATGTAAAACAACAAGTAAATACACCAGTGGTTTTAAGTTTTACGCACCTCAGACCGTGCTCTAATTCCCGAAATTAATCCCTGGTCAAATCCTGCTTATGTCTTGAAATGAGTGCTCGACACCTGACTATGGTCTTCTAAGTCACTAGTGTCCGAATAAACCATTTAAATTCCCTAACTTAGTGATTTCAAACATTTTTTTAAAATTTTTTTGTTCTGGCGTTGTCGAGGTAAATCCCCATACGTCCCCCATGACATCAACTATACAGTGAGCCATTGTCGCGCCAGTGGCGCCGTGTTCGTGAATTATTGTTTGGAACTCCGACTCTGTTGTCGTGGTTTAAGCCTATTTCACATTCATCAAACCACCATTTACATCAACAAAATGGCACTTCGACAAATTTCATCAAATTCATCGATAAACCACAAAATCCAGAAATTATTTTAACCACTAACAACTCTATCACCAAATACACCTAATTGCTCAATAACTCAACCCAAACCATAGCAACAACCCAGAAATCTGGGAGCTTGACTCACCCATCCAAAATTTATGCCAAAACCCACAAAAGTACAATCAAAAGTCGAAGAACGAAGATGAGATAGTAGATCTTACCTTACATTCTTGATTCCTAGATCTAATCCTCCTCAAATCCACAAGCAAAACATCACAAAACTCTTAACTCAAGCTCCAATTTTTGAATTTTCTCAAGAGGAGAGAGAAAAGTTGGTGAAAATATCAAAAAGTAAACTATTTATACTCCACTTTTGATCTCATGTGATGTGTATATCACTAGACCCGTCAAATGGTCATGATTTGGTCAACAAGTTCACTTATGTTACACACTTGTGTGACTTGGTCTCTTGGCGTTATCCTTTCCACGCAACAATAATTGGCTCTCAGGCGTTCCGGTACTCAGCACCATACCGCAACTTGCACCATTCGCGCACAATAGTGATCCTAATCGACTAGGATTTCGATTTTATACTAATTATTTAACACATTTTATTTATTTATTATGTGTGTAATATTCTTCAACCCAGTGCACCTGTAATTCGCTTACCTAGTACTCGCGTCATGCTTTTCAAGGCAAATACCCGTCACACTATCTCGCTCGTAACAATAATATAAATACACACATGCGATGTAAATTAACCAAACTGAATACACACATCACAAATTAAGCAAACAACAAACAAATAGACTAATTTACCTATGTTGTTGTGTTCCTAGCCGATTCACGATGTCTACGAGTGATCTGAGTTGGCGTTCTAGTATAAAAATAATAGCAATTAGTGACGTTAATAAATGTGTCGTTACATCTCTTCCCAACTAGGGAAAATTTCATCCCGAAATTTAGGTTAACTTAGAACGTACCGTAGAATAGCTGAGGGTAACGCTCCCGCATGGTTGACTTGAGCTCCCAGGTAAGTCCCTTTGCCCTTTGATAATACCAATGGACGAGTACCTTAAGGATCTCCCTGTTCTTGAGAATTTGAATCCTGCATTAAGAAATACCAACGGATGCTCCTCGTAAGTCGTGTCAAATCGAAGCTCAATCTGTCTCACATCAACCATCAGTCTTGTTCCTGACCTAGCCAGCCTCAACATCGAAATATGAAATGTCAAATGAACCCCAACTAACTCCACAGGTAACCTCATACGGTATGCAATGCTGCTAACTCGCATTACGACTTGGAACGGTCCTATAAATCTCGGTGCCAGTTTCCCCTTAATCCCAAATCTCTATTGTCCTTTCCAAGGAGAAACTTTCACATAGACCATGTCGCCCTCCTCATAGTTTAGACCCTCAAGGTAATTATTTGCATATTTCTTTTGTCTGTCCTGTGTTGCTTGAAGTCTTTGTTAAATCTGTCTGATATTCTCTATGTAATCAATAGCTATCTCAGTAATCAATAACTATCTCAGGCCCCACGCTAACTGCATCCTCTGGCTCTTCCCAATACGCAGGTGATCTGCATGGCCTCCTACACAGTGCCTTAAACGGCGACATTTTGATACGTGTTTGATAGCTATTGTTATAAGTAAACTTACAAAGTGGCAAATATTCCTCCCACGAACCCCCAAACTGTAATATACAAGCCTTGAACATATCTTCCACAATCTGTATTAGTCTCTCCGACTATGACGGCTCCAAATTCTACAATCCTAGAATCGGGCACCGCCCGGCCTAAACCCGCACGAATCCCAGAGCCAGTCCCTCCGAGTAGCGCGGGCCTAGTGAGCCTATCCTTACCGTTCCATCATTTATTAAACATTTAAACGTGAGATTAATTAATTAGCGAGTTATTAAAAAATATAGCGGAAGCAAATTAAACTCCAAACTAAATAATAACCTCAAAGCATCAAGTTACGATAAAACTTAGGGCGTGGAAATCCCGTAAATCATATATATAACATGTGAGACAAAGGAGAGTATCAACCATGTCATAAATATCCAAACAATCTCTCAACTCATAACCCCATGTTCAAAAACAATATAAGTAGATAATACACTAAATGGTCACCTATATCAAGTAAAGGAGGGGTCGTTCAAAGTAACTCGCCTAGCTGCACAGTCGTCCCCTTACTTGACTGCGGATCTGCACTCAGTCAAACACAAGAATGACGAGCCCATGTAAGTAATGCCAAGTAGAAACAATAAGTACAGTATTTCAAGATAAATAAATTAAACAATCAATTCATGCAGATAGAAAGAAAAGACAGGAAGAGCATGAATATATATAGACTGTAAATAAATGAATGAGCAATCAAAATTGAGTGTCCCGGAATACAAAGGAAAGACATAAATGGTCCTGACTAATCAAAGTCGTTTGAGCCGAGGACAGAATCTCCTCAAAGGCTCAGAGTCGAGGACAGAATCTCCTTTAAGACCCCTACGCGAGTGCAGAGTCCCCAGCAATCTAGTAGAGAACTCTCACGCCGTACACATCATCACAACCAAATCACATATCCCCAGCCGTAAACCCCTGGTATAAATATACCGAAGGCCCAAAATTATGCAAGGATCGAGCTTGACTCACTTGCCTTAGGACAACTCATAGGAAAGGAATATCAAGATAGCATTGAAACAATGTCAATAATAAATTTAAATCTCAAGAAATAACTGTAATGTTCCTCACTGGTTTACTTACCTCAATCTAAGCTAATCGCACTCTCGCGGACTCCGACTCGTCCCTACGTAGTTCTGCATGCTAATAATCCTGATAATACGATTTATTGTGATTTTCCATCAATTTATATCCAATTTTCTTTATTTTTGTTTATTGTGATTTTGGGTCGAATTACTGGTTATTGAGTCATATTTGGACCTATTTAGGTACCCCGGGAAGTCCCCAATTTGTTCAGAAGATTCCACAAAATTTAGAAAAAATTGGGCTCTAGGCGCTGCCAGAACGTCGTGAGGGTTTCCCCTCGCGGCGCCTCCATGGTGTGGGGCAGCGTGCCTCTACCCCAAATTTCATGGGGCAGCGTCGTCGGGGTTTCATCCCCCACGGCACCTTCACGGCATGGAGCAGATTGGCTTTGCCCTAGGCGTCTGTGGGGTGTGTCGTGGGGGTTTATCCCTCCACGACATCAGTCGCAGCGCCACCACCTGAGGGACTGTTAAGGTGTTTCCCACTCTCAGCTCGCACCGCCTAGAGCCGATTTGGTCCATTTTTCTTCGGGAACTCAATACCATTCCAAAAACATTTTCGAGACACACCAAAACGTTCGGAGTCCTTGACGAAAAACCCAAAACGAAAATCATTCGTAAATTCCCCAATTATTCACCAAAAACCTAAAAGTTCCACAAATTGAATACCGCCTTTACAAAACTCGTATTGATCATTGTGAGGATTGCCAAAATGTTGAGAGTTTCGATTAAATTCAAAATCTCGACATGGTGTCCAAATTTCATCGCGATGAACATGACTAAAACCTATACCAACGCGTAAGAAATGACGAGGATCAGGGATCTTACCTCGGATCGCCTGAAATTGTTGCCTCTGGCGCCGCTCCGACCACACCAGACTAGTGGTTGCTTGGAGAAGTAGTTTGGGAAGAAGAAGATAGAGAGAAATGAGAGAGGAAGAGAGAGAAAGAGGTGGGTGTTGGGTTCTTATACCCTTTACCTAATCTTGGCCCAACACACATATCCCTAGGCTCATCTAATGGCTCATAATCACCATATCCCACCTACTTAAGTGACTAAATTGGGTGACTTTGGTTGACTTGTCCTCACTCTAGCTTTCACCTTATCCCTTGTGCATCCGGACTTGACCCGCACTGTACTCTACACGTCTTGCACACCTGGTCGAATCGCGTATCAATTAATTTGATAAATTTAGAATTTGTATTTTATCAGTGTTTTTAACTTGACTTTTTTCCCAGAACCACTAAACATCGCCTCACACAACCAACACTTACACATAAAAGTCATCGCGTGTTTGGGACATTAGAAATTATTGTTAAGGCTATACAATATAATACAAGCATCGAACAAACATAATATACCTCGATTTCGATGTCCAAGGATTGATGATTGTACCACGGCTTAGGGGCCCACGTACCACATGTATTGACACATCACAAGTTAAATTTTTAGCGTTGTTACACCGGCTGTCAGTCTATCTAAGGATGGTAAGTCGTACTAAACTACAACCTAGTGTCAAACTGCGCCTACGTAGTTTCTCATAATCTCGAAGTCAACTTGAGATTTTTTTCAGACACAATGGAAACTGATGAGTTAGTTTATGTGCCACATTTTGACGTGCATTTGTTGTGTTTTAATGTTTCAAAGCCTCCTTAATTGGTTTATAATTAGTTATATTTGTTTATTTGATGTTTGTAGGCTTTGTTGATTAAAAAGAATAAAATTAGAGTTCTTTTGGAGTATTTTGATGTTTGACCTCAAATAACATGCTACACGCATCTCGAGACAAATTCGTGGGACCCACCTTGGTCTATGGTGGCTGAGCAGTTTGCATGAAGTGTTGGAGTTCCAATGTTGAAGAAACATGCATGAAATTGGCTACGGCATGGAGATTGTTAACAAGCTTCAACAGCTTTTGGATTAGTCCACGTTTTCTGGCTGATCAGAAGAGGTTAATAGATTCGCCTCGAGACACTTAGAGCAATTAAATGAAAAATTAAAAGAAAAGGGGGTGCTACGTGGGAATAGAACCTGGGGGTCCTCTTCGCACATGTGAGCGATCTCTACCAACTTAGCAATGAAGCTTAAGTAAACTGCGTGTATTTAAATGATATAAACAACAGAAAAAAAAAAAATCAATTAAAAAGTGGTCCCTACGTGGGAACCTAGAAGAGATTTGCACCCTATGCAATCTAATAATCTCCCTCAAACAAAACTGAGTCTATCTCATTGAAAGAGTAACGAAGTATGTCGATTTCGTCAGCCTGTCAATCACCACTCACACTGGATCGTGTCGCCTCGAAGTTGACAGTAGTCCACTGACGAAATCCATAGTGATGTGCTCACATTTTCACTATGGAATGGCAGCGGCTGCAACAACTCTATTGATTGTTGGTGTTCAGCCTTAATCTGCTGGCAGATATGACAACTTGTAACAACCAAATATTTATTAACGATGTTATTTAAATTATTTTCAAACGTAGACGTCAGTTTAAGTCCATGTGGATGTTTTGGACAGGTTAGGGCACGTCAGACTTGGCATGAATAGTTATTTTCGTCTAATTAGTTGCGTAATTGCAATGTTAATTATTATTTTGTCTTATTGCATCACATGTGTGAGTTTATATTGATAAACCAAGCGAGATAATATGACGAGTATTCATCTCAAAAAGCGTGTCGACGTGAGCATTGGACGAGCGAAATATGGGTACTTTGGTTTGAGATAGCTGAGAGCCCTTGGATAGTCCTCGCGAGACGTGACAACGCAATTGATGAGATGGAAGGATAAATATCAACAGTCTCTCTAATCGGTTATCACATTTTCTTTTTCATTTTCCACATCGTCTCCAACACTCTATTCCCAGCTCAATTGGTCTCTCCCTCTCCAAGCACTCCTCCCAACCTCACGGTCTCAAGATCACGGTCACCCCTCCCGGGGCGTTCTTCCCTATCGGCGGCTCTCGCCGGCGACCTTAAACCGGGTAGTAGAGGTGCATGGTTTTGATTTTATGGAGGAAATTGAGGCTTTTATGGGTGTTGTGATTGCTATTAACTGCTTCATAAAGAAGAAGAAAGTGGAAAAAAAATGAAAATGAGGAAAACCAGAGGAGGAGATATGGGTTTGGGGCTGGTCCAAGTCCAGCCCCAACCCAAAAAAAAAAATCAAATCGAAAGTTCCAATTTGGAGAAGGCCCCGACCTGGACCTGGGCCCAGACCCACCTTAGGGTCGGGTCAGACCCCAGACCCATAGCCCAGAGTTGGGCCAGACCCAATTAAATTTTTTTTAAAAAAATTATATATATAGGAATAAGCTGAAAAAAAATTTGGGAAAATTTCAAAAAATTAGAGAAAATTCAGAAAAAAAAAAACAACTAATTGACATTGAGATTAAAAAAAAGTACTTACAAAGTAAAGTTTCAAGTACAACAACTTGAAAAATAACACATTTGCATTTGACATTTATTTATTGTAATCCTTTCGATACACACTTTAGAACATGTGCAAAAAAATTAAATTAATTAATCACAACAATTAAGTGTCAAAAATAAATTAACTTATATTATTTAGAGCTAGGGAACGGCTACATCATTTGACATTGGTGGGTTAATCAAGATAACTTATATTATTTAGAGCTAGGGAAACGCTACATCATTTGGCATTGGTGGGTTAATCAAGACATTTTTTTCAAATTTTTTTTTTTTGTTAGATACAATGGATATAAATAGGGGTCTCCCACATATTGCCCTAGGCATTTAACATGTGGCTCCGCCCCTCATTGGAGTGCCCTGTCGAGATTACGCTGGCATTATCCAATTGTCTACCATCTTTTTATCCCACAATCACGAGTTGCACAACTTAATCTAAACTCTGCAGCATCTGCTCCTTAATTAGGTTCTGTATAGAAGTGAAATAATAGAGATTAGAGCATAACAAGCAACTAAACGTTATTAGTCAAAGTTGGTGACTCGGCGAACAAACGAAAGCTACGTAAAAACTCGTGTGTGTGAAGGCAGCCACTGCAGTGCGTGTACGTGAAAACGACATAATTAACATGGCGTTGATGCTCACACCACGTGTTTTTGACTCAGCACGTCACATCACTATGTCGTCGCTGCCCTTATGAATATGTTATTTCTAGTGAAGCCCCTCAAACAAATTATTAATTTAACAATATTGCCTCCCCAGGATTATAAATGAATATTGACTTGTGTATTATTTTTTTCTTAGAATAAAAATCTGCTTCGTCTGCATAAGACTAAATCGTTTAATAGTAGTATATACTAATACTCGTCAATTTCATTCTTAATTCATGCTTACTTTGACAATTATTTGTTGAATATATTGCTTGCGGGGATCAAAATTGTAAATGAAGATTCATGAAGACGTGATTAAAATGACATGCTAGAAGGTTTTGAAGAAATGATATATATATATATATATATATATTATGTTGTTATCAAATGTATGAATGTGTGGGTGCCAATTTGTCGGTTGCTGTGCCCTTTGTGAGGGAGATAAGGTCGCATAATATTTGTAACGTACTCCCAACACTAACAATTACCACATAATATTTGTAGCTCGATCCTCTCGTAAGATTGTGCATCCTTGAAACGGATATGGTTCTTCATCTTGTGTCCTACGCACATACTTCTCTTCTAAATTTCTAATAAGTGTCATATCCGTTGAATTTGTACAGATACTGTGAGGCCTGTGTCGTAGCTCATATACCTTTTCAGTTGTGGTCTATACTACAATTGTGGTCTATATATAGCTTGTACTCTATCCTGTTTTGAAAAACTTTTTTCATAATTTCCTTAATTAAACTGGATCCTATATTAAACATAATCGCATATTAGATTTATAGTAGATTAAATATAACAATTGCAATGTGTATTGAGGGTGTTAGAGATACTAATGTGGTCAATGTAGTTAATAGTCTTGATGTACAAACTGATCATGGTTAGTTTTCTACTATGGTTAAGTTAGTGACTAGTTAGTTAACTAAGTTGGTTACATATTAGTTGCAGAGTTGTATATAAAGGAGTTGTATCTTCTTCATCAAGTTAATGAGAAGGAAAGTAATTGTTCAGTTCTTCAATCGTTTGTTCTGTTTTCATTGTTGTTAAAAGCTTGAATAGCTCAAGCAGATCAACCTCTTTAGGTCTGATCTTTACAAAGGGCCTCCAACTAACGCTGGTTGGGATGATATAGCATTGGGATTATTGGTCTCCAACCCAACCCTATTTTGTAGTGCGTCATATATGATGCGACACGGGTCGTAATTCTAAAACATAGTATATTTTTTGTTATATTTTGTATTTATATTTATATATATTTTTAAAGATATAACGTCTATTTCATTTAAAACTTGTTTTTATCTTATTTGCTTTTGGTATGATTGATAACTAATTTGTTTTTTTTTATTTGAAGATAAATCGAAATTTCATTAATCATTCATGGCTCAATACAAACCAGACATAGAATCAAGTACATTAATTCTCTAATCCTATTTGTGCAAACAAACTGTCATTAATTTGATTTTTTTTCGAAATTAAAATAATTTGACAATCAGAGACTGTTCTTTACAATGTTGAAACTCATGACAATACACAAAGTATTAAAACCACAAAACGAATAACAAAACTTTCCATCAATGAGAATAAAACCTAAAACTCTCCAACAAAGAGAAAACAAATCAAAAACTTTTAATTAGGAAAGAAAACTAACTATAAAGTAAAAATTAAGGACAACTCAATCCAGCGCGCTATTGATAATTAATTTGTTATTTAAATGTTTTGTAGTTTATTTTAATATGGTATATATTTCTAAAAAATGTTTTATATTTACAAAAAATATGTTTCTTTTATTTTTTTGAAGTAAAATAGAAATTTCATTAATCATCAATGACTTAATACAAGACTATACATATAATCAATTGTCTTGATAAAAATATATATATTGACTTGCTAATCCAATTTGTTCAAAAGAACTACCATAAATTTTGGCTGTTAATGTGACTATTTTTACGACTATTTTTAAAGTATACTTGTCTTGTTTTAATGAATAGGTGATTCATCATCATCAATTAAGTTTTTTATATTAATACTTTTTTAGTACGATTGTATATTAATAATTTGTAAATAATTAAAATTATGTATAATATTTTGTCAAAAAAAAAACATGTATAATTTAGCCCCTGTTAATTTGGCTAGAGGTAGAGTTATCTCTCGGGAGATAACTTGAAGGGAGTTGGAAACTAGTCTTGTTTGTTTGCTCAACTTCCCTGCAAATTATCTCCCAACATACACCATAGGATGATAGATATTTTGTAACGGTCCAATTTTAATTATGTTGTTATTATTACGTATTTTTAGATGTGGATGCCAACTCAGATCCCCGTGGACCCCGCTGATAGGCCAGGACAAGCCCGACTAAGTAAATAGTCAATTTTGTGTGATGTATTGCTTGATTTGCTATGCTTATATTCAATTATGTTAATATACATCACATTTGTGTATTTATATTATTGTTACCGAGCAAGATAATGTGATGGGTATTTGTCTCGAAAAGCATGTAGATGCGGGTACCGAGTAGGCGAATTACATATACACTAGGTCAAGGAATAGTATACACATAATAAAAAAATAAAAATGTATTAAGTAATTAATATAGATCGTCGCTTAGTCGTTTAGTGACGCGATAGTACGCGAATGACGTGAGTTGCAGTGCGGAGTTGGGTACTGGAACACTTGAGATAACAATAATTGTTGTTTTGAAAAGGATAAGACTAAGAGACCAAGTCACTAATTGTGTCACTTATGTGAACTAAATCGACCAAATCATGGCCATTATAGATGCCTTGGGATGGGCACAACATATTAGATCAATTTGGAAGTATATATAGGAGCTTTTGATGAGATTTTCATAAACATTTCTCTCCTATGTGAGAAATCCGAAAATTGGCAGAGCTAGTAAGGGGTTTTGGTGATTTGGAGGAGTAATTAGCTAGGAATCGATAATCCAATGTTAGATCCATCATCTCCTCATCGTTCTCTAACTTTTGGTCGTAATTTTGTGAGTTTTGACGCAAGTTTCGGAGAGTAGGCTAAGCTTACTGATTTTCTAGGAGTTGCTATGGTTTTGAGCAGCTATTGGTCTTGTGTTGATGGTGTTTTTAATAGCTTGATGGTTTTTGTAGTTTTTATCGACGTTTTGACAGAAATCGTCGGGTTTATCAATTGGGTCAAGGTATATCGAGATTTGATGGTACCCTATAAGTTGTTTGGAGAACCATAAGAGGATGGCGACAACGAGCCAGGGTTCAGAAAAACCCCAAAAAAAATAGGGTTACCGGCGTGATGTTGCCATCGACGTCGTGGGGAGTAAGCCCCCACGACGCCTGGCCTGCAAGCTGTCCAACGTGGCGCCGTGAAAGATGTCGTGGCTCCCCACACATGGCGGTGCCACCCACGACGCCTGGGTAGTAGCTTACTACACAGTTGACGCCGTGGGATTTACTCACGGCGGTGCCCCCTATGGCACCAAAACAATGAATAGTAAAAAAAATAAAATAATAGACACTTTGTCTAATTGTCTCGGCCTATAAGGGGCCTATTCCGAGGATCACTGCCAGGTATCAAATGAATTAAGAAATGGTAGAATTGATATATAAACTTAAAATATGGATTTTCGAGTTTTGAGGAATTAATTAATTATTCAAAAACCAGGGATTTAGGACATTGTTGGAGAGTATCTGACACAAATTGGGAGGCGTTAAAGGATGGTGTGGGGGTATTTGGAACGCGATTTGAGGTGTATAGTTACTCAATTGAACGATTGGTTGAATTTACTCCCATCGAATTTATTTTGTTATGTGTTTGTGGCACACTAGATCATAGCATGTGTATTAGAGGTACTCGGTGGATAGTCGACCCGAGCTGCTGTTACTATACATATGTCGGTGCACCGTGCTCTATGCGACCATCAAGAGGATAAGAGATTTCAGCCATGTTTGAGTTTACTCACTTGCGCTGCCTGAAGAAAGTCTAAAGTATGGTTCTAGTCTGACTAGGATCCTGCACACACATTTGAGCTTCACTATTTTTATATTCATGCGATGATAAATTTACAATTGTTTGTTTACTTTCCGCATGTTTATATAATAGTCTTTATGAATTCCTTTATTTATTTATGTAATCACTTAGTGAAGTTCCTTAGGATTACTCACTATGGACTCATCATCTATTTTGTTATGATGATTGAGTGCAGACCCTAGTACAAACAAGGGTAACGGGAAGCTAGCAAACTACTTGTGACTGCCTGTTGGGTAATGTGCCCTAGGTCAATCCATTAACAGTCTTTATGAATACATTTTAGTTAATAAAATAGAGGATTTTATTTGTTGTTTATTATAATTGATTTGCATGTTTACATTATAATAAGATCCATGGGTATTTGAAATATCCTAAATGTCCCTAGTCGATTATTATCTTGGGAACTATAATGAATTAAGACTAGTATGAGTCTTGATTGATGATCATACGATGATCATACGTATAGGAATACGAATCAAGATCATGAGTACTTATTATAGAATAAAGTAATCTTGGACCGACCCGCTATGAGAACATCACATGGATTAAGTCATAGTTGTTTCTCATGATAGGTATATTTTTCAATCCTCTGACTTGAGATTACCAGAGACTTCAACATTAGGAATACAGTGATTTGACGCAATCAAACGTTGTCTTTAACAGGACAATTATAAAGGTTGTGATTGGTTACTGTGTGAATAATGTGGTGAAGTTGTGTAATCGAGATAGAATTTGTCCCTCTCATATAAAGAGAGATATCCATTGGATCCTCGATATGTTAGGCTGTTAAAAGGCCTAGTCTAAGTGAATTGATATTGATCAATGTCACTTAGATGTTTTCGATCTACCTTGAAATCGAGACTAGTACGATTGAACATGTTGGATGACAATTCCATGCCTTATGTTTGATCAAAAGGATATCGTGTGACAAAAGGATGTTATATATACTATTGATTAGGTTATATCGATTTGATAATCGTACAACTTGGGTAGTCATAATGTCTTGCTAGAGGCCGCTTATGACTTGTATACCAAAATGTGTTTTGGTACACGCCAACGTTGTATGAGCCTATTGGGTCGCACACTAAGAATGGTTTTGCGAGATTTTAAGATGGTTGAGAAAAATGAATTTTATATGATAAAATTCATGTAAACGTCCTTGTAGTGTATTACACTTATACTTCTTTAAGTAGGGTATATGTGTAATTTACTTAACCGTCTATATACAAGGTTGTATAAATAGACGCTTTGAGTTAGAATACAAGTACGAAAGAATTATTAAAAGGCCGAAACTCTATTTTTCGTTTTAGAAACAACTTAGAGTTTTTGGTATTCTCGGATCGTTTTGGAGAGAAAAAAAAGTTTGAAATTCTCTCGAAGCTAGCACTTTGAATCTCGGTCGCCATTCGTGTGTGGACGGTGATAGAGGCGTTCGTTGTTAGCGGCGCCTTAGAGATCGATTAACCTTCAGAAAGGTACATTGCGGCGAGGTATGATTAAGTTTTCATAGTCTAAACGTGTTTTAATGGAATCAGATTCGGATCCTGTTGGGGTTTTTTCTCAAAATTGTTTTGAAATCTCCGCTGCGTTTGAACCCCAAAATCCAACACTGCCCACCTTCAAAGACTGACTCGTACGTTTGCTTTTGATATTTTGTTTTCAGTTGGGTTTGAGAAACATTGTGAGACACCAATACCTATATATTTTATATTTTGAGGCTTTGATTACCGTTTATACATGATTTACTTTTATTAGGGGTTTTTTACATTAGGTTGATGCTCTGATGAACATGATATTTATATTTTTACTCGTTTAGTCATGTCTAATAAGCCTTCTGCTATTATTGATGATAAATTATGATTTTAAATAGATGACTTGAGTCAATAGGCTAACTTGAATATGAAAAAGATATAAATTGGTCGTAATATGAGGTAAGTGACGTGTGGTGCACGTGGGACACAACAAGTTCGGTGACTAGGCAAGGCTGTAGGCCCGCAACGCATGACGTGGCGACTTTGGGTTTTGGGGCCGTCACATATCTCCCTCACCCCACCTACGGAGTTATCTCGCAGGATTACCTCTCATTAATGAGTCTTTTATTACTCATATCTCTTTTATTTGAAAACTATTTATGTCAATTCATATATTTTATCGTTTAGAAATTTGCAACTTCCCTGCAAGTTTACGTCAACTGATTTTTTTTTTTATCAACATTTTTTTTTGAAAAATGATAAAATGATCTACTTTAAACGCACACTTTGGGCGCACACTCTTGTCTTTTAGCTATTTATGACATTTTTTGTCTCCACAGACATAGGCCCCACATATGACAAAATACTATAAATAACTAAAAGACAAGTGTGTACGTTCAAAGTGTGCATTAAGATTGTGTTAGATTATAATTTTCTTTTTTTTTTTTGGCTTCGTACATATTTAGGCGGCATATTGTTTCTCTCCAGCCCTATGTATGTTATTTTCTCTCTTTCTTTTATTTATTTATATTTCCTTAGAACTATATGTTGGTTATTTGCTCTTTTGCTGCATGCCTTTATGCTATATTCATCCACTCTTAAGATATGGTAGTTTAGATTAAGTTGAGTTGTTTAGATAAATTTATTCTTTTAAGATTTGAAATTATTTGATTATAACTAAATGTATTATGGTTATAACTGCCAATCATATACATAGGTGCTATTACTAAAAAAAGATACATAATACACATTACTCTCTTTTAAAAATTAACATGATATCAGAGCTCTGTTAAATCTGTAGGAGTGTGTGGTTGTATCCCCAATTCGTGATATGCCGTGTGTTGGCTGTCAATCTTCTAATTTGTCCGTTGCGTCTTATTTGATTCACCGCTTGACATCCACTAAAGTCCAAATCTTTGTTCATAATTTTTTTAAGAAAATGAAAATCTAGAAATAAGGACACGTGGCTAAAGCTAAGTGAACAGTACAGAGTTGCGTTTCAGCCCATCGAGTCATCAACCTTGTCGACATGACCACCACTCACACTTCTCTTCCCAGAATCATTCTCACACCCCTACTACCACCAACAGCCCACAAAACACAAGACTTCCTCCTCAAATACACAATAAACCCAGGGAGGCCTTTCCAAAAAAAAAAATCTAGAACCGCAAAACCCACACAAATTTAAAACAACCCAAACCTTCTCCCCGCTGGCACTGATCCAGCGCTCCCGCACCCCACACTCACTCCCAACCCCCCAAATCCCATCCGTCCATCTCATCTCATGAAAAGAACTCATCAAATGACATCACCACCACCATCACCACCACTAACAATCTATATAAATCCCATTCCTCCCCCTGTCTGTGATGATTCGCGCTGTTCGGATCCCGAATTAGGCCGTCCGCGCGAAATTCGTGATTGATCGATCGATGGATCGGTCGAGATCCCGATAAAAAGCAGAGCATTCCGATCTGCAATTGTTCGCCCCGGCCGATTCGAGCCCTTGCTCTGTTCCCATGGAGCAAGTCCCTCGATTGGCCTCTAAAAACCCGAAAGTTGAGATCTTGATTTGATTTGATTTGATTTGATTCGATTCCGCTATGACGAAGCAGATAGTGCTGCGGACGGCGTCGTCGAACAGGCGGCAGCCGCTGCTGGAGAAGAGGGCGGCGAGCGGCGGGGGGGCGAGGTTCGCGGAGGCGGCGGGGGAGGCGACGGCGGAGTGCGCGGCGGTGTGCTGCTGCTGCCCGTGCGGGCTGGTGAACCTGATAGTGCTGGCGGTGTACAAGCTGCCGGCGGGGCTGTGCCGGAGGGCGATGAGGAAGAGGAGGATGAGGAGGAAGCTGATGATGAGGAATCAGAGGACCTCTTCTTGCAATTGCGGCGCTTGCGGCGACGACGCGGCGGAGACCATGCAATCGCCCTTCACTCCCACTGATGGCGAATTTCATCATGTCAAAGGAGATGACAATGATGATGATGATGATGATGATGATGATGAGGAGGAGGAGGAGAAAGCAATGGAGTTGGAGAAGGAGATGTGGGACAGGTTTTATAGTACTGGGTTTTGGAGGAGCCCTTCACAGAGAGACACCAATTGCTGACAAATATTTCAATTTGTCACAACAACAGCAACAACAAGGACAACAACAGGGAAATGGGCTTCAAGAGTATGTATGACGAATCAATTTATGTGATGTGTTCTTGATTGAATGGTGATTTGAAATTGTTGTTTTGATTGGTTCATTGGTTGGTTGGTTGGTTGGTTGAATGGCCATTCAGAAGGGGAGGGGCGGTGATGTTCTTTGTTTGTAATTCTTTGTACAGAGACAACATATACTGGAAACAAATTCTGGGTGAAATGAAATGATTTCATTGTTGAGCACCAAATTAACTAGAGTCTTGGTTTTGTTTCTTTCTTTCATTCGTAGACTTTTTTTTTTTTAATTTTTTGATATCTCTAATTGATTCGTGAGGCATATCATTTACTACACTAAATCGAATGTAACGAACGAAAAGAGTTTGATCCATGTAGCATACTCCAACTGATTTTGGGTTTGTTTGTTTTCAATATCTATGATGATGATGATCGATGAAACATTTTGACTAGTGATTTCATCTCCATGTGAATTAATTGGCAAAAACTTTTAGTGAGAGTCTTCTTTCAAAAGCCAAAACCAATGGACCAGTCATGGTATAAACCAAGTATAACTTTTATTTATTTATTTATTTATGTCAAAGCTGTAGCATGGACATTAACAACGTCCAAACGTTGAAAGTGCTACTGTATATTTATTTATTGAGCGATGGTAGCTCTACTTATTTGGTACGTGGTTGCCTCTACGTGAAGCTGGGGTTTTAGTACCGGAGTTTGGTTTATTGGATGATCAGGTGGCGTAACATTCTTACTTTCGTTATCCTAATGTGTTTTAAAGGCTAAACAACAAAGCCTGAAGAAATTTTAATTTAGACACCAATTTGTTTTTTGGTTGGAATTTAGATACCAATTTGAATTCTAATTAAGCTTATTCTTACAATTTTTTTTGTTTGTAGATTGCGATTCTAAATTAGTTTGTGCGTGATGCACATATCAACTTCAATTATATACGCAGAACTTTGTGTATGCACTATATAAAAAAAAAAAAAAAATAGGTAACAAGACAATAGAAGAGGCGACAACTAAAATTGAAGAGTTGGATCTGTGTGCTCGACCTAACTAATTTAATTTGAGATTGAGGTTTTGCTTACTGTTGTTGTGATACATAGATCTATAATATTTCCAAGCTTGTTAATTGCCAATTAGGATCATTAGATAGTGACTTATCCATGCACTCAAAAAAGAATGAAAGAACGAAAAACTACTGTTGTGCTTAGCAAGGCCCTTGTGGATGTGCCTTAAAGATTGGACAATGCAACATTGACGCACTGAGGTCACATATGCTCATTTGAAAACCATATTATTCACATTGAAATATGCACGTACGCAGGCATCTAGAAATATATCTTATGACTTCAATAATTAAGTATGAGTTGTGACCTTTGTTTGTTAAAACTAATATAACTGTACTTATAAAAAGATGCAAGGAGATGCACCGAACACTTTGCATGTATGCAATGTCCCAAATGATGTTGACCTAGTGCAAGTGCAACTCAAATCACTAACGATAACCTATTTACAAACAAAAGCCTTTATTAGCCCATGTGAAAAATTTAGGACTGTGACAAGGACAAGTGATGAAGCTATATGGTTTGTTTCCGGAAAGCTTAAATGCTGTCTGGGGTACAAAAGCTAGCTAGTGATTCAAAACCTATGAGGATTCAGAGTTTCTGAACTCCTTTGGACCACAAACTCTGCCTTTAACATGTTTTGGGATGCAAGTTGCTCTTCATTTACAGATTTACTTGTCTTGTTGTAGCACTGGTGAGTAATATACAGTACATTTTTTACATGAAAACATCATATCCTTTTTTTTTTTAGGACAGCAGCGAGTTAAAAAAAAAAAAAAAAAGAAAGAAAACTATGGAGAATGTTAGCGTAACTTCAGTTGGGCACTCGCTCACGTCCTATTGATGTGAATTGCATGTATGCACATATGTCTCGCCAAAAAATCAATTGAGGCACACACGTGTGTGCCCAACCCGAGTGTCGATGTGCGTGTCAGGCTAGCATTTTCTACAAACTAAACCCTATGTTCATACTATGCACTCGAATCCCTAGTCATTTGATTTTATTTAGACAAAATAATCTTATTTTAAAATAATTGAAGGGGATGGGGCCAAATCTTTTCACTAAGAATTTTGAACTGTATAAATCTCTGCCCCTCTTCGTAGGGATGACACGGGGACGAATGCTTTATTGTATCTCCTCCACCCCACTTGTATTTCTAAGACCAACATGGCAAAATGCCCAATTAAACTAGACCACCTCTAGAAGTTCAACGTGGCCCAGGCCCAGGCCCAGGCCCAGGCCCATGTTCAAGCCCTCCCCTCTGACGTGTTAAACGAAAAGGAAAAATGATTTGCTAACCTAGTTTGGACACTTATTTGACATCTAAAGAATGTCTTTCCTGCATCCAAAATATAGATCGTTGTAGACAAAATCTATTTTTCAAAAGAGTAATGCTAGAATGACCTGGATGGGAAACTATTGGGATATGCGCGCACAAAAATCGATGCACAATGAATGAACACAATCACTGGGCATACCTCACCGAATCATTCTCGAGCTCATGGATTAAACCCGCTATCATCCCCAACTTAACTACCTTTCAACCTTAGGCGTAAGGTTTTATCTCAAAAGACCTCGGTACCAGTTGAGAGGAGTTAATCAATTATATACTTCATTTTGAAGTTATTTTTAATTGATGTGGGACTAACTTCCCGTTCACACATCTTCAACACATTCCTTATTCAAACTTAAACATTTAATTGCCTTTAAAATATTCCAACTCTTCGACAACATGATAAAGATGGTTTAACGATATGAAAGGTTTATAAAGCACTTACTTTTTTGTGTAGGGTGAATATGGAAAGTAAGCTTATAATTAATTAATGTCACCTTAATTAAAAAAATTTGCCTAAACTAATTTTCTTTTTTAAAAAAATATGTATTTTAGAATGGAGGGAGTATTTGCTTTGATTCATTGGAAATGTGTACTCTTATATTTTGAAGTGTATTCAATAAGAACCACAATGAGCAGGTGATAAAAGTAGGTTCCTCCCGCATTTCCCAATAGAAAAATTCTTCGATTTATTGTTTTTCTTGTTAAAAAAAACATTTTTTGGTTATAGTTAACAACTTGAATGAGTTTCAAAAAAAAAAAAAAAAAAAAAAAACCACTTGAATGAGTTGGCGGGTTGCCTTAAAAAAGGAGATGGTTAAATTGGTTATATGCAGTCAAAATTTAGAAACTTATATATCGAGGTCGTTTGTTATGAAAACAAATATGATACAATACATAAAGCTCAGAGTGAGTAGAAAGACAACAACAGCCGTTGAACATCAACTAATTAATTAACATGACCGTACGTACACAATTTTAGTTATTCTTAGAGTAATGCCTTTCCCCTCCTCAATCCCTATACATACATGCATCTAAGTCTTCTAATATTTGTTGTAAGTTGCCAATTGCAACCCCTCCTCGATCATCATCAATTCGATCTCACAAGACTAATCAATCAAAAACTATAAGAAACCATTAATATATCCTTCTTCCTTCCTTCATTAATTAATTAGCACTATGGCTTTGAGAAAGCTCATGAACATGGCGTTATGCATGCACCTGTTCCTCGTGTTGGCGTCTCTGGTTGTCGAGATGGCGGAGGCGAAATTAATTACCTACCCACCGTTGTACCCAATTGGAGGCCCGTGCGGCGATAAGCATCATTGCCACATGACACCCGAAGCTCCGTACCGTAGAGGGTGTGAGAGGGAAGCGAGGTGTAGGGGCCCCCCTAAAGGAAAAGGTAACGCACCCCCTAAATCTGGAGGGGGTGGCGTTAACCCGCCTCCTAAGTCTGGAGGGCATGGGCATGGGAACTGAGAAATCATGTCAAGTTTGAAATGCCGGATGAGGACCCGGAGTGGCTTCAAACCAATGATATTGTTGTCTTGGGACATTGATTATAAGGAGTGATCTTTGCCTTTTTGTATCAGTTTTCTCGTAAGGAAAAAATTGTGTAAGATGATCATGTATTATGTATTTTTTTTTTAATAAGATGATTATGTATTGATTATTAACATTACAATTGTTTCTGTATGTACGCAGCAGTTGTTGTTTCGATTTTGATTTTATTTTAATGTGGGTGATCAATACTATATATATAGTCACAAAAAGGATCGATCCATGACTAACGGTTGATTGACACAATTGAAAGCGAGTTGTTGTTTCTTAGCTAGTGACTCGATTGAGTTCGAGTTCTAGAAATGGAAACACTAACGTTAATTGGGAGCTCCCCCTCCTCTACAGTGCGTGACTTGAGGCATTTATGTCTAACGTAGAAAATAATTAATTAAAGGGTTGGTAAAAATAGAAAAAAAAAAAAAAAAAATTTAGGTATAGTAGAACCCGATGCATTGTATTCCGTCAGTACTTCGCTAACTAATCAAGCATGATTTAGCGTTAAAGCTATCTTTGATTGGGACTGCCTTCTCATACATTTATGAAGAAATAATTATGCTAAAAAAAATAATGATTATTTCGGAAGCATACGTACTTTGTGATATCAAAATCACACTTTTCCTAGCACCATTCTATATATTGATCTGCTCAGCAACATTCTATATATTGATCTGCTCAGCAACATTCTATATATTGATCTGCGTTGCATGATGAGGACAACATAATAATTTGTTGTAATTAAGTGGGTAGTTAATAGACCTAATAAATGGGCAGTTATAAAACCTATTCAACAAATTATAGTAGAGCAGTTACAAATTGATCACTCAATTAATGTGGAACGGTTATCATTTGACCACTCAATTGATAACGGTCCACAACCTCGCTCCTTTCTCTAACTATAAGAAGAGAGTCATGAGAGTAAGAAAGGACATGGCATAAAATACAACGCCAAAAACCTCACAGCATTTGCTCTGGCTCGATTTTCACTATTTTCAGTACAAATTGGGACTTCATAGTATCATATTGGATTTTTGCTGGACTTTTGCAATAGGAGTGCAAGGTTTCCTTTAGGAAAGTGGCATTGTTATACGCTCTGAAATCATTGCTTCTCACTTTGTTCTAACACTCCTATTGCAAGAGTCCAACAAAAATTCAATAGGATACTATTAAGTCCCGATTTGCACTGACAATAGTGAAAATCGAACCAGAACAAATGTTGTGAGGTTTTTCATATTTTTATTTTATGTCATGTCCTTTCTTACTCACATGCCACTCTTTTTATAGTTAGAGAAAGGAGTGGGATTGTGGACCGTTATCAATTGAGTGGTCAAATGATAACCGCTCCACATTAATTGAGTGGTCAATTTGTAACTGCTGCACTTTAATTTGTTGAATGGGTTTTGTAACTGTCCATTTATTGGGTCTATTAACTACCCACTTAATTACACAAATTCTTTTGAAAATGTCTAACATGGATTTCGTAACTGCCCATGTAACAACCCCAAAATTTTTAACTGACTTGTGTTGCACTTGTCAAATTTGTGACCCGGCTACGTGAATACTGGACAGTATTTCGAACTTCGGGAGTCGACACCGAAGTGATTTTATGATTCTTTGATTATGTGTATTAGTATTTTAGTATTTTACGGGTTTCGAGCCGGTCGGGCGATATTTAATTGAGTGAGGTTTCGACTAGTTAAACGGGGGAGAAAAACAAGTAAAACATACAAATAAATGAATTTTTAATTAATTTAATTAATTAGTTGGCGAGACTACGTGCATTACGGGAGTCGGAACAAGGAAAAACGGACCGAGGAACGTCGTTTGAACGTGGGAGTTGGTTAATTATACAACATACGGGCTATGGGATTGAAATTGTTAAAGTGACACAGTCCAATGGTGAGGAGCCATAAGATTGATCTCGAGATGCGTGTGTGTTGAGATGGAGAGCCATGCAAGTGACAACACACACCTACTTTAAGGTGTAATAAAGAATAATAAATAAGTAAATAAAAAGACCAATAAGGGCAAGTGTTTAAAATTGTGTAGGAAGTAAGTTGAGGGCAAGATGGTCATTTAATTGTATATATATATAAACCGTTACTAAACAAAAAAAAAAACCTTACACTATTCATCTTCTTCTCCAACACCACCGCCGCCCCCTCCTTCTCTTCCATCTCGGCCTCTCCTCCACACCACTCTCGGTCACGCGATCTCTCTCTCTCTCTCGGTCTCGGGCTCTCTCTCTCACTCTCGCTGTTCTCTCTCGATCTCTCCTCCCTCTTCTCGGCCTCACGTCATCCCTCCTCCTCTCGGCGAACTCGTCACCGCTGCCACCTTCCTCACCGTCGGAGCCTCCACGTCTTGCCCTAGGTGAACTCCTCCTCCTCTCTTGTTCCTCGGGTTTCATTGTTTTCATGATTTTATGTGGCTTTTTGCAACTATTTTTAGGTGTAGTGCATGACGTTTTGGGGTGCTTTGGTGTACATGGGGTGCATGAATGGGTATATGTGTACACCACTGTGGGGTGTACACACCAGCGTGTATGTGTACACCACAGTGGGGTGTACATAATGGTTGTGGGTGTGAAAATGGATTAATGTATATTATATAGTTTTAAGTAATAAAGTGACATTAATACATGTGAACATGAGGTGTAAATAGCAGTGGGGTGCACATAACTGCGGGGCGTTGTGTGCACATAACAGTGGGGTGTGTGATGTGTGGGGTGCATACAGTGGGGTGTATGGATTATTGAAGGTGTGACCATAATGTATAAAATTGTAGGTTTGTGAATAAGTAAAAAGGGTTGTAAGTAGGACATTTTTTTTGAATAATCATGGACTTGCATTAAGGCCCAACTAGGGCCCAACACACTCTTTATAATATGAGTCCATAATAAGTTACAAATAGTGTGTTTATAGGTTGTGTAAAGCACAATAAAGGCCCAATAAAATAAATACAACTTGAGGTCAAGACGAAGGCGTAAAATATAGGAATGAGCTTATGTATCTAGGCCCAATAAATGTCCACACCAAAGGCTTACTCAGGTGAGTATAAAACTTGACAAATAAGCCCAACAAGAGTTATGTTTTGTAAAAAGGGGAACAACCATAGAGATGGTTTAATCCACAACGGTTTGGGTCACAATCAACAAATGATTGTAAAACAAACACCTTAAGACTAAATGCGAGCCTTAAACTAATATTCGAGATTCAAAACTTTATCAGGTAGTCGAGAACTCACGGGGAACGTATTAGAGTCTCGGAGTGAATACCGGGTCGCGATTAGTCAGGTAAGTACATTTGCCACAAGCATTTGTACGTTTGTAAGCCAGTAAGAAAATGTCATGTGATTCATTATCATTTATTTAGTCTTGTTATGCTCTATTATTGGTATTCCGTTCCATTTCTTGTTGTGTGTTTCCCGGCGTAAGTGTTTTGTCTCGAAAGTACTAGGACCTGCACTAGAGGGATAAAACGCGGGCACTCGAGCGCACGAGTGTGTGACCACCCTTAGTGACCGTGTGACACCGAGGACTGGGTGGATGGGTTCGAGTCCCTCCCGTCATAGCTGTGCCTTCGCTTGTGTCGATGCCCGGGAAGACCTCGCGAGGTCTTTGCCGTTATGTTATGGTTTAGACCACTTATGAGCCTTTTTTTATTCCTTGGAACACACTTGACTTTTGATTGATATCTATTAGTCTGTTTATCATGCATCTTGTCTATTTAATTTCCTGTCTTTTATTATCGCATGATATTTAGACTGTTTTACTTGTATTATCATGAATTACTGTTATCTTCTTCTGGCATTACATTCGATGTTATTCAGTTACTCACCGTCTAGTTTGTGATGGTGGGTGCAGATAGGGCGGAGAGCAGTAAGGGTAAGGGACCCTACCTAGGTGATCTACTGTGAGGATTAGCAGCGACATCAGAAAGACTCTTTATTAGGTGTTTATACTTTTGCTGATATGTATATCGTTTTTTTATATACATTGTTGGGATCATTGAACTTAGTATTTCTTTTGTGAGACTGGTATCATGTAAATTTACCTATCGAATTGTACTTGAATACCCAGGGTTTTCCACACTTATAGAATTCCTCTACATCCCTTAAATGAGTTATTTTTCCCTTATTATAATTGTTTTAGTCTTCCGCTGTTTATTATTGTAATAACTCTTTCATAAATTACTAAATTGATTAAGTTGAAGGCTGACTAGGCTCGTCAGGTTGCCAAGTGATGACTCGGGCTTGTACAGGTCTAGGCCGGGCATACCCAATTGCATGGAAAAATTGGGGCCGTCACAGTTGGTATCAGAGCTTAAGGTTATAACGACCTGACTCTCAATTTAAAAAACAAACCATTAAGACAGCAGAAGTTAGGAATGGTTGAACTTAGAGTGGAAACCCTATGATCCTTTAAAAAAAACAACTTAGATGGGGGAGTTGGGGATGAGTCGGATTTAAATTTGTACATATTATGATTGTTGTGTGTACTATATGGTATGCGGTAGCTATGTATTAATCCGAAGTATCGTTTTCTTGGTTCAAACAGCGATGGTGGATTAGGTAGGTCCGAGTGACGACAGCTGGACGACTGATTCTCGATTTGTCACTTCGGAGGAGTTTCGCGCTTGGACACAGAGATTTGAGGATCTAGTGCGGTCATTGACGATACCCGCACCGACTATCGCGACACCATCGACCCCGACCACACCTATTCCACCCGTTCCGGCTACTCAGGGAATGGAGACTCCAGTAGCTACGGATTCCACTGCCTCGATTCCGTTAGCGGCAATTCCCGAGGGAACAGTTGCTGCAACAGGTACGCACACCGAGGTGGAGACACCTCCGTTACAGACGGAGATATTACAAGCAACGGAGACACCGACTATGCCGATTGTTGCTGCAGAGACTACTCCAGTCACTACTCCGGAGAAGAGCCCTAAGGCCACTGCTGAGGCGAGGCAGTGGAGAGAATTCAAGCGGCACGATCCAGTCAAGTTCTTTGGTGGTACGATGACGTAACGTAGCAGAGCTTTTCCTGAAGAATCACGAGAAGATTCATACTATTATCGCGACCGAGGATCACATGAGAGCGACGATTTCCTCATCTATGCTTCAGGGGGAAGCGGATGATTGGTGGACGACTATCATTACTACCCGAGGCACTCCGAGAGACTGGATCGACTTCAAGACTCAATTCAACCAGAAGTACTTTCCGCCGACTGTTCTTCGTGCGAAGAGGAACGTGTTTATGGCATTGAGGCAGAGCACCGATGAGTCAGTGATGGACTATATGGGCAGGTTTATTTCACTATTACCTTATGCTGGAGGATCTGCAGATACCGAGACTGATCGAGTCTATTACTTCACTAAGGGTTTGCTACCTACGATTGGAGGTTCTGTAGTCACTACACAGTCGGAGACTTTGCAGATTGCGTACGAGCGAACTTTAGCGAGGGAGAGTTACTTGCTCACGCATCCGGATGAGGTTAGGGCGAACAGAGCGGAGACCCGATCAGATAGTCACTATCAGCAGGATAGGAAGAGAAAGAGGAGCAGATGGGATAATCGTGAGCATCGGGCGCAGAGTGTAGGATCTGTTGCACAGTAGACCATACGTTTGGTATAGGTCGTTCCACCTGTGCCAAGCTTTGCCAGTCATTCACCGCCTAATCGACATGACCAGCAGTCGTAGAGGCAGATTACTGAGAGCAAGGATGCTGACCGAAGAGGTAGGCAGAGGAGCACGCAGAGGTCTAGTCAGACCCAAACTCATGGTTCTGCACAGGGACGAGGCCAGAGTCAGACTCAGAGGTCGCAGGATACCCGTACGTATTACAGATGCGGACAGGTCGACCACCTTCAGAGGGAGTGCCCTCAGCCAGCAAAAGCATCGTCACAACATCACCAGTACTAGAGAGAGGGTGTTCAGGCTGCTGTTGAGCCAGACCAGGGGGCATCCAGACACATTAATGAGGGTATGCTTTTCATTTGCGGTACTTGCATGCATATCGTATTCGATTCAAGTTATGTTGATCCCTTAATTGTTGTGCGTTTGGTAGACCTGTTAGGGTTGAAAACTCAATAGACATAGCAGACCTTAATCCTAGTCACAGCTGTCAGGATGCAATACTCGAATGTGCATAGTCTTGACATTTCGATAGTGTTAGGTGAATTCTCTATTTGGTACTCTTTATTTTAGACATAAACATAGTTGTTTTTCTTGTGTACTTGATGTGTTTGGGATTTTGTCAAAATGAACCCTTTTAGGGTCTTGACTTGTTTTTTAGGGGGCACGCGATGCAAAATGGAAGATTGGATGATGTGCCACATATTTTTAAAGATGATCCTTAGAGCACTATCAAGCTACATTTTAATGAAGTGGTGATTAAGCTATTCATTTTCCACAGTGAAAGCTCTGCACCGACCTTGTCGATGATGGTTTTTGTAAATTAATTTATTTATTTTAGACAAATCTTCATTGATAAATTATCCACAAATTAATGTTGGATTTCCTAATGAGGTGTTGGACTAACCATCAACAAGCATAAGCGTGAATATATTTTAAGAGCACATTTATAGAGTTTCAGCCCAATCAATGGGATCCTGATGCACAACACATAGCACCCCGTCGTCCACTACTTCGCCGCCTTGATTTCCCAGAGCACTCCGCCGTCGCCACCGCCACCACCGCGTATGTCGCTGCCGAGTTCGTCGTCGTAGGTGCCGACGCTTTCCTCCGTTTTCTCTTCGTCGAAAAATATCAACGGGAGTGGTGGTGGGGATCACGATTGGAGGTGTGGCGGTGCTTCTTAGATCAATGATTGTCAATCTGGATTTAGGGGTTTTGTTGATTCGTTCTATATTTTTGCTTTCATGTCTTAGATTCTAGGGTGTTGTCATTTCTCAGTGACCTAATGATCAAAAATATCATAACATGTACAAGTTATATCAATTCTATTCTAATATTTAAAAATTATTAATTCTATCCTAACCTTGTCGTTTTAGTATCAATTATATCTTCAACTAATTTTGGATATTTTTTCTTTGAAATCAACCTAATCTTCTAACTTTTCTTTTCATAATCATCGATATTAATCAATTTACACATTAAAATTTTGTAAGCATCGTGTTTGAATTAATATACGAGAACTCAAAAAAAAAATAATTTATAAATCAATGATACATTAATACCTTAATTATTTTTTTTTAGTTATTCATAAAGCACAAATAGTAAGTTGAATTATGTGTATATACATATGAAAATAACATATAAAACTTATTCGAAGGTACCCATAGTTGTTTAATTTAAAAAAAAAAACTATGTACTTATGTTATATGATTGAGTAGCACATGTACATACACTACTATGTGTATTATATGCACGAATACATAAAAAAAAGAATATTAAGCTTTAATGCATATGTATGAATAAATATTTAAATGGTATAAAAAGAAAATTAAAAAAATGATGTGTAGGCAAAAAGAAAGGGTCTAAATTAGTTGAGGATAGAATTGATATTAAATTCTAAAGGTTATGATATAATTGATAAATTTCAAAGGTTAAGATATAATTGATACAACTTGTAAAGGTTAAGACATTTTTTATCATTAGGTCTTTCTGTTTTTGCTGTGAAATTCCTATCGTTCTTGATGTGATTGTAGTGGTGAGAGCACAACGTTTTGATCAATGCTAAGGTTTGATCCATAGTCGTGGGTGAAATGTTGATGGAAAAGGAATAAAGCAATAACAATAACACTTTAAAGCTCAAGAAATAACTATAAAATTTCTCACTGATTTAATTACATGCATCCAAGCTAATACGCACTCAAATCAGCTCTGACACGCTTCCGAATCTGTACCCAATATCCGACACTAGTAAATTATGTCCTGGTAATCATTTAGGCAAATTTACATTGTGTTAAAGCCTATTTGAAAATTTTAAATTTTTAAATCTCAAAATTATTCAAATTAGGAAAGTTACTATAATAGCACACTTTTCGAGGGAAGTTTTAGGTGTAAAAAGTCCTGACAACTTCAAAGCCAATTTTTCTGTAATTTCCTCAACCTTTTCTATTTTTTTCCAATTTTTTCTGAATTTTCTTAAAATTTCCTGATTTTTATTTGATTTTCTGTTATTAAATTTATTTTATTTTGTTTTATTTACATTTTTCATATATATTTTTGGGTCCTTTTGGACCACCCTCCCTGAACGGGGTCCAGTTCAACCCGGCCCGGTTCAGCCCCTGTTGGACGGATCAAACTCGGCCAGACCCGCTGGGCTGGACCTGAGTTTGGCCAGGCCCAACAGGCCTACCTGGGGCTGGGCCTGAGTTTGCCCCGGCCCAACAGGCCTACCTGGGGCTGGGGTTGAGTTTGCCCCCAGCCCAACAGGCCTACCTCTCTCTCTCTCTCTCTCTCTCAAAAGAGATTTCACGAAAGAGAGTGATTTGAGAACGCAGATCCGTTTGGCTATGCTGCTCCTCATTTATTTTTATTTTTTTCTCCTTCTTTTCTCTCTTCTTCAACCCAACAACATCAACAACAACAAGTCAACAACCCAACACCGCCATTAAAATCTCTTCACTATCAACCACCACCAACAAAATCCCAACAACAACAACGCAACATCGACAACCTCATTAATGCCAACAACGAAATCAACAACAAAAATGACTCACCTTCAATTTGCCGCGTCTCCTTCATATCTCGGCTCTCTCCTCTCTCGTTCGGTCTTTCTCTCTGGTTCGTTTTCTCAAAATGGGGAGAATAATGGTGTGTCGGTGTTGTTTGATATTTTTCGTCAAATGACCAACCCCATCCTTATACATACCCTTTACAAGGTCAATACCCTCTTGGTCATTTCACATTTTCTATTTTAATATATATATATATAATTATACACATATATAAATACTCGTTCCCATAACGTGCTCTGCACGATAATATTCGCTCCCTACGCTCGAGGGAATGCTTTTTTAATATTTACTAAGTAAATATGAAATTTTAATTGAAATTATATATATATACATATATATATACACATATATATATATATATAAAAGAAAAGAGGAAATTAAAAATGAATTAAGTAGATAGTGAATATTAATTTAAAAGTAAGCAATTGAAGATTCAAACAATTTGTAATTTATTCTTCCCTTAGAAGTACGCAAGCCCTGAGGTTTTTCCTTGTATAGCTTTGAATGACAGGTTTCTTGTGACCATATTCGGTAAAGCCCTTCAGATATTGGACATAAAATTCATAATCATGGTCAACCAATTATTAGAAAAGTTTTGAGATTTAGTAGCACCTACCAATTCACTTCCATAGTATTAAACAATGTTTGGATGAAAAAACTTTCTAAGATGGGATATTTCCTGATCGTGTGTACAAATTGAGCAATACCCAATTTTAACTCTATAATTTGATTAATTAAATGAAATAAGTGTTTTTTTAATCTCTAAATGAAATAAGTGTTACTAAGCAAATATTAAAACCTTCTCATAACACTATAAGACCTGGTGAAATTCAATCTTCTATTATTGCAGTCATCGTTGATAGGAACCCGGAATCATGGAAACTGGTGTTGAACATCCAGCTCTTAACTATCATAGGAAGAACAAAACTTGATTAGTGTTAAATCCTCAGTTGTAAAAACCTCAAATTGTTCTTTTGGCAATTGTTGCAATTGTTACTTACATCCAATGAGGAGATGACATGAGCTCCAGCGCTGAAAAAGATACATTGAACACATAGGATGACAATTCCTTCACAGTTATTAAAGTTGTTGCAGGTAATGCATATAGGCCACAATACAGTGGAGCCTATATAAGAAAGAGTTTGAATAAGATGTTCGTATAACAGTGTAACCTAGAAAAAGTTTTGTTTCCATTCAAACACATAGAATGACCATACTTCGTTGTTTAGATTCATTCCATCATAGGTTGGACTGGACAACATCAAAAATATGAACTTCCATGACTATAAATCCGCGCATATGAGTGCGTGCATCAGATAGATCAAGAAACAAATAGAGAGACCCAGCTGTCAAACGGGATGTTGGGAGGAGGGAAAGCATAAACTGGGTTTAATTATTATTGAGCAGTTTTTTTTCTCCAACAATCTTTTTGGGCTTTGTAATGGTCAAATAGTAATTAGGTTCCATGATGTTTAAAATGTAAACGGCTCAAGTACACTACAAGAAAATCTGAAAGAAACATGAACTCAAAGTTGAAATTAATTGAATAGAAGAATTAAGTTTCGTCGGGTTGTTTATCCATTAAACTTAGTAATCAATCTATACCTCAAAGAACCGTTGAAATAGAAAGAACAACAAATGATCTCCTAAAAAGAGAAAAATGTTATTACATACCGAGATGTAGTCGTGCCAACAAATGTATCCCTTTTACAGAGCTTCAGTTTTAGAATAAATACATCATCAACTAACTAATGAACCATCGAATGTACTCGTTGTTTGAAGGCTTGTAGCTTCAAATTTAAAACAATAAAGAATATTATAAAAGACATACTTCTATAAACTTTTGACATCATAAAAAATGAATTACCATAATTTAAGCGTTTCATCCTATGCTAACTAACCATATTGAAGCTTGCCATAAAATCCACATTAGCCTCTGTCAGATCTTTTCAACAATTGCAGTAATGCAGTAACCCAAAAATGAACCACAAATATCAAGACAGGTGTTATAAAGTTGTTTTTGGTGCAAAAATGTAATATAGTCTCTTTCTACAATAATTTGATTCCTAATTCTTAAAACTATGCATTTTAAGTAGCGAATATAGGGGTAAACCTTTAGGAAGCATTTGTAGTTTACTACTCTTCGATTTATTTTCTTCCTGTTTCGAATTTTAAGAGTTATTGCTACCATCAATCACTTATTTCTGGGATTTTGTCAATTCTTTCTTGATCGACAATAAAATTCTTTATAATTTCCGGAATCGTATTGAAAGAAAATGACAGCTTAATTCCCTTTAAGAATTTTTTTTTTAGTTTTGTGTCTTTTATCTTCCAGATGTATGAATAAGAATTTGTGCTAAAAGTTGTCCAAGTGGACATTTACCAGATAGTTAATTTACTACTTTTATCTTTGTGATGAATGAAGTACAATTTATCAACTCTAATTATAGATTTTAATCCTATTCAAACATATAAATTACTAATAATTCTAAAACCTCAAATCTAACTATCATGGTAATCAATCCAGTATTCTCATTGGCATGAATAAAAAATATATATGTATAGAACTTGAAGAATTCAAAAATTATGGAATTCTTTGCAATGAAGATGAAGAACTTTAAAACAAGTATTTACCTGTGTGCTAACCCCCACAACTTCCTCAAAATAGTCTATTTATGCCCTTCTTTGTGAGCTTGTTAAGAAGAGGGGTCCTGAACATTTCTGTCACCAGAACGCAATAAAGGAAAAAAATCATCCAAGATGATGAATAATGAGAGACAAAAACTAATCAATGTAATCATCCAAAAACCACAAATCAAACAACACCTAAACCTTCATTAAAAAAAAAGCATTGATACCCTTCTTTGTGAGCTTGTTAAGAAGAGGGGTCCTGAACATTTCCATCACTTGAACTCAATAAAGGATTAAGAAATGGCCAACCCTTACTACTAATTTATGATAGGATCCTTAAAAAAAACTATCATCACCCTATAAAACAATGCAACATACCCTTATCACCCCACATCTTAGAACAATATGCATTTCCAACTTCATTTCCCAAGGCTTGATAAGCATAAATAGAACTTAGAATTAAAAGAGCTACCCATTGCCAAGGAAATTTCCAAAGTGACAACTGACAAGACAACACGCAGTCTAAGAAATCAACTAAGAAAATTTGGATCACAAAAAAAGACTAACAAGATTAAGTAATTTGTTAAAAAAACACAGTGATAAATTATAAAACAGAAAGCTAGATTGAATGATAAGACAACCTCTACTACAAAAGGAGACATACCGAGGAGAACTCAAAAGCAAAAGGGTACATCTGTAACAACTGAGAAACACAATCTACCCACTAGAGAAAAAAATCCAATAAGAAGAGCATATTAATCTAATGAGGCACTTTCATATCCTAATAACAATGCACTAATAGATTTCAACCAAGTATAGCCAACATGCCTGCTTATCTCAGTTGGGGCTAACAAAAAAGTGCAAAAATGAAAAGTTGATAATTACAATTTTGCACAGGCTCATAGCTTCTTAAATATTTATCAAGCTGCCTTCGTAAATAAAATAATATTTTACCTGCAAGTAGGCAGTCCAACAATATTGCTTCTCCCAATCGCCACAACATTTCTTCCCATGATCTCTGTATCGGTCCAGTGTAGGAGCTTAATACAAGCCTTGGGAGTGCATGGGATGAAAAGAGGCTTCCTTCCGCTCTTCGCAAGGAGAGAGAGGACAAGGAGAGGAGACCATGTCTGCCCAATGTATGAATTATTATAAATATACCACCACCACATAATGTCCCCTATTATACAGTAAAAACTTGAGAAAGCTATCTTCAAACTTGTAGGGGTGAGACTAAGAACCTAAAAATCATAGACTAATTCACCATTTTATAAAACTTACTATCATCCAGGGGGTAAGTGACATCTGAATCTGTCACTTCATGACTAATGCGAGAAAGAGTCAAGAGCAGGCATTGAGCACTTCAAGACAGCATGAATGGATTTGTATTGAACTTCAAGACAGCATCGAGCACTTCATCTTGTGAACAGTCAACAGGCATTTCCTCTACAAGAGACATCAACCCCGCATCTTCACAAGCTTTTATTTTATTACGTACATATGTCTGAGAATCCCTTCTTTAGCCCACTAAAACGGCAACTAATCCATGAACCTTTTGAATGGCACTTTTTATTCTGCGTACTTCATCAATAAGACCATATATGGATGCTGCATATATATGTATCACATCACTAAAAATAACTCTATTTTCACACAAATACAATGTAACTAAAGATAGGTTTTTTCCCTAGGTGAAACAAGGATAACTATATCAAAAACAAAGAAAATAAAGTGTTCATTGACAAAAGTCTTTCTATATGATTGACTTAAATGTACACTATGAATAGAGCATTAAAATCAACTGCAATCAGCTCATTGAGCAACTATATTTTCTCTGAATGTATACATCACCCATTCACAAGTTTAGGACTTCTTTCACATATCAAGATTGGCACTTGCTTAGGAGGCACTAAGAGTTTCACGCATCCACCTACAACGACTTCAGAACTGACATTTCATTACCTATTGACTTTTTTAAACAAATTAAAACGTACAATGAAATACATGCTTGCACTTTAGAAGTGATTCCATCACATAAAATCAAAAAATACAATTAGCAAACAGAGGCGTGTCATAAACAACAACTATATCAGGGCAATGATTTCTTCAAAGGCATAATTTTTTTCCCAATTTTGATTTATAATATGTAGGGTTTCTATTAGTTCGTTTTTATGTGAGGGAAAGATTTGTTGAAGAAATTGGTGGGAAAAGGAGATGTTTTTAGGGCTGAATTGGGAGACAAGTTCCTTGGGAATTTTCCTTATCCATGAATGGGAATCTGCATCTAGGTTATGCGTTTAAGCTTGAATTTGCGGCTGCGTGTCATAGTTTGAGAGGTGGGAATGGCAACGAGGGCGTATTTGGTTAGGGCAATAGATAGAGGGAGTGATGGAGGGAGAAGATATACATGAGAATAGAGTTTGTAAGAGTATACCAGTAGAAGACCTTGTGTGTGAGAGCCGAGATGTTCAATGTTGAATGCTGAAGGCCATGAGATGTTCAATGTTGAAGGAATCAAAGTTTGATGAAGTAATTTTTTTGAAACGAAAGAAGAAGAAGAGGGTCTATGTTTGAGTTTGAGTAGGGTGAAGAAGAGTTGGATAAGAGAAGAAACGACAGGGAGAGGGACAAGAGAGTTTTGATCGAAATTGGAGGGCAAAATAGGGAGTTCAAGTAACAAAGGAAAGGAGAAATATTCTCACTTTTATTATATTAATAGATTAATAGATATATTTGCCTACAATTTTATCTTGCGTGGCAACGAGCATAATCAGGCTTGCACACTATCGTACGACCCACGCGTGTCGACCACAACCTCACGTGTCACTCGACGACCACTAGTTTATTATTTTATTATTCGTTTTGTCAGTGTTTTATTTTTTAATTCGTCATCCGAACTGCTAATTACCCGTCAACTGTCTGTCCGAACCTGTTTTCCAACACAAACATCTTCACACGTCTGGGACATTAGAATTTGTATTCGGATAATAAAATATAATACAAACACTGAACAAAAAATAACATACTTCGGCATCGACGACCGAGAATTAGACACGTATTTCAACAAGCGGACCCACGCATGATCTAAAATGACACGTGGCATGAATTAAATTTTAGAGTCGTTACAATGTATCCCGATATGCATACAGATAACTCTCAAAGGCTAATGTGAGTTGGCAGTGGGAGTTGCGTGATGTCAAAAAAAGCATTCAAATCCCTGAATTTATAGCCAAAATTACAAGGTTATTCGGCCAGGTTTATTTGATAATGAAAAAAGATGACACATATAAGCTCACATACCGGAAACAACAGCCGTTGAACATCAACTAACATAACCGTCTCTTGGACAATTTTAGTTATTTATAGGGAAATACATTTCCCACCACAAACCCCACTATAAATATATGCATGCGTGTAATTAAGATGCCCGAATAATTGTTGTGATAAAACCTATTGCAACCCTCCTAATTAATCAATATATACTTGTAGCCAAAACTAATCAATCAAGAACTAACAAACCAATAGCTTCCTTCACTAATTAGTAATGGCGTCGAGAAAGCTCATGATGATGACAATATACTTGCATGTAATTCTCATGTTAACATCTCTGATAGTTGAGACGGCTGGGGACAAATATATCAACTATGACCCTTTGGGAAAGGGTCCTAAGGGGTGCCTATTGCCGCATTGTCCCCATATACATATACCCGAGCAACCATACGAGAGAGGGTGCGAGAAGACGAACCTATGTAGGAGCTCCCCTTCGCCTGGAAATGAAGATATTAATGGGGATGACAAAGTTGGGGGAGTGCATGAGAATCACAAGCACCGTAAGCACCATAAGCATGGTCACAATCATCATAGGAAGAAATTGAGGCACCATGTCAAGTACGAAATGCCGGATCAGGACCCGGAGTGGCTTCAAACCAACAATATTGTGGTTTTGGGACACTGATGATTAGGAGTAATATATGCTTATATACTACTCGTTTTTTTTTTTTTTTTTTTTTTTTTTTTTTTGAAGAAATAAGATGACCGTGTTTTTTATTATTATTTTTGTATTAATTTTGTTGTTGTATGTTCAGATTTATTATTATTTTTATTATTTTTAATGTGGGTTTGCTCTACATCGTTACAAATTAAGGTTAATGTAAAAATAGATATGTAATAGGATCATTTTTGCAGTAACTAAATAAATTTTATTATGTGCCCATTTTCATGTTTGTAAAAGGGTTTGGCACCCGATTGTTCTCTTAATTAGTGACTCGATCGATTTGAGTCTTGAGATTGAAAACACCAATATTGGGAGCTTCCGGCCCCCATCTACACAATGCGCGACTGATCAAGTCAATTCACTCCCAGATGATTAGTTTCATATATGTTGTGTGGATAGTCTGGACGATGCATTGAATAGTTTTTTTTTTTTGGAATTCTAGTTTTTGAACTACGTACCCACGTTGATGGTTCCAATTAAATTTTGTACTCTTTAATTTTTTTATCAAATAAAACTCAAATATCTTAGATAATTAGTTTCATATCTGTTGTGGTATCAATTCTATTCACATCAATCACTCCTCGACCTGTGCATCTCCCTAAACAATTATGGGTGAATTTACATTTTTGGCTGTGGGGTAATACTTTTCATTTAATATCTAGTTTATGTAATAGGTAGGTGTCTTTTCCTTGTAGGAGGGTTTGTGTTTTCTTCCCTTTAAAGACTTTTTAGTTATGATTATGGTAGTAGTGTGATCTGCAAACGGTTGCATTCCAACTGTTTGTTAGAACGAGAAAAATCCTTGATTGTCACAAATTTTTCATCAACATAATCGCATTTCTTAAAAGTCAAATTATGGCAGTTTAATTAATTTGTTCTTTTTTGTGATTAATTAATTTGTTCTTTCAAACGTATATATAGGTTATTTAACTGTGAAAGAGTATATATAGTGTAAGGATAACTATGTTGTCCACCAAAAAAAAAATATATCATATATATTATCATCAACTTTTATGGATAAAAAAAAAACTTATAAATATCACCTCAAATTTGCCTCTAATGAGACTTTTTTTTTCAAAGCTTCAATGGCATTCATTGATAACGAGAACCCTTACATCGATAATACAATACAAATATTTGGTCTAAGCGAGAGCAATGAAAGCATAAAGCCTCATTGCGACCCACCATCAGGCTGCTCAAAGGCGCAAGTGATGGGAGAGAAACATTGGTTGAAACCCAGAAAAAAAAGCCCCAACAAAAGGGAGATCTGCCCTTTAAAAGGGACAACAAACTACAAATCTAAGCACAAAAAAACCTAACAGCAAGGAAATAAATGTTTATAGTGGGAGCAACATTCGCGCAGAGGTGGGAATCTATACAAAATCTAAACCCTAAAAACAACTAAACTAAACCATAAACACAACGAATAATGAACTCAAACCACAAAGAGAGGAACCCCCAACGCCGGAGTCGAATGAAAAACACGCCAGGCCAAATCACACAAGAGTCATCGATACCAAAACCCAAGATTAACTCGGTCGTGGCTACAACCACTGATCAAGGCATGCGGATGACACTCATAAGCGGCATGTTGGTGTGACGATGTCACTTTCAAAAATCCCCTCTCGAATCGCTTCCGATCTGGTTCACTGTATATAAGGCCTTATTTGATTACAAAGAAAAGTTTTGAAAAAAATATGAAAACTTATCATATATATTAAAATATTAATGTTCATATTTAAAATATAAATTTAATGTGTCTTAATATGGAAACTCACATTTTCTCAACAGAAAACTCAATTTGCCCATCTTCTTCAAAAAAAAAAAACCTCGCCCATCATAATAGATGAAAAAATATATAGGTCTTAATATGAAAAATTGGCAATTGTAAGAAAATGTTTCGTGTGAAAATTTTGGCTATCAAAAAACAAGAACGAAATTTGTTATTTTCCTTAGAACATATTCCTTTTCCGCCCAATCAAACAGGGTCTTATATATGTACGGGTTGGTGGACAGAAATTCACCTTCTCATTTTTTTGATCTTGTGGATTAATATGCAGCTTCGACATTTATCCAAAAAATAAAATAAATAAATAAACTCCTACCAAAAAAAATAAAATAAAATAAATACACGTATAAAGTTTACATATCGGAAACAACAACCGTTGAACATCATCAACTAACATAAACGACTCTTAAACAATTTTAGTTATTTATAGGGAAATACATTTCCCACCTCAAACCCCACTATTGTTGTAATCAAACCTATTGCAACCCTCCTAATTAAACAATATTAAATTTGTAGCCAAGACTAATCAATCACGAACTAATAAACAAATTGCTTCCTTCATCAATTAGTAATGGGGTCGAGAAAGCTCATGATAATGGCATTATACTTGCATGTAATTCTCATGTTAACATCTCTGATAGTTGAGACGGCCGAGGAGAAATTTATCAACTATGCGCCGTTGAGAAAGGGTCGTAGCGCGTGCCTATTGCCACGATGTCCCGATATACCATAGAGGGTGCGAGAAGGACCTGTAGGAGCTCCCCTGCCCCTGGAGAAGATACTAATGGAGATGACAAAGTGGGGGAAGACATGAGAATCTAGGGGTGCACACGAATTGGATCCAGTTCAATTAGGGTCAATCCGCAATCCAATCCAATTATTGCAGATTGAAAAATCACAATCCAATCCATTCCAAATAATTCATTAATCCAACTTAATCCAATTTGCAAAATGCGGACCGGATTAGATCAAGTTCTGCGGATTAACGTTTTCCTATTCAAAATTTATGAAATTAGACTTAATCAAATGAATCACAAGAAATATATATCTCATAAATGACAAATTTACAACATACATTCCACAAATCTATATATAGTATATTTCCCACAAAATTGTTATCATAATAACCTTCAAAATATAAGGTCTTACATAAATAAATGTGTTATCCACAAATCTTCACCATACATCCTCACAAAAGAACAAAAAAAGTGTACGTTGAACATACAACGTACAATAAAAAGGTCGAAAACATAATAAAAGAGTTAAGAACAAGTATAGTCTTTTAGGTATTTTAGTTTAGAGTTGATAGTTTGAGTTGATGTTAATTAAGCTACTATAGTACATATGATGAAATATATGTATGTGTTGATGTGTTAAACAGACTGGATCGGATTGGATTCGTAGTTTTTTAATGTAGGATTCGTAATCCGATCCAGTCCAACCGGATTAATGATTTTTCAATCCAATCCAGTCAAATGGATCAAAAAATTGATTCAATTGGTGAAAATTGGTCTGAATTGGACCAGATCCGCAGATTAGTGCAATCCGTGTGCACCCCTATGAGAATCATAATTAAGCATGGTCGATCACAATCATCATAGGAAGACACTGAGGAACCATGCCAAGTACGAAATGCCGGATCAGGACCCGGAGTGGCTTCAAAACAATATTGCATGTGGTCTTGGGACACTGGTGATTAGGAGAATGTTTAACTTTGGTTTGTTGGTTTTTTTCTTAAAGAAATTGAAATAAGGTGATAATATGTTGATTATTATTTTTGTATTCATTTTGTTGTTGTATGTCTGGTTTTATTATTATTTTTATAATTTTTAATGTGGTGAGCGCTATTTATCATTACATCGTCACAAAGAAGGTCGATTTTTTTTTTTTATATTAATGGAAGAGTAAAAGTTTGATTACAATCAAATAAGTTTGGGAAAATACAATTCCTCTTACATCATCTAATAACAGTTAATAGAATCATTTTTTTATTAACTCGATAAGTTATATTAATTATGTACAATTTTCCATTCTTGTAGTAAAAGGGTTTATATATATGAGCATCGATGCATAGGATTCCATCATGATTCTTGTTGGTTAAGCGTGACTTGGCTAAGGAAGCGAATCTTTGATTAATTAGGGTTGCATTCTTATGCATTTAATTTCATTAAGACTAAAACCCTCCTTCCTCTTTGCTTTATATTTTATTTTTTTTATTCTAGGTTTCGAACTGACACCAATCCTTTATTTTTGATAGAAGGTGGTTCCAATTTATAAGTCTTCTTCTTTGCATTCTTATGCCTACTGCTTTTACTGATTTGTTGAACTGGCGCTCCCCCGTAACAATAAAGTTGTGTAAAGTCATAGAAACCTTTTTCTTATCTTCCAACAGAAAAATCCATGCGGCTCGTGAATAGTCATCAAGGTTAAAAAACATCTTGCACCACAATGAGCTAGTGTTCGATATAAGGACCCCATAAATCACTGTGAATCAATTGAGACATATCACTTATCTTGTTACCTCCAATAGGAAAATTGTCACATGATTAATTGTTTTGCTCTCAAACAAATATTACATAATTTGTTGTGAGGGCTATTGTTTCTACCCGAACCAACATTAGGAAGTAATGAAACAATTTTTGATGACGGGTGCCCTATAACTGCTTGTGCCATAAATCAAAAGAGCTTTCACTACCAACCCGCATAGCTAATGTAACCACCAACGCACAAAAGTAAAAGAGCCCCCTCGTTGTTCACCCACACCAATCGACATCATCGAAGTGTCGTCTGATATGACACAAGATTTCTTAGTGAACTGAACAACACAATTAGATTCATCGATTAATTGCGACACTGAAATTAAACTACAACATAAATTTGGTACATAAAGAACATTTTTGAATTTCAGTGTATCACTAAACTCCACTATTCTCTCTTTTGTAGCAGTAATACATTTCCCATTTGGAAGTCCTACAGGGCATTCCGTCACATCTCGAATATCAGTAAAAAATTATGTGTCCTATCATATGATGAGAGGAGCCCAAATCGATAATCCAATCAAATTCATCCACGTTTGAAGCTAAAGCGTTCACTATCACTCCTAGCACCGAAACCTTTATTGTTCCATCACCATTTCCTTCGGTCATGTTTTCTTTTCTAGCCATGAAAGTGGCTAGTCTCTGATAACATAATAAATTTCGATTGAATTCCCAATTTTTCCATTACTCAAAAGAAGTCATAATAAAATTGGATTGAAACTTCTAAAAGAAGTATATAAGTGATTGTTTCCTTTCAATTAGTACCGATGCCTTTTGAGATAAAACTTCACACCTAAAGTTGAAAGGTGGTTAAGTTGGGAACAATATCGGTGCTAGCGGAGGAGATCCACGGGTTCGCGCATGTATATACGGCACGATAGTGAGAACTTGTTATGGTATCAGAACTAATGATTCGATCGGGACCTGTCGAGAAAAAACCCCTTGAATAGATTTCGGTCCAAGGTGAAGTGTTGAGATGTGTAGACCGAAATAATAGTCCCACATTGGAAAGTAAAACTTCTAAATGAAATATATAAGTGATTATTTCCTCTCAAATAGTACCAATGCCTTTTGAGTTAAAACCTCACACCTAAAAGATGAAGGGTGGTTAAGTTAGGGACAGTATTGGTATTAGAAAAATTAATGGCTTGCAGAGAAATGCCACGGGTGACCACTCGTGGGTAATAAAAAATTCAACATCCGCACACACAAACACACGTTCGCCATAGCACTCGTTCTCTTCCACTAGAAGCTTTATACATCATCCAAACTTTATTTTCATATAATATTTATTTTCCTCCGCATTGAAGCATGACATGAGATAAATTTAATTTGTTAATGTTTTTATATTTCATTCCCAATTATGTGGTTGCATCATGTTTCAATAAGTTTTTCCCCTAACGAAGAGAAATATTATATGAAAAAAAAAAGAAAATTTCTAGAGTGACACCTTATAATACACACCTGAATGCACACTCTCCTATTCAATCCAATCTAATACAATATGTTTTGGATCTTAGAATGTGTAAGCTGACATCCCCAGGTAAACATAGACAGGTAAATATAGACAGTAGACTATATATTCTGATGTGACTTTAAGGTGTCATTCATGCACCGTTCAAAAAAAAAATAGTGGAAAATGGGAATGTGAGGGAGTGCCAAATTCTGACATTAATTACGTAAGCAGGACAATTTACTAGGAAATCACAAACAAATATGTATATATATGGTTCGATAAAATAGTTGTTGTCACACATCGTGTGAATGAAAATGAAATATGTGAAAGTGTGCACACGTTTCAAAAACATTAATACGCATCCTACCAAAAAAAATAAAAATTAATACGCAATTTTCAAAAAGATGTTACCTACTTTTTTTTTTTTTTTTTTTTTTTTTTTGCTTTTAGTAGGAATTAAATCATGATGTCCCGATGTCATATCTTTTTGACAAATGATGTTACCTACATTTTTGTGAAGGAATAGTGAAACTAATATTGGCATTGATGTACATGGATACACCATCTACTATGTCATACTTTAGATGAATTTTAGTTCAAGATTGATGGAGTGTTGAAGATGTGTGAATCAAAATCAATTAGTTCCTATAAAAAACATCAATTAGTCCACATCCGTTAAAGAAGACCTTTTAAAGAAGTATATAATTGTAGATCTCACTTTAATTAGTATTATGGCCTTTTGAAGTAAAAACCAAATACTGAACATGGTTAAGTTGTGGAAAATATCAATATTGGTGGAGATCTACAGGCTTGCGCCAGTGTGCACAAGGCGAGAAAATAACATTTAGTATCAGAGCCCATGGTTATAGAATTCGAGGACCTGAATCAATTGGATGTCTCAATGATTTAGTATGGTTCTTGGGAGTAAGAGGTCGTGGATTTGAACCCCAATAAGGACATTGGGGTAAGTTATTTGTTTTTTATCAAAAAAGAGATCCAAAGGCATTGTGGAAATCAACAAAAATAGAAGGTTTAACATGAGGTACTTAAGATGGGCTAGTTAAAAGGTAAAGCTAGATCCATCCTCCAATTAAGTTGATGATGGATTGCGGTCAAGTCCTATATATAGTTGAACTTGAAGGAGAGTTTTGAGATATTGGGAATAGGAAAATGTTAGAGTGACACCTCTAGAATGCACACCGGAATACACATCCACTATCCAACCGTATTTTGAATCTTAGAATGCGTAAACTCGTATCTTGAAGTAAAAACGAACGACGAAGTAAAAACGAACGGTGGATATTGGAAGGAGTGTACGTTTTGGTGTGACTTTAGGGGTGTCATTCAAGAACTGTCCTTAGGAATAAATCTCATCACATCGACTGGTTAGAAATAAGAAAAAAACAAGGCTTATAAGTGTGGAGTTAGACACTCTATCTTGCTTTAGCATTTTTGAGTGAACTCCCCTTTCACCTTAAAATTAGATTTTAATTGGTTTTCTTTTTCTTTAAAAAGAATGCCTAAAGAGTTGGTTGTTTAATTGACTTAATTTGTTTGGTTCAGGATTTAAAGATAAGCATGAAAAATAACATTTTTAATTTATTTTCTTTAATTTGTTTAAGGATTTTTCATGATTTTCCAAAGTTCCTTCACATTTTTTTGTCTACATCTTCAACAATTTCTAAGGAGAATCCATAGTTTAAATTTTAAAACTAAGTTTAAAAAACAAGAAAATATTTCTGGATCCCAATATATAGAAATTAAACAACAAAAGCAACAGTTCAATTTAAACACAAATAGTGTTAGTATTATTTTCATTTTTTTTAATTTTCTACTTTTAGTTGAAGATTGAACAACGGTTTTACTTTAAAGAGATTTTAGTAATTAAGACAATTAATGGATATAAGAATTAATTTTCTTACGGGATTAAGACTTTAAAGTAAAAAGTTTATAGTGTCTCACTATAATAAGAGTATCTTCAATAGGGCTATAAATTGGGGGTGTCATGTAGGATTCAATAGACATTAGAGTAAAAAATACATCTCCAATGAGACTGTGAATTTGTTTTGTGTGGGTGATGTGGTTTTAAGACTTTAAAGAAAAAGTTTATCGTGTCTCGCTATAATAAGAGTATCTCCAATTGCGCTATAAATTGGGGATGTCACGTAGGATTTAATAGACATTGAAGTAAAAAATGCATCTCAAATGAGATTGTGGATTTGTTTTGTGTGGATGATGTAGTGGAGAGACCGTCTACTGTATCATCTACTTTTAGAGGGTGTGACAGATAGTGCACATCATAAAAAAAATCAAAATAAAAAAAAACAAAAAACAATTCAACATTGTCTAAAAAAACGGAAAACAAATAAAACAACGCCCAAAAGGAAGGAAAAAATATAATAAAATAAAATAAGGAGAAGAGTGGGTTTTTGGCCGTAATCCACATTTTCCATTGGAGGTGTGAATCCACATTCAACACCCAAAATGTCTATCCAACGATTAAATAGCTAAGGGTGATATTAATATTAAAAAAAATCTCCTCTAAAAGTAAAACACAGGGTAAGTACAAAAAAATAAAAAATAAAAAATAACTTGTGGTTCTCATTAACCACCTAATTAAAAGAAAAAATAAGTCAATTAACTTGTGGATCTCATGATTAATATATATATATATATATTGGTAGGACATGATAAATATATTTTGTTCTCCACTCAGTGTATATAATTAATCAATCAAACACGTATTATTTATTTTCCACTTCATATAAATACATTTAATTAACTATTAAGGGCAGTAAATATTTATTATACTTGTCCAATATTATAATTAGCATTGGCTTTCATATTCAAACAACTAAAACACACCTTATTATAAGCCAAAGCATATGCAAATGGACGAGGCAAGTCTTGCTAAAAAGGTAAAGTTGGGAAAGGTATCATGAAGCTCGACTCTCATTAGATTCTCTAAAAAGATAAAAAAAAAAAAAAAAACTCATTAAAAACCAAGTGGCCGCGCACATGGTTACTTCCTCAAAACCTTGAGGGTTTGGAGCCACCCATGTGCAAGTTAATTTGAGGATGATATTAAATTTTTTTCTAATTAAAAAACAACGTTATTAGATTTGTTGCTATATACATTAATTAATATGTTGTTTGAGACGTCAAATGGTGTGTTTTCAAAATTAATCAAATCAATTTTTTTGGTACATAAGAAATGCGAAGGCAAAACCCATTATTTCACCAACAGAACTTTGTGTTTTTTTATACCAACCATTTCAATTACCGAATGATTTGGTATGGGGTTTGGAAGTTTCAAACCTCAATGCGCAAGTTGTTTCTTTCTCATGAAGAAAAAAAAATTAATTCTTTTATGCTTTTGATCCCTAAACTTTTTATTATTATATAGGGAAAGCATATTTTTTGGTCCTTAAACTTTGAGTCTTTCATGCTTTTGGTCCGTGAACTTTTAATTATGTATATTTGGTCCCTGAACTTTTCAGTTTTTATGCTTTTAATTGGTCCCTGAACTTTGAGTTTTTATATTTTTTGGAGAATTTTTTTTGACTTTTTTGGTCTATGTGAGTCATCCGGTTCAGTAATATAAGCCACTTTACTCTTCTTGACTAGTCACGTGACACTTATATTGCCCACATTGGTATAATTTAATATTTTTAATGGTGGAAGGACTAAATGTAGATCTTTGTAAAAGTTCAAAGACCAAATGTATAGTAATAAAAGTTTAAAGACCAATAACATAAAAAACACAAAGCTTAGGGACCAAATGATTTGGTCAATGAACTTTCACAACAATGTTGTACATTTAGTCCTTCCACCGTTTAAGGTCTTAAATCTCTATGACGTGGCTAATAGAAGTGTCACATGACTACACAAGAATAATGAAGTGGTTTATATTACTGAATCCGACGACTCACTTCAATAAAAAAAAGTCCCAAGAGCATAAAAAACTCAAAGTTCACTACTAAAATCATAAAAACCTCAAAAGTTCAAGAACCAAATGTACAAACATATATCAATAAAAACTTAGGGATCAAAAACATACAAAACTCAAAGTTGACGCAACAAAAGATATATTTTGGTTTAATTAAGCAAGTGATTGTTACAATACAATCTCTAACCAAATCGAATTCGAGAACATATACATATTAGAAACGGTTTTATATGAATTTGTTGTATATGTAATTGCAATGACACTTGCAATAAGAAAAATAAAATGCAATAGCAGTATGACACACTCACACACATGTTCTCTCTCTCTCTCTGCCTATCCAACACATTACCATACAATATACATGCTTTATTTCTCCAACTCTCCCTCTCATCAAGTCTCTATAAATGATCTCACTTGGCAACAATGCTTCGCCATCTCTCTAATGAAGGCAATAAGTCAATCAGTCATGAAGCCCATCTCCGTCGAAATCCAAGACGTAGACGTCAACGTCGACCAAAGTTCACAAGCCTTAGCCGTCACGGCCTCCACGACAAAAGCACAAAGGCTTCATCGGTGGCTCAAGCTCCTATTCTTTTTCACCTGCGTTTTAGTAGGAATGATAGGAGGCCCATTAACTCAAAGGCTCTACTACATCCACGGCGGCGACCGGAAATGGCTCTCGTGCACCATGCAATCCATCGGCTTTCCGGTCCTCCTCATCCCCCTCTCCCTCCTCTACTTCCGGTCACGCGGAAGCCACTTGTGTGTTGTCAAATGCGCCTCGAATCAAAACCGAAAATCCATTACCACTCACCATCACCATGATTATCATTTCTTCTTGTTGGACCCAAAACCACTAGGCCTAGCTGCCCTTATGGGTCTAATTTTAGGCCTTAGTAACTACTTGTATGCCACTGGCCTTATGTACCTCCCAGTTTCAACATCTTCACTGCTCTTTTCATCACAACTTGCATTCACTGCTGTGTTTGCAAGGGTGCTGGTGAGGCAGACGTTTACATTTTATTCGGCGAATGCCGTCGTGGTGATGACTATGGGAGCGGCGGTGCTAGGCATGCAAGGTGGTGGCGGTGGTGGCCGTGGAGGCGATAAGGGGAGGTATGTTGAAGGGTTTGCGGTGACTCTAGGGGGAGCTGCCACAAGCGGGCTTGTGTTGCCCATGGTTGAGGTGGTGTATAGGAAGTGTGGGAGAGTAGTGAATTTGGGTTTGGTCACTCAAGTGCAGATTGTGATGAATGTCTTTGCTTCCCTTTTTTGTGTTGTGGGGATGGCCCTTCACAAGGACTTTCAGGTAATTATATATGGATTTTTTTTTTTTTAGTTTTCCATATCGCACCGACTATTCCATGCGAAGTCTCGAGCTCGAGATTTTGCTTAAAGAGACCAAGTTAATTACTTACCACTTCGGCTAACCGGTTGTTGGTAATATATATAGATTAATTTGTTGAATTAATTGGGACTTCTTTTAAGACAAAAGGACCCCATTACTCTTTAAAAAAAGTCCTTAAATGCATCCCATTACTTAAGCATACCCCAATTTTGGTAATATATATAATATATATATATATATATATATATTAATTTGATGAATTAATTGGTACTATATATGGATTAATTTGCTTAAGGAAACCAAGTTCCTTACTTAAGCATACCCCGATTTTGCTAAACTTACCCTCACCTTTTTTTTGAAATTTCAGAAATACCCTTGTTTATCCCATGACCCTCACTCCACAATCCTTTCAATTTCTCAATTTTTTTTTTTTATTTTTTATCTTTTTATTTTAAAGTACTTGTAGTAGGCGGAAGTGGTGTAGAAGGTTTTTTTTTGTCAAACAAGATCGAGTTTGATCTCGTTCATGTTCTAGAAGAGAGGAAGTACTGTTTTTTTGTCAAACAAGATCGAGTTTGATCTCGTTCATGTTCTAGAAGAGAGGAAGTACTGCGCCCATGGATTTTAGTCACACAGAACAGGGACCTTTAAAAAGGTTATTTTTTTATAATTCATTAATTTGTTACAAAATATACATAGTTTCATTTTTTTCTTTCGTTAACTTGTGAATGCAGAACATCCCAAGAGAAGCAAAGGACTATGGGCTTGGAGAGGTGAAGTACTACATAGTGTTAGTGGGATGTAGCATATGTTGGCAACTATGCTTTGTGGGAATAGCAGGCATAATACTTTGCGCCTCCTCACTCTTTGCTGGTGTCACAGCTGCTTTTATGCTCCCATTTCAAGAAGTTGCAGCTGTTATTGTGTTCCATGAGAAGTTCAATGGAGAGAAGGGCTTGTCCTTGGCCTTGTGTTTATGGGGTTTCATCTCATATTTCATTGGAGAGTACAAGAAAACACATGTAAGTAGTAGTGGTGAAGCTACCACAAGTCCAAAAATCAGCACCAATGATGGAGATAATGTGTAGTGCTACTTTAGTTTTTTCTTTTTTATGTTAAGTGTGTAGTGCTACTTTAGTTTAATGTTAAGAGTCATATACTTTTGACACGTTGTTAGTGTATTTTGGACACATTGAAGTGTGTGGCCAAATTCTAATGCACAATATTCAAAGTACTACGTTCATTTTTCAATCAATAAAAATTAACAATAAATCTACTTAAACTCATGAGTCTAAACTCATAAGGAGATTTTTAAATTTTTTGTACATATTTAAGAGGTATAATAAGAATTTTACAAGTGATTATGGTTGTTTTCATTAATTACTCGAGGATGTATTTGAAATTAAAAAAAGTTTTAAGTTCGGACTCACGAGTCTAAATAGTATTGCCCAAAAATTAACATGAGTAAAGCATGTCCAATGTATCTAGCTTGTTCCTCAATTAATTTTCCGAGCCTATCCCGCACTTTTGTAACTACTTTGTACAATGAGCTATTTAATTGAGGGAAGATTTGTCTTCATACCTGGTTTCCATTCATGTCATGATAGCATTTTGAGATTGATTTGTTTCTAGTAATTTGAATTGAATAATACAATTTGGTTCATAAAACTTAATTTTTCATATTAATAGTAATTTGTGTATGTTTTTTTTTTCTCACGTCATATCTAACACCATTTGTACAACAAAATAAATTTAAATATTATTGACCCCATTTAAATGGCGACTTTCATTAACTAATTTGTTCCATATACAAAACTAAAAATTAAGACCTTACTTAATGGAGCTGACAAATCTCTTACCACTTAGACCAATCGATTGTTAGTACTAATCTAATCTTTTTTTTTTTCAGAAAATCTTGAAAGAAATATTTCATCGACTTTTTTTTTTTTTTTATAGAAAGTATTAATCCATCAACTTTTGACACTTACATATCAGGACGAAATGGTTTTAAGAACACTAAACTCGAAGATCAACAACGTTCAGAATCTCAAAAATTATCAAAAACTCGATTGACACATTAGTTGAGCCAGATCGTGGTTGAAAATTGAAAAGCAAGAAATCACTGAAATAAATTCCCCTACAAATCCGAAAACGATATTCCACAAAATTCAACGTAGAAAATTAACTCCAAAAAGCAATGGCCCACGCGCATTACCTCCTCTGGTCAATCGTCAACCATCCAAAACAGTCTCACCCCTCCACGTGTCACTCCCAAACCTAGCAGCAGCCACATAACACCCAACCTACCGCACCACCGGAACAAACCCCCGCAATATATTCGTGTCGAAGCGCCTGCGTTTTCATTTCAACACGCATGAAGAGAGAGGAAACTCTCGCTCTCTCTCTCTCTCTCTCTCTCTCTCTCCGTCTCTGAAATTTAGGGTTTCCTTCGTTTCGTCTTCGCAGCGATGCAATTCGAGCGATCGGACGGTGAATTTCGCGCCTGATCGTGAAATCTCGGCCGCGAAATCGTCGGGGGACCTGATTGGACGCGGTGCCCTATGGAGGTATGGTTCAATTTCGTCGATCTTCGTTGTTTGTGTTTGATTTCGTGATTAGGGTTTCGTTTCGTGTGGTTTTGGAGCTTCTGGTGATTCTTGTGATAGGATTCGTTTGGTTGTCTTCCAAAAACCAGTTTTTGATGACCTTTTTGTTTATTTGGTGGTGGGGGATGATAAAGTTTGGATTTTTATTGGTTTGGAAGGTTGATGTTGTGGGAGTGATTGTTTTGTGCACTAATTGATACATTTTTTGGAGTTACTGTTAGATCTGTTGCGCGGCTGCGCTGATGCGGCATTGGGGGTGTTATTGTATTGATTGGGGAGTTTTTGTGGGGAAATGATGTTGGCTATGGTGGTTTTGCAGGTCTCAGAGATGGAGGAGACCAAGAAGAGTGAGAGCCATCTTACTTCCGCAGCTGCTTTTGTGGAGGGTGGGATACAGGATGCTTGCGACGATGCTTGTAGCATATGCCTTGAAGCGTTCTGCGACAATGATCCTTCAACGGTATATAGTTTGTTTTGATTGTTAGCTCACTGATTGTTCTTTTAGAATGTTACTAGTTAATACCTGTCGAGGTTATTTATTGCCAATTCGCCATGTAGCTCATTTCGAGTCTTTGATGCTTCCTAATTGAAGCCCCTTTATGTTTGTTTCTTTGCAGTTAACTAGCTGCAAGCATGAGTTCCATCTTCAGTGCATTCTTGAATGGTACTTTCCTCTTACATGTGAAGCTGTTTGTAGTACTGAAACTTTTCTTGTGACATGGGGACGTGGGGACTGTATAATTATGTTCAATGCAAACAATTATGTTCCTTCATCTATTACTTAATATCTGTAGGAGTTAGAGAGGCCTCATTTTGGGACATGTAGTTTGGAATTTTCTACCTACAATTTACCCAACAATTGATTACCATTGTGAATGTTATTGGTTTATCTATTTTCATGCTCGTGTAGAGTATTCTAACTGGTTGCAAGACCTGGTAACATTTTTATGACTTGATTTTTTTTTTTTTTTTTTATGCTTTCTTCTGATGAGAGAGACAAATTGTCAGTCTCTTTTTTACTGAAGATTGAGACTTTCACTTTTAAATGACCACAACTTAGTCTTGATTCTGTCATGTGGTTTATATAGGGCTGGCAATTTGAGTCATGAAACGTTTAACACGATACGATACGACACGACACATAATAAACATGTCATGGTTTGGCATAAGTGGGTCTGGGTCATAAACAAGTTAACTTGTTTATACACGGTTAATAAATGAGTCATTAACATGTTAACCTGCTTGACTCATTTATAACTCGCTTAATACGATTAAGGAATGATCTATAAATAATAAATATGTAATAATAAATAAATTATTGCAAAATTCACCTATTTGAATACATGTTAATAACATGATTTATTTCTTATTTGCAGACATCCTTTTCCATACTTAACTTTATTTTTAGAGGAAATATTTATTTTACTTTTTATATATTATTCAGGTTTAAGTTTTATTAATAATTATTTATTAAAAAATATGAAAATTTACACTTTTTTTGGAGGATTCTTGTTGTCTTGTATATGTCATTTGTTACAAGTCATTTTCCCTTCATTATTAACACTAAAAAGTAAAGATTTGAATGAAAAAGTAAAGTAAAACTTAAGACTACATCTCCATTATATTTTATTGTCTATTTGATTATGTTCATTTAAATTTATTCATATAGATATTTTTAAAAATGTAGTAAACAAATTATAAAAATTTAAATAAATTAAAAGTTTAAATAAAATATTTAATAAGCATGTGACAAATACCAATATGTTTGTAACACGGCCCATTTAGACACGAACACGATTAACACGATTAATAAACATTTCATGTCATGGGTTTGCATTGGGTCATGACCTATTTACGACATGACATGTTTATGACTCGCCGATACAAATTGCCACCCCTAGGTTTATGGTTGTATAAATTCCCGTTCATTTGATCTTGACGAGGTTTGAAGTAGTTATAGAAGCTTGCAGAGTAAAAGCCATTCGGATGGTCCAGAATTTCTTCTCAATTTCTTTGATTTCGTTATATTCTGTTTTCATTTTCATGCAGGAGAGTGTTTTGTAAAGTTGTAGTTTATAAATAATTTTCAATTGCATTTTTTATAGGTGTCAGAGAAGCTCCCAGTGTCCAATGTGTTGGCAATCTATCAGCCTCAAGGACCCTGCCAGGTTTTCTATTTTTGCTATCATCAGTTAGTATTTTTTTTGTACTGATTTATTGTGCTGAAGACAAAAATTCTTGACAGCCAAGAACTTCTTGAGGCGGTGGAACGTGAAAGGAGCTTCAGGTTTAATGCACCACGAAGTGGCGCAATATTTCATCATCCTTCTCTTGGGGATTTTGAATTGCAACATGTCTGTGCTGTTCTTTTATTTTTATTTTTAAATAAATAATGTTGGTGTTGTTTTCCTTTGGCCTGCTACAGCTTGGAATTGTATGTCGTACTTATGGTTTTCCCTGAACATTAGTTTTGATTCCTTTATTTCAATTCAGGTGCCTGTTGGTGCAACCGATGTTGAACTTGAAGAGCGAATAATCCAGCACCTTGCTGCAGCTGCTGCAATGGGTAGAGCACACCATATTGCTAGAAGAGAGGGCCAAAGAAGTAGGTCTACAGCCCAGGGCCGCCCACAGTTCTTGGTGTTCTCTACACATCCTTCTGGCCCTGTATCCGCCTCTTCAGCTCGAAGAGAGAGAATGAAACCACTTCTGCATTTGCTGCAGCTAATCCATCTGTGCCCTTAACAGCTGCAGGGGATGAACCCTTGGAAAGAACCCTGCGGACACCTTCCAGTCCAACTGATCAAATTCTTGGCTCAGCATCTGAATCTAGTCCAGTAGCCATTAGACAAGGGGTTAGCTTGAATAACCAGTATGTCCTGTTGCAAATTTTGTTTTCAGAATGTGCTAATTGTTTAGTATAATGTTGCGCTTCTAATTATGTTCTTTGGGTAGCAGCAGCTCTACCAATCTATCCTCTCCAGTGAATGAAGATAGAGCAGGACCTTCCGAATTCCAATCATTCTCAGAATCTCTGAAATCTCGATTTAGTGCAGTTTCTACAAGGTACAGTTTATTGCTTGCAGACATGGTCAGTTTAATCTAATCATGCATTGGCTGTTCATTTTTGTGTAGATGATGATTAATGTGTGGTGATAATTTTGTGTGTTATGGAAATTTTCCATTTTGAAGATATAAAGAGTCAATTACAAGGAGTACTAGAGGTTGGAAAGAAAGACTGTTCTCTCGTAATACTTCCATGGCTGAACTTGGTTCAGACGTTAGGAGGAAGTTAATGCTGGAATTGCAAGTGTGTCACGCCTGATGGAACGCCTAGAAACCAGGGAAAATAGTGGAGACACTGGTTCTTCAGCTGCAGGTGACATAGAGGGTGCTTCAAGGACTGAGCTGGGTAGCCTGGGGAATCCAGGGAATCATGGTAACAACAGTCCTTTAAATGAGAGAGGCAGTGCTGCTTGTGCTTCTGGTTCAAGTTCAAGTTAAGTCGTATAGAATTTTTAGCCAAATCACGTCTCCTCGACATCTCATCCTTTAAGGTGAGTCAGATTATTCTCTTTAAATTAATTGTCTGTTTCTTTTTCTTTTGTGAAAAGAAATATTAATCTGGAATTGTGCAGTCTACTTGCCATCATACCCCTGGAACTTTATCCTTTTTTTAAAAAAAAAAAAAAACTTGCATATTATTTGCTTCATTTTTCAATTATGATTCTGTATCTAAGAACAGAAAGTCAGTGGATAATATCTTTTTGGATGGCAGTGTACTGCTTGCTTCATGTTTTAAATGTACGTCTGTATCTTAAAACAAAAGTTGTTGATAAGAGGTTTTTGGTTGGCAGTATCCTAAATTTAACAGTTAACTTGAATGTCTTTTTTAGGGTTTTGTAAGCAGTGCTATCCTTGGCCAATTCCAAACAAATAAAATGGACCTTACCTTTTTCTTCTCCTTTTATACGATTATTTTATTTGCTTTATGACTCAAGTGTGCATTGTATATGCCCTTGGTGGTTAATAAATAGCAGTATGAAGTCATACACATACTGTTCTTGTGCTTTCTTATTTGTTTTTTGTTCCATCTTTCATGTTGTGTTATCTCTTGAATTTTGCTTAAAATATGTTATACTTTCATCTTTATTTTTGTGTGTGTAGTCCTGGAAATGCTGAATCTGATCCTGGTTTGAATGTGGTGATTTTTTTTTTTTTTTTTTTTTGTGGGCTGGTGATCGCATATTTAATGATATTCACATACTACTTTTAGGCACTTGTCTATTATTTCTTGCAATTGAGGCTTCCTCCAAGCATATTGCAATCAACCTAATAACTATAATCATCATGTCATTACTTGTCTTGGAAACATGTTATCTGGTGTTAATAACCAGCGTGTAGGCAACCTGCTTCTTGAATCTTTCAAGAAACCATGGAACCAGAAAAATGTCCCAACTTTTGCTTAAGAATGTGCTTTTAAAGTTTTAAGAGAATCTTATCTGATTGGAAGGTTCCATCATGGCATGTCTGTAGCAATACAATACAATGCCTTCATTTTTTATCAAGTTATGGTAAGTTTTTTTGTGCAATTCTCATTTCTGTACCGGTGAAAAGAAATGGCACTTGAACACAACACAAACTTAGTTAAATCTATCTGGCCCCTTTCTAGTCATCATAACTTTAAAACATGACCTTCTCAACCCAAATAATTTGATTTTTTTTTTGTTTGGTTGAAAGTTAGTTTTAAACTTATTCTTTTTAATAGAATGATTGTAATAGTATAATCACTTTTGGGCACTGCTGACTACTGGTGCATACAATCTTTCTTTCATCAATTTCTTTGGAGTAGGCTGTCCAGAATGTACTTTTCATTTTCAGAAATCGTGACAAATTAGACTGTGATCATACCTTTTGATACTATGTATTGGATCTATTGAAGGTTTTATTTCCTTGACAGTTTACTAATGCAACTAGAAAGTAGTAAGGATCATAGAAATGCTAAGAATGGGGTTAATAGAGAATTTTCTTCTTGAAAATATTTAAGCTTCAATACAGATTTTGAATGGTTTGAGCAAAATCTAGAGCTCTCTTAATTGAAGGACCCTAAGTGAAGGAACATTTGTACCTGTACCTCTTCTAGGATTTAAGAAATAAATGTTTGTTTTGCTCTTATTCAGTTGACTAATTTGTGGTTGAGATGTGAAAGTTTGATTTTATTAGTCCTTGAAGAATGAAGCAGCCCTGTTAAATAGACTTTCCATTGAAACAGTGAGATTTTCACAGATTAACCAATTAATAAGACGTTCCATGAAGGAGGAAGTATTGAATCCACCATCTTTAGAAATTTTGCCTATGGTTGAATTTGATCAAATGGTTGCAAAGAGCTCTTTTCCTTTGTTCCCATTCATGATTTGGATATCAAAAAAAAATTTAGTCCGCTGATCATATTATGACAATAAAAAAACTCAAAAATATGTGTTTTAGTGGTCTTTACTCTACAATAGAAATACAATTTTTTTTTTTTTTTTACGAGAAAAAGGTGAAACATACCACTCTTTATACTTGTAGCGAGAAACTAAGAAGGTGGGATGGACATTCATTTTCTGTTGGGGGCCAATGTTATCTGGGTTATGGGTGGACATGCTTCGTTGCTTACCAGTTTGATTCTTTAAGAATGTGTGCATACATCTCCGTGTGTGTGTGCAAAGGAAGTTGTCACAAAAGAATGTCATCAACTGAGCAGTTTTCTTTTCTTTGCTTTTTTTTTTTTTACCCTTTGGGTGAGGATAATGATAGTAATGACAGCCTCCGTGAAAATATGCAGATTCGGATATATATTTTGTTGTCATTTACTTTTGGTGCACAAAATCGAGCACGATGGAAGAGTTTGATCCATGTAGTCAACCCAATTAATTTGGGATTGAGGCTATGTTGTTGTTGTCATTTACTTTTGGGTGGTGATGATTTAGAACTCGACTTAAAGTTACAATTTTAATTGTCAGAAGCTGTAGGATGTTGTATTGAGCTTTTTTTTTCCAAGAAACCAAGGAGAACTTGGCAATCTGATATGAATAGTTGGGGCTCTCTAAATCATGTTATATTATGTTATGTGACATGATTTTTGCCTCTTATATGCATTCCATGTCGTCCATGCCAGCATATTCTAGACTAACATAAGAGTATATTTGGTTTTGCAGGTTGAAACTTCTCAATATATATGAATGAGATGCTGAGGATGCAATGATTTGTCTTCTTTTAAGCCAGCAGTTACTCTTATCTAAAGAAACGAGCACCCCTATTTTAAGAGCATTGGTGGTTGAAGATCTGATACCAAATAACGAATGTTGAAGAGCTTCCTTCAGAACTTACTACCTGTAAATTTGTTCAGATTCCCAAATTTTAAGTTAAAAATTTATTTTTACCTCGAATGCTGGATTGAATGTGAGGCCAATGGTTGCCGAAATTTCAGATGATCAAAACTCAGGAAGCACAATCCAAATATAATTTAAGATCATATCATCTAAATTGGCTATAATTCGATCCCAAAAACTAGGTAATTTCAGTTTTTCATGCATTTGGATCTCTATTTGGATTTGGTGGGTTATGCTTGTTCAAACCCCTCATGGTTTTTATTGAAAATGTTGTCACACACTATTTTATTGAAAATGTTGTCACACACTATGTCACACTTTTTTGAAATTGTGTGATGCGCACATTGACGATTATTGCATGGTTTTTGTTTTCAAATTGGTTTAAGAGAAGTGTTAGAATGATAATGGGTATGTCACCTTGTTATACGCATTGGCTCACAAGAGATGTTCATGCATGCCGTGTTATTGTCAAGTTTGAAGTCTTTTTAGAGGACTTTATTTTTTCATGGTTTGACCTTGAGACTTTTGATAAGCCGATCATGATCAGTAACAGTAATCAATGGTAGTTTGTTAAGATGGAAGTACTTTGTTAGTTCAATTTTTAAACCCTAAACTCTCATCTTCATCTGCACTTATTTAAAATGTTTAAGTCTTGTAATTGTAAGTCTTACGTTGCAATACACTAGAGATTGGCACCTGCTAGCAGAATGTTACTATATTGTATGTTTTTCCTCTTTTAACATGAGAGGGTGTCAAGTACGCTGCCTTGGGTTGGTATGCAGCACATCAGTGATAGTCTCCAAGTTTCCATTCTCTTAAATTACATTTTTTATTTAACATTTTCTTGTTGGCGAGAGGTTTGTATGTGACTATGTAACTATGTGAGTGCATAAAAGTTAGATGTTGGTCAATTTTGATTAGGAAATTACACATACTAGCAAAGTTGGTAGTTTAGGCTTTCAAAGTCCCTCCTTTAACTAGAGGCCTTGAGTTTGAGTCCTGGAAATAAAAAAACTTTAAAAATCCATTGTTAAAGGTTGTCACCCTTCTAGTCCTTCCCCCTTGAGTTTCAGATTAGTCGGGGTAAGGCTCTGAATACTAAAAAAAGTCACTCTTTCAGTATGCTTCTCATTTTTTGAAGAATAATTGTGCAGAATACAACTAAAAAAATGAATGTAAACATTTTTCTTAAGAGGAGTGTTAGGGTGACTCATTACGAACACATTATGGCATGCACCTTTTTTTTTAACAATTTTGTAGTCGTAGTGAGTGTTCGTAGTAGGTAACCATAACATTATCCTCAAAAAATTTGTAAAAAAAGTAAAAAAAAGTAAAAAACATGGTGCATGTTCTTAGTGAGTGTCAATGTTCTTAGTGAGTGTCAATAGTGAGTCACTTTAGCATTTCTCTTTTCTTAAGTATCTTGTGACTCGGGAGAGCTAGGTTTGAATAGATCAATTATAAAAAATGATTAACTTTCGATCAGATTTTTTTTTTTTTTTTGAAGAACTTTCGATTAGAGATTTCAAGCTCTAGCAAGGTGTGAGAAAAAAATCTTACGAGTCTGTAAAGGTCCGTTTAGATTAGTCGAAATGGTAGGTGTGAATGTAATAGGAAATTGTATTGATTAGGGTAAAATAGGGCAAATTGTATATAATGTGTTGTTCTTATTTATAGAGCGGTACAAAACAATATACATGGAAACAATTGATTTGCACAATCAGTGGAAAAATTATGGTATACACAATCAGTGAAAAAGTTATGGTATACACAATCAGTGGAAAAGTTATGATATACATAATCAGTGGGAAAGTTATGATATACATAATCAGTGAGGAAGTTATGATATACACAATTAGTGTCCTAAAACACGAAATTGGTTTACTAGCTAGCACTGCCAAGGTAAGAAAAAAGAGGGAAAAAAAGTCATTATCTTTACCTATATCATATTGTAAGGGCTGATGTTGTTGTAACTTGCTTTTCATCGTATGTGACCTTTCTGTAATGCCAAAACCTTGGAGTACATGCCAAGTAAACCCTCAACCTCAAAGGAGATGTAAAGAAAAAGAGAGAAGAATACCTTAAAAACAAAAAGCAATCACTTCACCATTAAAATTACATATCTTAAAAGCCTAGCATATGAGCAGACACGTATCATTTTAATATATGTACTTCTATGTGAAACAGTGAAAGTAAGAAAATGACTTGCCTCCCTATCGCTTCTATTCTCTATTCTTTGGCCCTTCAACTTCAATTCCACCTTCTTCTTCTTCTTCTTTTATTTATTTATTTTTTTTAGACCTCAATATCCATATTTAACAAACTACTTCGAACTCGAGTGAAGTCACTATAAGCTAAAGCTCTTCCGGCAATGATCTTTCTTAGTGAAGTCTCGAGGGACATCCGACCTCTTAAGTAGCTGAAGTGTCAAACCACTCTAAATTAATAGTACTGTCAATTCACCATTTGTTTGTATTTTTGCAAATATCAACAGTATTGATGGATCTTTCTACCCTCTTTGCCACGTCGACTTATGTACCATATCTCACTCTCTCAATGGTGCCGGTGTTTATACAATTAGTTTAATGCAAATATGATCTTGATTTGGTGGGTCATCTTTTATAGTTGGAGATTCAATTAATACGACACCAATGATTAAGTCAGTGCTTTTAATTTGATTTTATTTCATTTGTTAATCTTTTGTTTATAAAATTGAAAGTTTTGTCTCAATTTGTGTGTTCTTTCGGGGTACTGATTTATAAATGATCATAATCAAACTTTGGTAATGGAGGACAAACTTTGATAATGGAATTAAACTCAACAATGAAGCCAACGATTACCAACCTTCACTATTATGAGGCCATTAAATCTGGACATATTATACAAAAATCAAGATTATGATGCGTCAAATTTGACCCTCTTCATGAAAAAATGCTTTTTTTTTCTCAAATAATTGCACTTTCCTTTCTTTTCTTTTTCTTTTAAAAAAAAAAAAAAATCAAGAGAAGCTTGTGCATCACTAAGACCTAGATGAGGGGCTTTTTTTATTGAGGTATGAGGAGTGTGTTTTGGTACAATCCACTGAAGTTTACTCCACAAAATTGTTGAAATAGAAATACAACAACAACAACAACAAAAAATACCTCAATCCCATATATAAATAATTTTCATGAAAAAAAAATACTTGAAAATTATATGATACATACGGAAAAGATTCAAATACGCTTGCCATAATATTGTGATAAAGATATGGTACAAAGGGATTTGTGAATACCTCAATTTCATAATCATTAAATTGAGATCTATGAGTAGTAAGGGAATCGTTTCCTTAAGTGAAGTCTCAAGTTTGAATCTCGTGAATAGAAAAAAAAAAAAAAACATGATTAAAAAAAGTTGCCCCTTGTATAAGGTTTGTTAAATTTCTCATGGGTGTGCGCACATGCATGCACGAGCCCGTATATCTCCTCCGCTAGCACCGATACTATCTCCAACTGTTAAGATTAATCCCACATCGGGCATATAAATACAAAATAAATGGGTTATAAGTTTGGATTGGAAACACCATCTTTCATTGGCATTTTGGTGAAACCTCTACTCCAAACCTTAAGCCCTCACTCATTTCACTCTCCTCCTATATAAATTTGGATTTGAGAATTTCATTTTACAAATTTTAACATGGTATTATAGCAATAAAATGTGGGTGCCTAATGTTTCAGTCCAAGCAATATACCAAGTAGGCTATCATTTTGGTCTTGGCCAATGCCCTGTTGGACCGTCTCAGTTGGTGAGTTGCCCATAGTTGGTTAGTGCCCCATTGGATTTGAGTTGTCTCAGTTGGCTAGTTGCCCTAATTAATTCAAGTCTCAACTTGGCTATCACCCGTTGAACTTGAGGGGGAGTGTTAATATAAATCCCACATCGGGTATATAAATACAAAATAAATGGGTTATAAGTTTGAATTGGAGACACCATCTTGTCTTGGCATTTTGGTGAAGCTTCCACTTGAAACCTTAAGCGTTCACTCATTCACTCTCCCTCCTATATAAATTTGGACTTAGAAATTTCATCCTACAAATTTAATACCAACTTAACCACCTTCAATTTTAGGTGTGGAGTTTTATCTCAAAAGGTCTCGGTACTAGTTGAAATGAGTTAATTGTTCATATACTTTATTTTGAAGTTTCATTTTTCAATGTGGACTAACTTTCGATCCACACATCTTCAACACTCCCCATGAACAAAAAGTTCATGATCCAGGGGGCTTTTTTTTCCCAAGTCTCATTTGAACCATGGCTCTGATATCATGTTAAATTTCTCACAGCTGCGCCGCACACGTATGCGAAAGCCTGTTGATCTCTTCCAATAGCATCGATACTCCCCCATGGACCACTGCACATGTATGCACGAGCCTGTTGATCTCTTCCAATAGCATCGATACTATTTGCAACTTAACCACCTTCAACTTTAAGTGTGAGTTTTATCTCAAAATGCCTCAGTACTAGTTGGTAGTTAATTGCTTATATACTTCATTTTGAAGTTTCGTTTTTTCAATGTGGGACTAATTTTCGGTCCACACATCTTCAACAGATGGTGTGCGAGTGTGAATTGGGGTTAATTGCTTATATACTTTATTTTGAAGTTTCGTTTTTTTAATGTAGGACTAACTTTCGGTCCACACATCTTCAACAGATGGTGCACGAGTTTGAATTAATTAATGTGATAAAAAATCAAAAACTATGATTCACAAAGTTCAAGTGATTTTTCTTGCCTTTTCTGGAAAGAAACATATGTATAGCTTAATATAATATTTCAGCGCACTCCATCACAAAATTTCACGAAAATCTGAATGGCAAAATTTATTTTTGGTGAGGAGTTTGTTGTATACCCATTCTATTATATTGAAATGCTTAACTATTACAGTATTTAAGATCAAAACTTATATTGTCATTTGGTTTTGGCATCACCACGAACGTAATACAGCGGTACAAATTCAAGAAGTTTTAACCACGTTTGATACATAGGGAATGCATGTCATGTGAAATTTTAATTAACTGTGAGTCACAAGATAAATTTTAAATTTTAATCATTTTCATTAAAATATAATTAAGAAAAACGTGCGAACAGTAAAATAATTAATTCCACACGAAGCAATTAGGGCACTGATTGATTAAGAAACATAACATAATCAAATAAATAATCAAAGAATATGAAAGGAAAAAAAAAGAAAAATGATAATGTAACGCATTTTATTTTTTAACTTATTTATCTTGTTTTATTAGATGTGAAACCATGTTTGGTTAGACAGGAAAGAACAAATAAAAAAAAAAAAAAAAAAAGTGTTCTTTTGAAGTGCAGTAGATTATCATTTTTTTTAAAAACATCTGAAAAAATAGGAAGAAAAGAAAAGAAGGGCACCGACAACAATGGATCGTCTAACCATGGTTAACTGTACCTAATCGCAGCCGTGGTTAACTTGACGGCGACAAACGGGCTACCGACAGGAGGGACGTCGCCGTCACCGTCGCCGTTACTTAATTTCCATTTTGTTTTTCTCTCTTTTTACGAATTTGCCATTTTCCGACACTGACAGCTTAGCTTTCAGCTTGTAAAGTAGAAGCGACGCATTACAAGTGGTCCCCGCCACGACTCTACCTCCCTCATCATAAAATGACGACTTTGCCCCTGTGAATAATTTCGTCAACATTTTTTTTTCATTGTAATGTATTTTTCTTGTAATCATGATTGTTCCACCTTTTTTAGCCGCTCATTATATAAGTTTCGATTATTTCTACGATTAATCAAACAATCCAACTTCATGTCACGATAAAAATCAAAACATTTGGACGTTGAATGACAAGATTCAATCTCATAAATTATTAGTCATCAAATATATCTTAATAATTTTATTATAATACTAATTTAATTGAGGCAATTTCAACAAATTTTTCTGTATATTTTTTTTATTTCTTATTGTCAAGTTAATTACTAATTACATCAAATAATTAAATGAGTAAAAAGTATTTTTAAAATTAATTAGTCAAAACTATATAAAATGATATCTTACAATATATTTCCTCGTTACTTCAATACAATTTAATTTTTCATGTGTTTAATTATCATCTAAATTATTCTCTTAGTCAACTAAATTTATATTCAACTTATTAAAAAAATAAATCTTCATTGAGAAACTTGAAAAAAAAAAAAAAAAAAAGTTTAACTCTACTTTTTATACTTTTGATGTGATTTTAAAGATAATTCAATTTTATCATTAAAGTTTGAAGACTACTTCAGTGTGTCCTATGAATAAATAAAAATAAAAATAAAAAATTGAATCCCATGGTACTCATGAGAATGATCAAGTATTAATATGCTTTTTTATTTATGGGACTTCAATTTAGTGATGTAAATTTCGAAAACTAATTTGTAGTATTTATTAATGGAAAACAGACATATTTGATGAGGGGTATTATCGTAATTCGACCAGGTTAGACCTCTCTCAAGTGAAAAGTCAACAAGACTCGCAACCCAGCTAGTTAAACGGAAGTAACGCTAGAACACACAACATGTGTAAATAACAATCCGTGCTCCTCAAGTGGACCCCACTCCCAGCCTGTCCAAAAAAACACACTCTCTCTCTAGAGACTCTCTCCTCTGTTCTAGCTCCACCCTACTCCACCCCTCCACGCCACGCGTCACCCCCTCATCTCCCCGGACACCATCACCCCCTCCACCAACCCTAGTTAATTCCCCACTTCAAATCCGTCCTCTCCCACACACTCACTCACTCACAAACAAAACCACACACAGCAAAGCCACATCAAAACTCCATTTTTCCTCAGCTCAACCTCTTCTCACCACCATCGTCAAAACAAGAAGAAGAAGAAGAAGAAGAAGAAGAAGAAGGAAACAACATCGACGCCATGGATCTGCTCAAGATCTGTGGCGCTGTCTCCATACTGACTCTCATCTTGACTGCCGGTGCATTGCCTGAGAAGGCGAGGGAAATTGCGTCCTCGACTTCTCATCAGACCGCAAACACCAGCGTTGTTAATCAATCGATCAATTCCAACTCCGTTTTGGTGGCATTGTTGGACTCTCACTACACCGAGCTCGCGGAGCTCGTCGAAAAAGCTCTGCTTCTACAAACCTTGGAAAATGAGGTTGGACGGCACAACATTACTATCTTTGCTCCGAGGAACGAAGCCTTGGAGCGAGATCTGGATCCGGAGTTCAAGCGCTTCTTGCTCGAACCTGGAAACCTGAAATCGCTTCAAAAGCTTCTAATGTTTCATGTCATTCCGAAGAGGATCCACTCCTCCGAGTGGCTCACTGAGTCGGCCGAGTCGAGTGGTCACCGAACGCTCGCCGCCGAGCATTTGGTCCTGCACAGGAAGAATGAGAGCAAGAAGGTGGATCTGGCGACTTTGATTCACCCCGACGCCGTGATCCGTCCGGACGGAGTGATTCACGGAATTGAAAGGTTGTTGATCCCGAGATCTGTGCAGGAAGAATTTAACAAGCGTAGAAGTCTCATCTCGATTTCAGCAGTGTTGCCGGAGGGAGCGCCGGAGGTGGACCCGAGGACGCACAGGCTGAAGAAGCCGGCGTCTCCGGCACCAGCCGGCGCGCCTCCAGCGCTGCCGATTTACGACGCAATGGCGCCGGGCCCATCTCTAGCTCCGGCGCCGGCTCCAGGCCCCGGCGGTCCCCACCACAAGTTTGATGGAATGAGTCAGGTGAAGGATTTCATCCAGACGCTGGTGCATTACGGTGGATACAATGAGATGGCGGATATTTTGGTGAACTTGACCTCCTTGGCAACTGAAATGGGGAGACTAGTATCCGAAGGGTACGTGATTACAGTTCTGGCGCCCAACGACGAGGCCATGGCGAAGCTGACGACGGATCAGCTGAGCGAGCCGGGGGCGCCGGAGCAGATCATGTACTACCACATGATACCGGAGTACCAGACGGAGGAGAGTATGTACAATGCGGTGAGGAGGTTTGGGAAGGTCAGGTATGACACCTTGAGGTTGCCTCACAAGGTCACGGCTCAGGAGGCGGATGGATCGGTCAAGTTTGGGCATGGCGACGCCTCCTCCGCGTATTTGTTCGATCCGGATATTTATACCGACGGAAGGATTTCGGTTCAGGGGATTGACGAAGTACTCTTCCCTCCGGAGGACAAACAAATGAAATTATCTCAACAATTCATGACGCCTCATAACCCTTCTCCAAAGGTTCCATCCGTAGTGAGGCTTAGAAGAGGTGAGTTCTTATTCTTACTCATATTTAATTACGCTTAATTAGTACTAGTGTTGATGAAATGTGAGTTGGTTTAGTCGTTGATTTAGTTTTAATTAATTCCGGCGATGACGAGAGACCATTGCTTGCCGGAAGAGGTTTCCGGCAGTGGAGCGGGGTCTCCTTCGCCTTTAATGGCGTCGGTGGATGGCCACGTGGGATGGAGCAAAAGGCTCCATTTCCATGCTTTTTGTGAGTTGGAGTAATACTTTTGTTTTTGCATTGATGATGATGGATTCTTTTACTTTTTAGTCCGTGACTTGAAAGATAATATGAAATGCGGAAAGAGTGGTTGACAGCTTAGGAGTTAGGAATTAGTATCCCTGTTATCTGTGGTGAAATTACTCAAGTGTCCTCGTCTTCCTCGAATTGCGAGATCATACCTTGTAGACTCAAGATTTGTGTTTGAGTTATGTTGGTTATGGCTACTCCCAACTCGTGCTGGACTGACTTTAGTGAAAATAGTCGAGCCTTAGTAGGGCTGATGAGGAAAATTACCTTTTGGATACCCATGATTATCAAAAAAAAAAAAAAAAAAAAAAACCTATGGTAGAGCTTTACTCTTCTTCAGTGGGCCAACCTGGCTTGAACTCGGAGTAGTCGATTAAGTGTCCGGTGACTGGGTGATCAAAACCAAAAAAAGGGGTGGTAGATTGGTGGGGAGGGATTACATATAGGGGTGGTAGATTGGTGGGGAGGGATTATATATTGAGCCATTTGTTTTCTTAATTATTTGGTGAAAGGTCAATCAGGAGTACAGATCATTGTAGTGAGATGCTTCATGGGCAGTACTAGCTTGTATTTTCTGTACTGTTTTGAAGGTTAGTTGCAAGCACACATGAACAACAACCATACCCAGATGATCACTCGTTTTTGTTGTAGAAAAGGTGGTGTAACATGGTGTTTGGGACATGTATGTCATGTGTATCAATTTTCTTGCATATGCATGTACCTAGGCAAAATTCCCACTATATTATTTCAACTTTTTTTGATTAGAGAATCATGCACCACTTAATCACCCAAAAAACCTTACTCTGATTTCAGATATATTGTGCAATTGCACTGTATAATTTTACAATTTAGATAGTTAATCTTGTGTTTAAGTGCAATTTATGTTTGTCTTTTGACTAAATCATGTTCATGTTATTTTTCTTTTTGGCTGTATGGAAAGAGTTGGTTGATATTTAATAATTCCTATGCTTGTCCTCTCTGTGCCATCTTTCTTCATGTTTCATTAATTTTATACTACATGGATTGAATAGTTGCTGTATTAATTTACTAGTAGATTTTCCATCTTAATTTATAATATAACTTCACTATACTTTTAATTTGGTGAGATTTAAGTATAGTTGTCACATTGAATAGCAATCATTGTTTAGGAAAAATTTATGTATTTATATTTATGAAATTGGGCATTCAATCATACAAATTAAATTACAATGACTCAAATTTATTACTTAGGTGGATGTCACTTGTTTGGAAAATGAGCTGTGAACATTTTTTCTGTTACAGAAGAGCCAAAGTTGTCACAGTTTGCATGTAAAGTAAACTGTGGGTACTGGATTGTGGTGTCGGTCGTGCAGCATAGTTTAGATAGTTGGGCTTATATAGGAAGAATTAAAAAACATTTAGGTTTGAGAAGCATACAAATATAAAATACAGCTGTTAATGTGGTAGCATTAGTTGGAGAATCTTGACCCAGTCATTCCAACTCCAACAGCGATGTCCTAACCCTATTAATTCTCTGTATTTGTTTATTGCTTGGCATGATTTGTTTTGTTTCTTTGCTGAATTTTTATTATTAGATGTGCTCTTTTCGGATGCATAATATGCTTTAGTGAATGCGTAGCTTAAATGTTGTGGGGGCGTCACTGTACAGTTGTTTTCATTTCTTTAAAATAGCATCAACAAATTGACAAGTTTCCTAATCAATCGCTCTATTTTCCTTCCAAGGTGTTTTCTTTTTCCATTGTCCTCAATAGAATATCCCAAATTTAGGGAAAAAGTGAAAAACTACAATGACAACAATAATAACAAGGCCTCAATCTTGGGGTCGGTTATAGGTTAAAGTGTTGGACTCTTTTATTCTGCTCGATTTAATAACTTTAGGGAGGAACTTAGTGATTTCTTAAAAATTTTTAATGTGCATGACTATATTTCTCGAGTACAATGTGCTAACTAATTATTGATCTAATGGCAATTATACAGGGAAATTACTAGAAATGGCTTGTCGAATGCTGGGTACTTTTGGGCAGGACAGGCGATTCACCAATTGCCAATGAAAACTTCCTTCCCGCCAAACCAAACCCGCGCGTATATAAAGGTTCACATAGTCAGCCATTACAATCCGACCCCACACGTGGGTGCTCTTACCAACAAAATTCATTTGTGGGCTCAGTCTGTTTATTTTTGTTTGCAGAAGTGTTACAGCTTGGAGAAGGGTTGAAGGCAAAGATGATGTAATTAAACACGGTGAAAAGTGAAAACCAGATTGTTGATTATAGAGTAAAGGCAGCTGATTCCCTCTTTTTTCTCCATTTGGTTTTCTGTGAAGTGGGCATCTGGAACTTGGGAAAAGTCACAGGTGGGCTCTGGATTTGAAGAAGTTTCATGGTTCCCAAAAAAAAAAAAAAAAAGGGAAAAGAAAAGAAGAATTCATTGTCATTAGTTTTATAAACATATTTTGATGAGTACATAATGTGATGTAATTTTTTTATCTTTGGTTTTTTTAGTACAAGGGGTGGAGTAAATTTTGTGTGACTGAAGGAGGGGGAACCTAGATGATGATGATGATGGGAAATAAGAATAAAACATGCATGAACCAGAGGTTTGTGGGGCTTAATAAAAAAAGGAGAATTCTTTTGTTTCTTTAATTTGTTACTTTGTTTGTTACATTTTACTTTTTCAATGTTACAGTGAACCAAAGAAGTTGTAATTAATTACTGAATGGGAATTTTATGAACGTGGCCCCATTGTGGGTTGGCTTCTCCAATTATTGACAAGTGGGTTTGATAATACTGTGGTGTCTGCTTTCTGCTTTTTCCTTGTATTGATATTTGGTGCTGTAAGAACCGCGTGGTTTTATGGACAGACAGAGCATTGTGGTTTTTGATGGAGAATTGAAAGGGCCCCAGCACCAGCTGTTGTTGGGAAGACTGCAAGGCACACATTGATGAGAGTTGGTGAAAATGTCCTCCACCTTATTTACATCTTTCTTTTTTACGTGGTATCTCATTGCCAACTACGTGCACTGCTAAACCTCTTATTGAGGTGATATTCCTAACTTAGTTTTTGATCTATTCAGAGATCCAAAATTAAGACCTCACTTAAGAGAAATCGAGTTTTGCACCATCTAGAGTTGAATTTTTATCTAAATAGCACGCTCGATGGAAATTTTTTAGTGTTTGATCTATTCACGAGATTTAAAATCGAGACTTCACTTAAAAGAAATTGAATTATTTACCATTCAGACCAATTGGTTCTAAAGATGAATTTGCATCGAACTAGCACGCTTGATAGCAATTCATTTTTTGTTATGAGCGGAAGTTTTATTTAGAGTTAACTCTAACTAATTTGAGATTGAGGCCTAGTTGTCGTATTGTATAGAAGTGCTAATTCTTGTGTGATTCACACCTCTATCCCAATTTTATACTATACACTAATTTCTCTTGTCATCGTCAGCAATGATTTTGATTTTGAGACTTGTTGTTTTGGCTTTCGGCAATTCGTCTGATATGATGTCTTTATTAATAGTTGGCGTTCCCTTTTCACTTTCAAACTCACTTTTCTCAACAAGAAAATGAAACCATTTTTGTTTCAATCGTTCCCGCGTTACTATAGCTTTAGAAACAATTTGTTGCCGGCTTTACACTTGTTTTCTTTTGGGTGCCACAATTACACTTTGTTTGATGATAAGTCGATTAATACCACAATCTAAGAGGACTAGAAAGCGACAGTTTAAATTGCTAAAAATTTACCTTACGGTTGGTTGGTCTGAGTGATTCGATATTCAAGTTACTTAAGTTGTGGTTTGAGTTTGAATCTTACAGATGAAGATGTCAATTGTTGGGTGATTTTTACCTCAACCAAAAAAGAAACAATCACTTTTTTTTTTTTTTTTTTAACTTAAGTGAAAATCGAACCCACTACTTTTCAAAACTTTACATTTTAGCAAGTGAGTTAGATGAGTTTATTTTTACTTTACCACATTTCTTCTTTCATCATCTATATAGTAATACAATTTTTGAGTTGTGATGCAATTGGAACAACAATAAATTACATTAGTTTATGATGTATTTGCGACTTCTTTAGCAAGCACATTAACCTAAAAAGGTACGACCAAACATATGAGGTTAAAGGATGTTGGTCGTAGTTCAAACGTTCTCTTTTTAATTGGAGTACATTATGCAACAGCTACATCATTATAAAAGGGTACAAACAGTGAAAAAAGACTTACAGGGACTTGGGGAATTGGGGACTGTCGGTGGGAAATAATGATTGATGAGGGGTGGTTTAGGAATGAAGGAACAAAAAGTAATGAAGTTGGTGAAAGTGAGGCATCTCAACCATCGTCCTCTCATACTTATAATCAATCATATTAAATTAGAAACCATGGAATTATAATAACATTATCTAACATTTTTTGTTAATAAAATTATACAATACTCTATTCATATTTAATGTTGGCATGGACAATTTCCTCGACAATTTTGGTTTAGGGTAGTCCTCAAAAAAAGACAATTTTGGTTTAGGGTATCATATGCTGGCTAAAAAAAAAAGAGTCCCATCTAAAGGCAATATGGGGCGTCCACATAAAAAAGATAGCATGGGTAGTGCTACCTATCCCACATCTTATGAGTTTTTAATCATTAGACTAATCATGCTCTCCTTACCTAAGTTCGACAATTCCCATGAGAGGCAATGTAGCACCCCAATCCCAAGACTAAGAAAAAACCAACTCGGACCTTTTTTTTTTGGGAGTAAAACCAACTCACTAGGTTGGATTATACAAACGTTAATAGCAATGAAAATTAAAATTTCAAACTTTTGATATGTATTCACCTCTACATGAAGTTGAGGAGTGATGTTAAGCTAGAGCCGCTTAAGCAGGTTTCTTATAAAAGAAAAGGCAACCATAAACTTTAGAGTTGGTAGATGCATTCAAGTTCAGAACTCCATTATATGTACATCAACATGCCAACTATATTTGGTTTAGAAACAAATGCCAATTAAATTAAGAACATTACCTTACTGAAATTCAGTAAGCGCTAAGAACAAACATACAAATCAAAAGAGGCTATGACAGTGCAAACAACGAATTATCTAATTGTGGTCTGGTTGTAGTACCGTGTACTACCTACTGTCTTCATCTATGAAGACGTGTTATCTGCTTTTACAAAACATTAAATTATCCTCAGTTCCAAGTTTCTTACCTTGTCTTTTTCCTTGAAGCAGGCACATGTTTTTTTAAAAGAATAAGTGTTTAAAAAATATTTACATTAACGAATTTTAAGATTGATGAATGAAATCAATTCAAAAACATGAATGCCACCGCACACGCATGTTTGAGCCCGTAAATCACCTCCGCTATGATCGATATTGTCTCTAACTTAACCACATTTAACTCTTAGGTATAAAGTTTTATCTTAAAAGGCATTAGTGCTAATTAAAAGGAGACAATCACTTGTATACTTCATTTTGAAGTTTTTTTAATCGATGTAGGACTAACTTTTGGTCCACACATTTTCAACACTCCCCATGGACCGAAAGTCACATTAAAAAACAATTCAAAAACATGAATGCCACCGCACACGCATGCGTGAGCCCGTGAATCGCCTCCGCTATGACCGATATTGTCTCTAACTTAACCACATTTAACTCTTAGGTATAAAATTTTATCTTAAAAGGCATTGGTGCTAGTTAAAAGGAGACAATCACTTGTATACTTCATTTTGAAGTTTTCTTTAATCGATGTAAGACTAACTTTCGATCCACACATTTTCAACACTCCCCATGGACCGAAAGTCACATGATTCAGGGATTTTTTTTTCACCCAAGTTCCATTCGAACCAATGAGCTCTGATACCATGTCAAAAAATTAAAAAAAACATAGCATGCATTGATTTTTTGAAGTCCCATGTATTATCACGCAACTCTCATGGATTAGTTGAGCCTAAGTAGGAAGGAACCAAAAAAGGTTCAAACATCCACAAATAATAATAATAATAATAATAATAATAATAATAATAATAATAATAATAATAATAATAATAATAATAATAATAATAATCTCTCTAACTCTAATTTTCCTAGAGTTGGTAGATGCACTTAAAAAAGAGTCAAAAGTACATCATCAAAAATAGCTTTTAATTACTGTTAGCATAAGTTGAAAAGAAGCTATCATGGAAAGATATAGCAGAGTTGGTATAAGAATAGGAGCCAAAAAAAAAAAGTTTGAAACAGTCAAGGAAACCTAAATGTAAAGGAAAATGATAAAATGACCCACTTTGGACGCACACTTGGGACGCACACTTTGTCTTTTAGTTCATTTATGATATTTTGTTAGATGTACGCCCACACCTTGGGAGACAAAAAATAGCTATAAATGGACTAAAAGACAAAGTGTGCGCTCCAAATGTGCGCCCAAAGTGTGTTAGATTATCATTTTTCAAATGTAAACCACATTAACTGCAATGAATGCCTGGAACAATGACTGTCACAATAATTTTGCTTAACCAACTAACCTATTTGACTTAACATGACATTAAAAGTATTTGGTTCATCACTGATTTACTCTTTTATTCCTAAACCAACAACACGTGCCAAGTAATTATAAAGAGAAAAGAAAGCTACAATCGAAAGAAATCCTTAAATTTAGATAGAGTTGGTGATTAATACCTAACTTAAAAAATAAGACTCAACTGAATAAAAGGTGCCCCAACAAGGAAGAAAAGCCACACCCAAAAGCTACAACGTTATCAAGAGCTTGTAACCACCATGTGAAGTTGCTATGTTGGAATCTGATTGCATGTCCCCAACCCGATATATTCTCCCTTCTTTTAATACTCAACAAAGAGAATGAAGTAACATTGCAGTGTTACATCCACGGTGAGTCAGGGCCTAAGATCAGAATGACAGGCATAGTTGATCGGAAACAAGTGAATATTTCTGTAGTACTGCTTAGTTAGGGTGGTTAAGGAAGGGATGGAGGGAGATGATAAAATGAAAACCATAAACATGCATTCATGAGATTTTATGGACATGGACGGAAGTGCCGTGCTCAACCAAGTGCATGCCAACAGAATATTCTTCAAAAGGAAATGGTCAAACTATAAATAAAGTAATCATTTGGTGAGCAAGAAAGAACCTGACGAGTCAAGCAGCATTATCTTTCGGACTTTGAAATAAAGAAAGGAGATGAACTGTACATAAAACTTGCCAGGATATCTAGACACCAGTCTTATAAAATCCAAAACCTTTGTTAGGTATAAGTACGCCGCAGATAAAAATGTGCCTAGGAGGAGAGAATACCTGTCGAGACGACTCTTGCAACATGCACAGGCTACTTGATACTTGGCGGCAACATGGTTGCATCTACTCATTAGCCATGATGCCCAAAACTTTGCAAGCGACATGTACAGAATAAAATGCAAAACCACTCTCCCTCTCTCACCTCTTCCTCTTGGAAGCACTTCCAGAACCTCTGCCCCCCTTCTTTTCAGCAGATTCTGGAGCTGCTTTTGTCTTCCTGGCAGGTGTTTTCTTCGTGTTTGATGTCCCTGCATTCTTCAAGTCCAGCTGTACTTGAATACCTAGATATGATTCACCAAAAACATTAAATACATCGACAGCAGCAATAAACATATATTTATGCATAAGCATATATGTTAATAACCTATATATCTATTTGTAGGTGTAACTGTTTAAGTACATTACAGTGAATGCTTGACGCGTGCCACATATCACATACCTTTGGAGGAGATATTCTGGAGATCCAGCTTAAGCTTTTTCTCGACATCATCCGATCCATCTAGCAAAAAAGTCATGTAGCACTTAGCCAATCCTAATGTTATTTGAGGAAAAAAAAAAAAAAGCATGACAATGCATAAATCTCTAGAGCCAAAGAGCACTTTTAATGTCAAATATTTCACATATGGATGAAAAGACAGTTTAGCCATAAATAAGACTGTTCCAAACTTCCAGCAAATAGCTCCAGATCGGTCACGGGAAAAATCTCAAGGCTATAGAAATAAAATATGTTCCTTTCAAACCAGGAATTTTCCTGTTTTTTATTTTCTTCACAGCATGCAACTGCTGGATTTGCTACATGACCTCAAATAGCAAACAATCACCAAAAGAATAACTTACCAGCATCTTCTATGTCAGAAGTGTTTTCCTCTTCACTTTCTGCCAATGTACCGCCTGTCTCTTCTGCCAAACCTTCTTCGGCCGGTTCCAAGATAGCTGCTATTCGTTTCTTTGGCGCCTTCTTAATCCCAGGCAGAGTGATCATATCTGCTGCTCGCACAACACGAGAACTGCTTCCTTGCTTGTATGCCTTTGTCAGGGCACCTTTGATGGCAGGGGGTACACCATCTAGTGGATTTGGATGACCCTAGTACATAAGAATTCATAAAACAGTTATCATGTATTATCACTAGAACTTGTGGTCCCAAAAAGATCATAGAGAGAGACCATCAAGAGGAAAGATCTATCAAGCATAAACGTATACAAATATTAACAAACAAAGGAAGTGGAAGAAAACAGAAACTGAAAGTGACACCTGGAACTTTGATAGCTCCATTATAGAATCAAAGTCCTCTTGACTAATAGAGTAAGCATCCATGAATTCCACAACCTTCTGAACTGCTTCATCCTGCAATCAAAGTGGGAGATGGTAATACATTTCAGATTTATTAAGAAGGTTTCAGATTCTTGACTGTTCTGAACTTGAATAAAGCAAGACCTTCTGCAAAGTTCGAAGTGGATCGGTCATTTGCTTCAGAATAAGACAAAGATATTCCGCTCGCAAAGTCTCCCTACACAATTGATATAAAAAAATAAAAAATAAAAAATTAGGTGCCTTCTAACAGCTGTGTAAGATGCAATACATTTCAACCGTGAACTATAACTCTCTGGTCCATCTCAACTGAATATTTCAACTGCTAGTTAACGTTTCAATTTCTAAAATGAAAACTTTTATAGGTTCAATTTCTCAAAGTTATCAAGATGTAGCATGGGAATTGATACTGCCAAGAAATCTTGCATCTGGGGCCTTGGTTAATGGTGATAAACAAGCAAATTTATACACACAAGCAGTGTAAAACCACTCAAATGAGAAAAAGAAGGTTTTAAAGCATGAAAGTTTTTTTTTTTAAAAAAAAAATTACTCCGTGCTTAAAATCTTGAATATTATGATTTTGATTCATTATCAAGTCATATATATAGCTAAAAAGGACTATGCACAAAAAGAAAAGAAAAAACTGATAAGTAATATCTGTCCTATCACCATCTTACTATCATATAATTACATCCCGACAAAAAAGAAAATACTGATACATCAATAAAAATTTAGTTATTTCAGCTACATGGTCTCTTCTCCCTTCAATAAAAAGAGATCAATAAATTAGAATATCCAATTCAATTATTTCCTGAGAAAAGATATTCTATTTTGTTCTTATCGAAATTTTAAAAACTAATAAATAAAACCATGAAAAGAATAATATTCAGGTTACTACTTTCAATTAATTTGGGACTGACGTTATGTTGTTGTTACTATTTTCAATTATGTCCAATATATTTACTTTTTATTTACTACTCCCTCCGGTAAATAATATAAGTCATTCTAGCAAAAACCCCTTGTTCAAAATTATAAGTCGTTTTCAGAATTTGAGAGTTTATTTATTGCTTTCTTACCCATTTTGCCATTATAGAACCCAAATATTTATGATTCTTCAATTCATTTAATGTCAAAGGACGTATTTGTAAATTACACTTGTAATTAAGGTTGTCTTAATTTGTGTGTTTTTGTCAAAACGACTTATATTATTGACCGGAGGGAGTAGTATTCTAGTCCTCAAAGGTACCCTTCGATATGGGAAACTGTTCTTTCCTAAATTACTTGAATAACTTCTGGGGAGCTTTCCATTTATAGACGTAGACTACAAAGTAAAGTATATGCGGAGTATCTGCAGAAAGCTATATATTTAAAATAATTTACTGTTGAACAGCCTCAACTAATTTGGAACTGTGGCTTTGTTGTTGTTATTACTGCTATATTAGATCAGCACAGCTTATTCAATTCATTTCAGTATGTAGAAATTTCACTAGACAGGATGCTTATTTTTTTCTTAAAAAATTGTTTTTTAGAAAAAGAAAATTTTAAAATAACAGCATACGCGTGAGAGATGAATAGAGAAATGCAGAAGGAAATACTGAAATTCTCTTGTTCTTACTGCATCGTTTCTTTCTCAATTTTAGAAAGGTGCAATAAAATGCAAATAAAAGCACAGTGTCACTATGGTCAGGTAAATTGCGTGAAACAACTTTGTCTAAACTGTCTAGATGATCAATGACCAAGCAGGCCCTTTTTTTCCCAGGTAGCTTCCTTGAAGATCCAGTGCCGAGTGGTTAGATTAGATAGATAATTTATCCTAATGATGTTTGTTTCTATGTAAAATACTATCTTACCTGTTTAAGATAGATGAACGGGAAGCAAGAAGATGAACATGAATATCCTCTAAAAGCCTCAGGTTCTTGCCCGTTGTTGAGTTTTTTCCTAACCACCCACCAAATCTGTTAAAATTACGCTCCCCCTGCAAAGGTGAAAAGGAAGTAGAAAATAAATAAGATGACCACATACTTAAAATTACATGCTTTTCTGTAAGCAAATTGGTAATACCCTGCTTAATAATCTACATGTATGCAGCCATGACAAATGCCAGTGACACATCACAGTAATTGAAACAGGCAGTATGGATCCTGTTGCCATTTGGCTTTATCTTCTGCCAGCTCCAGCATTTTTCACTCAGCACCATATACAAATTGAAAATCAACATTTATAATGATATTAAAGTTTTGATTCTTAAATGCAGCAAAGCCACATACTAATTGGTCACTTCCATCTCTAGACATCTATTTACCTAAATATAATCCAGATGACCACCACCCAGTACAAATAATAGAATATAAAAGTCTTCGATACACAAGTATAACTAAGAAAAAGAACGGCATCAAATTTCCAACAACAATGAGCAATAGAATACACAATTGAAAGAAAAGGAGTCATCAAGCAATCCATCCAATGGACCTAATCACTCTGTTACCTTAAATGGAACAGTTAAAAATGCTCATCCAACCAAAACCCACACCCAAGCACAAAAAGGCTTTTGCTCAATAACTTCAATTAAGTCAGAGTACAAAAATTAGTTGTTGCTCTTAAAAAAGATAAAGAAACACAGACAAGCAGAAATAAAACACAGCCTAACTCTGCTTCAGCATAAAAAATTGGCTATGCAGGACTTCAAACGGGATAAGGACATTGCAGAAACACATGCTGAAGCAGAAAAAAACATGTCCTTCAGAAATTACTGTTATTAAACATGTCTACTCTTGTCAATTCAATGGTGAAACATGCAAGGAAAGACAAATACCTGTACAAGAATTTCCCTTTGGCCGTGCAACAAAGTAGCTCTGATGCAGAAGATAAGCAACCACGGCAGCAAGAAAAAAAGAGTCAATAGAAATTCTCTATTGAGTGAAACGAGACATGCGCCAAAAGGACACTTACGGAATTATAGAAGACTCCATGGAACCAATTTGAGAGAGCTGCCATTGTCGATATCTCCTGATTTGTACATTAATGATATCTCCATTCCCAATGGACTCTGCAGCACGAGCAATCAAGTTCATTCTCTTGATTCCATTGTCATCCTTCCCGGCGGAACTTGGTCGATAGTTCAGGTAATTTTCCTGTCATAGGATGACATCAAAAAAATCATTCCAATGGATATCATGAAGAAAATGACCAAGATACCAAAGAAATTTAATATCTCAACCAAAATATAATAACAAAACATATTTCTATTGAAGTTTTTGCTTCAACTTTCCGTTTCTGCAAGATATAAGCATCCAATTCGATGGCCTCAAATATTGTTTTGAACACTGAGGGCCAAGGCTTGACAATAATTTTTTTTTTTTTTTTTTTTTTTTTTTTGTGTGTGTGTGTGGGGGGGGGGGAAGATGCTTGTCTGGAAGCCAACATGAACAGTACCAAACAAGTTCAGAATGACATATTAGGAAGCCAAAAACATGTATATGCTTGCGTCTTCTAGCTGAATAGAGCATTAAGTTAGATACAGGCTATTTTCTTTCAACTTAAAGGGTTCATGCACGTGAATTAAAGGGGTACCAATAGGACCAGGACTGTTATGGTGCAAAAGTAGCAATAGTAGTCTAAGCTCTGTGGAAGATGGATACCTACATTCATTCAGGGTCGATTTCCAATTACCAAGAACAAATGAACTGAAATAACAAGCGCACGATTTAAGATGAAATCATGGTCAAGTGATATAAATATGTGTGTTTGGCAAAGAAAGAACCTGAACAAGAAGAGGGATTAAATCAGGGTCGCTCATGCTCAAATCAATCTTCTCATCCATTCTCAGTTTTCCAGAATTATATCCAAATAGCCTATAAACAAAAAGAATGTATTAGCAAAATGCTTATAATTCTCAATAAGTTAAAGAGGATGAATGAAAAAACAATTTCAAAGAAGTGGGGGTGAAAATATGAACAGTAAGAACTTAACAGGAGAAAATGAAAGAGAAGGGAATAAACTATCACAATTTATCATGATGACCAAAACAGCAAGCATTCTGAAATCAATCAAGCAATAAAATTATCAAAACCATACCCATAATTTACTAACAAAACTAAAAGGTCTGAAGAGGGTGGAAACAGCTACAGAAAACAGAAAAGGCCTTACTTATCAACAGCAGTAAAAGGTGAAATATCTTCATCTTTTGAACTACTCAGAAGGCGCTGTCTTATATCATCATAATTGATAACCGACATCGAGAGGCTCATGTATTGCAACTGATTTATTGCCATGCGCATATCTCCATTCACTCTCTCCGCAAGTTCCTCAAGTGCAATCTACTTAAAATAAAAAGAACACGCAAAATTATTCAAATGCACGTAGTAAGATAAACTGCGCTAAAAATTAGAATCAAAATGTAGAAAATAGAAGCCTCACAAAGTTTCAGAACACAATGCAGCTTACGCTTAGAAATGAAATAAAAAATAAAAAATAAAAAATTACCCCCTATAACAAATTTTAATACGGGTAAGGTCACCAACAAATTTTAATAGTAGGAGGAGCAAGGTGATCTAATACGGGAGCTAAGGTCACCAGTAAATTTTAATTCAATGAAAGCTACCAGGTTAAGCTTGAGAAAGAACAGAACAGTAGTAGTACCTCGTTAACTTGAAGACCTTCTGCATTTGCAATCTGCATTAACCTCTTTGCCATCTATCATTATATACAAGTGACTAAATGTCAGTAGTTTCCATTTCAATGCGTTAACTCATCACAAAAGAGTAATACTATTTAAAATATAATTAATTCCTATCTAATAGCATCATACACAAAATTTTGCAATCCCGTACCAGATACGGTAGGAGCTCCTCTCTCTATTGCTCTATCTTATGTCTTGTCGTTTTAAATTCATTTTGTCCTCTCTCACATGAGTCGCAACCCATTCACATTTTTGCTTATCAAGGAGATTTACCTAAGTTCAAAGTTCAAGATAAATATTCAACCTTTAGAGAAATTCAATTTTTATTTGTTCGTAAAAATCTCCCAACATGGATCAAATGTACTTTGAATAGAGTAAAAGTAATGTAAGTCGTTCCCAGAAAGTCCTTATCAAACTTAGTCCCATTATGAGGATTTCACTAGTCCATCCTCACAAAAAAAGAAACAAGGTGAAAGAAGAATATCAGAGGTATAAAATTGAACGATGGAGAGGTCTTGTACAATGGCCATGGTTATAGAATTTCATAAACAAATTGTTTGATTTGTTGCAGACTTGCTGTCCGTAGAGGTATAGGGTAAACTGGACACTGGGAGTATTAGATCCAAAAACCAATAAGATACGGATCGTTAACTATAAGATAACTGATCGTTGGATCATGACAACAAACTACTGAACCTAGCAATTAGATTTCAGCTGGGTTGAAGCTTTATATCTTCTTAAAAGCTAAAAGCTAAAGCCATCCATTTATTAAAACATAAAATATCATTTCATTATTTACAGCAAAGATGCATAGCTGTGTATGTGTCACGGATTGAACAGTCTGAGACTGAACGACTAATTTGTAATTGAATGCTAACTCAAATATGAACAAAGCCAGGATGACTCCAGTAATGCTAGTCAATGAATATCATGAACACAACAGGGGCAACTATCAATTGCACATCTGGCCACTGAAATTCTAAACATGATGACATGGATTACATTAGAATATACAGACCTACTCAACAAGTGGAAAACTAAATTGAAGCAGTTATTTACATGCATTTTACTAATTGAATACATCAAATAAAAATTCAATTAAAAACGATCAACTCAAGCAAATTAACCAAATAAATAAGATGTAGAACTACCTGTTGTTTTGTAGGTTTTCTGAAGGTGAGAAGCAAGCAATAGTTGACAAGGCTCTTTAATTTCTGACTGTACCGGTCATTACAGATACAAATGATGGGAATTTTAGAAACCTTAATGCTGGCAATAAGATCAGCCACTCCACCTCTATCTCCAGCAGACATGCCATCAACCTCATCCATTATTAATACAGATTTTGGATGCTTTGACCTGCAATCACAATTAACTCAGACAAAAAAACTGAGACTGAACACACATCCAACCTCATCTAGATAGGAAACTGACCAGTCCATCTTAACACCCAAAGACTCATTGCTGACAAGCTCTTTAACAGAATTTGCTGTGCTTCCACCAATTCCTTTCATAATTTTGGAATCAGCCTTTCCACGACTATCACTTGCATTAACCTTTAGTATGCAAATGGAGGAAGATGTAAATATCTACACAATATATCATGCTTAAAATGCTAAGTTTATCAAAAACATACCTCAGTGGTCTGAAACCCAAGCATCTGACTAACCAACTTTGCTGAAGTCGTCTTTCCAATGCCAGGAGACCCACATAGCAGTACAGCTTTTTTAGCTCCGTTATCAATTTGTGTTTTCCCCTTTCCTTTTTGACCTGTATGAAGGAAATTGTCATTCCAATGCACCAACCAGTCATGAAGCTGCTTGACCTGCACAATGTATGGTCTCAGAATTAAATAAATAAAAACAACCAGTGAAACACAAATTTATATGCGACCAAGAAACATACTAGTGATTTTGACAAAAAAGAAACATACCAGTGATTGATTGCCAATTATGTCATTGGGGACTTTTGGTTTGTACTTCTCAGTCCATGTCAATGCGTCGGCTTTGCCTCTGCGTTTAGCAGGTGAGGCACCCAAGGCTGAACCTTTAAGACTACCTTTCTTATCCAATGGCACACCTAACTGATCATCTAGAACAATCAAGAGAAGCAATACATTTACAAGAAATATCCAGGTGCAGAACTGAAATTCTATAAGAAACAAACGAAATCCTTAATAGATCTATTATGCTCATCGTAAATAGCCTAAGAAAATAAGAAAAAGGTTTTTCCTGTCAACTGTAGGAAGATGCTTCAAAAAGTAAAAAGTATTTATGTTTGTTAAAAATTCATGACCGTCATGATAGAGAAGTCATGTGAGTCCTGCTGAATCATGCTTACAACCATGGATGAAGTGCAATTCATTTGACCATCCAATTCATCAACATTTTCTGTCACTCGCACATAAAGGCTTATCTTTAAACAATAACATCAACCTACCTTTTTTTTATCGGAAATAACATCAACCTACCTTCAACTAAAAAGGCTTATCTAGGCCACAAAAAAGTAAAGATACGAGCAACAATATGATCACCAACATGCAACAATATGGACTTTTTTGCAAAAAACTCATGGTTTGTGCAATGAAATTTGAAGAGATTGTTCTACGAGATGGATTTTGACAGAGTAAATGTAAAATTGCATCTGGATGTAAATCTGAATTCAAGTGTTTAAAAAATCTAATTAATTTGGGGAACTTTGTAAAATTTTGCATATCATGCTTCCCAGACCATGCAAATGCAAGAGCCTAGAGTAGAAAACCTTTTTTTTCCTTCAATCTTTTATAAATAAATATATTTTTTTAGTTGAAAATAAATAAATATATTTACTACCCAAAATTGCAAATACCAAGTCTTCCAAGCTTTTGCATCTTTTCAATAAACATTTGAAAAAAAAAAAACGTACTCTTTGGCTTCACTTTCACAGGGCTTCCTACAAGTTTTGATTCCACAACCTTATCCACAATTTCCTTCTTCAATTCTTCTTTTTTAGAAGCTTTGCTACGTTTTGACTTACGAATCATGTCAAAGAGTCCATCCTCAGTCAAAAAGGAAGTGCTACACAAAACAAACATTCAGGACGTTAGTAGTTTATTAAAAGTACATAGTAGAGTAGAGATCTTAGACAAAAGTCAACATGAAACTGATATTAAAAGAAAGCCGAGCGGATTTCAGATACAAACCCCAATTCTTTGGCTTTTTCGGATTTTCTACCACCTATATCTTCATCAACCAGGAGATAATTCTGCAAACACCAAATAAGCATTAAAAAAACTCAAGCAACCACTTTCTTGCGGACAAAGCCAATAACTTGAGAGATAACACTGCAAATATCACAAACCCACAAAACAAGTTTAAGCAAGGGTCAAGAATCTCAAATTACGAACCGTTTTCTTGCTGACAGAACCAGTTACTCGACCACCATGACGTTTAATCAAATCTTCTGCTTCTTCCCTTTCCAAACTGAAAATACAAGCATCATTCTTCCTTAAAATCCACTAGAATTCAAAAATAGCAACACATGAGCATGTAAAAAATAAATGTCAACCGACACCCAAAAAAAGAGGACATCAGCCATCAGATACATACAACAACAACATAGCCTCAGTCCAAAATTAATTGGGGTCGGCTATATAGATCATACTCTTCCATTGTGATCGATTTAGTGCAAGCCATCAGATATATGATATTTTAATATTTTATACGATCCGAAAGAAGAAGATTCATTAGTTAAAGCACAAGCATCGGGGAACAAGCTATAACGTTGTCATGTTTTTTAACTTTTGAAACTAAAAATATATGGGTGTTTGTGAATCTGTGCATGAGTAATTGCAGGTGCCAATGCAAGTGAATACCTGTCGAGAGTTCCACTAATCACGAAAGTCAGACCAGCTAAACAATCAGGAGCACCCTCTGGAACTTCCTAAAAAGACAAGAGATGATATATTGTCATTGTCAATAGAAAAAAAATGACATAACAAGTCGACAACCCAGGTTAACAAGCCTCAAAATATTTCACCTTCTCTCCTTTATGAGGAGGATCTTTCCTCTCCCCGAAATTCATGAATCCACCCCTTCCACCACCTCTCCCCCTTCCACCAGCAGGTGCTGCCGTGGAGCTTCCTCCACCTCTACCCCTGCCCCTACTCCTGCCAGCAGATTTAACAGGAGTTTCAGCCACTTCATCATCGTCCTCTTTGTCAACATCCACAGATTTCTTGGAAACTCCTTTACCCGTTGCGCTTTTTAACTTCTTTGTGGGCGTGGGCGCTTCAAAGATATCATCATCCTCTTCATCGTCGCCCTTGTTAAGCTTCTTCGCAGGTGGAGGTTTGGCATCGCTAGACTCCTCTCTACCTTTTTGGGTTTTTCTTTTTGCAGGCGTCGTCTCAGCCTCTTTCTCATCTTTTGACTTCTCATTACTCGCAAAATATTTGCTAGTTTTCCTCCTTCCTGCACTTTCTTGAGTTCCTTGTGTCTACAATCAGCCAAAAACTACAATCAACAACAACAACAACAACAACATAGCCTCAATCCCAAAATTAGTTCGGGTCGGCCGATCCATTCATAAAGAGCGACAAAAAAGGAGAATCAAAACACCTAATTCAGCTCTCTTATAATCAGAAAATCAAACCCAACAAATCACAGCAATGATTCCAATAAATGTCTTTCGCCACAAACCGATAACAGGCAAATGTAGATGTTTTTGGATTCAAGGCATGCCAAGAAAAAAACCCAAAATCATATAAACACAAAGATTACACCATTCTTGACAAGATGAGATTTTTAACACTACTGTGATGAATAATTGGACATCATACCGTTTTCTCCTTCGAATTCGCCACCGCGCCACGCTTATCGTCATCAGCCGCAGCCGGCTTCACCGGCGGCTTCGACGCATTCCCATTGTTCTTGTCGTGCTGCTTCATAAACCATTTCCGAATGTCCGACTGCATCATCAACAACAACAAACAAACAAACAAAACCCTAAAACACAAACCTCCAATCAATCCAAAACCCAACACCAAAATCAAGAACCCTAACTCACCATCGCTGAACTCTCGACTCCCAAATCAAAACCCTAATTTTCTCCGACGAGATTCGCCGGAAAAACTCGATTTTTTCTGTCAATCCGCAATGAGAGTTTGAAATTGAAATCGATTTCCCGCCAAATTCGGAGAGAGATTTTGGGTTTCACGGTCGAGAACTTACCGAGCAATAGAGGGATTTTGGTTTGGAGAGTGAGAGAGACTGCGAAAGCAATCGAGCTGTTAAGCACGGAAAAAAAAATTCCAAATAACTCCTTAATTTAATGTTAAATTTAAATTACTACTATATTTTGAAAAATGCTAAAATGACATTTCAAAGTCACATCTTACACGTGAGCTCGATATAAAAATAGTTGTTAGGCACGAAGTTTCTGATGTATAACACGTGGAGTGTGTATCTCGAGACACGCATAAATGATTATTAAAGATATAGCTCACACGCCACGTTGTCGTGTTATTATAGCATTTTTCCTATATTTTATCTATATCTGGATTGTTTTGGTCAATATTATATTTTTTCTATATCTGGAATATTATACTAATTAATTGTGTTTTCTTGCTTGGTTTCAAAAAAAAAATTGTTTTCTTGCTACGTTACAGACATGCATAATTAGCACGCACTTGTTAATGTATGTGGGATGCACATTGACATGCGTGAGAATGTACTCCGATGTAAAGATTAATGGACGATAACATGTGGGTGTTGGATTATGGATGACGTATTTATGCCAGAGCACAACAATATTTTTTTATGAAAAGTCAATTTCTATTGGCAAAAAATTTTAAATTAGGACAGCTTTGAAATTCTTGTAAGAGAGGCTTCTATTGGAAGTTAATGTATTAATGTGTTTCTTAAATAATTTAGGTGTTTAAGCCATCGTTTAATATTATTCTGCTTCTATTGAAAGTTTAAAAGAAATATAAAATTTAGTACCAAAAGTTTGCCATGTCAAAAGTTTATAAGCCATTGTTTAATTATATCTCCACTTATTGAAAGTTTTGATATTTTTTCTTGAAATTTTATGTTTAATGGTATATGCACATGTATTGTTGTTGTGGTTGTTGCTGTTTTTTTGTTTTTGTTTTTTTTTTTTTTTTTTTTTTTTTTTTTTTTTTTGGCTAGAAGTCCACTTGTTTTGTTGTGTTTTATATGACCAATAAAAAACAATAGTTTTTTTTAAGTAAAAAACAAAAGTTGATTATGACGCTATTTTCAATAATACAATCAGTCACATTACTTCTTCCAACTTACAACAGTTGTATATTATAGCCATTTAGTTTCAAATTTTGTTGGAGCTCTCCAATCACCTCATTTGAAAATAAAAAATAATAATAAAAAAAACTTTTTCCCAACCTTTACAGGAAACCAAACCGTGCAAGTTTAAAAAAGAAGAATTGTACATTCATTAATGCACATAAAATGTTTCAAAGCTCAGTAGGGAATTAGAGCTTGAAGCCAGTATTCTTTCATCAAATGTTACAAATACAATGAGATACTATTAATTTGTAACTGAGCAAGGACTCTCCATTCATTACCAAGAACCAAATTTCTGCATTTTGTAAGAACAAGCCCATCATTGCAACTAAAGTGTAAATACCATAAATCCGAACAGGCCGATCTTTACAACTCGCGTATAAGTAGTGTAACAAAACGACGAAGACATTCAACCAAGCTTCAATGCCTCTCTAAATCCAACGCTGAAACCATTCTGCATGGCCTTCTTAGGAAAGCCAGCATTTCCTTTTCGCATCATTGCGACAAATTCATTATAATCGATGCGTCCATCCTGCAAGATTAAACAGACAACACAAGCATGAATACAACAACATAACCTCAATTTCAAATTAGTTCGGGCCAGCTACGTGGAATCAAACTCTTCCATTGTGCTCGCTTTAGTGCAATTGATGGTGAGCTTTCCAAACAATTCGAATTCCTCCTAATTAAGCGGCCTAATAAGTTAGTTTTGATCTACCCCTACCTTGTCGAATTTTTTCAGTTTCTATTGAGTCGAGTTTTCTAGTGCGGGCATTCATACGCCTTTTTGGAGGTGTCAAAACCACCGCAACCAACACAAGCATGACTCTAATGCTTAAAACAGCACAAAGCATTTGCACCTTCAATGTAAACTCATTCACAAACATTTTCGACACTGCTAAAGAAACCTTAACTGCACATGTACACAGAAAAGAGGGATATGGGTGATAATTAAGTACCCCTTCATCTTCACCAATGTCGTGAGAGAAAAATATTTTAGACTAGTCTAGCGCCAAAATCGAAAACCATTTGGACCAATTTTTGGCCTAGGGATCATTTATATGGTATTCATTGAAGTGTTTGAATCCCTTTGGACCTGTGCCCATAAAGGACAGAAGAGTCGACGAGGGTGGCTTCGATTCTCCAATATTAGATACTATTTAAATGTCGCAAAAATGGAAGGGCTGTAACTTACATTGTCTTGATCCACTTCTCCGATCATTTCTTCCAAATGCACATCTTCGATTCCAAACTCCTCACAAGCCTCTAGGATCTCATCTTGGGTGATATAGCCACTTCCATCTTTGTCGAAATAGGAGAAGGCTGCAAATAGATGATCTTCCTTCTCAATTTTGTTAAGATGCAACGTTGCAGCCAGGAACTCTCCATAATCGATAGACCCATTATTGTCCACATCCGCCTAACATTAAAACATGAAATATAAAGTAGGAAACCTGTGTAATTTCATCGGTCATCTCAAGTTCACAGCATGGCCTTAACTCTTAATTACAAATAAAGATAGAGATTACGGAAATGCACCAACAAAAGTTATCAAAGGTCAAATGAATGGATGACAAACTAACAATTTACGCTAGTTGTCGCATTGGCATCAAGGATCGCAAGGTGCGACGAGATTATTGCTAGATGGCTTACCTGACTTAAGCGAGGCAATGTAGAGTCAACAAGAATAATATTTACTTACAGGTCCTTCAACAATTAAAATTACTTTTATAATCTTTTATGATTAATAAATTAACTTGTAATTGTCTACTAGTCACAATCATGCATACGTCGATTTACTTTACATGCTTATTTATATTTTATACTTTCAAAAACAAATACTACAAACACCTCACAAGAATGAATTTCACATTTTCACCTTCAAAAATTTATAAACTCAAATTGGAAAGTATAAGAGAATTCCTTTATTATCATTAACATCGTATATCAAATTATAAAATTGTAAAAAACTAAATCATCATCTAATTACAAAGTAGTCCGTCTACTCATCATAAGCATCAATCCAATCTACAAATCGATTCAAGCCTTTGAATGTTTTGAAAAACATTTTCAGGCCCACTGTCAAGTGTCAACATAGGAGTTTGATAAGTCGGTATTTGTGTTAACTTTAGTTGTGTATTTATTATGTTTTTAAGTTTAAAAGTCTCTAAAATAATTAACTAATAGCTCTTATTTGTAATTTACAGGTGTATGAGGATTTGGATCAAAATCAAGTGGTACAATAAGGTGTTTTGGAGATAGGTGGTGAGTTGTCTCAAGAAACGTGTTGACGAGTATCTCGAGGCAGCCACCTAGGTGGAGTTGAAGCACGTGATCCTATGGTTGCATTGCAAATACATTATTTGCGTTGTGGTGGGGCCGTTGACATGCATGAAATAATGTACGATGATGTCATGATCAAGATATGGACAAAATTGAAGTCATCAATTGTAAGGTTGCTAAAGTGTGAAGCATGCACATCAAAGTTGTTCACAATGCATGAGATGATGGCACATGTCAAGAGAGAAGATCATATAGCTTTGGTTGTTCAATTAGGCAGAGATAATAGCAACGCAACACACATTATTTTTTGAAAGATTCATGATCGTCAATGCTCCTCAATCACACTAGGACCGAATTAAATGTTTAGGGATTTTTATTTAATTCGTGCGGTCGACTTTTCTATTCTTCCTCTCTCTGCTTTTCTTATTTTGTGTTCTTCAACCATGAAAGGCTAAATCTCTAGCCTGAGCAAGACTACGAGGGAGGTTCGACTATTACTATATGGATTTGTGAGATTTAATTTAATATTTCTATTGCTTTTCTTTTGTGTTCTATTTCTTTTGGCGTTGTTTTAATTCTATGGTTTGATTTATTTGTTTGTGAAGGATCCTCACTTCATTACCCTTAATTATCGAGTCGAAGCATCCGTACTTGTGCAATAGACTCGTCCTTGTAACAATTGACCTTACTAATTGGATAGCCCCTTTTGGAACCAGTCAAGTGCCTTAGGAATCTAGGCTAAATCGGGAGCACTAGCGATCCGATTGTCTCGGTGTAGTGCCTTCACAAAGCCCTATGCAATCAACGCATTAAGCCGTGAGTCTAGGGTTGTGCGTTTGATTAGAAAAGTAGTCATTGTTGTACCTTGACTACCAAGAATAGGAAGTGTGAGGAACTGTGTGCGTTACCGAGTCTATAGCTACACTAGGATCCAATTGATTAACTTATATATGCATAGATCGAGGACCAAGTTCGATCTTTTGTCGAACCGAACTCGTATGTCTTGACATAGGTATTTTAATTAGTTGTTTTCAAAGTTATCTCCGTTGTTTATTTATTTTCTTGGTATTTAGATTAGTTAATTAAATCATTCTCAAAACTCCCTTTTTTCCCTTTTTTTTATTTTTAACTTTAGAAATATTATCAATCGTTGTGGGATCGACCATTTACCACTATCTACAAAATAGTTGGTTTAGATATATTATTTTATTGACTCGTTCGGTGCGCGTCAGAGTTCAGCTAGGCAATCACATCAAAATCTTTAATTGGCATAAAATCAAGTGAATTAAAATGAATATTTGCTTACCGCTTGCATTAAGTTATAAATTTCTGATTCTTTCAAATTGGCACCCACTCTCTTCAATCCCGCCTTGAGTTCTTCAAAAGTGATTTGACCACTATTATCTGTGTCTATCATCTTAAACATTTCTTTCAGGCCTGCAATTTCTTCATCTGAGAGGCTCTCGGCAATAATCTGTAAATATAAATATCAATATTGAGAATTTGAGGTTGGGCCAGACCTTTGAGTTTGCAAAGGGTTCCAATTCCAAAGACACCTATTTGAGCCCCCACATTAACATAAATAAATGTCTCAATAATTAGCACATTTCCCCGATTTGATATTTAGTATTAACTCAAATTGCATAGGAAACACCTGCATGTTTTTGTCAAAACTACCATGCTTAGGCCTCAATTTGTGATCACAAATTATCAAAAAAGCTTACTCGTATAGCCATCTTCTTGAGCTTATTCATAGCAGAAAACTGCTTTAGTCGACTAAGAACTGCAGAATCAAGAGGCTTGTCAGGAGCTATACCATTAACCTGAACCCATGGATGACCTGCAAGTTAACACAGAAATTAATTATTCATAAATTGAATGTGGCTTTTGATTATTTGAAGTGAAGTATCTGATAAACTGTGAAAGAAAGGTCAAGTATATATTCGGGAAAAAAAAATAAACTATAAACTTTCTAAAGACTCAAATAATATAAAAATGTCTACTGAATAATGATCACGAGGGGTAGTCACAACGCGGTCCTTCCAACTGAGAAATGAGATTTTAAATTGTGGTAATTTGATGAATATAGCAAGATTGTGCATGATCCCAAAATCCCTTAAGCATTTCCATTGAACCTTATACAATTGACAGTCTGAAATGCGTGACAAATGAAAATTCCAATTCTGGAAAATCGATTGAGTGCTGAACGGGCACCAAAAGCACAAACCAACTGTAAGAGCCAATGATAAGAGCAACTATGTGATATGAGGGAGCGAAGATAATGATTTCAGTGAACTAATTAATGATCACTCCTGTCTAGCACAGATGGAACAAAAACAAATGAGTTACTCGGCATATTTGGTAAGGCAAAGTACTCAGATGGTTCAGGCCTTCAAGGTAATCCAAGACAGAAAAAACAAGGGCACTATAGAGGACAGGGTACATGATGCTTTATGCATTATATTAATATGAAGCACACAAATACGTAATGGTGTAGAATTGCGACATTGAACAAGCCAACTTATTTGAATTAGGCGCTATTCCAAACTACCTTGGATAGTATTTTGACAACTAAATAAATGAGTACTTAAAAAATCCCATCGGAGAATCCTTATTCAATTGTCTAGAACTCATTATACAAAACTCAATGAATTACAGACCATCAGGATCTTATATATCAAACACAAGGATCGGAATGACTTTTTCAGACATTCTAATACACAGTTGACACTCCAGAAATCTGTATTGTAATCGCTAATAATAACTCACATAGAACTTGATGAGCGGTTAGCCTCCTTCTGGGATCTCTAACAAGCATTCTCCTCACTAAATCTTTTGCACTTTCAGAGATGCTTGGCCATGGGTCTGATGAAAAGTCTAGATCTCCATGCAAGACCTGTTCGAATATGTCCTGCTCTGATTCTGCGGCACAACAAAAAGGAGTATAAAAAAAAAAAGAAAAAAAAAAAAAAAGAATTAGTGATAGCTGATGGCGAACAGGTTTAGATCCGGACAGCTTGAACAATTTAGCAAATCTCACACTCACCTGCCCAAAATGGAGGGACCCCACTTAACAGAATGTAAATAATAACTCCCGCACTCCAAACATCTGATTCTGGTCCATAACGCTTTCGAAGAACTTCCGGCGCAACATAATAAGGGCTTCCAACAACATCACTAAAAGTCTCCCCTGAAAGAAACCAACTGTCAATACCCAATCAGATCTACAGAGCTAAATTACATTCTTTCCTCAAGACAGGAAGCTGGATAGGAGAAGAGTTTCTCTTGATCAATCGCAAGATGACAACAAAGTTGAACAGTCCAGCGACATATGCTATCTACGTGAGATGTGGATTGGAAGAATTCTCTAGCTACTGCAAGACGTCAACATAGTTGAACGGTCCAGCAAGATACTCTATCTACATAAGAGTTCCTTTATCTGTTGCAAAACATGAAGCTGAAGCAACAACGTACAAAGCAGACATAAATGTAATTATGTCTATGAATGCAAGGGAAAAAATCCATTAGCTTATCATCATCAAAGAAATGTATTACAGGAAACTCAAGCGACCTCGAGCAATATAGTTAAAGAACAGTAGGAACTCAATGTTCATAAACATCATACATTAGTTTTGAAGTGAATGGAAAACCGATTTTAGAAGGAAGGTTGACTAAAAATGGAGGGATCTGCAATTCTGCATTAGTTTCACCTTGGATAACTCCAGGTGAGTCCTTCGCGCTATGTTATACCAACTCAAAATCATAACTTGACAAATTACTGATGTAGAAATTTGGAAAAAAGATTAAAAAAAAATACCTGGCTTAAAGAATACCGACAAACCAAAGTCGATTGTTTTAAGAAGTGCATCCTCCCCCTGCCCGAAAAATAGAAAATTTTCAGGCTTAAGGTCTCGATGCATAACCCCTAAAGAATGGCAAGCTTCCACCACACCAACTATAACCCTGGAAAGCTCGGCGGCCTTTCTTTCTGTATAATGCCCCCTCTTAACAATCCTGTCAAAGAGCTCGCCGCCTGCACAAAACTCCATTACAACATGAACAGCCACAGCATCTTCATAAGCCCCTTTAATTGATATCACATTTGGATGGCCTGCCAAGTGATGCATTATCTGAATTTCTCTCTAACATCCTCGACATCATCATCAGTCACTAATTTTCTCTTAGAAATTGATTTGCAAGCATACTCTTTCCCAGTTCCTTTCTCCACACATAAATAAGTTATGCCAAACTGCCCTTGTCCAAGCTTCCTACCCAAACTATAATGCTCCTTTAAATGAGCTGTTTTCCGCTGTAATACCGAATCCACTTGAAGCCCAGCACTTGCTATTCTCCTATGGTGTGGCTTCTTCGGCTTCTGTGCCGGCTTAGTATCTTTGGGAATCTTAACATGTTCAGGTGGCTTTGATGACTTAGCATCCTCTATAGGGATCTTAACATGCTCACGAGGCATTGATGGATTAGCTTCCTCTTTAATGGTCTTAACATGCTCAGGAGGCATTGATGGATTAGCTTCCTCTTTAATGATCTTAACAGGCTCAGGGGCTGTGTTTTGAACAGGTGGAATTGTGGGCGAAGACGCTTCTGCTTCCCCATTTTCGCATCAGATTCGGCATCATGGGCAGACCCTCCATTAGTAGAACCCCTCTCATCTGGTGCCCTCGTCCACCAAATCGCCGAAACCGATTGAATAATCCCAGCTTTTGATATATACGGTCCGACGCAATTGTTCCCCATCTGAATCCCTTCCACAAACTCCACAAACTTCTTCCCCTAATTCACCACTACTCAACATTGAAATCAAAACCCCAACATTGGAACAAAACCATCAACACTTCCATTGAACTTCAAATCATTATAGACTTCAAAGCTAGTGCCCTTTTATCAAAAAAAAAAGAAAAGAAAAAAAGGCTAGTGCCCTAATTGCTTTTCCCACTAAAACCCTCAAACATCAATCAATCCAGGAAGCAATGATCTTTGAAATGTAAACAATCAAAACAGTGAAACCCCCCATGAAATCCCAAACTAAAACCCCACAAAATCCTAGTACCACAACACACAACTCTACAACAACAACAACCAAATTAATCAAAACCCATCAAAATTCATCCAATCAGACGAAACCCCACCAAACTCTTCACCATATTCGAAGATCCAAACTCATACAAGTACAGAATTCAACAATCAGGACCCACCCAGAAAGCCAAACCAGTCCAAAACCACACCCCAAACAAGGAAACGCCAATAAACACCAATCAAAACCGCACAAAACAGTCAACACAACAACAGATCGAAGAACTGGCCTTCTTGACCAACTAGTTGCGCTGGGGGCGATCGGAGAAGCAGCGAAGGTCGCTTTCGATGATCGAAATCGAAGAACGAATCGATAGTCTCTGCTCTGCAGACAGAGCAATCGAAAGAGAGTTTTTTGTTTTTCGTCTCTGTTTCTTCGAATTGTGAAGAAAGCGCGTTAGGAGGTTTGGTTACAGTGATCCTGTGGTGCACGGGGTACTGTAATGTGAGCGAATTGGCCGTACAAGTGGTGGATTCTTTGTCGAGATGCGGACTTGTGTACGATTGTTGGTTGTGGACGGTGTGATGTTGGTTAAAGGTGACACTTGTGTTCTTGTGTGTGAATGTGGTTTGTTGACCGACTTTTTTTTTTTTTTTTTCAAATGACTTCTTTTGATTGACTTGGCGAAATACAGTTCTACAAATTGAGTGCTCGATCTTATCAAATTTGATTAATTATAAATTGAGGGAGGTTATCACTCACTTGGTCCTATCTCATTCACTTCAAATTTAGATTAGTCAAGGTTGTGCTTCGGTTACCCAAACATTACCCAAACAATAAGCAAAAAAAAATCTTATCAATTTGATTTTACATTTTTTCACTTAATTGATTGAAATAGATTTTTTTTAGGCTAGTGCAACCAAATCTCACCAACACTAAACAATATACACACAAAACAAAGAAAATCGATTGCGACAACAAGACAGCTTGAATTGTTAATTCTTTCTCAACATTAGGAATACAATATTCATCCTCTACACACCTTTGCACCACCATGACAAGACTTAACCAATTTCAAAAACACCTCTAACATAATCATACAAAAAACACATTATATTTTAAAAAATTGAACCCACAACCTCTAGAGAGCGCGGGTACTTCGCTATCCACAATGACTAGGTTGCAATTGAAAAGATTACTTGGAAAATTAAATGGGCACGATAGGTCTTCGCTAAAAATCAAAAAGTGGAAGCATATGTTATTGGAATTATCTCAATTTTCTTGGGACTTTTTTCAATGATTTGAAATCCGAAAATTACTTTTGGGTTTCCAAACCAAACAGTGCAAACACAAAATGGTCTCATTTACTGCTATAACTCAGCAGACTGTGTTTAGAAAATATAATAGCATTCGTCAAAAAACAAAAGAAGAAAATATAATAGCATTGACGTAGACAAAACCATGACTTGGAATTGCTAAAACTTATTTAGACCGCAATCTACGCCAAAGCGCGCCGGCCTTGCCGGCTGTTTAAAAACATTCCCGCTTGGCTTATTAAAAGATGCTAAGGTGACTGAGTTTTAACACCGGGTTTAAGCACCGACTTGTGTGTCTGCGGTCTGATACACCTAGAGATTTATGTGCACATGTGCATCAAATGGCGTACAGGGTGGCAAAAATTTGAGTCTAGACAATTCCTACTAGCTCATTGTCCGGACTTGACCCCCGTTTCGCTTAAAATTCGGGTTGTCCGATTGTACGAATTTGTCACAACCTAAAAACTAACTTCTTATATTGAAAATCTCCTCAAATCATAAAATATACATATATTATAATCTCATGTGATGTAATTTGAAAAAGCAACATCAAATTCATATAATTAAACATCTAATCTCAAGAAACAATTATTCAAGTATAAAAAAATAAAATATAATTCATTCTGCAGTCAAAGAGTTCTTTAGTACATTAAATTTTATATGTATTAGAGTAGATTAATGTCTGTAAATATATTCAATAAGTGGGAAGTGTTTAATATTATATTTTATTAAAGATATTTTTAATTTTATTTGAAATTCAAATCGGGTGCAGGCCGGGTCTGAATTTACAAGGCTTTGTCTAGACCTGACCCAATTTTAAATTCGAACATAAAGTCTTTGTCCAGACCTGACTGAGATTTGTTAAAACATTGTTCAAACTTTTTCATTTCGGGTCGAACAAAATCGAGCCGTCGGGTCCAGACACTAAATTGCCAACCCTAAATGGCGTACACAACTTGGTGCTTAAACCTGATGTTAATAGTTGAGTCATTAAAATATTTTTCAAAAGGAACTCTTACCAGGTAGGGTTTCCGTAGGGAGGTCGTAGGTTCCACTCTTGTTGAAGTAAAAAAAATAAAAAAATAAAAGGCCTCTCCTTATATTTGTTTCACTAATCCTATAATCCTACGAGGTTAGTCAGACACTCTGCAAAGCTCATAACATAATATAGTTACATACCATGATTTGAACTCACAATCATTGCATAAGTCAAAGTTTTGATGCTCACTTGTCACTGCACCATATCCCTTAGAGCCAGCCTAGACCTAGTTTTGATTTTTGAGTGTGGGCAATAACATCTTCTTAATTACGATTACAACAGCCAAGTCCCGACTTAAAATTAATTGAGATCACTATATGGTCAAACATTTCCACTCACCTCAATTTAAAACAGTCAATAAGGTGCTTTCACAATCTTTCTAAACTCTGCTCAATTCATGTAAATTATATATAGAGTTCTCTTTTTTTTTTTACAGAAATAGTGATCTCTTAATTGGACATTAAACCACCGCAACCCTCTTACCTTAATTCCACTTCAAAATGACATATAAAGCTCAAAGTATGTCCCCTACTTTCCAATTATTATAACAACGCCATTCATGATCTACCAGAAAGATTATACTATAACTCTATCATTCTCTTGTTTTTATAAGTATTGGAACACATACTATATTGCATGGAGAGTCAGTCGTGCATGTTAGTGGTGTCCTTTTTCTAAGGCATGAATGAAAGCACAAACTCTCCACTAATAGGAATAAAATCATTGTTGTCCTGCAAAGAACAAACAACAAGATCACTGATCACCCTATACAAAAACTATAAAAATTATCAGTAGTTAAAAACAATGTAGAAGTTCTAGCTAGGTTGCTCACTCCATGTTCAAGGCATCTTATTTGGTTTCAATACCAACATTTAGAATCCTAGTTTCCCACAAAGCACTTCTACTTTTCTGTCTTTCTCAGTATCTACGTTATTGGTCCATGACAAGGAATAATAATATTTTTAGGACAAAGTTCAAGTTGGAAAGTAAGTTCTGGGCATTCGAATGCGGCATAGCCGACATATAAAGAGACAGATCCGCCTCTATATATCAATACATGAGTGAGGATAATTTCTTCAACAATGACGAAAATCGTAGCACATCTCAAGGTGCATACTGCATATCACATTGTGCCATTTGCTGCGCTTTTCGGGTGTCATTCTAGTTTCCTATTTCTGGGTCTAAGCTTTCACTGGTCTTTATGTTTTTCTGAACTGATAATTCTCACTGATCTATAGCAGAGGACAAAATAATATAAGGCCTAATGATAAAATATATCCTAACCTTTATAAGTTGTATCAATTATATTCTAACCTTTGGAATTTTTTAAGTATATCCAAGCCTTTTCAATTTACTATTAATTCCATCCTCAACTAGTTTGGGTCTATTTTTTCTTTCATAATATGTGCCCACACATCATTCCCTTCAACTTTCTTGTCATGTCATTTAAAGATTTATTCTTACATATGCATTAGAGCTCAATATTCTTTTTTTTTTTTATGTATTCATGTATATAATACACAATTTTTTTTGTACATATATAATACACATAGTAGTGTGTACATATTAGTATTGTTGATTTATGAATAACAAAATTTAAATTAGAGTATCAATGTATTATTGGTTAGGATATAATTAATGAATTCCAAATGTTAGGATTTAATTGATATATCTTATAAAGGTTAGGATATTTTTAATCATTAGGCCAATAATAAAAGAAGGAAAGCATGGTGTCCTATTCCCTATTTTTCTACCTTCTGAGGTTCTAATCCATACTTTGTTTGATCAAACTAGCAAAACCACAAGAAATACTTAAGACTTTCGTCGCCCCTTTTAAAAAACCATACATTTCTACAACGACGCCACTTCATATCATTTACCATTTCATGAAAATCATACTGCATGAGTTTATATATGGAAAAAAAAGGTCTTAGCTAGATGAAACTACATGTGCATTGCTGCATTGACAAGAAGCGAATGAACTTCTACAGAAAGTGCTAATAACAAACAGAAGAGAAGTGTGTGATTCACCGGGTGTTTTGAGGGCCATAAGCATGAGTGAGTTTTTACCAGTTTCAAACATCCGTAACCTCCCCATCAAGTTCAGAATAATCCGACAGATCATTTCTTCCCCTACGAAGAGCATCCCTCTCTTGTTGACCGTCAATTGGAATCTGGCGTCTGAAAGGTGGGGAAGACTTGCGTTCAGAAAAGTGTGGAGCACCAAATAAACGAGAGAATCCACTCATCATTTCCTCAGCTACCTCGAAGAAGTTGCTGAAACCACCAGATATGCTCTTCTCAATTGCATCAATGTCGCTGCGGAGCCCAGGAAAACTGAATGGCTCACTAGCTGGGGTGTCAACCAAGGGAAGAGGTCCTCTAGTTATCCCATTTGTAACATCCTCCTCCGTGAATTCTGTTTCAGATTTCACCACTTCAACAGTCCTGAGATTAACAACAACAATGAGCAGGCAAGATGAAAAATTGACATCTAATGAAAATGCACTACATAACTAAATTCTGATAACAAATGCGCACTTCACAAGAAATTTAGCCAAGCCTAAAGAACTGCAGGCCTTTCATTATGATAGTCCATACTCATTGTTAGAATGAGTTATTTTCTTTTTTACCTCTCCAACATCTGCCACAAATTATTATAGAAACTACACCTTGTGTTATCAAGAAAAGTTTAAAATAGCCGCAGAGTCAAGTGAACGTAGTGCGTGCGCTGTGCTTTATGGGGAACGCGTAGGGAGGAAAGTTCTTCTACAATGAGCAGATGTTCCTTAACAACAAAGAGCCAAGATTTCTCCCCTCAGCTCCTAATTTTAACCTACATCAACCATAACAAGATGGGGAACATCTATGGTTGCTCCAATGTTCATCAAGCAACACGTACAAACATAATATCAAATAACCGACTAACATAACTTATGTCCAAAATATAACTGTTTTCATGATGCATGCTATACGGGATGTCGAATTACAATCATGGCTATGAGTATGTGACCTTCCCGAATTTATAGATCAAATCATAAATAAATTTGAAGCCAAGGTTTCATGTTTTTGAGGAAACTCTTTTAGTTCCAAACATTTAATTACTGATGGAGACACAAGGAATTAGCAGATCTAGAGATTAAAAATGAATTCATGGAACGCTTCCCTCAGGTTGATTAAAATATGAGTACATTATCAAAAATAGAAAAAGAACTATACGGGTAATAGAAAATAATGGCCCCTAAACAGCCAATAACGAGTGTCATCATTCTTATTTTACCTCCTTAACAATTACTTGATCTAATAGGACAAGAAAGAGGAAAACAACATTATTATGGCACTCCCTAGACAGCTTTAGGACCCACCAGCAAGGCCATTAATTAGGCAGGTATGTCTCAAACTCGTTATTCAAAACACTTTAAAGGGTAGCAAGCATATAGAAAAATATTGTAACATATAGAAAAACATTGTAACGTAAAATGCACAGTTCCTCTTGCTGAAACCCAAGGTTCCAAACATCATCACTAGCACTTCTCTCGCCAGTACCACCTCCAGCAAGAATCCTGGTGACAACTCTAACAAGGATTCCTTTCGCTTATTGTTTCTTTCCTTTGAGATTATGACACTGTAATTTACATCCACCATTCTTAAATATTATTGCATCTAATTTCTATATCGGAGAATATGTATGAGAAAAATATTGTGTGTGCAAAATAAAAATAAAAAAATCATTAGGATAACTCAATTCTTGTTAAAGAAACTACAAAAGAATTATATAATTTTTAGGAACCTCTAATTATTTTCCTAATTGCAACAAGAGAGGATTAAAAATAAACTCAATAAGGTAGTTCAACTAGAAGAATTCTTATCCTTTTTTTCCAAGATGAGTTGCATTTCATGGACCGCATCTATATTTTACACAATGAAATTGCAAACATTTTACAACAACAAAAACAAAAACAAAAACTCAATCCCAAATTCGTTGGGGCCGGCTACATGGATCAACTACTTCCACTCCACTCGATTCAATGCCCTTGATTGTGTGCTTTCAAAATCCTTTAAATCCTTCCTAATCAACAAGTTATCTTAGGTCTAACATAGATTCAAACACATTTTCCACTCATAAACACTCCATTCATGTTACCATACAACTCAACCTTGCCACCACCACCACCACCGCCACTAAATACCAATTAAACCATAAGTCATAGATCAAACATAAGCATTTCCTAAACACTTCAACTTTTACTGCAATTTTTTGCTATCCGAGGGCATTCGAGCCACCACAGCAGACACTGGACTTATGGTGGACCCAACTAATCCCTCGGGAGTTAGGAGGGTGCCCCTACCAATAACCCAGAGGTCGAAGGAGAAATAGTGCAGTTGTTGCGAATCGAACCTATTGCCTATGCCTTGGTCAGAGTACTAATGCCCTCTTCGAAACACCACTACGCCACAGTGACCACACTCCTTTGGGGCTCCTAATGCCTAAATCCATCCAAATCAACCTCACTTTTCAAAATCCACATCACAACTGAACCTCTCATATGTACAATCAAACACAAAGCATCTCAAATCACCAATCAATCAAACAATTTCTCTACACCAAGAAACAATCCACCTAAAATTCTCCAAATCTCAACACATCACAGCTTCAATTCAACACACAAACACATCAAATCTCAACAAATTAGGGATTACCGTCCGACGCAACTCCTCAGAATCTGCTCCGTCTTCTCGCACTTCCTCACGAACCTCCCAGGCTCCACTTCCTCCGTTCGGCAGTCGAACTTCACGATTCTTTGGTTCGAACAGCGATCTCCACCGTCCGATCTAGGGTTCACGTCCTTCAGACCCTCGTCTTCGTCGTCATCTCTCCAAACCCACACCATTTCTTCTTCTCGAACAGTCGATTCTTCTTCGTTTGTGTTTTTTATTTGAAGTGACTCTGTTTGGTACTCGTATTTATAGGCTTTGCTTTTTTCTTCACTTCCAAGCACTTTATAGAAGTGCGTTTATGCTCATCTCGAGGCAAATCATACATTAAATCTTTCGTTCGGTACTATTTATAGCCTTTGATTTTCTTCATTTCCAAGCTTTTCATCAAGATGCGTTGTTGCACAACTCGAGACACATCAAAGATCGGTGAAGCAAATTAGAGGAGATTCATAATTATTATTTCTTTTTAAGAAACACAATTTCACTAATCTTGAATGGCTCTTAGTGTAATAAGAGAATAGAAAATCAATCATCATCACAAATTAATTCATTATTTATAATTGTTTAAAATAACATTCAACTGTAATATATTTACATGGTTGACTTTCAAAAACAACGACTATTACAGAACAGTTTAACAATTGATAATTATTTTCTTAACAAATACATAGAACACAACAATAAATTAGATCAACATGGCAACACAATAAACAGATACATTTCTCAAACCATAACGAAATAAAACTACCTATGAAATAAAACTCAGTGAGTAACAACCCCATATAATGCAATAGAGAAGTGACTTTAAGGAGAATAAAAATTAGAGTTTTTGAGCCGAGGTGGTTCATAATCAGTTAATTACGTTGGAGTCTTTGACTTGTGAGCTCTGTTTGACTAGATGAGAAAAATGAGAATTTTGTTCAAATCGCGAGCGTTGTTGGATTCGAAAATGAGATTTTCAGATTCAAATTTTCTGCATTTCAAAGCTTCAATTCACTCTAAGCGTTCAAAAGTCTCAAAAACCGATATGAATCAGCAAACCCAGTTGAGAAAATCACTTAGAGTAGCACAAGACATGAACTCAATCTTTGCTGAGATCACAGAGATCATAGGAACCCAAGAGAGCATCAAAGAGGGTTCAATTACAAAGCCCGTTATCGAAGCGAGTCGCGGTAGAGGTTTAATGGGGAGTGAGCATTTGCAATGCAGACCAAGTGTTTGTAGAAATGCCGAAGAGAAAGGGCAGTTTGAAAACGCGACAATGCCGATGTCGGGGGAGACCCATTTGGGAGATTTGGTGGAAAATGATGTTAGCCCAGTTGTTCACAGGATTACAGAGGTGATCAGAGGCGAAGACTATAAGGTTTCAATGGAAGAAAGGTTGGAGAAGTCGGGTTTCGTGTTTGATTCGGAGGTTGTCGAGAAAGTACTGAAAAGATGCTTTAAAGTGGGTGACTTGGGTTTGAGGTTCTTTGATTGGGTCAAGCGTAAAGCGGGATTTCGCCATACGACTGAGACTTACAACACAATGATTTACATTGCTGGAGAAGCAAAGGAGTTCGATGTGGTGGAGAGGTTGGTTCGGGAGATGGAGGAGGATTCGTGTCGTAAGGATATTAAGACATGGAGTATTCTCATAACTAGTTATGGGAAAGGGAGAATGATTGGAAAAGCCTTGTTGTTGTTCGAGGAGATGAAGAAATCAGGGTGTGATCCGGATGAGAAAGCGTATGGATTGATTGTTTCCGTGCTTTGTAATGCTGGGAGGGGTGACATTGCAGTGGAGTTTTATAGGGAGATGGTTCATAAAGGCATGGGGATAGACTTTAAATTATATATACTGCTATTGAATTGCTTGTCAAGATCAGGAGATATTTCTGCCGTTCGATCAGTTGGGGATGACATGATAAATGTGGCTCAGATTCCTGAACAGAAAGTGTATTCTGCCATTTTAAGGAGCTTTTGCGTTGTGGGAAAAATTAGGGAAGCCTTGGAACTGCTTCATGAGCTTAAAGATAAGAATGCAATGCTTGATCATGAAAATTTTGAAATCCTGGTGGAAGGGCTTTGTATCAATGGTAAGGTTGCCGATGCTTCAGAACTTGTTAATATTATGAAACAAACCCGCCCAGTAGATGAGAAAGTTTATGGGATTCTTATCAATGGTTACCTAAGGGAAAATGAGATTTCGAGGGCCTTTGAGTTGTTTGACAGTGTCAAAGAATCAGGGTGTGTTCCTCTGGTGTCAACTTACACAGAATTGATGCAACGCCTTTTCATGTCGAATGAGTATGAAAGAGCGTGCAAGTTGTATGAAGAGATGTTGGTACGCGGAGTTGAGCCAGATTCTGTGGCAGTCACCGCAGTAGTTGCGGGTCATGTTCAACATAATCATATATCCAAAGCTTGGAAAGCTTTTAAGAGCATGAAGAGCAAAGGCATCATAGTCGACCATAAGTCTTATGCTGTGTTTATCAAGGAGCTTTGTAAAGTTTCAAGACCAGACGAAGGTCTCAAGCTTTTGTATGACATGCGGGATTCAAAAATAATGATCAAGGATGAAATATTTCATCTGGTCATATCCTCATTCGAGAAAAAAAGAGACGTTGAGAGTGTGGAAAAAGCTAAGCATTTGTGGGAATCCTCTAGACATTGCACTTACAGAAGGAATTTGGTTGATCAAATGTTGCCCACCAGAGTGATCGAAAGGGCGGATAATGTTTCCGAGCTTGAAGAACTCAAACAGGATGAAGATTCTTATCAAATTCAGAAAGAAGTGAATGATGTTCATTCGGCGAATTTGATGCCAATACTTTACAATGAGGCTGACCTTCACAACATATGCAAAATGTTGTCATCCTCCATGGACTGGGCATCTATGGAAGAAGCTTTGGAAAAATGTACAATTAGCTTCACACCCGAGCTGGTTTTGGAGGTTCTTCGCAGTTGTCAGCTTCATGGTCACGCTGCATTGAAGTTTTTCTCATGGGTGGATCGACAACCAGGATTTAAAAACACTGCAGAAACCTACAATATGGCAATCAAAATTTCAGGTTGCGCAAAAGATTTTGAACACATGAGGAAACTCTATCATGAAATGAAAAGAAAACGTATCGCAAGCACATCAGATACATGGAGTATAATGATCATGCAATATGGTCGAGCTGGTCTGACGGATATCGCTCTAAGAAAATTTAAAGAGTCCAAGGCAGAAGGGAGCACACCTACTGCGAGTACATACAAGTATTTGATTGTATTCCTTTGTGGGAGGAAAGGCCGGAAGGCGGACGAAGCAATTCGAATGTTTCATGAGATGATTAATGCTGGGCATACACCAGATAAAGAATTGGCTGAAATTTATCTTCAATGTTTATGTGAATCAGATAGACTTTCAGATGTTAGAAGATGCATCAAATCTTTATGTAAGTGTGGTTTCACAATGCCACTGAGTTACTCCTTGGCCGTTAGGGCTCTTTGCCGTGCTGGAAGGTTAGATTCTGCATCGGCATTATCAAATGAGGTAGGAGAAGCGCGGTTTGAACTAGATCAGATATATTTATGGGAGCCTTGTTCATGGATTATTAAGGTTGGGAAGATTGGAGGAGGCCTTAGCCAAGGTTGATGCTATGAAACAATGTGGGGTTAATCCCACAGTTCATGTATATACATCTTTTATAGTCCATTTTTTCAGGGAGAAACAGATTGAGAAGGCATTGGAAACTTTCAAAAAAATGAGGGAGGATGGTTGTGAGCCAACTATCGTTACATATTCCTCATTAATTCGTGGATATATGGGCATGGGCATGGTTAGCGACGCTTGGAATGTTTTCCGCCGAATGAAAGTGAAAGGTCCATATCCTGATTTCAGGACTTATTCAATGTTCATATTATCTCTATGCAAGCGGTCCAGGTCTGAAGAAGCCTTGCAGCTTATCGACGAGATGATGGATGCTGGAATTTTGGCTAGCACTGTTAATTTTCGAACTGTTTTTCATGGGCTCAATAGAGAAGGCAAGTGTGATTTAGCTCATACTGTCTTGCAAAAGAAGTTGGCACTCAAGAATCAAAGAAGGTTTTTGACATAATAAAATTTTACTTTCCAATCATTCTTGGTTTGGCCATGCATTAGTACAACAAATGCAAGTCATTTGATGCTCTAAGTTTATATAACAAATGTAACTATACTGAAAATCCATACTACCAATGCCAATGCATCTCTGGTGAGATGGACAACGATGCATCACTTGTCAAAAGACAAAGTTTAAGGAGGTTATGGGTTCAACTCTTGGTAAAGTCAAAAAAAAAATCCATACCAGCAACACACTTGTAAATATTTCACTCCTTGGCAACTTTTTATTCCATTAAATCTGTAAAGATTTCAATTCATTGTATAAAGCAAGAATTACTGATATAATACATGTACTAAACATTGTTATATGGTATAATCTATTGTTCTTCGGGTACATACATAGTAACAGCCAGATGTCTTCTGTAATGGCTACAGCAGACTCTAAGAATGGTAAATAGAAAAAATTTGCAGGCCTGGCTTAATTAAACAATCTAGAATCACTGGTTCACTGTGGATTCAGGCGTGACCGGGAAAGAAGCAAAATCGCAGCGACTTCTTTTTCTTGTTCTTTTTCCTTTTAGTATGTTTTGCACCATCATCGATGACACTTTCATGGATTTCATTGACCTCGATAGCTTCTACTTTGAAGTTCTTGTTCGTGTTGTTCAACGTTGGTGGCTCTGCTGCGATTCTGTTCTGGGAATAGCTCCATGTCTTACCAAAAGATTTGTTCAAATCATCACCAATTATGTTCGGAGAGCCCTTAATATTATCTCTGCAAAAGAAACAACAAACAAGATTAATGTGTTGGGGCATCTTCGAGCTAAAAAAACTCGAAAATAGGCCGACTTCAGATAGAAGTTCGGAATACCTGATGCCAGAGGAGCAAGAGCCTTTTTCAGTTTCATCCATAACTCTATGCGTGCCATTCACGCTCGGGGTATTGAGATGGTCTGTAACGTCGGAGGCATCTTCAGAAGGTGAGCCGCCTTCTGCAGCGACCTTTTCCAGCCTTTGAAGTACTTGTTTGCTAGGGAAAAATTGAGGCAAAGCTTGGGGTGTAACTCTGCCGCCTCGAATAACAGAAATGGCATTGTCTAGTATGTTTAATGCGCATTCCACTTCCGGACTAATACAAATTTTCTTATCACCAATGACTTCACATTTCTCTGTAGAAAGACTAGCTGAAAGCGTATTATCCTCTTGTCCGTTCTCATTCAAGTGTGTTTTACTTTCCATCTCCTCTTCCTCTTCCTCAATTTCGTTACGGAATAATTGACTTAGAACTTGGGTCCCACTCTCTGAAGCTCCAGTCTCACTATTCTCACCAAGTGATGCATGGTGCATAACTGGCGAATCGACTTGGACAGTTTCTACTGGAAGCTCTTGTTGGTGAATGACAGTCGGTTTCTTACTTTCCGTGGCTTCTTCTTCTTCTTCAGGAGGTTTCTTGCGTTTATCTTCTTGGTATAGACCTTCACGTATTCGGACATACACGGGGTCTCCCAATGCCTTGCTGAAATCCTCGTCGCCTTTGGCAATGGAAGCAACTGTCTGCAGTGTCAAGAATTGCAAGTCCTTAAGCATAAATACATTAGAAGCATAAATACATTTGTGCTCAAGCAAATGCATAAATTCTCTTTTATGGTTCACACTTCACACACAAGTCAATGTCAATATTAATTAATTATGCACATGGATTAAAAAAAAACTAATTATAGAGCGTTTAGTTAGTCATTCCTCAAAGTATGAAATTACCATAAATAGCTTATTTCGGCAAATAAAACCACCAGAAAGTACATCGAGATCATTTAACGAAGGAAACATTATCCAAAAATTGAATTGACCTTTTGATAGAGCTTAAAGCCGCTGCCAATAAGCTGCCTCGTTACGAAGTTGATCAGTGAAGGAGGAACGAAATCGATCTTCATATCAATGGTTGCCATTGTCCTGCCAAGTTAAGAAGGGAAACACTAAGAAACAAATATTATAGCCAATTTATAGATTCTTGAGCTGCTATCTGTTCATGCATGCGTAAGAGTTAATGCAATGCAAAAGTTTTTTGGGACAGGATTTAGATTCTTATGGTTCAGATTTCAGATGGACCTGGATGGGATCATCATAAACTTCGGCATCTACGCATTTTCGAAACCCGCCATTGCAAGATCTTATTTATCACAAATTCAGTCACTTGCACCGAAACAACGTGATCTCTTTTCCCCCTTTGGAAATGTCAACTACATTTTTGGCTATCAATGGTGCATGTCCGATAATATTTTCAAGTACAAGAAAAAAAAAAAAAAAAAAAAAAAAAAAAAATGAAGCTAGTAGCAACTCACCGAAAGTAACTCCTGCTTGAAGTCACCTTCTGTAAAGCAAAGCCTCCCGTGAAATCCATCCGCACAACATCCTTAGCTTCAGGTATTCCATCATTGGTAAAGCCATTGGTTGCCTTATCTATGCTCTCGATGTCAGAAATCTGGAAAAAAAAAAAAAAAAAGTTTTCGACGGTAAAAAATCCCCGTGGTTCGCCATGTACAATGTGGATCATCACAGTAAAATTTTAAGATATGTACAGCAAAAATAAAAGAAGCAAAAGAAAATATTATTTCCACCAGAATTTCCAAAGGTATACCGAGTTTAGAAGCACGACAAGTAAATCATCTTCAAAATACTCCAATACAAAATAGTGCGCAACAACCTCTCGAGCTGATACTGGCCATGGAACCTTCACCCTTTCTTCCAAATTATAGCAAAATGTTAATGATATAAGGGGGGGATACATCAACTAATACCAACAATGTAGTCAAGACTGACCTCACTAGACAAATCTCTTCGCCGATGCGGACCTTTTGAACACATTTAGACATAACAATTTTGAAAGGAGGAATACTGAATTGGGGCCACCTGCAAAAAAACATAAAAGACACTAAAACGTAAGCCGGATTACTAGAACTAGATCATGATACTACATGCAATCCGACCCTTATTCCTTCAATACTTCAACCAAGCACACTCAACCCAAAAAAGTAGTAGAAGAAGAAGAATCCGAGCACCCGAAAGGTGCAATTTGATGGTCACGAACAGAGCAACAAAAGATGCAACGAAGTGTAGTATTACAGTCATGGGGTTAAGCTGCCCAATTGACCTCGTGGAATCAGTCGGACTAATTCAATAAGGGCGGAATACATTTGAATATCCACGATCATGCTTGAAAAAAAAATATCGGATGTATAGTATTACTTGCTTTCTTTGAGCTGCAAGTGTAGTTACACTTCACAAGTCCCTCAATGATATTTAAAACAATCCAAAACATACAATAATGAATTGATCTAAGACCAACTATGATTCTCGAGGAAACAGAATTCTTCCAAATTTGAAGAACAAGAAAATTGTTGCATAAAAAATGTTGAAAGATTACTGTAAATTGATTAGGATATTTATGATTTAATTAAATAACTGCAGCAAAGCAGCATATGTATGCATATCAAAATATTAAAGCGAAGGAATTCATGAGAGTTGTATTTACCATTTCCCATAGAGTGCTGCCTCCCAGGCTAGACTTAAACCTACAAAGAAAATGAACCTATAGTCAGAGCTATCCAGCCTTTATCAAACAGTTCAATAGTTTCCCAATCCCTCCACAAAATTAGAGCCTTTTACAATAGTTTTTGACTTACAGACATCAATAGGTCCGTCTACAAAGCCTTCAACTAGTAGTGCATGAAATGGTGAGCCTTGAGGTCCTTCTCGATACATAACACGGTAATCTTCATTGTCCTGTTTTAGCTGCATTCAGAACATGAGCACGACACTGTCAATATCTGTTCCACTTTCAACAATTAAATTATAAGTGTCTTCGCATGAGGAAAAGAAATACTGGAAGTCAAAATATTGATGAATCATTCATGTATACCCCCTACACAATGGCTACATGGTAGCACGGCCTATAATTAAGCACGATATGTTTTATCGCCTATTTGTATAAATTAGTTAAGCAATCATTAATAATTAGCTAATTTCACCCGAGAGTGTGATTCAGGCTCAAAATGCCTTTGGTCGTCAATTGCAGCTTGATCTCAAAACACTTTAGAAGAGGAATGCATATCTAATATCAAATAGGCACATGGTCTTACACTTGAACTTGTTCAATTTTTATAATATAGGTCCCAATCCAAGGTGAGGAGAGTGTGGTGACTAGTTTTATTATGGGTTGCAAGTGTGAAAGTGGATTCACTCCAAAATGCCAAGGCAAGATAGAGTGTCCACTCCACACTTATAAGCCTTATTTTTCTAAGTAGTTGATGTGGGACTATCCCAACATCTCCAACACTCCCCCCTAAAGTCCAACTCGGACTTGAATGCAGTACATCTATCAACTAGTTTTGTTGGGGATGCCTACGAGGCCCTTGGAAAATGGGCTATTAAGCCAACCATAGGCTTTGATACCATGTTCAACTTTTATAATATAGGTCCCAATCTAGTGTGGTGACTAGTTTTATGTATGGGCTATAAGTGTGAAAGTGGGGTTCACTCCAAAATGCCAAGGCAAGATAGAGTGTTCACTCCACACTTATAAGCCTTATTTTTCTTTCTAAGTAGTCAATGTGAGACTATCCCAACAATTCCAACAGAATTCGCATTCCGCACTCTCATAAGTGAAGCACAGGTGAACAGGAAAGAGCAAAATGAAAGACAGAAGAAAACTATTTAACTTTGCATACCTTCCAATCCTGCTGTTGTTTTGCATGAGTTGTTGGCAAACTTTCATTTGCCTTTACAGAAGCACTCCTCAACATGTCAAGAAAATCAGCTACTTCCGCCGATCTTTTTTCGATAAAGTTCTCAATACAATCTATTAAAGAAAGATGAAGTGAATCATATTTATCAACATGCTTGAAGAATTTTTCTACTATATATTCAACTGGAAGACAAAACCAGACAAATAGGAAATCACATCTATACCAACCATGACTGTCTGAGGATGATGAAGATAAAAGTTGCTTCCTGACAAGATCCCTAACAGAATCCTTGTCGACAAGAGCTTGCGTTGACAGTGTTTTATCCAGTCTCTCTCGGTACTCCAGTTTCTTTTGTTTTCTCTCCATATTGCATCACTTAGCTCAACTCTAAGGTTTATGTTGAAAATTAGTTTTCCAAGTCAGAACACTGGCAAATAATTATGCGTTGAAAATTGACAAATCCACTCTTTGCTTCTAAGTTGAGAACATCCTCAATTGCAAGCCAAGCAACATGTAGAATATAAATAAACAATTTATCCAAACTACAGAAACACAAATTAAAAATCTGCCACAAAAAGCACCACAAACAGTGCCCTTGTTGTCAAAAAGCATATTATTAACAAGAACAAGCCATGAATTCATCACTACAGTGCCCATAAACACTGAATATTCACATAAAAACAAATGAATGAATAAACTGACCGATGAGACAATACTATCAAGATTCAATCAAACACTTCTTCAAAAACACATAACAAATGATTCGATCATTCAAAATTCAAACTTTACCACCAAAGCTAGCTCATCTAAGATTTAACCATTTCGTCTCTTGCAGTCATAACCCCAAAACCTCACTCAGATCCACAATTCATCACAAACCCAGCCCAAACTCCTCAAAATTAGCTCCCCAAAAACCCCTTTATCGACTTTCACAAGAAGACCCATTTCACATATCATTAATTAAGTCCACCCAACAAAATTCAAAGCGATTACAAGTACCCATATCGATAGATTCGATACAAACACTATTTTAACAGAAAAATCCACACAGTAATCGAGAAGTCATCGAGATTTGCTCACCCAATTTGACCCAGTAAAGATGAAGACCCACAAAAAGAGAACAAATTGATCGAACAGAGTTGTGGGTAGTAATAGATTTTTGATGTTGAAGAGACAAAGAGGGGGATTTAGAGATTATGCCATGAATTAGTTTGAATTGGGAATTGTTTAAGGAAATCAAGTACAGCAGTGGAGGTTTATTGTGGAATTTTCTAGAGGTTGGTAGCAGTTGCAGCCTACTTGAAAGAGATTTGGTCCACTTGTCAAAAACTTTTTGAGATCGGGGTTTAGGGGTTCGATTCTTACTAAAATTAATATTGAGTTTTTAGTTCAAATTCATATCCTAATATAATTAGAACTTTGAGTATTTTAATTTATGTCAGATTAGTAAGTTTGAAATTTTGTAAGATTTGATTGTTTTAGAAGTATTTGTGTTAGAATTGAATTGTGAGTCCGAGTTTGAGAGTAATTAAAAATTTGTGACATATATAAAAGATATAGTAAGTTAATTTTATGTGTAAGTGTTCACCCGTAGTGCTTTATGTACCATATTAAAAGAGTTTGATTGTTAATATTTTAACATTGAATAAGAATTGTTAGTTTGATTGTGTTATGCTGAGTTTGATTGTTTCAAGATTTGGTGATCATGGTTGATCAATCAATTGCCGTAGCTCGTGATGTGAAGATGCGTGATGCGTTTCCAGGTCGTCTGGTTGTTGACTTTGAAGACCGAAATTCGGATTGGGGATTGACTGGTGTGATTCTATGTGTAACTCTTGCTGCAGTCGGTGTACGATATTGATTTGGTCCAAATGCACACTTTTTTGATTAATGAGAAGTGCTAGAATGAAAGGGGAAGTCACACCGAATACAGACATACACAGATCTCGGTGCATAATATACAGGTCAAGACTGCATATTAGTTGAATGATTAAGGTTTATTATAAGGCAACGGCTATACGGATTCCAATTTTAAATTTTTACTTCATGTATCCCACTTTTTACTCAGTTTATCTCACTTTTATTTTTAAAATTTCAAAAATATTCGTGTTTGCCCATACCCCACTTTTGAAGAAGTGTCACTCGCGGGTTTCGGACAAATCAAAATGACACCTTCTGAAGAGGTGTCGGACACACAAGGCCGACACGTCTAAAGAAGTTTCGGATACACAGGGTCGATACATCTTTAGAGGTTTTGGCTGACTCCAACCGATAATGCGAAGATAACTCAGTCTAGGTAGGTGACGAAGGGATCCAAAACCTTTGTAAAGGTGTTGCCCTGTGTGTCCGAAACCTCTTCAGAGGTGTCGGCCTTGTGTATCTAACACGTCTTCAAAGGTATCAACCATGTAAGTTCGAAACCCGCTAACGATCGGAATGAACAAAAAAACTTCAAAACACTTAAAAAATACATGAAAATGGTAAAAAAAAATAGTGAGTTTTGCCCGGAATCGTTTAATATTTTTGATTCCATCGAAACTGTGTATCCAAAATGCAAGATTCAAGCTTCAAATCGAAGCCCTAAACCCAAAAATAAATTCACAAACAAAATGGCTCAAAAGAAAAGGAAAAAAGAAACTCAAAAAAACCTTGAAATCGGCACTAAAAGAGATGTTGAATGCACCCACGGCGTTGAATCCATGTGGTTTTACTCGAATTTCGTCAGACTTAAGTTGATGAGTGTGATTTAAGAGAGAGGCGATGAGTGGAGTATGAGTGAGTAAAACCCTTTTTATATAGATAGATAGTTGGGTGATTTCACAAAACTAGGGTCCTTGTAGTAAAAACTAGGGTCCTTTTAGCTACTACCTATTATAGTCTTGGTAGTTATGTTGGCTTGTCAATAGACCACTAAAGATTATATAATTTTTTTGTAACCCACCTAGGGAGGTTCTATATATTTGTTGTAACCCACGTAAATTTTATGGGTTTAATTAGGATTATATATCTCTATTAAACTTCGGTAGATTGAGATTGTTCCTTGTGAGTTTACAATTAAGACAAATATGCCTCTTAAGGTTGCTTGTGAAAAGTGACTTTTTTTTTTTGGCTTTAGTAGGAATCAAACTACAATCTTCTGAGGTATTGTCTTTTTGGCAAGTGATATCTTTACCATCTCACTAGAGTAGAGACTTTGACAAACTCAAGCAAAACTAGACCTACTTATTAGTTTATTTTATTTTTATAGGAAGGAGACATTATTTATTATAGCCTAATTAAGTTGCATATTTACAAGAAGGTTATAAATAAAGCAATCGCTATACCAAGTAGGGTTATAATAAGAAAAAAAAACATTTGCATAGTAGCCTAGATATATAGAAGGGAGATGCTAGAGGTACATACTTCTCACACCCAGATAGGACACCTGACAATTGGTCGTTGTCAATACACCTTGAGATACAGATTCGAGTTGTGTGGAACGGTGCACAATCACCATGTGACAACTAGGTGTGAAAACTATTTACACTTAGCATTTTCCTGTATAGAAAGACCGGCAAACACAAAAATTATTTATTTAGTGTCACGTTAATCGCTATATCAAACAAGCTCAAATTAAGAAAAGAACGGTTACAATAGCTTAGACACAGTAATTGAGATCGGGCCAGGAAAGATACTTTTGTTACAAGATTTATGTAGAAGTCCTTTGAATATATTTCATTATTTGGACGTACATATCCTAATATAAATATCAAATTGATTACATCAACAACTGTATTGTAAAGTATTTCACCCAAACATTTACTTGCTCATTTTTCCTTTTTGATTGAGTAGTGCTACTTGGACTCATGAGTCCGGATCCTTAGGGGGTTTTTTGAAAAAATTTTATTTCAAAGTCATCCTCCAATCAAACAAAATTATAACTTGTAACACTCCTTTAATATTTACAAAAATCTCAAAAACCTCCCTTTGAGTCCGGACCCTTAGTGTCCAAATAGATTTTTTGTTTTGGATTATCACGAGTGTCCAAACCACCTCACTCTTACCTAATTAATGCTTGATTAAACCTATAGAGTCTCTGCCTTAATTACTACAACCCTCTTCGAAACCACGCTTTCATTAAATCTTGAGATCTGTATTGAATGGACACAACATGAGGTGTATATAATTCAATAGGTAGGGACAATTTCGTGACTAAAGTGCATGGGAAACTATGCAAGAAAATTAGTATTAAGTATTAGACACCCACCTACTGTCAAAAAAAAGTATTATGCACCTACCCACATGGTTTTGCATGGAAGATTTTCTACACAGAATTTTATACAGTACCGTATTTTTTAAGTATGAGTAGTGCTACTTGGACTCATGAGTCCGGACCTTTAGGGAGTTTTTTGAAAATTTTTTATTTCAAAATCATCCTTAAGCAATCAATGACTTCAAAATTATAACTTGTAACACTCCTTTAATATTTACAAAAATCTCAAAAATCCCCCTTTGAGTCAGGACCCTTAGTGTCCAAATAGATTTTTTGTTTAAGTATTAGCCGTGTGAGCCCTTTCAATTCTAGTCTTCTTCTTTCTTTTTCTTCTTTCTTCTTTCTTTTTATTTTTATTTTTATTTTTTATTTTTTATATTTTAGTTTTTTTATGAAAGCGGACACTACTTCTTGCTAAATTACCTTATTATATATGCAAACCAGAATTTTACTCAACATAACCCACCTTTTTTTTAAGAAATTTCAAAATACTCTTGCTTACCCCATGACCCTCACCCTCGTCGTCATGCCTATATTTTTTGAAGAAAAATAGAAATTTCATTAGTCATTTGATGGCTCGATGCAGGATCATACAACATATAATCAATTGTCCTAATAAAGTAAATTGATTCGCTAATTTTATTTTTTAACATAATTGTCATTAATTTGACTGTGAATGTGATATTGTGAAATTGAAACAGTGTGACATCAGGGACTGCTCTCTACAATACTGAAACACATGACAAAACACAAACACTACTAAAACTACATAACGAATAATAAGACTTCCGACAAAAGAAGTAAAATCTAAGATTTCCAGCTAGAGAAGATAAATCAAAAACTTTCAACTAGGGAATACAAACACATTGTAGAATTAAAAAAACTAAAAAATGACCAACCCAACCGCTGCACAAATCCACGCACAACCGTTAAGGAAGATGTAGCGTAACTAAGATGAAACCAATCTTCACAAATCTTATTAGATATGCAACTTATTGGATGACTAAAAATAAAAAAGATTCGATTTGAACACTGTTAATTGAAAAGGAGGATCAATAGTGGTCCAAGCTAAAAAATCATGAAGGAGAAGCAAGAGAAAGTTTTAGGGTTTTGAAAAAAAAAAAAAAAAAGCCAACTCAGTCTCAATTGTGCAGTGATGGGTTTTCAAACTTTATGATGGCGCTGATGGCATGTCAATCTTTGTAGTAACTCGGGCAACATTAGAGTTAGAACGTTTTGAAGTAGTGATCCTCCAGATAAGAGATGATAAGAGTAATCAAGCATATATCATATCTATTTTTTTATTTTTATAAAAAAATCATATCTAATATAGATCTGTTATGAAGTGTGGATGACCATGCATGTACACCAAGTTGAATGAAAACTTCTCATTCCAACTATCTCATTTCTTCTCTTCTCCTTTGTAGTAGTAGTTTGTAGTAGTAGAAGTTCTTAGTCTTCTATTTCCTTATCTAGCTCTTAGCAAGTTCCAATTTATTTTACAACACGTTATCAGCACGAGCTTGCTCTAGCATTAAAGAGATCTTGAAGTTCAAGAAGGCTTGTTAAGGAGAAAAAGCTAAGAAGGTATAACTTTTGTTATTTAAATAAGTTCAATTTATTTCTGAATTACCATGGTTGTTTCCTTTTATTACATGCATAACTTCTATATGCATACTTTATTCATATACCATTATAACGTCACCGATTGCGAAAGTATGCTCTGTAGTTGCGTTTGTACGATCTTCTACATCGAAATCAAAAGTCAATATGTGACATAACTAGTTTTCTCGCTATATTACAAACGATTAATTATGCTCAATTCTTGATTTTTTATATTGCAAATAGAGTTATGAGTTTGGGTTGATAGTGGGTAAGCCTTGTCCCCGGTAAAGCTAAACATTGAAAGGGAGACGGGTTATCCCGTTCGAGGAGGCATGGTTTTAAGTAGACTTCGTCTCACCACCCAACCTGGAGGTTGTCCCACCAACTCATACAAGTAATACATTTTGCATACTAATAATCAAGTTGTGAACATATATTTAATCATATGTTATGTTTTTACATAAAAAAAGGGAAAACTCTTTTATATTAAATTTATTTTCAAAATTCTTTTCAACCATAGTTTGTTTTTGTTACCTTATTATAATTCTTGTCATGATAATTCTATGCAAGGCTGTGTGTTATACATAATCATTCGTCAATTTCTCTTTGGAGATTTGAAAAGTGAATATTTCACTTTATATATATTTTCACCTTATGGAGTTATACATACCAAAAGGGTAATGCTCCAAAAAGCTCAAAATGAGTAATTTGGGTCTCATGCTACAAAATTTAATCGATCAAATATTAATTATAATTCCACAATTTTAATTACCTCTATGTTGAGGCTATGTGGAAATATGACTGATGAGACAATAAAAGGAAGGTCACGTGGCCCGTCTCGATTTATTGTTGCAACAAATATCGAGTGCGCACGTCAATCCAATAAATATTAAGGATTGATTTCTTGTCTCATGGTAGCTGAGTAAAATGATGAGATATTATAAATATAATATCACTCCCGTCCAATTAGTTCAGCTTCAAATTAAGAAGCATATGTTGCATATAATGATCATGATCGCAATAAATTTATGGACGTGAAAAGGTGAAAATATCGAGGTAAAGGTCGTATTGACAATTCCACCAAATTTTGGAATAAAAGTGATGCACCACTACAAAGGGCAAATAATTATTGACAATGAGCGCTCATAATTGTGACATTTTTTTAGTCATATATGAAAGGCTATTTTGCCTAAATATTGTCATATATATGCCCGAGTATTTTTGTGACCTTTACCATGCCTTTAAAATTAAAGGCAAAATATTATGAATATTATCATGACTCTTTTTCTGATTTGTCAAACATTATTTGTCCAGATGGATCAAGAAATCATGTGTTCAAGTCATGAACCAAATAAGAGCGATATGTGCCTTTCTTGATTGTTCTACACGCGCACACAATTCTTAAAAACAGAGAATATTTCTCCAATTTGAACTTAGTGATGCTAATGTTCAAACAATATCGACATCTCCAATTTGATTAATGGCTCTGAAAGAGCAAATATTATGTTGCCTGGGGGAACAACAATTCATGTTGACAATGCCTTATACTCTGAAAAATCGGAAGAAATTTACTCGAACTTTAAAGATATTCGACAAAATGGATATCACATTGAAACCATGAACGAAAATAATAGAGAATTTCTCTATGTCACATTGGTTTCAAATGGGAAAAAAGAAGTGTTAGAAAAATTCCCGAACTTTATCCTCTGGATTATATTTTACTCATATAAGGCATGTCGAAACGAATGTCGTCTTAAATAAGAAAATTAATGATCCAAAGACATTCATTTTATGGCATGACCGGCTTGGTCATCCAGGATCATCAATGATGCGAAGAATAATTAATAATTCGCATGGACATCCTTTAAGGAGTCACAAAATATTTTCAGCTGGTGATTATAATTGTGCTAGTTGTTCTCAAGGTAAATTGATAGTTAAATCATCCCCAAGTAAAATTGTTGTGGAATCCCCAGTTTTCTTAGAACGCATTCGGGAGACATATGTGGACCTATTCATCCTCACTGTGGACCATTTAGATATTTCATGGTTTTGATAGATGCATCAACTAGGTGGTCACATGTTTGTTTGCTTTCAACCCGTAATGTTGCATTTGCTAGACTTTTAGCGCAAATCATTAAGTTAAGAGCACAATTCACGACAACCCAATCAAGACCATCCGTCTTGATAATGCCTTGGGAATTTCAATCTCAAGCATTTAAAAATTATTGTATGTCTATAGGAATTACCATTGAACATTATGTTCCACATGTGCATACCCAAAATGGTTTGGCGAGAATCTCGATCAAACGCATTCATTTAATTGCCGGACCTTTAATCATGAGAACTAAGTTATCAACTTCGGTTTGGGGACATGCGATCCTTCATCATGCAAAGCATCTATCATTCGTTATAGGCCCACTGCATACCATGAACATTCTCCCATGCAACTCATTTTAGGTCAACAACCAAATATTTCACACTTAAGAATTCTTGGTTGTGCAGTGTATGTTCCTATACCACCTCCCAATAGAACTAAGATGGGTCCACAACGAAAACTTGGGATTTATGTTAGATTTAACTCATCGTCCATTATAAGATACCTTGAACCCTTAACAAGGGATTTATTCACTGCACGTTTTGCTGATTGTCACTTTGATGAAGCAATTTTCCCACCATTAGGGGGAGATAAGAAGTCAATTCAAAAGGAATGGCGCGAAATTGCTTGGAATGCATCAACTTTATCACATTATGATCCACGAACAAATCAGTGTGAACTTGAAGTTCAAAAGATCATTCATTTGCAACAAATTGCAAATCAATTACCAAATGCATTTAATGATGCAAAACAAGTGACAAAATCACATATTCCAGCTGTAAATGCTCCTGCAAGAATTGATGTCTCAGTGCAACAAAATGCACAAGAACCAACGAAACACTTAAAACGTGGAAGACCGGTTGGTTCAAAGGATACAATTCCTCGAAAGAGGAAAATGGGAGTAAAAATAAATACAAATCAAAATACTCCTGAGAAAGCACAAGAATCCTTTGATAAGGGTTTGTCGAACAAGTTGATTCGATGAGGAACAACTTCCTCTAGAAAAAGAGGAAAAAGATGAAAATAATGAGATCTCAATAAATTATTTAAACTCGGTAAGATTTGGGATCGAAATGAAATTGTTCCCGATGATATATTTGCTTTCAATGTGTCCTTTGAAATATGTGAAAATGATGATGATCCAGAACCACTATCAGTGGACGAATGTCAAAAAAGACCTGATTAGCAAAAATGGCAAGATGCTATCCAAGCAGAGCTAAACTCGTTAAGGAAACGAGAGGTTTTTGGACCAATTGTCCAAACGCCAGATGGCGTAAAGCCTGTTGGATATAAATGGGTATTTGTACGAAAGAGAAACGGAAAAAAATGAAGTTACAAGGTACAAAGTAAGACTTGTAGCTCAAGGTTTCTCACAAATACCTGGCATCGATTATGAGGAAACATATTCTCCTGTTATAGATGCAATCACATTTCGGTTCTTGATAAGCCTTGAGCTTCTCGAAGGGTTTGATATGCATTTAATGGATGTCGTTACAACATATCTGTACGGATCTCTAGACAGTGAGATATATATGAAAATCCCTGATGGATTTGTAATATCCGATGAAATAAAATCAAAACCTCATAACATGCATTCTATAAAATTACAAAGGTCTTTGTACGGGTTGAAACAATCCGGACGAATGTGGTACAAACGTCTTAGTGATTATTTACTGAAAGAAGGATATGTAAATAATCCGCTTTGCCCATGTGTCTTCATTAAAAGATCATCAACATGATTTGTGATTATTGTTGTATATGTTGATGATTTAAATATAGTGGGAAACCACGACGACATCGTTAGAACATCCGAATACTTGAAAAAGGAATTCGAGATGAAAGAACTTGGAAAAACAAGACTTTGTCTTGGTTTGCAAATTGAACATTTTTCAAGTGGAGTACTTGTCCATCAATCAAATTATATTGAAAAATTATTAAAAAGATTTTATATGGACAAGGCACATCCATTGAGCTCTCCAATGGTTGTCGAGATCACTTGAAGTGGATAAGGATTCATTTCGACCTCAAGAAAGTGATGAAGAGCTAATTGGTAGGAGGTACCATATTTAAGTGCAATTGGTGCACTTATGTATCTTGCAAATTGTATAAGACCCGATATTGCTTTTCTTTGTCAACCTACTTGCAAGATATAGCTCTTCACCAACTCAAAGACATTGGAATGGTGTTAAACACATTTTTCGATATCTTCGAGGAACAAGTGACATGGGTTTATTTTACTCGAGGGGGGTAAAATTGAATCTCCAAGGTTAGGCTGATGTTGGATTTTTATCAGATCCCCATAAGGCCCGTTCTCAAACGGGATATGTATTCACCTGTGGTAATACTGTTGTATCATGGAAGTCAGTAAAACAAACTATGGTTGCCACTTCTTCCAATCATTCTGAAGTACTTGCAATTCATGAAGCAAGTCATGATTGTGTTTGGTTGAGAAACATGATTGAACATATACAAGAATCATGTGGATTGCCTTCAATAAAAGATTCTCCAACCATATTATATGAAGATAATGCAGCATGTATTGCACAATTAAGTGAAGGATTCATAAAGGGGGACAGAACAAAACATATTTCACCAAAATTCTTTTATGCGCATGAGCTTCAAAAGAATGGTGAAATTGATGTCAAGCAAATCCGATCGAGTGATAATCTTGCTGATTTATTCACAAAAGCCTTACCAACTACGACATTTAAAAGGCTTACATATGGTATTGGCTTGCGTAAACTTAAAGACATTGCAAGTAAAGAAACTGAACAAGTTTTACCCATGTTCACATGAGGGGGAGTTATTGATTAATGTATTGCACTCTTTTTCCCTTAGCTATGGTTTTATCCCATTGGGTTTTCCATGCAAGGTTTTTAATGAGGCAATCTTAACAATATTATACCCATCTTAATATTTATGAGAATAGTGTACTCTTTCTTTTACTATATTTTTTCCACATGGTTTTTCTTAGTAAAAGTTTTAACGAGGCACAATCTCTAAGCAAGCGTCATCCAAGGGGGAGTGTTATGAAGTGTGGATGACCATGCATGTACACCAAGTTGAATGAAAACTTCTCATTCCAACTATCTCATTTCTTCTCTTCTCCTTTGTAGTAGTAGTTTGTAGTAGTAGAAGTTCTTAGTCTTCTATTTCCTTATCTAGCTCTTAGCAAGTTCCAATTTATTTTACAAAAGATCGTATTTTTCTTTTGTAAGTAAACAAATGATGGGATGGGGCTTTGTTAAAGCTTCTTACCGCGACCCCCACATCCATCTCTTTCGTAAGTAGACAAATGATGCAACTAGTAGTTACATATTTTTCAGTCGTTTTTACTTTTTTACCTAAATTTATCAAAATACTTTTTATTAAAAACTTTAAAATATAATAATTTGTCAATTTTAAAAATTCTTTTTCATAGAATTATGTAGACATTAATTATATGTTACATTTCAAAAATAAAAATTATAAATATACTAGTTGTATAAATTAATTAAGTTTAACAATGTAACCTTCAACAAAAAAAAAGCCTTCAACAACTATTTTTTCTTATTTCGACGGAGTCAAACAACAACTTTGCACCTTGTGTCTTGGCAAGTGATGCCTCATCCATTTCACCAGACTTATTTATTTTCTATCAATCGACGACATTCGAACTGAAAAATATAGAGAAAAGAAAAAATATCTTTGGTGGGTTCTTAGAGATGTTCTTAGGTGGGTTTTAGAAAAAAAAAAAGTACATGCTAGATACATAAACACTATTAAGGATATGTACGAGGGGATAGTAACAAGTATAAAGACATTTGGAGGAACTACAAAAGAATTTTTCATTACGATAAGACTACATATCAAGAATCTATTGGATCAAGCGTCATTGCTATACACTCTATTCGGGATTTTGATGGCAACAAACAAAGTAAAATGGTTCTAACAAGTTTGTTTAGTGTTTTAGAATATCAAGCCTTGTTATGAACATCAAGTTCAAAAGGAAAGTAGAGTTATGCACAAGTTCAAGTCAAATCGTCAAAATGAAGCTGGATAAGTTCAAGGCTCGGCTCATACAAGGACATAAGGACCGAAAAGCTTATACTACCAATTGTACAACTTGTTTAAGGTATATAAGTCTCATCTTACAAGCCAAAGGGTTTTGAATCATGCATTTCATGTTTTTCAGCTTTTAAAGAACTTAAAATTATGAATTTTATGATTTTCAATTTCGTGAGTTTTAAAACGATTTAATCATACAAACGAGTTTTATAGCATGTATTTGAGATGTACAAATTGTTGGAATCATTTTTTAATGCACTGGCATATGTTTAGACGCCTTTTAGATTGATATTAAAAATATATGTAGAAAAACCCTTATGTTTTTCATGAAACGAGAATTTTTAATTTTCGGTGTTTGTGAAATTATTCGGGATGTCTAGACATGTTTTATGGACCCTATTAAACATGTATAAAGTGATTCCATAGGTTTAGTAGAGTCGTAGGATTGTTAGGGGGTCATTTTACAAAATTAGAAATTTAATTATTTTCAGGCCCTTGCACCAGTACGCAGTGTATTGTGCAGTATTCTGACAGCTTTTTTAAAGCTTTAATGTACACCTTTAATTTAAATTTGGAGATCATTTTGGACCCTTGGATCACTTGTAACGGTCATGGGGAAACAAAAAGGGTTTGACCAAGCACCAAAACTACCAAGAACAAAAAACACAACTCTTGCTTACATACTTTTCAAAATCCAAGTTTGCACTAAAATTTGTCAACTTTGTATACACAACTACTTGGAACTTTTGAAGGCTTGCGTTTAGATCTTGAAGTCGGTGTTCTAAAGCGTACAACTTACACTTCAAATCTGATTTTTTGGAATATATATTTGGGGTTGTAAGGTTTCTTGATGTCCTACACATTTTAAGCTTAATCTATACTTTTTGGCTAGTGTATTGTTTGGAAATCATTTGTTGTGTTATTGAGCATACTTTTTTTTTGCACTTAAACTCAATCTCTGTAAGCCTATGACACATTTGAACAAGTTGTTGGTCTTAATCTTGATTTTCACAAAACCACTTGTTCATTTGTTTTGAAACCACATGTTTTTTATCGATATTGTTTTGTCGTTTCTTAACTAAGTGTTGCACATACTCATTGATTTCTATTGAAAACTTAATCGCGTTCATACTTGCATTCATTAGAGTGGTTTAACTCTAGGAGGTTTGTGATTTGTAGGACTTATCACCGCTTTACTTTGTAAGACATATTTAATTGTATTCATCAACTTCATTGTGTATAATTGATTGTGATACTTAGTGGGATCTAAGTCAAGGGAATACCTAGTTGAGGCTAGGCAAAAACCCTACTGAAAACTGGATATGAAGTTTTAATTTGTATTTAGACATTCTAGGCTAGTAAGCTTATATTGTAACACTTATTGGTGATATAAGTGGGGGTATAAAAATTCTAACCGGGGTGGTTAGGTAGTGAATGTAGATCGTTAGGATCAAACCACTATAAATATCGTGTCTCATATCCATCTTTTCTACCACCTTCTTTATTGCATAACATAGATATTTATTATTGGTGTGTGCGTTATCGTGATTTTTAGTTTAAAGTTTTAAAAGGCGATAACCTCTCGATTCACCCAATTCTCCCTCTCTTGGGTGTGGTTTTATAATCGATTTTAAGCCATATCATTTTACTCTTGTTATGGATGAACTAACTAGACATATTCAAGAGGATATACTATGGTATATATTGTTTGCATATGACATTGTCTTAGTGGACGAAACAAGAGATATAGTGAATAATAACTTAGAACTTTTGACGAATACTGTAACAATCCTAAAAATTTAACCCGTGCCATGTGTCAATACAGGTGATACGTGAGCCCATGTCGTGGTACAATCATCAATTCTCGGACGTTAACGTCGAGGTATATTAGTTTTGTATGGTGTTTGTATTATATTGTATTTCATTTGTTCAATTTCAACGTTTTTAATATGTAAAGATGTTTGTGTACGAGCGTTGGTAGTCCGAAGACAAACTTAACTAAAAACACTGACAAAACACAAATTATAAAAGTATGGGCGTGTTGGCACGTAGTTGCGATAGAGTGCGTACGATGGGCGAGTCGCGATGAGGTTCGAGTTCGACAACACTAAGGCGAAGTTAGAGATGACCAAGTGTGGAGCTCAAGTTACGTAATAAAGTCACATATGAAGTGTTGGAGTTGTTGGGACAGCTGAAGGGCCCTTGGATGCGCCTCGAGATGAGTGTGCATAAGTGGATGAGAAGAGGGGTACAAAACTCAACACCACCTTTTTCTCTCTCTTCCTCTCTCATTTCTCTCTCTCTTCCTCTTCCCTAACTTCTTCCCCAAGCAACCACCGAACTAGTGTGGCCAGAGCGATGCCGGAGGTGGCAGTTTTCGACGATCCGAGGTAAGATTCAGACTCTCCTCGTCGTTCTCTATGCATTGGTGCGTAGTTTGTTTGTTTTCGTCGTGGTGAGTTTTGGATGCCATGTTGAAACTTCAAAATCGATCGAAGTTTTCGATGTCCCGAGGATCCCCGCGATGATTAATAAGTTATTTACAAAGGTTGTAATCGATTTGGGTGAGTTTTGGATTTTTAAAGATTTTCAAAGGATTTTTCGTTTGGATTAAAATGGTGGTGATTAATAGTGAAAATAAGGTGTTGATGATGGTGGATTGTTGAGTTGTTGTTGTGGAAGCAGGAAGAGAAAAAAAAAAGGGCTTGTTCGTTCGCTGGAAATTTTCCAGCGAACGAACGAGGAAGAAGAAGAGGAGACGAGTCGGGTCAAGGTGACCCAACCCGGTTTGGGTCAGACCGGGTTTGACCCGGTTCGGGTCAAATTGGGTTTGACCCGGTTGGACCGGACTCGACCTGGGTGGACCGGGTCCGACCCGGTCAAAGCGGTCCAGACCCGACCCGGTACCCACCCACCTATTATTATATTGATAAATAATTATTTATTTCAATTAAATATATTTAAAAGGATTTTAATTGAAATAAAATTTCAGAAAATAGGAAAAATTCAGGAAAAAATCTAAAAAATTATAGAAAATTATATTTTCATCAAATAAAGAGAAATTTAGAAATTTCTATGAAAAGTAAAACATTCGGGATCTTTGCGAGACGTTATATCGGGGTTTTTGCCTTGAAAAGCGTGAAGTTTGCAAAAATAGTTAGAAATTTTAAAAAAAAACCATAGAAAATTAAAGAAATTGATATAAATTGTATTATTAGGATTATTGTACACACGGGGACCGTAAGGGCGTGTCGAAGTTCGTGTTAGCGCGAATTAGCTTGGATCGAGGTAAGTAAACCAGTGAGGAACACTACAGTTATTTTTTGAGCTTTAAATTATTTATTGATATTGTTTCGATTTTATCTTGTCATTCCATTCCTTTTAAGTTGTCCTAGGGCAAGTGTGTCAAGTGTGATTCTTGCAGAATTTCAGGCTCACGGTGTATTATACCAGAGTTTACTGTTGGGGATACATGATTGGTTGTAATGACATGTATGAGGTGAGAGTTCTCCACCAGATTGTTGGGGACTCTACACTCGCGTAGGGGTCTTAGAGGAGATTCTGTCATCGACTCCTAGCCTTTGAGGAGATTTTGTTCTCAGCATAACAACTTTGATTGGTCGGGACCACTTGTGCATTTCCTTTATATTCCGTGACACTCAATTTTTACTGTTTATTTATTTGTTCACAGTCTTTATATATTCATGTGCTCCTTGTCTTTTCTTTCTATATGTATGAATTGACTATTCATTTATTTGATTCGAAATGTTGTATTTATTATTGTTCCTGTTTGGCGTTATTTACCTGAGCTCACCATTCTTGTATTTGACCGAGTGCAGATCCGCAGTTCAGCAAAGGGAAGGTCGTGCAGTTAGGCGATATACTTTGAGCGACCCTTCTCTGCTGACATAGGTGACTTTTAGGTTGTATTAGTTACTTATATTATTTTTTTATACATGGGGTTATAGGTTAAGAGATTTTTGGATATTATGACTTGGATGACACTCTCCTTGCTTTACATGATATATATGATTTACGAGGTTCCCACACCCTAGATTTTTATCCTAACTTAGAGCTTTCGAGGTTAATTGATTAGTTGAGATTAATCGTTTCCGCTTTATACTTTGATAACTCGCTAATTAATTGACTTTACTTCCAAATTATTAATAAATGATTGAATGGTAAGGATAGGCTCACCGGCCTCGCGCGACTCGGTGGGATTGGCTCGGGGTTCACGCAGGTCCAGGCCGGGCGGCGCCTGATTTTAAGGTTGTAGAATTTTGGGCCGTCACAGTTGGTATCAGAGCGTAAAAGTTGAATAAAAGACTCTTAAATTTAAATCACAGTCCACTAAGACATAGGAAAGCGGAAGTTAGGATAGTTGTTGAACTTAGAGTGGAACCCTATAAACCAAACTTAAGTCTCAGTTGGGAAGTGAGGAGAGTCGGAAAAAGTTAGAACTTGTAATGTACATGTTATATTTGAGATGGTGTATTATCATGATATTGAATAACTATTCACTGATTCGAAGATTCGCCTAATTGAAGACGGCGATAGCGGATCAGCCGGGTTATGGTGATGATAGTGGGACGCCAGATCCTAGAGGAGTCAATATGGAGGAGTTCCAGATGGAGGAGTTTTGGATGCTACGTCGAAATTTTAAAATCGATTGAAGTTTTCGATATCCCGACGATCTCCGCGACGATTAATAAGTTATTTACAAGGTTGTAATCGATTTGGGTGAGTTTTGGATTTTTGACAAATTTTTGAAGGTTTTCAAGGATTTTTCGTTTAAATTAAAATGGTGGTGATTAATGGTGGAAATGAGGTGTTGATGATGGTGGATTATTGAGTTGTTGTTGTTAATGTTGTTGTTGGAAAAAAAAAAAGGCTTGTTCGTTCGCTGGAAATTTTCCAGCGAACAAACGAGGAAGAAGAAGAGGAGACGGGTCAGGTCAGACCCGGTTTGACCTAGTTTTGACCCGGGTGGACCAGACCCGACCCGGTCAGGGCGGTCCAGACCTGACCCAGTACCCACCCACCTATTATTATATTAATAAATAATTATTTATTTCAATTAAATATATTAAAACAGATTTTAATTGAAATAAAATTCCAAAAAATAGGAAAAATTCAGGAAAAATTTTGGAAAATTATAGAAAATTATATTTTCATCAAATAAAGAGAAATTTGAAAATTTCTATGAAAAGTGAAACATTCGGGATTTTTGCGAGACGTTATGTCGGGGTTTTTGCCTTGAAAAGCGTCAAATTTGTAAAAATAGTTAGAAATTTGAAAAAAATCATAGGAAATTAAGTAAATTGATATAAATTGCATTACTAGGATTATTGTACACACGGGGACCGTAAGGGCGTGTCGGAGTCCGTGTTAGTGCGAATTAGCTTGAATCGAGGTAAGTAAACCAGTGAGGAACACTACAGTTATTTCTTGAGCTTTAAATTATTTATTGATATTGTTTCGATGCTATCTTGTTATTCCATTCCTTTTGAGTTGTCCTAAGGTAAGTGTGTCAAGCGTGATTCTTACAGAATTTCAGGCTCGCGGTGTATTATACCAGAGTTTACTGCTAGGGATACGTGATTGATTTTAATGACATGTACGGGTGAGAGTTCTTCACCAGATTGTTGGGGACTCTACACTCGTGTAAGGGTCTTAGAGGAAATTCTTGTGACGGCCCCAAATTCCTAATGCATTTGGGTATGCCCGGCCTAGACTCGTGCAGTTCTCGAGCCGGTACTAAGCGAGCCTAACAAGCCTAGTCAGCCTCAAATCATTAAAATTTCAAGTTTTATGAAAGAGTTATTGCAAATATACGCAGCGGAAAGACTAACAAGTATTGGAACATAACTCAATCAAACGAAGATTAGGAAAAACTATATATGTGGAAACCCCAAATATTCATGTACCTCAAATGAAACTCCAAATAAAGTTGTACATGATATCAAATACCTATGATCCCAAACTCAGACCAACATGATATATATAAACCAACTTACTGGTAGAAATCAAACATAACCTATGCTAAGGTGCTCGATGTAACAACCCCAAAATTTTTAACTGACTTGTGTTGCACTTGTCAAATTTGTGACCCGGCTACGTGAATACTGGACAGTATTTCGAACTTCGGGAGTCGACACCGAAGTGATTTTATGATTCTTTGATTGTGTGTATTAGTATTGTAGTATTTTACGGGTTTCGAGCCGTTCGGGCGGTATTTAATTGAGTGAGGTTTCGACTAGTTAAACGGGGGATAAAAACAAGTAAAACATATAAATAAATGAATTTTTAATTAATTTAATTAATTAGTTGGCGAGACAAGGCGAGACTACGCGAATTACGAGAGTCGGAACAAGGAAAAAATGGACCGAGGAATGTCGTTTGAACGCGGAAGTTAGTTAATTACGCAACATATGGTCTATGGAATTGGAATTGTTAAATTGACACAGTTCAATGGTGAGGAACCATGAGATTGACCTCGAGATGTGGGTGTGTTGAGGTGGAGAGTTATGCAAGTGACAACACACACACTTTAATGTGTAATAAAGAGAAATAAATAGAATGGTTACACACTTTAAGGTGTAATAAAGAGAAATAAATAGAATGGTTACACACTTTAATGTGTAATAAAAAGAAATAAATAGAAAAGTAAAAAGACCCATAAGGGCAATGGTTAAAAAATGGTGTAGGAAGTAAGTTGGGGGTAAAAAGGTCATTTGACCATATAAATATAACAACAACAAACAAAACCCTACACTATTCACCTTCTTCTCCACATACCACCGCCGCCCACCCTTCTCCTCTTCCATTTCGGATCTCTCCCTCACTCTCGGCCTCTCCATCTCTCTCTCTCGGCCACGCGATCTCTCTCTCTCACTCACGATCTCTCCTCTCTCATTCTCGTTGCTCTCTCTCTCGGATCTCTCTCTTCTCGGCCTCACGTCACCTCTCCTCTTCTCGGCTTCTCGTCGCTGCCACCTCCCTCGCCGTCAGAGACCCCACGTCTCACCCTAGGTGAACCTCTCCTCCTCTCTTATCTCTCGGATTCATGATTTTATGTGGATTTTTGTAAATTTTTGGGGTGTATGCATGACGGTTTGGTGGTGGGTTGATATACATGGGGTGCATGAATGGGGGCATGTGTACACCACTGTGGGGTGTACACACCTGCGTGTATGTGTACACCACAGTGGGGTGTACACAATGGTTGTGGGTGTAAAAGAATAGATTAATGTATATTATATAGTTTTAAGTAATAAAGTGACATTAACACATGTAAATATGGGGTGTAAATAGCAGTGGGGTGCACACAACAGCGGGGTGTTGTGTGCACATAACAGTGGGGTGTGTGATGAGTGGGGTGTACACAATAGTTGTACATGTGTGTGTATAATGAAAATGTATGTGTGTGTAGGATGTGTGTATTATGTAATGTTTGAGAATAAATAAAAAGGATAAAAAGTATGGATACTTGTTTAAATGAATATGGATTTGATTAAGGCCTAATACACTCATGATAATATGGGTTTATAACAAGTTACAAATAGTGTGTTTATAGGTGATGTAAAGCCCAATAAAGGCCCAATAGAATAAATACAACTTGAGGTCAAGACGAAAGCGTAAAATATAAGAATAAGTTTATGTGTCTAAGCTCAAATAAGTATTCATATCAAAGGCTTACTTAGATGAGTATAAAACTTGATAAATAGACCCAACAAGAGTTATGTTTTGTAAAAAAAAAGGGAACAACCATAGAGATGGTTTAATCCACAACGGTTTGGGTCATAATCAACAAATGATTGTAAAACAAACACCTTAAGACTAAATGCGAGCCTTAAACTAATATTCGAGATTCAAAACTTTATCAGGTAGTCGAGAATGCACGGGGAACGTATTAGAATCTCGGAGTGGATACCGGGTTGCGAATAGTTCAGGTAAGTACAATTGCCTTAAAAAGCATTTGTATGTTTGTAAGCCAGTAAGAAAATGTCATGTGATTCATTATCATTTTTTCAGTCTTGTTATACTCTATTATTGGTATTCCATTCCATTTCTTGTTGTGTGTTTTTCGGCGTAAGTGTTTCGTCTCAAAAGTACTAGGACCTGCACTAGAGGGATAAAACGTGGGCACTCGTGGCCACGAGTGTGTGACCACCCTTAGTGACCGTGTGACACCGAGTACTGGGTGGATGGATTCGAGTCCCTTTCCAGTCATAGCTGTGCTTTCGCTTGTGTCGATGCCCGGGAAGACCTCGAGAGGTCTTCGCCGTTATGCTATGGTTTAGACCACTTATGAGCCTCTTTTGATTCCTTGGAACACACTTAAATTTCGATTGATATCTATTAGTCTGTTTATCATGCATCTTGTCTATTTAATTTCCAATCTTTTTATTACCGCATGATATTTAGACTACTTTATTTGAATTATCATGAATTACTGTTGTTTTCTGCTGGCATTACATTCGATTTTATTCAGTTTACTCACCGTCTAGTTTGTGACGGTGGGTGCAGATAGGCGGAGAGCAGCAAGGGCAAGGGACCTTGCCTAGGTGATCTATTGTGAGGATTAGCTATTTGGATTTGGAGACTATTTTATAGGTTTCCTTATGTTTTGCTTTTATGTATATCGTTTTATATATATATGCTTTGAGATTATTAAACTTGGCAAATTTTGATGAGATTGGTATCATGTACCTTTGCATTTCGAATTGTACATGAATACTCGGGGTTTTCCACACTTATAGAATTCCTCTACTTCCTTTGATTGAGTTATTTCCCCTTTGTTTTAATTGTTTAGTTTTTCGCTGTTTAATTTTTGCAATAACTCTTTCATAAATTACTAAATTAATTAAATTGAAGGCTGACTAGGCTCGTCAGATTTCCGAGTGATGACTCGGGGCTTGTACGGGTCTAGGCCGGGCGTACCCAATTGTATGGGAAAATTTGTGGCCGTCACACTCGAATCCAGTCGCAATTCCTCACAAAAGTCTCATATGCAGGATTCCTTACCCTTCGAATGCTCTGATAAATCTGCATCTACCGTCACAAACTAGACAATGAGCAACTGAGAGAAAATTGAAAGTAATGTCAGAAGAAAATAATAGTAATTTATGAACATCAAATAAAGCAGTCTAAATATCATGCGAAAATTGAAAAACAGGCAATATAACAAGTTCATGGTGCATGATAAACAGACTATCAAATATCAATCGAAAACATGCGTGTTCTGAGAAAACAAACAAGACAGTAAGCGACCAAAATCACAGCGTATGGAAAGAGGACGTTGGCTCTTCCCGGGCAATGTCAAGAGCCAACGTCACAACACTAGTGCAGCATCAGAGGGACACATGCCTCCTAGCATACGGAAAGAGGACACTGACTCTTCTCGGGCAATGTTACGACACTAGCACAGCTTGATAAATGAGGGACGCAGGCCTCAAGAATCACATCGACACGCTCACGCCAAAAACACACATACCAAATAATCAACAAGATAAGAATGCCAACAACGGAAATTAACAAGCAACAATGAATGAAAATGAATTACAAGTAATGTTCTTACTGGCCTACTAATGTACTCAAGCTTTAGGGCGAGTGCACTTACCTGAACTATCGCGACCCACGTAAATAACTCCAAGACTCTAACGCGTCTCCCGCTATTTCTCGACTACCTGATAAGGATTTAAGTCCCAAATATTAGGTTAATTCTTAGCATTTAGTCTTAAGGTGATTCTGTATAAATTTGTTTTAGGATCGTTTGTTAAGGCGACTCAAACCGTTAGGAAAAATCCCCTGATACGGTAAATATATTCCTACTTTCATAGGTTATGTGCCTTAACATTATTTTATTCATATTTGGGCTCTTGTTGGGCCCAATTACCAAGTCCATACTCACCCATGATGCACCCCACACTGTCCAATGCCACACCCCTTCATGCACCCCACTAATGGGTACACACACAATCACACACACCATTTGATTGTCCACACCACCCACCGTTACACACCCCATCAGCCACACACATGCACAATAACACACTGACGCAGTGGAGATCTTCTAAACCAGTTGAACGAATCCACGAACAACTCGATCTAGGTCAGAACTTAAGCCAAAGTTCGAAAATTCTTTTATTTCAGAAAAAACTGCGAATTACACCCAATAGTTCGCTTAAATAGCAAAACCCTAAAATTTGCCAAAAATAGTAAAAAGTCCAAAAAGCCCTAAACAGAAAACTAGACGAAAAATAGAAACAAATGCCGCAAACGGCAATAAAAATAGAAATTCCTAATGAAAGTTATAAGCGAAAGAAACTTTCCTAAAATAGCAAAATTGCCATTTCAGAGGGCGAAACGATGGAATTTTGCCAAAAACGTCGTTATCACAGCATAGCTGTGTGTTGTGATCTCCATGTCGTTTCTAATAAACCCATGCCCCCGAAACGCCAAAAACCAAACTTCGTCATTTGCGAAAATCACTAAAATGTCATCCTGCCATATCTTTCCATCATATTTTCCAAGAATTTACAAGCTAATTCTTGGACTTCATCACATACACACACCCACGGTTACACACACACAACATGCCATGACACCACTGTCCAACACACACCCCATCAACGGCGTTGCCTTCAATCAGTCGTGATCGGGGACGGTCCCACCGGCCACGATGACGCCCAACGCCGATTAGAGCACCAGCCGATAGAGGGACACCGTGAGGTGAGGGTGTGCAAGGCCGAGAGAAATAGAAGAAAAGAGTGATATACCTTTAGCTAGTTTCAGTGTCGTGGAGGGTGGTGGCGGCGATGGTCCAGGGAAGCGAGTGAGCCGTGAGTGCGAGTGGGAGGGGAGGACCGTGAGAGTGAGAGAAATGGAGAGGAGACTGTGAGATCGAGTAAGGGAGGAGAGGCCGAGAGTAGTGAGAGATAGAAAGGCCGAGAGAGAGGGGTGGAGAGGAGGAGAGACCGAGAAGGAGGGAGGCCGAGAGTGGAGGTTGGGGAGGAAGAATCGAGAGGGGAGGGAAGGAGGGGCGGCAGGAGAGGGGGTAGGATTAGGGTTTTGTTTACAACATATATATATATATATATGAAATAAGGGTAAAATGACCCTTTTGCCCTTCATCCTCCTTCACATCCATTTAAAAACCACTGCCCTTATGCGTCTTTTACCCCTCCATCACAATTCAACACAAATACAAATCTCGATGTAAATCCAGTGACTCTCCTCATCAAGTTGTGTTACTTTAACAATTTCCATCTCATAGTCCGTATGTTGCGAGACTATCCACCTCTCACATTGATCTTACATTTCCTCGGTCTGCATTTCTCCGAAATTTGGTTCGCCGTGTCCATTTTCTTGCCACATCCCATCAACTAATTAATTAAATTATTAAAAAAAAATTTATTTGTATTCTTTATTTTATTTTTCCCCTATTTAACTAGGCAAAACCTCACTTAACTAAAAATTGCCCGAACAGCTCGAGACATGTAATGGACTATAATACTAATACACACATCATGGAAATATAAAATCACCTCAGTGTCGACTCCCGATGCTCGAAATACTGTCTAGTATTACGTAGCCGATTTACGGTCCTAACAAGTGCGACACCAATAAAGTTAAAATCTGAGGGTTGTTACAATTCTGTCCTCAACTCCTAGCCTTTGAGAAGATTTTGTCCTCGACATAACGACTTTAATTAGTCGGGACCACTTGTGCCTTTTCTTTGTATTTTGGGACACTCAATTTCTACTGCTTATTTATTTGTTCACAGTCTTTATATATTCATGTGTTCCTTGTCCTTTCTTTCTATCTGCATGAATTGATTGTTCATTTATTTGATTCGAAATGTTGTATTTATTACTATACTTGCTTGGCGTTACTTACCTGGGCTCGTCATTCTTGTGTTTGACCGAGTGCAGATCGCAATCCAGCAAAAGGAAGGCCATGCAGTTAGGCGATATACTTTGAGCGGCCCTCCTCTACTGACATAGGTGACTTTTTGGGTTGTATAAGTTACTTATATTTTTTTTTGAACATGGGGTTGTGGGTTGAGAGATTTTTGGATATTATGACTTGGATGATACTCTCCTTGCTTTACATGGTATATATGATATATGGGATTTCCACACCCTAGATTTTTGTTCTAATTTAGAGCTTTTGAGGTTAATTGATTAGTTGATATTAATTTCTTCCGCTTTATACTTTGATAACTCGCTAATTAATTGACTTCATTTCCAAATTATTATTAAATAATTGAATGGTAAGGATAGGTTCACTGACCACACGCGACTCGGCGGGATTAGCTCGGGGTTCACGCGGGTCCAGGCCGGGCGGCGCTCGATTCTAGGCTTGTAGAATTTGGGGCCGTCACAAATACATTGTAATCTAAAGACTTTAGGTTGAGTAGGGCGATGATCAAATACATGCAATGTGAATTTAGAAATACTAACACGGAGATGATGGAGTGGTAAAATTAGAGGAAGTAGAAGTTTCTAAGGTGAAACACTTTAGATATCTATAATCAATCATATAAAACGATGATAATATTAAGAATGATATTACGCATAGAATTCAAGTTGGATAGAAGAATGGAGGAGCACTATAAGAAAATTGATCTTTAACAACATTAAATTATGTTATTATACCATACGATGTTAAAATTTATTGAATTTAACATATAATTAAAAATTATTTAGGACAAGAAATAATGATTAATAATTAATTAAATATTATAAAAACAAATAAATTAATTAAATGTATAAATCATTGTATATTAAATTTTTAATTATAGATATTTTGGTTGCACATTAATTACGTATTAAATAAGTTTTAACAATGTAGAGTATGACAACATTTTTTGGTATTATAAAAAACATTTTTTCTTGTAGTGGAGTGCAACTGATGTGATTTTTGATAGAAATGTCCTTATCAAGTTAAAAGGAAAATTTTATAGGACTGCAATTAGGCCAGCTGTAACGGCCCGAATTTAATTCGTCATTATTAATGATGTGTTTGCAGATGTGGCGAACAGCTCAGACACTCGTGAAATCAGCAGCTAGGTTAGAGCGCGCATGGAGTTAGATAAATAGTCATTTTGTGTGCTGATTTGTGTTATTTGCAATATTTATTTTCAAATAGTTTAAATAGCATCGTGATGTGTGTAATTATTTGTCATTTACATGTGAGGTTGTGTGTTAAGTATTTGCCTCGATATGCGTGTCGACGCGAGTACCAGGTAGACTAAAAGACAAAATTTTTGGCTTAGGAAAAATAATACATACATGAAATGAATTAAATGTGATAAAATAGTAAATTTAGTGGATTTCTAGTAAATTTAGTGGATTTCTAGTGATGTAGAGTCGTGGGCGACACACGTTAAGTCATATGATAGTGTGCACGCCTGAGTGCGCTCGTTGGCGCGTACAACGAAACTGTAAGCGTGAAAGTATAGGCAAATATATATATATATATGCAATTTTAATATATATATATATATTGAAATCATAAATTAAAAAGAATTGTGAAATGATCAAAAAGGGCATTTGATTATTAAGGATGAGGATAAGAACATAGGGGCATTTTAGTCATTTGACCCCAAAAATCAATAACTACCACCGACACTCCATTTTTCTCACAAAATCGAAAAGAGAGAGGAGAGAAAGAGAGATTGGACCGAGAGAGAGGAGGGAAGGAGAGATTGGATTGAGCAAAGAGGATAGCTTGGAGGTGTGGCGGCGGCGATCGGAGGTGAGTTTGTTGTTGTTGTGTGATTTGTTATTGTGTTGTCATCGTATTTGTTTGGTGGTTCAGTGATGGTGGTGAATGGGTGGCCCGGGAGCTCGGATGAACTGTAAGAGCAGTTCGTCCGAGGAAGGAGATGACCTTTCCAAACAACCAATTCAGATAAAAAAATCGAACCATAACTTGTTCTGGTTCGATTTGGGAAAGAAAACCCAGTTGGTCGGTTCGGTTGGGTCGAACCGGACCTAAATGAATTGGTCCAGTTCAACCCAACCCAAAATAATAAAAAAAACAAAACAAAACAGTTTTAAATTTTGAAAAATATGAAAAATAGTTAGAAAATTATGAAAAAATTCTAAAAAATCAAAGAAAATATGGGAAATTAGAAAAGGGTTGAAAAAGTGGATTTCGAGACTTTTCGAGAGATTGACTCCCGATATAACCCAAAAAGTGTGCCACAACTAAAAATTAGAATAAAATTCTAATTTTTGTTGTCAAAATATAAAATCAATTAATTTGACACTAAACCAGATAAAATGGTTTATTCAGACACCAGGGACTTAGGAGATTATAATCGAGTGTCAGGCGCACATTCGAGTCATGAGCGGAGTCGGACTGGGGATTATTTTTGGGACACAGAGCGCGGTTTGAGATGTGTAGTATCCCAACTGAAATTACTTGAATATTTACTTCTTTTAGCATTTGAATTCAATTTCTTTCATTTCAATATTCTACTCTGATTATGGCTATATGGGCGGACGTTGAAAAGGGCTCCCTCCGTTTCATTCCTGTGTGTATCTCCACTACACCATAACACGTGCCACCAGATCGGTCTTAGTGAATAGCACGACCTGATTATCACGTCGTGGCATGTGTCGGTGCACCGTAGGTGTAACGCTGGCCATCGAGCGGATCCTGATATTTCCCCTGCTTGAGTTGGACTCCCCGGCTGTATTATGTGGAAGAGTCTGAATTATGGTAGTAGTCTAACCCTAGGGGATAGGAACACACTTTGAGGTTTTCCTATTATTTATTCATGTATTGACTACGGTTGACTGTATTTATTTTCGCATGTTTATTTAATAGCTTTATTTAAATTTCAGTATTTACTTTCAGTATTGCTCACTTAATTTCCTTGGAAATATTCACTCTTGACTCGTCATATCTCTTTTGTGATGGCTCGAGTGCAGATTTTAGTATGAGCAAGAGCAAGAGTAAGTTGACAGAGTATCGTTGGATCGGAGATTGCCTGGCTCGTACATTTGTATATATATATTTTGTTTCATTTTGAGTTTAGGAAATGTGAGTTATTTTGAGATACCTTGTATATATTGATCTTTTTGTGACTTCAGAGGTATTTATGGTTATATATGGGTTTTACACATTAGGTTTATGATTTATGTCACACATTTATAGTATCATTATCCGAGTAAATGTGGTAGTAAGGCTTCCGTTGTGTTAATTTGAGGATTTCAAGATGACTTAACATATAATTTGATTTCAATACAACTTAATCAGTAAATTGATAATTAATAAGGTTTAAAAAGATAAAATGGAGGATATAATCTAATGTAAGGCACAACTGTCGATGGTAAGACATACTGTGGGTCCCATTGGCCCCCGTAGTGGTCTATTTGGAAAATGGGCCGTTACACCAGCAATACTCTATGGAAGTGAATGTTGGGTGCAACAACTATTACATAAAATGAACGTACTCGAAATATTGGGAGCAATTAGGTGGATGTATGTTAAAACTCGTAAAGATAGAATAAGATACAAAAAAATTTAAAGAAATATAGGAGTAGCACCAATTGACACAAAGATTAGGAAAGTGCAATTGCGGCGGTTTGAACACCTGCAAAGACGACATACAAATACTCATACTAGTAAACTTGACTCAATAGAAACTAACGAAATTCGATGAGATAGGGGTAGACCGAAGTTAACTTGCAATGCATTAATTAGGATAAATTTAAATGTTTTGGAATGCTCACTATCAATTGCACAAAATCGAGCACAATGGAAGAGTTTGATTTACATAGCTGATCCCAATTAATTTTGGATTGAGGCTATACTATTGTTTTTTATGACATTCAAACTGATTGTTGGTTTATTGTTAGTATGATGGCCCCAGTTTTCCAACCTAAACTGGGCTCCGCTCGGCTTAGACTTACGCGAAACCCAAGCCTGTCTCGACGAGTCATGCAAGCCTAATCAGCCTTAACCCTTACCATTTACTATTCATTTAAAATTTATTACCATTAATTAGCGATTTATTATCAATATAGCGGAAGCAAAGCTCAAACTAATCAATTAATCACAACAATATAAAGATAAGACATCCTAAAGTGTGGAAACCCCGCATATGTATATCATCAAATATAAGTCAAAGAAGAACAGCCCAATAAATATACATGCCCAGAATCTCTCACATACCCAAGCCCAAGTTTCAAAACAACATATATATACACAATAATACAAAAATCACATACTCAGTCAAGTGAGAAACTTGCTCTAACGTCCTCAAAGCAAGTCTCTAAGCTCTGGAGCCTTCCCCTTGCTGGACTATGGATCTACACTTCGTCAAATACAAGAATGACGAACTCAGGTAAGTAACGCCAAACAGAACAATAATACAATATTTCGAAATAAATAAACATCAGTCAACATTCATGTTGATAGAAATAAAGGAATAAGGAACGCATGAAATGTATAAGACTGTAAATAAAACATTCAAAATGTGAGTATTTGAGTAATGAAATGGAATTGCAAGGAGTCCCGACAACAGTCGTTGAGTCGAGGTAAAACCTACAAGACTCGGGTTCAGGACGAGAACACAGCCTACCAACCCTAACCCTTGTGACTATGAAATATCCATAGACCCGGATAAGAGCCCCCAGCGTACACTCAACCGGGAGATATCAACAGCGTCTAGATAAGAGCTCATATCACAGATAAAATAACCAATGACTCCTTTACAGTAAACCACTCAACCAAAAGATATTCCAACAGATATGATATTAAACAGAGCAATAACAATAAATTAAAGCTCAAGAAATAACTGTAAAAGTTCTTACTGGTTTACTTACTTGTAATCCAACTAATTATGCACTCAACGAACCCCTGACACGTCTCCTATGACCTCCCGTGTCCTGTCAATGTTCAAACACCCCTAAAATACATTCAAATCCAAATCCCCATTAATTATCACTATTTAATCCAATTTTCTATAATTTTATTTGTTAACTCATTTGGGTCGATTACCTGGGTATTAGGTCGTATTCGGACCCATTTGGATACCCGAGAGATCCTCGAAAGTTTCTAAAAATTTATAAAAATTCACTCTTGTGAACTGTAACACACTGTCGAGACGTCGTGGTTCAATGAATGGACGACGTCTTCACGACGTGGAGTCGATACCCACTGTCCAACTCGTACGTGAGTGACTTCGTGCGTTGGAACTTTCACGGAGTCTTCCCCATGAGGCCCTACCAAAAACATACATGGGTGACGCCGTAAGTTGGATCACTCACGGCGTTGCCACGGCGTCTTTTATAGAATGCCTCTCAACTGGGGTTTTTCACACCCTGGCTCGCGTCGTCGTGCTTTGAGCCTATCCCAACTACGACTACACACCCCAACATACACCAATTCACCCTTGGCTCGCTTCAAAACTCAACCAAAATGTCGATTTGCCGAAATCATCGAAAATTCACTTAAAATCCCCCAAAATTTAGAAAATCCTCAAACTTTAAAACTACCTCACAAATTATGTTTTGATAATTCAATTGATTCCTAATCCATCAAAACAATTTATAAAAATTAAATTCTGCAACTCGTTATCCGAATTTCTCGCGACAAAAACCCATAAAACACTGCCAAAACATAGATACTGATGTGGGGAGTCGAGATCTAACATTAGTTTTTGAATTTGATCGCTCTTATCGCGTGAAATCGCGGCGAAAATCCTTTCCAACCCACCGTTCTTTCGTTGATCGATTGAAGAGAGAGATAAGAATGAGAGATGAGATAGAGAGAGAAAAGGTGGTGGTTGTGGTATATATATACCCCCCTCATCTACTTACGCACATGAATCCTGAGGATCATCCATTGGCCTCGACTTACTCTAGCCACCAACTCTAACACACATAGTTAACTCCAATACGTGACACCATTCCTTGTTCAAGCCTTTTCTCGTACCATACTCGCGTTTCCGAGTTCTTTCTGAACACCAAACTTGTTTGTCACGTCGCCCCAAATGTAACAACGTATCGAACCCGTTTTACATTTTTAATTATTATTTATTTTATATTATGTCAGTGTTTTTAATTCATTTAAGTCCCCCGAACTCCTAATTACTCGACCAGCGTTCGTCCGAAACTCTGTTATTTCACATAATGATTTGAGCTGAACCGTATCCCATACCAACACTTACAGTCAAACGTCCTCAAATTGTTCGTCCGAAACTCTGTTATTCCTTGACTACCAATGACATGTCCGAGAAATTAAAATTTAAACATGCTCCCTCAACATCATCAAAACATCTCTCGAGCTCCTCACGAGTCTTACTTGTATATTAAGATATCATCGATGAACACAATCACATAACGATCCAAAAATGGCCGTAATACTCGGTGCATCAAATCCATAAAGATAGCCGGCGCATTAGTCACCCCAACTGGCATGACCGTGAACTTGAACAATCCATAACGCGTGCTAAACGCCGTCTTCTCTATATCACTCTCCCGAATCCTCAACTGATGATAACCAGATCGTAAATCAATCTTCGAGAAAAACTTAGCACTTGCCAACTGATCGAATAGATCATCAATCCTAGGAAGTGGATAACGATTTCAAATCGTCACTTGATTCAGCTTCCTGTAGTCTATGCACAACCTCAAAGAACCATCCTTCTTCTTAACAAATAGGACTGGCGCGCCCCAAGGAGACATACTGGGATGGATAAAACCCTTCTGTAGCAACTCCTCTAATTGGGACCTCAACTCTCCCTGCTCCGAAGCTGACATCCTGTACGGTCGGCTATATATCGGCCCGTCCCCGAATCAACTCAATCATAAACTCAATCGACCTAGGAGGTGGTAACCCGGCAAATCGTCGGGAATACCTCGGGAAACTCACACACTACTGGGACATCCTCCACTCTAATATCTGGTCTCAGGTCTGGCTCAACCACCGTCCAAAACGCCTCCATCTCCTGTGTCGTAGCTAATCGACCTCTGGTAATTGGTAAATCTGACGCCGTACCAACAAAAGTAAATACTGGAATACCCTCAATATCAAATACTACCATCTTACCGAAGCAATCAATGTGTGCGCGATATGTCGATAACCAATCCATACCCAATAAAGCATCAAACTCTAAATACTCTAGGACACGAAAGTCGACAGGTAACTGGTGTCCGTCAATCTCTACCATACAATTCTGGCATATCCGGTTAGGGTAAATCTTATCCCCAAGAAGCCGCATCGAGAGGACAAGATGTGGGTCTAAAGTCTCAACAGATAACCCTAATCGTCCAACCCTACGTCCCAATATAAACGAGTAATACAGGAATCAAATAATACATGCATAGAAACATCGCATATAGATAACATACCTCGACAAGGTCGACGAGTCGCAATAAGTAGTAGTAGCATGAAACTCAATCTGCGGTCGTGATGACGAAGCGACATCGGACAATTAATCGTATATGTCCGACCCGATGACATTTAAAACATCGTCGTGTATCCCGCCAAACATATGTACTGAGCTCGTCACGACCCCGACCCTCTCGTCCTCTCTACTACGACCTCCTCCATCTCGCACACGCCGTCGTCTCAAATGGCAGTGCGATAACGTACACTACCGCCTCTCTCATCTCTCTCTCGTTGCTCGAAACGCCTATCTCGTCGACCCCGATCATGTCTCTGTCTGTCAGCTAATCTCTCTCTCTCTCGCCTCCGATCGGACCGAGAGCTCGTCCAGACCCTATCTCCAAGCTCACTCGGTGTCGTAGATATGTCTCACGAGCTAATGGGCGATGAAGTTGTAATCTCTCCGTGTTAGCCACATCCATAACATACATCATGAGATACGGAATCGGTCCATGCCGACATGGTCCCCCGTCGCAAACTCAAGAAGCTCCTCAATCGTAACTGCACCTCGGTAGGAATATACTTGTCCAAAAATAACTGCCTAAACTCTCCCCACATCGCTGGCGTACCATGTATGTCAGTGTAGGTGGTCCACCAAACTGCGGCCTGACCCCTCAAACAATAGCCTGAAATACGCGCCTGATCTACCTCAGGTACCTCCAACAACTGGTGTAGTCGTCTGTGAGTCATCAACCAACGTCCTGCAACCTCAGGATCACTGACTCCCGTGAAGTACGTAGGGTTAAACCTCATAAAATCCTTCACCATCTTCGCTGCTTCTGACATCCTACTCCTAGCAGTCGAAGTCCCTACCCTTGCTCTCTGTAGTGGTGGGTGTCACCACCGTAGTCTCTACTCGGTACTACCACAGCTCAACCCTCTCTATAATCGTTCGACCCGACCCAGTCGCTTTGTGTAGCAACAAATGGTGCTAATGCGGTCTCGAGTGGTAACAAAGACGCTCGCTAGCCGCTGCTACGTTGGCGTCCTCGAACTCCAAATGTACTCCATCAACTCACCATCTCGAGCTTTTTGTAATAGCCGTTCGCTCCCGCTTGAATCAATCGTTGCTCGGTCTCTCTCGCATCATAGCTCGCAAATCAGCCACGTCACTAGTGGTATGATCACTAGTCTCTCCAACCTCCTGCTGAGTAGTCGGCGGAGTAGGAGGAATCTATCCGTCCATCATAAACTGCACAACCAAAGTGCAGTGGATCAGACTCAGTATATACGCGTATAATATATAGTATACAATCAAAACATACGCATATGTATAATTTCCTGAATCTACCCGCCTCACATCACTTCCCAACTAAGCCTTTAATCATTCACTTGTGGTTTTCACTTCTAAGATTTATTCATTGAGTTTATACTATTGTTCAATATCCAATTCTCAAAGTTTGACCTCGCTCTGATACCAAAATGTGGCGGTATCAGAGTTAACAATCATCATTTTATCCTTTAGGTTCCTCAAACCTAAGCTCTGATACCAAAATGTGGCAGCCCCAATTTCCACATTGGTCCGCCACGGGAGGCCACGCGGGCACGCAACTGTCCACGTCACCGCCAGCTGTGTCCCACGCCCAATTATCCATTATTAATCAATTTCCGATTAACTTTGATGTTATGAGTTAACTTTTGTTTCTTTAATGTTATTTAACCATAAATTACGCAGCGGAAGATTTACTATTAATATAAAGATTTAACCTGAATTTCATGTATATTATGAGCAAAATGCCTAAGTGGAAACCATATCAAATGTACATCATATACATATCCTCGAAGATTCACAAAATATCAAAATATACAACCTATCTCTCAAAGCCCAAAATCCAATATAAAACGAGTAAATATAAACATACGTACGAGAAGGGCTAGAGCTGTCAATCGATGTAGTCCTCAAGCTTGCCCTTTCCCCGGCAGATTAGGATCTCGCACTCACCATCACAAAAAGACAGATGACGAGTCCAGAGTGAGTAATCCCAAGGAATTCACCAAGTAATTACGAAAATAAAAGTACTGGAATTGAAATACTATAATTTAAACATGCGGAACAAAGAAATAATACAGACAACTGTAAAAGAAAGATCATCGCATGCATAAATATAGTGACAAAACAAAGTACGTGCACATAAAAATCAAACTAAATCATACTTCGGCTTTTTCCTGTGCACGGCCCATGAAAACACACTAATGGGTTGGCCCTGGACCCTCAGGTGGTCGGCGTAGACCCACGACGCACCCACACAAGCCTACCATACCCGGTAGCCTATTCACCGGCGTATACCTAGACAAGTGCTATGATTTAGTGGACTCTATGGCCGTAACGAATAAGCACCAGGTGGGGAGTGATCTCAACACCGTAAAGACACAGGTAGGAATACACTCCACTACCGTAAAGTCACCAGTGAGAGTACTCACCACCGTAAAGCAATAATGAAATGGAGTAGAGAATAAATGGAACCGAATTCAAATAAATCAAACGGTAATACTTAAAGTGAAGTTCAATTGGGATACTACACACCTCAAATCGCATTCCTCGTCAGAAAATCAAACCTTAGTCCAGCTCCAATAAATGCCGACAATTCAAACTATCACCCGAATTATACCTATTACCATTTATCATTAAGTTAGCTTCAATTTAATATATTATGTCAATTTTTCGTTTTTCGAGGCTAAAACCCCGACTATACTCGTCAACATTTCCAAGAAAATCCCAAATTTCCTTTATTTGATCAAAATATATTTTTTTTTCTAATTTTTCCTATTTTATCTGAATTTTTCAGATTTTTTTTTTTTCCAAAACTGTTTTCTCTTTTTTTTTTTTTTTTTTTTTTTTTTTTTTTTTTAGAGTTAGGTGAGCATCGAACCGACTCAGCCATTCGGGCCCGGTTCGCCCAACCGAACCGGCCAACTCGGGTCGGCCCGACCCGCCAGACGAGGCCGAGTCGGCTGACCCGCCAGACAGGCCGAGTCGGCCCGACCCATTGGGTCTTCTTCTTCTTCAACAGAGGCGCGTGCGCCTCTGTTTTCACCAAATTTTTTTTTTTTTTTTTTTTTTTTTTTGAATCGGGGAGAGGGAGAGGGAGAGGGAAAACAACATGGGGTCGTCTTCCCCTCGAACGTTTCTCGCATTCGTCCGAGCTCTCGAGCTCACCCCACCTCCACCATCGAACCACCAAACCGCCACCACCACCAACACATACAACAACAACAACAAAAACAACACAACTCACCTCACCTCCTTGGTCTCTTCCTCTTGTTCTCTCTTCTTCCTCCTCTCGATCTCCCAATTTCTCTTCTCCTTCTCTTTTCGATCGATCGAAATGTGAAAATATGAGGAACTGTGGTGACGGTGTGGTGTGTATCCACATTTTGGGGTGAAATGACCATTTTGCCCCTATCCATATCCATTTCCCTTCTTTCCTTCAATACCCTTTTTGGTAATTTCACTATTATTTATTTATTTTCTGATTTTTAATATATATTTATATATATATATATATTAAATTCCTTATATACATATATATAAATATATATATATACTCACCTATACTTTCGCGCCTAAAATTTAAGTCGTGCGCGCCAACGAGCGTACTCGGGCGTGCACACTAACGTACCACCCACGCGTGTCGACCACGACCCCGCGTGTCCTTAGGCGCCCACCAATTTACGTATTTTATCACATTTAATCCATTTAATGTGTGTAATATTATTTTTTCTCTCAACTTAAAATTTCATATTTAATCTACCCGGTACCCGTGTCGACACGCATATCAATGCGAATACTCATCACACAATCTCCCACGTCAATTTAAAATATAATTACACACATCGCGATGTCGTTAACCTATTTTAACATAAACATCGCAAATTAGTCAAATCAACAAACAAAATAACTATTTACCTAATACGGCGGTATTTGACCTCACATGGGACCCACGAGCGTCCCCCATTGGCGTCCATGTCGTAATGACGTCATAAAATAACGGCAAATATTAATGTCTTGATAAATTCAAACCAAGTCTGAACAAAGACCTCTTGTCCAAATTTAAAATTGGATCAAGTCTGGATAAGGTCCTGAAACCTTGACTCAAACCCGGTTTGAATTTTAAATAGTATTAAAATATCTTTCATAATAAAAGGTACTCCCTCTGATAAAAAATGTAAGTCGCTTAAGGTAAAGACACAAGATTTAAGATAGGCTTAATTACGAGTGTAATTAACATATATATCATTTGACATTATATCAATTGAAGAATTGAAGAATTGAAGAATCATAAATGTTTGGATTGCATAAGGATAAAATGGGTAAAAAAATAATAGATACATTCTCAAATTTTGAAAACGACTTACAATTTTGAACAAGAAATTTTTGCTAGAACGACTTATATTATTGATCGGAGGGAGTATATTGGGAACTTAGTACTTATAAAATAGATTAACAAACAATAATCTACTCTAATACACATATATTAATGTACTAAAGATATCTTTGATTTTAAAATAAATTAAATTTTAGTGGTTTTATACTTGAACATTTGTTTCTTGACATTAAATGTTTTAATTACATTAATTTATTTGCAGTAATGTTACAATGATTTATAGTTTGCAATATTTATTGAGACTTTGACGTTACTTTTTTTAAACTACAACATACGGGATTATAATTTATGTATATTTTAAAATTTGAAGAAGTTTTCAATATGAGAAGTAAGTTTTCAAAATTGTGATAAATCCGGACAAACGGATAACCTGAATTTTAAGCAAACAGAGTATGGACAAGCTAGTCTTATCCGAATTTAAAACCAACCCGGGTTCGAACAATGAATATACTTTTTATAGTAGGGGTTGTCCAGACTCGGACCCGTTCGAATTCGAATTTTTGCCACCCCAAACACACCACATCTTGCAATAAAAATATACTTGAAAATTAGAAGATTTGAACCTATAAGACCTCCTTGAGGCGTGAATAAGTTGAAAACTCAAAACACCCAACAACAACATTATAACCTCGATCAATTCCTTGCAAAAACCCTAGCATTGTACCAACCCTCCTACATATTTGATCGCCCAAAGTTCACCAATGTCAGTGCAACTTGCTCCCACAACTAGAGATGTTAGTGATCCCATTTTTTTTCTCTCCTTTCCCTTCTCCTCTCTTCACCTATTTCTGTCCTGCTTACCCTAACACTCCCGACCTCATTGCTTATGATTTTAAGGGTGGTGATAAATTTATATTTGTGTCGCATTTTTATGTGTTTATTAGACTTATAGTGTGTCAAAGTCTCTCAAAATTAGATTCTAATTACTTATTTTTGTTATTTAAATATTTTTAGGCTATGTTGAATAAAAGGGAAATTCTTTTGGAAGATTTTGATGTTCTACCTTGTAAAGCGCGCTACACGCATCTTGATACAGTGTTGCGGGACCCACAACAGGTGATGGCGATGGTCGGTGAAGTTACAAAGGAGTTGGATTGGAGTGCTCATTGTTGAAAAATTGGCCAAGTCTCAAAGTTAATGTAGTGCAGTTCAGCAGCCCCCTGTTCTTCTTCGATACATGCACTGTGGTGTAGATCAGAAGAGAGTGACGCAGAAGAGCGACAAAACGACTCTAAGGCCGTCCTTTGCGCCTCATGATTCGCACCACGGATGAGATGAAGAAAACAATTAATGAAGTTGGGCCCACCTCCAACTCGTTCACGCGCACGGCGCTCTCTCTCTCCTCCAGTCTGCGATACCAGCCGAGCTACCGTCAGACTGTCCTCGCGTAAAGCAACAATCCCCCTTCAGCGCATCAGAAATGCTTGACCTCGCCTCGACTCGCATGTTCTCATCAATGAAGTTAAAAGGGAGAAAGGCAAGGGGCAGGTTGGGAATTTCGCATGAGATTAGGTTTTTGTCTCCACGTTTAACCAACCATTTTCCCCACTGGGGCGCCGACTACCTCGACCACTCTCGAGGTTTCTCTCATCAAAACCGAAAAAAACACACAAGCCGCCCCTCTCCCTTATTTTTCGATTTTCTTATCCACACAACGCATCTTCCTGATCCATTCTCACACATTATACACACTTTCTCTCTATCCATACATCTAGCCACACTTCTCTCTCTCGTCATTTTTTTTTTTTTTTAATTTTGGTAAAGGTTTGGGAAAGGTCAGGAGATTTTGATTCAACTTAGATTTCTCAACAATTTTGAGGTATTGAATCATGATTTCTCTTGTTCTTAATATGTTAATTGTTGTATTGAACTCATTGATGGGGCAACCCCTGTTGTTCTAGGGTCTATGGACCTTTAAGGTGGATTCCTTTTGATTTTTTAATTTGAATATGTTAGTTATTTTATTTCAATGTGTTGATTTATTACCTTAATCATGTAGGTGTAGAACAAAGGGTTAGAAAGTCACTATGACCATTGGAGCTTTAGGACCCAGATTTGAGGAAACACAACCTTAGGACATGTGGTACGTCGGCTGACAACCATTGACTAGAGTGGCTTAAGAATTTGGTGTAGAATCTAGTTTTCTCACTTATGCTACTCACGTCGATCGGCGGAGTCCTAGTAAGCCACTAGAATCTCCATTATCGAGACCTCAGGATAGAGTGAATTTTAAGAAATTTGCCTATCATCATATGAATTGGAAGATTTTCGAATTACATTGAAATTAAAGGATACAACTTAGGTGACATAGATTCCCTATAACTACTTTTTCATCGTTTAAGACCACTTTTAATTAATTGCAATTAGTGTTAGCTTAATTCGTGATTAGCTTAATTTTGTTCATTAGTTAGTTTAATTTTCATTTCAAAAACCCAAATTATAGTTTCTTAACTTTATGTCTTGATTGAACAATAGATTAGCATAACACCGTCACTGTGGATTCGATAAATCCGGCGCAAACATTGTTTTGCGTCACTATTACTATCTCGATGCTCTACACTCGCGTCAGGCGAGCACAAAATCCAAGCGACATACTCACACACGCGGGCTTGAGCACAACACCCGCAAGTGGCGCGCATACTCGCACACGCGGGCAATCTCCCCTCAGTACCGATATTGTCCTCAACTTGACCACCTTCAACTCTTATTGGTGTGGGGTTTTAATTAAAATGTCTCAATACTATTAGAAGGGAGATAATCACTTATATACTTCTTTATGAAGTATTCCTTAATCGATGTGGGACTAATTTTGGTTCACACATCTTCAACGTCTTTTTTGGTAGCTTCGGTCATGTGTTGTGATGCTAGTGTTTTCTAGCATAGCATAAACAACCCATTTTTGCGTGAGTTCTGGACTAGAAGACAAAGTGGCAACGAGACGAGTTTGCTAGTCCTCATGTCTAGAGTGGCAGAGTGTCGACTTATAACCTTTTATGGTGGCGAGCGACGCCTTAGTGGCACGTATTACCTATGGCGTGAGCTTTAATAGTTTTATTATTTGTTCTTCCCTTTGGACTAGATGCTCATAGTGTTTTGTCCCTTATGTGGGTGTTGTTCCCTTTGTAGAGTTGTTACTCTCCTTTAAGAGGTTGTTGTCCCCTTTATAAGGTTGCCACCTTGTGAGAATGTTGTTTCGTACTGTAGAGAATTATATTATCCATTATCCTCGTAATATTATATTGTAACCTTTTTGAACATTAAGAAAATCAATGCAACAAATTTGACCAAAAAAAAAAAAATCTCAATTCCAAATTAATTAGGGTTGGCTACATTGGTAAAACTCTTCCGTACGATTTGACGTAATTGATGGTCAACTTTTCAAACCATTTAAATACCTTTTAATTATTGAGTCTCTAATTAACTTCATTTTCCCACCTTCTCGAGCGTTATTTTTTTGTATCTAGACTCCAAACTATTTTTGACACAAAAAGAAAAGAAATGCGCTAAAGACACCCCACTTGTGTGTAAGGTACACCAATGTGTATATATATGCATATTTTTTTTAAACCACCAACGTATATATATTAGTGAAGCGAGATGAGTTCAAAAAAATTATATTTGGATGCCCCTATACATAGTTGTGCCTTTAGCATGACTACAGACAAAAACAAGCGATGGTGTTGATGCCCTAGCTGCCTCATCTCCTCCTCCCAAAAGAAAGGGCAGAAATTTTTAGGGTTTTGTTTGTTTCGAATTCAATCGAATTTTTTGGGTTCGGTTCACGCATTGTGTTTTGTAGAAGAAATTTAGGATTTCTCAACGAACCCCGCATGGTAGGATTATGGTTTTACGATCTTCAATGTTCTTCTTTGTTTGGTTTTTTTTTTTTAGTGGATTCAGTCTTGCTGAATTGAATTTGAAGTTTCTATTGAATCAAACTTGATTTACTTGCCAAAATCAGCTCCAATTGGATTTAGCTGAAGAACCCTAGATGCTTCAACGCTAAAGATACAATTTTTACAGTTTTCATGTGTTGTAAGTTTGGTGATGAACACGCATCAAGGTTATGAGTTTAAACCCTAAGTTTGTGAGAGACAAGCGCTTTCTTGGCGTGGTATAGGTGCTGTAATTTTCTTTGGAAGGTTGAATTCCCCAATTTTAGTATTCTTGATGAGCTGTGTGTTTGAAGTCGTCTTGGCTTCATTGCTTGGATGCTAGAAAAATGAGAATTTGGAATTGGATTTGGGGATGTATGATGTTTCGATTTTTTTTGAAGCACGCACCTTTCATTAATGTGAGCCTAATTAAGAGCTTTAGTTTTTTTTTTTTTTTTTTTTTCTTTTCTTTGCATTCACTCATTTGTGTTATTGTTTTTGAATTATATGATCTTATCTGTCTACTTGGTTTATCCTAACTTTCTTTTTTTTTTTTTGGCCCCTCCTTACTTAGGCTTGACTTCTTACGAGAGTCAGTCGATCAGAAATCAGTGCCCTTGAGAGTCGATCAGAAATCAATGCCCTAAAACTAATTCAGAAACCTTAATATTTTCAATATTACATATTTTATCAACACAACTTGAAACAAGATTAGTGTCTTTGGGCAAAAATCACATTTTTATGCAAACCTCACCTTACTAAAAAAAAATGTTCATCTAGTGTCCATATGATATCAGGTTCGAGTATTTTGTGTTTGGGAAACGATTTGGCTTCCCTTTCGAAAAGATTACATATGTTTCTTTGACTATGCCTTTTATCTTTGTTTTTCTTTTTCTTTAAACTTATTTTTAAGTCCTACCATTGTGAATTCCTCTAATTGACTGAATTGATTATTTCATTTAGGTGAAACTATGGATGGTGAATTTGTAAAGGGAGACAAACTTGTTCTTAGGGGATTATTATTTCATGGATTTCATGGGGTGAAGCCTGAGGAAAGGAAGCTGGGTCAGAAGTTCTTTGTTGATGTGGATGCTTGGATGAGTCTCCGTGTGGCAGGAGAGTCCGACAGTATATCTGATACCATAAGTTATACTGATATATATCGGTAAGTCATGGCTGTTGTATGATTGTATCTTTATTATTTTTTGATGTCAGAACCTATTCTATTATACTTTCTAGACAACGGGATCTTCCAAGAAAGGCATTTTTCTATAAATGTTGCGCAACACGTGAATCTTTGCTATCCAACAGTTTGCTTGTGATTGCAATTTCTGCTTGACTTGACTTGGTTATTAGTACCTTATGTGCAAACAATACTATAGCCTTATGCCTTCATGTCTTGAAGAGTATGGACATACTAGGTACCAAATTGAGGCATGAGGCACTGGTGTCAGTACTAAGAAAGTTGAACGTCAATGTGGACGTGGTGATTTCTAATAGTTGTTACTACAATGTCATTATGTTACAGTATTGAGAACAATTGTGAGGACTACTGAGGTGAAAGTATTTGTCATGCTTAGTTGACGGCGTATTTGCATTTTAACATAAAATTTGTGGCTGAGACTGAGAAAAAGCTTGTTTAGTGTAGAAGACTATATCTTTCTCTTTCTTGCATTTGCTAACCTTTGTTTCTTTGTCTTTTTCATTCTCTGTGGCAGCATTGTCAAAGCCGTTATGGAGGGACAACCTTTTAATCTTCTGGAGTCTGTAGCTCATAACATTGCCATGACGACGCTATCTAAATTCCCTCAAATATCAGCCGTGCGAGTGAAGGTTGGTAAACCTCACGTTGCTGTTCATGGCCCTGTTGACTACTTAGGTGTTGAGATTTTTAGAAGCAGAGAAGCTTCTTCATAATTCTGTATGTACACATTTACTTGGAATTTGCCAAGCTTATTGTCCTTTGGTGTGTCAAAGTGAATGTTTTCAAAGATTTTAGTTCCTTTCATGAAGGTAAGGCCTTGTTTAGTTGGAGGTGGAGTTATCTCCCGGGTGATAACTTATAGTGAGTTGGGAACTAATCTTGTTTGGTTGCCCCACTTTCCTACAAGTTGTCTTCCAACTTATAGAGAATGGTGAGAGATATCTTCCCCCACCCCTATAAGGAGTTATCTCTCAGGAGTTGTGAACACAATTACCTCACATTAATGACCTTTGTATTACCTATTTCTCTCTTTTATTTGAAGGCTATTTATTTCAATTAATATATTTTATTCTTTAAAAATTTACAACTTCCCGACAAGTTTAAAGTTGGACCAAACATAAAAATATTAACTCCAATGAGTGAACTCCACGGAACTAACACTATAAATTAGTAGAAATGAACCAAACGAGGCCTTAGTCTCTTGATTTCCTTAAATATGTTATTTTTTTTGGTTACCTACTTGGTATGCCATGGATTGGTGCCTTGTCATGGATGTGGGGAGGATGTCTATCTTATGTGGCATTAGATGAACATTCAAATTTCAAAATGATCTCCAATGGTAATGTGAATTTAGGCCATAGATTGTGACTTTTTGACTTTATGTAACAAACAATTGATGATGTGGCAATGGATCACAATGTCTAGAAGTAGACTCTAGACATTATGGTAGACACCATCCACTTTGATTCCATGCCACATAGAATAGATATCCACAATCCATTGTCTCATTGGAGAACACTTTTTGGGTTGGATGTGGATTGCATCCTAGGTGGATCCATTTCCACCCCAATCCATTGTCCCATTGGAGATGCTCTAATCCCTTGAGTGTATGCACGTTAATATACTCTTTACTTGGTGATTTTGCATCTTGTAAACCAGTGAGATAAACCACCCTGTGATCTAAAAAAAAAAAAAACTAGTGTGTGATACTCATTATATTGTCGAAGTAGAACACAAACCTAGAACTACTTGACACACTCCACTCTTGATTAGAAGCAAGGTTTGAAACTTCAACTTCACCTTAAGTTTCGCTTACTTAAAATTCGGAAGTAATTTGAGAAAGTTAAACTTCGGTGAGGAAGTTTTACAAAAATTCGCTAGTGTATAGAAGTTTATGAAATTTCTTTAAATGCTAGAAAACTCAAATTTCTCTTTAAAGATGTTAGAGATATACTTAATCATACAACAATGATGCATAATAATCACAATATAATTGTTTAAAATACTTAATTTGCATTAAACACGCAATTTTGCAATACACGTGATATTAATATTTGTTTTTATATTACTTTATATAATAAGTTTTGACTTTATTTGCTGTGAAAAGAAGTTCGTTTTAAAATTTTATTTTATTTAGGGGCAACTTTCCCAACTTCTCCAAAAACTTCCATGAAATAAAAGAGCCAGTGATTAGAAGAGGGAGCTTGAAAAGAAGGATAAGACTAAAGACATTGCGATGCTAAAGAAGAAGCTCGAGAAGATTAATGCAAGGATTGAAGCACTTTCAGAGAAGAATGCTGACATATTGAAGCTGATCTTGGAAGCAGAAAAGAAGAAAGCCAAGCAAATGCAGGAAAAACCAAGGACATACCGGTGGTCGTCAATTCAACTTAGCAATCAGATCTTAAATTTCTCTCTATATATATTATTAGTACAGATAGGTAGAATCTTAAGGTCTGGATGTATGGATTTAAACTGCCTAATATGAATCAGACCATGTTGTAAACAAATGTAAAGGTATTTATCTCTATGCAAGCATGTAATAAACAGAGAAATTGAAATAAACAGTTTTTGTATATATAATTTCCTTTATGTTCTTCCTTTGCAATGAGAATAAAACAAATATAATTAAACTAACGACCTAAAATATATCAACCACTGACATTGTGGGATATCCAGAAAATAGGGAAATTTAAAGCAAACTTACTAACTATGCCGAAAACTAAACAAATTAAGGAAAAAAAAAAAAAAAAAAAAAAAAACTAAACCACACATTGATTAGTAGCTAGCATTAATTCACTTCATATGCCTACTCTAACTTGGAGTAGGTTGGGTCTCCAGTCCAAAGCCGAAGGGGAAGAGAGGATCATAGTGAACATCTCCCACATTCATCGGAAGCTGATCGACGCTCTTGAACCAAGTTCGCGAAAGCTTGCCAGTGAATCCATAATCACCAAAGAGCACGTCAGCCACACCTTGACCTTCTGTTCCAGGGAGCCAAGCAGCCACAACAGCGTCCATGTCTGCGAGATAAGGCTCCATCACTAGTGGTCGGCCAGAAACAACGACGACAGTGCACTTAACGGAGGAGCAAACATTCTTGACTGTGCTTAGGCCTTGCTCAGGCATGGTGAGGTTCAGGTTGTCACCATAGTACTCTGCGTAAGGAGGCTCGCCCACAACGACAATGGCATGCGAGAAGTTGTTAGACTTGATGAAGTCCACGCCTGGATTCTCGCTGTAAACGACTTCAGTGCTTGGATCAACTGCACTTGTGATGCCACTGAGAATTGTGGTTCCTGTTCATCACACAAAAGTATGAGCTTTAGTTGAATGAAAAGCTTGTTCTACTAGTCCTTTACATGTAGTGTAATATGTGTATCAAATATCAATGCTTTCAAGTTTTAACTCACCTTGTGTAATGTTGTTTCCACTCATTCCTTGCCAGGTTGATGTCCATCCACCACACTGAAGGCCAAGATTATTGGCATGGCTTCCAGCTACCAGGATCCTTGATGCATTCTTAGGGAGAGGAAGCACTGGCTCGTCTGCAGATTTGCCATTCTTCAAAAGAACAAGTGATTTCCTTACGGCTTCCCTTGCGAGGTCTCGATGCGCCTGCCATAGCAAGTAGAGTTCACACCGTTATTCAGGTAATCTAGGACCACTTGTAGTAACATTAATACTAAAAAACTGATTAACAACTTGCCTGGCTGCCAATTTGATCTGCTAGACTGTAATCGCCCAAAGGGTTCTCAAAGAGACCAATGGTGAACTTGACTCGCAGAATTCGTTCTACTGCATCGTCGATTCGGCTCAAGGGGATTCTGTTGTTATTGACACTGTCTACCACATCATTGATGAACTCAGTGTAGTTGTAGGGAACCATGACCTTCAATTTGGAACCATGTTAGAACCAAAGAATTAGAGCTATGAACATATACCATTATAATGACAAAAACTTTATGTTGAATTCAAAGAGGTGCGTACCATGTCGATGCCAGCATTGATACTGGTCTCGAGGGAGGTTGAGTAGTTTGCATGTTCAGGATATACTATCCTGTCGACGCCTTGCCAATCAGATATAACAAAGCCCTGATGGATCACATAAGATGCAACACCATAAACATAATTCATTCCAAGTTCAGCATTAACAAAAAGAAAAAAAAAAAAAATCACATATGATTCCAAGGTCATGAAGATCTTACTCTGAATCTCAATCTGTTTTTCAGGAAGCCAGTGATAAGCTCGCGATTGGCATGCATCTTTTTTCCGTTCCAGCTCGAGTAGGAGACCATGACTGTCGAAACCCCCTTAATGATGGAGTTATAGTACGCAGGCATATGGATACTGAACAAGCCATGGCGATCTATGACCGTGTTGTTTTCATCAATGCCCTTAACTGTGCCACCATCGCCAACGAAGTGCTTTGCACAAGCAGCCACCTTTGTCCTGTTGTGAAGGTCACATAGAAAGGTAATCAGTCTTGGAAGAAACACAACTATTAAATCTTCAATTGAGCAAAGAAAGAATGAGATATTTGATTCTTTTTGTAGTTAGTAACAGCACTTACTTTCCCTCAACGTAGGGAACTCCCTTTCGAGAACCAGTGGGGATTTCGCCTTGCAAGCCAGGTATGATCTCTGTCATGGCTTGAACAAGTTTTGGGTTCTCGCTGTAACTCTCGTAGCAACGGCCCCATCTAGGATCTCTGCAAACCTGCATATACAAAAAGGAAAACAAGTTCAGAAACTACAGTTTGATGGCTCTCTTTGAAGCAGACTTACTAGTCTTATGTTATCTTTTTTACCGCGATACATGGCGCGAAAGCGTATTGAATCCCTGTAGCTCTAACTTCCAAAGCTGTTGCAGAACCAATTCTCTTCACAAGTTCAGGATCCCTACACAATGAGATAAAAAGATTGAGCTTTTGAAGGACAGAGAAGCAGCCAAGACAGTTTTGTTTAGAAAACAAATACTCCTAATAAGGTGCATTGATGTATACTTGCCTTGTGCATCCAAGACCAATATTATGGGGGAAGATTGTAGCCTTGTAGACATTGTTGTGACCATGAACAGCATCAATGCCGTAGATCATCGGAATCCCGAGGCGACTAGAGAGCGAACCATTTTGAAACTCGTTCACCATGTCCACCCAGTCCGCCGCAGTGGCTTGAGGTTTCGGCACACTTCCTCCACCACTCAAAAGACTCCCTGCATTGCAGCAAAAACACAAGTTAAAACAACAATGTATGTACCTTCTACTTATCAATTCTACGTTGCATTATTGCGTTTTTAACCAGACCTATGGAGTAATTCTTCATGATTTCCGCAGAGGCACCCGCTCGATCAATTTGCGTCATCTGACCAACCTTCTCCTCGAGAGTCATCCGGTCCATAAGATCCTTAATTCGGGCATTCATTGGTTGCTTCGGATCTTTATACTTCACATAATCATCAGCTTTAACTACTGACGTTAGAAAGAGGAACACCACCAGCAAAGAAACTAAAAATCTAGCCATTTTTATCTGATTCCTGCACAATCAATATTCAACAACACAATGTGATATATTTTGAAGATTAATAGAATCAAAAAATAAAAACCCATCAAAAACTGAAACAACAATAAAAGACCCATGTGGTGAAAAGATTAAAAAAAAGTTAATAAAATCAAACAAGTGAGCCAACTAAACCACAAAACTAAATCAAACAAGTGAAGACCCATGCATGCAGTGAAAAGATTAGAAAACAAGTTAGTTAATTAAATCATCACAATGAGCCAACTAATTAAGCTATAAAACTAATTCAAACAATTGAAGACCCTATATATAGTGAAAAGATCAGAAAATTCCGCATAGCAGGTGGTCTAGACCCAAAAATAAAAACAAAAACAAAAACAAAAAGATCAGAAGACGAGTTTTGTTAATGAAATCATCACAATGAACCACCTAATTAAACTACAAAACTAATTCAAACAACATGTAGTGAAAAGATCAGAAAACAAGTTTTGTTAACGAAATCATCTTAATGTGAATCAAATGAACTACAAAACTAATTAACTCAAACAACATAAATATCAGGCCCCTAAACAAGAGCAGAACCAAAAAAAAAAAGATGAACAAGAGACAGAACTTACAATTGAGCAAACTTGTGATCTGTCGAATCTATGACAAGAGAAAGATCAATAGCACGTATTTATAGAAGAAAATTTGCTATAAATCAGTATTGGTATTGGATTAGATTTTTTGACTGCAAAGGTAACAACATTATTAATTCCTTGTCAATGTGGAACAACAAAGCATGGTAGAATTCTGTTTTGGTTTTTATCTCTGACACTAACGGTGCACCTTCGCTGTGTTTACTTGTCTTAGATGTCTCGAACTGAGCTTTTGAAAATCTGACGGTCGAGATTGAGCGATAGTAGTTTAATTAAGTAGAGCATGGCGTAGGTTGGAGATAGTGGAGTTGGATAAAGAGTTGGTTTTGTAATTCAATGACAGGTTGTTTTAACGGTCTGGAGTTGTGGAGTTGGATTTTCGCGGGGAGTTGGAGACGAGGCCTTCATTATCCACGTAAATATTTTGTTTTTTTTTTCTTTTATTTTAGTGGAATCGAACCATTATCTTTTGAGGTCTTGACTTTTTGGCAAGTGATATCTTTACCATCTCACCTGAGAGGCTTTGACTATGTATATATTGTTATGTTTTTTGTACTATTTTTACCATGGCTGTTATGTTTTTTCCTTGAAAAGAGAGAATATACAGATCATATTAGATAAAATAGAAAAGTGTTTTTTTTTCAAGAAAAATAGAAAATAGAAAAATTGTTATTCACCCAAAAAAAAAGGACAAAATGTGATGTATGCGCCACATGTTGATGTGTTTGGCACGATTTTTAAGTATGTCGAGGCTTTGTTTGGCAAAATTAACTTATAATTTAGTTGGAAGCTAAAAAGTTTAAAGTATGAGATGCCAAAGCATTTTTAGTGAGACTGATGAGGCATTGATCAATTGTTAAAGGCAAAGTTGAGAGAGGTCGTGGGTTCGATTAATGTTAAAGTCAAGTTGTGTTGGTTTGCTGATAGGCTTTTTTAAGTAGCATCCAAAATTCTAGCTTTTATTGTAGAATATACCTTTATAAAATTAAAAATAATCTAATTAACACTAGTGTAACGGCCCGTTATTTATTAACACCGTTATAAAATTAAAAATAATCTAATTAGGACACCAGCTTGGACGACATGTGGACGCCACGAATAGGCTAGGCATAATACCGACCTAGAGTAATGACTGTGTACTGCTGTTTTCCAGTTCTGTAATGTATTAATATTATTATTATCATTTATGTATTATTCATCACATGTGTGTATCTATATTATCTTGTCGGGCGAGATTGAGCACCGGGGTTACGTTATGTAGAACGCGCCAAAGCGAGGGTTCGGTAGTTGCTAGGCCAGGCGTTGGGGTTAGACTGAAGTTAATAATAACAATATGACTATGGTTGAGGATTTAAATTAATGAGATTTAAATATAACCTTAGGCTAAGCTAAGTAAATCAATTAGGTACACTAAGTGTGGTACTGCCTCGGGTGTGTGCCAAACGCGGGGGACGGGGTGCCGGGTAGTCAGGAAGTTAGTGTGACCCTACTTACCATTTTATGGAATTTATTTGATAGCTTAGATAGGTTATATAAGTTGAATCAAATTAATATATACAAATCTTATAGTTGTAAGTAAATAAAACAGCACACCTAGGATTACCCTCGAGACACACAACGAAGAGATACAAGGAAATCTGTGTCATGATAAGGTGTCCAAGATTAAGTTACAAAAGCTGATCAAAGACCGTTCGATCAGCCTCGAGATGCAAGTGCGCGTGAGATTAGAGAAACAACTATAAATAGCACCTGATGAGTGGGAACATGCAAAACCAAACATTTTTCCAACAAATTTGAGGTTTGTGAGAGTAAATTAGGTGTTAGAGAGGCGAATTCAAGGGTTGGAACCCGGATTTGGGCATCCAACAACGCAATCTAAGGTAATCTACTCACCAAATCTGTGAATTTCTATGGAAAATATGAGTTTTGATGAGTTGAAGTAAATTCAAATTTTTGGGGGAATTTACAACTGCTTTTAAAGGATTTGTTGTTCATGAGGTTTGCTTTGGTGAACTTTGTTTATTTGGATTAAATTTGTGGGAAATTCGAGTGATTTGGATAAAGTTTAGGTTTTTGGACACACATATTTGGTCCACTGGTTTTGGGGTTTTATCGTGTTAAAATTTGTGTTTAGTGATATATTTAGTGCAATTAAGGTACTGTTGGGTCGATAATCAGGTTGGGTATTGGGAAAAACCCCAGAAACCCAGAATTTGTTGTTGGAATTCTGGGCAGGGGAGTACCCAGCTCGCTGGGTGATGAATACTAACGCGCTGGGCACGCTGGAGAAAACGAGTCTCCTTCCTGGGCAAAGAATCGCCCAGCCCGCTGGGGACCCAACTCCCAGGAACAGTAACCAGATTACCAAGCATGCTAGCCACCAAACCTAACGCGCTGGGGACCAGAACCCTTAAAAAAATTCTAAATATAAAATCAAGCCTAATTGACAACAAACCACTTAATTAACCAATAAACACCGAAAATCGATCTCAGGAGCCACGGGACAGTATTTGGAGTCAGGGACTAGTCGGGGGTCGAACCGGGGGTATTTTTGGGGTTATTGAGTGTAGTTTAAGGTACATAAAACCCAACTGAACACCACTACTGCATTTACTTATTGTTATTCATTTTGAGTTGTTAATATTTGATAATCTGTGAGTCCAATTCTTACTGGGACGATTGAGTTATTCTCGTCTATGTATTTGAGGGTTGTTGTGGTCACTTGTTAAGTGTGTAGCGCGTGTTATCGGCCCCGGTAGATGATATCCTGAGTAGAATACCGATTCACGTGTTTGATGTACCCCACTAGGGCTAATGCCGCTAGAACACAGTCCTAAGTACACACCTTAGTCAACTGTGTTCACACCCATTTGTATATCTGTGTGTTTATATTCATGCGATGAGCTTTGAGCAGTTGTCTACATTTTTCCTTCTTCCCGCATGTTTATTTAACACTATTTATTGGCTCTGTTATTTACATTCTTAAATTATGATGCACAGTGGTTTTCCTTGGGATTTTACTTGTTGGGCTCATCATCTGGTTTTTGTGATGACTGAACGCAGATCCTAATACCAGCAGGGGTAAGGGGATTCTTGGTGATTACATCTGACTTACTTGAGCCGAGGCCTGCTAGTACGTTTGTTGGTAGATATTACTTTTGATATTTTGTATTATCTTTTGGGGTTGGGAGACTTTATTCACACCTATACTTGTGTGTATTACTGTTATATTTTGATCGTCGATATGCATAGTACTATCGGGATTTTCACTATAGGTTGAACAAGTTAACTTAATATACTATTTTGTAATATTAAGACTTCCGCTTTTTATTTATATTAAATGTTGATTATCTATTTGCAACTTAATCTTTAAATCTAAAACTATATGTAAACTACTAAATTAATTGGCACGAAACTCAAGTTTGTCAGATAAATGGATAGTTTAGTAACATGGCAGGTGCTTCCGGTACACGAGCAGGGGAAATAGCTGGCCACGGAGTGGCCTCAGAAATTGGGGCCGTCACACTAGCACCCAAAAGTATGTCTCTCAAAACCAAAAGTATCAGTTAGCTAACCAAAAAAGGGAAAACATCTCTAGTTAGATATACGAGATATCAGTTGTCGAAGGCAAATAATGTATTTGATGGTCGCAATGGGGATGAAACCAATAATCATCTCAATATATCTGAATAGATCTGAGTTTATTTGATTAATAAGAGGCAAATAAAGAGGTTAAAGAAATCACCACCACCAAAATGATATGGAACTCAATTTCGAGTTGTGTTTATAAATTTATGGCCAAAATATGCACTTAATTAAGGATGATAAAGATTAAATTACAAAATTAACTTCCTTCTATTTAACAAAAAAAAACAAAAAATTACAAAATTAACTTCGTTCTCGTTGAATTAAGTTTACTTTTATCTTATTGCCCTGATTTATATTGCAAATCATTATGATTATTAGTTTATTATTCAATTTTAAATTTTTATTAATATAATTTTTTATTTGACACAAAAAAAATATTCTATGTGGCCCGCTCAAGTCTAATATGGCTTGAAATTAGGGTTTAGGCATACCCAACTCAACTTTGTCTTTGATAACTTTTTTTAAATCCAACTGACTCATATTGAAGTAATTTTTTGTCAAAAAAAACTCATATTGAAGTAAATACTAAAATATTTTATGAGTTCTACGAGGGCGCAGCTTGAGCCAATAAATGTAAATTTAGGACTTTAAATTATTGGTTTTAACACTTTTGGATAGGGTCAAGTATATTAGCCTTACAACTCAAGCTCGACTTAGTGGACCGAACTAATGAGTATAAGTCTAGGTAAAATTTGTCCCTGTTGATGGCCAAACACATAATTTACACTCAATACATGCATGCTCAACTACATTAACACGCAAAATGCACATTAATATCACTCTAGTTTGTGCACTGCAATGAAAGACATTAAAACACTACCAAACCAAAGCTTCCCATCATTTTCTTCAACTTCACTAACTGTCCTAACAACTTGCCCTTCACTATCTTCCAGTATCTCCAACAACTCCCCCTCTGAACTATACTTCACAACTATTGCAGGCTGCTTGTAACTCCTGTTGATGATCTGGTGAACCCGCAACGGAATCGGGAGCTTCAACAAGAATTTTCGAAGCCGAGGGAAAATGCCACAGATGTATGTGTACATCGAGCGGCGAGTGTGAATCGCCACCCAAAATTCTCCCTTCTCGTTGGTTCTTACGTTGTCCGGAAACCCGGGTAGGATGGCAAACACTTCTGAAGTTCCTGCTTTCTCTCCTTTCAACCAGTACCTCCTCAACCTACATGAAATTAACATATCAAATTAACATATCAACCAACAATTCATTTAATTGGTTTCTTGTAATTTTTTGTGTTGAACTACTGGGACTTGTAATTACCTGCCAATGACGCCTTCGCAGAAGAGGAAGAAAGATTTGTCCTTGCTCATGGACACTCCATTAGGAAATTGTAGATTCTTCATGAGAACAGTGGTTTCCTTTGTGGTGGAATTGTATTTCAAGAGCCTCCCTGAATTATCTCCAGAGTATATTACTTGCAAGAAGTTCCTAAAACAAGTAGCCCCATTAGAATTTACTACACAAGTTAATTCTTTGAGTAAATGACATAAAAAGGTATATTGTTTTTAACGGTATACTTCTTTTTTCCTAAAAAAAATATTCAAGGCCAGCATCTAAATGCCCAACTACCCAAATATATAAGTCAATCTTCTAGATCCACCGAGCATTTAATTCTATGAATGCTATGGGGTCATACTTTAGCTACATAGCCGATGAATGATTCAAAAAATCTCACCAACCGTGTAGCAACTATATATATATATATATATAGCAATTCGCAAAATTAAGGATGTCGTCACCCAATCATTTTCCATACTGAAACAACACCCACAACGCTCGATGAAACGAATAGTGCTCCCCGTAAGTAGTACCATTAATGGTTTCACCTCGAGCTGTTGCTCATACGCATTCTAAGATGCATAAATCACTAGAGTTACATTAATTTTAGGAAAATGATTTGGTGCATTTCTGGTGACACAAACTGGTCTCAATAGCACACGTGTTCAATTTTTTAGTGGTTGCGGGTGGAGCTCACCGCAAACAAAAGCTGAACACGTGTGCACCACATGTGTCGTGCGTCTGGTTTGTGTCACGGGAAATGTCACCATATCATCTTCCTTAATTTTTAGATGTCATTCTACTACATAGAGTATCTCTCTAAAGTCTAAAGGGTAATGCTTCAATATATATCAATTTATGTGCGCACATATATCGATGCAGTTTTGGTGTCCCAAAACGAGTCATACAAGTGTTTTCCAATTGTAAAGGTTACTAGATTGTGTGCTAGAAAGAAATTAGGAATTAGTATGTAAGAGTGAATGTATATTAAATGTATCACACCTCCTCTGGTGTCTGGTGCTGCTATCAGTGAAATAAACATTCCCTTCATCATCCAAGTCCAAGTCATTAGTGAAGGTCAAGGGCACCCCTTCAGCCTCATCAGTGAGACACGTGGCAAGCCCACCTTCCGGGCCCACTTTCATGAGCCCAAAATAGGCGTCCGCGATGTACAAGTCCCCTGTTTTCTTGTGGAACCGAAGCCCAAGTGGTCTCCCACAGGTGTGCTCGTTCTCTCGGTAGCTCATAATCTCTGCCTTTCGGCTGCACAACTCTTCTGACCTGTATGCTTAAAAGCAACCATATACATGTCAAATATGTAACAGTATATCTTCGTCTTTAATTTTCAAAAACATCAACTGCATTGAATTCAAGAATTTGCACTCATAAATTCAACCTTAATTTTAGGTAGTAGCGGAAAATTTAGTAAGGAAGGCAAACTTTAACCTATACACGCCCCGCCCAACACAAGTTCATTGAAGCTTCATCATTCGATAGGATGTTTTTGATACATTAAAAATCTAAAGACACTTGCAAATGTTTCAATTATAAAACTCGACATAGTAGAAAATGAAAAAATTTAACAAAGTAAAACACTACGCCTAAGATATTATAACTTCAAATTTGAAATAACTTGAGATGTATTAATTAGTTTTATTTTGTGACGAAAGATATATTAATTAGTTAGGAAGGATTTAAACGAATTAAAACATGTCTTTTCATCATGAACATTAAATCGAGCAAAGTAAAAGAGTTTAATTCATGCAGCTGACCCTACATTTCCACTATTTATTTTTTATTTTTTTTGTTTTCAACCCCTTCATCAAACTCAGAAATAATCGTCAAACTATCTCAGATGAAATGGTAAAAGCATCACTTGTAAGGCAACATTTAGAAAAGTTGTGAGTTACCACTTACGTAAGAAAATAAAAATAAAATAAAATAACTAGAAGAAAAAAAATCAAAATAATATAATGTAAGTTAGAACTTAGGACCAACACATTTTGACTCTTATAACTACAAGTCTATATATAAGCCGTAACAAACAAACAACACAAACATAAGAAGACAAACCTGTTGGACGACGTGTAAGCGAAGTCGGCCCACGCGCGGCCATTCCAAAACACGACCCGCCCATCCGCCACGCCCGTATACGGGCCGCGCCCGAGCCCATCGAACGCGATGCTCTCCGGACCCTGGACCTCCCCCACGAACCTCCGCTCCGAACCTCGAACCAACCGGTTCTCCACGTCCCTCACCATCCGAACCTCGCTCCATGCCGGAAACTCCACCTTGTGCGCCTCGAACTCCCTCCGATATTCCGACACCACGCTGTGATCGAACGGGTCCCACGCGCAGTACACCGCTAGTGTGATAATCGAGATCGACGCTGTCACCCCGACCCTCGACATCTACGGTGAGATTTGGCTCGGAGAGGACTAGATGATCGATTGTACAGTGGCTTCGGGTGTTCGACGACATCTTAATTTATGGAAATTTGACGAGCGTACGAAATATGACTAATAAAAACGATTGAGTGACAAACTTTGTACACTTGTTTGTAAAAATATGATACTGTGCTTTGGGTTGGCGTCGAGATTTACATTTTTAGATCTTGGAGTATGTTCGAGGTGCGATGAAAAATGTGGGTGTTGAATGTATTTTAAGCAAGTCGATGTAATCGGATTAATACCGATTTGACTTGTAACTGCAATTTGTATCTCGATGAGGGAACTGGGGTCTCTACCGTACACTTGGAGAAGCTTGCGTTTGTACGTACTGAGATATTTGTTGGATGGACGTTGAGTTTTTGAAAGTCACGGCGAAATGGTGTACTGTCGCGTATCTCGATGGACCGTTCTAAAATCATGAAATCGTTATGATTTTTGAGCCAATTTTTTTTTTTTTTTTGAATAACTATGAAAAACCTTTTTCAGCCCCTCCATCTCTTAAAAACAATAAATAAAATTCAGCCCCTCTTTACTTTAGTATGATTATTTCGACATATAAAAGTTTTTTGGACGCCCCAACCTTAAAAAAAATCAAGGAAATATAATGTTGCTATCAAGCTTGGGACCTCTTCCTCATTTAAAGTTAAAGTGTTATTTTTTCTACAACTAAACTCCAAAGGCAGAGCCGAAAGAGGGTAGGGGAGGGGCCACCCCCCCTCAGCCCCCAAGATTCCCTATATGCACCCCACCCTCAATCCCTTCCCCGCCCACAGGCCCCTTACAGGCGACTGCCTCTCGATGTCTTTTTCTCCTTTAATACACTTCTGCCCCTGCCTATCCCTGCCTCCTTACTGTTGACACTTTTACGGTAAAATAATTGACCATGTTAATAATATAAGTATAGTGGAAACCCAAAAATAATTTTTTTATGTATTTTTTAAACACATTTTTTATGCATTTAGTAACATTGTTAAATAAAACTTGTAAAAAATATTTTTTTTACTAATTACTCTAAATGGGTCATTTACATATATAAAACTATTGTTGTAAATATATTGAAACCTAGTTTTACCAAAATTTGATGTAACCCAATTTTGAGTCGTTAGAAAGTTGTAGCCAAAATACACACTTAATTAAGAATGACAAAACTTATATTTAATTTCGAAATGTTTCCATAAAGGTAAAGTTTAAAAAACTTTCAAACCGCATTCTTTATTGTTTCAAATCACAAAATAATTAAGTGTAAGCTTGGGAGGAGGAAAAATAATTGAGAGAGGAAAAATAATTGAGAAATTATCTAATATATTTTTTCTGCTATTTACAAAAAAATTACAAAATTAACTCCCTTCTTATAGAGTTCTGTTTGTATCTTATTAATTTATATTGCAAATCATTATGATTATTAGTTTATTATTCAATTTGAAATTCTTACTAATATATTTTTTATTTGACACAAAAAAATTATTTTATGCAGCCCGTTCAAGTCTAATATGGCTTGAAATTGGGTTTTTAGGTAGACCCAAATCAATCTTATCTTTGATAACTTATTTTTAAAGCCAACTAACTCATTTTTTTTCCACGCGTTACCTATCACTAATCCACGCTCGGACATTGTTGGGCGTCATAAAGGGCATCGACTAAAATAATTAATTTACATTGAAGCGTTTGATCTGCCTCTGATCTATGCCCGGACCCCCTCATTCCCAACTAAAATTTCAGATGGAGGTTCGTCGTTGTTTTTTTTTTTTTTTGGTTACATGCTGTTGAAAAGGGATGCATGTGATGTCTAGCAGTTTAATTAATGTTGGGAAATGTGCCCTAAGTCAATCCATTAATAGTCTTTATGAATACATTTTAGTTAATAAAATAGAGGATTTCATTTGTTGTTTATTATAATTGATTTGCATGTTTACATTATAATAAGATCCATGGGTATTTATAGAAATATCCTAAATGTCCTTAGTCGATTATTATACTGGGAACTATAATGAATTAATACTAGTGTGAGTCTTGATTGATGATCATACAATGATCATACGTATAGGAATACGAATCAAGATTATGAGTACTTGTTAGGAAACAAAGTACTAGACCGACCCGCTATGAGAACATCACATGGATTAAGTCATAGTTGTTTCTCATAATATGTATATTATTCAGTCCTCTGACTTGAGATTACCAGAGACTTCAACATTAGGAATACAATGATTTGACACAATCAAACGTTGTCTTTAACCGGATGATTATAAAGGTTGTGATTGGTTACTGTGTGAATAATGTAGTGAAGTTGTGTAATCGAGATAGAATTTGTCCCTTTCATATAAAGAGAGATATCCAGTGGATCCCTCGATGTGTTAGACTGTTAAAAGGCCTAGTCTAAGTGAATTGATATTGATCAATGTCACTTGGATGTTTTCAATCTACTTGGAGATCGAGACTAGTACGATCGAACACGTTGGATGACAATTCCATGCCTTATGTTTGATTAAAAGGATATCGTGTGACAAAAGGATGTTATATACACTATTGATTAGGTTATATCGATTTGATATTCGTACAACTTGGGTAGTCATAATGTCTTGCTAAAGGCCGCTTATGACTTGTATACCAAAATGTGTTTTGGTACACTGCCAACATTGTATAAGCCTATTGGGTCGCACACTAAGAATGGTTTTGTAAGATTTTAAGATGGTTCAGAAAAACAAATTTTATATGATAAAATTCATGACAGAAACGTCCTTGTAGTGTATTACACTTATACTTCTTTACGTAAGGGTATATGTGTAATTTACTTAACCGTCTATATACAAAGGTTGTATAAATAGACGCTTTGAGTTATAATACAAGAACGAAAGATTAAAAGGCCAAAACTCTATTTTTCGTTTTAAGAAACGATTTAGAGTTTTTGGTATGCTCTGGATCGTTTTGGAGAGAAACAAAAAGGTTTGGTAATCTCTCGAAGCTAGCACTTCATATCTTGGTCGTCGTTCGTGTGTGGACTGCTGATAGAGGACGTTCATCGTTGACAGCGTCTTAGAGATCGATTAACCTTTAAAAAGGTACATTGCGACTAAGGTATGATTAAGTTTTTATAGTTTAAACATGCTTTAATGGAATCAGATTCAAATCCTGTTGGAGTTTTTCTTAAAATTATTTTGTAATCTCTGCTGCATATGAACCTCAAATTCCAACAATTAACTACTAGAAATGACCATGTGCGATGCTTACCAACCTCAACAAATGCAATTAATTTAGGCCACGCCTCTCTAGATATGCTTTCAATGTGAAAATGACAATGCAAGAGAAATTTTTCTGTTGCTAAAAAACAAATTACGTTCCTACCAAAAAATAAATAAGTCAAACGTACAACTAAAAAACAAATTACGTTCCTACCAAAAAAATAAATAAATTACGAATGCATCGGAGACCCCACGCATATATATCCATGTAGGAGAGATGGAACATTTCAGTCCACATACTCTTAATAACAATAAAGCTCCCATGTAGTCGTTTACTAGTATTAAATTGGGTTAGTTATTGTTATTGTTTTTTTTTAAACAGTTATTGTTATTTTTATTTAGAGAGTTATTCTTTTTTTTTTCTTGATATTAATCGTAATTTTATTGAAGCTTAACATTGATTACAAATTGTAACATTACATATATATTAACCGGTATCACGCTCCAACAATTAGTATCAATATGACTTCTCGAAGTCCTTATATATTATCATTGTTTTTTAGTTAAAAACTAGGATTTTATCTTTCATATTCATGGCCTCAAAAAATAAAAAAGATAAAGAATTTAATTTCATCAAAATGGCGTGCAGATTGAATATGTTACATGCAACGAAGAAGTTGTAAGCTTGAATCGCATCCCCGAGGCTCGACTCAACTCCTATAAACTATATTAATAATGGCAAAATAAAATGCATGTTTCTAGTTAAATAACCCAAACTTTGCATGAAATTTTATTTGATAAATGTTTTTTCTTTCAAGGTTATAACGATGCAATATAATATAAGCATTATACTATGTAGGAACTTATAGTTCTATATTTTCAACATGTATATCATTATTAAATTTTTGCAGTTATTTCTATGTGCATGAAACTCAATTTTAAGAAAATTAAAAATTACATTCGCAGCTTAATTTTAGGGTTTATGGTATAATCATGAACTGTCATGAGCTCCTCTCATGACAATGACAAGTGCCAAGGTGTGCTCCGGGAAGGGAATCAATATTGTGATGATTGCCTAGCAAATATTGCAAGCCTTTAGAGAAAAAACCTCACTGTGCTAATCGAACCGCCTGTGGCTTTGCCTTCTTTTTTGCTTGATGATGATACAGGAATTGTGTTCATAAGATCGCAATATAGGTTGCGTAACGGTCCAGCCCGCCTCGCAAGGCACCTCTGCGTCCCCCCCCACGTGAGCACCCGTAGGTCTCTCTCACGTGGGCGCAGTCTTTCGCCTCCAAGGTTCGAACTAGGGTCCTGGAGGCTTAAGAGCCTTAGTTTGACGAACCTTGTACCACTGAACTACGCCTTTTATGTAACGGCCCAGCCCGCCCCGCAAAGCACGCCAACTGGTACCACACAGGTGGTATGACACTCCCTTAGAGTCGCACCACACCTCTGCGTCCCCCCACGTGAGCACCCGTAAGTCTCTCTCACGTGGGCGCAGTCTTTCGCCCCCAAGGTTCGAATTGGGGTCCTGGAGGCTTAAGAGCACCAGTTTGACGAAACTTATACCACTGAGCTGTGCCTTTTATGTAACAACCCAGCCCGTTTCGTAAGGCACGCCAACTGGTATCGCACAGGTGGCATGGCACTCCCCTAGAGTCGCACCACACCTCTGCGTCCCCCCACGTGAGCACCCGTAAGTCTCTCTCACGTGGGCGCAGTTTTTCGCCCCCCAAGGTTCGAACTGGGGTCCTAGAGGCTTAAGAGCCCCAGTTTGACGAACCTTGTACCACTTAGCTGGGTCACGTGGGGGAGGACACAGATGGTGTGGGAGAGACCTGCGGGTGTCCACACTGCCTGTGACTAGCGGTACTAGTTGGCATGCCTTGCGAGGCGGGCTGGGTCGTTACATAAAAGGTGCCTTTTATGTAACTGCCCAGCCCGCAGTGGTACCAAGCTTTATGAATCTATCACCTTAAGCCTCCAGGGCGCGGGTTCGAGTCCTGGAGGGCGAAAGACTGCGCCCACGTGAGAGAGACCTACGGGTGCTCACGTGGGGGGACGTAGAGGTGTGGTGCGACTCTAAGGGAGTGCCATACCACCTGTGCGGTACCAGTTGGCGTGCCTTGCGGGGCGGGCTGGGCCGTTACATAAAAGGCGTTTCTTATGTAACGGCCCGGCCGCCCCAGCCAAGCACGCCAATGCCGCAGACAGTGGTATGGCATTCCCCTACGCCTTTAGGGGAGTGCCATACCACCTGTGCGGTACCAGTTGGCGTGCCTTGCGAGGCAGGCTGGGCCGTTACACATTTCAATGTGTCGATTTTAATAAGTTATAAATTAAATTCATAATTTTGTCTTTAATTGGTATAGTAAAGGTCACCAAAATATTTGGGCATATATGACAATATATAATCAGTGTGACATAATATAATAGCCTTTCATACGTGACATAGCTTGTCACGTTTTTTTAGCATGCTCATTGTCGATAATTTCGCCTTTCATATTTCATGTGGTGCACCACTTTTATTTCACTTTGAGTGAAATTATTATTAAAACCTTTACCGAATCCCTTCACTTTTCCACGTCCATAATTATATAATTGCGACCATGGTCATTTTATAAATGCAACATGCGCTTCATGAAGCTTGACCAATTGGATAGGAGTGATTTTATATAAATAATATCTCATTATTTTACTCGACTACTATGAGACAGACAAGAGATCAATTCATAATATTTATTGAATTAACGTACGCGCTTGATATTTTGTTGCAATAATAAATAGAGGCGAGTCATGTGGCCTTTTATTGTCTCTTTAGTCATATTTCTGCAGAGCCTCAACACATAGATAATTAAAATTGCAGAATAATAAACGGTATTTTACTGATATAAATTTTGTAGCTTGAGACTAGTCGCTCATTTTGACCTTTTTCGGAGCATCACCAATATTTGGTGTTTATAGTCATAACTCCAAAAGGTGAAAGGATAATATAAAGTGAAATATTTACATTTCAAATCTCTATAGAGATATTCAACGAATAAATATTAGTGTTATGCACACAACCTTGCATAGATGCTCTATAATTTTAGCATCTAGTTGCATTGACAAGTGATTTTTGTTAATAACATTACGATAACAAATTCAATCAAGTATAATACTTTTGAAAAAAATGATATAAATAGTTTTCTCCTTTTTAATGTAAAAATGCATATATATGATTGATTATACATTCACAACTTGATTATTTTATACACAAAATATAATACTTGTATGAGTTGGTGGGAATACGAGACCGTAACGGCCCAGTTAATTATGACGTTGAGTGGCGATTGTTGTTTTCGTTGTTGTTGTATGTTGTTGGCGGGAGTTGGTGTGGTGGTGGTGACGGTTTAGTGGTGATGGTGGGGAGGAGCTCGGACGAACCGCAAGAAAGTGATTCGTCGAGGAGAGGAGACGGCCACAAGTCGTTCTCCCTCTCCCTCTCCCTCTCCTCTCCTTATCTTCCATGGAAAAAAAAAAAAAAAAAAAAAAAAGCAGAGGCGCTGTTGCGCCTCTCGTTAAAACGAAGAAGATGACCAACCGGGTCGGGTCGACCCGGCCCGGTCCTGGGCGGGTCGACCGACCCGGTTGGCCAGTCCGGTTCGGTTAGGCGACCGGACCGGGTGAACCGGTCCGGTTCACCTCAAACTCAAAAAAAAAAAAAAAAAAAAAAAAAAAAAAAAAAAAAAAAAAAAAAAACAGTTTGAAAAAAAAAAAAAAAATCTGGAAAATTCATAGAAAATTCATATAAAATAGGAAAAAATTAGAAAAAATATATTTTGATCAAATAAAGGAATTTTGGGATTTTCTCGGAATGTTGGCGAGATAAAGTCGGGGTTTTTACCTCGAAAAACGTAAATTTGACATAATATGTCAAATTAAAGCTAATTCAATGATAAATAATCTTAGGTACATTTGGGGAGATAATTTGGATTATCGGGTGATTATTGGCGCTAGACGGGGTTTGATTTTCGAGACGAGGAGTGCGATTTGAGGTGTGTAGTATCCCAATTGAACTTCACTTTAAGTATTTACAGTTTGATTTATTTGAATTCAGTTCCATTTATTCTTTACTCCATTTCATTATTGCTTTACGGTGGCTGAGTACTCTCACCTGGTGACTTTACGGTAGTGGAGTGTACTCCTACCTGGTGTCTTTACGGTGTTGAGATCACTCCCCACCTGGTGCTTATTCGTTACGGCCATAGAGTCCACTAAATCATAGCACTTGTCTAGGTATACGCGGTGAATAGGCTACCGGGTATGGTAGGCTTGTGTGGGTGCGTCGTGGGTCTACGCCGACCACCTGTAGGTCCAGGGCCAACCCGGTAGAGGTGTTTTCATGGGCGTGCTCTCGGGGAAAAGCTTAGAAGTATGATTTAGTTTGATTTTTATGTGCACGTACTTTGTTTCGTCACTATATTTATGCATGCGATGATCTTTCTTTTACGGTTATCGTATTATTTCTTGTTCCGCATGTTTAAATTATAGTATTTAAAATTCCAAGATACTTTTACTTTCGTAATTACTTGGTGAATTTCCTTGGGATTACTCACTGGACTCGTCATCTCGTCTTTTTGTGATGGTGAGTGCGGACTAGTACTGGCCGGGGAAAGGGCAAGCTTGAAGAGTACATCGATTGACAGCTTTAGCCCCACTCGTACGTATGTTTATATTTATTCGTTTTATGTCGGGTTTTGGGCTTGAGAGAGATAGGTTGTATATTTTGATATTTTGAGGATTCTTAGATGATATGTATATGATGTACAGTTGATATGGTTTCCACTTAGGCACTTTACTCATAATATACATGAAATTCAGGTTAAATATTTATATTGATAGTAAATCTTCCGCTGCGTAATTTATGGTTAAATGATATTAAAGGAATAAAATAAATTCATAACATCAAAGTTAACTGATCATTGATTGATAATTGATTGATAATGGATAATTGGGCGTGGGACACAGCTGGCGGTGACGTGGACAGTTGTGGGCCCGCGTAGCCTCCCGTGGCGGACCAATGTGAAAATTGGGGCCGTCACATTTTGGTATCAGAGCCTAGGTTTGAGGAATTTAGGATGGAGGAACCTAGGGAATGAATTGTGGGTTTGTTGATAACTCTGATACCGCCACATTTTGGTGTCAGAGCGAGGTCAAACTTGGGAATTTGAGATTGAACAAGAGCATAATCTTAATGAATAAAACTTAGATGTGGAAACCACAAGTGAATGATTAAAGGCTTAGTTGGGAAGTGATGTGAGGCGGGTAAATTTAGGAAATTATATATATACGTGTATGTTTTGATTGTGTATTACATATTATACGCGTATATACTGAGTCTGATCCAATGCACGTTGGTTGTGCGGTTTATGATGGACGGATAGACTCTGACTACTCCGCCGACTACTCAGCCAGAGATTGGAGAGACTAATGATCATACCACTAGTGACATGACTGATTTGCGAGCTATGATGCAAAGTGTTTTTGACAAAGCATTAGCTCGCGAGACGTATTTATGACACCGGGGTGAGCTTGGAGATGGGTTTGGACAGAGCTCTCGGTCTGATCAAAGACCAAAGAAACAGAGAGAGCAGTCTAATCGACAGAGACATGATTATCAGGGTTGACGAGATAGACGTTCCGAGCATCAGAGAGGAGATGAGAGGCAGGTGGTGTATGTTGCTGTACCTGCACCAATTGAGCAGCCATGACAGCATGTGCGAGATGGAGGAGGTCGTGGTAGAGGACAAGAGATATCGAGGTCATGATAGGGCTCAGTTCATATAGTGTCACAGTCTGATTGGCGGGATACACGACGATGTTTCAGATGTCATCAGAGTCGGACATATACATAGAGATTGTCCGATGTCAGCTTCATCTTCACGACCACGAGATTGAGCCGTTAGGAAGAGGGCTCATGCAATTGCTACACCTACTACCGTCAATGCCGGAGCGTGATGCGACTCGTCACTCGTAGAGGGTATGTTATCTATATGCGATGTCTTCATGCATGTATTATTTGATTCGGCAAAGTACATTGTCATTTATATCGGGACGCTGTGGGGACGGCAGTTAGGATTACGGGTTGAGACCTTAGATCCACATCTTGTCCTCGATACATTGCTTGGGGATAAGATTTACCCTAACCGGATATGCCTGGGAATTGTGTAGTAGAGATTGAGGGACACCCGATTACTGTCGACTTTCGTGTCCTAGAGTATTTAGAGTTTGATGCTTTATTGGGTATGGATTGGCTAGCGACATATCGCGCACACATTGATTGCTTTGGGAAGATGATAGTATTTGATATTGAGGGCATTCCAAAGATTTACTTTTGTTGGTACGCGTCGACTTACCGATTACCGAGGTCGATTAGCTACGACACGGGAGATGGAGGCGTTTAGGACGGTGGTTGAGCCGCACCGAGACCGAGAGATTAGAGTGGAGGATGTCCCAAGTAGTGTGTGAGTTTCCCGAGGTATTCCCGACGATTTGCCAGGTTTACCACCTCCTAGGTCGGTTGAGTTTATGATTGAGTTGATTCGGGGACGCAGCTCGATATATAGCCGACCGTACGGGATGTCGAACTTCGGGGCGGGGAGAGTTGAGGTCCCAATTAGAGGAGCTGTTACAGAAGGGTTTTATTCATCCCAGTATGTCTCCTTGGGGCGCACCAGTCCTATTTGTTAAGAAGAAAGACGGTTCTTTGAGGTTGTGCATAGACTACAGGAAACTGAATCAAGTGACGATTCGAAATCGTTATCCACTTCCTAGGATTGATGATCTATTTGATCAATTGGCGGGTGCTAAGTTTTTCTCGAAGATTGATTTACGATCTGGTTATCATCAGTTGAGGATACGGGAGAGTGATATAGAGAAGACGGCGTTTAGCATGCGTTATGGATTGTTTGAGTTCACAGTCATGCCATTTGGGGTGACTAATGCGCCGGCTATCTTTATGGATTTGATGCACCGAGTACTACGACCATTTTTGGATCGTTATGTGATTGTATTCATTGATGATATCTTGATATACAGTAAGACTCATGAGGAGCACGAGAGACACCTCAAAGATGTTTTGATGACGTTGAGGGAGCACAGATTGTACGCTAAGTTCAGCAAGTGTGCTTTCTGGCTGAGAGAGGTGAAATTTCTCGGACATGTCATTGGTAGTCAAGGAATATCTGTTGATGGAGACAAGATTCGAGCGATAATTGATTGGAGGACACCTGAGACAGTTGCAGACATTCGTAGTTTCTTGGGGCTTGCGGGCTATTACCGGCGATTTGTGCGGGATTTTTCTTTGATTGCAAGGTGCGATGCGAGGTTGACAAGAAGGATGTCAAGTTTGAGTGGTCCAAGGCGTGAGGCAAAGCATTTTTAGAGTTGAAGAGGAAGTTGACTTCGGCGCCGGTGTTGGCTCTACTGAGACGAGGGAAAGGCTTCGGTATACTGAGATGCTTCGGGACTAGGTTGGGATGCGTGTTGATGCGGGAAGGACACCCGATTGCATATTTATCGAGGCGATTGAGACCTCACGAGGAGAATTATCCGGTGCATGATTTAGAACTAGCTGCGGTTGTGTTTGCGCTCAAGGCTTGGCGACATTATCTTTATGGAGAGCGGTTCATGTTATTCACGAGATCATCGAGTTTGAAGTATCTGCGTTCACTCGAAGGATTTGAATATGCGCAAAGACGGTGGCTCGAATTATCGAAAGACTACGATTTCGCGATTGAGTACCATCCCTGGGAAGGCGAATGTAGTTCGATGCATTGAGCCGGAGTGGTGTAGAGGGTCGGCTTGTCTTTGCGGCGAGATGACACATGAGCATGGATTCTTTGGAGGTCGCGACGGTGTTGTGTTTGTCGGATGCTTTTCGATGTTCATATCTCGTGGCCGATGCGTGTTCCTGTGGTGTCGTTAGAGAGGTCGCCGAGTGGCAAAGGTCGACGGACATTTTGCTCGCTTCGGTTGTCCGGCTCGGGATCCGGGTTGCACGTGATTGGTCAGTGGTTCGGACCGGTGCTTGAGACACGAGAGGCGGAGTTGTGGATACCGAGTGCGGGAACTACGCGATAGTATTCTTGAGGATGCACACCGTTCGCGGTATACAGTTCATCCTGGCAGGACCAAGATGTATCATGATTTGCGACGTTTATTTTGGTGGCCTGGGATGAAGGCCGATGTGGGTGCATATGTGAGAGCTTGTCATATTTGTCAGCAGGTTAAGGCCGAGCACATGAGACCAGTTGGATTGTTACAACCACTACCGATTCCACAGTGGAAATGGGAGCATGTTACGATGGATTTTGTGAGCGGGTTGCACGATCATGCGAGACGTCATGATCTTTGTGTGGGTTGTGATTGATAGATTGACGAAGTTTCAAGCACACTTCATTTCTATATCGATGAAGTATTCGTTTCCTCAGTTGAGTATCATTTTTGAGCGAGAGATCGTTAGGCTACATGGGGTACCGCTATCTATTGTATCTGACAGAGACCCCAGGTTGACGTCGAAGCTGTGGGAGAGCATGCAGGAGCAGTTTGGGACGAGACTGCAGTTTAGCACGGCTTATCATCCTCAGACAGATGGTCAGTCAGAGAGATTGATACGGATATTGGAGGACATGCTCGAGCATCCATTTTGCGGTTTGGAGGTGCTTGGGAAGAGTATTTACCGTTGTGCGAGTTCGCGACAACAACAAGCCTATCAGCGAGTATTGGTATGCCACCATTTGAAGCTTTGTATGGTAGACCTTGCAGATCACCAGCTTGTTGGGCAGCACCTGAGGACGTGGCAGTGATTGGATCTGAAGTCGTTGATCATACCGAGAAAATTCGGCAAATTAGGCGAGATTGCAAGCGGTATTTCAAGATAGCAAAAGAAGTATGCCGATAGGTATCTTCGTGGTTTGAGTTATGATGTGGATGACTTGGTATATTTGAAAGTTTCGCCCTGGAAAGGACATCGAGAGGTTTGGAATCAAAGGAAACCGGCACCGAGATATATTGGACCGTTTAGAGTTATAGCACGTGTTGGGACAAGTAGCATATAGATTGGAGTTGCCAGCAGAGTTAGCGGCGTTCATCCAAGTGTTTCACGTGTCTATGTTGAGGTTAGCTAAGTCGGGACCGAGCCGATGGTGGATATTAGGCAGATTGAGGTTCGTCCCGATGTTTCATATGAAGAGCAACCCGTTGAGATCATGGATCGTAGAGTTCGGACTTTGAGGAACAGGGAGATTCGAAGGTGTTGGTACGATGGCAACATCACGGACCGAGGACTCACCTGGGAGCTCGAGTCGACTATGAGACAGAGATATCCTCGTTATTTATCGGTGAATGTTGATTATAACTTAAATTTCGGGACGAAATTTCAAATTTAGTTGGGAAGAATTGTAACGGCCCAATTTGTAATTGCCGTTAATTATGACGTCATTGCGACGTGGACGCCGGCGAGGACATACGTGAGTTCCACAAATGAGGCCGGAATGCGTCGGATTAGGTAAATAGTATTTTGTGTGTTATTTTGTTTGATATTGCGATGTTTATGTTAAAATAGGTTAACGGCATCGCGATGTGTGTAATTGTATTTTAAATTGACGTGGGAGATTGTGTGATGAGTATTCGCATCGATATGCGTGTCGACGCGGGTACTGGGTAGATTAAACAAGAAATTTTAAGTTAGGGAAAAATATTACACACATTAAAATGAATTAAATGTGATAAAAATTGTAAATTGGTGGGTGCCTTGTAAAACGCGGGGTCGTGGTCGACACGCGTGGGTGGTATGTTAGTGTGCACGCCCGAGTACACTCGTTGGCGCGCACGACGAAATTTTAGGCGCGAAAGTATAGGCGAATATATATATATATATTTATATATATATGTAGATAAAGAATTTAATGTATATATATATATATATAAATATATATATTAAAAATCAGGAAATTAAGGAAATAATTGTGAAATGACCAAAAAGGGTATTTGTTTGTTAAGGAAAAGGATAAGAACTTAGGGGCAAAATGGTCATTTCACCCCAAAATTTGATAAACACCACCACCGTCACCACAGTTCCTCATTTTCCCCAATTTTGGATCGAAATCGAAAAGAGGAGGAGAAGAGAAATCGGGAGGAAGTGGAAGAGAGATTGAGCTTGTGGTGGAGAGACCAAAGAGGTGAGTGATGTTGTGGTGTTGTTTTTGTTGTTTTCGTTGTTGTTGTATGTTGTTGGCGGGAGTTGGTGTGGTGGTGGTGACGGTTTAGTGGTGATGGTGGGGAGGAGCTCGAACGAAGCGCAAGAGCGATTCGTCGAGGAGAGGAGACGCCACAAGTCGTTCTCCTCCTCCCTCTCCTCTCCTCTCCCTCTCCTTATCTTCCATGGAAAAAAAAAAAAAAAAAAAAACAGAGGCGCTGTTGCGCCTCTGTTAAAACGAAGAAGATGACCAATCGGGTCGGGTCGACCCGCCCGGTCTGGGCGGGTCAGACCGACCCGGTTGCCGGTCCGGTTCGGTTGGGCGACCGGACCGGTGAACCGGGTCCGGTTCACCTCAACTCAAAAAAAAAAAAAAAAAAAAAAAAAAAAAAAAAAAACAGTTTGAAAAAAAAAAAAAATCTGGAAAATTCATAGAAAATTCATATAAAATAGGAAAAAATTAGAAAAAATATATTTTGATCAAATAAAGGAATTTTGGGATTTTCTCGGAATGTTGGCGAGATAAAGTCGGGGTTTTTACCTCGAAAAACGTAAATTTGACATAATATGTCAAATTAAAGCTAATTCAATGATAAATAATCTTAGGTACATTTGGGGAGATAATTTGGATTATCGGGTGATTATTGGCGCTAGACGGGGTTTGATTTTCGAGACGAGGAGTGCGATTTGAGGTGTGTAGTATCCCAATTGAACTTCACTTTAAGTATTTACCATTTGATTTATTTGAATTCAGTTCCATTTATTCTTTACTCCATTTCATTATTGCTTTACGGTGGTGAGTACTCTCACTCTGGTGACTTTACGGTAGTGGAGTGTACTCCTACTGGTGTCTTTACGGTGTTGAGATCACTCCCCACCTGGTGCTTATTCGTTACGGCCATAGAGTCCACTAAATCATAGCACTTGTCTAGGTATACGCCGGTGAATAGGCTACCCGGTATGGTAGGCTTGTGTGGGTGCGTCGTGGGTCTACGCCGACCACCTGAGGGTCCAGGGCCAACCCATTAGTGTGTTTTCATGGGCCGTGCACGGGGAAAAGCCCGAAGTATGATTTAGTTTGATTTTTATGTGCACGTACTTTGTTTCGTCACTATATTTATGCATGATTGATAATTGATTGATAATGGATAATTGGGCTACTTAATAACCATGCCTCCTTAAACGGGATAACCATGCCTCCTTAAACGGGATAACCCGTCTCCCTTTCAATGTTTAGCTTTACCGGTGACAAGACTTATCCACTATCAACTCAAACTTATAGCATTAATTGTATTATAAAAATCAAGTATAGAACACAATTAACCGTTAATAATTTTTTGAGAAAAAACTATTTGTCACTTATTGATTTTTTATTTCTATATTAATTAATAAAAGAGAGATTAATAGACACGAACGTTTCTTAATAAAAGAAAGTTGTGCTAACCACACATTTGATATAAATCTCATAAGATTAATAGTAGCTGTGGGGTTTGGTGCTTATGATCATAGGAGAGATTTGAGTAATTATTAATGTTAATAACGCTTAACATATGTAAGCAAGTGAACAACCAATATACCTAAATCACATGCAACATGCAATTATATATTATGTAAAAACAAATTAAATATCTATTGGCCATGAATATTATTCATGGATGGAAACGGTTAAAAAACCCAAGCATTGTTTAACCATAATAATATAATAAAATGATATGAATCATTTATATATAGCAAAATGAATAAATAAATTAAATCAAAACCAAATTCATATTATACCTTTCTCAAAGGAGAGTAATATATCCTCGATGAATGATACATGCTCTAAGATAAGTCATAAATTAAGCAATTTAAAGTTCTTATAATATGGCCTTTCATGGCAATGCACAAACGTTCTCGCCAATCTTATTTGATAATTCATTGGCACATAATATAAATAGAACATTTCAATGGTTGTCTAACTTACATAGATGCTAGCTATTAGATAGATAGATTATTTTATATAATACTATTTGGTAGTTGCAAAGCTATGGTTTTTTTTTTTAATGACGTCAATGACCAAAAATTTTGAGGGGTGCAACCAAAGTGCTTGTGTTATCACATTTGTCACACAAACATGCGACCTTCCAATATGCACAAGTAACAAACAAGAAATATTGATGCACAGGTAATCCAAAACTAATTCAAATTAAAATTATACCTTCCGAGCTTTTATTTTTTTAGAAAACCTTCTTAATCTTGATTTTTGATCAGGTCTCCTTCTTGTTGACATCAACATCGTGCTGATAACATGTTTTAAAATTACTTTGAACAAAGCTAGGAAAGTAAAGTAAAGTAAAGAACTAAAAATTGAACATGAGAAAAAATAGGAAAGAAATAGAGAACTTTTATCCCAATATGGTGTACGTCATTACATAGATATGACCCTTTATATAGGTCATTACAAGAATGCAAAAGATCATAAATTACACGTACAAGAGTAAATTACATAATTAGATGTGTATTACAACCACTCACATAGTGGTGAAATATAGAAGGTTGAATAGGAAGAGTCGTCCATATCATCTATTATATTTATAACAATAAAATATATATATATATATATATATATATATATATATATATATGCCAAAGGAAAATACTAGGCGAAACATACTTTTGTTATAACTTATAATCTTTTGGGTACAATATTTTTTCGATAAGAATTTTTGGATACAACATCGATGAGATCCATTAGATAATGTATCGTGAAGTGTGCCCTCACATTTTAATGTGTATCTAATGAACCACATCAATATATGTTGTACCCAAAGCAAGGGTGGACTAAGGATTTTGAGGGGCCTTGGGCTACTTAACTAACATATATATATTTTTTTCTTATGTCAAATTAAAAAAATAAGTATAATTGGTCTATACATATTAGCAAATGTTAATTATCTTTTTTTTTAAAGGAAAATAAGCTTGACAATATATGATTGTCAAGCTTATTTTTTTAACAATGTAGGTAGTGTTAATTATTTTGGTACGGGTTAGTGATAAAAAAAAAAAAACAACAAATGTCTTACTGTACAAATTTACTAATGACTTGAGTACTTGTGTTAAGAAATAAAACAAGGTTCTTTTGAATATTAGATAGTATAGTGATATAAATTAATTAATAACTTCTTCTAATTGGCTATATTGTTCAATTGTGCACTAAAACAACTTTCTCATGCCACAAGGTTCGACTCGATTGTAATTGTTCATGATCGAAGTGTAATTTAAACTTTCCTGATTGCATCATTAAACCAACATAAAAAACTAGCACATATTTTATTTTTATTTTAATTCTTTAATTCCAACAACATCAACAATAATTAGTCTCGATCATTATCAAATTTGTTAGGATCGGGAATATGGATGAAACACTTCAATTTTTCACTTCAAATAAAAAAATTTAAAAATGAGTGATGACAAAAGTAGATTAAGAGCAATATCTACAAGAATATAAGGAAAAAGCACCAATACTAAACCCATATAATAAAATCTCTCATGATTTAATTGAAGATTGCGAATCTCTAGTTATATAAACCCATATAAAATCTCTCATGATTTAATTGAAGATTGCGAATCTCTAGTTATATATATATATATATATATATATATATATATATATATATATATATATATATATATATATATATACACACACATTTGAAGAGAAGAATAGATCACTAGTTAAGTACCAAAAATAAAAAAAATACTAGTTGAAGATTTAATTGTGGACAAATAATTAACAATAACAACATTAGATCAATGGACTGATTGACACTAAATTTTACTAAACTTTTTTTCCGCTTTTCCAAATTATTTATATTTTAATTTCAAAATAAACTTTAATGTTTTTTACTCTTCTTTTTTGAAATTTTGTTTTTGTTTGAGATTGGGTGGGTTAAGCTTAGAGGATCTTCTTAGTTTTGGGTTACCAACATATGTATCATAGGGGGTTTTAGCCCAAGGCAAGTGACATGTAAATCTGCCCACCCAAAAGTTATAACACAAGTAATTATATGTAACCTTAGCATTTCTCTACAAAATAGCCCTTATACTCAAAAAAAAAAATCTCTCAATTTTTTGAGTTTGTTAATACCTGCAAAAAAAAAAAAAAAGTTTTTTTCTTCCAAAATATCAACTTCTCAACGTGACCCTATATTGAACTAAGTCTGTGTGTTCATGCACGTGTTGAACTTGATATTTGAAAAAACAGTTTTCGGAAGCAAAACAATTATAAGATCTTGATTTTGGATCAATAATGAGTAGAGCAAATTAAGTTGAGAGTGATACGTATTTAGAGTTAAACAGTGTTTAAGTATGAAGTAGTTATCAACATGCATATGGTTAGCTCATTACTACAATTACATAAAAAAAAATGATTTCCTAATAAAACTTAAAAATGAAATATATATCCTACCAAAAAAAAAAAAGAAATATATATTTTCAAAATCATTTTCACGCAATGGAAGAGGATTAGCTAATGTTGATAATGTCTACTGATAGCAATATGTCACATGGACAAAATAGATGTGCTATTGTATTTTTGCCTTTTCTATTTTTAATTTTTTGTCTACGTGCACGTTACTAACGTTATCTTCCAAATTTCATCCCTAGCAGCACCCAACTTAATAAGAAGCAACTAGCAAGTTACGCAACCGGACCATACAAATCCCCATACGAAAGTCCTTACAAGGAGAAATACGTACAATATACGGTAGAGACGTAGAAATACAGGCATAGTACGTAAACAACATAAATATATTTCCAATTCTACCCCTCTAGCGCTCTCCTCGGCTCGTCGCGAGTTCCCAATTAATCGCCTCGTCGATTATTTATTCGATTAATCGCTCCACACCGCTCTCTTTTCGCTCCCAAAAAAACCCTATTTCGAACTCTCGCGTTTTCCCCTCTCGAGCTTCCAAGGCGAGCTTCCATGGTGTCTGCGGCGGACGAAGGCGGCGCGGGAGGAAAGATGAGGCGGAAGCCTCTACGAAGAGCTTCCTCTGCGACTCCGTACGACAGGCCTGCGAGCGCGCTTCGGAACAACACCGGTATCGCCAACATCGGCGCCGAATCGGGGACGAACGGGTGGCTCTCGAGGTTCATCGCCAGAGGCGCTCAGAGGTTCTTCTCTTCGGTGTTTCGGAAGGCCCTGCCCGCGCCGCAGACTGTTTCAGGTTTGATTTTGCCTGTGCATTTGAATTTGGGATTCTTTAGGGTTTGGTTGTTTGTTAGGGAAGTTTGGGGATTTTAGCCTTTTTTTGTGTGGTTTTCGTTGGATTTGTTGCTTGAAAGTTCGTTATTTTGGTTTGATTTATAGAAAGTTAGTGTATGAAGAGAAACCAATCGTGGTTTCGTGGTGAGCAGTTGGCGTGTTTGGGTTGATTTCTTTTGGTTGATCTCTTGTTGAAGAACCTTGTTTATTTTTGAATTCTAGACTTGAATTGTGTCGATTTCAGCAGTTATTTCGTTTCGTAATGGTAAAATTGACGACGTGGAGGCTGATATGCTAGATAAGTGGATTGTTGTGGCTAGAATTTTGCTAAAATTTGTATTTTTCCAACTGTGCGATGCATTGCGGTGCGTACAAGTGCCAACTTTAATGAAAAAGAGCTTCCTTAGTTCTTCAAGTATGAATCATTTGTTAATCGAAGTTAATATCCATAAGATTGTCCAACTCGGGAATCAACTTTGAGTTAGAATGATGGCAGGGACTGACCATCAGGAAGTTGCAGTTTTGATTCCTGATTGGTCGCATAGGGGCTATTCTCATTGAGTTTCGAGTGTGTGAGGATAGTGAGGTTCGTTGCAAATTCTATCAAGGGTGTGTCTATAGGGTCGCTGCATGCTTTATTAATACTTCCATCTATCTTGTTTCTCAAGAGGTAGAAATGTTGCATGCCAATCTGTTGCCGTGTCAGTTACCAAGTAATTTCTACAGAAACTGGTGACAGAGTGAGTGTGTTTGTTGAACAGTTACCTTCTTATTTATCTATTGAGGCGTGTATGGGAAAATTTCAAAACTTTACTTATTGATTTCGACGGCTGAGGATTTGTGGAGGTAGATGTGTGGTGGCCGAACTTATCTGAAGAGTTCGTAATCCAGTTCCTGAGGCTCACGCTTGAGTGCATTTGCAAATGATCTAACTATGCCTTTCCTTTTTTGTGCTTTAAATTGACCGAAATCTACTTGCACGTGGCTTGGAAGTTGTTTTATTGTCTCTATTCTGCTTGGTTGTATCATTTCTAGCTTCAAACACGATGTTGTTTTACGATTTATGAATTAGTGTGGCTGATTGTGGATTTATTATGTTAGCAGATACAAACCATGAACCAGAAGTAAGGGATGAATTACCTGTAGCAGTTTCTTTTGTAAGTTCTTCTGTTCAGTTCTTCCTTTGTTAGTTCGTTTCTTTAGAATAAATAATATGTTGTTTTTTAAACGATACAAATTTGTTGCTCAATTTATCACTAAATTTTATTTCTCTTGTTCCAGTTCTTTATCACAATTGGATTGACTTGGCTAACAAAACTTTTCAAATTTTTTTAAAAATCAAAGTGCATGCCAATGGATTGGAGAAGAAGCACGCTTGTACCAATCTTCAAAAACAAAGTAAACATTCAAAGTTGTTCAAACTACAAGAGAATTAAACTTATGAGTCATACTATGAAACTTTGGAAGAGGATAATTGACAATAGGCTAAGAAGAGAAACAACAATATCAGAGAATTAATTTGGTTTCATGCCTGGAAGGTCAACTATGGAGGCAATTTTTCTTGTAAGAAGATTGATGGAAAAATATAGAGAAAGGAAAAATGATCTTCATATGATGTAGATTTAGAAAAAACATATGATAGGGTTCTTTGAGATGTTCTTTGGTGGGTTCTAAAAAGATAAAGGGGTGCATGCTAGATACATAGACACGATTAAGAATATGAATGAGGGAGTAGTAACTAGTATAAAGACATTAAGAAGAACTACAAAATAATTTTTCATTACTATAGGACTACATCAAGGATCGGCTTTAAGTCCATATCTCTTTATGCTAGGTTTGGATGAACTAACTAGGCATATTCAAGAGGATATGCCATGGTGTATGTTATTTGCAGATGATATTGTCTTAGCGGACGAAACAAGATATGGAGTGAATAGGAATTAGAACTTTGGAGGAATACATTAGAATCTAAAGGCTTTAAATTGAGTAGGACGAAGACCGAGTACATGCACTGTAAGTTTAGAAATACGAGACATCGAGATGATAAAGTGATAAAATTAGGGGAAGTAGAAGTTCATAATGTGAGACACTTTAGATATCTAGTATCAATCATACAAAATGATGGCAATATTAAAAATGATGTCACACATAGAATCCAAGCTGGATGGAAAAAATGGAGGAGTGCAACTGGTGTGATTTGTGATAAAAATATGCTTACCAAGTTAAAAGGAAAATTTTATAGGATCTTAATTAGGTCAGCTATGCTCTATAGAAGTGAATGTTGGGCAACAACAATTTCAGAAAATGAATGTAGCAGAAATGAACATGCTTAGGTGGATGTGTGGTAAAATTCGTAAAGATAAGATAAGAAATACATAAATTCAAAGACAAGTTGGAGTAGCACCAATTGACTCAAAGATTAGAGAAGGGCGGTTGCGGTGGTTTGGTCACCTGCAAAGAAGACCTACAGATGCCCCGACTAGAAAATTTGACTTAATAGGAACTGAAGAAATTCAACGAGGTAGTGGTAGACTGAAATTAACTTAGGATGCATTAATTAGGGGGGACTTGAATGGTTTGGAAAGCTCACCATCAATTGCATTAAACCAAGCACAATGCAAGAGTTTGATCCATATAGCCAACCCCAATTAATTTGGACTGAGGCTATGTTGTTGTTGTTGTTGTTCCAGTTCTTTGTGTCATTTCTGTGCTCAATCTAATATGATTTTTATACTTGTTTCATATTTTCCATTTCCTTATTGGTTAGAAGCCAACATGCTGACATCTTGGCTTGCATTTTCATTCTACAATTCGAAGAAAGCTTATGAAAGATGAAGTCTGTTGTGATATTTTTTATTTTTATTTTATTTTCTCTAGGTTGAGTTTATGAGTTGCATTTGAGTTGCATTGTTGCTTTAGACTATAATTGTGACAAGTATTGGACAATAATAACTCCAAATTTTATGTGCAGAATTCGTCAACTGTGCAAGATAAAGTGAGCGATGAAAGGCCCATACCAACCAATAGATCTGATCCTGATGGTATAGATGATCTTGAAAAAATTCTCAAGCAAAAGACTTTCACAAGGCAAGTTTTTTGGCATAAGAGATGTTTAGGTGGTCATTTGATATAGATTTCTGCAATTTTTTTTATATGTATTGCTTGATGTTTACTTGACTAATATTTGGCCTGATAAGATCTTTTCAGGATCTTTAATTAGAGCTGTAAATCTGATTTCACTCTGGCTTATGGTTGTTTGTTCTTGCTTATGATTATAGAGTTTGTCCGTTCGGAATGCATTTTTTATTCAGTCCATCCAACTATCCAAGTCTTTGTATTTGTGAAGTGTCGCATCATCTATACCTAACCTAAAATTGACTTGAAAGTTGCAGTATATTTGGTGTCGTGAAAAGCATCAATCATCAACCTTTTTGGGCAATTAAAATCCTACATAGAGTTGTAATAGCTAGCTAATGTCGTCTAATATACCTAAGTTCTACTGTGAATTGGGATGTCTAGTTAGATTTTTTGTGTTTAATCAATACAGCTCTTCCATCAGTCCATGCAACATACTTAATAATTGTATATTTGGATGTCTACTTTTTGACTAGTCCTATGGCGTATAATAATGTGCAACAGTAACAATAACAACATAAATCTTGATAATTGCACTCTATTTTATAATTTTTATTCTATCTTGAATTGGATGCTTTGTTAGGTTGATAAAACTCTCGTCACTCTTGTGAGTGAGTACGTCATAACCCATAATTGGGGATGATATTCTCCCATTGTTTAAGAACTCCTTGGGTCTGTAATTGTATCTGCATGCCTCTTCTCTCCTTCTCTGTCATTGTTTAATAACTCCTTGTGGAGGATGTCTATGTGCTGACAAGGTTGCATGAAAACCTCTAGTTATTGTCACATGGATCGTTCTAAAAGGTCTTGTGTGCAGGCGGGTGCAAAATCTGTGAGTTTGGATTGATGACATGTGCTAAACTTACAATGTTATTTTGAGTCTATTCATAATGCATGGAAATTTATCTTAATCATTATTATGAACCCTATAATAAATAAATAAAAAATCCAATATTCTTATGGTTCACTATGTGTGTCAGTGTTCAATAATATCTTGGAAGAAATATCGCAAATGTGTACTTATAAAGTAACAAATTACTGGGATCATTGCCTATGATTTTAATCATAAGTTTCATGTTATTACTGACTTCCAATCAGTATTGAATGCCTGCTGGAAATGTGTGTAATGGAATTTACAATGGCATATGAAGCCATTGAGGTGTATATGACCTTAAATGAGATGTATGAAAACGGTTGTTATAATCATGAAATTTAAATGCAGTTCCAGCCTTTCTTCTAAATTATGTGATTTTGCAACTTAAATCTCATTTTTGATTCAAAGGGAACTCTATGGATTCAATTTTATTTATTTATTTATTTATTTTTTTAAAATTCTAATAATCTTGACGAGCTTCTTCCGCATCTGATTATTTTTTACTATGCTCTGCAGAGCGGAGATTGATCGCTTGACAGAGTTATTGCGTTCCAGAACTGTTGATGTGGAAGGGCATCAAAAGCAAAAGACTGAGCCAAGTACATTACAACCTGTTGGTCTGAAAGAAAATGAACCTAAAGTGCAAAATTCAACTGGAGACTTTTCGGCTCAGGTAGTTAGTTTAAAGTTTGGAACTTTTGCCTTTCAATCCTCTTAATGGAGATGAAACTTTTTACCACTTCATTTCATTATCAGAAGATTTTGATTCGTTATATTTTGAACTGCAGGTGTTTGAAGATGATATTGCTTCTCCAGCAGAGCTTGCAAAAGCTTACATGGGCAGGTCTTCAAGGATCGCACCTTCACCTTTGGGTTTGCGTGGTCAATCCTTTGGAGGAGATGTGCATCTATCTCGTACACCATTTCCTTCCAAATCCCCTTGTTTGTCAATTGCACCAAGATCTGCTGTTCGCGTACCTAGCATTCCTGAAAATACCTATACAACCCCAGCTCGTCGAGGCAGATCTGCAATATACAGCATGGCTCGCACTCCATATTCCAGGGTGAGCAGTCATACCTTTCTCAAGATATTAGGAGTATAATATGATGTGTACTTCGTCATTTCTTTTGTGACATGTCTGATATATTAATATATTATTACGTGTTATATTTACTCCTATGTTGTTGTTTTTGTTTCTAAATTTTACCTTGTATTTTGAATGACGCTGTTTTACTTGTTGATCAGGGTGTTGAATCTGTGCCTGGTGCAAATGTTGTTCCCTTATCATCTCAATGGTCTGGGGATTCATCTGGTGGCAAACAGGTGATTATACATATTCATGCATTCTTAATGTTATTGTTATCAAAATTAATGTTCATATATCTGATAAAAAAATTGATGTTCATATATCTGATCAAAAAATTGATGTTCATATATGATATTCTGTGGTTGATATACAGGTTTCAAAACGAAGGAGTTCTGTTCTAGATAATGATATTGGTTCTATTGGTCCTATACGTCGGATTCGTCAGAAAACCAACTTGGTTTCTCCTTTTAAAAGTGCTGGCCTGGCGACTCCTGGTACTTCTCTTTTAGGTCCTGCTACGACAGCTTCTGCTGATCTCATGCTAGGCACAACATCTTCAAACTGGAACCCACTTCCAACCAGTGAAACTAAACATAACACCTCATCTCATAGGCACATGGAAAATTTGGATAGTAGCAATCCAGATATGCGCTTTGATTCTGTTCCTTCCCAGTCCAATGAGATGGCGAGGAAGATATTACAACAGCTTGATAAATTGGTGCCTTCTCCCAGGGAGAGGTCATCAGACCTGAAGCTTGCTACCACTGTGGGTAAACCTCCTACTAAGTTGACCCCTAATATGTTGCATGGACAGGCTCTCAGAAGCATGGAAGATGTTGATACATCAAAATTGTTATATAATATACAGAATGCTGATTCTTCAAATGGTTTTAGTGGAACACATTTGCCTGGCTCAAAAGATTTAAGTCCTCAAACACAAATCAGGGTTAAAGAAAATGGCCCTAGCAAGGCTTCCTGTTCAGGGGTCAAGTTTTCTTCTGAACCAAATGGGCCAGTATTAAAATCTGTTAAAGAAACTTTGCAGAGTGACAAGGCAGGACCTGCCATTAACTTTGTCTCAAATCTCTCCCAAAAGAAACAAGGCTTCAAGATTAGTGCTCATGAGGTACTCGTCTCTTTGTTAAACTCTGTTCACAGAGTAGCCTTTTTCTAATTGATCAAACCTCGTATTTTGGGATTTTGATTTTGGTAAAACGGTTCATAGAATCCAGTATTTTGACTTTCATTTCACTTCATTATTGAGGAAGATGATGTCAAATTTGGTAGGTATCACAGAGACCTTTTTTTTTTGAAAGAGATCATGCAGAGGCCTAAATCTTAGCTTGACTAGATAATTTATCCCAAGGAACTATTGTTTTCTTTCCTCGTGTAGATGTTTCAAATGTTTGGTTTTGGATGTATTTTTATGTGTTAGGCATATTTGATACATGTTGAAGGCTTGATTAGCATCAACTTTTATCTTGTTAGAGATTGAAGATTTTACTGTTTCAGCATTTTGATTAGCTATACCTTTTATTTTCCCCCAAAGAAAATTCACTGTATTTGCTTGATGTGTTGTTTCTCATTCTTAGGATTTCCTGGAGTTCGATGAAAGCACTGAGAAGGAAACATTAGATTCGTCGACAAGTGTGAAGGAAACATTAGATTTGTCGACAAGTGTGAAGGAAAAGTTAGATTCGTCGACAGGTGTGAGCAAGGCAAATGGGAATGCAGTTACTGTAGTAAAGCATGGAATTTCGTCTCAAACAATGCCTGTTGTGAGAACATCTGAGGACCTCTCACCTGCTCCTAAATTGCTGAAGCCTACCGCTGCCCCTCTCTTTGGCTTTACCAGTAGCACCAACAGTGGGACTGGAGCTGCCCCTCTCTTTGGCTTTAGCAGTAGCTCTAACAGCGGGACTGTAGCTGCCCCTCTCTTTGGCTTTAGTAGTAGCTCTAACAGTGGGACTGGAGCTTCCCCATTTACGATCTCTTCAATAGCTGCTTTGAGTGAATCTTCGAGCCTTAAATTTGGTGATCAGACGGATTCAAAGCTGGAACCTTCAACAAGGTTAGCTTTCGAGCTCATACATTAATTCAATTTAAAAACTGATTCTTGGCTTCCTAAACCTAAGTCAGAAAGCTGCCTAGCTATATATTGATTACTGAGAGAGAGATTGAAAGTACCGTGATTAGTTATCGCTTCGTAATGCTTAGATTAGGTGTCTCTGTATAGTTCTGTAGCCTTTGTTTGTGAGTCGATTGCAGTTTCTGGACTCATTTTACTGCTGACAGACTAATTTTAAACCCGTTACTTTCTTGTTCATTGCGATTGCTATCTGATTGACCGATATGTTTTGGATTGAGATCCAGATCACAAAAACCAACTACTTGGGTCCTGGATTAATCACATTGTTGAAATTCGATGGGCAAGTTAGTCCAAAATACAATGCATAAATGAAGTAGGCATGTGTAGTCGTTGGATTGGTTTAGTATGGGGACAAAATTTAAACCAAAGTGCAGTTACCAATATTGCTTGTAGATCATACCAAACCCATTCAGGAGAACAAAGTTGGAGATGAAAACTGCAATATTGATTTGGCTTAATTTGATTGTTTTTACGGTCTTAGAGTAAATATATCTAGTAGTGATAAACTTACAATGTAAAGTAGTACTATTTAAACCTCATTTTTTGCTCCGACGAAAATTATTTGATAAAAAAGGATATTGAATAACCCAATTTGGCACACCACCACTTCAATCAACAACAACATAGCCTCAATTTCAAATTAATTGTGGCCGGCTACATGGATCAAACTCTTCCATTGTGCTCGATTTTGTGCAATTGATGGTGAGCATTCCAAACCATTCAAGTCCCTCCTAATTAACGCATCCCAAGTTAATTTATGTCTATCCTTACCTCGTCGAATTTCGTTAGTTTCTATTGAGTCAAGTTTTCTAGTGGGAGCATTTGTTAGTCATCTTTGCAGGTGTTTAAACCACCGCAACTGCCCTTCCCTAATTTTTGTGTCAATGGGTGTTATTCCTACTTTTCTTTAAATTTTTGTATTTCTTATTCTATCTTTACGAGTTTTCCACACATCCACTTAAGCATCTTCATTTCTGCTACGTTCATTTTTATGTAATTGTTGTTGCTTTACCGCCCAACATTCACTTTCATTGAGCATAGTTGATCTAATTGCGGTCCTATAAAATTTTCCTTTTAACTTGATAGGGATATTTCTATCACAGATCACACCTGTTGCACTCCGCCATTTATTCTATCCAGCTTGAATTATATGCGTAACATCATTCTCAATATTTTAATCATTTTGTATGATTAATCCTAGTTATCTCACTTTAGGAACTTAAACTTCCTCTAATTTTACCACTTCATAATCTCGATGCCTCGTATTTCTAAACTTACAGTGCATGTATTCGGTCTTCACCCTACTTAAATTAAAGCCTTTAGATTCTAATGTATTCCTCCAAAGTTCTTATTTCCTATTCACTCCATCTCTTGTTTCATCCATTAAGACCATATCATCTGCGAACAACATACACCATGGTATATCCTCTTCAATATGCCTAGTTAGTTCATTTATAACTAGCTTAAAGAGATATGGACTTAAAGTCGATCTTTGATGTAGTCCTATCGTAATGGGAAATTCTTTTGTAGTTCCTCTTAATGTCTTTATACTAGTTATTGCTTCCTCATAAATAGCCTTCATATTGTCTATGTATTTAACATACACTCATTTTCTTTCTAGAACCCACCAAAGAACATCTTTATGAACCCTATCATATGCTTTTTCTAAATCTACAAGTACCATATGAAGATCCTTTTACTTTTCCCTATATTTTTTCATTAATCTTCTTACAAGAAAAATCACCTTCATACTTGACCTTTCAGGCATGAAACCAAATTGATTATCTGATATTGTTATTTCTTTTCTTAGTCTATTGGCAATTATGCCCTCTCAAAGTTTCATAGTATGACTCTTAAGTATAATTCTCCAGTAGTTTGAACAACTTTGAATATTTTCTTTGTTTTTGAAGAATTGTACAAGCGTGCTTCTTCTCTAATCCATTGGCATCCATTTTAATTTTAAAACTTTGTTGAAGAGTTTTGTTAACCAAGTCAATTCAATTTCTTCTATGCATTTCCAAATCTCAATGGGTATTTCGTCAGGGTCACATGCTTTCCCTATTTTCATCATTTTCAATGCCTCTTTTACTTTAAGAATTCTAATATTGCGTATATAGTTTACATTTCTTTTTTGGTGTGGGTTTTCATCCACTATGATATCAACTTGGCCATCATTAAATAAACTATCGAAGTAGCTTCTCCATCTCTCCTTAATATCATCTTCGCGCGTTAAAACATTTTGATTTTCGTCCTGAACACATCTTACATGACTTAGATCTTATTTCTTTTTATCTCTTAATTTGGCTAGCCAATAAATATATTTTTCGCTATCTCTACTACTAAACTTTGTTTATAGATCTTCCATGAAGTTTGTTGAGTAACTACTTTTTTAGCTTGTTTTCTAGCTTCTCTATAATTATTGTACGCATCTTCATCTTGACACTTAAGTATATTCCTTTATCTCTCTCTTTTAGTCTTAATTACTTTTTGAACATCCTCGTTCCACCACCATGTTTCTTTCTTTGGTGGTCCCAAGCCTTTAGACATACTTAACACGTTTGATACTACTCTCCTTATGCAACTACTCATTTCTAACCATATTGTATTAGCATCTAAATCAAGATTTCAAATGTTTTCTTTTTAGTAATTTTTCTCTAAACTCTACTTGTTTACTTTTTTTTAGGTTCAACCACTTTATTCTAAGGTCAGTGTCTCTTTTATTACTATTAAGCCGTTGTTTTAGCTTAATATCAAGTACTACTAACTTATGTTGGGTAGTAAACAATCCATCGGGTATTACTTTGCAGTCTCTACATATTTTTCTATCTATTTTTCTTGTTAGAATAAAATATATTTGACTTTTGTTATGACCACTACTAAAAGTAATTATGTGCGACTCACTTTTCTTAAAACTAGTATTTGCTAAGACAAGATCATACACTGAAGCAAATTCTAAGATCGATTCTCCTTCTTCATTTCTAGTACCATAACCAAAACCTCTCCATGAACTCTTTCGAACCCATCATAACTTGGCCCCACATACCCATTTAAATCTCCTCCAATAAAATACCTTTTCATCTAATGATATACCTTGTATAAATCCATCTATATCGTTCTAAAATTTGTGTTTGATGCTCTCGTTCAATGCTACTTAGTGGTGCATAAGCGCTAACTATGTTAATTTTTTCGTCTCCAATAATTAATTTAACTAGGATCAATCTATCCCCCATTCTCTTAACCTCTATGACCTTATGCTTATAATCATTATCCACAAAAATTCCTACTCCATTGCATGTCATATCTATACCAGTGTACCACAACTTAAATCCTGTGTTTCCTATTTCTTGACTTTTTTCTCCTACCCATTTTGTCTTTTGAAGGCAAGCAATATTGACACTCCTTCTAATCATAGTATCAACTAATAATCCATTGACTTCCCTGTAAGTGTTCTTATGTTTTGTCCCTAAACGAATTTTTTCTTCCATTTGTGTTTGTTTTCCTTTTCTATTTCTATTTTGTCTAAACAATTTAGTTTCATTATCTATGATGTTTTTGTTTTCGTGTTCGTTTTGAACTAGCTTCATTACCCACACCCGTTCTCTATGTGGGAACCATTGCTCATTTTCTTCACATCCAGGCAACGATGTGAAGGGACTGGTTTCGTTACCCACACACGTCCTATGTGTGGGAACAACTCAACCATTTAATTCTGCAGAACAATTGCTCGTTTCGACATCGGTATCCCTTTAAATTGACTCTCGGAATATCAATGAATTGTGATGGAATATCTTATTTGATTACTGCTATAATCATGTTCAGTTTGATTCTTTTATTTTTAGAAAGGGTAAATAGCATAATATATCCTATTGTTTTAAGTTTTTTTACAAATTTATCCCAATATTTCAATTTTTACAAATGCATCATAACCTTTTGAAATTGTGTAAATTGTATTTTATGAATAGGTTTGGGTTGATTCATATTGGAATTACTTTTAACCATGTTGTTGCAAATGAGTTTATTTTAACTTTTTAATGCCGCTTAATCAAGATTTTAAGATAAATTTATAAAAAACAAACTGTAATGTTAGGATGCATTTGCTCTTTTAGAAACATGTATCATGGATGATGTAGTGATAAATTAGGAAAGTAAAAGTTCCTAAGGTGAACCACTTTAAATGTCCAGGATCAATCATACAAAACGATGGTAATATTGAGAATGATGTTACACATAGAATTCAAGATGGATGGATGAAGTGGAGGTGTGCAACAAGTGTAATATGTGATCGAAATATCCCTATCAAGCTAAAAGGAAAATTTTATAGAACTGTGATTTGACTGCTTATGCTTTATGGAAGTAAATGTTTGGGCTGTAAAGAGCCAACAAATAAATACTCCATCTGGTCAATAATATGAGTAGTTTTACACAAAAACACTCATATTATGGAAAACATTAATTATGAGTTCAAATTACATTCTTGCACGTGCTTTAATTACATGATTAACTACACCAATCCTCTATTTTACTAAATAAAAAGAAAGCAATTGTTTAATTGCAATCAAATGTTTAGGGGTAAAATAGGTAGAGGTACAATTGTTCCCTAGAATTCGAAAAACGTCTTATATTTTTTGACAAAATTTTTGTCGAATGACTTATAAAAATGGTTGAATGGAGTAAAATAAATATAGCAAAAATGAGAATACTTAGGTGGATGTGTGGTAAAACTCGTAAACATAGAATAAGACATAAAAATTCAAAGAAAAATAGGTGTAACACAAATTGACACAAAGATTAGGGAATGAAGATTGTGGTAGTTTATTTACCTCCAAAGACAACTTACAAATGCTTCCATTAGAAAACTTAATTTAATATAAAATGAAGAAATTTAACGATGTAAGGGTAAACCAAAGCTAATGTGGAACAAATTAATTAGGAGAGATATAAAGGATTCAGAAAGCACGCCATCAACTGCACTAAATTGAGCTCAATGGAAGAGTTTGGTCCATGTAGTTGACCATAATAAATTTTTACTGAGTTTTTTTAATTGAACATTGGACCTAAAGTCCCAGTATTTACTGCTTTTCCGAGTTTGGCTAATGATTTGGACCCCAGAATTAGTGCAACCCTTCTCAGATATTGTAAGAATAGGTTTAGAATTCATAAAAATAAGTGTTGGTGGAGCAATGTCTTAAAACCCACTTGACAATATGTTGCCTTCCTGGTTTAATGGAGGATAAGTGGGAAAAAAGATCCTAGGAGAAGCAGCTCCGATATTCAGACTCGACACTTTGTGCCGAAGTACCCGCGTTGACACAATTCGACACGGATTTGGACACGAAATACGTGTCGACGCGGCGGATTTGAAGTTGGACCCGACCGGGGAGAGAGACGCAGAGGTGCAGAGCTGTCTTACCTGGACTCGGCTCCTAAGGCTGAAGTGTTCGTGTCGAGAAGATAGGACACCGACACTGACACGTAATTCATGTCAATACTCCTATTCTATAGTCGGACGCGATAGATCTCGTGGGAGACTTTGAGAGAGGAGAAGAACTCGGTGGTGGCCGATATTGTGAAGGAGAAGATCTCGGTGGTGAATAGAGAAGATCTCGATGGTGGAGAGAGAGACGCATAGGTGCTGTGTACTCGTGTTGACGAGACAATCGACAACGCCAACAAGGTTGCAAGAGAGAAGGCGAGAGATGGGTTAGGGTTATTCAATCACGGATTCACGAGAGAGGAGAGGTGCGACGCAGACTAGAGAAGGAGATAAGGTTATGGTTTGGGTTTGGGGTGTTTTAAGTAAAAATTATTGAAAATATGAGAAATACCCTTGTACATCATACAACATTTAAATGTAAGAAAATTCATCCAATAAACTAAAATTATTGGTATATGTTAACTAAAATTATTGGTATATGTTTATTCATACATACATACATATATATATACACACACACATTTTATGTATAAATTTATATAAATTTATCCAAGTTCAAGTACCTGTGTCCAATTATTTGGACACATCCAACGGAGTCCAAGTATCCTTTAAATTAAAAAATAGCGAGTCCGACACCTAAACATGTACCCACATTCGAGTTTGTGTAAACTAGAAAAAGAAGGGTCGTAAATTCACATAATAACTCTTTACTTTCAATCCATCATATATATATAAAGAAAATGTTTTTTAGAGAAGCTCTTACAACGCAACACGTGGCATGTGAGAAGCTTTCATGGATTGCCATGTGGCATGATGATGCACTGTTTCTATTTTTCGTATTTGCCTATTTTTTCTATTTAGCCGATTCTATTTTTTTTTGGATGACATTCTTCTATTTTCGCCTATTTTGTAGGTAGTTGTTAATTTCTATTTTTTCGATTTTTCAAAAAAAGTTTGAGGAAATACTAGAAATTATAATTTGATAAAGACAAGGAGTGTACATATAGTAAAGATCGCTATTTTTTGAGTTTTTCTTTTCCAAATTAACGTGATATTGTTTTTTGAAATAATCAACATGATATATTAATTTCCAAAAACATAAAGTTATTATTAAAAAAAAACATATGGCCCTTACGACCTTTTATCTACAAAAAAACAAATATTTTTTAACTACTTTTTCGTTTTTGTAGTATTTTAATTTTTTGATAAGTAAATTTCACTGGTAGCTTTTACCTATTTACATTCATATAAAATTTTTGTAATTTTAATAGAGTTAAGGTTGGTACAGTTATTTATATAGTCGAGTTTGAGACATGTAGGAGTAGAGAAAATTTCGCGGGTACTCTATTAATGTAAGTTTTGGTAATTCTAATAGGTTTAGGGCCAGATCATACCCATGAGTAGAGAAGATTTCGCGTATACCCTGTCAATTTATATGCCTATAAAAATTTGATGATTTTAAAAAGACGAGTATTAGTATCATAAAAAGACGAGTATAGTTCATATGCATATTATAATCAGATTTAAAAAGACAAGTATTAGTATCATAAAATGAGTACGTGTAGGGAAAATTTTGAGGGTACCATACCTATTCACATCCCTAAAAGAGTTAGATAAGTCTATTAAGGTTAGAGTATGTTACAAACTGACAAGTGTTCATATCCGCATGTTCGAGTTATGTCAAGTACATGCATTAGTATCATCATAAACTGAGTATGGGTAAGGAAAATTTTGTTGTCCCTATCAATTTACATCCTTAAAAAGACTTTGGATAATGACTATTTCTTCAAAAGAAATTTACAGAAAAATTGAATGATATTGTTGTTGACTTCGAGTTCACACCTTATATTATAATTTTCTACGCTTTTAAAAAAAATATTTTCATCTAATATTTTAATACACAGTCGTGTGCGCGCGAAGCGTTGGATGCCGACTAGTTTTATAAAAAACAGCATAACCACCAACATAAAACTCCTATAAGAATTAGGATTTTGAAGTCCTAATACGATTCTAAATACGAATTAAATAAAGTGATGAAAATAGTAAATAAATACTAACCCTATTTATGTAAAAACTCTAAGAAGATAAAATCCTAATCTTATTCAAACTCTAAACATAAGAAAATGCTTCACATATTCTGCATCAATTCTTCCCGGTTTGAAGAACTCGGCTCCGACGAGTTAACAGTGTGGTAGCTATCCAAGAGGTCGCAATCAATACGTATGAACTCATGCCGAGGCATGATGATGCAAAGAGGCAATTGCTTCCTCTTAATCTTGATGTGGTTTCTTTGATTTCTTGCCTAGGATAACTTATAGCCCAGTCATGTGTGGTTGCACTGATCAATTCAGCAGAACAACGATATAGTAGGACAGTGGAATAGCTTGACACCAGTAGCGAAACAGTGCAGATTGCAAAATAGCAAACAACATCAGCAGAACAACAGACAGTAGGAACAGCAAATAAGAACCTCACGCAGCAACAACAGCAAAGAAAAGAAAATAATAGCAGGGAAAGAGTGCAGAATTCTTAGAGAAGAAAAAGAACTAGGAAGAGAAGGGTGCAGAAATATTGAAGGAGGGAGGAAGACCTACAGAATTCTTGGAGAAGAAAGGAAGATGAGGAAGACAGGAAAGAGGTGCAGAAATTGCAGAGAAGTTGGTGCAGAATATAGAGAACAAAGATGCAGCGGAAAAGAATGTTGCAGAAGATTTAAGGCGAGAAGAAAATAGAAATCTGAACAGAGAGTAAGGAAAGAATGCAAGAACCTCTTGATCAAGGAAGAGAGAAAAAAAAGAAAGAACTGGAAGAGTGCAATAACCTCGTGCTCAAGAATGAAGTGTAGATTGCAGAAATTGAGAAGAAAGAAAGAAGATAAAACAGAGAAAGATGGCAAGAACCTAAGCTCTGATACCAAAATAATGGAGGATAAGAGTAAATTAACATAAACATAATAATCTTTTATTTTCAATCCATCATTTTATAAAAACAACCCAAACATATGTATTTATAATCTCTAACACAAAACTCCTATAAGAATTAGGATTTCAAAGTCCTAATACGATTCTAAATACTAATTAAATAAAGTGACGAAAATAGTAAATAAATTCTAACCCTATTTACATGAAGACTAAAAAAATAAAATCCTAATCTTATTCAAACTCATTTGATCTATGTAGCTGACCCTAATTAATTTGGGATTGAGGCTATGTTGTTGTTGTTGTTGGTGCTACAAATAATCTAAGTTTTGTTAAAGTTTAGTAAACTTAATTAAGAGTCCGGCTATACACACCCCACCTTTTACTTAGGGGCTAGGGCACCCCAGTGAAAATGTTAAACTTAAATATGTCAATTCTATTGCAAAATGACCCTTATGCATCTCGCTGCAATTAGTGCATACCGCCACCTTTTCCTCTCATTTTGTGCATCCCACCATCATCCCTCCATACTCTCTTCTTGTAATTTGTAGGGCATCATTGAGTGGCTCGGCCTCGCAGGTCCGAATGTCTAGTTGGAGAGTCAGTTAGATCATGGCTAACTTTTAATAGGAGCGTCGGTCGAAACCCACCAAACCTTTAGGTCGACAGTTGTCATATAAATTTCACCAAAGAGGTTTAGTTGGACAATACCGAACCTAGAAGATAAGCCTCAGCCATATGTTGCGAAACCTAAAATAGATGTCTTGACCAAGGTTTGGGAGTTAGATGCTTAAGTTAGGATGAGTGGCTATTTTGGTAAAAATGTTGGATGCCCTCATAAATAGAAATTTGAATTTAGGGCACAGTCAAAATCTGGGTACTTTTATGGAAACGTGGGGGTGTGCATAGCCGGGCTGTCAATTAATTATGTTGGTTGCATTGTTGTTCTTAAAAAAAATTGCACTAAACCGATCACAATGGAAGAGTTTGATCCATGTAGCTGACCCCAACTAATTTGAGATTGAGGCTTTGTTGTTGTTATTATTGATTGTATTTTTTTCTTAAGGTGTTGTGATGTTTTGTGGATTGACATTTGATGCCTTGCTTCATATCTGATGCTATATGGAATTTCTATCAAGGTATCATAAGTTGCTATCCACATGCTTCCCCACTCATTTGCAATGCAGTTGTTGGGGACATTAGATTTTGCATCATGATCTCTGGACCACATCTCAATGGATCAAATAAACACCAACTTGTGGCAAAAGTGTTCCAGCAATTTCGTACTTTTAAATGAAATTGCGAAATTTTGTCCTTCTAATTATATAAGTACAGTAAGGAAAGAACATTGATTTTCCTTGCTCTTTTTCATAGGAACTAGACTATCACAATTTGTTTCTACCTAGCTCGTGTTTTCTGTCTCTTTTTTTAATGGAGTAGGTGATTGGTATTAGGATCAGGATTCATCTGAGTTTTATTTCTGTTGATATAATTGGCCAATATTTTGTTAATTTTCTTGAATCTGTTATTCTATATTGGAGAGCTAAGACGTGCCTTACTGACCAAAATATTGGGCCTGGGATTGTAGTTACCCGTTATTGCTGTCATCTCAAATTTAATGCAGTTGTTTGTTCCTTTTGATTTGCTTTGCTTGTTGGGAAGACTTGAGTATGTTTTTTGCCTGGCTGTATCGTTTTCGATATGTTATTAAAACCTGCTGCACCTTACAAAAGGGCGCTGCGGGTGCATGCACTAAGTGATGATTCTTTATGGAGAGTGAAGCTTGATATGTTATTAAAACCTGTTGCGCCTTACACAAGGCACTGCAGGAGCATGAGACACTTACGTGATGATTCTATATGGAGGGTCATGCACGGTGTTCTTACTGACCAAAATATTGGGACTGGGAGTGCTGTTATTAGTTATTGGTGTTCTATCTCAAATCTTGAATGCATTTGGTTGCTCCTTTTCATTTGCTTTGCTTGTTGGGAAGACTCGAATATCTGTTGAATCGATTTTGATATTTTATTAAAACCTGTTGCGTTACAGGTGCACGAGACCCTAAGTGAAATTCATGAGAATGGGATCTTGGCAATTTTGAGGAAGGCTGTTTGTGCCTTCTATTGGAACCTGATTAACTCCTGAGGCCCCAACTTGGCGATTTTTTTTTTGGATACCAACTTGACGATTTAGTGAATACTATTAGTGCCTTCTGTTTGAACCTGGATTACCTTTTGGTAGTTGAGAGCTTTTGCTTGGTCATCTTAATAAAATTTCCCTGTCGACTAATTTTTTGAAATTTTTTTGTCTAGAAATTGTTTTGTAACTGTTGCTTTCTCCATGACCTGCAGTGCCGCTCTTGAGAGGGCAGAACCTTCACCTCCTGCTGCAGAAACAGATAAAGGTGACAAGGATAAACCCGTAGAGACTGGAAATTCAATCACACGAGAAGACACTGGCTCCTTTATCCCAGCGACACCAACTACATCACCTTTCCCTTTTGTGTCATTGTTGAATAACTCTGCTCCAAAGAAAGATTCACTTCCTCCGTCTGGATCTTTGTTTCCGGCACTTCCTATCTCTGCTACTCCCAGTGGATCCGCGAGTAACCCTATTGTCAGTAGTGCCACTACAAACGCCGCTACTACCGCGACAATAGGAGCCACTGTATCCACATCCCCTGCATCTCCATTTCCCCCTGCTTCTTTATTCCAGTTTGGGTCCAGCACATCAGCTTTGGCTTCATCAAATTCAGCTCCATTGCCGTCTACTACTTCAACATTATCTACCGCTCCCGAGCTGAAAGCTAAAGAAACTTCATTTGGCAGCCTACCGAGCTCCTCATTTGGGGCTTCATCATCAGCTTTGGCGGGGACAGCGAATGGTCCTTTCGCATTTGGATCTTCAGCTCCATCTACAAGTACAAGCACGGCACCCACTAATAACCCATTTCAGAGTTTCAACACTGCAAATGCTTCTTCTGGATCTTTGTCTTCTACTCAGGAACCTACGACTGGTACTGGGAATTCACTGTTCTCTCAGAACATGCCTTCGCAGTTTGGTTCAACTGCTTCCGCGCCAATATTTGGGTTGAGTGGGTCTTCTCCTTTCAGTTCTGGAAGTTCTCTCTTTAGTTCGTCTTCTTCCAGTGCTAGTGCCTTTGGTTCTGTATTCGGTTCGACTTCTTCAACGAACTCCTCTGGTGCCAGTCATTTCAGCTTCGGTTCTGCCACTACATCAAGCATTCCTGTCTCCAGCTCTCAGTCTTCTTCATCACCCATGTCTAGTTCACCGTTTGGTTTGACATCATCACAAGGTGTATTTTCATTTGGTTTGTCATCTGGACCTGCGAGTACTGCCGGTAGTGCGCCTACACCGTTTGGATCATCTTCCATTGGTTCGTCATCAGGGTCCATGTTCTCATTCACCTCAGCTGCTTCTACTGCAAATGCAGCTCCTCCCCCTATATTTCCAACTTTCGGATCAACTCCACCAGTGGCTGCTGCAGTAGGCTCAGCTTCCCCGTCTAATGATCAGATGAACATGGAAGACAGCATGGCAGAAGACACTATGCCATCGTCCAACCCAGTGGTTCCAGTCTTTGGCCAGCCAGCTAATAATACACCTGCGCCATCGACCTTCACATTTGGCAGTCCGATGCCGTCTGGAGGACCTGCAATGTTCCCGTTTGGCAGCCAACAAATCTCATTGACCCAGCAGACTCCGCCGCCATTTCAAGCGCCGGGTAATTTTGAACTCCCTGGTGCAGGAGGAAGCTTCTCCCTGGGCACTTCTGGTGGCGACAAGTCCAACAGGAAAATGATAAAAGTAAATCGAAGCAAGTTGAGGAAAAGATAGAATCACCTGGCATAGCAAAGTTATGTTCGGTTTGGAGTATTGCAACCGTGGAACAATGTGATAGTTGTTCGCGACGCAGAGCTTCTCCAGCCTCTTCTTTTTGAGGAGACTAGCTGCATGTGCGTGGTGTTTCTGCTCTGATCATTTGAATGCTTGATATGGACTTCTCAGTGCAAGTCATTCTTACAGGTATGATGGAGATATATGATAGGTTCAATTCTTCGTTGTTCTAGGCTTGCTTATTCGCTAGCGTCTAAAATAGCTGCAATTTTGGTTTAGTTTCTGTAACATTGCATTGAAGAATAGTTCCGACGGCCAAGCCGGTTGTCGTAGTCATATATACTATGTGTACTTTGTTTCTCTGTAACATAAGAAAAAATGGGTGCGTTTCTTCAGTCTCACAAAGTTCTTTATGATCAGCTATAAGCTAAGGCGTCTCTAGATTGTGCTGTCAAGTGTAGTCCCCAAACTTTGCAGTTAAGGATTGTCCATCTTTCATATGAATAAACAAATTTGGAACTTGCTCAGCTCAAACCAAAGCCTCTGAAATACAAGTAAAGCTGGTTGCGAGTGCTTCTGTTTGGGCTCAAAAATGTAATCTTTGCGAATTAAGACATTTAATTGGTTTGTATTGTTGCTGATTGTAGTCTCGTTGTTGTTGTATTTGCATATCTTTGTTCTATATATTTGCTAGACATTTTTGCGTCTACATCTCGATGCCTGATTCAAAGGATATCATCGATTGCGGCAATGTTGTTGTATTTGCATATCTTGTTCCTTATATTGTACACTTTTTGCGTCTACATCTCGATGCATGATTAAAAGGATATCATCGATTGCGGCAACAGCCGCGGTAACCTATGGGGAACCATCTCCTCTGTAATACCCGTGGACCTCAAAAGGAATGTAAAAAGACCCTTGGTTGAATGGAAATGACAAAGAGAATGGAATGTATGAGGTCCCATCATCATGGGTGAAATGTGGAGATATAACATTGCCATGATCCTCATGATGGTGATGATGATTCATATGTCTTGCACTTCTATAAAAGGCATGCATTTTCATGACATATTCCATCACAAATCATGAACATAATGACACCATCATCATAATGTCTCTCCCCCTCACTCTTAGTCTCCGCTTTTTCCTTTTTTTTCTCTTTATGAAATGACAAATGATGTCTCTTATAACTCTTCCTTTTAAGCTACACATGGGAACACTTGCTACATGGCAAAACAGAACAAAACACATTGTATTTGGAAATAAAAAAAGAGACCAAAAGCTTGATTTGATGTTTCAGATTCTGCACCCATCACTCTAAAGCCAACATATATACATTGGTGAATGCATGGCCCCCAATGATCATATACTACTAGACTATCCTCGAGATTTACGTCTTCGAGATCCGCATCGACATTGGGGGGGTCCCAATCTCAAGTAGTGGAGAATAATAATATTGGGCACAGTTGGACAATACATAATATGTATTGTTCTCTGCCACCACTATGGTCACCACTACAAATACAAACAAATAAATAGTTGGGAGTTTGAGAATTAGTGAGGCCTTTTATAATTGCACTACGGATTGTCTGTACTATTGTTGCTCCTTTGGAACCGTGTATTTCTCTTTTACCACTTTCTCCTTTTCCTTCTTAATTTTAAACATTAAATTGAAATAATTATTATTTACTGTGAGTTACTCTGCTGGTACATATTGTCATATATACGTCATGAACATATTGTCAAATATTAATTGTTATAAACTTCGAATCATGTAGGTAAATCTTAAATATTAAGAATTTTTTTTTTTCAAAACAAAATATTAAGAATTTAAGAGCTGCATATATATACTGATATTTTCATATCTCTAACAAAGGTGAGGCCATGTCATTTCAGTCATCTTAATATATATTTCCTTTCTAAGTGACTCCAACACGAGTCGAACTTGAGACGACTCCTAAACATTTTTATATGTATAATTTGATAACTTTTGTAAATTCTAATTCATCAACCTAAGACGATCTCACCAATGGTTTTTTTTTTTTTTTTTTTTTTTTTTTTCAAGTATACATCGATCGTCGGACCTCGTAGAAGTAGAAGGATACATTTTTCATTGCACTAAAAACGTGGTTGACATCTCACCAACATTTATGTGGAAGTAGTGTCGTTAGCTACCAGGGCGGTCGAATATTGGTTTGACTAAAACCATTTTTCCAATTGAAGGTTGCATCTTAATTTTAGTCTTGTGAAGCATATAAATCCTAAATCTTTAAACACGCAAGTACGAAATGGCCTTCTTGTTGAGAGACATATATGTCCGTCCAATCACCAAGAAAGTGATAAAAAGTTACTATTAGTATATAAAGCATAACATGCTTTAAATCTATTATTACAACCTCTTCGCGCGGGCAGTGTTCGCCTTCTTTGGACTTTGACGACCATGACAAGACGGTAATAAGCTTGTATCAAGGCTATATGGAATATGATTGGATGACACATTCTGATTCATACATTTTTTTTTTTTTCACACTAGTTGGAATCATCGAACTATAATATTTACTACTAAAATATATTGGATAAGGAAAATGCAAAAGTAACTCACTTTGAGCACGAATTTTAGGCACTAACTCAATTGGATGTTATGCATTTTGCCTCAAGATGCGTATGCACACATCTCAACATGTATTGTACAACATTAGACTGAGACGGTGTCCAAATTCAGTGCCTAATTAAAGTGGGTTACTCTAGCAGCTCTCATAGGGTAATTATAGTGCATCGGAATGTATATATGTGGATGTCCATATATATGTCCATCTATAGAGTGAAGGCACACCATTCCGAATTTGATTCTCGCGAGCCAAATTTTAGGTTATTGGTGGTCTCTTTCTACAATCTTAGGGTCCGTGGGACTAGTCAGACAAGTGTCTAGATACTCATGGTTAAAAAAAAAAAATAAAGTAGTGAAGGCGACTACAACATGTCAACAACTGTGAATTTTTTTATTTTTATTTTTTTTACTTCAATGGGATTCAACTGATCATGACTTTCCGAAGGCCTGAACCCTTGCTTTTTGACAAGTGGTGCCTATCCATCTCACCGAAGATGCTTTGACATCCCGCATCCATTAGTTAGAAAGAATAAAATGGATTATAAATTTGAATACAAAATACTAAAACGTTTTGCGCATCATGGTGAAACGTCATCTAATTTTAAAGATATGGCGATAAAATATTGCACAATAATTAACTTTGTCTTTAATTAGTGTTTTTTTTTTCTTATGTAAAGAATATTGGGAGTAAGAAACAACAAATACGTAATTAAATGAATGTAGGAAAGATGTGAATACTCATAAAGATAAAATAGGAAATATGCAAATTCCAATAAAAGGAGTAACACCAATTAATACAAAAATTAGAAAATGGTGATTGTGGTGGTTTGAACACCTCCAAAGATGGCATGAAGATGCCCTAATTAGAAAATTAAACTGAAGAAATAAGACGATATGTAATGGTGCATTGATTAGGAAAAATTTTAAGGATTTGATGAAAACATTGAATTGAAAAGCGCATCATTAATTGCACTATATGAGCTGAATTGAAGAGTTTGATCCATGTACGTAACCAATCCCAACTAATTTGAGGCGTTGTTTTTTAGTTTTTGTAAGAAAAATTGGTGAAAATATCATAACCTTATTTCAAGAAAGTTGAGATTATATTTTTTCAAAAAAAAAAGAATGTTGAGATTATATCTTAATTTCTAAAAAGCTTATGAAATTATATCTAAATTTTTGTATTTTGAGTTTGGCTTAATTGGTTAAAATATCCAAACATTTTGCAACTTTTGTTATTATATCATAACCTTTTGAAATTTCTTATTATATTCTAATTAGCCTTTGTAGACTGTTAAGTTTGTACCCTAATTCACTTTTTTTAATACTATCTTAATTCTTTTTTAAACTCCAAATTTGATGAGGTAACCTTTAAATAATAAATTTAAAAAACCACCACATCATCAATTGTAATTACTAAAATAATTACTATATTTATTTGTTAAATTCATCATTTAGGTATCACCTCATCAAATTTAGAGTTTAAAAGTGACTTAGAATACAAATTTAACAATCTACAAAGGTTAATTAAGATATATATAATAACAAATCTCATTAAGTTAGAATATAATAATGAATTTCAAAAGGTTAGAATATACTAACAAAAGTTACAAGAGGTTAGAATATTTAACCAATTTGACCTTTTAAGTTATTTTGACTTTAAAGTTTTGGGTCGCGCTATGTGCACCCCACATATTTGTAAGGGCAAACCACAAAATTTTTGGCACCCCGATTTCAATTATGCCTCCATAAGAAATTACCTATTTACCCCTTATAAACCGCACAATGCCTCACATGCTCTCTCTCTCATTGTGCACCCCACTCGAAACTGATTTTACACCTTCGACGACGACCCCCTTCGACCACTGGCGATGCAACCTTGCAATTTTGGAGCCCAAAAATCCTTCCAAACATCGTAAGTGTCGATTCCAAGACTTAGGGCTCATTTGTGTTGTTTTGGTGATGGGGTGGCCTTGTAAATCAAAAGGGAAGTTTAGGGCATTTAAACATTACAATGGTGTGCCCTATTAAATACTTGGGGTGCCCAAATCTAATGGTTTGCCCTTACAAATATGTGGACTTACATTAAATTTTTATTGATCAGCTGGCTGGTTTGTTTAATTAATTTTTTTCTTGGTGAAATCCAACATAAAAGGTCGTTATAATATACGGTAATTTCAAACAATCCCAAGATTCTCAACTTTCTTGATAGGTTCAGTTTTACCTTTTTATTAAAGTGATGTTGATTTACCATATTTTCTCTGTAATTAAGCCTAGCTACATGATTAATGATATCTTTTTTCCAAAGTACAATATCTATTAGGATTTAAGTCATTTATTCTAGGACGGCAACATTGAAGTCTTCTTGTGTCACTACAAGAAATTTGCCTATTAATGACATTTAAAAACTGTCGTTAAAAGTAAAAGATGACAGTTTTCAACAGTCATAGAATGGGGGTGTTGTAGAAAGTATTTCCTTACAATGACAACATGTTTAGTGTCATCTTTAACGTTTAATGACACTTAAAAACTGTCATCGTAACTATACAATGACATTGAATAACTATCATAAAAGAGCTTTAGCAACAATTTTTAAATATCGTTGAAGCTGTATGACAAATAAAAAAAAATCAATAAAAACTATTCAAATGTATCTACAACCTATTAAACAATCAAATTCATTGCGCTAAAATTAAAATACCAACAATATCTAAATTCAAATTCAAATTCAAATAACAATTTCAATATTGTAGCAACTAAAAGCTACTACATGCACCATGTATTTTCAAAAAAAAAGCTACACCATGTATTTAAAAAAAAAAAGAAACTACGCCATGTAACAATTACATATGAATACAACATGGCAAGACAAGTACCCCTTCAAATTTTCAACTTTTCTTCTTTGCAACCTGTCCAACAAAAATAAAAAAATCAATAATAGTGTAGCATATCTTTTGATCGAAGAACATAGAGGGAAAAAAATTCAAATGAGCCCGACCAAAATGGCAACCCAAAAAGTACCAAATTTTTGTCAAAAACTCTAATGAACACAAAAAACTTGGCTTCTCACCATCTAAGTTACAACTAAACATCTAACAACAACAGATAAGGTTCTCACCTTCCAAACAAAATCATCAAATCATGACCACAATAAACAATCTTACAAACCACATTCAGAATGCTTAAATTTACCTAAGCCAAACATGGTTGATCTCTGCATCTCCAATCGACTTACTTTCGATCTCTTTACATTCCTTAATTCGCTGATATCATCGTCTCTTTACATGGTTGATCAGTAATACAACCTTCGTAACATCCTCCCTAGAAAAAGAAACATTAAGGAGAGCAAGAGCCTCATTAGAAAGTTGAGAATTAACCTAAGAAGTAGCAAAACCAAGGTAATGTAATTTTCACTAGTAGTAAAACCAAGGTAATGTAGGAAATGAAAAATGCAACCGCTCATTCACAACTGTGTTTTAGAAATTGGTGAGAAAGACAAACCTATCGCCCTTTGGTCTCCTCACTCGATCCCCAGTGCTGAAATAGTTATTTATTTTTTTTCCTTTTTTTATTATCTTCAAATTCAATGTCATAGGAGGGCTGCTTTGCATTTAAGTCTATTCATGTTATCTTAGTAACTCTTGGAAATCATGATAATGAATTGAACCTTTTTGCAGGATCACGTTACTCAGCTTCATGAGTTGTTGCAGCCACAGGTAGGTAGTGCAGAACCTGCTCATGTTAAGGAGACAACGTCACATTACAAGACGGTTGGTGGACACCAAAAAGGTCGAGTCTACGACATCGACATGGAGGAACATGCAATTAATGGGGCTACGGCTGAAGGTAGCAGCTCAAGTGCACCAATGTACACTGAGGAGCAGTTCCAAAGGCAGGTTGGTAAAGATGGTCGAAAAGAGGATTTCCCAGCTCCAAAGCTATCTAGCCCAACTTCATCTTACATAACAACTACAACATGATACAATAAACAGAAATATTCAAAGTTTGATTGGTTATACTCTATTTTTGGTAAAATTCCCCACTGAAAATTCATCATAATTAGAAAGATTAGAGAGGTAAATAAAAAAAAAATTTGCAAGAGGCCTAAAAAATTTGCACTCATTTCTGATCCAAAGACTAGTAACTATGCTAAACGCAAAAAGCAAATGAAGCAGAGAGCAGTTCTGTGCATTTGTTCCCAATCAAAAAGTCAAATAAAATACCGATCAAGAAGCCAAATAAACTATGTTATGATCCTTTTTTCTTTCAGGGCTTTTATTTGCAATTCCCCCCACCACACATCACAGAATTGAAACTAAACGAAAAGACAGTTAAAGATAAGAATCAAATAAAGGAGAAGTGGGCAAGTAAGGAACCTCTAAATTTATGCTTAAGTCGCCACTCAAATCCATGTAGATCCTTGGCAGTTGATTCTTGAGTAGGGGTTGGTTGGCTCATGTCCTGGAAAGGTAAACCAAAGATTAGCGAGGCGACAAGTCGATGTAGCATAAACTAACTTACTAGATGTAGAAGATACAAACTACAGTCTCCAATTAAATAAATTACCTTTCAAAATTTCAAAACAAATCAATATACTTCGAAGGCCAAGCAACTGTACTCGCCATTGCGTCATCCACAGTAAAGTGAAGACGTGAAGGTCGAGGCAAGGAGATATTTGAAATTAAAACATCTCTTACCCAAACCTTATAACAGTCCGGCCCTAGAGGCACATCATCCACTAAAGCGAAGGATCCGTTGAAGAAATTTCTCCATACGCCACCACTTCTCCAGATGCAATCCAATGAAGTAACTTGCATGGCTTCCCCTCAAGGTTCCCATTATCATCACGATGAGACTACAAACAAAACATTTGTCTAAATATTATACTGCTATCACAAGAGCTTCAATACATATTGTAACAGAAAATATACAAATATACAAAAAGCAATTACCGCTAAAACATCTTTGGATGCACATGCATTTCCAACACCATTTCTACCTATATTCTTTTTGTATGGAAAAAAGAAAAAAAAAGGAATAGAATTAGTAATTTTCACACATCAAACAACTAACATATGACTTTATATAAAGCGTTAACTTACCATGGTCGAAGTCAACTGTGAAATTATTTCTTCCATCACCTTTTGACGTTCCATTACTTCATTCACTTTGTTGTTCATTGCTTGCTTCCATGAAACAACTTGCAATTGAGCATTTATGTTTGAAGACGTTGCTCCAAACCCTAAACCTCGTACACATCCAGGATGTTTAGGTCCAATAACTTGACTCAATAAATCATCTTTGATTGAAAACGAACTTTATAATTTGGGTCTTGAGAGCTTTCCTTTATTTTCTTCTGAAAAACACAAACCATAGAATAAGTAATAGTCAAAGAACTCAAAATATTTTAAGAATTTACTTTATATTCCTTACCATTGTAACCATCGATGCCCTATTAACAACATTGCCATCTTTTTGTTATCCGCCCTTTAATCCAAAGTTCCACCCTTGGTATAGACTCATCATTTCCCTTCTCAGATTTCTAAAAAAGTAACCAACTTAAATATCTAAAGAAATGAAACACTTAAAGGATAGATAATAAATAAACAAAGAAAGTTTAACTTACCAAATCATGTTCAAGTCTCGCATAGCCTTTTCGACTTAAGGTGTATGGATAAGTCACTTTTGATCTCACTTTTTTCATTTTCGTACTAAGTTGCTAAACATATACATAAATCAAAACAAAAAATCAAAATAAGAGCATTAATTTATTTAGAATAAAATAATTGTGAAGCCTTACTTTCCATTCAAGTGACCTGCGAACTTGCACGAATTCATTCCATTTATGTTCTTTCACTTCGAGAGGCTTGCATGCTGATGGTGAAACTTGCACGAATTCATTCCATTCATGTTCTTTCCATTCTACTTTCACAGGGTATGATATGCAGTTTGATATCAAGTTTGCGTACTTTAATTTCCTGCAGTCAATTAACCTCAAATCAGTGGGTCATTCAACGCATTTGAAGGATTTAGAAGAACATTAGTCATAAACTTAGTCACTTGCATGGGATAAGAAGCGCATCTTGTGCATGCTTTGGGTTACCCTTAAACAAAATTTCTTGCGATCTGATTGTGGTGCTTTTCTTATATAAACTTTTTTTGTTAAATCATGCAAGTAATCATTGCATCATTATGCCTATGGTTTAAATTTTCTGTTTCCAGCATTCCTCATCAAGCCTCATTAGCAGGGGGGGAACTTAAACCTGTGATGTACATATTTTCTTTGAATTCTCATGAAATTAGGTATAACTTGAAGTCCTAATAAAGGAACAAAAGTGTCCTATGATAAAGTTAGAGCAAACTAAAATATTGATTCAATGCATGAAGACATTAGGTGGAATAAAAGAACTTCCTCTGCCTCTTTGCAAATCAAAGTCCACACATCATACAATAAAAATAATAAAACATTTACATGCCATTTGTGTATGTTCACTAATAGAGCTTTATCCGCCCAGGTTAGCCAAAACTGTCCGTTGAGATTCATGCGAGGCACTAGAGTAATCAGTCTAAAGCTCGGCATAGTTAACAAGTCCAAGACACAAGCTTGCATTTGTTCTGTGGTTATCTAATTATCTACATACATGTGTACACACATGCTTATAGATTGTATATATATGCCAAGTCATGTTAAGAACTTGTTGAAGATTATAATTTACCGTAATTTGTTCTTTTCCTTCTATGCTTTTTTTCCATTCTCGAGTTCATGAAAGACGGTATATCATGAAAGGGGGAAAAGAACTTATATATAGCATTCACACATATGTAAGCAAACACACACAAGAAATACTTCTAAAATCTAGTATTCATCAATTGAACACTTCAACAGGAGGGTTGTGTGTTTCATTCTTTTTAAAACAAATTTGCAATGATTGTTCAGTAAATTGTCATGAAATTTTTTGATGGAAGAGAACATAAATTCATTTATTTCAATTAATATTTCACATGGATCAAGCACTGCATATAGAATCACTACATAAGCAATGCCGTGGTTTGCGAGCTATCGGTTATCAATGATTCTTTCGCCTATATATAAATACATGGTCACAGTCTCTGTTCATTCTTGATGAAACAGAGCTGTGAAGTTCTTCTTGAACCTCTGTATCCATGTTTACAATCCTATTTTGACAAACGAATTAAGAGGAAAACCTAGGTTTACAGGCTGATTATCAGATCAACTAAAATCCAAACAACTACGCCAAAATCAAGACAAGCTACAACCAGAACCTTGATTCTACAATGTCCGTTCAAAATCTTCACATAGAAATCACAATCCTCTTCTGAAAACAACACAAACACTTATCCAAAACGACAAAAAAAATTAAATCTTGAAAGAAAATCAGATCCAAACACGAGTAAATCAACCACTGAATTGAACAATTAACTTCAAAAATTACACAAATAAGCAAAGTTAATTTGAAAGTGAAACCGACACGAGAAGATGGGAGGTCGGGAAGGCGACGATGGCGAGAGAAGGAGCCGACCGAGCGAAGCGGACAAGAAGCGGATGGCGAGTGGACGACAACCCTAGCCGGAGCGAGAGACAATGCTGGCAGAGCAAAGAAGATGCGACGGCGGAGCAAAGAACGATGGTGGAGAGAGAGGCGACGGTCACTTCCAAGGTTAAATCGCCATCCGATCACAAGAAACACGACGAACACGGCGAACACCCAGTTGAGTCCTTCCAAGGTTAAATCGCCATCCGCGCCAGCTAAGTCGGTCACTTGGAGCGTCGAATTGACCTTAGGGCTTCAATTCTCGCTTTGTGGTCTCCTCCAATGGCTGCTCTACATCCGATTTTAGGGATCGAAGAGAGAATCACTTAAGAAATACACACAATCTTGAGAAACATATACCATAGGGTTTAGAAACTCACCACTGCGTGTTCGTCAGCAGGGTTTTGACATTTTCGCGAGCTCCGCAGCTGATTTGAGCGCAAATGGCTCAGTAGATCTGAAATTCAACACAGATAACTCACAAATTGGACGAAAACCACATCAAAAACAACAAAAACACTACAGATTGATCGATTGATTGAGCGATTGCGTACTTGGTTGTGAGGATGATCGATGTAGGGTTTGTGCTGTGAAGAGGAACACATGAGAAGAGGATGATCGATGTAATTCGAGTGAAAAGGGTTTGTACTGAAACTTTGGAGCAAAAGGTCTGAAATACCCTTCATTTTTTAGCGGTGAAGGCCAGCGCGAGCGGGACTTTGTTGAACGCAGGCGGTTTAATTTTTTCTTCTTTTTTTACTTTCAAACCCAACAAACTCTTTTTTTGAGTAATTATCAATGACATTTGTAAACTGTCATAAAAACCTTATAAAAAGTCATCTGTCTGAAAAGAAATCGTAAAAGACTTCTTCAATGACAGTTAATTAAAAAAATGTCATTATTTAGTGTTTCAATGATAGTTTTTCTAAAAATGTCATTGAGTTGATGTCATTAAAAGTAGCTTTTGTTGTAGTGTGTGTGTGTGTGTTTTTTTTTTTTCAATTAATCTATGAGTAGTGCTACTTGGACTCATGAGTCCGGACCCTTAGGGGGTTTTTTGAAAATTTTTTATTTCAAAGTCATCCTCAAGCAATCAATGACTTCAAAATTATAACTTGTAACACTCCTTTAATATTTACAAAAATCTCAAAAACCTCCCTTTGAGTCCGGACCCTTAGTGTCCAAATAGATTTTTTGTTAATCTATATGGACTAAAGAGTCTAGACTCATAGGGATGTGTGAATAATTTTTACAAAAGTTAATGAGAAAGCACCAATTTCTCTTGGGTGTTTCAACAATAACACCAACTTTTTGAAGGATGAATTTAAAATAAATAAATCTATTGTGTCTGGACTCTTGTGTCCAAATAGCAGTATCCTTTTTTTTATCTTGTTATTTTTTTTCTTAATTCTAGTGCAAAGGTCAAATGACTCAAATTATAATAGGTTGAAAATGCACAGAAGGAAAGCATTAAAGAACTCGGCATCATTATGAAACTAAAACCCTCAATCACATTAATACTATCACCCATTATTCCCCGATCCATGGTTATTACATAAAGAGGGATACTCTTCTAATTAAGAAGCGTGCATGGTTAAATTACAAGTGAATACTAGTAATGAAAAACCAAAAATTGGCATGTATAGGTGGGTTTGTAAAGGCCAGCTCGATCTTTTAATTACTACTCAACATGGCAGTGTGGCAGTGTGACTTGTGGTGTGTGTATATGGCATGGGGGGAGGGAGTATTGGTTTTTGCTATGTTTAATGAAGTGTCATTTCCATGTCCCGCACTCGCAGGCATACTTAAAAACGGTTTATCGAAATTGGTGAATCATATCGTGCAGACTGCAGCAACGCTAGCTACCTCGCTTTAAAGTGAGGGTCGTAGTATCTTTGTCGATCGATAGGAATAGGACACTAAGCCCCCACTGTCCTCTGAAGTGACCCATGCACCAAAAGCTGCAAATTAACCTACCTCTCTCTCTAAGCTTCAAATTAACCTCTCTCTCTCTCTCTCTCTCTCTCTCTCTCTCTCTCTCTCTCTCTCTCTCTATGCACCAAAAGCTGCAAATTAACCTACCTCTCTCTCTAAGCTTCAAATTAACCTACCTCTCTCTCTCTCTCTCTCTCTCTCTCTCTCTCTCTCTCTCTCTCTCTCTCTCTCTCTCTCTCTCTCTCTCTCTCTCTCTCTCTCTCTCTCTCTCTCTCTGTCTGTGGATCCATAGTTATTACATAAAGTGATGGTCGTAGTATCTACAGTCTACACACACATATAACTAATGCTGCCATTCCATGCTTTATTAATGTTTCACAGTCCTACTTTATATATGCTATGCATCCATAAAAAAGCTGACTTAACTAGTTAATTAACACGCGCGCTTTTCTAGCTAGAGCTAGTTAATTTGCAAGTAAGGAATGTAGAGAATATTTGAAGTGTGTGTATACATACATTAAGTACGCAGGGACTTGTGGGAATAGTCAAGCTCGTCTGAATACTTATGAATATAAAAAAGAAAATGATAAAATGACCTACTTTCAATGCACACTTTGGACGTACATCCTTATTTTTTAGTCATTTATGGTTGTTTCTCGTCTCTCCAAGCATGGGCCCCACATTTGACAAAATATCATAAATGACAAAAAGACAAGTGTGCGCCTGCGTTGAGAGTGTATAGATTATCATTTTCCTAAAAAAAATACATACACCAGGACTCTTTATGTATATAAAATGTGTGTAATTTTTTTGGGTGGACAATAAACCCACTCATTACTCAAACTTGCTCATCATGGTATAAACCCTCATGCATAGGTGACCACGATTATACTAAATCATTGAGTTACCACTTGGTCGGTGGTCAGTGTTTGTATGTTTAAGTATTGAATAAGTTAATTTTTTTTGGATGAAAAAGAAGAGGTTAAACTTAGGTCAAGGGTACCATGATCATATACATTTTTTCGAGACATTTTTTGATGCTCCCTAGCCCTGAATTATAATACAGGGTTAGAATAAGATAGCAATATTTTGATGTATCAAATAGGAAGAATTTAAAAGATTTATTAATTAAGTTAAGCGCGTCATCAAGTGCATTAATTTAAGTGGATGAGGGAAGAACTTGATCCATGTAGGATAACCATAACTATAATTTAGAATTGAGGCATTTTTGTTGTATATATAAAACTTGATGATCCATCCATCAAACTAAACTCTAGATCTCCTAAGTTTTTTTAAAGAATGAGGATGGTACCTCTGGCGTTTCTACTTGAAATCCGCTGATTGATGCATGGTTTTTGAAAGATCAATGGATTGTAATGTCTAAGAGCAACTCCAATGGGTACTCTATTTTAGAGTTTTACTCTAAAATAGAGTAAAACTACTCCAATCATACTCTATTGCTCATCTATTGTAAAGTTGGGTGAATAGTGAAACTCCAAATTTGGAGTTTCACTATTCACTCAACTTTATAATAGAGTTTCTTTATTTTTTATTTTTCATTTTATTTTTTTCTTTTAAAAAATTATCAATAATTATTTCTTTTTCAAAAAAATATGAATATATTTTTTTCATAATTTTTTAATGATTAAATAATTTATTAAAGTTAATACAAATAAATAACAAAAAAAATAAAAGTAAGAAATAGAGTTTTGGTGTAGAAATAGAGTTTGTGGTTGAAGAAGAAATAGAGTTTGATGTGACAAAACTGTAAAATAGAGGTGAAAATAGAATATTGTGGTTGAGATGGTCTAAACTTCTAGTAGTGCAAGAACGATGATTGTATGGTTTTTTAAATAAAAAAAAATGATTAATTAATTGCATGGTTTTTAGAAGGCTTTGCGAGAAATGCCAAAGTTAAAGATTGTATGAACGTACTTACTCGTTTATGGTAGGGATTTCAATTCCTTTGCTTATTGGGGATCCAAGTGCACCAAAGAGAGATAAACAGTCACGGGCCAGTTTAGGGTTCCAAACCTGCCAAGCTGATGAAAAATAATCCCTAAAATATGACCAGCTAGGCTTGGTTGGTTTCTATGTTTTATTTATGACCTAATAATTAACCCTAGCTAACAATATGATTACTGTGAAGCATTAATAATCCCTTAAACTAATCAAAAGTCTCATTTAAGATTTAACTGTTGATATAGACGTTTCCTCAACATCTGAAAAAGCTTCCATCTCTATCTCTAACTCTCCCTGCATGACACATTCAGATGGCGCCCTCACATTTATAATACACGTGCGCGTGTGCCAGAAAAAACAGTGGAAAAAACAAAAGAAGTTAATATTATACACATCTCTATTTAAAAAAAAAAACATTATGGAGTAGTTGTGAAATTATTAACGACCTTCTACCAAAAAATAATTATTAACGGCCTAACATATATGTAAACCCTAATTTCTTTTTGGTGATTATGTAAAACCTAAAAAAAAAATTGAATTGAAACAAGTAAACCATAAAATAATTCATGCATGAGAATATGGATGCAATAAGAAGAAAAACATGCAATTAATATTATTTCCTTGAATAAACGGAAGTTAAAGACAATAAATTTAAAAATGAGTTATAGAAATATTTTAGAAGATGTTCCTACCTCTTGGTTTAAGAGGTTTCACATATGATACTTAGATTTTTATGCAGTGCAAGAAAAGAAAGGATTTCTTTCTACATATAACTTCAATCAATAACTTAGTAGAAACCTTGAGTCTTTTGATGAGCACCTTCCGCAGCATATGCATCGTCGATTTTGACTCGTTTATTGCTATCAACCATTAGCCCGAAATGAATATGAGGAAAATGCGCCCACTGCAAGAGAGTCAGAGATCAATTCTTAAGAACAATGTAGTCTTATATGACAAAAAAAGAATTTTTTTTTCATAGGCAAATGTATATAATTTCATGTTGCAATTGAAGCTAGGACTAGCTCATGAATAGATTGCAATGATTAATTTAGCCCATGTACCTAGGAGTGGGCACGAAACCCGAAGACCCGACTCGGGTCGGGTCACCCGACTCGGGTGGCGGGTGGCGGGTCGGGTAGACTGGTAAAAAAAAAAGAGTCGGGTCAAAAAACCCGACCCGTCGGGTATCGGGTCGGGTTTCGGGTATGATCAAAAATGACCCGACCCGACCCGACCAAATAACCCTAACCCTAAGTCCCTAAGTAAATCGTCTTCGTCTCATCGTCATCGTCTCTGCGGCTCTGCCTCTGCCTCATCGTCATCGTCTCCGCCTCTGCCTCATCGTCTCCGCCTCTGGCTCATCGTCATCGTCATCGTCTCGCTCTCGCCTCATCGTCTCCACCCTCGCGTCATCGTCATCGTCTCGCCTCGCCTCATCGTCATCGTCATCGTCTCGCTTTCGCTCATCGTCATCGTCATCGTCTCGCCTCGCTTCGCTCGCTCTCGCTCATCGTTTTCGTCCCGGCTGAGCGCCGAGTCGCTACGCTGCGTCTTTGCCTCATCGTCGCGTCGCGTCTCGCCTCATCGTCATCGTCTCGCGCCCCTCGCCTCCTCGCCTCGATCGATCATCGATCATCCCCTCTTCGTCGAGCAGAGCCTCCCTCGCCTTCCTCATCGATCACCCCCTCTTCGGCTCTTCCTGCTTCGGTTCGAGGTGAACAAGGCTCCACCTCCAAGTCTCCAACTGCAGCCGGCCTCTGAGTACACACATTCGCTGCACTGCACCGCCATCCGCTTCGCACCATCCACCATCATCTTCTTCATCCGCCTCACGCCCCGACCCGACCCGACCCGACGGTGCTGTTTTTTTCACGAAACCGGGTCACCCGATGACCCGACCCGACGACCGACCCTAAACGGGTCGGGTTTATATCGGGTCTGCTGCCTGTCGGGTCGGGTGACGGGTCAATTTTAGGGTGACCCGATATGAGTCGGGTCATCGGGTGTCGGGTCGGGTTGACCCAAACCCGACCCGTGCCCACCCCTACATGTACCCTTAATTTTGACGACATGAGTTTGTAAATAATTTTAATGATTCAGCTATATATTTGACTTATACATATAATATGTTTATGTCATTCCAACTATTCATTCTAATTAATTAACTAGCTAGTAAATTGATTGAAAACAATAGAAAGAATTAATTGTCCTGGTTGTAAATGGGTGACGCGTGAACTGTACATTCTCTACATAGAGGCATTACTCTTCTTTGTACTCGTAAATTTGCATTCAAACAATTCTATGAAGATATTTTTGATTTGAATAATTCTTTGAGTAAGAATTAACAAAAGAGGTTTTTTTTTTTTTTTTTTTTTTTTTTTTTTTAATTTATAAAAAATAAGAACCTTTCCCTCCACCAAAAAAAGAATAAAAACTCCACCCAAAAAAAATAATTAAGAACCACTTTTTATATAGGTAATAAACATTGAATTAAAACCATAACTAATTAGAAAAAAGCAAATAGTTAGGGATTTTTTAGTTTATGGCTGCAGCTCTAGCTTGATGATGTTTGTACCACATAAAGAACAGAGGGATTAATTACCTCATTCATAACTTTCATTAATTAATAACACCACCAATGCTAACACTACAAGATAATGCTTTCTTAGTAAAAAAAAAAAAGAAACAAGATAATGCTTTTAGATAGTTATTGACTCTGAAAATCATGCAGTTCATACACGAATGTAAAGAGAACTTCATGAGATAACCAACCAAGTGGTAGGTTAATGGTCAGGTATGTTGTCAACTATATATGGATGAGGTTGAGGATTTAAGTCTCCCAATGTCTAAATTTGAGGGGTAATAAGTTAATTCATTTCTAATAATCTTATAAAAAAATTCCCCATGTCCATCATTAGTTTCCTTTTCTACTGTTGATAGTACTAATTATGGTCTGCCTATGAATGGTCTTACAAGAGGACTTCGATGGCGCCAGTTTCATTTTTTCTTCTTTCTTTTCTTTTTTTCTTGGTGTTTGGAGCAGCGAATTGATCATGGCGGGTCCTTACATGAGTATTACTGCTTGCACTATATGTATTTTATTGTATATATGTCAATCAACCATTATTATAAGTCATCTCATTTTAGTACATTAATTGTTTCATTATTGAAAATCTTTCTCTAATTAGTCATTTTTAGTCGATCAATTGCTTAAAAAACAATCTCGTTCTAATCACCTTAGTTATCTTCAATTTAAAACTGATTTGGTGATGATATATATAGTGAGGATCCATCTTTATTTTCCTCTATGATATCGATGATCACTTACATTTTTTGCCGCGGTGCTGAAAGCCTCCCTGTGGCTAATATCAGGATTACTAGCCTTTATCCTTTGGATCTCCTCCCTGTGGAAATAATGGAAACCTTAAATTAACAACTTTACTCAATATTAATTAACCTCTTTCAAAAGAATAATATATATATTTTTTTTATCAATCACAATCCTAGTTATTTTCTAGTGATCATTCTGACCATTTAATAAATATTTCATCTTTTCACACAATTGAAGTCACCAAAAATGAAGTGTATATATATGTATACTCACTTGATAAATCTGTTGTAAGCAGAAGGAACGCGTTGCCTCTTCTCCGGTGCTGCAGATTCAAGATGATTGAAAAGGATTAACTAATAGCTATTATATGTCTTAGAGGATGACAAAACATATATAAATGATACTTAAGATGGAAGCCTTATGATTTAGTGACTAATTAATAGATCTCAATGAGTTGTTATTGGTGTTACAGAATTACAATCTCTCATTAATTAGGGTTTCTAATACATATTGTTCTCGTAGCATTTACTCATTATGGTTGACTACATTACTTGACAACATTGCATGTTCATTGTGTCGAGTTTTCTATCAACATTAACTTTGAACATTAATACATGTTATAGATAGATAGATAGACAGAGATCGACTCACGGCGAATAGGAAGCATTCGAGGGGGCTCCTCATTCTCTGCAGAATCCAAAGCCAAACTCTGAGTACATTTTGAAGAAGAAGACCCACTTTCCTTTCCAGAATCTTCAGAGCTAGGGTTTGAATGCTGAGGCTTTTCTCAACCATAAAAGAAAATTAACAATCATTTATACACATAGGGAAAAAAAGACCTCCTTTGCATGAAAACATATATTAATTAATATCTATCAGCTAGCTAGCACCCATCAAATCAAATCTGAAAAGGAAAAAAAATGCCAAATCTTTTGATGAAGCCATGCCTGTTACATTAAAGTTACATCAATATGTACCATTGTCGTCTCATGATCATACATATATACCACCTGTTACACCTCAAATGTTTTCCCTTTTTCATCTTTTTTTTTCTCTTGAACATCACTATATATAATAATGATCAAAATAAATGTTTATTTTGGTATATATACTTTGAACATATCAGACTTAATTTTGTCAATCATAGTAATTTATATTCAAATAGGTTATTTTTTTTTTTTGAAAAAAAAGTGATTAATTATATGTTGTTATTATACCTGATGAAACTCTTGAAGAGGGTTTGGTTGCACTAAAGCTTTCATATTGACAGACAGTAGGTTGGCGCAATGCCCACACCCAACTGTGACCACGTTGAACAGACTAGCGCATGGAACGCTCACCTATGACAAAAAAACAATCAAATATATACAAAAAAAAAATCAATTTAGGTTTATCAATAAAATCCTCTTTGATTTTTGTTGAATACAAGTCATTTTTTTCCAAATAATATTAAATTAACAACACATCGTATCAGTTATAAAAAAAAAAAAAAAATGATGAAACCCTAATTTCAAAGATTTGAACGGCCGTTGGTTCAAACAGGCTTTAATAAATTAATTTGATAGAATTATGTATATATGTTAGTATGAAAGTAATAAGTACTAGAATGTATATATGTATAAAGTGTACTAGCTAGCTAGTGTGTGTGCACAACTACACAAAACTACACAAGGAACACAAATACACAGTGACATATATTTATCTTCCCTTTCGGTGCGCCTGACTTTCCTGATACACCAAAAGTGATAAAAAAAAATTAAAGATGAAAACAGTGCACAGTGAGAGGAGAAAACGACTTGACCACAACGGACACCACACCAGCAACTCCCATAATTAACCTCACCCAAATCTTCTTCTCTTCTCTTCTTTGCAGTGTGTGTGTGTGAGAGAGAGAGGGTTGTGTTAAAAGGGGTGTTGTTGCTCTGATGATGAAAGAACTAGTCCAACCCCAAAAAAGAAGTTAAAGTATGGTTACTTATATAGTCAAAGAAACTGCTCAGTTTTTTTTTTTATTATTATTATTATTATTATTATTATTATTATTATTATTATTATTTTTATTATTATTATGTTGATTTCATCACAAACCCATATTTAAAAAAGTAAAGATTAGTCCATTAATAAAACCCATAATATTGTAGAAATAATAAAGAAAAAAATTATTGTGATGAAAACAGTATACTTTTTTCAGAATAGGGGCACAGATGGGACTAGGGCAAAGCCATGGCAGCAGCAGCAGCACAAAAGTTTCGAGTTGTTTACATGTGTCGTTAAACCCTAATAGATCTAGAGCTGACCCTTCAAAAATTTATGTTACTTTTAGTGATTCATGCAATCATGTATATGATTGATGATTAATTAATAAAAATATACTTTTTTTTGTTATATAATTATAAAAATATACTTAAATCAGAATTATTATTTAGTTTATTAGATTCAGAAGATTTAATTTGTCAACTTAATATATATGATGTGGGGCTAATTGTATGTGTTGAATTTTTGTGTTTTCGATATTTTCGGTTGTTGATTTCAAGGGGAACCAGTGAAAAACTGACAAGACTAGCGTCTGACCACGCCCTTCACTTGAAGATTAGACTTCTCACTTGCTGTAGTCTTATTCTTATTTTCTACTACTACTAGCTACCTGGGTTATATATGTGTTCTAAAATTAACCAAAAACAAACCCTAGATCAAGTCCTAGAACAAAAGTTGGCACGTTGAGTTCAGAAGATTTGATGAAATATACATAAAAACTTAGACCTTTTTTATTCCTTGAAAGTTAGTTGAAAAATAAAAATAATTTGTATATATTTTTTTTTGGTCTTGCGACTCTCTGGATTACTCCCGACTTTAGCCTAGTTTTTTGAAAAATATCATCAAAATATACAATAGAATATATTTTTTTTAGTGAGAGAGAGAGGGAGGGGGATAGAGAGAAGAGAGGGAGAGACGAGTGATTTACCGCTAAAATGGTGTTGCAGAAGTTGCAGTGGACATAGCAAACTCGCTCAGGGGCAGCTTCAAGTGACATTTTTTGAAGAGATTGAATTGCGCGATTATCGTTCAGATCCGAGAGCGAATCGACGACAAATTAGAAGACTACTATGATCTCTGAGGAAGATGGAAGTATGGATGATGGGTCATCAAATTAACTCATGGAATTGATGAGCGAATGAGAGAGCTAGATCACAGCACACACATATATCAATAAGCAAGAAAAAAAAAAAATTAAAGCAAATATTATAAGCTCTCTTTGTTATGGACAGTACAGGTGATGAAAAGAGAGAAATAGAAAGCTATATAGGTAAAAAATAGGGAGAGAGAGAGAGAAGAGCTAGAGAATGGGTAGCTGTGGTTTTAATTTATAATAGGGGTATATAGGGATTTGTACAAATTACAAAGATGAGGAGAGCTTGGTCGGGTGAAGAGGGAACCATGGTGGAGTGTAGGAGAAGATGATCATGAGTTTTAGAGAGAGAATATTAGTGTGATGAGAGGAGTCGAGAGAGAGAGAGAGAGAGAGAGAGAGAGAGAGAGAGAGAGAGAGAGAGAGAGAGAGAGAGAGAGAGTGGTTTTATGATGTGGAAAGCGGTTTAGGGTTTTGGTGGATAAGCAGATTCATGGGCACCAGAGCTAGCTAGCTGTGTGTTAAAAACTTGTGTATGATTGAATGAATGAGTGGGTGTGAGTGTCTTTCACTCTCTGCCTTGTTAGCGGACGAGGGGGGCGAGACATTTAATGCTTGGAATGTTAAAAGTTTGGATCCATATCAAGATAAGTCTCACTCTTATAAGTTTCTACACATAGGGGTTTGATACGATGACATTAATCGCGACGTCAATAAAGTACTTGTATGTTTGTGTTGTTAGATAGTCTTAAATCGCGTAGAAACACATGATACGAGGTGCATCTTCTATATATACAATATATAAAAGCACGAATACCTAACTAACAAATTGACGGTAAGAAAATTTACTATTTTACCCTTTTCTACCTACGTACTAATTTGCTAAATTATACATTGTAATTGTAATTAGATAGAGATAATGAGTTGAGTCATTAATTGGATAGAGATAATGAGTTGAGTCGTTTATATTTTAAAACCATGTTACATATACAACATTAATTAAATGTTAAACTTTAACTCAACAACTAATAACTATAGTCTATACCTCATGAGAAAAAAATGCAGGTACATTTCAATTAAATACATTATATATAATTAATCTTTTCAATTAATAAGTAATTGATTATGGAGTATTTTTGACGTGTTTGAACGATTTTACTAAATAGATATAAAGTTGAAAAACTTAATTAGGTACATTTCAAAAAAAAAAAAGAGCCACATGTCCAATGATTTAATTTTATATACAACTTTTTCTTCTTCATTTTTCTTCTTGTCGTCTTTGGTAAAAAAATATCTTTTTGAAATTAAATTTTATTCATGTATATTTTTGTAATTGAATTAATTCCCGAAAACGTAGCGAGTGGACTCATTTATGCAAAACATGTAATGAAACTAGTATATATATAACGGGGAATGCTACAATTACACAATTACGTTACAGACTTAAGGTCACACACCTATTTGGAAATTTGTAATACACATCCAAATAGGTGTGCATGCATCTTGAAAATATTGCACGGCTTTCAAACAGGTGTGCGTCGACATTCACTGTGCAAGTCATTTTCCAACTTTCATACATATTGCCAAAAAGCCCTAAATTTTACTATTTACTCTACGTAATATATGGTACATTGTTGTAAAAAGTTTGCTTCTTGGGAGTGTGAGGGTGTGCGAGGACCGCAAGAGAGGGATGGCCCATGTATGAATTGGTACAAACACAATGCATGGCAGTTTCTTTGGCCGATAGAGGCCTTAGCTTGAAGGCTAGCTAGCTGCATATATGCCCTTTTAACAATGTAGGCCATGGCTTAATTTCAATGGCTAGCTAGCCGACTTAATTATAATAACATATCAGCCCCTCTTTGGATCCAAACAAGGGCACGTGCAAGATGCTGTGTTAAAGGAAGAATGCTCACCACACCAAACAACGTGTTCATCAACAATAGCCAATAAAAGACCGCCAGGAAGAAAAATGCAGAGGATTCAATATCTAATAATGCATAAAAGAGGCTCATACACACTTACCTGGTTATAATTAAGTTTGAAATTTAGTTTGGCATGTATCGTAAATTAAATCCCAAATTAAAATCCATTAACATTTGTTTAACGTCAATGGGAGTAGTATGTCCTTCCACAATTGTCTTTTGATAAGTGATGCCTTATCTATCTCATCAAAGATATTTTGACAAAACCCATGAAAATATATAATTAATCCTTAATATTAAAAAAAACCCAGCTCATGAAAATTTGAATTGAATTTGTTTGAATTTATGTATATGTACGTATATTCTCATAGTATTTCAAGATCCTACATTAATTATAGAGCAAACAATTTCAAAAAATAATTATGTATATATTCTTATAGTATTTCAAAACCAAAAAAAAAAACCCATCATTGACTTGAAATTATGTGTATATATTCTCATAGTATTTCGCATAAAGATTAGGGAAAAGCGGTTATGGTGGTTTGATCACCCACAAAGACGGCGGCCTACAAATGTCCCCCAATAAAAAACTTGAGTCAATAGAAAATGAAGAAATTCGATGAGGTAGGGATAGACCGAAGTTAACGTGGGATGCTAATTAGGAGAGACTTGAATGGTTTGGAATGCTCACCATTAATTGCATTAAATCGCGCAAGCACAATGGAAGAGTTTGATCCATGTAGTTAACCCCTATTGATTTGGGATTGAGGCTATGTTGTTGTTGTTGTATTTGTATTATCATATTATTTCAAAAAAAAAAAAAAACCCATGAATGTTAATTTTTATTAACAAATAGTTTGATTGAGATCTATATATACTCATAAAATAACCAATCAAAGTGCTAACCCAATGGTTTAGTATGTGGTCGCTAATTCAAGAAGTTGTAGGTTCGACTCTCTTGCATGCAAGTTTCAGGGGTAATAAGTTGAGTCTTTTATCTAGAAAAAATCCATGTAATCATAAAATAATGAATTTCGCTAAGATTTTTGTTTATCAATGAAGACAAGATGCTAGTGCAAGGGGTGTTGATGAAATTAGATCCACGAATCTAGTTCAATCCAATTCAATTATCTCTAATTGGTTTATAGTAATTTAAGTTTGTCAAATTGGATTGGATTAATGCGAAAGTTGTAATCCACATGAATTGGATTGGATTATGCAATGCATAACATAATCTGCGGATCCAACATGCAATTCAGTCCAATTAACTTTTACATACATTAAGTTTTGTATATACATATAATTTTAAAATCGGCCTTGAACTACATTGAAATGATGATACAAATAAGAGTTTGTGTTATATTAAGATTTTTTTTATTTATTAGATAAGATGGTTTAATTTAATTGAATTACAAGTTTTGCATCATTTTTGTGTCAAAGTTAAAGTTTCAATAAAAGTTAGTGGTAGTAAGAGTTTTATTAGAATTATAGTTATATGTCTTTTGGTATTCTATTAGAATTAGGAGTCTTATTATCTTACAAGCTGATATAAAGGCTACATATGTAATAATTTAGGGGTTGATTGATTGATTTTAATTAATAAAGGGTTCGTTGGAGTTTAATTCTTAATGCCCTAAATTGTATTGTTCGTAGTGTCGAATAATCAATTTGGAAGACTTCCGCAGCGTCAGTTTGGTATCAGAGCCTTAATTCGGCTCGGGTCATGCAATTGAGGATGGAGTTTGCTTTTGGTGAAAAGCTAAAAGAAGAATATTCCAACGAGAAGGAATTTGCATCCGAGGAAGAAATAGATGGGGATATTTTTTTGTACGGTTATGCATGGCGAATAGATCCGATCTTCTTTGTGGAGGAATCAAAAAACTTTGACGAAGAGCCAAAGTTTGTCAGTGATGGGTACGACTTTGTGGAGAACAAGATAGTCTTTGGAGAAGACGGTTTTGTCATCGAAGTGGTTTCAAAGTTTAAAGTTCCTCAAGTGCTTGAAGGAGTGGTTGGTGATACGCACGTCAACAAATCTTTCGTGAAGGACTTTTCCAACTATCATAACTTTGTTGTTAGCTTTTCAGATTATGAAATCAAGCCTATCTTCGAAGATAAATTTGTCTCAGATTACAAGCCATGTGAAGGAATGAAAATTCGAGGTTGAATTTTCTTGAACTGTAGGAGAATGATGAAGATGAAGACTATAGACATCATGTGCGAGAGAATGACTCAAGTATTGAATTCAAGGATGAATTTTCTCAACCTGTGGAGAATGATGCAAATAAGAGTTTGAGTTAGGTTATGATTTTTTTATTTATTAGATAAGATAATTTAGTTTAGTTGGATTACAAGTTTTGTGTCATTTTTGTGTCAAAGTTAGAGTTTCAATAGGAGTTAGTAGTAGTAAAAGTTTTATTAGAATTGCAGTTAATATGTCTTTTGGTATTCTATTAGAATTAGGAGTCTTATTATTTTATAAGCCTATATAAAGGCTACATATGTAATAATTTAGAAGTTGATTGATTAATTTTTATTAATAATGAACAGCGGTTCTTTTGGAGAATTATTAATGAGAATTATAGCGTCAAATAATCAATTTAGAAGGCTTCAGCTGCGTCAAATGATGTTAGCATTTTAACCAATTGGGTGGACCAATGGTTTAGTATGGTATTTGCGAGTAAGAGGTCACAGGTTCGAATTGGTGGGGGCAAATTATTTCTTTCTTATCAAAAAAAAAATAATGATGTTAGCATTTTTATGCTTCTAATTCATCTTCTATTTATCTCACCCGAGACATTAAGTTCATAATTGTTAGCCTGTATAACTAGAACCAGTTCGGTTCGCATTTAGTAAATTGGATCAAGCCGGATTAATTATAATAATAAAATAAATGAGTTTGAACTGGATTGCGATTTTTCAATCCGTCTCACAATTGGAGTAGATCTCATGAATTGACCCTAATTGGACTAGATCTAATGCATGTACACTCCTCAGTGCAATAAGAAATATTAATTAGGATCTTATTAAGACTTATTAATGGTTTAATAACATAATATATATATATATATATATATATATATATATATATATATGTTGCTTGATCATGGCATGTTGCTTGAAATTTAAACAGGGCACGTGCTTTAGAATTTGATCTTGTGGTCTTTCTCATCGCGGGTAGGCTATGCACTGCGCGTTATTCTTCAATCAGTTGATGATCCTTCAATGCTGATAGGCGTGCATCAGCTGAGCAGCTGAAGGAGATTGGTCATCAACTCGCTTGTTCAAGTTAAAGGTAGTTTTCTATCAATAATATCGATGATCATGTGTGCAAGCTAGCTCTATAACTATTACAAGTTATTAGTACTGTATACGTACATTCATGTCCATATATATAAAGTTCATGCATGGGAAGATAATATGTATAATATATATATGGTTGATTGCTACAAATATTCCATATTTTTATACAAAGAAACTAAACATGCATATATCCTTTACATTACCTTCAAATTTAAAGGTTTAATTAATGACTTTTTTATTAAGATTTATGGAGTTCTTTAAGCTTTTGATAAAAAAAAGATAGAAATTTTATTTTTATTTTTATTTTTATTTTAATGTTTTAAATGAGATGCGCTTTTTCTACCAAAACAAAAAAAAAAAAAGAAAGAAAAAAGAGATGCGCTTTTAATAATTAACGTTACATGGGATAGGTAGACTCATTGAAAAAGAAAAATAGAAGAGGCTAGAATAATGACCTCCAAAGTCACACCCTAGTGACGTGGCATGTGAACCTATGTAAAAATATGTGTTAGGCATTAACTTTCCTGTGCATAACATACGGGGTGTATATCCCGAGACGTGCACATATAGTTGTTAAAGATGCGGGCCTGCGTGCCACATCACAGGATGTGACTTTGGGGTATGGTTGCAAGTGGGGTAGGCCGGGGACGGGGATATATTTCTAGAAATTCCCTGCGGGGCAAACTTTGTCGCCCCGCCTAGTGGGATCCTTACAGGGTAGGGAATTCTCACGCCCCATCAATTTTGTAAGAAAATTTTTATTTTGATATTCATTTCTTGGTCGTTTTGGCACTTAACTGCTTTTTCAATTTTTTTGAGAAACTATTTTTCTCAAATTGAAGGATTAATGTGATTTTTTTTTCGATATGGTTATGTTGATTTACAAGTTATCATACTTAATTAAATGTATAAGATTTTTAAAACTAGTGTGGCAAATATATTTTAATAATGTTCTAAATATAATCTTATATATTTGTAACTATATAAAAATACGGATCTTCAATTTTTAAGTGGTAAGCAAAAAGTCTTTTTTGCCCTTATTTTTGTATTATTTTACATATATCCCCAAATCACATTTTTTGCCCTTTTTTGCACTCATATACATCAATGTATGTGAATTGCATCACCTCAATTCTCTCTCTCTCTCTCTCTCTCTATCTATTGGTCTCCTTTCGCTCGCACTCGCCCTGTTTTCTTAGTTTTTTTAAGTTTTGATTTTTTTCCTAGGTTCAATTTCTATGTATCTTCAATTAATAAATTGTTTTGTTATTCCTACAAAAAAATAAATAGTTTTGTTATGTCTCTTTTTTTTTTTTTTTGATTTGTGCACTATATCATTCACATTATAAATTGCATACATGTAACCTTATACAACTCTAAACCTTGTACGTAGTATGAACTCAATAAGGTTCAGTTATGAATTCCCGCGAGCGAGCTCATTTGTGTAATGAAACTAGTATATATATATATATATAGTAGAATTAGTTTGATGGTAAAAATAGATTTTATTGTTGGAGATGAGTTTCATTTCATACATTACATATATTTTTTTAGTGAAAACATTATATATATTTTTAGTAAAAACAATTACACAATTTTCAGTAAAAACATAAAAAATGAAGAATTTTATGCAAGGGATACGGGGCAGAGAATCCCGTGGGGCGAGAACAATTCCCATCCCGCCTTGCCACACGTGGCAAGGCAAGGTTTTGCCCCGTTCCCCACCCCGCGGGGAGCAAAATGCGTGGAATCTTTGCCCTATCGTGGTGGGGCCCCACTAAAAATAAGGATTCTCCGTCCCACTTACAACCTTACTTTGGGGTGTCATTATAACATTTTTCAAAAATAAAAAATAAAAAATAAAAAATGAGCTTTTAATAATTAACATGTTACATGGGATAGGTAGATTCGTTGAAAAAAGAATGTATATACAAATATTTAATTAACAACATATATTACAACTTCGTAAAAAAAACAGCAACATAGTATATTACTAATTTTAATTTGTGATGCCAGTACTACTTCAAAGTCATGATATATATATATGAAAATTCTACAATGGAGTCCAAATATATACTCATGTCATGAGAATCCCTCAAAATATGTTGTGCATTAAAAGACTTATGCATTTATAACGCATCGATTTATGTGTTGGATTCAAATATAATGATTGTAAATAGTGTACCATGACATGAGTATTTTTATGGTTCTCATGGTAGTAGTACCTATATATATATTGTCAAAGTGTGCGCCTTAAGTGTGCGTTCAAAGTGTGTTATATATATGGAAAATTCTATAATGGAGACCAAACATGCCATGAGAACCCCTCAAAATGTGTTGTGCATTTATATTGCCTCGATTAATGTGTTGGATTTAAATCTAATAGTTTTAAATAGTGTACTCATGGCATAAATATTTATTTAGTTCCCATGGTAGAAGTACCACACACACACACACATATATATACACACACATATATAGATATATAAGGAAAATGTATATATTTTCAACTCATTGACTATTGGCTTCTTAAAGCAAGTGCCTATTGGCTCATCCTTTACCACATTATTATTTGTGGTCGTCCACTTCATTTTGTATTTTTCCAATAGCTAACTAGGATTCAAAGTTGATCTTTAGTTCAAACGTCAACTCTTTGTTTTGAGAGGACCATTTTATCATTCACACACATATATAAATGCTTGCTCTGATCTCACCCGTGATAGTGGTGACGACTGACGATGTATAATGATCTTATATGGTGGTGTACATGTTTAATTTGGTGTAATTTGCGATTCATGTTGATTACTTTATACATTGTCAAAGTTATTAACAATTGATACAACATATATATGGAAAAGTAAAACAAACATAAAAGTGTGAATTATAATTGGGTGCCTTTATAACATTTTTCTTTTTGCAAAGCTCTGGTAACTAAACGTATTCCCATTTGTAAATATAAGGATATCAATAAAATGTTATTAAACTTCATAAGATCTTTTTTGATATTCGTGGGTATTTATTTCAGGCAAGTTTGACTATTCTCACGAGGCTTTAGTGCAATCGCCTTGATCGAGCATACCCCAATGGGCCGGAGATAGTCTTGACGAGCAGAAAATTAATCAAACTTGAGACCGTGCGTTTAGCCTATATAATCCCAAACTCGCCCTTATTATTGGGCCAACCCGTCCGAGTTATTGTGTTTCATAATATGAGCAATCAAATAATAAAAACCTAAATTTCTAGCTAGCTAGCTAGCTAATATTGTGTAATTAATATGATTTCTTTTACTTTTGATAGGAAATTAATTAAAGGATATATATTTTATTTTATCTTAATATTGGAAATGACAACAAAGAAACCCTTTTTTACCATTGGCAACCTAATAAACATTTGGTGCATGAATATGGAGAAGGCAAATTGTCCAAGAATTGGGAAGTGTCACCGTGGCAACTCAACCAGCATGGTGGGAACTTGCACGCTATATATGCGCTCCAATTTTTTTTATTTATTTATTTTTATGAAAAGGAGTCGATATATTGTTGGAAGATGCATGACATAGTTATATATTGTAGCTTATTTAGGTGGATTTGCATAATTTTTTTTTTTTTTGAAGCCGGATTTGTATGATTGGGGATCAAAAGAAATTAATTAGCACTTTAAATTTTGATAGCTAGACAAGCTTCATATATTGGAGAAAATTGTCCCACATATCCACTATAGCTAGCTAGTTGAGTAGAATGATACTAACCTAATAAGTTTGGAGTGCTCATACTTCATCAACTTGCCTTAATATTTTAGAGTACACACTAACTCTCAAACTAAAGCTCCTATACTTAAACAAGTAGTCTCTCCACGCTCTTCATGATTTAGACTAGGGCCAAATACGAAACTTAACATTTTCTTTATACTGAAAAAAAGAAGAAAAAACATGTTTTTTGAAATAAGAGACTTGTGCAAAATATATTGAACCTATTGGAGACATATATGTTTTACATGTGTTGATTATGTGTAGGAGAAGATAATGACCACTTGCTTTCTTTCCTTTTGTCGTGTCTTTTTGCAAAGTAAATCTAATGAATGATTGGAGAGAAATGCTCCATTCAACAGAGGCCTAGCTAGCTATTAGTGTCATGGCTAGCTAAAACAAAGAGGTACGTGCATATATAGGATATATGTGCAAGTGGATCAACTTCAAGGACAAGCACACTGTTTTGGTGATCAAGTAGCTCTAGGAATTGGCAGCACCAATATTATTCTACCATATACGTGTGTTGTGTGAGTGGAGCATGAATAGGGATTCTCGAACGAAACAATATTGATGAGAGAATAGCAAACATCACTTAATGTATGTACGTATATATGTATATGCATGTTCATTACACGCTTACACATATGTCATAGTACTAGCCAGGGTCTTTTCCATAAAACGACATATATAAAAAAACTCATCGTTGAGAATAAATTTATCGAAATATTGCCTTATATGTTAAGTACATTCAAGCTGTTGATTGAAGTATCGACCAATTGGATGCCCCACTAGTTTGATATGAGGATAGCTAGGGATCTGAGTCTCAATTTGGTTTTGGGGCATCTTCCTTATAAAAAAAGGTAACGAAATGGCTCTGGCTACACCATTTTCACGTCCACAAATAAAAATATCTTAGCTAGTTATACATGCAGGCCGTGTATATATATATGAAAAATTCTATTATGGTGATTTTTTTAAATCACTATCTATGGTGATTTAAATTTTTGAACATTGAATTTAAATTCAATAGTCAATTTGATAGCCACACTAATGAAACTTAAATGTATGCGCAAGTACCAAGAACCTATCATATCCATTGGATCATCACCTTCGTCTCAATAATTAATATTATGTCATAAATTTATTGATTGATAAATAAAAGGTAGTTTAATATTAAGTCAATAAAAATGTTGTCTGTATAATTTAATATCAGGTTCCCCAACACACATGCATGCATATAAATACTAAATATTTTTTTTTGTTTATAGAAATAAATAAAACGAATGTTGAATATATAAAAGGCCTATATAAAACTAGCCACATGAGAGTTTGGTCCATGTACTGTAACACTTCAAAAATAAGTATCCATCTGGGAAGAGGACATATTGGTGTTAAATCTGGTGCAATGCTTTGCCAATTGCAATGTACAATCTACTTCAAATTCAATAGTTAGCTTTTATGTTGCACAATAGTTTGATTGACTGACTACAAATTCGTTATACCAATTTTAGTTCGATTGCTTTGATTTGTCACGATCCAATAATTAACTGCGTGCAAGCAAGAAAGCCTTCATTGAATAGGATCTTCCAAACTAATTGATTGGCTTAGTATTGATCCTGCATGCATGGTTTGGTCCATTTTAATTTCAAACTGCAGTCTGCAACTATATATCTACACTTATATATAATGTTTTCAAATGGACTTAATAATTATATGTCATAAAGCCTCAGTCTCAAATTAGTTGGAACTGGCTATATATTTCATATTAAAAATTTTCACTTCGCTCAATTTTATGAGAATTCAACCTAGCTGATTTGTTCAGTATCATAGTGATGATTCGCGATAAAACATTCATAAATAATTGGTCCATGTATGACACGACTCACTCAGTTTTTTTTTTGGCTTTTTTATTGAGGGAATTAATTAGTAATTAAAAGGTTAAAAAGTGATCTTAAAATCCTTGCTATGGCAAATGTCCTGATCCTACATAGCTCTATATAGAAGTTGTAGAATTCTTATAGTGATCACTTCGTACTTATAAACATATCACAAGTCATTTCAATGCCTATACCTAGGAATTGTGACATCCGCTATAATCCATACTCATTGTTCACTCTACATTGTCTACAACGAGACACTAATAACCACTAAACTCTAAACCATAAATATACATAATGTATAACACTTGCCTTAATCCATTTTTTGTTTATTAAAAGGGCTTTGTACATATATGTATGTCCCTAAAACAATATTCACTATAGGGGTTATTTTCGAATTAAAGTTGAAAAGATATAAGCTTGATAAGAATATAAGATGAAGTGAGTGATACAAACGTGCAAGTGTCAAATCGGAAACGTTACGACAAGCAGAACTGACACATGGTGGCGAGCGACCGACACAATCAATAATCGTATTTTATTATTAAATTGTTTTAGTTTATTTATTTGGAGATTTTTAGTAATTATAAATGGATCTTTGTGCTTGTTTGCTTTCATAATAACATCAGATCACAAAGGACCACCCCAAACTTGCTTTCCTGACATGGATAAACAAAATCTGCATATCCACCTCCACCACATGCCACGTGTTTATTTCATTTATAGTTTTTTCTTTAATATTTGATGCCAAATGCAACGACTACTTGATTTATATATAATCGTGCATTGTTGGCGAACTTCTTAAAACATATTTGATAAAATAGTTGAGGGATCAATTACAAAGAGTAAAATTTAAAAAGGTCATGAATTTGTTGTGTAAAAGTATATATGTCAATTAATGTTTAGATGGTTATTAGGTTCATTGTGAAATACGATAAGACGACAGTTTTAACCCGCAGCAATAGATATCGTTAGGTTGATAGTTTCTTCAAGCACATTGTATAGTCTAGTATATATAATTTTATTTTATTTTATTTTATTTATTTATTTATTTTGATAAAAAAGAATAATTACTTCCACCAGAGTTTGAACCCATAACCTTTTACTTTTAAACATCATACCAAACTATTAAATCACCTAATTAGAATCTAATATATTTACTTAAATTTTATGAGATCAATTTGTCTCAATCAGTTTGCATATATTAAGTAAGACAAACATTGTTGAAATAAAAATCTTCTTTTTAGGAGGGTATATGGCTTGTTATAGGAGCCTTATGGGGATCACGATAAAAATCCAAGATCAAGATAACCTGGAGATTCAATTTTACCTCTCGAGTAAAATAAACCCATGTCACTTGTTCCTCGAAGATATCGAAAAATGTGTTTAACACCATTCCAATGTCTTCGAGTTGGTGAAGAGCTATATCTTGCAAGTAGGTTGATGCAAAAAGCAATATCGGGTCTTGTACAATTTGCAAGATACATAAGTGCACCAATTGCACTTAAATATGGTACCCAGGACCACCAATTAGCTCTTCATCACTTTCTTGAGGTCGAAATGGATCCTTATCCACTTCAAGTGATCCGACAACCATTGGAGAGCTCGATGGATGTGCCTTGTCCATATAAAATCTTTTTAATAATTTTTCAATATAATTTGATTGATGGACAAGTACTCCACTTGAAAAATGTTCAATTTGCAAACCAAGACAAAGTCTTGTTTTTCCAAGTTCTTTCATCTCGAATTCCTTTTCAAGTATTCGGATGTTCTAACGATGTCGTCGTGGTTTCCCACTATATTTAAATCATCAACATATACAAGACAATAATCACAAATCTGTTGATGATCTTTTAATGAAGACACATGGGTAAAGCGGATTATTTACATATCCTTCTTTCAAGAAATAATCACTAAGACGTTTGTACCACATTCACATTCGTCCAGGATTGTTTCAACCCGTACAAAGACCTTTGTAATTTTATAGAATGCATGTTTTGAGGTTTTGATTTTATTTCATCGGATATTACAAATCCATCGAGATTTTCATATATATCTCATGTCAGAGATCCGTCTGAGATATGTCGTAACGACATCCATTAAATGCATATCAAGCCCTTCAAAAAAAAAAAAAAAAAAGAATCATTTTGTAATTAATGTTCAATGGTAATTTTAAAACTTTAAATTTTATTGTATAAATTGTAAATTGAATTGAGACTTGCTAGAACTAGAGAAGGAAAGTAGAAGAACTAAGAACTTCTACTACTACAAACTACTACTACAAAGGAGAAGAGAAGAAATGAGATAGTTGGTAGTAGAAGAACTAAGAACTTCTACTACTACAAACTACTACTACAGCGAGAAGAGAAGAGAAGTTTTCATTCAACTTTGGTGTGTTTTTACAATGAGGTTGGCACCCTTTATATAGGCCCTTTGGTGATGATGATAAATGTACTTAGACAATGTTTACAAGTAATACATACATCACATGTCATACAACTCTTCACAAGCAACATTGACAATACATGGAATAATGAGTACATTTGATATGGATACAAGTAAGGGCCATGCTTGATACTACCACTCAATGTAAGAGCCATGCTTGACAATGATTGCTAACAAATCTTGATCAATTGTTCATTAATATTAACAAAATTAACAATACTGCCAAAGCATGTATCTCTAGTAAAGGTCATCAAGTCATGAGTTCCACTCGTGCCGAAATCAAAATAAAAAAAGGGTAATTAACAGATGTCTTTCATCTTTCATATGCATAGAGATTCTACGTAACCCTCTCCATCTAGCTATATCATGTCAGTTTCGGGAGGTTGCATTATTGATGTGTGAATATACTACGCTGTTCTATGCAAAAAAAATTCCTCACCAAACCAAATGTTTTCTCCGGAAAACTCCAAAATAGCTGTGGACGACAATGGACTAATTCACATTAATTCAGAAACCTTTTGTCGTTTAATGGACAACAATTGCAATTGCGTTGAATTGAGGGTATTTTAGTATTTTCAAGTCAATACTGAATTTGGATTTTATGATCAGAAGTCAAGTCTTTTCCCTCTTGTTTTTAGTTCAAGTGCATGCCCATATTAAATATAATAATTTTCTACTATTTAGAAGATCAAAAAGGAAAGCATTTATCTGATTTCAAAAAAAGGCAAGCATTTATTATGCAAACAAAAGGCAAGCACTTATTTCACGTATATTCGAGGAATTAATGACAGTAAAATTCATCTATATATGTTAGTCAATAATATAGGGTAGTGCTATTTGGACTCGTGAGTCTGGACTCAAAATTTTTTTTAATTTCAAAATTTTTTTTTAATTTCAAATACACCCTCGAGCAATTAATGAAACAACCATAATTACTTGTAAAATTTTTATTATACCCTTTAAATATGTACAAAAAATTTAAAAACCTCCCTATGAGTCCGGACTCATGAGTCCAAGTAGATTTATTGAACAATATATATCAAAACATCAGTTTGAACTCTTGGAGTACGGACTCATAAATTTTTTTTTAAATTTTCACAAATATTTAAGGAGAGTTATAAATTGTTCTTTCAAAGTTATTTATTGCTTAAGTATGAATTTGAAATAAAAAATTTTCAAAAACTTCCTAGGAGTCCAAACTCTAAGAATCCAAATAGCACTACTCAATATGTATATAGGGATATTAATTGGACCCATGAGTATGGGTATTCAAGGGTACCTGACCATAATAGACTGGGGAATACTTGACCCAACATACATTGAGTAAGAGTATGGGGTTATGATGAGATACCTAAATGGATGTGGGTAGGTTAAAGTTATTAACATCTACCTACTATATTTACCCAATTACCCATCCCATATACCTATTTATATTATATTATATGTATATATATACATATAAAATTACACACTACATTTTTCTTTTTAAAATTCATGCATTCATTTTTATTGAATTTAGGGCTACATAGTACATATATTACTACTAAGTACTAAGTAATTTATTAGCATCAAGAAAATTACTAATTTATTTCATGTGAGATGTGGATTTCATTAACAAAATCAACTTACAAAAATCTTAAAATTAGATTAGATTTTTTTTGTTTTATATGAATATTAACTTAGTTTTACTATTAGGATATGTCTATTGTAGAAGATTGAATGTGCTTTGTAACGGCCCGTTATTTTATTAACGCCATTATTTACTTTATTTCAGATTAGGACGCCAGCTCGGACGACACGTGGACGCCGCGGATAGATTATGCATGTTTTGGACCTAGTATTGACTGTGTATTGTTGTTTTTCAAATTTCGGTGATTTATTGATATTTTCATTTTCTTGATAATGATGTATTATCTGTCACCGATGTGCATTTAAAATAAACTTGTCGGGCGAGTTGTGAGCTGGGGTTTTAGTTCGGTGAACGCGCCAACGTGGGGTTTGGTAGCAGTGAGGCCGGGCGTTGGGGTTAATTAGATTTAAATTAATTAAACATGTTATGGTTGAGGATTTATTTAATTAGATGTAAATATATAAGCTTAGACTAAGCTAAGGAAATTAAATTGGGTACACTAAGTGTGGGATCGCCTGGGAAGCGTGCCGGACATGGGGCACGGGGTGCCGAGTGGTCGGAGAATTAGTGTGACCATATTCACAAATTTATGGAATTTATAGATGCCTAGAATAAATTACATAAGTTAAATTAAATTGGAATAAATAGAATCCTATAGTTTGAAATGAATAATCAGTACACCTAGGATTGTCATCGAGATGCACAATAAGGAAATTCGAGATACATGGTGTCATGATAGGGTGTCCAGAAGTTGGTGACACATGGTGTTTAGTGGTCGCTAGACCGTCTCGGGATGCGTGTTCGCGCTAGATAAAAATCACAACTATATATGTATCATCGATGGGTGTTCAACATGCAAAATGATGCATTTGCTCAAATAAATTAGAGAGATCAGTTAGAGATACAGGGTTGGAGAGGTGAATTCAAGTTTTGAAGAGGCGATTTAGGCGTCAAAATGTGGATCTAAGGTAATAAGCTCTCATTTTGTTGAATTTCCATTAAAATGGGTTGTTGATAAATTTGGATTTTTGAGTAAATTTATCACTGATTTTGTTGATTTCGGTGTTATTGAAGTTGGTTTTGATGATTTACATTGATTTGGATCGAATTTGTGGAAAATTTGAGGTGACTTGGTAAATCTTTGGGTTATTTTCATTAATTTTAATCCGAAAATTGGGGTTTGTTTTGATGGATTTGAGGTGAGATTTTGAGGTTTGGAGGGTCTCCAATGGATTGAGAGTGAGGAGGAGTGGAGAGGAGAGTGATGGCAGCCAAAGAGAAGATGAAAAAAAAAAAAAAAAAAAAATTTCCAAACTAGAACCTCGGTTCCTGGTGTTCTCCGTGAAGGAGAAGGGAGCACACGCGCGTGAGGCGCGCGTGTGCGTCCCTGGGCCGGACCGGACCTAGCGGTCTGGTCCAACCCACTTGAATCGGACCGGTTCAGGTGGGGCCCACATTATTTAAAAAAATTTAAAATTTATATATTATTAAATTAAATAATATATTATATATATATTTGTTGGAAAATAGGAAAAATAAGTGAAAAATATCAGAAAAATTTAGAAAAATTCTAGAAAAATATAGAAAATTTGAAAAAGGTAGAAAAGTGGTTTCGAGACTTTTCGGGTATTTTTGGAACCTCGACTTAGCCCGGGAGAGGTACCACAACTGAAAAATTAAAAATATAATATAATATCATAAAATGATATATTATGTTTCCAAAAAGTATAAAACACTATAAAATGGACTTCAGGGACCGGGAAACCATAGCTCGGACATTGGGGAGCTAGGTGGGGCGTACTGACGGGTCCGAAAAGTCGGAGTGCTTAGTACGTAAAACCCAACTGAACACCACTATTGCATTTACTTATTTATTTCCATTGAACTTTATTTTCTTGAAAATCTATGATTTATATTCCTACTGGGACGGTTATGGCACCGTCTATGTATCCATGGGTAGTGGAGGTCGCTGGCTAGGTGTGTAGCGCGTGATCTAGGAACTCGGTAGATGATATCCCGAGTTGGACTCCATTTCACGCGTTCGATTGGTCCACTATGGTTAATGCCGCTGGGATACAGTCGTAGGGTCGGAGGCATGGGCCACGACCAGGGCTCCTGGTCCTAGTACACATTTAGTGGTTGTGTTCACACCCCTTTGTCTATCAATGTGTTTATATACATGCGATTAGCTTTGAGCGATTGTAATCGCATATTTTCCTTCCTTCCGCATGTTTATTTAACACTACTTTTTGGCTCTGTTAATTATTTCTATTATTTATGCACGGTGGGTTTCCTTGGGATTTTACTTATTGGGCTCGCCATCTTTCTTTTTGTGGTGGCCGAGCGCAAATCCTAGTACTAGCAGGGGCAAGGGGATTATCGGCGATTTCATCGACTTGCCTACACCGAGGCTCTTTTGGTATGTGTGTAGATATTATCATGTTTTGATATTTTGTATTATCTTTTGGGTTGGGAAGCTGGATTCACACTTGTCTTGTTATACATATCGTTATTACAGATTGATCGCTCGTATGCACAAGATACAGTAGGGTTTTCCACTATAGGTTTGATCAAGTAAAACTTTTATATATAAATATGAATGCATTTTGTTAAACTTTAAATTCTTCATTTGTTAATTTCTTTGAAAATGATAAGCTAAATGACTTTAACAAATTACCTAATGTACGAAGCGAGAGGACACGTGGCGCGACTTCGGAATCCGAGCAGCGAGAGGTAGTGGCGACCACTGGGGCGGCCCGAGAAATTTGGGCCGCCATGGTGGTATCGAGCGAGAGTTTTGAGAAATAATTTGTTAAAAAGTTTTACAAGATCATAAACCTTAACAAACTAGATGTGGAAACCCGATGAGTCTGCCTAAAACTTTTAGTTGGGAAGCAAGAAAGCGGGTAGAGCTAGGATTGTTATGTGATATATGTATTGTTATATATATATACTATACGAATACGTATATACAAAGCTGATCCGGACACGCATCACGATGCAGGACACGATGGATGAACAGTCTAGTGATACCGCGAGGGCTTCCGGATCGTCAGTTCCCTTAGAGGACCGAGTTACGGCGCACGAGACTTAGATAGCCGAGATCTTATGACTATTGAGAGAGCAGGCCGCTATGATGGCTGGATTGGCTATGTTTAGGGAGGCAGTGGCGACTACGGGACCCATAGAGACCGTAGTTACTCTTACTCAGGCGGTGGTACCCGAGGTTCAGGCAGTCGATACTACACCGGTAGTAGTAGCAGTGGAGACACCGATTCCTACACCTACCGCAGCAGTAGAGGTTACCCCGACGGTAGTGTCAGAGTATGTGATGGATCCGCAGGCTAGGAGGTTACGGGATTTCCTCAAGTTTCAGCCCGCTTACTTTTATGGAGGAGGAGACCCGAGAGGCGCACGGGAGATTGGATTTTATCGCACCAGCGCCTGCACAAGGAGTTGAATACGGAAGAGAGGTTTAGAGCGAGACTATCTGGGACGTGTTTCAGATCAGATGCCGCAGTGTGGTGGACTAACTACCAAGAGACGCATGCTGATCCCGCGACTTGGTCAGAGTTCCGAGAGATATTTTATGACCAGTTCATACCTATGGAGGTACGATTGAGATTGAGGGAGGAGTTTTTATCCCTGAGGCAGGGAAACCGGAATATGATGCAGTATATGGATATGTACCGATACTTGCTGCAGTTCTCGATGGATATCGCTGGCACAGAGCGATTACAGATATATTACTTCATTCGGGGAGTGAGGGATGACATTGCCAGCGCGATCGTATCGTCCGGGGCTCCGACAGTTCAGGCGATGTTTGAGCGAGCACTTACCTACGAGACGTTCTTGATGCGAAGAATGGTCTTCCTATGACAAGAGCATCGGCCGAGGTGGAGGTTGGGCAGAGCTCTCGACAGGATAGGAGGCCGAAGAGACAGCGGGACCAGTTTAGTAGAGGTCGCCGGGATGACCGCCGGGATGGCAGAGACAGATGTCAGGATGGTAGGGATCAGTATAGGGACAGACAGCCTGTACATACCATAGCTCCAAGACCACATCAAGGGCGGCAGCCTCAAGCGGCACCGGAGTTAAAGATCGGGGTGGCGAGACAGGGTCGAGGGACCGGGGTCGGGAGGCGAGATCGGATGATGCGCGGACTGGGAGACGGGAGACACGCAGATGTTTTTGATGCGGTCGTAGGGGACATTTGAAATTGGATTGTCGGGTGCCATCTCCACGATGGGAGCAGGGTCGAGAGAGAGACAGAGTACATGCAGTGGCACAACCAGATCTAGGAGCTACCAGGCAGCTAGTTGAGGGTACGTTACTCATTCACAGTAGACTTATTCATGCCATGTTCTCAGGTAGTACATTATCTTTTATTGCTGGACGGTTAGCGGGGGAGTTAGGGTTGGACACACACACACTAGAGACCCATCTTGTTCTCAGCACGGCTATTGGGGATATGATTTACCCTAACCTAGGATAGTTCGGGACGTCATGGTTGAGGTTGCTCGGGACATCGTTACTGCACCGATCTCCGAAGTCTTGGAGTACCTAGAGTTTGATGCACTCTTTGGTATGGATTGGCGTCGACATACCATGCACAGATAGATTGTTATGGGAAGAGGGTAGAGTTTCGTATTCCGGGTTTACCAGAGTTTACGTTGATCGGGAACGCCTCCGAATTGCCTATTACGAGAGGTAGATTAGCGGATTGCTCAGAAATGGAGGACTTTGCAGCGATCGTTGAGCCTGAGACCGGAGGATCTGTTAGGATCGAGGACATACCTTTAGTCCGAGAATTCACGGACGTTTTCCCAGATGATTTACCCAGATTACCACCACCACGTGCTATAGAGTTTATTATAGAGTTGTTACCAGGGACCCAGCCTATATCTAGCAGACCTTATCATATGTCGCCTATGGAGCAAGAGGAGGTCAGGAAACAGCTAGAGGAATTGTTGGCGAAGGGATTCATTCAACCGGGTATGTCATCGTGGGGAGCGCCAGTGTTATTTGTGAGGAAGAAGGATGGATCGACGAGGATATGTATGGACTATCGGAAGCTGAACCAGGTGACGATTAAAAATCGTTACCCACTTCCGAGGATTGACGATCTGTTTGACCAGTTGACGGGTGCACAGTTCTTCTCGAAGATCGATTTACATTTGGGATATCACCAGTTGCGGATTCGAGAAGAGGATATCAAGAAGACTGCTTTCAGTACCAGATACGGGTTGTTCAAGTTTACGGTGTTACCGTTTGGGTTGACGAACGCTCCGACAATCTTCATGGATCTGATGCATCGAGTACTGAGACCCTACTTGGACCGATACGTGATAGTCTTCATTGACGATATACTGATATACAGCCGAACGCGAGTGGATCACGAGAGTCATCTTCGATCGGTGTTGACGACGTTGAGGGAGCATCGACTGTATGCGAAATTCAGTAAGTGTGAATTCTGGATGAGGGAAGTGAAGTTTTTGGGACATGTGATCAGCGATTAGGGCATTTCTGTTGAGGGAGACAAGATTAGAGCGGTGATTGACTGGAAGAGACCGGAGACTATTTTTGAGATACGGAGTTTCTTGGGTTTAACAGGTTACTACCGCCGATTTGTACAAGATTTCTCCACGATTGCAAAGACCGATGACGAGGTTGACTAAGAAGAATGTTCCATTTGAGTGGTCTGAGGAATGTGAGCGAGCATTTCGGAGTTGAAGAAACGGTTGACGACTGCGCTAGTGTTGGCATTACCTGAGCCAGGGAAGGAGTTAACAGTTTATACTGATGCATCGGGAACTGGACTGGGATGTGTTCGATGGGAAAGGACAAGCAAGTGGCTTATTTATCCAGGTGATTGCAACCATATGAGTGTGTAACTACCCCGTACACGATTTGGAGCTTGCGGCGATTGTGTTTTTGCGCGAAGGCTTGAAACACTACTCTACGGAGAGAAGTTTGTGCTTTACACTGACCATCAGAGTCTACGCTACATTTTCACACAGAAAGATCTTAATATGCGTTAGAGGAGATGGTTAGAGCTGTTGAAGGATTATGATTTTACGATTGAGTATCATCCCGAAAAAGTCAATATAGTGGCTGATGCATTGAGTGATGCGAGGTTGACAGTCAGACCGAGACTCGACACATGGGACTGTTGGAGATGGCAACAATTATGAGCATGTTAGACCTTTCGGTTATGCAAGATCTATAGATTTGTGGTCAGATGAGGGTATCGACAGTGTCATTAAAACGGGTATCGGAGTGTCAGAGAGGTTGATGGGCTTTATGAGCGGTTCGGTGGATTGGCACGGGATCCCGAGTGCACTGATTGGGTGGAGACATCTGATGGATGTTTGCGACACCGAGGTCGACTATGGGTACCAGCCGTGTCAGAGATACGAGATAGTATATTAGAGGATGCTCATCGGTCGCGATACACAGTTCATCTGGGCAGAACCAATATGTACCATGACTTGCGGAGATTATTTTGGTGGCCGGGGATGAAGGCTGATGTTGGTGAATATGTTCGAGGGTGTCACATATGTCAGCAGGTGAAGGCGGAGCATAAGCGACTTGGAGGATTATTGCAGCCGTTACCCATTCCTCAGAGGAAGTGGGAACACCTCGCTATGGATTTTGTCAGTGGATTACCCCAGACTTCGAGGCGACATGATGCGATTTGGGTGGTGATAGATAGATTGACGAAATCTGCACACTTTATACCAGTTTCGATGAGGTATACATTTCACCAGCTGAGTAGACTGTTCGAGCAGGAGATCATCAGACTACATGGGGTACCAATCTCCATAGTATCTGACCGGGATCCCAGGTTCACTTCGAGATTTTGGGAGGCGATGCAGGAGTAGTTTGGTACTAGGTTGCAGTTTAGCATGGCTTATCACCCGCAGACAGATGGCCAGTCTGAGAGATTGATACAGATTTTAGAGGATATGTTGATAGCTTGCATTTTGCAGTTTGGAGGCTCATGGGAGGATTACTTACCACTGTGTGAATTCGCCTACAACAACAGCTATCAGGTTAGTATCGGGATGCCACCTTATGAGGCGCCAGTATGGGAGGCCCCGGGTCACCGAGCGTGTTGGGCGAGGCAAGAGTCGGAAGATACGATTACGATTGGGCGGAGATAGTTGTTGATCATACAGAGAAGATCCGACAGATTCGTCAGAGGCTTCGAGCAGCACAGGACAGGCAGAAGAAATACGCGGATAGATACCACGATAGTCTGAGTTATGAGGTTGGCGATATGGTCCGATAAATCTCGGCGCCAGTTTCCCCTTAATCCCAAACCTCTGCCGGCCCTTCCAAGGAGAAACCTTGCGTACAGATTAGATTTACTGGCGGAGTTAGCAGGGATTCATCCTACCTTCCACATTTCGATGTTGCGATTGGCGAGGACCGGGCCACGACCCATGGTTGACATGCGACAGGTGGATGTTCAGCCTGACGCAACTTACGAGGAGCGGCTGATAAGTCGTTTAGTATGCATTATTTACCTTTTGTTTATGTGTGTTTTTATGTCAAAGTCTCCAAAATACCACTAAATTTATACTCATCTCTCACTTTTAGGTGAATTCGAGGTCACGGTTGAATTCGGGGCAGAAAAATACTCAAAATAGAGTATTTACTCGCAGTAATTGGATGTCGGGGTTTTCTCGTAATAGAGTATTTAATTCTGCCACATGTTGAGATTTTATTGGTCAAACTGCGTCTCACAGGCCTTTTCCACCAATCACGTGCCACAAATCATGCCAATCAGCCGTTTCCACCAATTACGCGCCACAAATCATGCCAATCAGCCGTTTCCACCAATCACGCGCCACAAATCATGCCATTAATCATAAAAACATTCTAATGGGCATAAATCACTCCAACCGTTACAAAGACATATCTATAAATTGGGGTTTGAGAGTTTGGGAGAGACCATCCTTTGTTCGGAGAAGAACATACGGAGGCGACAACATATTATTTTAGGATTTTTGTACTTTTAGTCTTTCTTCAATAAAAAGAGCTTGGTGTATTTCTTCAATTATGTCCGGCTAATCCTTTAAGGATTCAAGGGAGACCGATCGCATGCTATTCTATGACTTTCTAACCGTAAGATCTATTTATTCTTTAATTTCATTGATTGATTGTTGTTTTCTAGTTTCTTTGGTATTGTTCTTAATATTATGGTTGATTACTTGATTGATGTGAAGGGCCCTCGCATTAGTTGTAGTTTGAAACCTATCGCCATCGAGTCGAATGCATACGTAATCGTGCAAAAGACTCGTATTTGTGGCAAGTGGTCGATCTGGTTGTGTTAATCCCCTCACAGAGTTTTAGACCATGTATCTTAGAAACATAGGTTGAATCGGACACGCTTGTTGTATCGGTTATCTAGGTGTAGTGTTCTCATGAATCATGAATTAGAGCGGTCATCATGTTGAACCCAAGGTACGTGCCTAGGGTTATGTGAATTGACTAGGGTAATAGTTAGAGGTCTTACCCTAACTATCGGTAATAGGAGAACGAGGAATTCACATCTTACGGGATTCTATAGCTACACTAGATCACGACATTCAATCTATCTTTGTTTAGGTCAATGATAAGTGTATTTGTCATAGGATAGCCGTGTGAAGTTGATGGCTTGGATCATTTTTCTTATAGAATTCTTACTTCTCTACTTTTCTACTTCTCTACTTGATTATCTTTGCTTGCTAACTTTCTTGTTTTCTCTTAATCTAGTTCATTATTAAAACTCCCGATTTTCCCTTTTCGCACCTCCTAAAGGAATAACTTGGTTCTTGTGGTTCGACCCCGTCTTTATCGCTACTACAAATCCATTGTAGGATCCGGTATATATCAACGGGATATATATTTGGCACGTTCGACGCGTGACCAGCGGCCATTGGCGATATTAGATCGTAAGATCTAGACTCTCAGGAACAGAGAGATAGCTAAGGTACTCGTGAGGTGGCAGCATCACGGTATAGAGGGACTTACCTGGGAGTTGGAGTCGACCATGCGAGAGCGTTATCCCCAGTTATTCCACGGTATGTTTTAAACTAACTCAAATTTCGGGACGAAATTTCTTTTAGTTGGGAAGAATTGTAACGGCCCGTTATTTTATTAACACCGTTATTTACCTTATTTCATATTAGGACGCCAGCTCGGACGACACAACGCCGCGGATAGATTAGGCATGTTTTGGACCTAGTATTGACTGTGTATTGTTGTTTTTCAAATTTCGGTGATTTATTGATATTTTCATTTTCTTGATAATGATGTATTATCTGTCACCGGTGTGCATTTAAAATAAATTTGTCGGGCGAGTTGTGAGCCGGGGTTTTAGTTCGGTGAACGCGCCAACGCGGGTTTAGTAGCAGGTGGTAACAAGGAAATTCGATATACATGGTGTCATGATAGGGTGTCCAGGAAGTTGGTGACACATGGTGTTCAGTGGCCGCTAGACCGTCCTCGAGATGCGTGTTCGCGCTAGATAAATAGAATCCTATAGTTTGAAATGAATAATCAGTACATCTAATGTACGAAGGCAGAGAGGGACACGTGGCAGCGACTTCCGGAGCTGAGGCAGGGGAGGTAGCTGACCACGGGGCGGCCCGGAAAATTTGGGGCCGCCACATGCTTTCTTTCAGTTTTCTAAAATTGAATACAATGTTTTTGACTTAGATAAAGAGTTTAATATTTTAAGTTTTAGAATAATTATAAGAGATAATGTACATTTTTATTTATGTTTTGTAATAATTATAAACGTAATATGGTGTGTAGGTTCTATCGACATGTTATTATGTTCAAAAATCTTATTTTACTCTTATTAAATTTTTTAAAAGATTTAATGTCATTTTAATTAATAATGAGTATGGATACCCACATGTATCCTACTACCCAGACGGATAATAGCCATACCCACCCATCAAGAAAGTTGCATAAAAAAGTAGGGTATGGGTAAAACACTCATATGATAGGGCAGGCATGGGTGAGGCATATCCGCTCCATACCCTACCCATTGACATCCTTATATGTATATAATAAATCTATGAGTAAGTCCTATTTAAACTCATGAGTCTGGACTCAAAAATATTTTTTTTCAAAGTAATCCTCAAGTAATGAATGAAGCAAACAGGACCACAGGTTCAACCTATAGTTGATTCAGTGTGAGTGTGGCAACACAATGAGATTTGGTTTCGTCATTGACCCCGCGTCCTCGACATGGGGGAATGAGGATGTAGTTATCTAAAGAACAATGTTTTTTTCCCCTACTATACCGATAGAATTTTTTTCGATTTTATTTTACGAAAAATGTAACGGCCCAAATTTAATTTTCCTATTAATGACGTGGTTGTAGACGTGGCTGACAGCTCAGACGCTTATGGGACCCGCAGATAGGCCAGGGTGCATATGGAGTTAGGTAAATAGTGATTTTGTGTTGTTGTGCATTTAATTTGCGATGTTCATATGTAATTAGAGTTATTGACATCGTGACGAGTGTATTTTATTTTGTTACTGACGTGTGAGACAGTGTGATGGGTGTTTGCCCTGATTATCGTGCAGATGCGGGTACCGGGCAGGTGAATGACAATACACTAGGTTGGGTAGTTATACACGCATATAAAATGATAAAATGCAATTAATAATTAATAATAAACACCATATATGCGTTCATGGTGCGAGAGTACGCGAGAGTACGTGTGGGAGTCGGGTATCAGAACGCCCGAGGGTTGGGTTGTTTGGTTAAGGCAAGACAAGTCAAAGGGAGGAGTATCACCATTCAAGTCACTTTGGCTAGACTACTTGACCCATTTTGAGCCATTAGATGAGGTTTGTCGAGGTTTTAAGGTTTCTTATGGTAAATTGATCCATGAGGGGTTGGGATGAGTTCCGACCGCGACGACTAGCCAAGGTGCTAAAAATACCAAATTAGTGCGTTTCTGGCTTGGACACCGCCACGGTGTCCACAAGTGAGACACCCCACCCCACTTTTTGAGTCATGCCATGGGTACCGACCCATAGTGGCACACATCACGACACCAAGGGTGCTAGCCCACTTCCCTAGATGCCGTGAGCATTTGCTCACGGTAACGCCTCTCACGGCGTCCAGATAGAAAAATTAATACAAATTTAAAAATGAATTTTTTCAAATTTGGCTTAATAGGGGTTTAACTTGGGGACCATCATCGAATATAATATGGTTTATAACTATCTAATTAACAGAAATTGGGGAAATATCGAGGTTTGAGTAATCAAATGGATTATTGAAAATCAGGTATTTGGAATTGTTTTGTAGGAATTGGGCACGCAGTTGGAGGTATGATCGGATTGTATTCGAGTTAGTGGAGTGCAGTTTGAGGTGTGTATTATCTCCATTGAAGTTCCTTGAGTATTTACATGCTTTATATATATATGAACTCCTTTCAATTGTCCAATTATTCTTTTCCTGTTGTGGTTATATAAACGGCTGGTATGATGTTCCCTCGTCGTGCTATTCCTTGTGTGTATGTCCACTAGTCTATAACACGTGTTGTCAGTGGGTCTTGTGGATAGTTCGAACAGAGTATCATGATGGGGCACGTATCGGTGCGTCGTGGGTCCACACCAACCATCGAGAGGACCCAGAGGTTGGCCATGCTAGAGTGCTACTCGTTGACAATGCTCACGGGGAGTTCGAAGTATGGTGCTAGTCTGGAATAGGCTTAAACACACACTTTGAGCTTATCTATTATTTATTCATGCGATGAGCATATTTGCCTGTTTATTTTCCTCATATTTATTTAATAGCCTGTTAAATTCCTGTATTTATTTCCGTAATTACTCACTGAATTTCCTTGGGGATACTCACTTTGGACTCATCATCTACCTTTTTGTGATGGCTTGAGTGCAGATCTTGGTACGAGTCGTGGCAAGAGCAAACTAGCCAACTACCTGTGATTTTCATACTACAGGTTGAACTTGTATGTTTGTATATATATTTTTTGTTATCATTTTTATGATGGGTTTTGGGATATCATAAGAGACTCATGACATATATTTTAATATTTTGAGGCTTTTGATCTTGATATACATATGATGCATGATTTACGGGTTTTTCACATTAGGAATTGTTCTATTAATATGATATTGATGTTTTAAATGAATCTAGCATGCTTAAAAGTTTTTCACTTAACTGTGATGATCTAACAGATGATTAGAGTCCAAAGAAGAATATAAATTGTAAAAGGTTAGAATTTGAGGTTTAAATGATGATTAGTGAATTAGTCTCGCGTGGGGCATAGCTTGCAGCACCCATGGCAGACCTCAAGAGTTGGGGCCGTTACAGTATTCCTCCAAAGTTCTAATTTCTTGTTCACTCCATCTCTTGTTTCGTCCATTAAGACAATATCATCTACAAATAACATACATCATGATATATCTTCTTGAATATGCTTAGTTAATTCATCCATAACTAGCGTAAAGAAAATATGGGCTTAAAGCCGATCCTTGATGTAGTCCTATCGTAATGAAAAATTCTTTTGTGGTTCCTTCGAATTTCTTTATACTAGTTATTACTCCTTCATACATATCATTAATAGTGCTATGTTTCTAGCATGCACCCAATAACAACCCTAAAATCTAACTTGTGTCACGTGTCAATTTAGGTCATACGTGGGCCCATTTGTCGTAATACAGTCGTCCAATTCTTGGTCGTCGACGCCGAGATATGTTATTTGTGTTCAGTATTTTGTGTTATACTGTATTAGCCGAATGTTTAATTCCAATGTCCCAAACGTGCGAGGACGTTTGAGTGTGAGTGTTAGTATGGGGTATGGTTTAGCTCGAGTATTACATGAAATAACAGGTTTTCGGGCAAACGTTGGTCGCGTAATTAGTAGTCCGGGGGACTAAATGAATTAAAAACACTAACAAAATACAAAAATAAATAATAATTAAAAGTTGAAATTCGTGTTTAATACGTCGGTACGTCAGGGTCAATGCGACGAGTAAGTCGTGGTACGGAACGGGTCCGAAAATGCGAATATTATGCGAGAAAATGGTTAAGTGTCATGGTGAGTCACCTATTGGAGTCATACATGAGTGTCAAGGTTGTTGGATGGGATGAGTAGAGGCCTAAGGATGTGCCTCGAGATTCATGTGTGTGGGTGGATGAGAGGGTGGTATATAAGCCCACCCACCAACTTTTCTCTCTCCTCACCTCATTTCTCATTTCTCTCATCTCTCTCTCTTCATCGAACACAACGTGAGAACGAGGAGGGTTTTAGGGTGTTCTCGACGCGATTCGACGCCTAAGGAAAGATTGAATTCAATTTCTAAGGTGAGAATCCAACTCTCCATGTGTATATCTACGATTTGGCGGTGTTTTTATTGGTTTTCGTCAAGATAATTTCGGACAATGATTTTGGAAAATTAGTTTTTATGATTTGTTTTATTGGATTGGCGATCAAATGGATGATCAAACATGATTTGTGAAGTGAAGTTGAAATTTGAAGGTGTTTGGAAATTTTGCTTAATTTTTGGAGAATTTTGAATGATTTCCGTAAATCGATGGTTTGGTCGAGTTTTAATGCGAGCCAAGGGTGGTTTGGCTTTATGTTGGATGTTTAGTCGAAGTTGGGATAGGCTTGAAGCACGGTGACACGAGCCGGGGTGTCAAAAACCCCGGTACAAAAGCGTTCTAGATTAGACGTCGTGCCTACACCATGAGCATTCCAGCTCACGGCATCACCCACGCACGTCTTGAGCAGAGGTCTCAGGGCCACGCTGCAAAGACGACTAACAAGGTCATGGCATCACTCACGTACGTGTGTAGCAGAAAACCTCATTTCTACGCCGTGGAAACGCTGCCTAAGCCAGTGGACACCACGGCGGCGCGACACAATTCACAAGTGCAAATTTTTGTAAAATTTTCGAAAACTTTCAAAGATCTCTCTGGTATCCCAATAGGTATGAATATAACCTAATGCCTGGGTAATCGACCCAAATGGATGAACGAATGAAATTATGAAAAATTGGATATAATGAAGGTAATTAATGAAAATTTCAATTTAAATGTATATTAGAAATTTTGAACATTGACGGGACACGGAAGGTCATAGGAAACGTGTCGGAGGCCCGTTGAGTGCGTACTAGTTGGATAAAGGTAAGATAACCTATGAGAACTTTTACAGTTATTTCTTGAACTTTAATTTGTTGTTATTGCTTTTATCACCTTATCTTTTAGAATCTCTTTAGATGAGTGGTTCATTGGTAGGGGGTCATGGTTACTAATTATCTATGATATGAGCTCTTATCTAGGTGTTGTTAATATCTTCTAGTTGAGCGTACGCTTGGGGTTCTTATCCGGGTCTATGGATATCTCATAGTCGCAAGGGTTAGGGCTGGTAGGTGGTGTTCTCGTCTTAAACTCGAGTCTTATAGGTTTTACCTCGACTCAACAACTGTTGTCGGGACTCCTTTCTATTCTATTTCATAACTCGGACACTTACTTTTCTATTGATCTATTTACAGTCTTATACTTTCATGCGTTCCTTATTCCTTTCTTTCTATCAGCATGAATGTGGATTGATGTTTATTTATTTCAAAATATTGTATTATTGTTTTGCTTGGCGTTACTTGCCTGGGCTCGTCATTCTTGTGTTTGACGGAATGCAGATCTACACTCCAGCAAGGGGAAGGCTCCAGAGCTTAGAGATTACTTTGAGGACACTAAAGTACGCATTTCCACTTGGCTAAGTAGGTGATTTTTTGTATTATTATTATATATATGATGTTTTGAAACATGGGTTTGGATAATGTGAGAGATTCTTGGCATGTATATCTATTAGGTTATTCTCCTCTGACTGATCATTTTGATGATATACATGATAAGTTCTTATTTATGCATATTATATATAGTTTATTTATATATTCTAGTGTTGATTCTTCGAAATATGGGTTCAACTATCTTTATTTGTCATTTTCAGGACTTTTAGGGTGCACAGTTGGATCTGAGGCGGAAAAATACTCAAAATGGAGTCTTTACTTGAAGAAATCGGATACCGGGTCCATTTTGGAGTGTACAAAAGAGTAGGTGAATAGAAGTTTTGGAGTGCCACGTGTCTGATTGTAATTGGTCTAGCACACAAAGGATATCCACGTGTCATCCGCCAATTCGCCCAGCCGTGTCACGTTGCAGTCAACGCGCCACGTCATTCGTCCAACCATCCTCTCTCCCATCGTCGTTGATCTTCCTCGGGATGCGTGCCCACACGAACTCCCAAATCTTCGCACGACTCCTCACTCGTGCGTTCTCTCCCGCCAGCCACGTGTCGTTCGCCATTCGTCCAGCGCATCTTCACTCAGCTGCTCAGCCAATCAAGCACTGCCACGTATTAGCGCTTCCACTCCCAGCACGTCACAGATCCTCCTCTCCTCCAATTAGCGTGCGTTACGTAAGCAACACCAGCAGAATCGTCCAATCACGCTGCGACATATGGCAGAGTTCAGAAAAACATTAAAAACCAGCCACAGATTGTCCTCGGTGCACGTGTCATGCACCAAACTCGAAAATAGGCATTGGGGACCAAAATTTAGCAATTTTAATTAGGGATTTTAGGCAGAGAGTCGGGGATCGATTGTTTTCTTCTTTTCTTAGCGGCTTCTAGTATTTTCTCCTCTTTTTCTACACTTTATTTTTAGATTTTAATGGAGTTTAGGGCAACGATAGACGGCTAAACTCATCAGTCTGAACCGGAAGTGGATTAAATCATTCTTTTTGGCCTCAAAACATATGTGAGATCTATTTTATTATTTATTTATTTTATTTTTCATAGTATTTTATTTTCTTTGCTATTATTTGAACAATTGAAGTTAAACACTAGTTTAAACTTCAATTTATATGTCAGTGAATCGTAAGCACCCGTTCTTGTGCAATAAGACCACACTAGTGACAATTGACCCTACCAATTGATTAGATCCTTTTGGGACTGGTTGAATACAATAGGAATCCAGACTAAATCGGACACACAAGTGATCTAGTTGTCTAGGTGTAGTACATTCACAAAGCCCATTACAGTCAGCGCATTAAATCAAAACACTAGAATAGGGTTATGCGTTTGACTGGAGAAGTGGTCATTGTCGTACCTTGACCATCGAGATAGGGAAGTGCAAGGAGGACCTGCATACATTACCAGGTCTATAACTACACTAATTTACTATTATTTGCATACTTTGATTAGATTGAGAACCATATGTAAAATTATGGTTTAGATTTTCCCCCCTCTTGATTAATTTATTTATTTGATATTTTAATTATTGTTTTTAGTGAAATTAGAGATTATCTCTGTGAACACTCTAAATTAGTTTTAGTTTCGTACCCTAGGTTGAAAACTTGGTCTTCGTGGTTCGACCCCGTGCTTGTCACTACTGCAGTTCTTGTGGTCATTGGTAATCTCATCGGGACTATATATATAAATATTTATTTTGACGCATTCGACACGCGTCAATACATATGCGTGGTTTCCACACTCTAGGATGTCTTATCTTTATATATTTGTGATTACTTGATTAGTTTGAGCTTTTGCTTTTGCTATATTGATGATAAATCACTAATCAATGTTACAACTTGTAAATGAATGGCAAATGGTAAGGTAAGGCTGACAAGTCTTGCGTGACTCGTCGAGACGAGCTCAAAGTTTCATGTAATACTAGGCCGGGTGGGGCCCAGTTTAAGGTTTGAAAACTGGGGCCATCACATATTCATTTTCTTTCTAGAACCTACCAAAGAACATCTACAGGAACCCCATCATATGTTTTTTCTAAATCTACAAATACCATATGAAGATCGTTTTTCTTTCCTCTATATTTTTCCATTAATCTTTTTACAAGAAAAATTGCCTCCACAGTTGATTTTTCAGGCATGAAACCAAATTGATTATTTGATATTGTTGTTTCTCTTATAAACCTATTGTCAATTATCCTCTCTTAAAGTTTCATAGTATTACTCATAAGTTTAATTCTTCAGTAGTTTGAACAACTTTGAATGCCTTATTTGTTTTTGAAGATTGGTACAAGCGTGTTTCTTCTCCAATCTATTAGCATGCGCTTTGATTTTTAAATTTTGTTTAAAAGTTTTGTTAGCCAAGTCAATCCAATTTCTCCTAAGCATTTTCAAACCTCTATAGGTATTTATTGTGGCGGCCCCAATTTTCAAGGTCGCCCCGTGCAACAGGTACTTCTCCAGCACACACTCCAGAAGCACCTGCCACGTCACTCATTCATCCATCTCCTCACTATATCCACATATACTCTGTGAAGTGATGTTCCTGAATTTTATATTATTTTATCTATATATTACCATTTCACAGTGGAAGACCTTAATACAGTCAACTACTTTAATATAGTATTGATTAGTGCACCTATAGTGGAATCCTGGACTGTACATGCATACATGCGATTAGCTGAAACAGTGTTATATACAGGTACAACAATAACAAGTTTTCCATCCCAAAATGCTACAAAATATCAAAACCATATATGTACCAACACACGTACTAGCAAGTCTTGAAGTGGTAAGTCAGATGTAATCGCCAATGACCTCCTTACCCTTGCTGGTACTAGGATCTGCACTCAGTTATCATAAAAACCAGATAACGAGTCCAGTAAGTAAAACACCAAGGAAAACCACCAGGCATTTCAATTTAGGAATATGAATAGAAACCAATAAACAGTGTCAAATAATCATGCAATAGCAAGGAAATAACGCAGGAAACTGCTCAAAAGGAAATGCACGAATACCAACACGAAGATAACAAATGGGTGTGCATTAAATATCGCCAGTGAAGCTAGGATCAGTGGCCCGGTCATACCCTACTCCAATGACCCCGCTGATTGTATCCAAGTCACCAAATACATTTAAGAAGAACAAACCCCACACACCGAAAAACCGCCGGAACGCTACTGTTCCCATCACAATCGGATTTAGATTGACAAAGAATAAAACTCAACGAATAGAATAAGTAAATGATATAGTGGTGTTCAATTGGGTTTTACATACCTCAATTCGCACTCCAACAACCCCGAAATCCAACCCCCGGTCTAGCTCCAATAGCTACCCAACAATAAAAAATATCACTCCAAATGTCCCTAAGATTATTTATCATTGAATTAGCTTCAATTTAAAATATTATGTCAATTTCACATTTTTCGTGGTAAAAACCCCAGTATAAAGTCTCCTCCGACTTTCAAATTTCTCATTTTCCATAGAGATTCCTCAATTTCTATTTATTTGGCCAAAATACTATTTTTCCATATTTTTCCCTATTTTTTTGGATTTTTTTTCCATTTTCCCTTTTTTTTATTTTATTTTATTTTTTTTTTTTATTTTTGGATGTGAACCGAGCAGAACCGGCCCGGTTCACTATCGTCTTCTCCAACAGAACTGTATTCACAGTTCTTCTTTTTTTCCATCGATTGCTTCTTTCTTTTTTTCTCTCTTTTTTCATCAATGGGATTGAGAGGGTGGGAAGACCACACATCGTCTTCCTCCTCGACTGATTTCAATTCTCGGCCATGGCTCCGCCATGGCTGAGCTCACCACCACCTCTACCACACAACGTTCACCACAACAACAAGAACATCAATTCAAACTTACCTCACATCGACGTCCTCCAGCTCCCGAGCTCTCCGCTCCCTTCTCGGCTCCTCCTCGTTCTCTCCCGTTTCTCTTTTTTTGTTTTTTTTTCCATCGATTTAACGAAGGAGAACGAAGGCAGAGGTGGTATGATGGGAAAATGACCAAAATGGCCCTCATGTCTATCTCTTTCATTTACATACCCTTATTGGTAATTTCACATTTCCTATTTTATTTTTTGATTTAATATGTATATATTTATATATATATCAATTTACCTATATATATAAATATATACACTCACCTATATTTCCGCATTTATAATTTCGTCGTGCGCGCCAACGAGCGTACTCAGGCGTGCACACTACCGTACCACCCACGCGTGTCAATCACGACTAAACCTCGGCTCTTAACCTTGCCCGACATCAAGTTACACACATGTGATGTTTATATACATAATAACTTTACCATCACAATAATAAATATACAACATGCACCAATAACATAGTAAAACCTGGGTACTCCTATCCGAGTCCACCCAGCTGTCCACGTAACGCCCGAATTACCCATTAATCTTCGTGATTAACACTAATCATAATTTAATTAATTTGGGTCGTTACAATTCTTCCCAACTAAAAGGAATTTCATCCCCGAAATTTGTGTAGACCTCCTCCTCAAACCATGAACTGCAACACTAGAAGAATTTAGCAGACCTTGCCATTCCATCTGTGACCCAGTCCTAGACCATACTCTGGTACGTCGGGATCCCCACTAGTGTACGCATCACCTGGCCCATTGCCCATAACTCATCCCTTTGGGAATCCACCAGTGATAACGCTCAATCCTAGTCCTTCACCTGATAGCCCTCGCTATGGCCTAGTGTATCGCGTGCTCAATCAATTTTTCAATCAACATCCCCCGGTGAACGCATCAACCGTTTCCTGCTGCATAGGTAATAAAACAATAATACACCTACAAAATAACCAACAAAATAATATAACTGCCTGTCAGTCTCCTTCCGAATCAGCAGTGCTAAACTGCAACCTGGTGCCAAACTGCTCCTGCATCACCTCCAAAAATCTCGAAGTAAATCTGGGATCTCTATCAGATACTATAGAAATCGGTACCCCATGTAATCGAATTTGAATAATCTGTTTAACTGAGTGAACGTATAGCGCATCGAAATGGGTATAAAGTGTGCCGATTTCGTCAGTCTGTCTATTACTACCCAAATTGCATCATGTCGTCTGGAAGTTTGTGGTAATCCACTAACAAAATTCATAGTAACATGTTCCCATTTCCACTGAGGAATGGGTAACGGCTGTAACAATCCACCAGGTCACCTGTGTTCTACCTTCACCTGTTGACATATATGACATCCCCGAACATACTCTCCATTATCAGCCTTCATCCCTGGCCACCAAAACAATCTCCACAAATCATGATACATCTTGGTTCTGGCTGGATGAACCGTATAACGTGATCGATGAGCATCCTCCAGTATACCATCCCGTATCTCTAGCACCGCAGGTATCCACAGTCTTCCCTGGTATCGCATGCATCCATCAGATGTTTCCGACCAATCAGTGCACACGGGATCCCGTGCCAACCCGCCGAATCGCTCATAGAGCCCATCAGCCTGCTGACACCCGATTACCCGCTCCAGTGACATTGTTAGTACTCTCATCTGACCACAAATCCATACATCACTCATCGATGTACCCTCTACCATGCTCATAACCGATGCTATCTCCAACAGTCTCATATGATGGTTATTAGTTTGACTGTTAACTTTGTATCTACTCAGAGCATCTGCCACCACATTGGCCTTGCCAGGGTGATATTCAATGGTGAAATCATAATCTTTCAACAACTCTTGCCATCTCCTCTGACGCATATTCAAATCTCTCTGCGTGAAGATATAGCGTAAACTCTGATGGTCGGTGTAAAGTATAAATTTCTCCCTATACAAAGAATGTCTCCAAGCTTTGAGCGCAAAAACAACAGTTGCAAGCTCTAAATCATGTACAGGATAATTACACTCATGTGGTCTTAATTTTTTGGATAAATAAGCCACTGGTCGTCCCTCCTGCATTAGAACACATCCGAGTCCAGTTCCTGAAGCGTCAGTGTAAACAGTCAAACTCTTCCCCGCCTCGGGTAACGTCAATATTGGTGCAGGAGTTAACCGCTTCTTCAATTCTAAAAATGCGTGTTCACACTCTTCAGACCACTCAAAAGGAACATCCTTCCTTGTCAACCTTGTCATTGGTGATGCAATCATAGAAAAATCCCACACAAAGCGACGATAATAACCTGCTAAACCCAAGAAACTTCGTATCTCAAAAACATTCTCCGGTCTCTTCCAGTCAATCACCGCTCTAACCTTATCTCTCTCAACAGAGATGCCCTGATCACTGACAACATGTCCTAAGAACTTCACTTCCCTCATCCAGAATTCACACTTACTGAATTTCGCATATAGCCGGTGCTCCCTCAACGTCGTCAACACTGATCGAAGGTGACTCTCGTGATCCTCACACGTCCGACTGTATATTAATATGTCATCAATAAAAACTATCAGAAAATCGATCCAAGTATGGTCTTAGTACTCGATGCATAAAATCCATGAAAACCGCTGGAGCGTTCGTCAATCCAAACGGTAATACAGTAAACTCAAACAATCCATGTCGTATGCGAAAGCGATCTTACGGATATCTTCTTTTCGAATCCGTAACTGATGATATCCTGAACGTAAATTAATCTTCGAGAAGAATTTCGCACCTTTCAACTGGTCAAATAGATCATCAATCCTCGGAAGTGGGTAACGATTATTGATTGTCACCTGATTCAATTTCCGATAGTCTATACACATCCTTAATGATCCATCTTTCTTCCTTACAAATAATATAGGTGCTCCCCAGGGTAACATACTAGGATGAATGAATCCCTTTGCCAACAGATCCTCTAGTTGTCTCCTAACCTCTTCCTGCTCTACAGGTCACATTCGGTACGGTCTGCTAGAGATAGGTTGGGTCCCTGGCATCAACTCTATAATGAACTCTATCGCTCGAGATGGTGGTAATCCGGCTAAATCATCAGGAAAAACATCAACAAATTCTCAGACTACGGGTATGTCCTCAATCCGGGTAGCCACTTGAGTTTCAGGCTCAACTACCGCTGCGAACTCCTCCATCTCTTAGTAGTCGCTAATTTACCCCTGGTAATAGGTAACTCCGATGCAGTCCCGGTCAATGAAAACTCCTTTAAACAGGAATACTAAAGTTTACCCTTTTCTCAAAACAATCTATCTGTGCATGGCACGCTGACAGCCAATCCATTCTAAAGAGTGCGTCAAACTCTAAACACTCCAATACTCGTAGATCAGCTGGTAACTGATGTCCGAAAACCTCAACCATGACATCACGAACTATCCGATTAGAGTAAATCTTATCCCCAACAGACGTGCTGAGAACAAGATAGGTCTCAAGTGTGTGCATCTAACCCTAATTCCCCAACTAACCGTCCAGCAATAAAAGAAAGAGTACTACCAGAATCAAACATGGCATGTACAAGTCTACCGTAAATATACAACATACCTTCCACTAGCTGTCGGGTAGCTCCTGAATTTGGCTGTGCTAGTGCATGCCTCTGTCCCTATTGGGACCTTGTTCCCGTCGAGGTGATGGTACTCTACACTCCCATCTCAAATGCCCTTGCTGACCACATCTATAGCATCTGGCCGGTTCCTGCCTCATAGCCCGCCAGTCACTAGATCCCTGACCCTGACCCGGTCACGGTCATCATGATGCCTCTCCTGATGCAGCGGCGGAGGGTGTCGTTGCTGTTGCTCATTCAGAATTACCGCATGCACAAGCTGTCTAACGTCCCCTCTCCACTGCTCTGGACGTCTATCTCGTTTACCCTGATCCTGCCTCGGCCGATCAAAGTGATCTTGCCGTCTCTTTGGCCTCTGGTCTGAACGTGAACTCTGGCCAGACCTATCCCCAAACTCACCCCGATGTCGTAAGTATGTCTCGCGAGCTAACGCCCGATCATAAACAGTCTGCAATGTCTCGGCTCCACTTGCGACAATTACACCTCCGACCTTCTCATCCAAACCCCGCATGAAATAGTAGATCTGGAGTCTCTCAGTATTTGCCACATCCATGGCATACAGCATAAGATATCTAAATCTGTCCATATACTGCGACACCATCATATTACCCTGTTTCAAACTCAAGAATTGCTCCCTCAATCTCAACTGCACCTCCGTGGGAATATATTCATCGAGGAATATCTACCTAAACTGCGCCCACGTTACTGGTGTAGTATGTGTGTCCGTGTAGGTGGTCCACCAACTGCTGCCTGACCCCTCAAGCAATAACCGGATATACGTGGCTGGTTTGCCTCCGGTACCTCTAGCAGCTGGTGTAAACGTCGATGTGTCATCAACCATCGACCGGCAACCTCAGGATCACTAATTCCAGTGAAATATGTAGGGTTAAACATCATGAAATCTTTCACCATTTTCGCTGCCTCAGACATCCTGCTTCTGGTAGTCGAACCTCCTACACGTTGCTCAGTGGTAACTGGTATTACTTCCGTAGTCACAGCTATCATCCCAAGAGGCTCAGTTCTCTCTCTCACTACTTCTATCCCAGCTGCCTGTATGTCATCAACTGGTGCAATTACCGATGGAGTCGTAGGTGCAACTAACTCAGCAATGGGTGCTACTACCGGTACTCGCGAACTCCGTATGTATTCCATCAACTCAACCATCTGAGTCTGATGTAGTAGCTGCTGATTAGTAACCCTCTGCACCATAGCCCGCAAATCTGCTACCTCCCTACTAGTATGATCACTCGGCTCCCCAACCTCCTGCTGAGTAGTAGGAGCAGTAGTAGGGTTCTGTCCATCCATGATGATCTTGCACCGATTTGCGTATTCCACTTAGTTTCCAATATACGTATGCGCATAATATGTACTTATACAACAAATACATATATCAAATAACAATACCGATTCTACCCACTTCGTTCACTTCCCAATTAAAGTTCTAGGCAGTTCATCGGGTTTCCACATCTAATTCGTTTAAAGGTTATGCTTTTTTTCATTTCTATAATTTACTTCAAGGCCCTATCGACCTTGCTCTGATACCAAAATGTGGCGGCCCCAATTTCCAAGGTCGCCCCGTGCAACAAGTACTTCTCTAGCACACACTCCAGAAGCACCTGCCACGTCACTCATTCATCCATCTCCTCACTATATCCAGGTATACTTTGTGAAGTGATGTTCCTGAATTTTATATTATTTTATCTATATATTACCATTTTACAACGGAAAACCTTAATACAGTCAACTACTTTAATATAGTATTGATTAGTGCACCTATAGTGGAATCGCGAACTATACATGCATACATGCAATTAGCTGAAACAGTGTTACATACAGGTACAACAATAACAAGTTTTCCATCCCAAAATACTACAAAATATCAAAACCATATATGTACCAGCATACGTACTAGCAAGTCTTGGAGTGGTAAGTCAGTAAGTAAAACACCAAGGAAAACCACCAAGCATTTCAATTTAGGAATATGAATAGAAACCAATAAACAATGTCAAATAATCATGCAATAGCAAGGAAATAACGCAGGCAACTGCTCAAAAGGAAATGCATGAATACCAACACGAAGATAACAAATGGGTGTGCATTAAATACCGCCAGTGAAGCTAGGATCAGTGGCCCGGTCATACTTTACTCCAATGACCCCGCTGACTGTATCCTAATCACCAAATACATTTAAGAAGAACAAACCCCACACACCGAAAAATCGCCAGAATGCTACCGTTCCCATCACAATCGGATTTAGATTGACAAAGAATAAAGCTCAACGAATAGAATAAGTAAATGCAATAGTGGTGTTCAATTGGGTTTTACATACCTCAATTCGCACTCCAACAACCCCGAAATCCAACCCCCGGTCTAGCTCCATAACCACCTAACAATCAAAAGTATCACCCAAATGTACCTAAGATTATTTATCATTGAATTAGCTTCAATTTGAAATATTATGTCAATTTCACATTTTTCAAGGTAAAAACCCCGGTATAAAGTCTCTTCGACTGTCAAATTTCTCATTTTCCATAGAGATTCCTCGATTTCTATTTATTTGGCCAAAATGCTATTTTTTCATATTTTTCCCTATTTTTATGGATTTTTTTCCATTTTCTCTTTCTTTTCTTTTTTTTTTTTTTTTTTTTGGATGTGAATCGGGCCGAACCGGGTTCGGCTCAACCGAGCCGAACCGGCCCGGTTCACCATCGTCTTCTCCAATAGAACTGTATTCACAGTTCTTTTTTTTTCATCGATTGCTTCTTTCTTTCTTTCTCTCTTTTTCATCAATGGGATTGAGAGGGTGGGAAGACCACACATCGTCTTCCTCCTCGACTGATTCCAATTCTCGGCGGAGCCATGGCCGAGCTCACCACCACCTCCACCACACAACGTTCACCACAACAACAAGAACATCAATTCAAACTTACCTCACATCGACGTCCTCCAGCTCTTGAGCTCTTCGCTCCCTTTTCGGCTCCTTCTCCTCGTTCTCTCCCGTTTCTTTGTTTTTGTTTTTTTTTCCATCGATTTAACGAGGAGAACGAAGGCAGAGGCGGTTTGATGGGGAAAATGACCAAAATGCCCCTCATGTCTATCTCTTTCATTTACATACCCTTATTGGTAATTTCACATTTCTTATTTTATTTTTGATTTAATATGTATATATTTATATATATATATATATCAATTTACATATATATATAAATATATACACTCACCTATATTTTTGCATTTATAATTTCGTCGTGCGCGCCAACGAGCGTACTCGGGTGTGCACACTACCGTACCACCCACGCGTGTCAATCATGACTAAACCCCGGCTCTTAACCTCGCCCGACATCAAGTTACACACATGTGATGTTTATATACATAATAACAACTTTACCATCACAATAATAAATATACAACATGCACCAATAACATAGTAAAACCTGGATACTCCTATCCGAGTCCACCCAGCTGTCCACATAACGCCCGAATTACCCGTTAATCCTCGTGATTAACACTAATCATGATTTAATTAATTTGTGTCGTTACATTTATCTGGACCACATCCTTTCCCTATTTTCATCTTTTTCAATGCTTCTTTTACTTCTAGAATTCCAATATTATGTGTATAGTTACATTTCTTTCTTGGCGTGGGTTTTCATCTACTATGATATCAACTTGGTCATCATTAAATAAACTATTGAAGTAGCTTTTCCATCTCTCCTTAATATCATCTTCATGTGTTAAAACATTTTAATTTTTGTCTTTAATACATTTTCTATGGCTTAGGTCCTTTTTCTTTTTATCTCTTAATTTGGCTAGCCTATAAATATATTTTTCGCCATCTCTATTACCTAACTTTGTATATAGATCTTCCATGAAGTTTGTTTTAGCTTGACTAACTATTTTTTTAGCTTATTTTCTAACTTCTTTATATTAATTGTATGCATCTTCATTTTGACACCTAAGTATCTTCCTATACATCTCTCTTTTAGTCTATATTGAATATTAAATAATATATTTCATTTAGTAATATAGTGAATAATAATAATAATTTTAAAAAGAAATGTTAAATAATAAATAATATATTTCATTTACTTGTGTAGTTGTTCCTTTTAGTAGGGTAGTCATTCCAAGCTTCAATTAATATGTGATGTAGATTAATTCTATTTCACTTGATAAAATGTTGGAACGAATCAATGTGCCTAGTTAAAATATTTATAAGGTTTTCAAAACAATTATATATATATATACATATTATGTTACCTATTTATCTTAAAGGCCAAATTGGTTAAAATATTTTAAGCTTTTACAACTTTTGTTATTATATCCTAACCTTTTTAAATTGGTTATTATATCCTAACTTTTTTAGATTGATAAATTTCTATCCCAAGTCATATTTTGACTCTAAATTTGATGAGGTAACATTTAAGTAATGAGTTTAATTAATAAATTTAATAATTATTTTAGTAATTAGAAGTGATGAAGTAGATTTTAAAGTCATTATTTAGGTATTGTCTTATCAAATTTGAAGTTAAAAAGTGACTTAGAATACAAATTTAATCAATCTAGAAAGGTGATATATAATTACAAATTTAAAAAGATTAGGATATAAGTCAGCCTCTCAAGTGAGATGTTAAATATATTACTTGTCAAAAAGGCAAGACCTCGGAAGATCGTGGATTGACTCTCACTAAAGTAAAAAAAAAAAAAAACAAAATTATAAAATGTTAAGATATTTTAACTAATTAAGCCTATCTTATACTAACTATATTTATCAAAAAAAAAAAGTTAAACGTTAAATGTTACTATAATATTTAAGATAGATAAGTAGTTCAAAAGGAAAAAATATATTTAAGATAAATACGTAATTCAAAAGAAAAGTTTAATTTCGCAAAGAAAAAGATAAAGATAAAAGCCACCTAAAAAGAAAAGGGGGTGGCTAAACAAAACTCACTTTTTGCTTAGAGAACATCATTACTCCTTCATAACCTATTTTTTATATTTTAATTTTTGCTATATAATGGTTAAAACGGAGAAAAATGAGAGGATATGAGGAGTGTTGTGGTAAGGGTAAGGGTATTCTTGGAAGTTGAGGTTGGAAATGTCAAATTCCAACGGCGGTGCTGCATACAAGTATGTGGCGAGCCCGTGGATCTCCTCTGCTAGCATTGATATTATCCCAAATCAGGTCTTTAAATGCGAGCCCATGATCGTTCCGCTCTGATACTATATAGAAATTCATGGGCCTGGAGAATGTTGGGCAGCACACACATGTATGGGTATACAAATAGGGTTGGAGCAAATCTTGTATAAAACCAATTAGTTTTTGCTAAGATCCAATCTATACCACTTATATACCACACCAACTCTTGTTATATTTCAAATGTGGGATTATATATTTCAACACTCCCCTGAAGTGCAACTAGGCCTGAACTAGTTGTCACTTACCAAACACATATCTACTCTTTAGAGGTCCGTAAATATGTCTAAGCTTCGTTTTATTGGTTATAAGTCCACAAACGGGTCTATAAGTGATCGTCCCCCCTCTAATAGTACCAAGGCATTTTGAGATAAAACACCACACCTAAAGTTGAGGTAGTTAAGTTGGGGACAACATCGGTGTTGGCGGAGGAGATCCACGGGCTTGCGCACGCGTGTGCAACGCGACCGTGAGAATTTACCTAGTATCAGCCTCGGTGGTTCGATTAGGACCCCTGTCGAAAAGACCCCTTGGATGAATTTCGGTTCAAGGTGAGGTGTTGAGATGTGTGAACTAAAATCATAGTTCCACATCGGATAAATGAACTTCTTAATGAAATATATAAGTGATTGTCTCACTTCTAATAGTTCCAAGGCCTTTTAAGAAAAAACTTCACTTAAAGTTGAAGGTGGTTAAGTTGGAGACAATATCGGTGCTAGCAGATCCATGGGTTCGCACGACCATAAAAATTTAACAGGGAATGTACGCTTTGAAGTGGGGTATAAGAAGTAAAGGGGTACGTTTAGCAAGAAGTGGGGTCCCTTTAGTTATTGCAAGGAAAGGGAGAAAATAAATACTCCACTATATCCATACGTGAAAGCAAAGCAAAAAAGCAAATATGTAACTATTATTGTGGGACTCATCAATCAAAACATTGGCAACTAGCGCATAGTAGGTAAATTTTTTTTTTGGTAGGCGAGCATAGGTAAATTCGATAGAGTATTGCTATTTGGACTATTAGAATCCAGACTTCTAAAGAGTTTTTATAAATTTTTTATTTCAAAGTCACCCTCAAGCAATAAATAACTTTGAAATAACAACTTATAACTCTCCTTTGATATTTGTAAAAATTAAAAAAAAACTCCCTATGAGTCAGACTCTAAGAGTCCAAATAGATTTTTTGATTCAGATAACATTAAGGTATACCGAGAAGACCAAATCCCAAACTACAGATTTTAGATTTAAACGCTAGGAGTAGCGTTTCAATTAAGAGAAGATCATTTAGATTATTTTTAAAATAAGCTAGCACCAAATACAACTTAATAAATTAACAAGTTTACCAACCAACTTATCCAGCAAGCTAATAAGCTAGTCTGTGTTTACCAAACAGAGCCCTAATAATAATTCCAATTATAGAAAATCTGACGGTAATTCTTTTTCTTAATAAAAATCAACAGTTTAAAAGTAGACCTTTAAGATAAATTAATTAGAAAAAATTTAAAATATAAAAGCACGTCATTTAGATAAAGTTTGGTCCAATTAGGTGACCAAATTGAGGTTTTATTTTGTGGTTCCAGTACTTTTATAATTAATGGCAATTTACAATTTGTTTGCATAAGTAAGATTAACAAATCAATATATTTGATTCTGTCTGGTCTTGTATTGAGTCATAAATGATTAATGAGATTTTGATTTATCTTAAAAAAAAAAAAAGATATTGAGAATTATTTTTGATAAGAAATCAAAAAACTTGACTCCAACTTCGATCAAACCTATGACATCCCCCAATCTTGCCTTCTAAAAAATTGTTAAACCTACGACTACAAGTCTACAACACTCGGGAGTTAGGACCATGCATCTCGAAGTATTTAGAACTCCATTGACTATGAACTACAATGCAAAAGTTTCCAAGAAGTATATGAAGCCAGATTTAATGAAAGGAAAATGATAATCTAACACACTCTCAACACGAACTTTGGAGCACACACCCTTATCTGCTTTTAGCCATTTATAGTGTTTTTTCAAATGTGAGGCCTACACCTGAAGAGACAAGAAAGAGTCATAAATAGCTAAAACACAAGATGAGGCTACTCCTTTATTTCTTTCTTTCTTTTAAAGGTGAAGAATTATTAAATGGAATTGCAGTTGGGGATGCTTGACCCCAAACCATAACCTTGGCCTTCACTGTCATGTCCACTTCAAACTAACTGGCAAGGAAGACCACTACTAGAAAGCTTAACTATTCCACAAACCAGTTCGGATTATTCTACATAGGGCATTAATAGAGTACTAATTAGGCTGATAATTTTACAATATGAAATGGACACTTGATTAATACATTTGTTGTTGGATCAACATCTCAAGCATTCTAAACCACATTTCACCATCACCTTAAACCTTAAAACTTACCTAACTATTTAAGACACAAAGTATGGCATCTGAATAAATACATTGTAAAATGTAAAACCATTCCTTCAAGGAAAATGGTTTGTAACATTAAGTCAACAGCAAACATAGCCTTAATCCCGAATTAGCCGAAGTCAGCTACATAAATCAAACTCTTTCACTACGCTAGATTTAACAACTTTGATGATATGCTTTCAAAATCCTTTAAATTCTTCCTAACCAACGAATCCCACACTACCTAAAAACTTCGATTCTCTTCAATCTTATTACATTGAATTTTCTAACTGGGCACTATTTTATGAATCATCTTCCAATGAACCGACACCACCACAGCCCTAATTTTTGCTGCAAATTTGCAATTGATGCTACTCCTTGCCTTTGAATCTTTGTACGTATTTATCATTTTAACATACATCAACCCAAGCACCCTCATTTTTTGTCACTTAATGTATTATTTCTTTACTACCCAACATTTACTTCTATGACCTAACTACGGTCATATATATTTTTCTTATATAACTACAGTTAGACCAACTATATCCTTAATAGAAGTAAAAATAAAAAAATAAAAAAAGTCGTCAATGCTAACACTCCAACACTAATTTTGCAACACTATTGATCATTAATAAGTCTCGTACATCACACATAAATCACATACACTTGTCATATTTTTCGATTTTTAGAGGGGAGCTCAGACTTGAGGCCTGGCCCGTCGTCACAATAACAGAAGACCTAGAGAAACATCAGATGACTAATAACGATACATACTTCTTTTCTCCAACTACTTGGGATTGATTGACTAGTTAGAATTGAATGTGAATACGAACCAGCTGTTGATGACAGTGGTCCTAAGGCCTTGATAGTGCTACCGTTGAATCCATGGGACCTTCTATAGAAAGACCTGATAAATGTTAACAAAGGAATTGTGGTCCATGGCCACAACCAAGATTACCTATAATAAGGGGAACCGCGGTCCTAAACGTGCAAAATGTGATGCAGACAAGACAGATTTTTCTAAATTTTGGCCGCCTTGTTGAAGTAAAATTTGAAGCTTAAAGTACAGTCACTGAGCTCGCTTGGCTATCATTTGTAACTCACTTCCTTGCAATGTTTCTCAACATTGCCTTCACTTATTGAACTGTAAATTGACACCGTAAAAAAGTATCGATAACACCGAGTTAGTAGCAACACATGGAAGAAGATATGGTAGGGTAACCTATTTGTTGAACCAAAGCCACATGTTCCGTGCTTAAGCCAAGCTGTGCAAATTATTATAATATCTTCACACTCATAGTTGGGCCCATATTAACAGCTATATTTTTTTGGTATATAAACTCTCCGATCTTTAAGAGGGCACTTAGCTTTGGTTTTATTATGAACTCTTCGACTACTCGTGCAACATGAAGTGAAAAGATATCAGAGTAACTTCGATTTCACTGTTCAACTCATAGTTTAACAGCGAAAACTTCTGCTTTTTATTTCCATTTTGGGAAATAATCGAAGAGCGTCAGGTCTCCCTACCAAAGATATATTGGCCCACCAATGCATCACCTCTAATCCCCCAAGGGGCCGTTAATTCCTATATAGTTGCCAAGACAAAAAACATTAGTTCTGCTCAAAACTCTAGCCAACATCTTACCGCCTACAGCTCGAATTTCCCTGGGGCATAAGTTTTAGGTCAAATGGTAAGATGGCATAAATAGCACAAGGAAAACAATAAAGAAAACAACTTGTGAATTATACACTTCAAATAAGAGATCATGCAATGCAAGTTACCAAAACGAAATGTAGTAAACATGATATCTAGTCAGACATTTGATTGAGAAACATAACCAGTAAGCAGTAACTAGTATATAGATAGATAAGATAGATCTAAGCATTAGAAGTTATAAAAATCAAATGAAAGGAAAGTAAAAGTTAACTATCACTTTCTTTCTTTTCTGCTAACTATTCTAACAGGTTAAACAACTGAAATATCACCTCTGAAAGGACATGTGAAAATGACATTATAGAAAATAGGATGAGATGTGGGATGCCCCCCATGCTACTCCTTTAGTAGAAAGGTTTTCCAAGTTTTGACAAAACATCTGGAAGCAGGAAATGTAGTATCAACTACTATATACATGAAACATCAGCAATATCGTAAAAGATGACTCTGAAGGAGCATGATTTCACACATATAACGACATCACCCACGTAGAAAAATGCAATGCACACAATGACAAAGACATTCTTCAGGAATATTATTTGCGGGTATTGAGGTGTCATCCAATGAACTTAGTCATGGCAGGTTGTGGTTGAATTCAAGTTCATCCAAATGAAAAAGAATACAATGAAGGAATGTGCACAAGTGAGAATTCAATAGTGAACAAAGAACAACATTATATCCAAGTTTCAATTATAAATATGGCTAAGAGATTTCTACCTGTATGGGTAGTGGTTCACAAAAGTTAAGCTGTTAAAACACTTGGGAACTCATTAAGTTATTTCTATAATATAGAACCTCATTCTCCTATCAACAAATAAATAGAGAACCAATTTCGGTTGAGCGGTTAGGACTAAATACCTCTTAACTAGAGGTTTTCAAGCTCAAGCCTCGTCCATGAAGAGATCATGTTAACAAACTTCACTCTCCTATGGACTAATCAAGAAAATTCGGCACCAAATACAAGACCAGGACTAGGACACACACAAAGAAATTAAAAAATGAATGAACTTAAGAAAATGTGAACTTAAGAATGCATTGACTAAAAAGATGGCAGACTTAGTTTTAATCAATGAATTGTTAGGTGAAATATAGAATAATAGAATAATCAAAAATGATTTAAAGAATGGATGGACCATCTCTACAACTAAAAGAGATTCATTTTTTGGAAACAATTATCAAGGGTGCCACTAAAAAAACTCAATTCCAAGCAATGTATTCTATACTGGGGATCCCTTTCTCCTTTGAGGCACTTTAACCGAGCTCCTAACATAAGAGAAGTAGAGAACAACCATGAAAATATTCTGTTTAATAATAGGGGAATTAAGTAACTTCTAGATTGGTTAGGACAACATTTTTTTGGTACAAAAAACTATTAATATGATGGCAGATGCAAGTCATACTCAGGAACAAAGAATAGAAGTTGCCTGACCTTTCATTTCATAGAAAAATTAAAACACTTTCTTGCACATTTAGGCCTACCTAATGAATTAATGGTAGTTAGGCTGCTCCAGGAGGCTACCCTAATAGCTTGCCTTATATTTCATGTATAAGATGAAAGGAAAATTCTAAAAATATGTTCATCGCATGGTCTCTATTCTAAATGTGACTTTAAGCTATAAGAAAAATGTCATCGTAGCGCCTAGAGAGACAAAATGGTTCACTGTTGGAGAAATAAAGGAAAGCAACCTCATCTCCCTCTACTGTTACAAGTACCAACATATTACAAAACATTGTCAGTCATTGTCCTACTGAACACCTGTTCTCTCAACCCACATGTGTTGTATAGTGTTGGTTAGGAATCTAATAAAAACAGATCAGCTTGTCCAAATAATGAGCAAGCCCCAAACAAGAATTGCAGAACTACAGAGATGTTCTCAACCCAACAATAATTGAATCTTAATCCTCCAAGCGCAAACAGAGATAGATGAAAACCCTTGAGTTTAAAAAGGAATAAGATCTTGTTTTTCATTGAATATGTAATTTTCACATAGACGCAAGTAAGCTACATCTCTGATTTTTAACTCCTATAAATCCCTACACTCATTTGCACTATTTCTACGTACATTGCAATTTTTTTTTTTTTTAAAAAATGTAAAGAATATTTCAATTTGTTTTATCTCAAGTATAACGGAGAATGGAAAGGAGAATCAACACTACCAATACATAATAGTAGATGAAAAAGAGTTTCCATACCAGAGAGGCTTCAACAAAGGCACAGAATAACTGCTATTCTTTGAATATATCACCAAGTAAGTGAGCCTCAGGTGGGAAAGTCGCATTTGATTTCTAAACAGTACTGGACTGCATATCATAGAGTATAGGCCTACAGCAGAAAAGAATTAGACAGGCACGAGCGTATAGCATGCATACGAATCACGAACATCTAAGTAAGGAATGCAACATGTTAAAATGCATGATCAAGGATTGCAGCCATTTCTCATCTTTCCATTACAAAGGTCTAAACCATTCATTTCAAGTCCACGGGATAATTTCTTCATACAGTCAATAGATGAAACGGGTTCAGAATCATATATGCAACATTGAAATGGAAGGAATTGCAACCAGATCAGTTATACTAGTTCAATGTAGAGCAGAGCAGAAAAGCAGCTCAGGTCATATTCTACCCCTTTCCAATCATTTAAACCAAACAGTATCATCTTCAAACTGCTAAAACAATGACAAACTCAAAAAACAGCCAGATACACCTTAAAGTAGTAAATGTCAAATGTTGAAGTGGTGAGCAGGCTTGACACCAGTCCCATTGAACAGGTTTATTAAAAAAATATATATTAATGAACAGCATACTAGAACACAACTGTAACGTTTAAGGGAAAAAAAAAAAATTAATGGAGCAACAGCTTAATAAAACATATCTAAGAGATACTACGGGGCACAGAAATTGAAGCCCCTCAAGTAAATAAAATTAGTGACTACAAGGGATTATAACAAGCGTGAATTTACTTGTCATAGCAGGCAAAGAATCTCCTTACGAAGGCTGTTAGTATGTCATAGTTGTCTTCAGTACCATTAAAAGCTTGAACCCACCCTGTTCTTTGTCCTCAGGTTCCTTTCTTCTGTTGATAAATCCAAACTTGGCAATGCCGATGACAAAAGAATGCTATCTTGGAAATGATACATGCTCAATATATAGCTACAAAAAAGGGAAGCCACGCTGGTCATTTAGTTTTATGCTTCCCAATGCTTGAAAAACAATCTACCACTTATAAACTACTCATTTGTAGTTCTCCTGTAGAATAGAACATAGGCAGCTGATGTCTTTAGTTCGCCTGCACTGATAGGATCAACCCGACTGTCATCAAATTCAAACCACTGATTGCCTCCATGCTAGGAATAGGAATCAGAAAAGCAAAAAGGGGAGTTAGTTAGTGCTGCAAATTTGACAGATACATTTTCTAAGGGTAACATATGATATAAATAGCACATTGAATCATACAAGTTATTAACAGATGATCTTCGTGCAGAAATTTTATATGGGTAATGTACAAATAACATATTTAATTGTATAAGTTATTAACAGATGTTTTCAAAAAAAAAAAAAGTTATTAACAGATGAACTTCATGCAGAAAAGCGAGAAGGAAAAATTAATATAACTTAGCACACAACAATAAAACTTAACCAAACTCACGTAGTTAATGCTGCTTTAAGTCAAGGCCTAGTATTGGACATATATGTTTGAGATGCAGAATATCCATAATAATCAAACAAATATAAAGAAAACTCTGAAGAAAAAGCTCAAGAACCAAAATGCTGAGATAAATACTAGACTTACTAGTTAAACTGGAAAAAGGCGAACTGTATACATTGACTTCCATAAGGAATAGATTAAAAATGATGGTATAAAGGCTTCATATAACATCAGGCAGTGCTTCACGGTGGATAATAACGTGAAAAACATATGCTTGATCCGAATCTGAAAAATCACCATATCCTCACACTAGAAAAACTACAGTAGAACCACCTTTGAGTTGGAATCCAAACTCTTGACATGTTGGTTAAACTACACCCTACTTTCAACCAATGAACTAAAGCTTAATTGGCCCCAAGGCATCCACACAATATTTGCAGTGCTAATCTAGTCCGGTAGGGGCAAAAGAAAGGGAATTAATCTAGCATGTTGTAGACCCTCAGGTATAGCAATAGCTTAACTTAAGAGGTTGCAAAAAGAAACAATCGCACTGCTTCAACTATCAAAGAAATCTATAACAATCAAACTTTAGACAAAAACTACAACCGGCATCTCAAATTGCACATTGCAACAGTTAGGTTTTGGGAAAAATACTGAACTAGATTATAATAGGACCAATTAATTCAATATATAGTTACAGGAAAATGGGCCAAGTGGGCCAAACCCTAAATACCCACATAACACCCTCCTTCAAACTCAAGGCAGGTCAACAGTCTTGAATTTGCAAACTAATACACTACAATAAATAGACAAAATAATAATAACTGACTGTAACTATAGAAAGAACAAAAATAATTATAATTTCACTCATGTGGGCACCAAGGCACGAAACAAACACGGATGATGAGTAGTGAACACCATAAATATGACCATCCAGTGATCAATGGCGATGACAAAGGACTAATGAGAAGCACACACACAGGAAGTTGTTGCGAAAATGTTGTCTGACGAGACGAAGGGCCGACGAGAAGCAAACACACAAAGAGCTGCTGCGAAAATGATCATTCAACAAACAATATCGATGGGCTGACAACGACAAGCCAATGACGACGACAGATCAAGAAGAATAAGAATAAGAATATGGTTCTTGCACAAACGCACCATTAGTTGGGTGCACATCAACACAAGCAGGGATGATGAACCATGAATGGGCTCAGCGAATGGTAGATTGGGTGCACATGAACAAAGGCAGAAAGTTTGATGGGGAAATTAAAGAAGGCATGTGTATGTAACAAAAAAAAAGGCATGTGACTTTCAAGTTCACAAACGAAGCAACTGAGGCATGGATGCACGATCTATGTCAAACAAAGGTGCCACGGTGTGTGCACGGGTTGAGCAACAAACAACGCAAGGGGCAGAATAGATCACAACCACTGATGTGTGTTGATGCAAGACGGACACAAATCTCATAATCACAAGATGAATCGCACGGGTCATGTGAGCAAACAGAGATGAGGATGAAGCAACAAACGGAGGAACGACAAAAACAAAGAGAAAGGTCGACAGATAAGCAACAAAAAGAACCAAACAAACATGATCAATGAAAGCAAACACCACGAATCGGTGGTCGACTCAAAAGTCGACCGACCTAGAATTTGGGTTCCTGTTCAGATACCATGTTAGGTTTTGGAAAAATATTAAACTATATTATAATAGGACCAATTAAGTCAATGTATAATTATAAGTAAGTGGGCAAAACCCTAAATACCCACATACATACCTTAACAACAACTACCCCTTCTTTTTAAAAAAAAATAATAATAATAATAAGAGAATAGAAAAGAAAAAAAAATTCATAGATGCAATGAAAAATGAGGGCACGAGAAGATGGTAGACTAGAACAAACAAAAACAATAAAAAGATTCTCTCTAGCTCGTATTATTTATAGTTTTTAAAAGAGCCGACATTGTTCAAATGCCAGAATCACACATGGTTGAGTCCATCCAACAAAAATTATCCTCCAGTTGGTCAGCAACGACAGGGTTAACATGAATCCTTATCATCATTTCCAACCCTAGTATAAAACATAATATACTCGACACTTAATCCCCCCAGGATGATCTAATAATGATTATTTATGTCGATTGATAAAGATTCTATACAATTTTAATATATACAATATAAACCACAATACAATAATGTGGAATCTATAATGAATTGTACAAAAAAAAAATATCGTAAGCTTTCCCATTTTAGATGTAACATAATAAATAAACTCAACACAAAGACTATTTTTCTTTAGTAAAATAGAAATTTCATTAATCATCAATGACTCAATACATTCAATAGAACAATACCAGATATAGAACCAATTTCCCTAACAAAAGTTCATTGATTTTCTTATACTACTAGTTCAAAAGAACATCCACTTGCATTAAAATTTGCTTTGAATCACTGCGACTTTAATATTGGAATAGTGAGACAAACCGTGATGGCTCTCTTGACAAACATATGAAATGCAATAGCACACAAACACACCACTAGAACCATAGTATAAAAACAACACGTCTGACAAGGGAAGTAAACCTAAAACTCCCAACAAAAGGAGACAACCTAAAATTTTCAACAAGGAAGGCAACTAATGAAAAATACCAACCTACTAGCCGTAAACGTAAATCCACGCACAATCATTGCAAATGATGCACACATAGAGGGGAAGTGATTGTTGCAATGGTGAATATGATAACCGCAACAAGGATGAAACTAATCATCTAATGTCTAAATAGATATGTTGTTTATTTGATAAATTAGCACTAAATCGAGTACAATAGAAGAGTTTAATCCATGTAGTCGACCCCAACTAATTTGGGATCGAGGCTATGTTGATGTAGATGACTTGATAAATTACGAAAGAAAAGACGTTATTCGTGTTAACGTGTGTATATACATGTGGGTATTAGGGTTTGGCCCACTTAGCCCATTTATGTAACTATATATTGACCTAATTGGTCCTATTATAATCTACTTCAGTATTTTTTCCAAAACCTAAAATTTGGAACCACCTCTTATGATTGACGGTGGTTCAAATGTTAGAATCACAGGAGAGAACCAAAGAAGAAAACAAATTAGGGCTCAAAGTCATTTGTTGTTGAGGTAGGTTTCATTGTTACATGTTTCTCCCAAAAGCAACATATTTTCTTCTTATGAATGCATTGTTCAACATAATGAATAATAAGACATCTTATCCGTACCATTATTTTAAAGGTTTACATATTAAACCACATCTCCAAATATTATTCAGAGTTTTGTAAAGACATTTGTAATAGCTTAAGTCATTTTTTTCTTTAAAAAAAAGAGAAACTAAGATGGTATATTTATAAAATGGAAAAACAATTACATGTGACCCTCTTTTTATTAGAAGATCACCACGAGCAACCCCTATTCTCCTACTAAGCATTTTTGTTCCAATGACACTCACAAGGAGTAAGGGCACCTGCAACGGTAATTTAGAAGTGCAGAGGATGCCATGTGCAGGTGGAGAGTGCACTACGCAGTAGTTAGTGCAGGTGCCCACGCACAGCTTTTGTGTGCGTGGCCCCACAAAACTTTTTTTAAAAAATACATTTTTAAACAAAAAGTCAGTTTAATTTTTGAATTGATGTGATTGTTGGTCCCAAAAAAAAAGTGTAGTAAGTGTTATAGTGAAGAAAAGTGTAGTAGAAAAGAGGTTAGTTGGTTAGGGATGTGGCACTTTATTACACCAAAAAGTGTGTAACCATTGCTCATACCCTAATCTCAAGTTCATCATGGTGGACTTGGATTGAATATCTATCAATGGCTCCAAACCCTACTATGATCCTAGCATTTAAACCACCACCGATCTTCTCTTTTGATCGGCGGTGGTTCCAATGACATCGTTTCTTTCTTATTTATCATATAAACCTCAAATCTATTTAGATCTAAACTAATGAGTTTAGTCCCTATTTTGGTTTTCAAATTCACCATAGGTACCCATCACTTCTCTACGCGTGCATCTTTCTAAACGATTGTACGTGGATTTACACTTACAATTGCTAAATTGGTACTAGGTTATTTTATTGAATAGGAAGTTGTCATCCCTCGTTGGAAGTTTTCAGTTATTTTCCCTCATTGAAAATTTTAGATTTTCATCTGTCGTTGGTAGTTTTGTTTTCAATATGGTCCTAGCAGTATTTTTGTATACTATTATATTCCAGATATTTGTTAAGAGAACAACCACTAACTGCCATACTAATTTGGGACTGAGGCTATGAAATTGTGGTGTGTTTGGTCGGGTTGATACAGTTGTCTTGATAGGATGGATTAACATCCAATGGATTAGTCAGCTTTGGATTAAGTGTAAATTAAGGACTTGTTCGGTTCGGATGATTGTAATTTAAGGGGTTCAATGTAAATGATGTTTTTGCCCCTCCCCATTAAATACCCAAAAACCACAAGAATATTCGTCGTCACTCACAAATGAAATGGAGGAACCCTAGAGTTGAACAAACACTCGGAAAAAAAAAAAATGATACGAGAAGAAGACGACTTCCATCTGAAGCCTATTGGATTTGATCTCATCCCATAACAATCACCTAACTCATATATGAAGAAAAACTTCCAAAAACTTTTCTTGGTTCTGTTGCTTTTGTTGAACAAATGTGGGATTATGTTTTGTTTGAGAAAACCCACAATTCTCATTAATCAATCGATTGAATGTTTTTCAGTACATACGAAGACAACACACTAGTCATAACATCATGTCAAATTACACTAAGTTCTTTAAAATCCCTAGCCGAGCCAAGTTTGGGCAACTAGGTTTTGCATCTCTGCAAGTATTCAAAACCCTATCCTTGCATCGACCTTCAGCAGTTCATGAATCTCTTCCACAATCGCACGAACATAGCTGGAGATTTAATTTTCTTTGACAAACTTCTCAACCTCTCCGCCATGCTCAGTCTGTCTCGCATGGCGATCGATGATCTCAGCACTGTCTCGACTTGGGTGTGTTGTGTTTTTTTGCTGAATAATGTGTGTGCGATGACTAGGGTAAGTGCTTTGACTTCGTTTGGGTGTGTAAAGAAAAAAAAGGAAGAGGACATGGAAGGGCAGAATAGGCAAATATCAAGTCTCTCGCGTCGGACTAACTAATAAGAGGGTTGAGATCCACTTTATTTAGTCATATGGATACAAGATTATGTAATATGTTTCATTGATTAGTCCATTCAAGCAAACCTAGGATTAAAAATTTAGTCAACCCAATCGAACACACCATTGTTGTTGTAGTGCTACAAAGCCAACTTTATAGTAATTGAATGTCCTTTTGAACAGTTAGGATTAGCAAATCAATGTACTCATTAGATAATTTGTTCTATATCTAATCCTTTATATTTGATGTATAGAGTGATTGACGATTAATAAAACTTTATTTACTTCAAAAAAGAACTACACTAAAGGTCTAGCATTTATTATGTATAATCCACCAGATTCGAACTCTGCTCTCCCTCTTGGCATGTAACTATTCTACGATGGTTACATGTGACCCTCTATAGACAAGTCCTCAAACCCAATCACTCAATCACTTAGCCTCCCTCCCAAACATCACACCTCCATTAATTGAGACCGAATGTTTGAGGCAATATCTTAATGCCTCGACTTACGTACACACATATTAGCCAGAATGAAGACTATTAGATAAGGTTAATAGCAAGCGGACAGATTTTGCAATTGCTAATATAAATCATGATCCTCCCATTCAGTAGGAAATCACCAATAACTGTAAAAAATCTAATGTCAAGAACTGATTTGCTACTTTAAAAAAATGTAAAAAAGACGACAACAACAACAACAAAAACAACAACAACAACAACAACTACAACAACAATAATAATAAGTTTATAAAAATAAGGTACTATGGAACATGCAAGCTTTTTATTGTAAATTTAAAATACTATAATTAGAAGAATAAAAAATGGAGTATTTCAAAGTAGAACTGAAGACTGGAAATTAGAAGTAATTTCACTTACATTGACAAAAGCAGTATAATGACCACCTCCCATGGTACCATAATGATTACTAACTGCATACAGCATGTAACGGTGAGATGATTTGCTGTTCTTGTAGGCTATATAATTTGACAAATCAAGGTCATGAACAGGGAAGTCCACAAATGTCTCCAACTTGTTCTTCATAAATCGGCTATAAGAGAACCTCTTCAAATGGATAATGAGAATCTCTGGCAGTCTCCAAAGATCTAATTTCTTTTTTGCTTGTCGAGGCTTCTTACAATCAGGGCAATACCTAATTTTATAGAGAATAGGAGAAAACATTGGAAATTGAATCAGAGGAAAAACTCACTGAAAATGACCAAATGATCTACAATGGGGTGACTGATGTGAGTATGTGTGTAGATATATAGATATAGAAATATAGACCAGACATGAAAAATTACAGTACCAAATTACTAATGAAGAGAGGAGAGCCTTACCACATATCTTCTGGTCCTAAAGGCTCCTCCTTCAAGAATGCTTCAAGGCATGAATATAAGGAAACAGAGTCAGGAGGCCTCTTAGATAGAAAACCAGATTTGAGAATTTCAGGCAATGGACTTAAGAAACATGCATCACATTGTTCAATCTTTTTATCTAGCCAGCGTACAAGTACATTTAACCGTCGGGACAATGGTGTCAAAAACACCGGTTCATCCATTTCAATCTTGGATTCACCAATCTTTACACCCTTTTCATCTGCCAGGAAGAACTCCAACTCAGCTTCTTCATGTGGGTCTTCCAATAGGTCTTCCTCCATCTCAACTTCTTCACTGTTTCCACTATCTTCAATGTCATCACTATTATCAGAGGCAACGGCAGCAAACCTTTGAAAAGGCTTGAGCAACGTCAAGAAGAGGTTATCAATATCTGAACCATTAACAACATCACACAATCTTGCTACAAGTGGAATTCCAAAAGCCTTCCAGCATGATGTTGCTTTCATATGGATATACTGCCTGACAAATTAAACATTGTATTAAGATAATTCAACTAAAAAGTAGAGAACCTAAAAAAAATAAAAAAATAAAAAAAAAGTAAAAAACAATATCAAGGGAACTGAAAAAACAAACCATGATACCACAAAAGGAAATGCAACTCAGCAATGAAAACAAATAACAAATGAAATTACAAGTTAACAGATTTAAAAAAAAAAAAAAAAAAATGTATTCATCAACAAATGAACTTCTGTATTTTTTTATTCGAATGGATGTGCTTTTGTATTAATAAATAACAAGTTATCTCAACATGCTAAACAAAGAGAACGGAAATTTGTTCAATACATTTACCACGACATGTGATCACTCATAACTTGTGATCACTCATAACTTGTGGAAGTCAATTGCAGAATTTCCACGTGCAGCAGTGTGATCACAGGACCCAATAATCGACTAATTTGAGATATTTTTCTTGTGGCAGATTTTACAGATTTGACAGCTGTTTAAATTCGAATTATTTCCTTTCACGTTTGATAGCGAAAAAAGATAGTCATAAAATATGCCTGAACCACAAATATATATTATTCATAACTTCATAAAAATAACTTGAAGAACTAAGATACTACGAGAAACTAAATATAGAGATTTGGTAGCAAAATTGGACAACCAGTGCTACATTTGCAGCCACAAAAGTGAAAAATAAATGAATCCTGCAAATCATAATACGTGAATTATGAATTGCATGAGTCTTTGATTTTTGGGGTTCAACAAGTTATTCAGAATCAACAAATTTCATGTTAAGGATAAATTTATACAGTTATAAACTAATACAAGATGGGATCGTGAATTATAAGGATTTGAGGACTTCAATTGAAATTTTGACAACCATGGTTTCAAGTTTCAGCCCTCCTTGTCATAGTGTAATAGGTTTGGTAACTCTACCCCCACGTGTTGAATGGACCTTTGGGGCCGACTAGATGTCCTTCCTAGTTCCTATACACAATGACTTATATTTATATACGACGGTTTCCATCCCTCTTTTAAGGACAGCCAAAGCTTCATGCTTCGCCAAAAGTCTCTTCAACACTAACACAGTTTAGATTTGAAGTAGCACAAAAAGTACGACAAACGATTAGGCGTCAAGTATCTTCTCTATTAACAAAAAATGACAAGAAAAAATTGAAACAAAAACAAGAACTACGAACTCAAAACAAGGAGTCATCAAGAACCACGCATCAAACCCAAATTGGTTGGGATTGGTTACATAGATAGATACTTCCACTCAACTCAATTTAAAGCAGTTGACGATGCACTTTCAATCCTTTAATACCTTCCTAGTTAAAACATCCTAAGTTCTCTAAGGTCTACCCATGTATACCGTTGATTTCCTTCAATTTATACTACGTCGCGTCTTCTAATTGCGGCATTTGCAGGCCTCTTTGAATTTGTCCAAACCATCCCAACTGTTTTTCCCATATTGTTGCATCTATTTGTGTTCTTGCTTCCTGCTTTTCTTTAGAGCTATGAATTTTTTTCAATCAATCTTTGTGAGTTTTGCCACGCATACACCTAAGTATTCTCATCTTTGTTGCACTTATTATGTGTATGTGTTGTTTCTTTACTGCCCAACATTCACTTTCATAAAGTACAGCTGGTCTAATTGCAGCCTAATAGAATTTTCCTTTTAGTTTAATAAGGATATTTTGGTCGCTTATCAAACATGTTGCACTGCGCCACTTCTTCCATCTAGCTCGTATTCTATATGTTAAGTCATCCTCAATATAACCATCACTTTCTATGATTGATCACAAATATCTAAAATGGATCACTTTGGAACGTTTGTTTCTCCTAATTGTACTACTCCATCATTTTGACATCAACAATTTGCAAACATACAATTGGATGTATCTGGTCTTAGACTCTACTTAATTTAGAGACTTCAGACTCAAATGTATTCCACGAAACTCTAATTTCACATTCACTTCATCTCTTGTTTTGTTTACTAAAATAATATCTTTTGCAAATAGAATACACTATGGCTCATTCTCTTGAATATTCTTAGCCATTTCATCCATATTTTAAAGGGATGTGGGTTGGGCTTAAGGTGGGACCTTGGTGCATTTCTATTGTAACGGAAAATTATTTGCAATTCCTCCAATTTTTTATAATTCAAAAACAAATAATAATTTTCAAAGTTGTGTGCACACCTTGCTAGATTATACATTGTATTCAAACTCAAACTATAGATCACCATTTTCCCCTAATGAGCATTTTTATCATCTTAAAGTTGCAAAACTAGAAATATCAAACATTGAACGATCTACTGTAATCGTAAATTTAGATAGTAGCCACATAATATCCAAAACTTATATTACAAAAAAAAAAAGCCTCAACCCCAAATTAATCTTTCGTTGCACTTGATTTAGTGCAATTGATGATGTGCTTTCCAAATCATTTAAATCTCGCCTAATCAATGTGTCCCAAGTTAGCTTCGGTTTGCCCCAACCCTCATTGAATTTCTTCACTTTTTATTGAGTCAAGTTTTTTAATGGAGGAATTTGTAAGCCGTCTTTAAAGGTATCCAAACCACTACAATCGTCGTTCCCTAATTGTTGTGTGAATTGATGCTACTTCTACTTTTCTTTGAATTTATGCATTTCCTACTCTTATCTTTAAGAGTTTTACCACACTACCTAAACACCCTCATTTCTGCTACACTCATTTTATATAATTGCAGCTTCTTTACTGCCTAACATTCACTTTCATAATGCATAGATGGCCTAATTGTGGTCCTATAAATTTTTTTCTTTAAATCAAACACAATGGAAGAGTTTGATCCATATAGCCGACCCAACTAATTTCGGGAATGAGGCTATGTTGTTGTTATGGTAACTTAGTAGAAATATTCCGATCACATATTATACCTGTTGCACTCCTTCCTTTCTTCCCTCCAGCTTGAATTCTATGTGTGACATTATTCTCAAGATTACCACCATTTTGTATGCTTGATCCAAGATATCTAAAGTAGTTCACCTTATGAACTTCTACTTCCCCTGATTTTACCACTTCATCTTGATGTCTATTTCTAAACTCGCAATGCATGTATTCGTATTCACTATCAGTCTTCATCCTACTCAACTTAAAGCTTTTAGTGTATTCCTCCAAAGGTCTAATTTCCTATTCACTTATCTCTTGTTTCGTTCACTAGGATAATATCATCTGCACCAAAACGTCTATTACATTCAATACTTTTGTCAACTACATGGAATAATATGGTCATTTACAAAACACAATAAACCATTTGATACACAAATTGGTTCTTGATTTTTGATTGATCCATGCATTTTGCTCTCTACAATCATTTTAGTTGTTAAAATAAGAATACCATTTTACAAGTGAGTGCGTCAACTTCTCATTCAAATTTGGTCGCTATACCTACGAGAAGACCCGTGAACAAAATTAACCATTCAACTCTACACGAAAAGGAGGTTTTCAGGCGGATAATTTTCCTCCAACTCAGTCGGTTGGTTATGCATATGTATGGTATTTTTATTTTCAAGCAGGGCGTCGGATATTTAATGTCTACTAGACCTGTTCATGGGACCACCAGGCTTATGAACAAATAACCGAATTTGAGCAGCCCTTTTCAAGGAAACGCCAGCTCGAGCTCAATTACGCCCATTTTAATGTGGGTTGGGTTTGGGCCACCTTAAAAAGCCCAAGCCCGACCGGATCCAGCATGAATATCAATTAATAACTATGATTTTTAAAATAAATAATGATGATGATGGGATTTATCCTAGGATCTAACATGCGCTTGCATGCTAGGTTACCATTTGAGCTACATCTTCTTGCCCAATAATTGTATATAAATGGTGTTGAGAAAGGTACATAAAAATAAATATTATAAAATAAATAAATAATTAACTTTTCATATTTTAATAGAAAAAATGTGGGCTTATCAAGCCTTCTTGGGTTTTATATTCTTTACATGGTATGGGATTGGGCTTGGACCAATGTATAGGCCAGTGTATAGGTGGTGGCATGATCCTAGGCTAAGGTTCTTAGCCCGGCCCGAGACCGGCTTATGAACAGGTCTAGTGTCTAGATGTGGGTTCATCCAACCTAGACCTGTTCATAGGTCGGGCTTAGGCCAGACCCTAAACCCTAAACCTTATTCATTCGCCCAAGCTCAGCACATGTAAAAAATATAAAACCCAAGCCCGACCCAAAAAGTCCATATATTTTTTATTAAAAAATAAAATAATTATTTATTTCATAATATTTATTTTTATTTACTTTTTACAATACCGTTCGTATTTCTATATATTTATTTTGTATAACTTAGTTGTGCAAGGAGGTTTACCTCAAATGGAATATTAACAAACAAATTTATGCTAGATCCTAGAATCAAATCTCACCATCACTATTTATCTTAAAAATTTTAGTTACTTATAATATTCGGGCCGGGCTTGAGCTTCTTAAGGTGGATCCAAGCCCAACCCACTTTAAAACGGGGCCTAGGCTAAGTTTTTCTTGAAAAAGGTTACCCAATCCCAGTTATTTGTTTGTGGGCTTGGGCGGGTCGGGCGAGCCCTCAAGCTCATGATCACGTCTAATCCAACTCGTTACAAAATACATACATAGGGTATTAGGGACCCATCGCTTTTACAATCTCTGTCATCTTCTTTACAACTCTTTTTTGCAGCTATACTCCCAAGTCCTACCATCACAAAGGTCATCAAATCATTATCTTCGATTGTTAAAGCAAGATAACAACACGAGTACAATTGTTGAGCAACAGAATATACATCTAGCAGTGCGTCTATTTTTGCTCCCTTTCTTCAACGAGTTATAGTTGCAATAATCTTGCTTTCACTTATCGATCTCAAAATCTTCATGAACATCTTTGCTATTCACAAATAGTTTGTTAAGATGCTCGAGAGAAAGCAAATAATAAAAAAGGAGCACCAACAAGATGGGTCGATTGGATGTAAGGTTGGTGTGTAGAATTATCTAACCCGCTAATAGTTGGATCTAAAGGTACTCGATTGCTTAATCGGATGGTATGCTTTTGTACTCGAATGAGTAAGGTCAGATGTAAGGAAGTGCTTACGGATCAAATATCCAACTCATGAGACCATGAGCACCCATAACTATATTTATCTCCAACACTTCATGCAAAGAGGCCATCCACATGTTGCAACTAGTCTCCCTTAAACCGTGAACACCCATAACTATATGGAAAAATATTTTGGCACCAAACCATGGTAGTACATATTTAAGTACAAGAATGGCAAATGAAAACCAAAAACAGGCTTCAATTCTTGCTCTTAATAATCTAGAAAAGAAAAGAAAAAAAAAAAAAAAAAAAAAAAAAAAAAAAACTCAAAACTACCCTCTTGCACAAGCAGCACGACACATAAAATAAGCCTTTATAAAACGGAACACAACATATCCTCAATCCCAAATTAGTTGGTTCAGTTGCATAGATCAAGCTCTTCCATTGTACTCGATTTAGCACAACTTTAAAAACGAAATTCTTGTAAAAATTTATAATAGATTTGAGAAAGCAATGTAAAGATTATTTTGTAAAAATTGCTAGCTCAAAAAGTTACAAGCTTTCAATTAAATATTAAATTATTCAGAGGTATATATAATAAAACAAAAAAAAAACAAGGAAATAACTTAATCATGGAAAACGCATGATAATTATATTAAGGCATTGTGAAAATTACGAAATTTAATGTGTAGCATGCACAAAATTCATTCTTCTATTATTTTTCTTTTTCAACCTTTAGTTTGTTCACATAATATTTGAAAGCTAAAAAACCATTTTATTAAATCATGATTTTAATTATGATTTAATATTGTTGGGATGTATGGATTGAAATAAAACACGGAAATAATTTAATCATGGAAAACGCATGATAATTATAACAAGGCATTGTGAAAATTACGAAATTTAATGTTTAGCATGCACGAAATTCATTCTTATATTATTTTTCTTTTTCAACCTTTAGTTTGTTCACATAATATATGAAAGCTGAAAAACTATTTTATTAGTCCCATATTGGTGTGGATCTCTTCCCAAATAGTTTCAAAGCCCTTTGGAGTAAAATCCCACACCTGTTAGTTGAAGCCTTGAAGGTGGTCAAGTTGGGAATAATATCAGTATTAGTGGAGATCCATGGGCCCATGCAGGCAGACCCAACAAATACAATAGTGTTTTTTTTTTATCTTTGGTTGAAAATTTATTATTATATTTTATCTATAGTATCAACAATAATATTAAAGAAACATGGACAAGGAGAATATGAAGTGGCAAATCTAAAACAAGCACCAACTCTTGAAGATGTTGCTGCCAAATCTGGCTTGATGCCTACTCGATTCAAACACAAAAGACATGTCATCAAGACAATCAAGAAACTTCTTAAAAAGAACATTTTGCAGTCCTCATGATTGGCCTAATTTAAAAAAATATTCATTATTTCACGAGAACGGTCATTACTTTCTCATTTTCACACTATCCTCTCCGTTTACATATTTATTTCCAATAAAACCATTCAATCCAGTCCAACTAACCTAGAACAATGTGGACTTGCTAAAACTTCCCCACGAACATGTAATTTTGCATGAATTAAGCATCTTAGTGTGATTTCAGTAAAATTTTAAAGAGCATAAAATAGACATTTTCCTTTCGTTCCACACACAATAACAAAAATTCCCAATGATTTATTTATTTACCATTAATATTTGACCCCCCCCCCCCCCCCCCCCCCAAAAAAAATAAATAAATAAATAAAAAAAAAAAAATAAAAATCACCTACACACTATCACCCACACAAGGACCAAAACTTTGACTTCGCCCAAGTAAAATTCAGATTTCAAAATTAATTCAGTGAAGTGTAATTCAGTGTGGGGAATATTGGTAAACTTCAATATTATAGAGAAGTATAAAAATAACTTCATATAAGAGCTGGAGAACATCCAAGTTTTGTCAAAAGACACTAAAAAAATACTTTCTAAAATATTTCATATATTTTCTCTCTATATTTGATCTTAGGTATTTTAACCTTTCATCTTAATGGGATTGATATTTTTTTAGTTTTTTTTTTTTTTTTTTAACTATGGGTGTTTGAACCATTTTTCAGCCCATCCTAACTTTGGTTCGACTAATCCCATGGGAGTTAATTGTGCGCTTCAACCCCATAACCAAAGAGAAACCAAAAAAATATAATGTCAGCTGCTAAGAATCGAACCCATAACCTCTGCCTCAGTCAAGTGCTCTTTTATTTGCCACTACACCACACTCGTTGGGGGCATTGGGATTGATCACTTATTTATATTATTTCTTTATTCATTTGGCAATATGTTAGAATCAATCACTAATAAGTGAGATTGAGTCGTGGTCTTGTTTCTTCTAACAAGTTAACATTCTTTAGAGTATCTTTTAACAAAAAATAGCACCAAATGCATTTTATTTTTCTCATAAGCGTTAAAACTTGGAAATGTTATCATTTTTCTCTAACTCCGATGGAGGTTTTGTAAAATTTCGCTATTTTTTTTAATAAGAAAACTCGCTTACATTTTTAATTCTTAACTCCTTCAAAAAATCTAATTAATTTGAAGAATTTTTGAACCATGCACCCACACCCACACACAAAAGGAAAGATAAAAAATAAAAAATAAAAAAAATAAAAAATAAAAAATAAAAAAACAAGATAAACAGATAAGAAACCACTAATGAGAAAAATAATTCAAATGATGAAATCAGTTACTTCACATTACCATGTGAATCATGTGAATGTGATAATTTTAAACTTTAAAAAATATAGATTAAGAAGTCAGCACAAGCTTACTCCTCCAGTCGTTCATGTGTGAACACCACCAAAGGATGTTTCCCATTATCCTTTAATAATCGATATGCAACAAGCCGGTCGTCATCTCTAATTAACGACAATGAATCATCAGTATCTTCTAAGTAGCGAATAACATGATTATTGTATATCTGCAAGAGAATTTAACTTTTAGAAGCTCAAATCAAAACTAGTCATATCATCATATCATGTAAAGGCAGTTAGTGAATGAGAGACCAAATTCAACATAGTTTTTTATAGGAAAACTCCACGTAATTTAATATACCTCAGCCACAAGTAGAGTTTCATCAGTCTTTAAAGAACATGCATTGCCCAAAGCCTGAATAAGATCTTTGCACTTTCCATGTTTTGGCACAGTCACAGTAAATGGCAAAGGCTTAGACCTCCCATCACTGCTCAAGACTGTAACAGTCATTGTTCGCATAGTGGTTGAAGGAAGTGGCAGTGACAAGTACACTAACGGATCAAAAGTAACTGAAACCTTGCTGCAAACAGGACAGACTAATGTTGACCTATACTGGCCCTGCAATAACACAAATAACCAAAAGTAATTAATAGCTGGTAAGGTCAAATATCAAGCCTAGACTGGTAGGATAACATGTGAGCTCAGCTATCTTAATCGATAAACCATGCGCACTGCGTTCGTAGACCTATCAACTTGAGCATTTCAAAGATTAAGAAGCAAAAGTCTAAGAAAGTGCATATACCAAACATAGCTGGATTCTACAGAGTTAACATAGCATTACAGTTTTACTACTTCTGCATAATAAGATACAAAGAAAAATTGAAAGCTACTTACATGGCATATATCAACTACAATAGAATCATTACGAGCCAGATGATTCCGCCAATATTCATCAGCTACTTCTTCATCTGGACGACCATCTGCATCCTTAGCTTCCACATATGGCTTGCACTTCACTCGATTCAGATCTTCATGCAATCCATCTAAAAGAAAAGCTAAAAGCTCCTGCAATCATGGATAAATTGGCAGATTTATCTCCTGATTAAAAGAAATGAAGACGGTTAAAAATCGAAATTGGAACTTGCAAGGGGAAGGGGGGAGTTGCCCCAGGAGAACTTGCAAGGGGAAGACGGTTAACCTGTGAATCATGTTGATTAAAGCCACTAAATTGAGGAGCGAAGTGAGAAAGCTTAGACTTAAACAAACGTGGTGCCACTGGAGCTGCCCCAGGAGCCCATAATTTTCTTAATAAATCCCCAAAAGCTAAAGCAAGCTCACCCTGAACAAAAACAAAAGTGTAATAAACAGAAAATGGAAAAGGCATTTTCCAACCACAATAGAATACTTATCCTAAAATCAGGGACAAAGCCTCTCATTAAGAACAAATTTACGATAATCATTCATCATGGAACTACAAAACCAATTGCAATATAGCTTAGTAACTTACATCCATACTTAGAGGATTGTCCTGATTTATTTCTTTACTGTAATCCCCAAGGAAATAGTCAACAAGTTTTGGTGTATGTGCTAAACACTGGATGGCACTGTTCATAAAACAAGTGTTTCCAAGATTTTGTAATCCTGTCAAACCCAAAGCCCTAGTTCCAGCCGCATTATTCCCCAAAGCTGTATATTTAGTAAGAAAGGTAGAGTCTGTATTGCCATTGCCCATGTGCGAACCACCATATGGGGAAACAGCTATCCGTGACTGTTGCAGAGCCACTTCATCTTTTTTGCTTTCTCGGCACTTCATGGTATCAGACAGGCCATAGACTTGCAACTCTAGTAGGATCTGCTCATGAGTATTTCATTAAGAAAAAAAAAACCTCAATAGCTATTGTTGGCATAATAAAGGGCAAAAGCAATCATTCAATTACAATAACAAAGCAATAATACAATAGCTCCACTCATTTTGCAAATCGCAAGTGCTAACTACATGAGTTGAGAGTTCACGTTGAGGCTTGCAGTGGTGTAAAAGTAGGTTGCTTATCAATAACATTGAATAACAGTCTAGTCATGACCTAATCAAGTTGATTGAAACTCACAGATCTTTTGAGCAAATGCATGTGTATTAGAGAGAGAACAAATGCATGTGTAAGAGAGAGAGAGAGAGAGCAAAACTATTCGATTGACATCAAATTCTGGTCATTTCATGTCCCAATTCTGCTATGATTTCAAGAACCGAGTTAATCTATCTTTCAAACAACTTTAGGTCCGAAGTACTATTTTCACAACATTATCCAACACTTTAACAAGGACACTGTCATGATAGTTTCAGTTATTATCAAAACATACAACGCTGTGAAAGATGGCGCACCCATAATAACTGGCAAGCCAAGTGCATCTTGAAAATTTCTAGAGGCTATATTGGCATTTTTCACACAAACTTAACTTAGGATTTAGAATATAGCACCATAACCTAGATCATTTGGAGCATTTCCATCGGTTATACTGGTTTGCACATATGGTCAGAAAGAAATAGTAAGATCATTAAAGGCAACAATCAGTGTTATCAAAGAGAAATGGCAAACTTAAGGCCAAGTGTCTCTCACTTGGAATAAAGGGTAAACCAAGCTGCATGTCCAAGTGTAGCATGGCAAACAAATATATGAAAGATTACGTATGCACTGAACTATATGTGTAAGGATAATAACATAGAATCTTTTGAAGCCAATGCATTATCGAGCATCATTATGGTTATCAATGGAGAAAGCTTTTAAAGCAATCCCTTCTGGAATGTACTTTTTTCTGTCTTTTTTGGTCAAATCCCTCTGGAATATAGTACTTATGATCATTTGGAGCATTTCCATCGGTTATACTGGTTTGCACATATGGTCAGAAAGAAATAGTAAGATCTTTAAAGGCAACAATCAGTGTTATCAAAGAGAAATGGCAAACTTAAGGCCAAGTGTCTCTCACTAGGAATAACGGGTAAACCAAGCTGCATGTCCAAGTGTAGCATGGCAAACAAATATATGAAAGATTACGTATGCACTGAACTATATGTGTAAGGATAATAACATAGAATCTTTTGAAGCCAATGCATTATCGAGCATCATTATGGTTATCAATGGAGAAAGCTTTTAAAGCAATCCCTTCTGGAATGTACTTTTTTCTGTCTTTTTTGGTCAAATCCCTCTGGAATATAGTACTTATGATCACAACTTTAACACTCAAGTTATAGCTCAGGTTTCTTCTCTGGAATATATTATCATTTAATAAAAATTAAAAAAATAAACAGGTGGAAACCTGACACCTACAATAAGACAACCCTGAGTTTAAATGAACAAATTCCCAAGTTGGATGTTCCTCCACAAAGCTCCAAATGCCAAACTACTCTATATAGCCGAACCCACCAGATAGTACTAGAACTCTATTTTCTTTCGCGAGTCAGAAAATGAAAGGTACCAAGGAATGATTACATTGCATAATCCAGATGGAAACTTATAAGCCGATAATACTAGAAGTCTAAAGCACAATAGGTTGCCGATAATACTAGAAGTCTAATGCAGCACAAGGGAATGAAACCGAGGTCACCAACAGCTAGGGTATAAAAAACAGTGCCAGAGAGGTGGTGGATGGAGAATTTCTATGAAAAACAACACAAGAAAATAAGCTTTGATGTAGAATATCATAACTCGCATAAAAGAGCATCATAAAGATCGGAACAACCAACCTCCTGATCTGATTGGCGCTGACAGTCTTGAGGAAACTTATTTCTGTCATTCATGAAAAATAAGGTTGTTTGACCAGAGAAGTCCCAAATACGCAACTGTCCACCAACAGTACAAATGAGCAAATGACCAACACGAATAGGACTCTAAATTATTATTTAACAAAGGAAAACAAAATTTAATGGCATGGTAACATACCAGCTCGTTCTCAACATTGAAAATCCTGTATGCTCTTTTGTAAAGTTCAACTGTGTTGTCCTAAAATGGAAACAAAATTAAAATCAAAGAGGAGCAAATAATCATTAGAAGAAAAAAAAAAGAAGTGGTTAATAGCTTTATAGTATATCTGGCTTGTTTGTTTCAGCTTATCAGAGGTGCGGTTGAACAATTATTGCAATTCGTAATTTTTTCCCCGTTTGTTTGGTTTATCTGCGATGGTTTCTCAAATTGCAAAAAATATTGTGATTTTCATAAGCATCCCAACCCATGCTTTTCTGATGTTGTGAATGTGGTGGATTCATAACAACTCCACATGACAAAAACACCCCACCTATTCGTTTTTTACCAATTTTTAGGCGACAATTCGATTAACCAATTTTATAGGCAATAATAGCTTGCTGACATTCTCTCTCTTATCAATACATAAGTCATTCACTGTAGGTCTATTTTTGTAGTCATTTAAAAGTGTGTGTGCAATACCAAAAATATACGTGAATATTATATATAAATATATGATACTGATAAAAAATAATAACTCTAATGATATAAAGTATTTATATAAAAACCAATGGTTAGTGCATTGGTGTGGTTCGGCACTCTAGCGCTTTAAGAGGAAGTCTTGAGTCGAGACTCCACGAACGCAAAAACCACCGCTAGAAGAGTTTTACCCCTTAGTAGGTGGTCGAGCCCAGAGTAGTTGATTAAGTCTAGATATCGAGTGGTCTACACCAAAAAATTAATATTGTCTTTTGCACAAAAAAACACTTCTTCACATCCCTAGCCAAACAGAGTTACATTGTTAAAAGAACTTTTTAAAAAAAGAAACCAAACACACCAAAATTGCTTATAGCAAAAGTAATTATGTCATAATTACTTGTATTATAAGCAATAGCCAATAAGCATAAGATGAAACAAATAAGGTCATCAACTCATCAAGCTTAAAGAAGCAATGAAAAATTTATTCCAACTGATTACACTATAATAAGTGAAAAGCTGCTCGCAAGTAGTATTTTCGTAGGTAATTTATAGGAAGAAAAGGACAAAATTGTAAAGAGAGGAATGCGCAAATATGGTGGTGGAGACTTTTCTAATGTTAACACATTACTTATCACTTGTTATTCATTGCCTACTTAGCTATAATAATTTGATAACCAGTGATACCGAGGCGCAATCTTTAAAGCAAGGCAACCTTTGTGCCTCATTATCAAAAGAAACTTTCATTTCAACTCAGATTTAATTTTGGAACAATGAACAAACACAGTTCAAAAGAAAACTATCTTGTAATGATTTATCCAACCTAAGGCTAACAACAACAACACAACCTCGGTCCCAAATTAATTGGGGTCGGCTACATGATCAAACTATTCCATTATGCTTGATTTAGTACAATTGAAGGTGAGCTTCTCAAACCATTAAAATCTCTCATAATTAATGCGTCCCAAGTTAACTTTGGTCTACCCCTACCTCGTCGAATTTCTTCAGTTTCTATTGAGTCAAGTTTTCTAGTAGGGCCATTTGTAGGTCGTCTTTGTAGGTGTCCAAACCACCGCAACCGCCCTTCCCTAATCTTTGTGTCAATTGGTGCTACTCCTACTTTTCTTTGAATTTCTATATTTCTTATTCTATCTTTACAATTTTACCACACATCCACCTAAGCATCCTCATTTTTGCTACGTTCATTTTATGTGGTTGTTGTTGCTTTACTGCCCAACATTCAATTCCATAGAGCATAACTGACCTAATTGTGATACTATAAAATTTTCCTTTTAAACATGGTAGAAATATTTCTATCACATGTCACACCTATTGCACTCCTCCATTTCTTTCATTCTAAATAATAAAAATAGTAAAACAAGACAAAAAGGAAACTTAAACCATCCAAATGAATGGGTCTAGAATTATAACGGAATAGATAACTAAGATTTTCTCAGTCAAACCAGGAATTTCACAAAGTTTTATAGCTCTCGTCTTGTTGGTGTTTTTTTTTTAATTTGTCCAACTAAAACTCCAGAACTGTGTCCCTTGATCAAATATCTCCATTCCAATGGAAGTGTCATTAATATATATAAGCAAAATTAGTAAAGATGGTATAAACAGTGCAAACCTTTTTGCTTATTTTTATTGCCAATGACTTTGTTTCCCTCACAACAGAAAGCCTCAGTTGCAAAGGGTAAACATCTGACATATCATCCGCTGCAGCAGAAAAACTTGGAACGTCTCTTGCTGCTGCATTAGAGTCACTATGCCTAAGAGGGAAAACATGAGTGCATAATCAAAACATACGCATGCAAACATCAACAAACAACTGAAACTGCACAATGTGCCATACTGTACGTAAAAAATGTAAAAAACTCAATGAGTGAGAACTACATAGCATATATACAAGGAATATTCCAAGACGAAAATGTCACACAAGCAACTATCAATTTATGTTTAGCAACTCTAGAAAATATGAAAAACAAAAAACACTAACAAATGTTTAACTAAGTAAAAAATTTTGTAAGGCATAGTTACAGATTTAATATGGATGATAACAATCACAAGAGTAAGTAGAGAAAGAAAGAAAGAGAAACTAAAAAAATAAAACATGAAAAATTATTTATATTTGGGACTGAGGCTATGTTGTTGTTATTTCTCAAAAGATGTGATCTCGAACGCGAAAAGTGTTATGAATCATGGAAAGGATAAAGAAAGAATGAGCTTTGTACATAAAGCATAGGCATAAAGCATAATAATATGTCAATAGAAATAAATGTGCATTTGCTCAGCAATAAGAAATTCCCAAACAGCAAATCACAAATTCGAACTCAATTCCTAGACATGACAACTCTAGAGCAAATACAACGACAACAACAACAACAACAACAACGCTTCAATTGCAAATTATTTTCTTTTTTGATAAGAAAGAAACAATTTGCCCCCACCAAGGTGACCTCTTACTCCCAAACACTATACCAAATCATTGGGCTACCCAATTGGTTAATCACAAATAATTTGGGGTCCACTACATGGACCAAACTTTTCCATTATGCACGATTCAGTGTAACTGATGGTGTGCTTTCCAAATCCTTTAAAACCTTCCTAACCAATGAGTCCCAAGTCAGCTTCGGTCTACCACTACAACTTTGAATTTCTTCAATTTCTTTTGAATCAAGTTTTCTAGTAGAGGCATTTGTAGATCGACAACTCTAGATCAAATTTTGCATTAATTTAGTGCCAAGGGATTCGAGAATCAATCAAATTGTCCGCAATCATAAATCGATGAAACTAGATTAAACATTTCACAATTTTAGGCGAAAAACTCACCATTTAAGTGCCTGGAGCCACATTTCCGCGGAGACCAGCGCGTAGTCCCTTCCCAACACTCCCTCTCCGGCACAATCACTCTGCAGAGGTTCCTCCTCTCTCTTAAGAGTAAAACCAAAATCCGAGTTGAAAATATTGTTAATAAGCTTCATAGCGCCCCCATACGAAGACGTCGACGACGACATCGTGTACAAAACCCCCTTCACCTCCTCCGCCGCCGCCTCCTCTATCACCGAGTCCCGCGCCTCCTTCCACCACCTGAAACAACACATCGTCATTCATCCGTAACAAACCCTACCTGCTCGTCCTCGAAATCCGACAATGCCTAATCCCTAGAAACCCTAACGAGTAGACCTAATCGGTGCCGGGATCTCGAGATCTGGTACGGAAATCTGTCGATGCAAGTGTGTAACTGAAATAACGAACCGTGAAAAGTGAGTTTTGAGAGGGACCTGTAGGGGACGAAGTAGACGCGCTCGTCGTCTGGGACTGGGCGATGGGTTCCGTCCTCGACGGCTTCGTCGGATGCTTCCATTGGAGGCGAATCGGACGGTCGAGAATGGCCAAAAGAGAGATATCGAAAGGCTTAGAGAGAGAGAGAGATGTGAAGGATTTTTGCAGAGATGCGGAGATGGATCTTAGAGAGAGAGACCAGGAGAGGAAATCGTAGGAAGATGTTTAGAAACGATGTTCTTGTGTTATGTTTGATATGAATATAAATTGTTGGGTGACTTGCTTTCGTACACGCTAAATGGACACAACTTTGCGATGGTCCTTTCGATACACATCGATTAGTGTGCCCACAAGTGGCTGCCTCTAATAAGAGGGGTGTGATGTGTGTTTTATAAAAAGAAAAATGATAATTTAACATATTTTTGGCGCACACTTTGTCTTTTAGTTTATTTATGGTGTTTTGTTAGATGTAGGCCCACACCTTGGGAAACAAGAAATAGCCATAAATAGACTAAAAGACAAAGTGTGCGCCCAAAGTGTGTTAGATTATCATTTTCCTTATAAAAATGCTTCAACAATCTAACTAAGACAAATATAATCGACTTAATTCACAATAATTGTACTATTTCTTGTCGACCTCTAAGTTAATAGCAAGGAGCTCTCCTAATCTTTGTAAGATTGGTCTAATCTCAATTAGAGGGGAGGCAGTTCAAATGCTTATGATAATTAAAAAAAAAATAAGTCCCCAAATATTTTCATAACAAAAAATATAGGTCAACAACCGATTAGTAAGTGATAACTCGATTCTCCATTTCTCCTTGACAAGGGATCCAAATATCACTTAGAGCTAATAGTGTTTAGAAAAATGATATTGTGATATTCTCCATGACACAAATCGGTCGTCACGGCACACGTGGTGCATGTGTTCAACTTTTATTTGTAGAGGCCCCACCAACAACCACTTAAAATTAAATACGTGACTAATTTATATCACCAAAAATGTCACCAATTCATTTTTTTTAGCATTTAAGCGTGGATATACCGGTATGGTTGTTCTCAGATGGCAACAGAATAAAAAACCGATCCAGTGGAACAGGGGGCAATTAACCAAGGGCACCTACTTTTTTATTGCTGACACCTGTTAAATGGAGTCATATCTCGAAGGGTGTTATCGACGGTCTGCGTTTAACATTAGGGCATATTTAATCTCTGTAACGAATATGCGTTCTCATAATCTCTAATTGACACGTCACTGATACGACGAATCCATATAGTTTACTGACACGCGTCGGCTTGAGGCATAGAGGAGAAGGCTGAGGAGTGGTACATAGGATCAGAGGATTCAGACCTGCTCGGCTTCATTGTGGTGGTGATGTAGGGTCTCGTGGATGTCCCAATCAATACACGAAAAATTAGTGTAGCTCAAAAAGGCAAATTTTTGTGCACAATTTTAGAGGGTTTTAAACTCTTAGTTTTTCTCGTTTTATTATGGTTGAAAAGTTGCTTTTTACTTAGTAGTCTCGATGTTTCAAGAACTTGAGTTAGTCATAATCATACCAAAACTATTCAATAACACCAACCAATTTTAACTTCATATTAGTGGTAGTCATCTTTATTTTTCTTTCTACACATCTGTTTTGCATTTCATGAAGAAAGACAAATATTTTTCGCTAGTTGTCAACTGTCACAAAACTTCTTTATCAGAACTTTAAACCATCTATGTAAAGAATAAGAGCAGCTCCTATGTTCCACGTTGGTGGAGATTTACTTGAAGTCTTGAACATGTTCTAAAAAATTTAAAATTAAAAACTGTTTTCCTACCAAAGTTCTTCGCCATACTCTATGGTCAACCACCACAATTAATTTAGACCAAACTTCTACAAGTCTCAAAGAGTTATATTCTTCAAAAGACATTTTCCAATCATAAAACTATTGAGATTTCATATTTCAATGTACAAGTCCCAACAACTCAACTCAACTCAACTCAACTTTGCTTAATTGAGATTTTATTTATAACTTACAAGGAGTTAGGAAGTTAGGAACTAATTTTGTTTAGTTGTCCAACATCCCTGAAAGTTATCACCCAACTTACACCCTTGGTGCAAGATATCTCCCCCCCACCCCCTACGGGAGTTATCTCCTAAGAATTGTTGACACAATTACCCTTTATTAATGACCCTTTTATTACACTTCTCTCACTTGTTTGAAGGTTATTTATGTCAACTTATATTTTTTATTATTTAAAAATTTGAAACTTCCTTGCAAGTTTAAAGTTGAACCAAACATGAAAATATTATCTCCGAAGATAACTCCAGAACTAACACGGTAAGATAGCAAAAACGATCCAAACAAGGCCTAACATAAAAGGTAAGTTACATACCACAACAAGAAACTTTTATATAGTATTTTTTTTTTTGAAAACACTTTTGTGTAGTAATTAAGTTCATGGAAATAAAGGACTCATGTCATTTTTACTTTGATAAGGATTCATGTCATTTTCTTCGGCCTTGGCTGAGGCAACAAGAAAAGAGAAGGCAGGATTAACAACAATGTTTTTTTTTTTTTTCTAAAATAAATAAAAATACGACGACCACGACGACGAGGACGACAACAATGAGGTGCAATATAACAACTTTCAACAAAAGCTACAAATGCAATTGCAATGTAAAAGTTTTAAAACACATAAAAGAAGGGTATTTTGGTAGAACTGCCAATGGCAGCTACATGAAGCAGATAACAATCTACTCTACAAACAAGGCAGGATAATTAAAATACATATTATTCTATATTTGGATACCAACTACTAAAAGAGTTTGCAGAAAGAAGGAAAAGCATTCAAGGAACATTTGAGAAGACTCACTATTGTTTTCCTCAGTAGTTTCGAGCATTGGTATTATTGTAGGCACGTCCACCAGGATACGGACCCCTTGCCTCGAAACCATGGTGGTTTCTAGCCCCAACATGATACTGAGGTCGCTCTCTGTAGGAGTCAATGTGACCAGGAGTATATGCTCGACGAGCTTCTGGAGTCACAGCTGCGGCCGCTGCTCCTCCAGCCCCACCATAGGCATGTGGTTCAGTTGGAACAGTTGAATTCTGGTAATGGCTCTTTCCAGCTTGTTGGTACTGCTGTTGCCGTAACTGAGATTCTCTGCGGAGGAATTCGTCTCTGCGACCGGCTTGCTGGGTTCTAAGAGCTGCCAGCCTTTCTTGGTAATTTGCATTGATTTCATTCAATCTCTGAAAAGCAAGTTCTTGTGGGTCATGCTTCTAAGCTTAATGGCTCAACAGATCAGTAATCCAAGAATCAAAATCACAGTAGCACTAGCATTTAAAACACGAGAAAATTTAAAAGCATCAAGTGACTGTTGTGGCATCTCACTCATTCAATACTTTCAGTAGATTGTGGAGCAGTGACAGAGGGCCAACAATCACAACTCCCAAACCACGAAGACAAATTCTCCCTCAACTCCATATTTAAAAATAAAATAAATTAGTTTTCACAACTATTTCAAATCCTAACTGAAGCATGCCATGGATTTTACTCATTTCTCTGCGAGGGGCAGTACTATAAGAATGGAAACATTTATCATAAATTTACCTCCCGATGCCTAGCATTTTCTGCATCTTCTGCATCATGTTGTTCCTTCGCTAGTTTCATGATCTCATCATGAAATTTTTGTTCAAGGCCTTCAAATGTCTGCGGTAAAGGATTGTCCTCATATCCGAGTTCCATGTCTTGTTCATTCAATTGTGCTCGGGGCTCTTTGTTGCCTTGTTTGTCAAAACCCGTTTTAGAATCTGCTCTTTGCCCTGGGTAAAAAGGTCTAGATGCATCACCTATTCGATCTACATCACAGAGAAAATATCTTTAACACAATATCCATATATAGCAGGCAGTGAGTCTACCACAGAAGTTCAGATAATTCACGTAGAGAAAAATAAACACTGGCGTGAAATACATGGTAGTTTCCATTTGTTTTACTACATCAGATTCACAACATCAAGTTTCACAAATCAATTCTGAAATATATAAGGCCATCCAAGGCCGTCAGTGAAAATCTTGTCATTTCCTGCCTCCGGTTATGTACATGGAAACTCTGAAAAGGATAATTAAACAAGTAAAACCAACCAGCGCATAGAAAGTGAACTGGGTCACAACTCACAAAGGACCTTAACACTTGTATTACAAAATCATTAAACTAGCGCAAGACAAGAAACGGAACTAAATTAATTTACAAGTGATGGCTTGGGCGAACCTACTCAACAGACAAGTGCATGGACTACCACCACAATTTGCCCGATAGTGTAACTCATTACTCATCAAACTATAGGAGATACATACTTTGTCACATACTTAACTACAATTAGTTATTCTACAAATGTCATGCAAATCTTACTGCGCATTTCATGCCATTGGACATCGGTGTTTTCAGATGTAGCTCAAATCAGGTTCAACTTTCATTTGCCATGTTAGAACTGTAAATTTTCATGTCTCATTATGAATTATGCAATCATTGATAATTGTCACTCAACTCATTCAGCAAACCTCTTCAACCATCTTTGCCTCATTGGTTACCAACTGGTACAATCCTTCAGCAAAATACTTTATTTTTACCAAAAGATAATTAAGCTTCAGAATCTTCTCTAAACCAGATGAGTATCACCATCTCAGCCAAATACATAAACCATTTTTCTCAATCTTCTGTAAGTACATTCTAGACGACAATGTCTGTACATATTTATCCTCGGAGTTTTTAGTCTCCATATCTCAAAGATCTTGAAGCATCATCCAATTCCCATTTCCTGAAGCTCTAAGTGATTTATGTTTCTTTCAACACTATGCCTAACCTTTATATCTTCTTGATCTATGTTTCCATAAGGCAAACAATATAAAAACTTCGCTCCTTACAAGTCTAAGGGCTCTCATTTCAATAAATTACAATTAATTATTAGTCTAATATGATTTTTAGGTAAGGTAACTCACCGTAAGGGTGGCAAAAGGGGGAGTTAGTTGTGTTTGTGTCGGGTTGACCTACTCAAATGATATGATCAGAGTCAGCACGAACACGACCTACTTATTTAATGGTTCGACAAGCAAAAATTTAGACAGGTTGACAAGACACAACACGTGTAATGCATTAAGTCAAATGGATCGTGTTAAGATAAATTCAACACGACCCATTGGACCCATTTAACTTAGAAAACATATTTATTATTTTCTAACTCAAACATGACTCATTTATTACAAGGCAATGGAAATGAAAGTTTAGGGACCAAAAGTGAACTAATAAAAGTTTGAGGACCAAATCAACAAAAACGTGAAAGTTCAGGGATCAAATAACATTATTTGCCTTAATACAATGAACCCATTTATAAACATATTTTCTCACTCAAACATGACTCATTTAATACAATGATTCCATTTATTACATGTATAAATGCAGTTAATTGGTAAATTATATTAGTTAAATTGAGACGTTAGAGTTTCAAAACTTTAATCTCATGTAAATTTTACATAATCACCTGTTGTTAGGTAACTTAGGTGAGTAGCTAAACACAACACTATTTAACCCTTATAAATTAACTGGTTGTAAACAAGTAGGCATGTCAACCCGTGACACAACCCATTTATTGCGTCATAAACGGCAACCCATTTACGACAAGAAAACCTACATAAACTCAACCCTAACACACTAATATATCGTTTTAGGTGTGTTGTTTTGTCGTGTCATGACCAACTTTCACCCCTACCCATTCCCTAACTAGTAAGGGTGGCAAAATGGGTCATGACACGATAACCCGACAGGCTTAACACGAAAATAAGCGAGTTTGAGTTGAGCTTATGCGGGTTCATGTCGTAAATGTGACAACCCATTTATGACACACAATAAATAGGTCATGTCATGGGTTGACACGCCAACCCATGACAAGACCCGTTAATATATAGAGACCATATAATGTTGCGTTTACTAGCACCACTCACCTAATTAACGGTAATATGTAATAATTTATATTAAAGTATTTAAAACTTTAACCTCTCAAGTTAGCTTAATATAATTTATTACTACACTATAAATATTTATAAGTAATAAACATGTAAAATGTGTTAAATGAGTCGTGTTGGAGTAGAAATAGTATGTTGTTTAAATTAAATGGGTCAAATGGGTCGTGTTGAAATAATATTTGCATGACACATTTAATTTAACGGGTTACGTGTGTCGTGTAGTATCAACCAATCAAATATATGGATCGTGTTCATGTTGACCTTAATTGTGTCACCTGAGGGGTCAACCCGACACGAACATGATCCTCTAACCCATTTTGCCACCCCTACCAACTAGGGATAATTCGTTGTAGCAATAAATTTAGATGGAAATCAGTGAATGTCCTAAACTTTTAGGGGTGTGGGCCGACGTAACATTTATATAAAGAGGAACATTAATTTTTTTTGTAGGAAGAGGGACATTAATTTAATTAAATCATATATATATATATATATGAAATTATGATTAATGGTTTATTGCCAATGATTAAGTTCGAAATATTTTCACATGTGAATTTCAAATTAGAAAAGTATTTTTATATGAGAAACATGTCATTTGCTACAATGCCTAAAATCCTATCTCCGCCTTCTTTTTTCCTTCTTGGGCTAACAATTTTTTATTTTTCTTTTTGTTTTTTGCTAAACTGTGCAACTTACATGTTGTGCTAGTATATGTGTGTGAGTGTGTGCATGTTTACATATCAACTTTCTACATATATGCCATTTCACATATTTCTTTAAAAATGTAATTTACTTCCCAAAAAGATATATATATATATATATATATATTATTGTATCTGAATGAAGTTTGAGTTTTATGAACTTTACTTTATTGTGAGTAAATTATTAAAAAGCCAAAAAAGACTATCTCCTTGCCCTTTCATCACTTGGTATGAATATTATATATCTATTTTTCTTTCCTTTTTCACCTCAAAGCAAAAGTTTTCTTTTCTTTTATTTGTTTGATTTTTTTTAGACTTGCCTCTTATTTATTTGATTAAAGTATGCATATATGGAATTTTTTTATCAGCAGCTAGAAGGTTGCGTATATTAAATTCATTAATAAATATATATATATAAGAAGTTCAATTGGGGCCCCGAAGGACAGACCCCTCTTGCCTTATATCAAGATCGAGCCTGACGAAAATCCCGCCACGTTGAATTTGTACCATACTAAAAAGATTAGTGATGACCAACAGAATACACTAATCAGCCAGAGCTTAGTGAACTCTTCAAATTATGCCACTTCATGGACAAATAACTTAAAAGGCAATGAGTAGATTTTTCAAGTAGTGAAAGAAGACGACAAGAAATGCAATGGCCCGACTTTGTGACCCCATGATATTCACATAATTATTGATGGTAATACTAAACTAACCAACTCTTCATATTGTTAGCCCTAGAATACTTTACGGTTTGGTTAAATCATTGATCATAATTGCTCCCAATGATAGGAATGAAACTGTTCCAATAAGCAAAAAATAGGTTTGGGCCTTTGGCACTACAAAGTCTCACAAAACAATCCATATCATAAAACCCTCTTTACCTCGAACTTTGCTAATTCGTGATACTATATTGAACTTCATCAAAAAGGGCATTTGTAGAGCAGTAGCGAAAAAGGGAGAATAGTCTAGCCTCCAAAGTTGATGTCCAAAGTACGGTTTGTTAACACAGTTAAAAAGCTATATATGGCGGATTATAAAGGGTAGGCAACCAATCACTTGATCGGTGTTTTCGTTCCTAAAATTTGTTTTGTAATGAAAAATGCAAGGAAATCAAACGTGCACGATGAGATGAAGATAATCTCAGACACGAGAAACATAAAGATTGAAAATTGCTCAGTAGAATACAGTGGAGAAATTAAGTATAATCACTTGATCAGTGTTCTCATTCCTAAAAACTTCTTTTGTGATGAAAAATGCAGGGAAATTTTAAATATATATATATATATTTCTTTTGATGAGAAAATGCACATCAAATAAATAAATTAAAAAAAAAAAAAAAACACTTACAGGCAAAGATAATCTCAGACACAAAAGAAACATAAAGATTAAAAACTATTCGAAGAATATAGTGAAGAAATTAAGTATGGCGCTTGCCTTCACTATACATATGAGGCGACATTGGTTTAGTTGCCAAAGGCAAAGATCCATCTTGATCCCACTGCCATTGCGTTTCACCTTTTGAGGATGTATAAGCATGTTCTTCATCCCTTCGCAACGCATCTAACCTTCCTTGGAAATGGTTCATTGTTGAATTACGATGCATCCTCTGAGTCTGTGAAGACATGTGCTGCAAGTGAGCACCAACATAAGCACCGGCACCAGAATCAGGATATTGCACTTGTTGTCTCATCTTTACTGCTTCATGAAATAAATTGTTATTGAAATATAGGTCATAAGAACAGTGAGCTCAAAAAATGGAAAAAAAATCCAATAACAATTAACAGCAAAGGAATTTTGTCAACAATAAGATTTTAAGGAAGGCAAAAAAAGTAAATTTAAGCTACAATGGACTATGAAGATAAATGTTGTCAAGCAAGATGTTGTGCAATAAATATGGTATGATTGAGAGCCAATCATTTTTTTTAGAATTTCTTCTGGTTAGCAGATAGATTTGATAAGTGACCCAATCAGTTTAAAGGGCATGATAGTTAAACTTGGCATTTTCTTTAAAGCAATCATCAAATGGTGAATGAAAGCTAATACAGAATTATTTTGATTTTAATTACCACATGTGTTAATGTTTCATTTCTCTTAATAAGATGAAATATTAAACCACAAATCAATGTGTGTGTGTGTGTGTGTGTGTAAATGTGCCAATACCCTGCCATATAGCACCTTGACCTCGGATGAATAAATTTGGACAAATGTACAACCTTTAAAAAGAATAAAAACATTCTAAGGAAAGTTGTGATATAAGGAAATATATATAAATTAAACACCTCTTGAAATTGTGCAAATCATATACAATGATTACATTCACTTTCCATTTTTAGCCATAACTTATTTTCAATTTTTCATTCTTAATAAAAAACACCACGTAACCAATACATGTCCTCAACAATACCAGTGCTTTTTGGGGTTGTCGATACAAAGTAAGAAAGAAGAGCAATACAGTGACCAACTTGGTAAGAGAAGGGAAGGATTGTGGTGGGAATCCCAGGGGGGTCTTCGCCCCCTTCCCCCTAGGAACCCCCTATAACATCCTTATATATTTTGCCCCCGCCCTTGACACTCAACATCCATCACATGGACTATAAGTATAGGTGTTAATATGATGTATTTAGAGTATGTATTTGCAATGAAACCCAATGAAATAAGTTTCTTTATTCATCGAGGATTTTATAGGGAATAAATGTAAATATTATATTATTTACAAATTTAAATATAAAGTCTAGTTTCACGAGAATTTTGTGGAACTCGATTTCGAGTTGCAATTAAAAGTTATAGCTGAAATACTCAGTTAATGACAAGTTTTATTGATTGGAAAACACCCTTGCAAAAATAAGAAATTATAAAACAAGCTCTCAAACCTCATTTTTCATTGTTTCGAGCTTTAAGAATATTGAGGAAAAGCTTGGGAGAGTGAAAAATTAAAGGGAAGTGATATAAACTCCTTCCAGAGGTATTATTTTCAAGTTTCTTTAATTTCTAAGCTTAGGAGGTCAAAAGTTAAAAGGTTTCACATATGTAACACTTCACTGTAAGTGTAAGTAAGGTTTAAACAAATCCAAAATTGCAAAAATAAGAAAGGTGATGAATCAAATGATGGTATGTTATATTGAGAGAGACATATTTGTTAATATTGATGAAGAAAAGATTTTGCTACGTTCTCAAAATATGCAAAATCGCATGATTCAACTCCCTTTTTGTAGAGCAACAAAGCCTCAATCCCAAATTTGTTGGAGTCGGCTACATGGATCGAACTTTTCCATTGCTTCTTGTAGAACCTAATGGAATTTTATTTTACATGGCAAATCATTATGATCAAGAATTTGTTATTATAGTGCAAACTGCAAACCATCATGATTATTAGTTTATTACTTCTATTTTTATAATTGTGGCCATTCGAACCTTTTTTCTCGGCCCTCCCTACTTAGGCTTGACTATGCCCACAAGAGGCCATCTGGGATCCCAAGCCCATAACCCTAGGAGAAACCAACATATTTGGAGTAGAATAGCATGATTCGACCACATGACTTTTCGGCCATCAAGCATATCTTGATAAATTTATTACCGCACCAATTTCATTGGGGGTTGGTTTATTTACTATTTTAAATTTTTGTTAATACAATATTTTTTATTAACAAAAGATTAGGTTAAAGTCTCCCTTCTAAATTTTCTAGTTCCTCCACTGACCATGATTAGAGAGGAGCTACAGCGCGTTTTTGCCTTAGGCTAGATTTCTACACAAAAAAGTGCTCATAACAAACTCCATACATTGACTACATTCATATTAGAACATTTCATTTCTTATTAGACACTTTCAAGGATAGTCTAGGTACTTCTTGGGGCCGAAGGAAAATTTAAAACTAAAGCCTTTAACAGCAAAATTAATATATTTTTAACCTTATTTATCATTAGAGACAAGTACATTGCAATTTGCACATGCCTAAGATTAGAATTGCAAAACAAAGTGTTTTTAGACATTTTCCCTACTTTCCCTAACTTGGTAGTAGCAACAAAATGTCGTACTCAGTATTAGCAATTTAAAAGGGGTAAATATATTTAAAAGAATACCAATAAAACCAAAATCAAGTATAAGTGTTTGGACATAATTACGCTGCATATTACAAAGTAAATTTGATTATGATTTTCTTTATGATCAATACTCAAAAGTGTATCTTTCATAATTCATGCCCTAGTGAACTTATCCGATCTTTCTTATAATGTTGTTGACAGCTAAAATGATTTTATTAGTTTTATTCTTTTAGCATAAGCAAAACTAACGGGTATGGTTTACAACACTCCTTTTGCAATTGATGCATTTGGAGAACAAGTTATATCATTAATATAACCAAGTAGATCAAAAGTAACAGCTTTTTTATAATGTAAATGCTATTATTACACTTAATTTTAACAATAAATTGCAAGTTATTTCCATCAAAATTAGAACTGTGTCATTTCTTACAATATTTAAACATCAAAACAACTTCTCCATTTAATTCTAACCAAAACAAAGTTTTATTTAACAGTTAGAAATTGATGCATAAGAATGGAAATATCACATTTATGAGTTTACTCAAAATTTCTTGAGTCAATAGTGTCTCAAATAAAATAACACAAGTCCTCTTTAAGTCCACGTACCATAACAATGCAAACAAGGTTACGCTTTTAGCTTGTGTACTTTTGGTGGTTTGCCTACATTTAATTCACACTCGTATAAAATTATAAATGCTCTAACTATCTTTAGCCCCACACATTGACATAGCCTCCATATAACTTTTATTGCCACTTTATATTTCAAAACTTATTAATTGTCACCCTGTAAGTTGACCTAATAGACTCAAATTCATGCGTGTCGTGTTATTAGTTACAGTTTTGAATCCCCAAGTCCCAGGAAAGCTATATTAGATTGTGTTTTGTGTCAAACCTAAACAAACATGGGTGAGTTTTGATGACCCTATCCACGCTACATTAATAGTTAGTCACACATCACAAATCTTACAACTCACTTAACCGTTTACTACGTCACCACAAATATATACTCTAAAAAGAGAGTATAAATTTGATAGAGTAGTAAACAGTTTCCAAAAAGAACTCGAGACATAAGCGTTAACTCTAGATTCTGGATAAACAAATTCAAGCTTTATTTATCAAATAGTTTCCAAAAAGAACTCACGAAATGAGCGTTTACTCTAGATTCTGGATTAACGACTCCAATTTTACTAACATATTGAACACAAGCAAAACAACCGATTACTATCGTAGTAAATAGAACTTCACATAGCTAACCCCATAGGGGCGCCCATTCTATTCCTCTGTGAATTCTCCTAAGAACTAGCAGCTTATCTCCCAACCACAAGTCAATGTGCCAAAGTGCACACCTGCATGCTATCTAACAAATTGTGCCTAGTGGTCATAAAATGTAAAACAACAAGGAAATAAATTCCAGCCACCAATATTTGCATCCAATAGATTTTTTTTTAGAAGAAGCCAACTTAATTATAAGACTCTTGACTCTAACATGAATCAAACCCCAACCTTTGCCTTTGGCAAATGATGCCTCACCTATCTCACTGGATACACTTTGGCCATGCAATAGACTTTTATTGTATAACTTTTAGTTTCTATTTTAATGTGTTAGTTAATAGGAAAGTCTAGTGTTTTAGTGAAGTTCTAAATTATTAAGTATGTCTTGTGTAGGTATATATATAAGACCTCGAGAATAGAGTTTGACCATTGTAAACAAGTTTTGGATCATAGAATAAAGTTCATGAGTTTGTGTGTTTCGTGAGATCGATTGTCTTCCACTGAACACGGTTTGTCCGAACAAATATTTTCCATTTTCCCATGCAGCATTGTTGTAATAGCCAGTCGTACAGCACAAAACAAATTCACATAGCACAGCGTTAACACTTTCAACGCCGCAATCGACCCTGCACACAAATACTTAATTCGCCACACATCAGTTCAGCTCCATTTTCAATTCATTACCATATCTCCCTCTAAACCCTTTCATTATTCACCTTCTCCGATCCATACAACCCACAATCAATCAATTGAACAACCTTTACTCCCTAATTCAAACAAAACTCAATCAAATCAAACTTCGCCGATACATTATAACCCGAACAACCTTCTGTTCACTCATAAACAACATCAATCCTTGTTGAAACCAAACTAATAAAACCAATTTCTGCTTTCCTCAAAAATAAAAAATAATCCACAATTGAACTGAACTCCAACTCTTTAAACAAAAAACACTATACCGACATAACCAGAACAATCAAAATCCTAAAAAAAAACCTAAATTTCCACAATTCCTACATCGCCGAATCAGAATCGAAAGAAATACAAAGCAGAAACCCTAGATTATTCAAATAGGGAACAATTGAAGCGACAACTAAGAACGTAAATGATAGGAATGAACAGAAATCGAAGAGGAGCACCTTGTGAGTCGCGATTGGGAGACTCGATTGGCGACGAAGCACGCTGTGTGGAGTCGGTGAAGTGTTTGTCGGTTTTATACCGCATGCGAGGGCTCGCATGAGCTGATGAGCGCGTACGTTATAGTTTTTGTGGCATTTATTGCGACGAATCAATAGCAGATATTTGTAATTACTAATACTGATTTGTTGCGACAAATGGAAATGAGTAGAGAATGATACATGCCAAGATGTGTATGTGAGTATCTCAAGATAAAATGCATGTCACTCAACTGACTCGATATTCAAAGTGTGTTACTTTTACAATTTTTAATAAATAATCTGCAATTCAATTAATTACAAATCCCTTGAGATTTGTCTTTGATTTGCATACATCAAACTCTTTCACTCTACTATATTCAAACTTAAAATATATATTTTTTAATACTATGTATCTCTTTATTTTGGTGCATGCATAACATTTTTGTATCGTGAACACAAGATCTTTTTTTTTTTTTTCTAGATTTTTATTTCCAGTTTCTTATTTAGCGGTTGATTTCTAGCAATGTATCTTGTATCTTGTATTTTGAATTTTGTACTTTTTTATTTTCCCTCTAAGTTACGTAACTATAAATAGAGATAAATTGCACAAGATCAAAGCAATGATCTGCTACCCGCTCGTCTTCCATTCATATGGAAGTTTGATCACTTTTTTCTTACTTTTGATACATTTTGGCTCACCAGTGTTCAGCTTGTTATTATTCCACAAATGACAGTCTGTAAATTAACCTTCGATATGAATGTTATTATCTCTCAAAAACATTAGATTCATTTTTTATGTATTTCCATTAGTGCGAAATCAAATCAGTTTTCCTCGTTGTTATGTCTTATTGCTAACCAGTATTCATTTGGCTTATTTCGTCCATGCAAAGTTATCTTTGTTCAATTGAAGATTTCTCTCTTGTTTTGGTGTCATGCTCTCGTTAGATCAAATTGTAAACTTTAGCTCAAAAGGACCAGTGTTCAAGCAGCCAACGACTTCGTATCACATTCATGTTCAATAAGTCCTTGAAGCATATTGCGAACTTATTTGTAACTATTTCCTTCCCAATAAATATGCAAGAACATCAAGGTCTAGCCACGCAGCAGCGGTCTATTTACATAACTAGAAAAGAAAAAAAAAATATTTATACAAAAAAAAAATGTCTACTGTAATTTGGAAAATACTAGAATGACAACTCTATGTCACAATCTAAGTTAACGGGAGCTGCTCATGCGACCTCGACTCACTTGTTATGCACCGAGACTATGCTAGAGTGTATCTTGAGGACTGCGGTTAGCCAATGTGCCTCGTGATTTTGTTGAGTTCTGTTTGGCGCTCATTTCCTCCTAAGCGACTTAATTTCGCGCTTCGCTCTACCTCGACTGCAGACTGCCCTAGCCATGGCGGTACAGTGAACAAACAAACCCTACCGTCCCAAACTCCACCTCTCACGCTTACACTTCACACAGCGATGTTGAACAAGACACTACTGACGAGTTTCCGCGGCGGCTTCGGCGCAGCTCTGCATCCATGGCGAACCGCATCAATTCGTCACTGCGCGAGCGTCTCCTCCGCCGTTAACTCTCTCCTTCTTCGCTCCCTCAAAGAGCACTACCTCGAAGTATCAAAAATGAATCCTCCGCCGGTAACCAATCTCTCTCCGTAGCTTGTTCAGTGTGTGTTGGTCTGATTCAAGAGCTAGGGTTTCGCGCGATTGCGTTGATGTTTTGGGGATTTGTACTTTTTTTTTTCTGTTTAGTATGCTAATTTGGTACGTTTGATTCGAGAGCCAGGGTTTCGAGCGATTGTGTTGGTGTTTTGAGAATTTGTACTATTTTTAGTTTGTTTAGTATGCTAATTTGATATTTTGATTCAAGAGCTAGGGTTCCGATCGATTGTGTTGATTTTTTGGTACTCTTTGTAGTTTTGATTCAAGAACTAGGGCTTCAAGCGATGGTGTCGACGTTTTGGGAGTACGTACTCTATATTTTGTTTCTTCAGCATGTTATTCTAAGAGCTAGGGTTTCAAGTGATCATGTTTGTTAGAAATTAAAAAACGCACAAGTAAAATGAGAAAAAACTTGTGTGCCGAAGTCTATTTTGTATTAATGAATTGCTCTGTATATAAAGCTTAATTTTAACAAATATCCTAAAAATCTATTGGGTAATACCAGCAGTAAAATTCATATTTAAATATTTAAACTTCCTAAAGACTTAGTCAAATTATTCTAGTGACTAAGAGCATTTCTAATGGTAAATGTGGATTGTGGTTAGGGATTCATGCCACATCATCACTGTGGAGGGAATATCCATCCTACATGGACTAAATAGATATTGAAGTTCAAAAACGTTCTCCAATGCACAATGCGGATTGCACATGTGAAGACTTTTTTTTTTTTCAAAAACATTGCTAAATAAAATTTAACAAAAAAATATACTTCCTCCGATAAAAAATATAAGACTTTTTGCTCAAAACACACATATTAAGAAAGCATTAATTGTGAGTTTAAATTACATCTTTGCCCACATTTAATTTTTCAATTAATCCAATGAAAGAAAGACAAGTGTTTAGTTATAATTAAATGTTTGAGTTAAAAGAGAGGTAAAATAGGTATAAGAGGTACAAAGTTTTCTTGAATTCTTAAACGTCTTATATTTTTTGAAGGAGAGATTTTGTAGGAAGTCTTATATTTTTTACTAGAGGGAATATTTATTTTTTTGGGTGATTTTTGTTTATCGTTATATATATATATATATATATATATGGGAACCAAATATATACCCATGTTATGGGTACACTATTTAGAACCATTGGATTTTAATCCAATATATTAATCGATGAGTCATAAATGCACAAAGCATTTAATGCACAACACATTTTGAGGGGTTCTCATGGTATGGGTATATATTTGGTCTCCATTGTAGAATTTTCCTATATATATAAAGTATATTTTTGTATGTATCGATCAATATACTTTATATATATATATATATAGATTTGTTACCAAACAAAACCCAAAAAAAAAAAAACGCATATCTTCTAATTTTTTTTCCAGTTTTCTATTGTATGAGCCAATGATTGCAAGGCGTCGCCTTAGGTAGGCGGTGCCCTTCTAAGTAATTCTTAGAAATTTGAAGGGGGCTATTTACAATTAAGTTCGATTACAAAATACCTACTCGAACATGAAATCTTAATACAATTAATGTTACATATGAATCTAAAGACTTATTAGTATTTTGAAGTGTATATTATGTAATAATCACATTGCTTAATAGATGATTAGTGTTATTTAAGGACCTATAAATAAATACTTATACGGGGACCTCTAAATAAATATTATTTCATTCGCTTAGGCAACGTCTTGCCTAGACCAGGGAAATCGCCTCGGGATCGCCTTAATGCCTTGCAATCCTTGGTATGCGCCTCTTTTTTCAGTTTTGCACACTGTCTATCGCACCTTCTAGAAATAGAGGGTGCAATCCACAGTGCGGACGGTTATTTGTGCCACATCATCTCCACAGTGTGAATCCACATTACCATTGGAGAGAGTTTTTTGGTTGAGATGTCTATTCCATCCTACGTGTCCCACATCTACCCTCAATCCACAACCCTATTGGAGATGCTCTAACTAAACTAGCTAACCACTAAAGCCACATCTTTCAACACTCTTCTTTACCTTTAGTGATTGCAAAGTCAACTACTATCTTCCAACCAACTATCACTTGAGTTGTTGCAAGTAAGGATTGCAAGGTGTCAAGGCATTTTCGAGATGATTTCTCTTGCCTTGGCAAGGTTGTGCCTAGACGACGCCTAATCGATGCATAGGGCCATCGGCAACCATGAAAATATTAAAGCGATGCGTAGGTGTTTTCCTTGCTAAGGCGTGGCGTTGCATAGGCGCCGCCTAGGTGACAAAAAAATATTTATTTAGAGGCCCCTGAAATTAATTAATTTTCTATACCTATTTGTTTGCCTATAGTACTACTACTCACTATTTGTCTACTATATCATAAACATTAATATTAAAGCTTCATTCTTAAGAAAAATAAAAAATAATAAAGAATAATTCTTCAAAAAACACAAAATAAATGACATTGCAACTCATACAACAATGCAATTTCAAGTTTCAAGTTTCAACAACAAACCAAACAACTTATTATCTTGCACAAAGTTTCTTAAAGTCTTAGCACAAAGAAGAAATAATTTTTTTATTCACTTTTGTGATTTTTGTTCTTGAATCAGTGTCGATCCTCTCAACGATCGGCGGTGGTTCCAATCAAATCCCTTTTGCTCTTTGTTCATTCAATAAACAACAGATCTAATCAGGTTTGTAGAGATTGGTCCATCTTTGTTGCAGTGCATCTTCATCAACGGTGTTGCATGGATTTGTGCAGTGGCGCTGGATTGATTTATCTTTAGTTTTTACTTCATAGTTAGTTTTCTTCCCTAGTTGGAAGTTTTTGATTTGTCTTCTCTTTGTTGAAAAGTTTTTAGGTCTTCTCCTTTTTGAGAAGTTTTTAGGTCTTCTCCTTTTTGTGAAGTTTTAGGTCTTCTCCTTGTTGGGAAGTTTTGTTATTTGTTTTGTGGTTTTAGTACTTTGTGTATTGTCATGAGTTTCAACGTTGTAGAGAAGCAGTCTGTGATTGTCAAACTGTTTCAATTTCTCTTTCGAAAAAAAAAAAGCCAAATTAATAGCAGTTTGTTTGCATAATTAGGATTAGCGAATCAATGTACTTGATTCTATGTCTGGTCTTATATTGAGTCATGAATGATTAATGAAATTTTGTTTTCTTTAAAAAAAGAAATAAATTCATTAACAAACAAAAGTAAAAATAAAATAAAAAATTAGAAGTAAAAGACAACAGCAACAACATAACCTCAATCCCAAATTAATTGGGGTTGGCTATATGGATCAAACTCTTCTATTGTGCTTGATTTTGTGTAATTGTGAGCATTCCAAACCATTCAAATCCATGAAATGGATCAAACAAATATTAGAAGTAAAAGACATAAGTTAAAAATAGAATTTTTTTAAAAATAAAATAAAAGTAAATCATTTAAAAAAAAAGTTAATAATAAAAAACATAAGTAAATAAATTAAAAAAAAGCAAATTTTTTTTGGAGCTGTTGGTGAGTCGTCGAAAACTTGTCGAAGTGTCGGAAGCTCAACGGTATCCTCGACGGAGATCGAAAAATAGATGGTGGATGGGCACAACAAATGATGAGGAGGAAAGGGTTGTGAAATTGATGGAGACTAGGGTTAAATCTTATTGTTTATATATATATATAAACATTTAATTATAAAGTGGTTCCTTAGCTTTATAGAAATTTAGTTAGACCTTCCTCAAAACTTTAAAAATGTGTTAAGAAACCCTCCATTGCCTAACCCATCGCCTAGGCAACATGATGCAAATAAGAGTTTGTGTTAGATTAGGATTTTTTATTTATTAGATAAGATGGTTTTGTTTAGTTGGATTACAAGTTATGTGTTCTTTTTGTGTCAAAGTTAGAGTTTAAATAGGAGTTAGTGGTAGTAAGAGTTTTATTAGAATTAAAGTTAATTTGTCTTTTGGTATTCTATTAGAATTAGGAGTCTTATTATTTTATAAGCCTATATAAAGGCTACATATATAATGGTTTAGTGGTGGATTATTGATTTTTTTAATAAAGAATAGTGTTTCTTTTTCGAATTAGGGTTTAATTCTCAAGGCCCTGAGTTGTATTATTCGTGTGTCGAATAATCAGTTTGGAAGACTTCTGATGCGTTACGACGCCTTGCAATCTCTGCATTAACTATGCTAAGATTTTGTTGTTTGGTAGGTATCATAGCACCAAACTTAGTTGTAGTTTGCCCTTTTAATTTCCTAAAAGTTAGTTAGGACACTGCCAGCCTAAGCGACCTCCTGCCTAGGCCGACCGCCTTGCAACCACTAGTTGCAGGTTGCAACAAATAAATGCTCATTCTCCTCCTAGTGTTCCACAACTCAAGTGTCATTTGCTTGCTAAACATACTCTTGCAAATCCTCTTATGATGCCCCAACTTTTTACATTTATTACACTTGACGTCTATCTTCTCCAACACTTAAAAGAGGATGCCCTTTCTTTCCAATGTTTTCATGGAGGAAAATTGGTATTATTTCCTTTATCATTGCCATTGTTTTGAGCAGCAACTTTTGGTATGCCATAATTCTTCTTCTCCTTTCCTTGGTTAAAGTGTTTTGTTAGCAAAGCTCCTTCAATAGAACCTTTATTTTTACCAATCTTCTTTGTTTTGGAGCTTGCAAAGCATGTAGTGATCCTGCCAAGCTGATTCTTGACAATCTTTAGCATTCTCCATGGAAGAAATACTTGCTTTAAATCTTTCCTGAATTATAACAAGGGATCAATCTTGAATCAGAAAACTCAAAATCAAGAAATCTTTCCTTGTCAACAATGCTTAGAAGTCTGTTAGCATACTCTTTAATTGAATCTGATTCCTTCATTTTCTTCATCTCAAATTCTCTAACTATTTTAAGCACTTGCATTGTTTTGATCCTCTCAACTCCTTCATATTCAGTTTTGAGAAATTTTCAAACTTCAAGTGTCGGATTTTGAGCATGATTCTGGTGAAGATTGTTGGTGAGACAACAACAAAAAAGGAAGATTGTTGATGAAGATTGCATTTGACTTTCTTCATTTTCTCTGCTCATGGAGCTTAATTTGTGCTACAGTAGGATTGTTGGCAGTGGAAGATTTTCCAAGTCTTCCTCAACAGCTTCCCAAAGGTCATTTGCTTCCAAGTGAGCCTCCATTCTAACTGTTGAAACTAAGTAATTCTCTCCATCAAACACAGGTGGAGCAAATTTTGCATAGTACTGTTTCAGATTCCATTTTGATAATGAATTAAAATTGCCTTTTCTTGTGGTGGGTCACTCAGAAGTTCCTCAAGAAAAGAAAGCTCTAATACCACTGTTAGCAATTAAAAAGCACACAAAATAAAAGGAGAAACAACTTGTATGCTGAAGTATGTTTTGTACTAATGCACTGCTCTATATATAGAGCTTGAGTTTAACAAATAGCTTAAAAATCTGCTACATAATATGAACAATAAAACTTAAATTTAAACTTCCTCAAGACTTGGTCATGTCATTCAAATGACTAACAAAATCTAATCTAGCTAACCATTAAAGGCACATCTTTCAACCGTGTTGACGTTTTGGAAATTTGTACTATTTGTAGTTTGTTACTTTGTTTAGTATTTTACTCTGGTAGTTTTGATTCAAGAGGTATGTATTGAGCGATTGTGTTGATGTTATGTGGTTTGGGAATTTGTGTTGCGATTTTGCAGAAGGTGAGTACTCCGTCTCCATTTTCAGTGGTGAAAGGGGCTTTGGATTCGAACGGTCCTGTTCTTCGACGGACTTATGGGGATTATGAGGAGATTAGGGTTTCTGTGATGCGTTTGTCGAATATAATTCCTGCTGGAGGTGATGAGGATGACGAGGATAGTATCAATCAGTTGTTTCTTCATGTTGACGTATCGAAGCTTGGAAGAGAACATTCTCTTCATTTTTTGTGTGGTCTTTATCCCGACGCGGTGGGGATTCACTCGGTTTCATTGAAGCCAAAGTTGCAGCCTTTACAGGCTTTTGCGGTGCCCAAGAAGTATGGTGGCCCTGTTTTCCAGTATGTCTTCCCTTCATTGTTTCTTTGTAAATAGCTCTTAATTAGTTTGCATCTATTTCTTTCTTTTATCTTAAGAAGGATGAAGAGCCATAGAAGTGATAGAACAATGATTGGGAGGTTGGTTTGTGATTCAAAAAGCGTATTCTTTATTGAGGCATTTTGTTGTGTTCAATTTTGATATATTTTTTAAACAAATCATGAATTCTTGGAATGATCAAGAAAACAACAAAAGGTTCTTTTAATGCTGTTCTCAAAAGTCACTGGCATTGGACAATAATGGTCTTGGGCTAGAGAATGAAATGTGAATAAACATTATTATATACACACATTGTATTATTGCCTAAGACTGTTTTGAGCCGTAGCCATTATTTTTAGCTTAGATTTATTCTTTTTAGATGACCGTATATAATTGGAAGACATTTGTTTTTCATTTTTTTTTGGCTGTTTTCAAAATTACAATAAGTATTTAATGTGCCAAAAACTAGAAAAACCCTGTCCCCTCCATTGGAATGATCCAAGTGATCTTAGGCAAGCATGGCTAGTGATAACTGATAAGTAAGCTAATATCATAGAGACACATTAATTCCTTGATGATTGTAGTGGATGCTTTAGGATGTATTGCTGATTCGCAGGCAAGAGAACTCAGAGCTAGAAACTCAGCCTTATGTTCACTATGTGCAAGTTGTTATGGCGATCTTGTTCCCTTTCCATTATTCTGTAACTTGTAAAACAAGACTAGACGAGTAGAATGGATGAAAGGCTGGATTCTCATTTTGGGCATACTTTTTGCTGTTACTGCAAATATGCATTTGCAATAATGTTAAAGCGCATACTTTTTGCCCCTCCAGACTTCCAGTTTCAGGAGATTTAGGTGGTTTGCATTGCATTAAGTTAATGGCTTACACAAATCTTTTTGAATTAATAAAACATTAGTTTTATTATTGTTGTAGTCTAGTATAAATATGAGCAATACATCATGTGTATTAGCAAGTGGACAAAATTTTGATGGTCACAGATCTGCGTCTCATTTTTTTTGAGTTGTGTATGCTCTTCTCTTAATTTTTGACATGTCCCAACTATATTGTCAGAGTGATCCTAAAATACTTTTTTTGTCTTTCTTTTATATGAATTTATGGACTATGGATTGATGTAATAGCAAAGACTGTATTTTTAAATCTTTTTGCCTTTTTTTACTTCCTTATTTTCACTTTTTCATCTGTAAAATCTTATTATTGATACAAAAATCCATTTCTGATGATAAAGTACAAAAGTAACACTGAAGTAAAGTTAAGTTGTAGATGCAGCTGTTAAACAATATTCATTTAATGATTTCTTGGCAGAGATCTTGATGAGAAAACACGGGATGCTTTGCATGGATACATAGAGGAGCGTGGCATCAATGAGACACTTTTCCCATTTCTCCAAGCATGGCTTTATGTGAAAGATCATCGTAATCTCATGCGTTGGTTTAAATCCGTTGGCAATTTTGTTAGTGAACCTAAGGACACTTGAGGTCAAGGAAACAAACTTCTTTCGCTCGTTAGTTATTTCAATACAAGTGAGTGACTGCTGTATTTTTTATTTTATTTTATTTTAATTTTTTTATCTATCTACAGTTCTAGCGGCCTTCTGGTAAAAAAATTAAGTTAAATGAAGCATCTATCAACAGTTATTTTCCTTGGCGTTGTTGCGAAATGTATTATAGAGAATGGTGATGGTGAGATGAACATTTTCACATTTTATACCCACTCATTTAACTGCTCCACAACTTTTTGTGCTTAGTATCCTACTTCTTGCTTTAAATATTTTTCCAGTACAAAACATGCTTGTCTTTGTCCTGGTTTTCATTGTGGCAGCATTTCCTATTTCACTTGTGAATCTGTGATAATATTCTTGGGCATTTGATGGAAACACGTGTACTTATTTAGCTGAACTGAAATCAAAGTATATGTACCACTTTCAAGGTTTCTTTATTTAAATTTGTTTTGTTGTTTGGATGAGTTCTAATTGAATTGAGTAGAGTAGAAAAGTTTGATCTATGTGGCCGACCCCGACTAAATTGGGGCTTTGTTGTTCTTTGGATGAGTTCTAATTCCCCTTACAAATAGTCACCTTGGCATTTGAATGTCATACAACGAGCCACCAAGGCATCCAACATTTAACTGGTACGGGTTTCAATATAGAATGCAAATCATGCAATGCTGCAATATAGTTGAATTATGTCATTGTTCCATGATGCGGCATTGTTGCTTGTTTGTCGAGGAAGCTATATTTGTTCATACAAACATCTATTTTCTGTTTGAAGTAAAGATTCATAAGGGAGTTCGGGAAGAGCTCCAATAGGCAAGGAACAATGACTAAAAAAACCTTTTGAAATTGTTTGAACATGGACAAGGAATATGAGGTATCATGAGGAATACAATCGTGGGAGATTTTCCAAGGATTGAATTGTAGTTCATGTACTGGCAAAAACGTATAGGGCATAGGGGTGATCCATTCATTTATGGTCAAAGACAATAAAAATGTTTGAGGTTGGTGGGTTGGATGTTAAAATTAGCATGTTGGTGAAGTTTGGGCCTAAACATTCTTGGTCCCAGTAGCTATGGGTGTTGGTACTCTTTAGTACTCAATTAGCTTCATTGGTCCTGGCACATTTTGTTTGTGTTTAGGGGTTCTAATGGTTTTTAACACATTATTTTTTTTTTTGCTGTGAAAATTTTTCTTTCCACATCCATTTAACGTTATTGTCTTGAGATTATGGTTCACTCGAGAAATGGGAGATAAGATAGAAATTGGAAATCAAGTTTCTGTGATGGAGACCTCTATAGTAGATCTCCATACTTGAGAAATGGGAGATAGGATAGAAATTGGAATTTAAGTTTTCGTGATGGAGACCTCTATTGTAGATCACCATACAGAGACAAGGTTCTTGGGAAATTAACAATTTAGATATACACAACTGACGTTGAACTCTTATTTCCTCTCAATTAATAAGAAGAGAAAATTGCTTTGTGGAATTTGTTGCTGAAGAAATGGTTGGCAAATTCGAGATTATTGAAGTTGCGTGAAAATGAATATTGGATTTGGATGGCTTCTCTTTACACTTAAAGCGATTTCATGCTGAACTGGGATTTGATTGAGGTGATTGAATTACGCACAGACACATATGGGTAGTTATATTACGGTGATTGGTAAAGATCACCATGATTTGTGTTTTACATATATGTTGTTGAATTAAGATCTAATGATCATGTTAATAACCATATTAAAAACCTCTTGAATCCATGCACTTGTTCATAGAGTGATGAAAAAATTGGATCTCAATCCTACAATCAAAAATAAAAATGACCATCCATGGATGGTAGAACATATTAGTGATATAACTAGGGGTGCACATGGATTGCACTAACTAATTAGATCCGGTTCAATTCGGACCAATTATCATTAATTGGATCAATTTTTTGATCGCTTAGACTGGATTTGATTGAAAAATCATTAATCCCTGGATTGGATCGGATTATGGATTCTACATTAAAAAATCGCGGATCCAACCCTATTCAATCTGTTTAACACATCAACACATACATATATTTCATCATATGTACTATAGTAGTTTAATTAGCATCAACTCAAACTAGCAACTCTAAACTAAAATATTTAAAAGATTATACTTGTTCGTAACTCTTTTATTATGCTTTCGACCTTTTTATTGTAGGTTGCATGTTCAACGCATACACTTTTTTTGTTCTTTTGTGAGGATGTATGGTGAAGATTTGTAGATAACACATTTATTTATGTAGGAACTTATATTTTGAAGGTTATTGTGATAACAATTTTGTGGGAAATATGCTATATATAAATTTGTTGAATGTATGTTGTAAATTTGTCATTCATGTGATATATAATTCTTGTGATTCATTTGATTAAATCTAATTTCATAAATTTTGGATAGGAAAACGTCAATCCAGAGAACTTGATCCAATCCGATTCGCATTTTGCAAATTGGATTGAGTTAGATTGATGAATTATTTGGATTGGATTGGATTATAATTTTTCAATCTACAATAATTGGATTGAATTGTGAATTGACCCTAATTGGACTGGATTCAATTCATGTGCACCCCTAGATATAACATTTTAAATCTCACACATGGAAAATCTTGAAGCACATGATGCTATTGGGAATCACAACAAGTCAAATCTGGTGGACAGTATATTGTTTTTTAAAAAAGTGGTAGCCAGTGAGTCAGTGACTGCTTTGTATCAGTAACAATGTAATGTTTGGATGGACAGTTCTTTTAGTGGGTGGCATAAGTATTTTCCTTTCACATTATATTCGATTTAGTTCTTGTTTGGTATACGGATGAGATTTTTGAATGAATAGCTATCAGTCTAGATAATAGTTATAACTTGTGTGTGTATTTATTGTTATTATTATTATTTTAAAAAAAAAATTATAGTAGTCAAGTAGAGAGATGCCACTGAGATTAAATGTTTTTGAATTGAGACCTTCTTCAAAAGGTTCAATGCATAATGGATTTAGGATTATAGAATCCAAACACCATTTCTTAGTTGGTTTCATGAAATTGGAAAATTTTCCAAGGTTATTCTTTTGCTGTAACATTCTACAAGGACAGCATGGCGTGAGGCGTTTACAATGAAATGCGATTATTGGCCACTGACTGTAAGCAATGGATAGGTCAAAATGTGAGGCAAATGCTTGGACTAGGACAATAGTTGTTATCAAAGTTGTCAACTCGGAATTGAACCGTAAAATCGATTTTGTGGATTTTTGAATCGAATCGTAAATCGTATCGTAAATTATAAGATTTTTTTCGATTCTTTCGAAACACTTTTAAATGACTTTAATATATACATATAAACTTATGATATTGATTTATAAGTGAAAAGAAGCTCCATAAATCATAAATTTCGTGAATTTCCATACATAAAGTCATAAACTTGGCAAAAAATGTATATGTGATCTATTTTTTATTCATTGAAAGTTCTCTTTTGTATACAGATGGATGAGGTGTTGACACTTGACATCTATCATGGAAGCAAGTCAACAATAATATCATTTGGGTCCTTATAGACAAGCAGGGATTCATCGCTATTAGCATCCAATATGTTGGTGGTGTTGAACTTAAATGTTGTTCTATAAGAACTAAGTTGTAATGTTGTACTTGTACTCATATATTGTAAATTCATTAAGCATGTAAATGCAAACTATTTTGAGCATTTTTGGCTCCAAAAATTCAATATTGTTCCATAACTTCTATTATGGCATTGCATAATGCATATTACTTCACTAAACAAAAAAAGAAACACATGTTTCTAAATCCACAAAAATCTCCTCTTCAAGCCTCAATCATCATCCAAATCTTCATCTTCATCCTCTCCATACGCTCGAGGTCCTCCAAATTGCATTTCTTCATCTTCATCCTCTTCATAGCATCCCTCTTCACCTTCATCTCTTTCAGAATCTTCACTAAGGTCTTCCTCTTCATCACGCAATATTCCTTTGCCTTTGCCACTCGAAGCTACATAACGATAGTCATTTGGACCTAAAAATTGACCGTAAGACATTAATATATTACTCATATTAGTCTAACTTCTCATAAAATCAAGAAGTATCATTGCTTCAAATAATCATTGAAAGAAGTACCTTTTTTTTCGTGTGTTTACTAGTAGAATCTCTTCTTCAACGTAATCCCCCAATTCCAACCATGAAATGTCACTTGGAAGTACCGGACTTTCTTTCTCAGTAATCCATTCATCATCAGACTCCATGTCAAATAAGGAAATTGGATCATGATTTAATCCTTTTTCCATCCTACATTCCTTGCGCATATGAAGTCGGAGATTGTAGTTGATAAACACAAGCGCATTCAATCTTTTTTGTTGCAATCTATTGCGCTTCTTTCCATGAATCTACAACGATAAAGATAATAACGAAATAAAAAAAAATACTTTCACATTTTCACTTCACTTAACTAATAAACTTAATTTCAGTGAATTAAGTGATTAGGTAACTCTTACATGCTGAAATGTGCTCCAATTGCGCTCACAACCGGAGGAAGTGCAAGTAAGATTTAAGACTTTGATAGCTATACGTCGCAGATTGGGAGTCGAATCTCCAAAACTATCCCACCAATCAGCTGTAATTTTGGGTATCAAATAACTATATAAGTGGACTAGTAGTACATAAGCATTAGCAAATGAACTTATTAATTTAATAATAAATTTAAAAGTTTAAACAACTTATCCAACCTGGTTGCTATTTGTCCATTGTTAGCTTTGCAATCTCTCTTGAAAACATGCCTTCAACTTTTCTGAATATTGTAATTTCTTCATCAACCACCACTCGTTCTGCAACAATGGGAACCATTTTATTCAAAGTATCATACAATCCTTCCTTGACTTCTTTGTCCATTTGACATTCAGAATTGTATTGGAAACGTGGGTTGAAGAAAAATTCAGCAGCATGCAAAGGCCGATGCAATTGTTTGTCCCATCGCTCATTAATTATATTCCAAATTTGCACATATCTTCTTTCCACATGGCCCAAATTCTTAGCAATGGTTTCCTTCGCACGATTCATAGCCTCATAAACATATCCCATAGGAGGTTTAGCATCAGAATCCACCAATCTTAGCACCTTCATAAGTGGCACGATGTATTTCAAACAATACTTAAGGGAGTTCCAAAATTTAGAATCAGCTAAAATTAAGTCTCGAACTTCTGACCCTTCTTTTTTCTTTGCATATTGCGATGTTTGCCATTTTTCTGATGCAAATAAGGCCACTAACCCTTTATGTTGTTCAATCACACTTCTCATTGTAAAATAACAAAGTGCAAAACGTGTGACTGCAGGCCTCACCAATTCTCTACCTTTGGTGAACTTCCTCATCAACTGCAAAACCCAACTGTGGTTGTAGATGTAGATTGCGAGCTTCTTACATTTTTTGATCACCGCTTTGTGTATAGACATCTCCCCAATATCCTCCAACATTAAGTCAATACAATGAGTAGCGCATGGTGTCCAAAATATGTGTTTCCTCTTCTCCATCAACCTCTTTCCCGCATTGACATAGTTTTTTGCCCCATCAGTGATAACTTGAATGACATTCTCTTCCCCAACTTCTTCAACTACTTTATCCAATAAAGTAAACAAAAGTTATGCGTTCTTCACCACTTTTGTAGCATCGACAGACTTGAGAAAACAGTTACTTTGGGGCTATTCACCAAAAAGTTAAGCAATGTCCAACCTACTATATCGGTCCAACCGTCAGACATTATAGTGCACCCTGTTTTCTTCCACTCATCTCGAAAATCTTACATTATGTCATTGACATACGCCACCTCTTTTTTCAAAAGATGAACCCTCAACTCATGATAACTTGGTGGCTTAAATCCCGACCCAAATTTGGTGAGACATTGAACCATATCTTTAAAGAAAAAGTTCTTAGCCACATTAAATGCAATATTGTTGCAATAAAAAAATCTTGCAATCTTCCTTATAGCCTTTTCTCTCTCCTCCTTCTTCAATGCTCATTCAGAGTTGTTTGGTTGGCCTTTTTACTAAATATTTTATCAATATTTACATGATTTCACCTCGATTACCAACACTTCCACCACCCACATGATAGCTTTTACGAGGTCGAGGAGCATTGATATCAATGAAATTATCTTCATCATTCCCTCCCAAATCAAACATCTCATCATTTTGTTTAGCCTTCTGATTTTCCTTATCCTTCAACATCTTATCGAATAGTACAGTGACATTATCGGGCACTTTGGAGCAAAGTTTGGCATCCTTTTGAGTCCTCGCCAAGTGATGTTTCATTCTATATACCCCACCATGGAACTTCTCACCATAATAGTTGCACTTCAAGTAAGTTTTGTTGGGTGGTTCGACCATTGTGCAATGGTCTCAAGTTATGTCATCCTTTCAAACTTTATATCTCCCCATCGCAACTTAACTTATAAAAGTATAGCGAGTCACGACTTAGCAAGTAAAATAAGTAAATATCACGAATCATATTTCATATTTCATAATTTTGCTTTTGCACAGCCTTAATCCCAAATACATAGTAATATAGCATCAAAAAAATTATCAAATACATAGCGTCAATCTCAAATTACTCAATAAATATATAGCTTCAACAACAACAACATAGCCCCTCACTCAATAAATACATAGCCTCAATCCCAACTCCCAACTCTCAACTCCCAACTCCCAACTACTTGAATAGTTGAATTGAATAAAGAAGTAGAAAAAAAAAAAAAAAAAAAAAACAAAAAAACAAACCACAATAAATACATAGCATCATTAAATACATAGCCTCAATCAATCCCAAGATTCTCATGAATCCCAACAAGGCAACAAGCTTAAGTGCACAAAAATCTAGGGTTTGAGAATCTTGACCAAAAAAAAAGAGACAAAAAGATAGGGCAAGAGATTTCCTCAAACCAAGTGAAAGAGAAGGAAAAAGCAATAAAGATCTAGGCTTTGGTCCCCACTTACCTTGAAGTTGAAGCTTGGAGTCTTGGAGTTGAAGAAGAAGAGAGCAAAGTGGCAAGAAAACTTTGTTTTTGTGTTTTGAAGCCTTGAAGTCGGTCCCCCCTCTCTTAAAAGTTGAAATATACCATGTACACCGAAAAAAAAAAAAAAAACGATTTTTGGTCGTTGGCCGAATCGTGCGAGTCGACTCAAATCAGACAATTCGCATCGAATCGTCCGATTCGAACAAAACTCGCACGATTTTGTTGAAAACTGTTAACTCAACTCGCAAATCGTACGAGTTAGACAACTTTAGTTGTTATCACTATTCACCATCTCCTAATCCCTGCTGAATACATTAGTTCGAAGTGAACCCTATCTCAAGCATATACTAACAGCACTTTTGCATTATTTTTTATTTTTCCTTCACACGTGTGTTGGCTCTTACCTCTCTCTGCATCAAGATGAAAATCTCAACTCTTTTAGCCTTTTTATCCTTTTTGCATCTTTGCAAACTTTCATTGTCAACTGTTTTTGGCTTTCCACTGAATGGAAGAAATATAAGCATCTTTCAATGATATAAAGTGATGAACAGTGTTTCATTGCACTAACTTCTGCTATTAGATCTTTTTTGACTGGATGGAGAAAGCCAAAAGAGTTGGCCAGACACTGAACGATCTAACACTCTCAGTTGGAAACTCTTGTGAGCCACCAATTCATCAATTGACTTGCTCAAAAAGCAATGATGGACTCTGATTTGCTAAAATCTTCAGGTATGTTTTTTTTTTTTTATTTTTATTTTTTAATTTTGCTTTGCATTGTGTGGATTGTGGTGTCAACCATGACCCCGTCTGATGTTTCTGTCCATGAACAAGTGGCAACATCTTTGTGTCAGCATTGCACTATTATGCTTATGTAGAGAAATCCTTTACTTTGCTTCTTTTTTTTAGCCCTACAAATTTATGTGACACACTGTGCTCTACAAGCTGGTTTCCAAATGGAGAGGCCTCATGCCTTTTATGCTTCAAATTCTTACAATTCACTAAATCCATGTAAAGAAAAAATTAAAGTGAGTGTGACCAACACAGCCTCGCCACTTCTTCAAATGTTCCATCATTGTGGCTCCAAATGCAGGTCAAAATAGGCCTCCATTTCTTTCTCCATCAAATGGTTTACCTTTTGTGAAGCAAGTAGTCCAAAACCTCATGGTCTAGCAAGGACATAGAGGGCCCATTCGACGATACCATGATAGTTGAAAAAAAAAAAAAAAAAAAAAAAAAAAAAGATATGCATGACATTTTTGTGATTTTATTTTCTGATGATAGCTACTGCCCACTTGGAATTGATTAGGAAACAAAGGGGTGATTAGCATCTTGTTTTGCTTGTTTTTCAGATCAAGTCTGTCTGCTTAATTTTGTTGCTTGCCACAACCACGCCTGATAATAACTCTATAATTGTGACATCCATGCTTCTTAGTTCATTTCAGCCTGAGCAATTATTTTTGTTTATTGTTTCTTCATCTACATATCTGAATTTTGCATCATCTTTTGAGAGGTAATTATCCTAATAATACTTAATAGTGACCTTTATTTCTCTTTACTACATGCTTGCTTCAGTGCTCTTAAGTTTCTGATCAACTTGTTATTACTAGGAGAGGTTTCCTGTTGTTGTGTATATTCTCTGTTGGCCACTAGCCCCACTAAACTTAGGGTACTACTTGGTTGGCCCATTCAGAACATTTTGATCCCATAGGAGACCCAGTTGTTGGGTAGCCTTGTCTTTTGGTGCACCATATTTTGCTCCCTATGAACTTTCTCTTTTCTTTTTTCCACTATATGATTAAACTAAAAGTCCGAGAGTGTCGATTGCATTACAAATTCTCTCCCGAGGTTTTCCCTAATCATCACTTACATCCCCTTATTTTCATAAACATACAATGTAGCCCCTCTGGTATATTTTTCGCTATTTAAAAGTGGTAGTTCTCTCTATTTTAATTAGAGTAGTTTTGAACTTCAATATCCAATGTAGTATCTATTGCATTTCACTCTTTGAAATGTTGATAGGTTGGCTTACCTTCTTGGATTAGTAACCGTCAATGTCCCTTTTTAGGCTTCAATAAAAACTGAAGTGCGTGGTTTTGATTCTTTTGAAGGTGGCAATATAGTTACGTTAGCGACATGTTCGTTTTAGGCTGGTGCACGTGCTCTCATCTCTGCAATTGTTGAAAGGGTATTATACTGGCATACAATTATGTGGTCCTCTGAATGCTTGTTCAGTTGTTTGGGGAGCTGTTGGGCTGGATACAGTGGGTTGGGGTTGGACCATACGTGCATGTAATTAGCCATGATTGCTTAGTAATCCAATTTTCTTTTTATGAAAATCTTTACTCATCCATTTAATTGGATATTTGTTTGTATTGAAAAAGAGTTCAACTTTTGACAGGAAGAAATTCTCCCAGCACGTGCAAAAGTTATCTTTTTGTCAACACAGGTGACATAATCTAAACCCTTTTTTATACTCAACACAACAGGTTAGGCAATATGCTCATCTCTGTGGAGGTCACTTGGTAGATGCATTACTTGGTGGTGTTCCCCAAGTCATCCAAAAACGTAGAGCTTTTAGATACAATCATACAAGTGCCAGTCATGCATGAACCATTTATAATGTGATTTAATAAAATGGCAAAAATAGTTCGAAGTCAGAATTCTTTGAAATGGTGATAAATTTAATATAGAGTGGCATTGAATTCAATCAGAAGGAACTCTCACACTACGTCTAGGTGAAGTAAGTTTCTAGGGATGGCCTGTGTGCCCATTAAAGTTGTAGCCTTGTAGGCTAGGCGACTTGAACGAATGAGTAAAGGGAAATGCCTTTGTAACATGGGAAGATACTTGCAAATGACATGCACTTGTTTGGCACCCTTGATTTTTGGTAGGCACACATTCAAGGCACATCGAACAGACGGCAACAAGGACGCATGTCATTTGTGTGTCTTTTGACTCTTTCTTGGGTTAGAAGTCCATGAGACAACTCTAAATGAACGTACCCAATTATTTAAAATGCTAAGGCCTTGTTTGGTTGGAGTTAATGTAGAGTGGAAGGTTTACTTCTCAAAAAGGAAAATAGACTTTCTTGGGGGAGCATCAAACAACTTGACTGCACCACGATAAAGTTGTCTAATTTAGAAATCACCTCAAATCGGCCATACAAAATCACCTTCCATTTGCTTAAAGGAAGGTTAGAATAATTTTCAACATTTAGATTGCAAGCGGAGCTCAATACCTTAAGTAGTGACACACACACCCAAAAAATGATCTATACTTTACTTAGATAAATGGACTCTACATCTTCGACTCTCTTTCACTAGTCTACATCCCCACCATATGGTGCTCGGTGACCCTTTTGTATTTTATACACCCGAAGTGGTCCCTTGCCTTATTATGCAAACTTTTTTTAGTTTGGGTTTATTATATATTCTGTTTGTTTGGTTCCCAAATTAGTGTTTCCTTCTCCAATTTTGGCGTTGCTTTCAAGGCCGGTGGTCTTATAAACAAAGCTCACGCTCGGTTACCAGTGCATGTTCCATCGATCATTCACACGCCTAAACAAACAAATACAAAACTCGTGAAAGTGATGTCTTATAATCATTTATTCCGGCAGATTAACGTGCCTGTGCCGGCTAAGCAAAACGTGATAATTAGAATAATATTCACTTGTTTGAAAAAATTAAAACAAGAAAGCAAATGGGTTGTGGTTTATATAGGGACAATGCATTTTCTCGCCTACTACATTGATAAGTTTTTTTTTGACTTTATTTTAAGAAGTCACATTGTTTTTTGTCTTCTAAATTATTTTGGCTATACTAGAATAAAGTCTTATTCCCATGTTAAAAAAGGAATACTTAAATATGTGGACATTCTGTTTAGTTCAACTTTTGCTTTTACCTTATGACGTAGATAAGTGTTTATGAAATGTAAAAGATATTTAGAGAGATGCGTTTGAGAATCGTAGTGGTTATGTTAGTTTTAATAGTTTTGATTAGCGTCATGTCAACCTATCGTAAAAAAACTTAAAATGCAACCTAACGACAAAAATGTTGTTTATTAAATACCATATTAGCAATAAGCAAGATCATGAGTTAAACTAAATAGGGGTAAAATTTGGAAAGATAGAAATAAAAATGTGAAGATTCATTAAAAAAAGTTGAAGTAGCAGCTAATAAATGTTTATATTTGTCCAAAATATCTTTAGTGGGATGGTAGAGACATTACTTGCAAAAAAAAAGTTTAGAGAGTCTTAAGTTTTTCTTACTTCAATTAAAAAAGTGTACGTATTTAAAGAGGGGCAGCTACAACAATTTAGACACATCTAAAAACAGTTTACAAATGTCTTGTTAAAAAAATTTATTTCTTGATTAGTACTAATGAGCTCCTAAACTATGCAATTACAATAATCATTAAGAATGTAAAAATGCATAATGGACCCCTTAAAATTCTTAAAAAAAAAAAAAAAAAAATCAAATCCGCCCAAAGAGGATAAGAGAATAAACCGCCGTTTAGTCATGTGCAAGTACGCTTCAGTGCTTCACGAGCACCGAAAATGGGGCGGTCACCAAAAGTCAACAGTCAAATCATTGACGCCATGAAAACTAAAATAATCAAACAAACATCATTGGTGGCCCAGCCGCTCATAGACACGTGTCACAATTCAACTAGCCTCATTCCTAGTGTACCGTACAAGGTCCATAGAGAAACCAACCATTGCCTTTTGGCCTCGTCTGGTTACTCTGGTTTGTTTTTGCAACTTGCAGTATTAGTTAGTAGTTAACTCTTTAAAATTTATATTTTCGTTTGGATTAACTTTAAATTTATAAAAAAGTTAAAAAATTTTAAACAATAAAAAAAAATGTGTCAACGTAAATGATCTTCAAATAAAAGAGATAAAGAGAGATATGAGTAATAAAAATATCATCATTAATAAAGAGTAATTGTACTCGTAACTTTTAAGAGATAATTTTTCTAGGGGAGTGAAAAAATCTTTCACTCTAAAGTGTAAGTTGGAAGATAACTGTTTGAGATGTTGAGATAGTCCCATATCGACTACTTACAAAGAAAAATAAGACTTATAAGTGTGGAGTGGACACTCCATCTTGTCTTGACATTTTGAAGTGAACCCCACTTTCACACTTATGATCCATGCATAAAATTAGTCGTCACACTCTCTCACCTTTAATTGGGTCTTATAATATAAAATTGAACATGGTATCAGAGCCCATAGATGGCATAATAGCTCATCAATGGTTTTGTAGATATCCAACAAAAAAATAGAGGATTTAATATGAGATTAAGATGGGCTAGTGAAAAAAAAGGATAAATCTAGACCCATCCTCCAGCTTTGATGAACTACAATCAAGTTCTAGTTAGACTTGTGAGGAGAGTGTTGGAGATGTTGGGATAGTCCCACATCGACTATTTGTAAAGAAAAATGAGGTTTATAAGTGTGGAGTAGACACTTCTGTAATGGCCCAAATCTAATTTGTAGTTATTTATGACGTCATTACAGACGTGGACGACAGCTCAAACGCTCGTGGACCTCGAAGCTAGGTTGGAGCACGCCTGGATTAGGTATACAGTTCGTTTTTGTGTGCTATTGATTTGTTTTGTGATGTATATGCTCAATTTAGTTAAATTGCATTGCAAAATGTGTTTATGTTGTTTATTACCAAGCGAAATAGTGTGGTAGGTATTCGCCTCGAGTAGCGTGTAGACACTGGTACCGAGTAGGTGAATGACTAATACATTAGACCAAAGGTTTATACACACATAATAAATGATAAAATGTGTTAAATAATTAATATAACACATTGCATGAACATTAGTGATGTGAGTGTGTGCGATTTACACGTGACACAGTGTGGGACTGAGTATCGAAATGCTCGTGGATTCGTTTGACGTGTTGAGAAAGGATGAAAGGCTAGTGTTTGTAAGTTTTGGGAGCACATTAGTAGCACAAAAGGCTTGAAACTCAATAGAAAATGTAATGACACTCAAAATTAACCTGTGCCACGTGTTACGTTTTAGGATTGTGACCCGACTGTCGTGACTTGTCATACTATCTAAGCTTCGAGAGTCGAACTGAGGTATATTTTATTTTCTGTGATATTTGTATTATTATGTCTACTCGAATGTGAATGTTGAAAGTCCTAGTGCATGATTTTGTTTTGTTTATCGCACCGGATTTGCGTGTAAGGTTTCGCCTAGGAAAACATGAATTTTTAGATAACCGGGTGAAATTTATGTATTTTAAACACATAAAATAATAATTATTAGATTATTAAAAAATAATAAATGAAATAAATAAATAATATGTAAATACGTCTCGATCGTTTGATAGACGTAAATACACGATGTGCTAGTCGTAGTGTTGTGTCGTATACCAGAATACCTTTAAATGTGATATTTGTTCTCAAAGGATAAGTACAAGTCTACAAACAAGTCAAGGAGTTGTAGGACAGCTTAAGTGAGAGCCATGGATTTGCCTTAGGATGCGTGCTACACAAGAGATCTAAAGATAAGTATAAAAAGACAGATTTGTTAAGATTTGTGAGGGCTCCAGTAAACTGGGCTCTATCCGGCCTAGACTTACGTGGACCCCCAAATCTTTACTTACGAAGTCTACCCATCCTAGTCAGCCTAAAATCTTCATATACCATATCAGTTAATCATTTAAATATGTGAGTTATATGATTATAAAGTTATCATGAAATTCGCAACGAAAATTACTATAATCAACTATAACTATAAAATATAAATCAAGAATAACATACAACCTAATCATGTGAAAACTTTGAGAAATAGATAAATACATGCATGCCTAGTGATCAAAGCTATACAAAAGATTATACATGATATCTCTAGTCTCTCAATCCCCAAATACATGTCCCAGTGTTTTACAAAACATAATATACAATAATTACAGTCAAAAGAACAAAAACTTACACTGAGTAAAGGAAAGGATCGCTCCGAGTGTCTTCAGAGGATATCACGTAGCATCAACTCCTTCCCGTTGTCGTCTCTGCCATATCTGCACTACCATCACAAACTAGACGGTGAGTGCTTGAAAAAGAGAAAGTAATGTTAGAAGAAACTAAACAGTAATTCAATATTTTTCAAATAAACAGTCCAAATATCATGCGATATTGAAAAACAGAGAATATAACAAATAGCATGATAAACAAACTGACAAGCTGAGCAACGGAATTTGAGGTCTACAGAAATAAAGAAGGCCCATAAGTGGTCAATATCAATGCAGTACCGCAGCACCACATTTATAGTCACTATAATGACCAACAAACTATAGACATCGTAGCGTCCAAACTATCCAATACTCAGGGTATAACCCGCTATCAGTGGGGTGGAACAACACAACTGCAGAAGTATTCACGCTTACCTACTCATATGGACCCAAAAGTACCTTCACAACGCACTTATGCTAAGACACTCAACCAATAAAAATAAGAACGAAATTTCAACAAAGACTCAATTCAAATATAATTGACAATAAATGAAAAATGAATTAATGCATACTTCCTAACTGGTTTACATTCGTACGATAACGTACCTCAAACAATAGCAAACCTCGATCCTCGTGTTCCTCTAAGCTATCTACACTCGAATTCTCAAAGTTTGTCAATTAACCGAATTTTGCAAATCCTATTAATATCATTCTAATTTACCCAATTTTTCATAATAATTTAATTAGTATAATTGGGTTGATTTATGTGGTATTGGGTTGTATTTGTACCCAATTGAATACCCGAGAGATCCCCAAAATTTTTCAAAATTTTAAAAATTATCCTCTATTAATAGTGTCACGCCGCTAAGATGTCGTACCCCTTTTTGTTCTAGACGGCTTCCCCACGGCGTTTTCTCTTATTTTTTTCTCTCTGCTCGATACGTGAGAGATAACTCCTCACGACATTCCTCACGGCGTGTTCAGCAGAACACCTACCCGAAGTTTTTTGAAACCCCGACTCGTGTCGCCGCTTTCCGAGTCTATCCCAAACTCTTAAGGACATTCATGGAAACTTAAAACCCAACTCCCTTTGCGTCGAAACCCCGACAAAATACCCCGATTCAGAAATAACATAAAATTCTTTAAAATTTTTTAAAAACTTCATTTCACTTCCAATCCACAAATCAACCACCAATTCATCAATCAAAGCATTAATTAATCCCAAAAACATCAATCAAAATCAATTTCCAACATTTTCCAAAAATTCGCCAAAATCATCGCGATGAATACCTACAAAATTAATGCCAAACTGTGCACAAACATGCAAGGAGTAGGAATCCTACCTTTTTACGCATATTAGGTCGATCCACGGTGTCGCAACGTGTTCGCAATCCACGAAACCCCTGTCGTTCTCCTCTCTCTCTCACGTTAGATCGAAAATGAAGAATGGATGAGGTGAGAGAAATGTTAGTTTTTATACTTTCCATTCATCTCATCACACACACGTATCTTGAGGCACATCTTGTGTCACCTCTTCATCTCTTCCACCAACTCTAACTCAAATAGATAACTCCAATAACTGACTTACTTTTCAAAGCTACTTAGTTTCTCGCTCAAAATAAACGTTCCCGGACTCGTTTCAACTCTCGACTCGCACCGCGTACGTTCCCAAACATAACCTTGCTTCCATATTTTATTTAATTATTTATTATTTTCTATTATTTTACAAATTATCATTTTTGGTGTTTAATTATCCGTATTATACCCTAAATTTATGTTTTTCCTAGCCGAATCTCACACAGAAATCCATAACGATTAATAAATACAATAACCATACATTATGACATACAAAATTCATATTCAGGTATAAATAATAATACAAACATCACAGAAAAATAAAATATACCTCAGTGTCGACTCCTGAGGCTTGAGTAATATAACAAATCACGACGAGTAAGTCACGGTTTTGTAAAACATGACACGTGTCACCAATTAAATTTGAGGGTCGTTACAAGATTGACTCACAAGACCCAGAACAATTCACGCTCAACACACCGCACCACACCACCGAATCACCAACAAAATTGGGAGTTTGGGAGGAGAGTGTTTGTAATGACCCATTTTCCAAATAAACTATCATGGGGGCCAATGTGGGCTAACAGTCTAGCTTACTAGCGCCAGTTGTGTCTCACATTGAATCACATTCACCTTTTAATCATTATTAACCTCAATATGTCACAATTTGCTGTTTAAATTGTTATTAAATTCAAGTCATGTGTTAAATTATCATTATAACCTCAATGATATCAGCGGAAGTCTTAAAAGCATATTAACTCAGTTAATAAATATCGAATCATGTGATATAAACCATAAACCTAGTGTGGAAAACCCATAAATCATCATATATCAAGAAATATATCTCAATGATCTCAAAATATCAAAATACAATGTACTAAGGTACCTCACAATCCCAAAACCCAAAATAAAAACAAAGTATATATAATACAAACGTACAAGTCGGGCTCAGAGTGTCAGTGAAAGTCTCTGAATTATTGACACTCAAAAAGTTTCCCCTTACCATGACTCATACTCGAATCTGCACTCAAGCCATCATAAAATGTAGATGACTAGTCCAGAGTGAGCATTCCCATGGAGATTAAGTGAGCAATACTGAAAATAAATACTTTAATTTAAATAAAGTTATTAAATAAACATGCGGAAATAAATACATGTAACTGTGATTATCGCATGAATAAATAATAGTAAAAGTTTAGAGTGTGTTTGTTAGGACCTTGTAACAACCCCAAATTTTTAATTGACTTGTGTTGTACTTGTCAGAAATTGTGACCCGGCTACGTGAATACTGGACAGTATTTCGAACTTCGTGAGTCGACACCGAAGTGATTTTATGATTCTTTGATTGTGTGTATTAGTATTTTAGTATTTTACGGGTTTCAAGCCGTTCGGGCGATATTTAATTGAGTGAGGTTTCGACCAGTTAAACGGGGGATAAAAACAAGTAAAGAGTACAAATAAATGAATTTTTAATTAATTTAATTAATTAGTTGGCGAGACAAGGTGAGACTACGCGCGTTACGAGAGTCGGAACAAGGAAAAACGGACCGAGGAACGTCGTTTGAACGTGGGAGTTGGTTAAATATGTAACATACGGACTATAAAATAAAAAAAATTTATTATTTAAGGGTAACTTCCCCAAACTTCCTCAATCACACTAACGTCTATAACGTTACTAATTATTTTTGAGAAATATAACGTCTATTTAAAACGTTATAAATATAACGTCTATTTAAAACGTTATAATTATAACGTCTATTTATAACGTCTAATTATAACGTCTATTTATAACGTCTAATTATTTTTGAGAAATATAACCTCTATTTATAACGTTAGATAATTGAGGGAGGGAGTTAGATAATTGAGAAATATAACGTTAACAATTTAAAAGTCAACACTATTTAAGACAAGAAACTAACATTTTCATATCAGATCCGGCCATCATACCTCATTATCGCTTCGCGGTGGATGTCTTCTACAATAATATGCAGTAGACATGTATGTGAAAATTGAATCATTGAGATTGAAGTATCTAAAAGACTACAAAAAGACTCTTCGATCCGAACAATACCAAGGTTTGCAAGATGCAACAAATGTTGGAGAAGCATGTGCGAGATAGAGTAAAAGAATTATTCTTCCATCATCATATAATGGGAGCCTTATAGATATGTACAACCGCTACCAAGATGCAATGGAAATTGTTAGAAGGTAGCGAAAACTCGGGGATACGCGTTAGGAACGTGAGAGTGTCTACGGGTTGCGATTAGTCGAGTAAGTACATTTGCCTTAAAAAGCATTTGTATGTTTGTAAGCCGTAAGAAAATGTCATGTGATTCATTATCATTTATTCGGTCTTGTTATTCTCTATTATTGGTATTCCATTCCATTTCTTGTTGTGTGTTTCCGGCGTAAGTGTTTCGTCTCAAAAGTACTAGGACCCGCACTAGAGGGATAAAACGTGGGCACTCGTGGCCACGAGTGTGTAACCACCTTTAGTGACCGTGTGACACCGAGTACCGGGTGGATGGGTTCGAGTCCCTTTCCGGTCATAGCCGTGCCTTCGCTTGTGTCGATGCACAGGAAGACCTCGCGAGGTCTTCGCCGTTATGCTATGATTTAGACCACTTATGAGCCTCTTTTGATTCCTTGGAACACACTTGACTTTCGATTGATATCTATTAGTCTGTTTATCATGCATCTTGTTTATTTAAATTCTGTCATATTGTTTACCTATTTTCCATATGAATCCGACTAGGCTCGTCGTTGCCGAGTGATGACTCGGGGCAATCATCTAACTCACTAACCATATGAACTCGGCCTAGTCGTTGAGTTATGAACCAAACTGTAAGCCTTTTATCAACACTAACCCTTTATCATTTATCAACAATTGAGATTTAATAAATGAATCATAATCGCATCGGAATATTATTAAATAAAACTTAATCAAAGTTTTGACATAAAAGTTATTTATGGCTTTCAAGAGTTCTCAACTAGAATAATCTCTCTAGTTCAAATTATTTAAATCTCAACCCGATGATAATAAATATAAATGAAAACAAGGTGAATGGTTCGATCTCAAACCATACCAAATGAGAAATCAGAAATACTCCTCTAAACAACCAGAGTTACTCATTTCTCTTCGTCGACTCTCAACGAAGAACCTGTGGGGGAAAAATGTTAGGTGAGCACAAATAATTCAACGGTGCTCAGTAAGTCGGGTTAAGTTACGGGAGTTTTGAACATTCCATTTAGTAAGTTTAAAATTAAATAAAATGCATGACTTGCCAATATTTAATATGACGAAAGAATAAACAAGAAAGTATATAAACAAAATATTTATCATTGCATAAAAATGTGCAAATGCTAGACATGTATGAGCTACTATGATAGACTTCTCAAACACACTAAAGTTCGTGAAGGTTGACCCTACTATGGTCGTAGCAATGTCAACACTCCATTCCCTTACACTGTGCAAGATTCACCTATCACTAAGCCTACATCTTGTCCAACTGGACATAACACCTACTACCAAAATTTATTGAGAATATTAGATCTTATTCTTATTCTCAATTATTAAATATTCATTTTGGGCAAGCTGCCCTATGTTGTTCTCCCTTGTACGGTCAACTGTCCCGAACTCCTAGTCAAACTGGTAGCATCTGGTGCAAGGACTTCTACCGAGCTCCATTAAGTTGTCTACATATAATGTCTAACAATGCACCTCGATCTACCCACATAACTTACTTACATGATTCCTATCATATAGTCTAGTAAAGAGGTAAATAATCATAAAACCAATAACTTAAATCCCAACTTACCTGCTATGCTAATTTCAAAATGTCTACTTGGCACTCACGAGCGTACTCCGAAGTTCAATCAACCTAAATAGGTTAAATGTTTATTAACTATACAAGTTGACTTGCATATTTTTATATTAAAACTAATTTCAAAAAGTCTTTCGAATAATACCCTTAGAAATACTCATTTTGAAGAATCTCTTCTTTATCATATTTGAAAACCACCATTCTCGTTCATATTTGAAAACCCACCATTTTATTTTATTTTATTTTTTATTTTTTAAATCAATAATAAATCTTTTGATGAAACTTTTCTAGTTTAAAAAAATTACAATCAACAAGGAAACTTGTTTGAATATCTTAATAACATATAGATCTCATACAATACTTGAGTAGATCGATAGAAACCTCAACATCAATAGAAAAAATTTAAAAACTAAATTAAAAGAGATTACCTAACGCGAGAACTCCAAAGATTGCCTCCCTCGTTCCCCTCTCAGCACTCTCTCTATTTTTTGTGAAGTCTTTCTGCAAATGTTTGTTGTATTAAAATAAGATCAATCAAGATGCTAAATTTACTCCCGAATCACGCCTTCCTTAATTCTCTCTCCCTCCCTTGCACACCAAGTTGACCACATTCAACATACCTTCAATTTTAGAAGTTTCAAGATTTAAAAATCTCTAACTTCCTAAATAATGAGATTTCAAACTATTACTTTCCGAAAGTATCGATCTACTCAATTAATGGGAAATTTAATTCTTACTTTTCATATTGGTTTGTTCAAAATCAAAAGTGTTTGCCACTCCAAACCCAATGTTTCCTAGTCTTAATATGTGGCCCCCACAAGCTTTTAAGTGAGTAAGGGTTTCCTAGTTTATACAAACATAGTATATCTTATTTTGTTTAAAATTAGGGTCGTCACAGTTTTCCTAGAGCTTAGGGCTATACTAGCGCCATACTTCGGACTCTTCCATAGAATACTGTCGGCGAGTCCCACTCAAGCAAGGCCAATATCTGGATCCGCTAAGTGGCCGACGTAGTACCTACAACGCACCCACACGTGCATCCCTGACACACGTGCTATGTCCTAGTGGGCATACACACGGAAATGGAATGGAGGGAGAGCCTCAACGTTTGTCCATATAAACCACAACCATGAATAGAATATTGAAAGACAGAAATATGAATTCAAAAGCCAAAGTAAGTAAATGCTAAGTAATTTCAGTTGGGATACTACACACATTAAACCGCACTCCTCGTCCCAAAAACCAAACCCCGGTCCGATCCCGTTCATACCTCAATATGCGTGCCCAACACCTAACTATAATCTTCTAAGTTCCTGGTGTCTAAATAAACCATTAACGTGATTAAGTATCTATTAATTGATTTTATATTGTGAAACAAAAATTAGATTTTTATTCTAATTTTTTGTTGTGTCACACTTTTTGGTTTACACCGGGGTGTCCAAATTCCCAAAAAAGTCTCGCAATCCATTTTCCAACTTTTTCCAATTTTTCGTATTTTCTTTGATTTTTCTAAGTTTTTCATAATTTTCTAACTATTTTTCTCCAATTTTTCTAGAATTCCCAGATTTATTTATTTATTTATTTTGGAAGGGAAGAGACTGAACCGGTAGAGTTGAACCAAACTGGTTCACGGGACCAACCCCCTTCATCCTTACGAAATCGAAACAGAGATTTTCTCTGTTTCGATTTCAGTTTATATATATATATATTTAAACTGGTTTCCCCAGTTTGGTTTGGAAGGGGATGTGACTCTCCTTTGTCATCTCCCATCCTTAGATGAACCGCTTTTACAGTTCGTTCGAGCTCCCAAACCACCATAACCATAACCACGACAACAACAACAACAACATCAACGCTAATGACATTGGAATCAACCACAACAATGACTCACCTTTGCCTCTTCTCATCGAGCTTTCAATCTCTCTCACTTATTGACTCCCCTCTCTCGATTTTGATTTCTCTAAAATGGTGAGAAATATGGTGTCAATGGTGATTGTTGACATTATAACAAAAGGGTAACCAAATTACCCTTCTATCCTTATCCATTTCATAACAAAGTCAATGCCCTTTTCAATCTTTTCACATCTCTTTTTTAATTTCTAAATTTAATATATATATATATATATTAAATTATATATATGTGTATATATATTCGCCTATACTTTTGCACTTACAATTTTGTTGTGCGCACTAACGAGTGCACTCAGGCGTGAATACTACCATACGACCCAACGTTTGTCGCACATGACCCCGCATCACTAGACATCCACCAAATTTACTATTTTATAACATTTCATTGTTTGTTTATACAAATTATTTTCCTAAACTTAGTGTACCCATATTTAACGCGTTAGGTATCTGTATCGACATATTTTTCGAGATGAATACTTGTTACACTATCTCGCATGTCAATAACACCATATAAATATACACAGCGCAATATTATTTCATATATTTAAGCATAAACATCGCAAATTAAAAAATCATCACACAATAATGCTATTTACCTAACTCTGGGCGCGCCCTGGCCTAGCTGCAGTCCCTCGAGCGTGTGAGTTATCAATAACGTCTGCAAACATATCATTGATAACGACCAATTAGAATTGGTATGTTACAGTGTTCTTGCCAATTTCGGGACGGATTGACGGCGTGGAATCGATCGAGCACCTCTGCAAATGTGAGATCCTGTCATTCCTTTTAATTTTGGACATTTTAAATGTGTTTGGGGGTTGTTTCTAAAAATTCAAATTTGGGAATTGTCCCAACGAATTTGTAAAATTTTTCGGAGGTTTTGGATGATCATTATGATTTTACTGGATTTTTGGTAATATTGGAGAAATGATGGATTTAGATGTTTTTGGCAGGGTTTGAATGGATTTAGTGGCGTCACCCACGACGTTTTAAACAGTAAAAGTTGAAATTTTTTTAATTTTTTAAAACTTTTTGAAAACTTTTAGGATTAATGTAGGCTCATGATATGACTCTAATACAACCCATTTGGGTCTAAATGAATATCAAGAATTTAGGAAATCAATTTGGACAGGTTAAAGTCGCGCGAGGAATAGATCTTCGCGACAATTGAGGTAAGTTAGTAAGCCAGTTAAGGAGGTGCATAGTAATTTATTTTCATTATTGTTGTTTCTATTGATTTGAACCATTTGTTGGAATTCCTTTTTTTATATTCCTGGATTGAGTGTTTTTTGTCTAAGTGTGTCGAGAATGTATTCCTGGAATCATGGTTAGCTGAGCTAACGTGAACACTTTCAGAAGTGTTAGAAGTGTTGCCCACCCACCTAATCGTGAGTCTTCCCTAAGTACTGCATTGTTGTGGATTATTTGTGGCTTGTTGTAGTTATAGACCGCTTAGTTATCTCTTTTGACTCGATAGACACTCAAATATCATTGAAATACTTGTTAGTCTATTTATCATGCAAATTTTTGTTATTTATCTGTCTTTTAAACTGCATGATTTTTAGACTGCTTTATTGGTTATTTATGAATTACTATTTATGTCCTTATAGCTTTACTTTCAATTTATCATGTATTCACCTTCTAGTTTGTGACGGTGGGTACAGACTTGGGAGAGACAAGTAAAAGAAAGGGACCGATGATTGGTGACTTCCTTTGAGGACTCTTGGAGCGATTTCTTTCCTTCTATATTGTATGTTTTGTCCTTTTGACTTGTGATTATTGTATATTATACTTTGATAACACTGGGTACTTTTGGGGATCGAATGACTAGGATTTCATGCATTATCGCATTGTTATTTTTTGTCACCAGACTCACATGTTTATCTAGATATTTCAGGGTTTCCACACTTTAGGTTGTTCCTGACTTATATTGTTAAGGATATTAGAAATGTTTAAATTATTTTCGCTGCATTTAGTACTCAGGACTTATACGATTCTAATTACTCAACTTTAAACTGTTCAATTAATGTGGATAAACAGATTTGAGGCTGAATAGGCTGTTGACTTCGCGATTATGGACTCAGGGGTCCACGTTGGTCTGAGCCGAGTGGAACCCAATTTTACACAAATTTGGGTCGTCATAGGAAAGGTTAAATCCGAACTGTCCTCTTCGTTTTCTATCTATCGAGTGTATTTTCTCAGGTTTTAATGAGGGTTTCGGGGTTGTGAATCGAGCATATCGATTTTCATAGTGTTGTTATGGATTGTGGTATTTGATTTGGAGCAACTATGAAAGGATTATTGGTGTTGTTGTTTCAGTTGTTGAAAATATCGGGTTTTTATCAATAAATATCAGGGTTTTCGTCTCGGAGAGGTTTTGTCGAGGGTTTTTGGTTTCTTGTGGATGGGTTAGTGTTTCATGAGAGGTGGGTATGAGTATGGACCACAACGACGAGCGGTGTGGTCCGAGAACCCCAAGAACACATTCCTGGCCAGACGCCGCCAAGGACGCCATGGGAGTTAACCCCCACGACATTCCTACGACGTCCAGACCAGGGAGGCACCCCACCCCACGCTTTAAGTCGCGCCGTGGGGGGTGGAAGCGTGATGGAGTGAGTCATGGCGCCAAGACCATTTCTCACTATCCTAGGTGCCATGAGCATTTGCTTACATCGACGCCATTCGCGGCGTCCAGAACAATAAATAGGAAATATTTTTTAAAAACAATTGGTCTATCGGGGGTCATCTATGGGTTAATTTAACTCATATGGAAGGTGTAATGGGTGAATTTGATGATATTAAGTATGGAATTGAGATTTTCAAAGTTTGAAAAATTGATTAGGTTTATCAAAAATCAGGCATTAGGTTTGTTGATGGGTAGTTGACACGCAGTTGGAGGCATACATTGGTGTTTGCAGACTAGTGGAGCGCGGTTTGAGATGTGTACTATCTCAACTGAAATACACTTTGAGTATTTACTGCTTAGTTTATTGAATTCATGTCTTATTGTTTAATTAAACTTATTTTTTGTATTTATTTACAGTTGGTTGAGTTTACTTCCGCTGGGTTATTCTATTGTGTTGGCATGTGACACATTATACCATATCATGTGTATTAGGGGTATGTTGGTAGATTGTCGACCTGACTGTTGATTTTTCCTATGCACATGTCGGTGCGTCGTGGTCTATTCTGGCTACCAAGTGGACTAAGGATTTCAGTCAGTTTGAGTTTACTCATTAGCGGTGACTAGGTGATAGTCCAAAGTATGGTGCTAGCTTGACCTAGATCTTGCACGCATTTTGATTCTCTACTATTTGATATTCATGCGAGGGTCATTCTCAGTTGTCTGATTCTTTTCTTCCGCATGTTTATTTAAATAGTATTTTAAATTTCAACATTTATTTATATTATTTACTTGGTAAAGTTCTTTGAGATTACTCACTCTAGACTCGTCATTTGTTTTGTTGTGATGATGGAGTGCAGACTCTAGTACGAGAAAGGGAAAAGGCAAGCTTGAGGACTTCCTTTGATCGACTTTTACGCCTGACTCGTATATTTATTTACTTGTTTTTATGCTTGGGATTGAGATATGAGAGAATATTTGGGCATGTATTTGACATATATTTGAGGTATTAAGGAAAATTATATAAAAGTTAGAAGTAATTGGATTGATTGATGGTTCATGATGGGCGTGGGACACAGCTGGACCGAGTTGTGGGGCCCGGGGCGCATGACGTGGCGGTCTCAGATTTTGGGGGTGCTACAACTTCATCTTGCCTTGGCATTTTAGAGTGAACCCCACTTTCACACTTATGACACATACATAAAATTAGTCCCCACACTTTCCTTACCTTAAGATTGGATCTTATAATATAAAAATTGAACAATAACTAGCAAGTAAGTTGAACAACCAAACAAGATTAGTTTTCAACTCCATGTAAGTTAATTATCTCTGAAGAGATAACTCCTCCTCTAATTAACCAAACAAGGCCTTTTTGTAGTGATTGAGATTTATAGTTGTTTATTTGAGCTTCTACGTAGTTTTTGTTCTAATCTTTTAAATTTTTGAGATATATATCTCTTTTAAAGGGTAATTCTAGATACCAAATTATGAAAAGAAAAAGTCAACGAAACAATAGTTTAATTTAATGAAAACTAATTTAATTTTTTTGGTCTTGACCACTCGATATCCAGACTTAACCAGCTACTCCGAGCTCGAGCTGGATCGACTCACTAAGAGGTAAAGCTCTTTCAACTGTGATTTATGCGTTCGTGGAGACTCGAACACAAGACATCCTCTTAAGTTGTTAGTAAAAAACTAATCTAATTAATTACTTAATTTTACTAGAAAAAGATTTAGAACGATGCTACAGTGACACCCCAAAGTCACATCCGAAATCACAATAAGGTAACATTATGTGTGAGCCCCACATGAAAATGAGTGTGCGCGACGAGTTCTCGATGCATAACATGCAGGATATATATCTCAAGGTACATACGGATAGCTCCCAAGGACACGAGCTCCACACCACGTCATATGATGTGACTTTGGATGTAACTTTGGGGTGTCATTATAACAACACATGCAGTGTGCATTAATGCAAAAATAGATTAGTTTATTTGTTGAGTAAAATCAATTTGAGGGGTCGCACAGACTCTTAATCATCATGCACAAGTCGTTTAATCATTCATCAATCGTTATATAAATATAATGTCCTATGGGATGTGGTGCGGTGACAAAGAAAAAACACCTTAACTCTGACTTAAATAGTCATGAGTTTGATGCTTGGTAGCTACATTATAATTATACTTTTTTTTTGATAACCATGAGTGATCGTACTTTTTTCAGTCTCTACCTACTTTGGTTTGACTAATCTCATAGGAGTTAGTCGGATGCCTCAACCCAATAACCCTGGAGAAATTAAGTAAATATAGTGTTTTTTTTGTCTAAACCACTTGTTATCTTGACTATCTTACTGTAATCTGAGTTCGCCTCTAGTCACACATCATAAATGTGGGGGAGCTCCCAACGTTAGTTTTTTTTCATTTTCAAGACTCGAACTCGAGTCACCAGTTAAAGGACAACAACTCGCTTCCAATTGTGCCAACTAATCTTTGGTCAAGAAAATATAGTGTTGTTGTTAATAATCTATAATGACACTTCTTTAATTTCTTTTGAGTTATGGAGTTGGGTGGGGTGTGCAACTAACTCTCAAACCAAAGTAAGTATGAGCTTATCAAAAAAATTCTGACAGCCGTACAGTTATCAAAAAAAATATATCGACCATGAAAAATAAGGAATATAATATATATTTTTTTGATAAGAAAGTGCCCTCTTTCGAATTCGAACCTCCGACCCTTCAAACAACATAACATACCAAATTATAGGTCTACCCACATTAATTAAGAGATGATGAATAATTACACGTTAATTTGCTTAAGGTTAAAAAAATAAATAAATAAATAAATAAAAACTATGCATGAATATCAACCCCCCAAAAAAAGTTAACATGCACACTGGATGGTTTTGAAATGACTTGCTGGGCCATTTGGAGAAATCAATTGTCATATGCACGGGAAATTAACAGCCAGACCAAAAGAGAGTATAAGATACCAATATATCATGCTTATTGTTGTTTTCTTGTTCTTTATCTTTCATGCATGAAAGACAAAAACAACTGTACCCGGTCGAAACTGCAAAGTAAATTATGGCACAAGGCACCTCTTCTGTTTCTTGTTTCTTTGTCTAAAACCTGTCACTTCTTATTCCCTTGAATCATTGTGTTTAATTTAAGGGTAATTGTGTCTAACAAAACACATAAATAGGTTAAAAGACAAAACGTGTACCCTAAATGTGCACTCAGAGTGTGTTAGATTATCATTTTCCTTTTCTATATAAGAAATTATAGTACCATTTTCCCCAAGTGCATCGATCTGGCTGATTGAATCAAATCTTCTCATTCTAACTTCAAATATATATCTTATTTATTGTTTTCTAAATCATATAGTTACATTGTAGATGCGTTGTTACGTTGAATCGAGTGCAATGAAAGATTTTGATTTATATTTAGCTAACTAAGGATGCAAATGGATAGGGTAATCCCCACGGGTGACGAAGATTTACCCTAACAAGTACGGGTAAGGGGATTTTAAATAGGTATGGGGGCGGGGATGGATAAAAAATCTCATCGGGGATAGGTAATAAGATATATCCACCGAGATACCTATGGGGAATCCCTATTAGGGATCCCTAATAAAGGTACTCATGAAGATTACCCATGAGGATCTCCATATATTAATTTATACCATATGATATTTATATATAAATATAATATATTACTACATAGTTTCCACCTCGAAACACTCATTATATACATAACAAAAAACCTTAATGAGATTTATAATTTTAATTGAGGCGTGCTATGTGCACCCCAATATCTTCTCAGGGCACCTCGATTTTTTGTATTTATGTTGGTTCTTAGAAAAAAATGACACATTTACCCCGGGGTGCCCTGAGTAATCGGTGAGGTACCCATAGCGCGACACTACATTAACTGACATTACATTTCAGGTCTCGGTGGAAAATGACCGAACCTATGGTCTCGGACGCACAGGACCGAGACATAGATTGTTGTGTCATCAGTTGGTGTCAACCGAGACATACACACATGTCTCGGCACAAGGCCACCGATATCACTTGTATAGTCTCGGTGGTCACCCATCGAGTTGAATGTTTGACTACTGCAACAACCCTCAAATTTTAACTCGACTTGTATGACACTTGTCAGGACCGTGATTCGGCTACGCAATAAGTGTCACAAGCCGTTCAGACAATTTTTAATATGAGTGAGGTTCCGCCTAGGTAAACAGGGGAGTAAAACACAGTAAAAACATAATTAAATGAATTATTGGATAATTTAAATAATTATTTGTACGAGACAAGGTGATACTATACGCATGACAGAGAAATACGAACCGAGGAGGCAAAATGGATCGAGAGAACGTCGTGTGAACACGGGAGTTAGATAACTACATAACAAACGAATCATGGGATAAGATTGCTAAAGTGACACAGCCAATGGTGGAGAGCCCATAGATCAGCCTCGAGATGTGTGTAGGTGAAGATGAAGGGCTAGGCATGTGACAACACATTACCTACCCCACTATTCACCTACTATTTACACCCTCTCTTTTTTATAAGTACACCATTATCCCCCCTCTCGACACCCGGTCTCTCTTTCTCTCTCTCGCCTCACCATCGCCCCTCTTTCTCCTCCTCCTCTCTCCATCAACGAGCAGGCACCGGTCCTTGGGATTCCAGCAGTGGTCGATCTCGCCAGAGGTCCGTCTTTCTCTCTCTCGATCTCTCTCTTTCTCTCTTCTGGTCATGCACATCTCCTCCTCCACAGCTTGACTGCACCACCGCCGACCACCAGAGAATCTGGGCAGTCGGACCTTGACTGCGAACGAGGGTCTCTCTCTTTCTCTCCCTCTCTCTCTCTCTCTCTCTCTTTTTTTTTTTTCCTCTCTCCGCGAGTTACCACTACTCTATGACTGCAACCTCTGCCATGGTTGTTGTTCACGGATGTGGGTGTTCGGGGACGACGTCACAGTCCTGAAGTCCCCTCAACTTGCGACGGAGAGGCGGTGATGTCGAGTGGTGTGTGTATACCTTGTTTTTGTTCTTTTTCTCTTTTTTTCATGTTTGGTCGGACAGTGGTGGTGTCCTGTCGTGATGAGACTGATTGGAGACGATGCTCGGAGACTCACCAAAGCTCCGATGGTCACAAGACACCTTCCTACTCGCGACACTGGTATAGGGTGTTCAGTTTGTGTCGTTGTTCAATATTCATCGTATGTGTACTGTTGTACTGCTCGCCGAAAAATCACCTCGATTGGTGGCGCCGCCATTGGCCCACCGTGAGTGAGCACTGTCGGGGACTCCACCAAGCTGTTGTTTGAGTCCCACAGCCTTTCGGAGTGGTCAAACTAGTGTTGACAGTGGCGAGAGGTTGTTAGTTCATATTTGGGTTTCCTTGTTCAATATTGTGTGTGTTTGACCCCCCCGATCTGATGGTTGGTATATCCAGCTTCCCCATGCCGAGGTTACTCCCTTCGGACGTCGAATATCATCAGCAATGGCTTCATGACAGTCTTGGGATCTCTTGGTGATCGGTTACGGCGACTAGTCCTTGTCATGGCCGATTTACTAAGTGTTGTTTCGGTTTAGGGTTTGTTCATCTTGATTCCTATTTTGATTATGTGAACAGTTATTATAAGTTCATGGTGTTGATTTGGTGAATTGTATGAGTTGTGGTGTCAACTTCATATATGTGTATGTTATGTTTCCGATTTTGACGTGATGTGTGTCGGATTGTAGGAAAACGTGTTGTTACGTTCTAGTGGTTTGAGTTGTCATGAACGTTCGCTTACATTTTTGGATGAGTTAAATGGTTATGACGTCGTGGTCACGCCACCAATCCTCAAGGCTATGGCGTGACCTTTTTATGACTGAGCCAAGCCTACAATTTTATGAGTAGGCTTACATACATTATGGTTTTTCAAACCCGAGAGAGAATATTCATTTTTCTATTGAATTATCGAAATGTTCGAGTCATATAAAACGTTGGAAAAATACGAGTTTCCGACCTTGTCCTATTAATACGAGTTTCCGACCTTGTCAAGTAGCGAGAAGCTCGAGGATATAAGTTAAGATTCGCGAGAGTGGATACGGTTTGCGATAGTTCAGGTAAGTACACTTGTCTTAAAGCTTGTGTATGTTAGTAAGCCAATTAAGAAAATACCATGTGATTCATTTTCATTCCGTTGTGTATGCTATTATCAACTTGTTGGCATTCCATTCCATATTCCTTATATGTGTGTTCTTGGCATAAGTGTGTGTCTTGAAGGTACATGCGACCTGCACTAGAAAGGATAAAACGCGGGCACTCGTACGCACGAGTGTTTGACTCCCCTAGTGATTGTGTGATACCATGTAGTGGATTGTTGCGGATATTGTTATGGATTTTGATGTTGCGACATCAGCTGTTATGGATTTGTTGTAGATGTTAGGCCACTTATGGCCTCTTTTGACTCGTAGAACACGCATGTTTCGATTGCTATTATTTCCAGTCTGTCTATCATGCATCTTGCCTATTTAAATTCCTGTCTTTCAATTCCTGCATGATATTTAGACTGTCATGTTTGTTAATTCATGAATTATTGTTATATTCTTCTGGCATTACTTTTGATTTTTCTCAGTTACTCGCCTCTAATTTGCGATGGTGGGTGCGGATAGAGTGGAGTGCAGTAGAGGCAGAGAACCTTGCCTAGGAGACTTTTTGTGAGTGGTTGGACTTGAGAAACCTGAGAGTAGGTTTATGTTCATTTCTGTTTGTATGATGTTTTATATATATACGGTAGTAGTTTTTCTGAACTGGAGATCATTTTTGAGATGGACACCATGAGGTTGTTATTCTGACTTGGACATGAACATATCGGGGTTTTCCACATTTATATAGATTCCTGATTTCCATTTGATTGAGTTATTTCCCAATAATTGGTTAGTATTAAATTTTCTTCCGCTGTGTTATACTTGCAATAACTCTTTCATAAAACTTGAAATTTGAAAATTTGGGGTGACTAGGCTCGTCAGACTCGCTGAGCACCAACTCGAGACCTGCACGGGTCTAGGCAGGGCGTACCCAAATGCATTAGGAATTTGGGGACCGTTACAACTACCTTATTTGGGTGTTGGTTGATATAAACCGACACTGTAACACGAGTCTCGGTAAAACATGACCGAGACCACTTTAATATGTGTCTTGGGTAATGGGAGTGCGTTGCTCACAAACTAGGGACATTTTGGTTAAAGTCCTAATTTCACATCCTCGTAAGTGTTATTGACCTTATATATAGTTTATATTTATATATTTATTGTTTCTCAAGTGATTTTACATCCTCATAAAAATCTCCATGAAAATCTCTGCGAGATCGCAATGGGGAATTGAATGGGAAAAATAAACTTCGAAGATTCTCCATCCTCGCAAAAATCTTCAAGAAAATCTCCACGGAGATATCCAATGGGGAATGAAATGGAGAAAAAAAATTTCATGGGATTCTCCATCCCCACGGGGATTAGATGGGTATGAGGATGGTGATGAATTTTTAAGTGGATATGGATAAAGGAATGAGGTATCCATCTCCTACCCTACCCATTTGCATCCCCATAGCTAACTCTAGCTAATGTGAAATTAAAGGCCTTGCAACATTTCAAACAAAATTGGGTCGATGTTCACCTATTTGCGTCGAACTATGGAGAGTTAAACATAGCTTGCAACTGGCGTGGGATAAAGGATGTAGGAACTCATTGTGGAGCTAGACTCAAGGAAGTAATTGATCTTATTATGGACTCAACACAAAGCCAATTTTGAGATCCATTGATTCATGATATTTTAAGGGAGACGAACAAAGAGTGAAGTGTAGTTTTCAGCCACACATTTAAAGAGAATAATGCTTGTGCAGACCACATGGCCAATGAAGCTTTTCACTGTGATGCTGATTTTAAGATTTTGGAACATATTCCAAATCATATTTTCATGTTGCTAGAGTAGAATATCCTACAGTTACAGATATAACTTAGACCGGATTTAGTCTTTGCTAATCAGAAAAATAAAAATTAAAAATTAAAAATTAAAAATTAAAAATTAAGGGCCTTGTCAAGTAGAGTAGTTGTTGATGCAACTTTTGATTGACCAGTCAAACTGTCAAACTATCTCAAGATGCGTAAGTTCACATTTGGAGGTGGGCGTGCACAGATATGATTAGGTAGGGAGGTGTACATTATAGTGTGACTAAGTCCTAAAAAAATTCAAACACCCATAATTACCCGAGTAAAATAAATACTCATTTTTTTTTGTATTTTTCATTGCGTACTCTCACTTTGGGTTACAACATCTAATTAGAAATAAGATTTGTTAATGTTAAGAATGTAATGTTGGTAATGTCTACCAATAATAAGACGTCACACATGCATAAAAGATTAAAAGTGAAGAGAGAAAAAGTATAAAAACACGTTTAGATTGTACATGTTCATCTTGTTATTGGTAGACATTCAACATTAACAAATTTTGTTATTGTTTTTAAAAACTACAAATCTTTGTTATTGATAAACATTACCAATATTATCAAATCAATTTTTTGCATGCAACCAAAGCAGGATCTGACGCGACCATGGCACCTCGTGTACTCTCTCTATTATTATTATTATTATTATGTGCGCACAATTGATAAAGTCATGAAAATGATGTCTGCATCGACTTTTGATGTTTTTAATCAATTTTTTTGTGGAGAGTGATATGCAGATATTTTTCTTCCACACATACTTGAAAATATTAATTCTTAGAGTCTTTTATTCACCTACCTAAGTTCCCTTCACTCAACGTAGCGTTGTTTCCTTGACCAAGTAAACACGTGTCATTAAGGGTTGGGATGGATAGTTAGGAATCAACAGGGACTTATTGTGGCTGCAGGATGTATGTTTGTTGAGTTTTCTCTTGATGTCGATTGGGCGGAGCTTCTTGCCATTTTTCTTCATGCGATTCCTTAGATTCCACAAGGCATGGCTAACGTGAGTATCCTCTCAGATTCACTTAATGCAATCAAGATCCTCCAAGATAATCCTCAAAGATAAAGTTAATCTGAGCGATTATGACCTTCCACGTTTTGATCATATTCCAAGGGCTTATTTTACCCCCTTTTTGACTTTTAAAAAATTGTTCATTATGTATTTGATAATCTCAGTAACCAATTTTTGAATTAATATTACTACAAAAAGTTGTATGTATTTTTTTCATTATTTTTTATTTAATTTTCTATATTTTCTTCCTTAATGCCTTAGCTTTTTTTGAGAAATTAAGCACTAATTAACTTTACTTAGCAGGAATGAATCATTTAATACCATCACATTATAGTAGGACATGCATGCATAACAAACAATTTAATATCAGATTTGACAAAAAAAAAACAATTTAATAAGAGAAACCATATCGGCTCGACTATGTGCAAACCACTTTTTACGATGGGCAAACCACCTTTTGTTTTTTTCACTCCTTTTCCAAAAATGTCCTTCTTCCTTCTCACGTTATGCAACCCACACAAAAGCCACATTCAACTCGGATAATCCCCTTCGACCATCGGCGACACGAACTTATGATTTCGAAGCCCACTAACTACCATTATAAGAGTCGATTTCTTCATATTTCTTGCTGAAAAATCATGTTTCTACACTGTTTTGAATGCATTTTATAAAGTTTGAACAATTTTTTTGTCTTGATAGGGCATTGTTTGTTTGTGTTGTTCGGTGGCTATTTACCATAAAAATGAAGGATGAACCTGTAGGAGATACGAATGTGTAAGATGGAGAGGTATTTCATGAATTTTTGTAACGGTTCAATTATTAATTGTCGGTATTTGACACATGGTTGCAAACGTGGATGCCTGCTTGAACGCGCATGGACCTCATCGTTAGGTCAAAGCACGTCGATATATGTATACAGTCTGTTTTGCTGGTTATTATTGTTTGTTTTACGGTGTATGTATTTTTGTTTACGTACGTTGCAATGTGTGTATGGATATTTTTATTTACCGTGCAAGGTAGTGTGACCTGGGGTAGCGTGTAGACGTAGGAATCGAGGAGGTGAATGGTTAGTACATGTGACGACCCCAAATTCTACAATCCTAGAATTGGGCACCACCTGGCTCCCGCTGAGTCAAGCAGGCCTAGTCAGCCTTCCTTACCTTTTACCATTTATTACGCAATTACATGTGAAGTTAATCAATTAGTGAGTTATTATTAAATAAAGCGGAAGCAATTGAATTCCAAACTAATTAATGAACTTCAAAGACACTAAGTTAAGACAAATCTTAGGGTGTGGAAACCCAACAAATGTGTATATCAACCATAATACGTCAAAGGAGCGTATCAATAATGTCATGCCTAAGATCTTTCATAACCCATAATCTCATATTCAACAAATCAATATAGATACATAATACAAGACATACTCAATACACGAGAGGAGACCGCCTCGTGGTCCTCGACTTCAATCACCTAGCGCAAGTCCCTTGCCTTTGTTTACTCGTCGGTCTACCCACCGTCACAAACTAGACGATGAGTATAGTGATGTAGAGAGTAAAATACCAATAGAATCTTAACAACATTTCAAATGTCACATAAATGACTAAACTAGTATCATACATGGATATCACAAAGATTATAAAAGGCAACATGATAAGTAAATCACTGAGATAACAACGATCAATGAGTGTCGAGAGAAAAAAGCAAAAGAAAAGGCATATAAGTATCATAAGTCCTGTAACGACTCGAATTCTACTTGACCCGACTCGAGGGTAATTTAGTGATTTTCAATACTGAATGTGTGCAAGTGTGCTTTGTGAATTGTTTAAGTGTGAAAAGTATAACTTAGGATAAATAAATATTAGGCCTAACAAGAGTTGAGTGGATGTAAATGATATGGAGGCCCATAATGGTATTTTGGTAAAATAACAAGGTTGTACACAACCCTACTCTAAAACCCTACCTATATAAACCTTTTATAATGTTTGTAGCCCCTTTTGTGTTGAAACTCCAAACTTGTGATGGGAGAGAAGTGGAGGAAGGTTGATGATGAAGAAGATGATGATGAAGTCCATTTAAACATTCAAGAAGGTAACACACCCTCCCTCATCCCATCTAAGCTTTTATTTGTTTATTTTATTGAAAAAAATGGAGTTTAGACAAGTTGTAAATAATCATAACCCTAATCCCTAACCCTAATGCTATTTAAGCAAATCAAAGAAAACCCTAGCATCAATCTTGTTAAACACCCCCGTAAAGAGGAGGAGAGCAAGAGGAGGATTTAAGTTCAAGAGAGATACAACCTCACTTCCCTCATTGATTTCTTTATTATTTATTGAAGATTTGGAGACCAAAGGGTAGATGGCGTCGACATCGGCAATAACGCGAGGAAAATAGAAAAGAAAATAAGAAAAGAAAGATTTGATCTATGTTAGAATGGGATTTTGGAAAGGATTTTGAGTCAGATTCCATTGAAGGCATGGTGAGATTCTAATACTCTCTAGATTTATTGTCTTGGTGTTGGTATTGGTAATGAGAGTTGATGATTTGCAAAGTTTGTTCAATATTTCTTAGATCTAGTCATGAAAGGATTTCCCCATGATTTTAGCAAATTGAACGCGGTTGGAGTTTATTGATAAAGATATGGCATTTAAGGTTGAGTTGAGATTTTAAAAAGGGAGTTTGAATCTTTCTTTGGGAAATAAACTTATTCGATAAATTTGTGGACTTTAACTAAAAATTGTCATTTGGGAATTTAAAGTCTAAATTGAGTCTTGTATGGTGATTTGGATCTTTTTAATTAAAATTAATCGAATGTCTTCGATTTATGTTGGAAAAACTAAGTCTTAGAGGATTTTCCTTGTTTTACATCACTGCATTCCTATTTTACTCGAATCATTGATTCTAATTTTAAGTGTTTATTTTAAAGTCGTGAATGACCTTTAGCGAAGTCAGCTATAAAATAAGGTGAATCTCTAAGGTCTAGACAATTAATGTTAAACTTGTATGGTTGTAGATACATAAAGTAATTATTCTTTCAAATTGTCTAGATTCGCGAGACGGTTCACATCGAGCCCAAATGCGAGAGGATCGAGATTAGGATTTGCGGCGAGTACAGGTAAGTGGGGAGCTTGCTCAATTATTACATATGGCATGATTATTAGTTATGCTTAGGATTCATAATTTGAATTATAGACTTGGGATTTATGGGTTGCGTCGTGGTATTGGCTCGAATCTACGAATCTATGGAATGTGAATGCACTGTTATTCATGGCCCCAGAATGTGTGGAGTTTACCACCGAGGGTCGTTAACACCCCAAGGTGTGGAGTTTACCACCGAGGGTCGTTAACACCCCAGGATGTGTGGAGTTTACCACCGAGGGCTTTACTTGACTAATTGAATTCATAAGTATGTCACGTAGGGACATGAGTTGGAGTTACCTTCTCTTGTACTCTTGAGACATAGAGATGTGCATCGGTGATGGCTTGGATGAACCTAATGTTGATTTGATGGGACAAACGAGAGGGCACATAAGGCCTGTGTGCTAGCTGGTTGTTTCCATCACTTTGAGAGTAGGAGAATCGGTCACCGGATTCTTGCCAATATCTAGTATGCATTGAATGGAACATCGACTTATCGTATTATTATATTTTATAGTACATAATCTCGCGAAACCCCCTCATTTATATGAAAGTTTGAAATTATGAAATGATTTGTCAATCTCTTTAATGTTATTCATGATTATTGTTGTTACAATTTGTGACTTACGAATCTTATGTCTATGATAGTACTTGATGGTTCATTATAAGTCTATTTTTTTTTAAATCCTACTACAATGCAACTATTTAATGAATCCTTGTTTATTTTCAAATACATGCTAGACTATGCATGCTTATTAGGTATTACTTGCATATTTGATGGTTGAGTGGGTTTTCGCATTCTTGAGCTCGTTGATTTTTTTAGCTCACCCCACTTTTACAATACGGGTTCATCGACGAGTGCGCTAGAATTGAGACAAGGGAGAAACGAGCTTGAAGTCTTTATTTGATGTGAGCTTTGAGTTGATATATATCATGTATAGTTTTATTAATATTCTATGAACTTAAATCTTTTGACTTTAGGATATTTCTTTATATTTATTCCGCAGTTTATTTGTTTATTTGTTTATGGCGTGCGGGGTGCGACCGAGGTTGGGGGCGGGTCGTCATTTGGGGCCTGGTTCATGTATAAGATGGGTCCTTTAAGTTTGGTCAAGTTAAGTCGAACAAATCGGTGGTATGGGACATTGTTTCAAAGTCGACTTAACACGCAATAATGATAAATCCTAGGATGGGATGGGATAAAAGAAATTTGAAAAAGATCTAATGTGATGATTATTTGCTACTTTGTATATATAAATATATCGTTAGATATATAGGTAAATGTCTTTCACGTGAAACCAAGTTAACAATCCTAGGAATGATGTAAATGAATATTTGATTTCAAACAATGATAAGCAAGTTAGTCGGCAAAATTTGAACTTAATTTAAGATATAGTGGACACGTATACACTTAAAACTTCTAATGATCGATTAAGAGTGTGAACCATTGGTCTATAAATTCGATTTGAAGGTTATTACTATATATCGAATTATGTTGTTTCAGGTGATCTATTTTTATCGAAAAATGATTTTTCGACTATATTGGACCATGATTTTTGTATTGTTTTCGAGTGGATGTTTGCCGCACTTTATTGAAATTTTCATGGAAGGATTTAACGTGACTTTACAAAATTTTGAAAAGGCAAACAAGTACAAAAAAAAAGAAACCATTTATTTTCCTTGGTGTTTAAAAGATAAAGCGAATAGACTCATACATATTTCGAGTATTTGACGTTGTAATTGTAATCTTTACATAAAGAGTTTTACTGAATTTCAAAGTTTTGACTTGATGAAAATGCAAAGCATCGTTTGGATCTATGTTACCATTTTGTAGTGTTGGAATACAAATTTTCTCATGGTCGTGATTTATATTTTGAAAGTATATTGACCAAATCGATTCGAAAGAGGTATTACAATTCGCTTGAAATGCGAGAAAGCTTTTAAATGATTCCATAAAAATAAGCTAGACTTAGCTTGAAAAATCGAAACTTAATATTTTGAAATGGACCTTGATTTGGATTTAACTTTTCGATTTATTGAATTATGGCATTCAAGTTTCGATCGAACCTGTGTAAAAGAAAAATAAAGCAAAGCTAGTTATCGATAAGTTGAATACTAAATATGAGGACCCAAATTGAGAGCTAGCTCGAAGCATAAGTGCATAATGTACGAGATGACAAATGAGAAATTAAAGAATACATTGAAAACTATTCAATGAGAAAATCTAGTGAATACAAAATATCAAATTAGTACACTCAAAGATGGATGAGTTACTAAAATTGAAGATCCAAAGTCAAAGACTATTTTAGTGAAATAGCCATGTGTGAAGATCGTGTTTGCCAAGTAGAAAATTTGTAGATGTTGTAAAAACTCAAGATCTGAGGTTAAAATGATATAAATCAAAGGTAACCACTGCAACAAAGAAATTATTCTAACACAATTAGAAGAGAGTTGATTCATAAAGTTGGGGATACCAGGAATTGATAAATTGTGTTCGAAATGAATGGAGAGTACGGAATAGCAGTACCATGACTGAATAATTAAAGGAAGCCCCAAACTAAATGGTATTTATGAGTCATATTAATAGGTTTTAAAGAGCGTACGACGTAGTTAATAATATTATAATGAACTTGATGATAAGTGAATTATTAAAATTGGGGGTACACCAATGAAAAGAATATTTCTGATATGATTAGACGTGTGGATTCATAACTTTTGAGTCAAAATGAAACCTAACCAGATTGGTAGGGAATGGTTGAATGAAAAATAAAGTTCAAGAGTAATCGAGGCAAATGATTGTTATATAGATGAAAGATTACAGTGGTCGACTATTAAAAGTTGGAGTTACTCTTGAGACATAGAGATATGCATCGGTGATGGCTTGGATGAACCTAATGTTGATTTGATGGGACAAACGAGAGGGCACATAAGGCTGTGTGCTAGCTAGGTTGTTTCCATCACTTTGAGAGTAGGAGAATCGGTCACCGAATTCTTGCCAATATCTAGTATGCATTGAATGGAACATCGACTTATCGTATTATTATATTTTATAGTACATAATCTCGCGAAACCCCCTCATTTATATGAAAGTTTGAAATTATGAAATGATTTGTCAATCTCTTTAATGTTATTCATGATTATTGTTGTTACAATTTGTGACTTACGAATCTTATGTCTATGATAGTACTTGATGGTTCATTATAAGTCTTTTTTTTTAAATCTGCTACCATGCAACTATTTAATGAATCCTTGTTTATTTTCAAATACATGCTAGACTATGCATGCTTATTAGGTATTACTTGCATATTTGATGGTTGAGTGGGTTTTTCGCAGACTTGAGCTCGTTGATTCTTTTAGCTTACCCCACTTACAATACAGTTCATCGACGAGTGCGCTAGAATTGAGACAAGGGAGAAACGAGCTTGAAGTCTTTATTTGATGTGAGCTTTGAGTTGATATATATCATGTATAGTTTTATTAATATTCTATGAACTTAAATCTTTTGACTTTAGGATATTTCTTTATATTTATTCCGCAGGTTTATTTGTTTAGGCGTGCCAGACTGTTATTTGGGCCTGGTTCATGTATTGGGTCCAAGTGGCGGTCTGGGCCGGGCGACCCGACCCTAGGTCGGGGGGCGGGTCGTCATAAGTCCACCAGGTTGCCACACTTAGTTTACAACCTGACTTCCTAGACAGATTTTAGACCTACACAAACCCAAGACGGTCTAAAATAAGGCACATAGCGCCAGGTCACACTTAGTTCGCATACGGGGCATCGCAACGTCACACTTAGTTCAACATACGGTCACCCCAATCCCAAACTGTAGGTTTAACTACGTCCAGAATCTGTGTACTCATGATATAGACCGTGAGCACCATATTGTCCACTTAGACCTAATAGACCACTCATTAAGGAATCAAAGCAAAAACCAATCCGACAAGCAACCAAGGATAAATATAACCAAAGAGAATTCAAGAATACATAATCCACATGGAAGTACTGCTCAACAAACATAATAGCTAAATTAAATGCACAAATGAAATAATGTAAATACTCTGGTTGGTTTTACGTACAAATATTACACGTACTCCGCGCCCGCGGCTCTCACACGCTACCAAAACTTCCCCGCAAGCCCGTCATCGATCCACTAAGTACCTGGTAAGCATTTTCATTATAATTTGGTTGTATTAGCGTTTTGTTCGCGTTTAACTGAAGTCTCATTTTAAGTTTCCATAATTTTATTCGTTTGTGTTTTCAGGTCAATTTTTCAGGCATTGGGTCGTGTTTGGACCGTTAGAATGCTCGAGAGATTCCCCAAATTTATCAGAAATTTTCAAAAATTTACCCTTGGGTACTGTTCCGAATGCCGTGGTGGCGCCATAGGGCTTTCCCTTAGCGGCGCCTCCGTAGAGGCAGGGGAGCCCACTGCCCCAGACGCCGTGAGTGGCGTCGTGAGGGCAGTGGCTTACTGCCCCCGACACTGTGTGTGGCAACGTGGGGGCGCCCAGAGCTCTTTGTCGGGGGGTCTTTCCCACCCCTACTCGCGTTACCTTAATTCGAACATGTCCCGACCTTGTCGAGACCTCAATACTCATCCAAAAACACCATCGAGTCATACTAAAACGCCCGAAAATGCCCCGTTTCTTGAATCGATAAAAAAAATCACCAAAAATCCAAACACCTCCAAATCGTCGTCTCTACGTCGGTAAAACCCTTCCCGACTATCGCAAGCCCGACAAAACCACGTTGATAACTTGATAAAACCGAAGTCCCAACTTAGGGTGCGAAAACATCGTGACAAAAACCTGCAAAATTGGTGTCAAAATGTAGAGAAATGCGTAGGGAGTTAGGATCTCAACTTAAATCGCGTAGTTGGTCAATCCCCAACGTCGATCCGTGCTCGGATGTGCCGGAACTCCCTCCACCAGTTCGTCCACCACGTAAGGAGAGAGAGAAGAGAGAAAGAAAGGAAAGAGAGAAGAAAAAATGAGAGAGAAAAAGGTGTCGACCCTCCTTTTATAGTATGGGCCCATCTTGGCTTACACTCATATCTCAAGACACATCTTATGGTTTCCTTTCACACCAGCACAACCACTCTGGGCACTCACTTGTGTGACTCCCCCTTGTCCTTATCCTCATTTTGCTAATAATTAAGTGTCCTCGGGCGTTCCTGCTCCCGACATGCATCACGACTCGCACCATCGCGCGCGAACGAAGTTACTAACGACCCATAAAATTTCTCAAATTAATTTATTATATATTTTATTTTACGGTCGTCCACCAAGTTCATTTCTCTGACCCGCGTACCCGTAATTTTTCCGTCGATACCCGTTGGTCACGTTCTTTAAGGCGAACTCCACTCGAAACTCGTCACCGTCCTGTATCACATAGACATGAGTATACACCGATATTACACGTCATCACACAGAAAATAATCTAAATTTTTAAGTTGTTACAGTACACTAGGTCGGGGTTTAATATAAACATAATAAATGATAAAATACGCTAAATAATCAATACAAAATGTCGTATATACGCGAGTGATGCGAGAGTACGTGTTGAACATTCGCCCAATTAAAATGGTTCAGGGACCGTATTAGGTAAATAGTTATTTTGTTTGTTGATTTGACTAATTTGCGATGTTTATGTTAAAATAACGCATCGCGATGTGTGTAATTATAACCTTCGAGATATACCAAGTCATCCACATCATAACTCAAACCCTCAAGATACCTATCAAGCATACTTCTTTTGCCTATCTTGAGCCGCTTGCAATCTCAATCTAATTTGCCGAATTTTCTCGGTATGATCAACAACGACTTCAGTCCAATCACCGCCACATCCTCGAGTTTGCCCAACAAGTGGTGATCGCAAGGTCTCCCATACAAAGCCTCAAATGGTGGCATACCATACTACTCGCTGATAGTTGTTGTTGTACGCGAACTCGCACAACGGCAAATATTCTTCCCAAGCACCTCCAAGCTGTAAAATGCATGCTCGAGCATGTCCTCCAATATCTCGTATCAATCTCTCTGTGACCATCAATCGAGGATGATAAGCTGTACTAAAGCGAAGTCGGTCCCAAGCTGCTCTGCATGCTCTCCCATAACTTCGAAGTCAACCCGGGATCTCTATCGGACACAATAGATAAGCGGTACTCCATGTAGCCTAACGATCTCTCGCTCAAAAATGATACTCAATCGAGGAAACGAATACTTCATCGATATAGGAATGAAGTGTGCGGACTTCGTCAATCTGTCAATAACAACCCACATGACATCATGACGTCTCATGATCTGCGTGGCAACCCGCTCACAAAATCCATCGTAACATGCTCCCATTTCCCTTTGTGGAATCGGTAGGGATCAGTAACAATCCAGTGGTCTCCTGTGCTCGACGCCTTAACTGCCGACAAATATGACAAGCTCTCACATATGCACCCACATCGGCCTTCATCCAGGCCACCAAAATAAACGTCGCAAATCATGATACATCTTGGTCCTGCCAGGATGAATCGTATACCGCGAACGGTGTGCATCCTCAAGAATACTATCGCGTAGTTCCGCACCTCGGGTATCCACAACCCGCTCTCGTGTCTCAAGCACCGGTCCGAACCACTAGACCAATCTGTGCAACCCAGATCCTGAGCCTGGACAATTGAAGCGAGCAAAATGTCCGTCAGCCCTTTGCCACTCAGCGACCCTCTCTAACGACACAACAGGAACACGCATCTGGCAACAGATATGAACATCAGCAAAAGCATCTGACAAACACATCACCGTCGCGGCCTCCAGCAATCCATGCTCATGTGTCATCTGCCGCAGCACAGTCTGACTCTCTACACTACTCCGGCTCAATTCATCAGCAACTACATTCGCCTTCTCAGGATGGTACTCAATCGCGAAATCGTAGTCTTTCAGTAACTCGAGCCACCGTCTTTGCCGCATATTCAGATCCTTCTGAGTGAATAGATACTTCAAACTCTGATGATCTGTGAATAACATAAACCGCTCTCCATAAAGATAATGTCGCCAAGCCTTGAGCGCAAACACAACTGCAGCTAGCTCTAAATCATGAACCGGATAATTCTCCTCGTGGGGTCTCAATCGCCTCGATAAATATGCAACCTGGGTGTCCTTTCGCATCAACACGCATCCCAACCCGATTCGGAAGCATCGTGTAAACCGAGAATCCTTTCCTGTCTCGGGTAAAGCCAACACCGGCGCCGAAGTCAACTTCCTCTTCAACTCTAAAAAGGTCGCCTCGCGTCTTTAGACCATTCAAACTTGACATCCTTCAGTCAACCTCGTCATCGCGCCGCAATCAAAGAAAAATCCCGCACAAATCGCCGGTAATAGCCCGCAAGCCCCAAGAAACTTCGAATGTCCGCAACTGTCTCAGGTGTCCTCCAATCAATTATCGCTCGAATCTTGTCTCCATCAACAGATATTCCTTGACTACAAATGACATGTCCGAGAAATTTCACCTCTCTCAGCCAAAAAGCACACTTGCTAAACTTAGCGTACAATCTATGCTCCCTCAACGTCATCAAAACATCTCGAGGTGTCTCTCGTGCTCCTCACGAGTCTTCTCGTATATTAAGATATCATCGATGAACACAATCACATAACGATCCAAAAATGGCCGTAATACCGGTGCATCAAATCCATAAAGATAGCGGCGCATTAGTCACCCCAAATGGCATGATTTGTGAACTCAAACAATCCATAACGCGTGCTAAACGCCGTCTTCTCTATATCACTCTCCGAATCCTCAATGATGATAACCAGATCGTAAATCAATCTTCGAGAAAAACTTAGCACCCGCCAATTGATCGAATAGATCATCAATCCTAGGAAGTGGATAACGATTTCGAATCGTCACTTGATTCAGCTTCCTGTAGTCATGCACAACCTCAAAGAACCATCCTTCTTCTTAACAAATAGTATCTTGGCGCGCCCCAAGGAGACATCTTGGAATGAATAAAACCCCTCGCAACAACTCCTCTAATTGGGATCTCAACTCTCCCTGCTCCGACGCTGACATCCTGTACGGTCGGCTATATATCGGCTGCGTCCCCGGAATCAACTCAATCATAAACTCAACTGACCTAGGAGGTGGTAAACCTGGCAAATCGTCGGGAATACCTCGGGAAACTCACACACTACTTGGGACATCCTCTAATCTAACCTCGGTCTCGGGTCGGTCTCAACCACCGTCCTAAACGCCTCCATCTCCGTGTCGTAGCTAATCGACCTCAGTAATCGGTAAATCGACGCCGTACCAACAAAAGTAAATCTTTGGAATGCCCTCAATATCAAATACTACCGTCTTACCGAAACAATCAATGTGTGCGCGATACGCCGATAACCGATCCATACCCAATAAAGCATCAAACTCTAAATACTCTAGACACGAAAGTCGACAGTGCGGTGTCCCTCAATCTCTACTACACAATTCCCAGCATATCCAGGTTAGGGTAAATCTTATCCCAAGCCAAGTATCATCGAGGACAAGATGTGGATCTAAGGTCTCAACACGTAATCCTAAGCTGTCCGACCCGCGTCCGATATAAATGACAATGTCTTCTAGGAATCAAATAATACATGCATGAAGACATCGCATATAGATAACATACCCTCTACGAGTGATGAGTCGCATCACGCTCATTTGTCAACGGTAGTAGGTGTAGCGGCCTTGCATGAGCCCTCTCCCTAAGCGCTCAATCGTGGTCGTGAAGATGAAGGCGACATCGGACAATCTCTATGTATATGCCCGACGATGACATCTCGAAACATCGTCGTGTATCCCGCCGATCGCGTGACACTATATGCACCGAGCCCCTGTCACGACCCCGACCTCTCTGTCCTCTACCACGACCTCCTCCATCTCGCACATGGTGTCGAGGCCGCTCACCGGTGCAGTGCAGTACGATAACGTACACACACCGCCTCTCGTCTCCTCTCTCGATGCTCGGAACGTCTATCTCGTCGACCACGATAATCATGTCTCTGTCGATCGATCGCTCTCTCGGTCTCTTCGGTCTCGATCGACCGAGAACTCTGTCCCGCACCCGTCTCCAAGCTCACCCCGGTGTCGTAAATACGTCTCGCGAGCCAATGCTCTGTCAAAAACACTCGTAGCGTCTCCGCACCGGTCGCATATTTATATATATATATTAAGAAACCCGGGGAGTGAGGTGTGGGTTATGGTTACCTCTGATACCGCCACACGAGGATTAGATAGGTTGTCAAGGGAAGGATGAGAATGTGAGCACAAAGTCACACATGCAAGTCACTTATTAGAGACCATTTAACTTCATATTGACCATCAAAATGTGCCTTGAGATTTGGGTGGAGACACAATATGACATTTCTTATATAAATATCTCATTTTCTCATTCTTTACCACTTTTTCTTTCTCCTCATCAACACTGAGACGAAAATTGAAAGAACAAGCTAGGTTTTGTGAAGTTTGGAAGGTGATTTGGAGGTGCTAGCTCGAGTGTAAATAGAATACTGAATGAGAGCAACTCGAAACAGGGGACTTGTATTCATTTCATTAACCAGAATCAATGTACAAGCACACCTTATATAGTGTGTCCAAAATTAGTTACAAGTCTAACTAATCTCCACAATTAATCACTAATTAACTGATTAGAACAGTCACTAACTAACTCACATCATCTAACAATCATACACTAACAATCAAGTACACTAGTACACCTAAAATACACTAATTTACTCTTCAAATACAAGGTTAGATCTTCGCTCTCCATCTCTTTCTCTACGTTTCAAACTTAATTTCTCGAGTTTTGACGAGGTTTTCGGGGGTGTGAGTTGAGCACACCAGCCTATCTGGTGTTGCTATGATCTCAAGTGGTGGTTTTGAAGCGACAAATGAGTGTTTTTGGTGTTGTTGTTATTAGTTGCTATGAAGTTCAAACTGAATTTACGATTTTGTCGAGAAAACCCGGGGTTTGCGTTTCGAATGATTTTCATCGAGGGGTTTTGATTGATTAGGGTATTTTGGATATTTGAGGAGTGGTTCAGACGAGCGCGGAGAGCAGCGACAAGCCGAGGGGGTCCGAGAAACTCAGAAAACTTTCCCTGGCTCGGACGCTGCCAGTTGCGCCGTAGGCATTTAGAGGCCACGACACCACTTGCGGCATCCAAAACAGAGGCAAATCCCCAACCCATGTTTTTTATGGTGTCGTAGGGGTTTCAGCGTGCGTCTTGGTCGCCGTGAGACACGCCATGGAGGCTTTGTTCACGACGATGTCTGTGGAGGCGTCTAAAACAGTAGCAGACCATAAATTTTAAATACAATTTGAAATTTTTGAGGGTGTACCTAAGGGTTTATATAACCTATTTAAATGGTTTAATGGGTATTTTTATCGGGGATTTGAAATTTAATTATGTTTTTTGAGGTTTAGTAAATTGATTAGATTTATCAGAAATTCAAGTTTTAGGTTGAATTGATGGGTAGTGATACGCGTTTTGAGCGTATATTTGGATATTGGAGTTAGTGGAGCGCGATTTGAGGTGTGTAGTAACCTAACTGAAATTCATTTTGAGTATTTATTGCTTGGATTATTTGAATTCATGTCTTGTTGTTTTATTTACTCTGATTTTCAGTATTTATTTACGATCGATTAAGGTTACTCCCGCCGAGTTTATTCTATTGCATTAGCATTGTGGCACACTAGGCCATAACATATGTTGGTGGATTATCGACCCGACTGCTGATTTTTTCTATTCGCATGTCGATGCATCGTGGTCTATGTCGGCTATCGAGCGGACAACAAGAATTTCAATCAGTTTGAGTTTACTCACTGGCGGTGCTTGGGTGATAGTCCGGAGTATGGTACTAGTTTGACATAGATCGTACACGCACTTTGATTTCATTGCTAATAGATATACATGCGAGGGTCCTTCTCAGTTGTTTGATTCTTTTCTTTTGCATGTTTATTTAATAGTTTTTGATTCCAACATTGTAATGACCCAAATATTCTCCGACCCATTTTAAAGGTATTTTAATAATTTTATATTAAAGTATATGAACAAATGAAATTGATACACAAAATTAATCTTAACAAGACTTGGACTAAGTGGAAATAGTTTAAATGGGCTTAACAAGGAAATTGGGCCCATAGGGGTATTTACGTCATTTGGGTTGAATTTGTGAAAAACCCTAACTATATAAGTATAGGTTGCAAACCCTAGTCACCCTTTTGTTGTTTTAAAAAGTTTGAGAAAAAGGAGAAGAAGATGAAACATCAATCAAGGAGGTAATCTCTTGTTATTCTTCTTCTTTCTTTCTTTTTCTTTTCTTGTTTGTGTATTTGTTTGTAGGAAGAAGGAGGGGGTGGCGGCTCCAAGGGGAGCCGCTGGATTGGGGGAGGCAGCGCCTGGTGGCGCCGCCGTCTGCAAGGGGGTGGCTTTTGCCACCCCATGAACCGTGAGGAAGAAGGGGGTGGCATTAGCCACCCCACTTCCTCCATCACCACCACCACCACCGCCGCCGCCACCGCCATCGCGGCTGGTGAGCCGCGGTGGAGGGGTCCCCAGTGCCGGCGAGCACTGGGGACCACCCTCGGATCGAGATCCAAGGGTTGGGATGGGGGGGAAGCAAGCTTCCCCCGCCCCGGGACGTCAGGGGCGTTGCCCCCTGGTTTCGGCCCTAGGGACAGACAGGCCCCTGGACTATTCCAGGGGCCAGTCGACCCCTTGGGGGTTGGACTAGTTGACCAGGGGCTAGAATGACCTTGGCCAACCAAACAGGGACCCATTTGGTCCCTGTTCAACCAAACAGGGACCAAATTGGTCCCTGGTCAAATAAATAAATAAATAAAAATATATAATAAAATAAAATAAAATAGGCTAAACCTACGATGGGCGTCGACATTCTGACGAAGCCCTTAAACGACGCAACACATGGGACCCACACCATTGGGTCCCCAAATATAAATTAATAATTAAAATATGCAACTTTAAATTGAGTGAAATTCTTATGTAGAGTTGTATAAATTGCGTAGATTCGCGAGGCGGTTCACGTGGGACCCCAAACGCACGAGGAGTCGGTATAGGCATCGCGGCTGGTCCAGGTAAGTGGGGAGCTTTGCTCATGCATTAAATATGGCTTGACTATTAGATAATTAAGAATTCATGTTTTGAATAGAATTACTTGGGTATGGGTTGCATCGTGATATTGGTTTGGGCCTCTATTATCTATGGAATTGTGAATGCACTGTTTTGCCTTTCATGTTATTCGATGCCCCAGAATGTTTGTGGAGTTCCACCGTGGGCCAAAATTAGCAAGTAGTCTATATTTTGGACGCCTCAGAATGTTTGTGGTAGTTAACCACCGAGGGTTTTACTTGACTAATAGAATGAATAAGGTGAACCATTCGAGGGTAAAGGTTTGGAGTTTCATCCTTTGCTACTTAATAGTTCTTTGAGACGTGTAGCGGTGACGGCTTGGATGAAACTACCTTTGTTTTGGTGTCATTATTTAGAAGGCGCAACGGCCATTACGTTTCCACTAGTTATTGTACCAAATTCAAATGTAGATGATTCGGTCACCGGATCCTTACCAATATCTAGTTCACATTGAATGAAACAACGGATTATATTAATATATATCTATCGCATTTCATTTAAATCTTTCATTTGACTTTATATGTATATCATGTGTAGATTTTATAAATGAAAAATGGTGAATATTATCATGTATTAAATAAATGAATTTTATCAAATGTGTTGTGAAACCGTCATGCTTTTATGTATATTATAGTGAATGGATTACGACTTGAAATATTGATGCGTAGACTATTTGATGTTTAGTTTGGAAATGAAATTCTATTTATATGTTTCTTCTTAGAATATGAATCTATTTCCATAACTATGATGAGCATGAACAATGTCTATACTTGTACCTAATTATGTGTTCATTTATATGCTTATATTTGGTTATGATTTACATTTATTCGGTTCTTACATGATGTGTTGTGAGTATGGAATTGGTGTCATATAGAACTTGCATGAGTATTAGGTAGTACTTGCATATTTAATGTTTGAGCGAGTCTTTCCTCTTATTGACCACCGTTGGTTCTTTAGCTCACCCCACTTTACCCCACAGGTCCTTCTACCAGCGCGATAGACAAGAAAGGCAAGGGAAAGGATCTATCTTGAAGTGCCTTTACATGTGAGCCTCGTATGATATTAGTATATTGTTAATATTAATAGTTTTGTAAACCTCGTACGTGGGTTATAACTTAAGACTTAGTTAATGGGTAATTTTGAACCTTTATAATATTATTATGAAGTTTGTATGAGACTTTTAAATATTAAAGATGATAGATCTTATTATGATATACATGATTATATGATTTTATTATGATTATCTTTACACTCTTATTATCATATATCTTGTTAGAATGATTATTCTCGCAGGTTTAATTAGGCGTGCCAAGCCGTTATTTGGGCCTGGTTCAAGTATCGGGTCTAGGTAACGGTTTGGGCCGGGCGACTTGACCCTAGGTCAGGGAAGGGTCGTCACAAACATTTACTTATATTATTTACTCGATAAATTTCCTTGAGATTACTCACTTTGGACTCGTCATCTGTTTTGTTGTAATGGCTAAGTGCGGACCATGATACAAGCAAAAGGAAGGGCAAGTTTGAGGATTTCTTGTGATTGATCAGCTACTCCCTAGTCGTATGTTTGTTTACTTTATTTGATTTCTATCGGGTTTTGGGACTTGAGTAACATTTGGATATGTATATAACATGTTTAGGTCCTTATGATGTTTTGACTAGACATGATATATATATATATATGATTATTTTGATGGGCACACTAGGACAAATGCTCTTCTAATTGATTGATTTATTTAAGTATTCCGCTATTTATTTTAAGGTTTAATAGATGAAAACGAGTCTATAAACTAACTTATTTAATTAATTTGAGGAAATTTAGCGATAATTTGGATTGATAGATGATTTGGTGCATGTGGAATATAACTAGACCAGTATAAGTAGGGTTGTGGGTCCACGACTCATGACGTAGCAGGTCCCGAATTTTGGGGCCGCTACATAATCATTCAATTATTTTTTTTTTTGTATTCAAACCAATGATTCCGCCTCTGGTTTGGCCTCGCAGGGCCGAACAAATGGTTTTTACTCAGTTTGTTGAGGTCGATTGAAACAGGCATGTTAGGTCATAGGTGTCCGAACAAACATTTGCTCAAACCAAGTTTTGAACACTACAATGTGGTTTGGTCATCAAAGACTGATTAACATGCATTGTTCGGTCACCTTCACCCGAACATAGCACTATTAATCAGTCATGTGTCACCGATCGAGCGTTGACCATCAACAACACACAAATGGACCAACATAATAGATCAAAAATAGTTACAAACACATACACAACTATCAAAATTGTTTAAAAATAGTAAAAAAAAATTGATAAAACATCCATATTAATAGAAATAACCCTAAATCAACTAAATTTAGTTGTTGATTGCGCGGTGATTGCCTGGAAGCAAGTCCTAGGGTGAATGCGAAGATAAACAGAGGTAACGCAAAAATCAATCGAATTGATGCGAAGATGAACCACAACTGTAGGGTGAACGCGAAGATTGACATAGGGCTCGAGTGTTTTCTCTTTCTTCTTCACATTATTGGGAATAGGGGTGCACAAGGGTAAGGGTATTTTGGAAAAAAAATAAAAGCTGATTTGCCTATAATAAAATATGATTTGCACATAAACGGGCTGAAACCATATATACGAGATTTCCATCATCAAAATCCCACCAATTAATTTATACTCCTATCGATTGAAGCATTTTCGTAAGCCCGAACAGGTATATAAATTTGTATTTCATTAATTGAAGCATATTAAGAGTTCGCATTTTTGGATTAGTACTTTTACCACTCATTTAAAATAATTTATACTTGTACCATCTTCTGAACCTTTTTGATCGGTGAATACATCTTTTTGTGTCACATAAGCAAGCCGAAATATACAAAAGAATTGAAGAGACGTTTAGTTCAAAAAGTCCAAGTGAAGGTAAATTCAGTTTTTTTGTATACAAAAATGTGTCAATCTTTTAGGATGAGCAATAAAAGTGTAGCGGCCCCAAAATTGCATGGTATAAATGCAAATTATTTAGGATGAGTAATAAAAGCGTCACCAAGTGGCATTTATGCAAGAAAATAAATAAATAAACAAAATCTCGCATTTATGATTATAGAGTAAAGTCAAAGTCGAAGCAAATGCATGTGACTACCACTAATGATATTTTAGTCAACCTCAACTTGATGGGCACTGTATATTGTATTCCTTCGAATGAAGCTTCGGTGACACGTGCTTTGAAAACAAATGCATTGCAGTCTCCAATATATTTTTAGAGTGACTACAAAATATTTATGCTTATATTAGTAAGAAAGTTAAAATAAAACAGTAGATCTTACCAAAAAATAAAATAAAATAAAATAGAACAAAGTGAAAAGAACATGTATTTTAATTTTATTTTCAAGTCTTAGGTAATGAAAATGATGTTAAAGAACAATTTTTTTTTCCTTTGGCTTGTATAATTTATTTAATATATGGTCACTTCCTTCCTTTTTTTTTTTTTTTTTTGTAGGAATGTGGTCACTTTCTTTAGTGATTTATTAATAAGTACAATTTTTACTTCAAAAAAATAATAAGTGCAATTTTATTTGGTCGCATCTATTTATTTGGAATACCTCTTAATAAATTATTACTTCTTTCCTACCAAAAAAAAAATTATTACTTCTTTCGCTTTATTAAATTTGTCATGATTTTATAATTTTTTTAAAGAAATCAAAAAATTATTAATCATTCATGACTTAATACAAGACCAAAATAGAATTAAGTATATTGATTCGTTAATTCTATTTGTGCGAACAAACTGCCATTAATTTGACTTTTTTTCAAAATTAGAATAATTTGACAATCAGGAACTGCTTCTACAACATTGAAACTCATGACAATACACGAAAGTACTAGAACCACAAAACAAATAACAAAACTTCCCAATTAGGAGAAAACAAATCAAAGACTTCCAACTAGGGAAGATAACTAATTATAAAGTAAAAAATAAAGATAAATTAATCCAACGCAACGCACAAATCCATGCAACACCATTGATGAAGATGCACCATAATAAGGATGAACCAATATTCACAAATCTTATTAGATCTGTTGTTTATTGAATGAACAAAAAACAAAATAGATTCGATTGAAACCACCGCCGATCATTGAGAGAGGCGGTGGTTCAAGAATAAAAATAACAAAAGTGAATCAAGATTTTTTTTAAGGTTTTGGAGAGAAGTGACAAGAAAATTAAAGATTTCTTATTTTATAATTTTCTTTTTACAAAGTATAAATCACATCACATGTGCCAAAGTACTTTAAGAAAAAAGTATGAGTTATTAGAAAATCAAGAAAATATTATTTAATTTATTTTTATAATACTTGTCATCATGAATAAAATAATTAATTTATGAAAATGCAATTTATTGTCATTAGTTTGAACCTTTTTAACGAATCAACTATTTCATAATTTATTTTCTCAAAAAAAACTATTTGATAATTCATTTTCAAAAAATAATTTCATCATAATTTGTGCGACAACTAAGTTGCGGAACAAAATGAGTAATTACTATCAAACTAGTGTCTCAAAAAAAATACTATCCAATTAGTTATTGTACCAATGGTTGACTTGGTGCAAGGACGAGACATATATATTATTTTTGGTAGATATATATTAGTCGTTCACTCGATATTCTAAAATCACATCTAAGTTCTTAAAATTTTCAAGACATAAGTATATATTATGTGTCTGATGTGGAATAGTTAAAGTAATTTCGTACACTATAATATCAAGTATTTTTATGGCACTAATTATTATTGTAGGCATGTGACCTATTAATTAATTAACTACAACCATTTAAGGATGACTCAATGGTTAGGTGCTTGATTTATGAGTGAAAGGTATTGGAGATCAAATTCTACAAGTGTCTTTCTTATCAAAATAAAATAAAGTAATAATTAATTAATTAACTATGATCATTCTTTCAATTTTATATGTTCTTAAACCACATCATATAACCAATTATCTTTAGAAAAAAAAAAACTATTTTTCTTTTTTTCTTTTGGTAAAAGCCTATTTTTCTATATATATATAACAAGAAACTTAATCCGTCAAAATTTTATATCCATTAATTAACTTAATATTCAAATTATATGAATTTTTTTTTGTGGTAGTCTAGAAATTACCTCTTCTTTAATTCATCACCACGCGATGAAATATGTGGCAAACACACCCTCCCCACTTCTCTAAATGCTCCATCATTACTATGGCTCCCGCCATTAATTAATTGCAATTTGCAGGTCAAAATAAACGCTCACCTTACCTTTTCTTCTCCACAATTGTCAAAAGGTTTTTCTCTTTTTCGCGAGGCATGCCTGTACACAAATTTTGTGGTTACGACTGCATCGATTGAGATAATGGAGTTAAATAAGAGGTGGGGAGTTCGAAGTTTAAAGTGACAAGTTGTTGTTTCTTTTGAGTTTAGACTCTTAAAGAGTTTAGACTCTTAAAAGAGTTTAAACTCTTAAAGAGTTTTGAGTTTAGACTCTTAAAGAGTTTAGACTCTTTTGAGTTGTTGTTTCTTTTGAGTTTAGACTCTTTAAAGTGCTATTCGGACCTTTTGAGTTTAGACTCTTAAAGAGTTTTTGAAATTTTTTTATTTCAAAATCATCCTCAAGCAATAAATAACTTTGAAATAACAACTTGTAAAAATCCTTTAATATTTGTAAGAATTTGTTGGAGATGTTGGGATAGTCCCACATCGACTACTTAATAAGAAAAAGAAGGTTTATAAGTGTGGAGTGGACACTCCATCTTGCCTTAGCATTTTGGAGTGAACCTCACTTACACACTTGTAGCCCATACATACATAAAATTAGTCACCATACTCTCCTCATCTTGGATTGGGACCTTATTATAAAAAATTGAACATGGTATTAGAGACGATGGTTGGCTTGATTACCCACTGTCCAAGGGCCTTGTAGACATTCAACAAAAATGGTTGATTGATGTTCTGCGGTCAAGTCCTAGTTAGACTTGAGGGGGGAGTGTTGGAGATGTTGAGATAGTCCCACATCGACTACTTAGAAAAGAAAAAGAAGGTTTATAAGTGTGGAGTAGACACTCCTTTTGCCTTGACATTTTGGAGTAAACCCTACTTCACACTTGTAGCCCATACATAAAACTATTCACCAAAACTCTCCTCACCTTGGATTGGGACCTTATTATAAAAATTGAACAGAATTCCAAAAAAATTTTGTTCTTATATATAAGAGAATTAATGTTCTAGTTGATCTCATCATAACAAAAACATTGTGTAACACCTGTACATACTGGGCTACAATAAATAAAGTCTCATTCTTATAAAAAAAACATTATATATCATGATTTTTTTTAATGATTTTGACCTAATATTTTGTACAACTTTCTTCTATTAAGGCTCGAACCGCTAGCCTCTTACATAAGAAACCCTATACATACCAATGAGCTTCTCACTTGACGGGTACGTTGACCAATTGACCTAATATTTGCTAACTAAAATTTTTTTTTAAAGAAGTAATCAAACCCACTACATCCTTAATTTTTTGTCTTTCGCAAGTGATGCCTTGTTTATATCACCAAAGAGATACTTTGACACTAGCTATATAAGTTTTGTGATACCAACGCACTAGTGCTACTTATTTAACAAATACTCCTAGTAATACAGTAACATTTCTATGTTACTTTATGGAAAAAAATTCTATACCAAAAAAAAAGTAACATTTATGTGACAATGAGAGAGGAGAGAAACCCTCGGCCATGAAAAGGATGTCTATAAGAGCTTAATTACTAGTCGTTTTCCTTCGTGGGTGTAACATTGTTTGTTGTTGTGTTTTATATTGATAGTTTCCAAGAAGGATTGCCATTGGGACGTGCGAATCATCCAATGTTTGTCAATCGTCTCATTCTGTTGGAGTCATAAATTCGTCCAACGTTTTGGTAGAAATTAATAATGATATGATTATGATTTGATGTTCATTACTTTATACACGTAATATCAACAAAAAAAAAATCTATTTTAACTCTTAGAGATCAGACTTATAGTGTAATTTTTAAAATTTTTATAAATATAAAATGACTTTTACATTTTGTTATTTTGAAGTTATTTATTACTTGAGGATGATTTTGAAATAAAAAAACTTCAAAAGCCCTCTAAAAGTTCAGACTCTAAGAGTCAAAATAACACTACTCTAATATCAATTATTCAAATTTTTTTCCAAACAAGAAAATCAAGTTAATTTTTTTTAGCCTGCAGATAAATTTCATGATTATATCAAGAACGCAAATAGTTCCGAGGTCTCGAGTTTAAGTCTCGTAGATTGAAAAAATTTGAGTTGAGAGGACAATGTGGGGCCTGATAGTGTTTGGATTTGGATTAATTATCAGTGCAGTTGGCACTGACCACCACATGAAAACTAAAAAAATAAAAATAAAAAATCTAGATCCCAATTTACTTAATGCCAACTATATAAATCAAATGACGAATTAGATCAAATATTTTCTTTCAATTCAATTTAATGCAGCCAATGGAGATTTTTTTTTCAATTTTATTAATTATAAGCTCACGTGAAAAGCTTCGCCCCATTAAGAATTGTCTTTGTCTTAATTACGAGCTCACGAGGAATCATTCTAAAATTAGTGACATCTAATGAATATATCTAATCGGTTATGGTAGAGACTCGAAGAATCTAGATAGGTCTAAGAGGACTCATTGAGCTATTAAGTAAGTGTATTGGGCTCAACGAACCAGCATAGTAGTAAATTTGGATTATTCTACCAAGATCTATGATATAGACAAGTAGGAGGTATACACTAAAATCTAGCATTAATTTATTGTTTTTTGACTATTCGAACCTCGTTCAACCATTTGGAAAAGCTAATCGTCCTTCGCTCATTTTGCTAAAGATGAGTTGTACGTGGGAGTACAATTTTTCTTTTTTTGAAAGTCAAGGATGTCGGAGCGATCGCCCCTGACACTAGATTGATGGTGAACTAAAAGTAGTGAGAATAAATTACAGGGATCAAAATACATGTTTTTGAAACTACAAAGAGTAATTAAAGTACATGTTATGATAAATTTTAGAGACCAATTTACATTTCCTTAAATTAAACATCAATTCAATTTGTAGCCTGTATAATGACAAACTTAAAATAATTTTTGATCGATGCATTAATTAATTAGAATATAAGATATTATAAAAACATGTCATCAATTGCATAAAATTGAGTAACAATATAAGACTTTCTAATTCAGCTAATTTGAGATTGAGACTATTTATTGTAATATTGTAATTTTCAATAAGGGCGGTGCTTAAGTGGATTGTAATATCTATTATCTTCGTTGAAATAGGTGTACCCTTTGCAGGTGTTAGGAACATCAATGCAATAAAAGCTGACAAAAAAATATAAATAAATAAGGACGGTGCTTGAATGATACCTTTAAAGCCACACTAGAATGCACATCCTACTCGTCGTTTGTTTGCTCCTCGAGATGTGAGCTCACGTATTTCGAGATTTAAAATACGATTGGATATGAGGATGTGCCTTCTAGGGTGTCACTCTAGCATTTTCGTTGTCATACATGTGTATCTTTTTTTAGTCTGTCTAAGTGCAACCCACTATTTACTAAGTGTACTCCATTTTTGTGTGGCACCCAAAATTTAAATTTCAATTTCTAAGTGCACCCCACATTTTTACTAAAATACTCTTTCATCCGAATAGAAGCACCCAACTCAAAACCTTATTCAAGACATCTATATGAGATTCGACAACATGAAGTCGAGACTTATCCACTAGGCTTGGTGTAGTCCAACTGAACCTCTTTGGTGAGATTTAGTTGACAACTGTCGACCTAAAGGTTCGGTGGGTTATAATTGACTCTCCAATTAAAAGTTCAGTAAGCTATGATCAACTCTCCAATTAGAAGTTATGTGAGCTCTGACTAACTCTTTAACATGAGATTTAGACCTTCGAGGCTGAATCACTCGATGATGGCTACAAATCACAAAGAGGAGAGTATGTGGGATGCACTTAAAAATTGTAATGAGGTACATTAATCACAATATAAAGCATAAGGGTTATTTTGTAGTATGATTGACTTTTTTTTTTTTTAATTTAACTTTTTCACGGGTTGCACTCGTCGGGTGCACTTAACTCGATTCTTTTTTTTTCCGCTTAGGTACAGAACAGTGTATAACATGGACCAAATAGTGTGTACATCGATCCAAGCTTTAAAGCCAAGAATTTGGTTGGTGCATTGCTGTCCCCAAAACTGAAAATCTCGTTATTCAAAAAAAAAAAAAAAAAAACTGAAAATCTCGTGCACGTGACCCCTTCCAATTAGTGGCTAGGACCAGTAGCTGTACTTGTAATACACCTAATATACAACACAACAAAAAGGACATTTTATGGTGCACAGTATTTATTAACTTTAATTAACATTTATTTTATTTTATTTTTATTTTAATGTGTATCGAACCCATGACTTTCTCAATAAGTGATGCGTTATTCATCTCATCAGTGGTACTTTGGCTTTAATTAACAAACCTATTTTGCATTAGGAAATAATTAATTAAATATCATTAACATATGATCACATGTATTTATATTCAACTAAATTTTTTTACTTTGATTGGTTGGTGATATTGAAGGCTTATTAGCTAGACAGCTGATTTAATACAAAGTCTTAGTTTTTAGTCTTTTATCTTGATTAAGCTAAAAAAATTGTTTAATAATGAAATTCTTAAACACATGGACTAAGTGATTGTTTTTAAAACTTCACAAAATACACGTTGTCTTGCATTAGCTTAAAAGTAAAGTAGAAAAGCAACCAGGGTGAGAGAAATAAGGATAATGCCAACTGCAGCACTGAGTCTCATCAGAAACTGTGACACCAACAAATTTATTCGAGTTGTGGTTAATTTTTGACCACTATCTATCTATGCAAGATATTCTAATTCATGATAATGTTGAGTAATCTCAAATTTTACTTCTGTTGTTTTTTCCATTTTTTATTTGTTCTTTTCGACGCATTATGCGTTTTCTTAGGTTGACATATTTGAAGAGAAACCCAACTTACCTTCTAAAAATATGCAATTGCACCGGTACACACGGTGAGGGTGAATTTTAGATTGTGCGAATTAGGCACACGTCTTTAAATACAATTCCTTATTGAAATAGTTAGGCTCTCTAGATACCCACAGTCCACATATATATATAAAAAAGAAAAAACTCTATAAACTTGTGCTTATATAAAAACTCGAATCTCATAGTAGTGAGTTATCAGTCTAAAGTCATTACATTATCAAGATTTTTTATCTCTCTTTTTTTCTTTTTTTTTTAATGTTGTTACTGTAACTCAAAAAGTTAATTCATGAATCACATGCACTTAATTATCTTGGCGTCATACACTTGTTGGGATATGTGAATGAAAAAGTTTAGTTTCACATTAGTTATCTATGACTTCTTTAAGAAGTTTATAAGAGTGGATGTTTCATCTAATAGTACCGAAACCTTTTGAAGTAAAACTTCACACCTAATGTTGAGGTAATTAAATTGGGGACAATATCACTAGTGGAGATTAACTCACGTGGGTATGTGCGCGGATGGGGCCAACACCAATTTCGTGCACATGCAAACACATTGCATTTTTTTTTCTCTCTTTAATTAGTAGCTTGAGAAAAAAATCAAGAAACTAGCGAAAAATATATTTTTTTCTTCCGTATAAACTATTAACTTAATTTATATTATTTAATTGAATGGTTTAATAGAAAAACAAATGGATTCCTACCAAAAAAAAAAAAAAAAAAAAAGGATGAGGCAACGATAATATTTCTACTTTTTATGCATGTGATGTATGGGACCTAAAGTGTTTCTGGTATCATTAGTTCTGGGACATGAACTCATTAACCCTTGGCCCATCCATTTATATGAATAACCACTACTTAATTACCTTTTTTACTACGTAAAATTAAAAGAAAGAAAGAAAGAAAGGAAGGAAGAAAGAAAGGAAGAAGATGTGAACTAATTTTTCGTAAGGTTGTCCCCGTCGCCATTTTCCGTGGCCCCCCTCTAGTGCTCTCAATCCAGCATATACAATTGGTTTTATTGACTTGACTCGTATGTTTCTAAAGGAAATCTTCTAGTGTTAATCTTTACAAACTTTTCAAAAAAAAAATATGATATACAGTACTAAACAAATTCATTCTTAAATCATAGAATATAAACACACACTTTTTTTTATTTTATAATTTTTATAGAAAAAACATACATTAAAATTTAACTAAATATTACGAAAACATTTCGTAAGTAAGATGGATGAAACATCACTTGTTAAAAGATAAGATTTATTTACAATCCTATCATAATTTATAACAATTGAGGCCAAACATCAAGAGATTTCGCCCGTCGTTCACCACCAAGGGTGACAAAAAGTATTTGAACCCATTTTTAACAGGTCTGGACATGATTTTTCTTAAGTAAATATGGGTTCGAAAATGTTTTCTTGTTTGTTTTAAAAAACAGGTTTGGATCCGGACAAAATTTTCAAATAAACATATACCCTATTTATCGATTATTTCACATAGTATGTTTTATTTATTCGTAGGGTATTTAGAAACATTCATGATGTTTATATTGTAATTCATCAATGATGATGTTTTATGTAGAAGCTTGCAAGACTTCAAGTTTGAATATATAATGTGTTTTTTTATAGTAATGGAATGTATGATGACATGAAAATCATGCATTTTTATGAGTAATTAGATGAATAAAATAATGTTATTATATCGAAAAATGGGTCCGGACAAAAAAGCGTGTCTTGTAATGTTTTATAAACATACGAGTCTAAACAAAAAAAAATGTTCGTTTCAAAAGTGAGTACGGGTCCCGACTTTAGTCATTTTTAAGGGAGATGTTAGGACTCGTACATACCCATCTGAACTCTTTTCTGCCACTCCTGTTCACCACTACATACTTCCCTACATTGCAAAAGGAAGGAGGCAAATAAGAATTGAATGTACTTGCGAGTCAGGACTATATTGTAAGCTAAATTGATAAACTCTATTAAAAAAGCAAATAAATTAACTTTTTTTTAGTCTAAATTACCTTATGTCGAGAATATCCAACAACTTTGGATTCATCCCGAGTCACCCACTATATCAGTGTGCGAGCTACCTACCAATGTTTATAAATTGATTTGATCAATAAACTTGACATAGTATTGAATTTATATTATATCATATCCATTCTCAATCAATCTCCTCCGCCCACATTTCAGTTGAAAATAAAAAAATAAATAAGAAAATTGATAGTCTACAAAGTCTACTCCTATCCCATTCCAGTTTTCCAAAACCAAGACCCAGCCGTTCCCATTCCAGCGAAGCCCCCCAAAATCGTCCAACTCATAAAGTAAACCATCCGTGACGGCCTTAACCCCTCCATAAACACCACTAACCAGAGTCAACAACCCAACCCAACCACAGTTACTCACCACGCGTCGCTCCCCCATTGGCCTACCCCCAAAACAAAATAAACAAACATCAACAACAACAACAACAACAACAATAACAACACACACAGATTTCCCACTATAAAACCTCACAAATCCACTCCGCATATTCCCTCACAAAATCAATCACAAAACCGAACAAATCGAACGAAATTCGATCAAACCCAGCCATTGCCGTTGCCGATTCTCCGGGATTCCCGAAGATCTCCTTCGATTTGCGAGGATTCAGCCCCAATTCCGTCCAAATCGGTCCAATTCAGCCAATATAGGGTTTGTGGATTGGGGATGATGTAGTAAGGCAGTAAAGATCAGATCTTGGGCTGATCCTTGAAGAGATTGGAGCGAATTTGTTGGGGCTTCGGCGGAAATGGTGGTGAAGATGATGCGGTGGCGGCCGTGGCCGCCGGTGGTGGCGAGGAAGTACGAGGCGAGGGTGGTGGTGCGGAGGATGGAGGGGGCGGAGGAGGGGGGAGGGCAGCTGTGGAGGTGAGGTGGAAGGGGGGAAGAATGGGCTCAGCGCGCTGCGCCGGGCGACGGTGAGGAGGAACTGGACGAGGAGGAGGAGGTGGGGAGTGGGGGAGTGGTGGAGTGGAATGAGGAGTTTCAGAGCGTTTGCAATCTCTCTGGGTACAAGGACAATGCGTTCCTCCCATGGGAGATCACGTTTTCTGTGCTGGACGTGAGTGGGAATCTTTGCTTCCATCGTTTTGTTTCTTTGCTTGGTTTTTCATGATCTGTTTTGGGTTTTTAGGGTTTGGTGAGTGGAAATTTGGGTTTTTTTTGGTGAAGATTGGTTTTGGGATTTAGGGTTCTTTTGGGTGTGTTCTCTTTTAATCTGTTGTTCTCTTTTTTGGGTTTTTTTTTTTTTTTTTTTTGGTTTTTAAAATCTGATATTCTACTCTCTTTTTTTTTAGTGGTGAATTTTGTTATCCTCTATGTTCTATAGATTGGAAATCAAATTCTAAAAATTCACTTTTTTTGTTTGGTTTTTTAAGTTCTGTTTTGGATTTTTAGGGTTTGGTGAGTGAAAATTTGGGTTTTTTTTTGGTGAAGATTGAGTTTGGGATTTATGGTTCTTTTGGGTGTGTTTTCTTTTAATTTGTTGTTTTTCAGTTTTTTTTTTTTTTTTTTTTTTTTTTGCCTGGACTTGATGGATTTCTTATTGGATTTAGTTTAATCGATGATTATTCTTATATCAAAACAAAGTTCACTTTTTTAGTTTTGACTGTGTAATCCGGGTTAAAAACGTCGGTGAAGTCGGGATTTGAGGTTTTTACAGTGAGTTTTTATATGTGATGATGATTCTCTTGAAATTCCATGGATGCATGAGTGTGGTAGTGTAGTTGATTAAATTAGACTGACTTGATCCTGCTTTTGCGTTATGCGAATGTGTTCCTTTGCTGTATAATATTTGGATTTGACTTGATTTCCTTTTTGCGTGATAAGAATGTGTTCCTTTGCCGTCAGTTGTGGTTCTGATGATATTATATATATTACGTCGTGGAAGTTCTGTTTGATATTAATTCAAGCTTGTTGTTTAAAGTGATTCCTCTCTCTTCTTTAGAATTTGTCCGTGATAACTGATAAACTAGGATGAGCTTGAAACATATTCCTTTTTGCTTGATCATCTATTCTGAATTACCATCAAATCTTAGCTGTTGTTGTCTGGGATAAGTTTTCGCCTGATAGTATTATGTGACATTATTATTCGGTTTATTAAAATGCATTGGGCGGTTTATCATCTGCAGGTTTATTTATTAAATGAATTATAGCTTTCATAGTGGATTCTTTATTTTCTACAGTATATTTCATTTTCTTTTCCATTGAACTTACATTTTTACCATCTCAATAAAAATATAATTGACTTTTGAGAAACCTATACTTTCCACTGGCTGTTTATCTGTTTTCTTAATTTTGATCTACTTCATGGGCTGAAGTTTTATGGCAATCATTTTTACACGCAAGACTCAGCCATTTGTAAACGTTTAAGATTATGTATCCTTATATTCGGACGTATCAGTCTTATATTCTGAAGTGGAATTGAAAATTTGGTTTCTTTTTGTTTCAGGTTTCAAATCAGGGTTCAAAAACTAAGGTCCCTGTTATTGGCACAGTATCACTGAATGTTGCAGATTTTGCATCCGCAACAGAGGAAAAAGAGATTGAACTCAACATTCCTCTCACTGTGCAGAATGGCAATGCTATGAATCTTCCTTCTCTTTGTGTATGTGCCTTTTGATCAATTCCATTGTTTTATCATTTCGATGTAAGTTCCATGGTTAGTCTATTGCACTACCCAACCTTCCAAGTGCCGCGCATCGCTCTCTTCTGTTGCATCTTATAAGCTTGTTATGAACTTGTTTATGTTTTTTGACCGTTGTGCCTTCTCGTGCAGTTATCTTTCAGCTTATTGGAACTAAGAACCTCCCTGGAACAACCAGAGGCAGTCCAGCAACCAATTGCTACTGCTCCATTGTCACCACGTTCAGCGGACGCTACCTCAGCCGATAAAGATGATCTTTCTGCTCTGAAAGCAGGTCTTAGAAAAGTGAAAATCCTTACGGATTATGTATCTACTCGAAGAGCAAAGAAGGCATGCCGCGAGGAAGAGGATAGTGAGGGCAGGCTTTCTGCAAGAAGCGAGGATGCCGAGTATAGATACCCTTTTGATTCCGAATCTGCTGAAGACTTCGATGACACTGAGCTGGAAGAAGGAAAAGATGGTAATTCTAGTTTTAGGAAATCATTCAGTTACGGCTCCTTGGCCCATGCAAACTACACTGGTGGAACATTTTACTCGGAGATGAGGATAAATGGGGAACATGAGGACTGGGTTTACTATAGCAACCGCAGGTCAGATGTTGGCCGGGTGCCTGCTGAGGATACAACTGTCCCGATTTCCGAGCATTCTATTTTGCAGAGTTCGAAAAGGAGCATTCTCTCTTGGAGAAAAAGGAAGCTGAGTTTCAGATCTCCTAAAGCAAAAGGAGAGCCATTGTTGAAGAAGGCTTATGCTGAAGATGGCGGTGATGATATTGATTTTGACCGCAGACAACTTAATCCTGATGGCTCACTTGCACTTGGGGTATGTATCTGCGTTTTCTTACTTTTTAGTCTGAGACCAGCATTTTCTTTTAAGCATGGTTTGTCCTGGTGCCTTGATTCTTCCACTTATAATTATGCATGTTTCTCCTGCTTAATTTTGTTGATGGATTTTTTTTTTTTTGAAATAATGTTGATGGATGTTTGAATTTGGAGAATATCGTATATTTTTTGCAGTGGTATAAGACGGATGAAGGTTCATCGACAAACCGTTCATCAGTTTCAGAATTCGGAGATGATAATTTTGCTGTTGGTACCTGGGAGCACAAGGAAGTGATTAGCCGCGACGGACAGATGAAGCTTTCTGCCCAAGTCTTCTTCGCTTCAATTGACCAAAGGAGCGAGAGAGCTGCTGGTGAGAGCGCATGTACGGCGTTGGTTGCTGTAATTGCTGATTGGTTCCAGACTAACCAAGACACCATGCCTATCAAATCCCAGCTTGACTCTCTAATCAGGGAAGGATCACTGGAGTGGAGAAATCTATGTGAAAATGAAACCTTCCGGGAACGGTTCCCTGACAAGCACTTCGACCTTGACACCGTCCTCCAGGCAAAGATTCGCCCTCTTGGTGTTGCTCAGGAAAAATCTTTCATTGGCTTCTTCCATCCGGAAGGAATGGAGGAAGGAGGTTTCGATTTCTTGCAAGGAGCAATGTCATTTGACAACATATGGGATGAGATTAGCCATACCGGTTTACACTGTAACAGCGACCCGCAGATCTACATTGTCAGCTGGAACGACCATTTCTTCGTTCTCAAGGTCGAGCCAGAGGCATACTACATCATCGACACATTGGGCGAAAGACTCCACGAAGGGTGCAACCAGGCTTACATTTTGAAATTCGACAGGGACACTACCATCTACAGACTACCTAATGGATCAGAGTCATCTGAAGAGAAACCTTCACGCGATAAGCAGAACGACGTAGCAGCAGCCGAGACTGGGAACCAAAGCCTGCCGGACGATAATCAGAAACAAAATTTGGCAACAGGATTGGAAGTTGCAAGCACAGACGAATCTAGCAACTTCGAGGGAGAAGAGGAAGTTGTCTGCAAAGGGAAGGAATCATGCAAGGAGTACATCAAGAGTTTCTTGGCTGCCATACCCATAAGAGAATTGCAGACTGACATCAAGAAAGGGTTGTTGGAATCAACTCCTCTTCATCATCGGCTTCAGATTGAGTTCCATTACACTAACTTCTTACAGCCAGTTCCTGAACCTCTAGCAGTCGAAGCTGCTCCAGCGACAACGGTATTGGCCGTAACAGTTGTAGGGGACTGCTAACAGAGTTGTGTAAATTCTAGGCAAGTGTGATTATTTTTTGTTTTTTTTTTTTTTTTTTTTACTTTGTTTCCCTACAATGTGTGTAGTCTTTTAAGAAATGAATGGTTTTACGAGGATGACCCATTTATGTTGAGTTGGCTTTTTTAAGAGTGTGTTTCGTAGTCTCTTAGCTTAACATGGAGGACAGCATTTGGAGGCAATGGAGTTTATAGGATGGATTGTGTTTGATTCGTATCCAATTCCTTAACAGTGTATTATGGATGGGGGTTGCTGAATGACCCTTTTTACCTTATCTATACTGCCGTAATTAATTTCTGATGTTATAAGCACACTGAGTGCTCAGTTTTACTTGCTATTAGTTTTGGTTTTCCACATGGTATCTGGCGCGTTGAGACACCATCAAGCTACATAAAAGGGCTGCACTCTCAACTCAACTTTTTTCATCACGAGATGAACTCGAGACTTCGCGCAAGGAGAATTGAGTGGTTGCTTGCTATTAGTTGAACTGTAATATAACTCACACAATCAACCTTTTGGTCTAGGTCTCATAATTTTAATTTAAGGTCTCGAGTTCAAGTCTCGTGTACAGATAAACTACGCGGATCTCCACTAGGGGAGCACCTAAAAAAGAGCTACATTTGCCATACAAAAAGGAATTCCTATAGGGACCCCTTCCTATAATTACAATTTTCTGTTAGGTGTTGTATTGAACTCAAATGGGTCCTATAGTTTCTAATTTCTACTGACTTCATGTACAACCTAATCATACATATCTTGTAAACTTTCTTTGCTAGTCTGAAATTGAATCAAGTAATTCATTTCCAATGCAAAGCAACAGCTTTTTTCTCCAATAAAAGGTGATATTCGTTACATTGCTTGATTGGTCCTTTATAATCTTTATTCTCAAAAAGAGAAATCTTTGCTGAGCATCAACTCACGTTCTTGATGCCCATTTTTCTGACCTATTTTGCAACAAACAGCCAAAGAAGGCAGACTTGGTGAACAGAGAGAGAGAGAGGTAGGGTTTCAGACTTTCAGTTCTGATGAAGTCATTTTGTTTTAAGGGAAGGGTGTTTTGGTAAAGAAAGAGAGATTGGAAGAAGTGGGGCTTTTTTGGAGAAATCATAAGTTGTGGGTCCTAGTGCACTCCCAAGTTAAGGGACCGACAAGATGATTAGCTATGCTCTCCCTTCGAAACTATAAGCCTGTTTGGTTCAAGAATCAGTGAAACATTTCTCACTTGCTTACCTAACTCAAGTGATAGATTAACTAATCCTTTGTTTACTTCCATGCCCATTGTGTTAGGTAAAATTTATTTTTGGACTGTTTTACCTTTTCCAACTATCTTCAACTTCCTCTTCTTTTATCCAAATCTTTAACCTATCCTCCCAATTCCACCCATGCCAACAACAAGCACTCCTCAAGTAATGTTTGAGCTTCGACTAGCTTACCAAGTGATGAATGCTTCATTAATTCTTGTTCTTAATTTCATCAAATAGGATTTGAATTTTGTCTGGCTTGCCCAACTTGGCATACGTTGCGATCATTGTGTTTCAAGTGAACTCATCTCGGTCGGGTATTATGTCAAATAGTTGGCGAGCTTAATTAATTTGTCCTAATTTCGACAACGAGTCTATCATTCTATTTGAAGAGAGATTGGCAAGATTCGAAAATGAAGAGCTTGTGAAAAGATTATTGTGAGTCATTGAATGTGTTAGGTTGCATTGAAGACATAATTTTAGAAAACCAAAATGGTGGGCTTAATTTCAATTTGATAATGTCAGCTACGCATCCATACATATACCCGGTCACAATTCTCGACAATGGGAGGTCCATTTCATGGCCCGAAAGGGGCTACAGGTCTTGCCTCTCTCAAGATCTACGAGTTGATTTCATGTCCATCGATGGATTGATGATCTCAAATGGAGAAGATGATGTTGAAGATGAGGGTATAAACGTCATTTTTGCTTACTTGATTTGGTAAGCATGTGTGTAAGGGCTTTGATAAGACCGTGTCTTAGCTAGCACTCCAATTTAACACCAGTCTTACAGTTAAGCCTGAGTTTAGCTAAGCTAACACTCCAACCAAACAGGTTGTAAGCATTGGAAAATAATGATCACTGAATTCTTGAAACCACCTCAGAATAGTTAACAGTGGCTATGGTCTAACTATTTATAAGAGAATTTGAATTTAACTTTTATGGAAATAAAAAGCTAGTTTTTTAGTTAATATTTAGTCCATGTCAGTTAAAAATCTTAGTATAGACAAGGTACACTATAAATTTTGATAGTTATGTAAGCTCTTAGTGGTCCACTATGTTTAATAAGACAGTCGGACTCTATGAATCCACTGTGACCACCTAAGCTCTATGAGTTTATTATAATACGATTGAGATTATTCCTCGTGACCTTCTTCTTGTCGGTAATTTACAAAAAACAAAAATAATAAAAAAAAAGTATGGCTTCTGTTGAGAAATTATATTTATCATCATATAAAGAGCATGTAATGGGTATACAATATGTTTTTGGAAGCCATGACGGCATGATCAGAAGAATATTCCTGTTGAGCTCAATCCAAGCAAATCCATCACTCTTCCATCTTTTTAGTCAAAAAAGCATGGTTTGAGTGGTTGGATATTCCTTAAAACCAAGGCATCTGTCAAATTCCCACCCATGAAAAGTTGATGCGATCCCAGTTTTATATTTCCATATTTCTTTTTCAGTTCTGTTCCGTGTTGAATATAACTTTTCACGAGTTCAATGAAAGAATCTCCCCTGTCAATATTCCAAAAATGTTTAAAGACAAGTAATGTTGTTTTCAACAGAAAATATGACTTACATTTGGGAAATTTGATTATATAACGCAACTCTGTTCAATTTATATAAATTGAAGATATTCAATAAAATAGAGGTGTACTTAAATTAAATTGAGATTGTATTGATTAAGAAGAAGGCAGAAGAATTTAAAGAAATATGAATGCACAAAATTAAAAAAAATAAAAATAAAATTGATCCATATAACTGATCTCAACTAATTTAAGATTAGAGCTTTCTTGCTCAATTTATTTTGTTTATCGTAGATAATAAGAATTCATCATTGTACTACTATGTATATCCACGTAATGTTGGAAAGCTAATGTTGGTAATGTCTACCAATAGCAACACGCCACGTGGACAAAAGATTAAAAGTGAGGAGGGCAAACATGTAAAAGCGCATCTATTTTGTCCACGTGGTGGGTTGCTATTGATAGACATTATCAACATTAGCTTCCTAACATTAGCAAATCCCCTCCCCTATATCCACAACAACATACATTGATTAGTTTGAACCAAAACTTCTGTAAAGCTTAAAATGAGACAAGGTGTCCCACTCACAATTTTCTTTGGGACTCAAAAACTTGGGTTCATTGTATTTATCATCTCAGCCAACAAATGAAACCACAACCTGAAAACCATACAAACCAAATATTTTTTTCTTTTCAAGATTCAAAAATCACAAACTCATCCGAGCTCAACATACATTGAATAATAGTTGTTGCATTCAGAAAATGCAAGTAAACCCACACAACAGAATAATAAAAGTTAGCTCATTATTATCAAATTAAAATATGCGAAAGACTCCACAAACAAAAACAATTGTCCAAGACGATCAATCTTATGGATAAGTCCAGGGATTAGGAAAGAAACAAAGACAAATGTTAGGTTGAATTATAAAAACCTCTACAATTTAATAAGAGGTAAAATCCAATGGTGTGCAAACAACTCTCTGTGACATGAAGACTAATGAAGCTTATAATCAAATAAGCCTCACTAGGTACATGACTTCTAAGAAAGAAAGAATGAAAACATAAAATATTAGTGACATAGCTTTTTTTTTAATCATTTATTCTTGTGAAGAGAAAGGTCAGCTGCATTATGCATAGATCATTTGCATATGGTTCTACACAAAAAATGTGTGGCTTGTTTCATCTTCTAGATTTTGCCTAAAAAAAAGCAAGTTCAGCACCCTTTACATGCAAGTCACATGAAAAACGTTCTATCCACCAGGAAACCATTCAAGATAAGTGGGTCTGAGAAAAATACTATCGTACCAGACATTCATAGTTGCAATATTATGCTTTTGCAGAAGCTTACCTGCCAGCGAGGTTCGGTAGAATATCAAGCTAACCACTGGGGCTTAAATGGGCCTTTCTTTTGTCTGCACAATGCTTTCAAAATTCTCAATGTGCATAATAGTCCAAGGCATGGAGGCTCACCTTATCCAGTCATACACAAATCATACCAAGAGAAATTAATTTAACTCGACAATGCTGATCTCTGATGAGTCAGAATTACATATGATCCACGTCAGCACAAAGCGATGCAACTTTTGAACTTATGTTTAAATAATTAACTATTCATTCACAAAAAAGGGATCCTAGAGTGAGATCACAACAGACTAAAATATGCATGGGATATGACTGTGGAGGTTAATATATCAAATTAATCAGCAAACAGCACACAGGTTTTAAATTATAATTCTATGCAGGTTATGCAGTGCAAAGCGGCACAAGCAATTGAATTCTTGTTTTATGCTAAAATAATATATTTTTTTGATGGCACATTGGCTAGTTAATAATCCAGATAACGTTTAATGAGAAGTAGATCATAAAATGCTTGACAGGCAGCAAGCGAAGAAAGAGTTTTGAGTACCAGCAAAGAACATCAGAGATCTCCATCTCCAGATGCGAAAAGCTGGGACACGAGCTCGACTGCTCCCCACATGGGTGCATCATTCTGCGGGAGGTAAAAATATTGCCACATGAATAGATAAACAGGTACACCAAAAAGAATAGATAAACAGCAAACATTACCGACGCTGCTCAACAATATGTACAGCATTTCAAGCTCAGTCCACAGCTTGGCAGCACAATCCAAATATTATTTAGTGATGCTGGGTTTTGACATCATGATGAAGGAGGCCCTTGGGTCAGTTCAGGTTTATTATTCAGTGAAGCTGGGTTTTGACCTCCTTTATCATGATGACTACTCTCTCCGTGTCCTGTTGTAAAAATATTCTCCATGTCCAATATCCATTGGGCCCAAGATACATGTAAGGCAACAGATGGACCAAAACCATGAATGTCAGCAAGCCAAACAGAAAGTGGGCTTTTGTATGGCCACTCAGACCCAATCAATCCATTGTTATGATCATGCAACACAGTAGATACTAGAGTAGATACTAAACAGTGAAAGGCTGAAAGCAACAAGAAACACAGACTCAATGGAAATAAAGAAAAAAGTGGTTAGTCAGCCAACTTACCAAATACACTATATCAAATGCTTGCTGGTACTTTTCAAGAGATTTCTCAATGTTGTCATTTCTGCAAAATGTGGAGAAGCAAAAATATGGAAGTGAGCGAATAAAAATAGTAAACATTATACTACTGTTCCAAAATCAATAGCATTCAAATTTAAATGGATTGTTGTCAGGAACCCAAAATGGAAATGGTGTTGCTTACACTTCACATTCATCACATAAGAGGATTCACCGATTGGTTCATTTGTTGAAAATTTCAACGGAACCCTTGTCAAATAAACAGTTTGTGCTCTAAACATTACAAGGAATTCAATTATGAAAATTGTGGTATGGAGAAATCTTTGGGCCATAATTATCAAAACCAAGATCAAGTGAATTGTAAAATTCACAATTTGCTTCATCTTAGAATAATTTGAATCACCACCCAAAATCCAGGGGTGGAACCAGTCTTAGACTGGAGGGAGAGCCAAACTTTACCTAAAGTTTAAGGCTGATTTCGCCCTGGTCATATGCGTAACAGTGATGGGCACTCAAGTGCTTGTGGAGTGTGGACACAAAATTGTCTGAATTGCCAAAACTAAATTAAAACTTTCATGAATGACTTTGAGATTTTTTTTTAAGAAAAAATGTGTATATATATATATATATATATATATTATAATGAGTTCTATTTTTTTTAATTATTGGACCAATGTATCAAAAATGTATTAGAAGATATTTTTTTTGGGAGGGGGTCCAAAAAATTTGCATGTTGAATTTCAAATTATATTTTGCTCTTTTGATGCAATTTTCTTTTCAAATTTTTAGTCAAGGAACGGAAGTAGATAATGAATTTGACACATGAAACATGATAGAGAAACTAGAGGAAGTGACTGATAGGGCCAAGAAGCGCCCAACTTTTGCCCATGTGTATCAGCGCAAAAAGGGGCGCCACGCGGGAAAGGTACCAGTTAAAGAGGGTCAAGGTGGGCCCAACCATGCTGAAGTGTAAAGGGAGCAGTTGTGTTAGAATGGGTCAGGTCAGTAATAGTATTAGTTGTTGAGTTAGTAGGTGGTGTGTGGTAATTGTATCAGTTGTGGTCCACTCACTTGAGAGGGATTAGGTGGGGGTATATAAGAGATACTGTACAATCTCTTAGGATCATCTTGGAGTTCATTGTAATTAGGGTTCGGAGTTTTGGAGAGTCTCTCTCTTGCTTTTGGGGTAGGTATCCCTCGTGTGGAGGTGTAAACCTATTTTTTGACTATCAATAAATAAAGAATCGGAGGCGACCCCCCTCTTTACTATCAGTGGTATCAGAGCGAGAACAATGGGTCCGAAAGTTGATGCCCGAGTTGATTCGCATGTGGAGGTTTTGGAGGAACAGATGCGAGCCATCCCGGCGGAGTTGCAACTATAGAGGGTTCGATTGGGGAGCTCAAATCAGAAATCCAAGGTCTGGTACAACAGATCAAGCTTCTCTGCACGCAGCAAGTTCTAGCGTGATCTGGAATGAGTCAGATCGGGGAGGGCAGCGAACATGCAGGCCCGATCCGGTCAGATACACGCAAATCTGACTCCTTCATGGAGAATAACGTCTGAGATCGTTTAGATTTGGGTCTTACTTCGTATCGAACGATGTCGGATGTTCAGAAGATCAAGATGCCTCAGTATGACGGGGTGGATCTCATCGTCTAGTTGAAACACGTCGAACATTACTTTGCACTACATGAGATGTCTGAGTCTTCGAAGCTTCGTGCCGCCCGAATTTGCTTGATAGGGCCCGTGCAGATCTGGTTACAAGTGGAGGAGAAATCGAAGGTGTTTGATAGTTGGAGTTCTCTCAAGGCACAGCTGATCCGCCGATTCATGGATGCAGATCTGCTTAGTCTATATTAGCAGTTCTTTTCTATGAAGCAATCGACCACTGTTGCCGAGTATCGACAACGATTTGAGTTGATAATGTTGCAGTTGGAGGGGCTTACGAAAATGCAGAAGACTGTCGTGTTCGTTAATGGGTTGATCGATCGCGTCCGAGTAGAAGCAATGGCGGAAACTCCGCAGACCTTGCAAGGGGTCTTCGACTGCGCCGCCTAGATCGAACGGAGGCACAAGGACAGTGATGCTCTTGGGCTTGGGCTAGGTGGAGTCCAAAAAGCCCACCAATGTGGGCCCAAATGTTAAAATCGAGTCCAAGATACCTGGGTGGATTGCCCATATGGTTTCCAACCCAAAGGATTCGGGCCCACATCACACTAAAAGCCCACTTCCCATCGGTTCGATTTCAAAAGCCAGCCTAACTTCTTCTACCAGTTCTACGGGGTGTTCGAGCCCAGCAACAGCTAAGGCAGCAAGCCCATCAGTTCTTCCTCCGAAATTCAAGCGCTTAACTGAAACAGAAGCCGAGATTCGTCGGAAGCAGGGACTCTGTTATCGGTGTGATTCCAAATGGTTCGCCTGTCACCGTTGCCACCGCAAGGAGTTTCAGGTGATGTTGGTCGACGACGATGATGAGCCACCAACCTCCTTGTCCGAGACTGTTGAAGACCCATCTACGTTGACGATGTTAGAGCTCTCTACGCATGCTGTTGATCGTCGACCTACACCCCGCACTATCAAAGTCAAAGGCCAAGTGGGTGGTCTGGACGTGGTGATTTTAATTGATAGTGGTGCTTCTCATAACTTCATCTCCCCTACTCTTGTAAGTGTTCTTAATCTTCCTGTTTCTTCGACTGCTGACTATGGTGTTTTGGTAGGGGCGGGATTAGGATTCCGGGCTCTGGGGTGTGTAAAGAGGTGTGCATCACATTTCAAGGCTTGGTGGTGATGGAGGAATTTTATCCTATTCCATGTTGGGCTCGGATGTGATTTTGGGTATGCAGTGGTTGATGTCGCTGGGTTTGACAACGGTTGACTAGCCTAACCTCGCCATGCACTTTCAATACAAGGGCCAATGGGTCTCCATGTAGGGTGACCCGACTCTGCATCGAGCCTTGGTCTCATGTAAGTCAATACAACGATCATTGGATTCTGTCCTGGGGTGTTTCCTAGTCGAATGTTTGAATGGTAAGCCATCGCTTCACGAGTCACTGGATGAGATCTCTGAACCGTGTATTCGTGAGCTGCTGGAATCTTGTAGTTCCTTATTTGCCTTTCCCAGTACGCTTCCTCCAGCTCAGGATTGCGACCATGCCATTATCCTCAAAGAAGGTACCGAACCCGCGCGCGTACGGCCCTACCGTTATTCTCAGATACATTTATCAGAAATTGAGAAGACGGTTAATGAAATGTTGACTGTTGGTATCATTCAACCGAGTAACTCCCCATTCTCCAATCCAGTGTTACTGGTTAAGAAGAAATATGGTAGTTGGCAGTTCTGCGTTGATTATCGTGCCCTCAACAAAGCCACTGTCCCGGATAGATTTCCAATTCCGAACATTGATGAGTTGCTAGATGAGCTTCATGGGGCCTGCTTCTTTTCTAAGACTTCCTTCCGCACACACGACGGGCACTACGAGTTCTTGGTCATGCCATTTGGGATGTCAAATGCCCCAGCCACATTCCAATCCCTCATGAATTCTGTCTTCAAAGGCTTGGTTCGTAAATCAGTGTTGGTGTTCTTGGTTTACAGCAAAACAATGGCGAACCACTGCACTCATCTCTCCAAGGTCCTCTCCTTACTTAAATCTCATTCTCTTTTTGTTAATCTGAAGAAATGTTGTTTTACTAAGACTCACTTGGATTACCTAGGCCACATCGTTTCACCGTGGGGGGGTTTGGCCGACCCGGTCAAGGTTGCGATTATGGATGCTTGGCCCCAACCATCTTCTCCAAACGAATTACGAGGCTTCTTGGGTTTAACGAGTTATTACCGTCACTTTGTGTGAGACTATGGGAAAATTGTCACACCCCTCACTCAACTGCTTTGGAAAGACTCCTTTCAATAGGGTAATGAAGCCACCTTCGCTTTGATCAGTTGAAGCAGGCTTGAAATTAGTCTCGACTCTTGCCCTGCCATATTTTTCTGTCTTCTTTGTGATAGAGACCGACGCTTCAGGAGTTGGGGTGGGCGCAATACTGTCACAAGGCAACCGTCCCAATGTGTTTTTTAGCCAGGCTCTTTCTATTCGAGCCCGTGCAAAGTCCGCTTATGTGCGGGAACTCATGGCTATCGTACTTGCAATTGAAGTGGCGACATTACTTGTTGGGAAGACGCTTCGTCGTTCACACCGACCAGTGCAACTTGAAATATTTGTTGGAACAACGCATGGTTTCCTCCGAGTACCAACGCTGGCTCATTAAGCTCATGGGGTTCCACTTCAACATTCAGTACAAGCCAGGCCATTCGTCGTGGCGGATGCGCTGTCATGTTATCCCATTCCAACAGAATTACTAACTATCTCAATCCCAACAGTGGTCAACCAGACTATTCTGGCTGCCGAGTGTTTATCCGATCCTTTCCTTCACTCCATCCGTCAGGCGCTGCTAGACGATGCCTCTTCCAAACCGGGTTGAACCCTCCTCCATGATCGCTTATTCTTCCATAACAAACTGGCCATTTCTTCTTCTTCAACTCTGAAACTGAAGATCCTTTTTGAGTTTCACTCCAGACCAATTGGGGAAGGCACTTTGAAGACCTTTAAGCATATCTCGGCGGAGTTCTATTGGCAAGGCATGCGCACGGACATTCGAAACTACGTTACCACTTGCGCAACTTGTCAAGCTAACAAGTATGAGACGCTTGCTCTGGGGGGCTTGTTGCAACCACTGCCGATTCCAACGGCCATTTGGGAGGACATTTCCCTAGATTTTATCGAGGAGCTGCCACTATTGCATGGCTATAACTCAATTTTGGTGGTAGTCGATATGTTGAGTAAATATGGCCATTTTTTCCCTTTGAAACATCCTTTTTCTGCTAAATAGGTTGCTGATGTGTTCTTGCGCGACATCGTCCGCTTTCATGGCTTTCCCCGTTCGATGGTTTTAGACAAAGATAAAATCTTCCTCAGCCACTTTTGGACTGAGCTTTTTTGCCTCCATCAAACTCAGTTGAACCGCAGTACTGCTTACCATCCCCAAAGTGACGGTCAGACCGAGGTGGTTAATCGTTGTCTCGAAACTTACCTCTGATGCTTTGTCAACCAACGGCCTAAACAATGGTCCTCGTGGATCCATTGGGCGGAATACTGATACAACACTTCCTTTCATTCCTCCTTGCAGTGCACTCCTTTTAAGGTGGTGTATGGGTGGGATCCTCCTCCGCTGTTCCAATATGGTATCACCTCTTCTGCTCCGCAGTCCGATCTGGTGGAATTGTTAGATGGTCGTGATCAGGCTCTGCGTGAGTTACGCGATCAACTGCTTCTTGCCAAAAATCGAATGAAGCAACAGAGGAATAATGGTTGGCGCGAGGTTGTTTTCAGTCCCGGTGATTTCGTCTACCTTAAGCTTAGACATTACCGATAGATGACAGTGGCATGTCGGACAAATATGAAGCTCAGCCCGCGATACTATGGCCCTTTTCAAGTGGTGGAACGTATTAGCCCAGTGGCGTATCGTTTGGTACTGCCAGAAACAACTTCTATTCACCCCGTTTTCATGTTTCACAACTTAAGCCTGCGATCGATTCCCCCCAATCTTCACCAGTTCTACCTTCCTTCCTGCCCGAGACGCTGGTCATGCCTCTGGAATCAGAGGCTGTTATCGCCTATCGCTCCTTGTCTGAAGGTCCTGAAGTATTGATCAAATGGGTCTCTCTTCCGTTGTCCGATGCCTCGTGGGAACTCGTTCGTCATGTCCGCAAGTCCTTTCCAGCTTTACACCTTGAGGACAAGGTGGCTCTTCAGGATGGGAGTACTGATAGGGCCAAGAAGCGCCCAGCTTTTGCCCATGTGTATCAGTGCAAAAAAGGGCGCCATGCGGGAAAGGTACCAGTTAATGAGGGTCAAGGTGGGCCCAGCCATGCTGAAGTGTAAAGGGAGCAGTTGTGTTAGAAGGGTCAGGTCAATAATAGTATTAGTTGTTGAGTTAGGAGGTGGTGTGTGGTAATTGTGTCAATTGTGGTCCACTCACTTGAGAGGGATTAGGTGGGGGTATATAAGAGTCACCGTACAGTCTATTGGGATCATCTTGGAGTTCATTGTAATTAGGGTTTGGAGTTTTGGAGAGCGTCTATCCTGCTCTTGGGGTAGGTCTCACTCGCGTGGAGGTGTTAACCTATTTTTTGACTAACAATAAAGAATCGGATGCGGCCCCCTCTTTACTATCAGTGACTTCACGGGAAATTCAATACAGTGGGAAAAAGACTAAGCTAATGAACAAGTAAATATTATTATTCAACCTCAACTAAGTGGGGGCAGAAGCAAGTTGAGGGGGTTGCTTTGGCCTAGGCCCTGCTTAAATCTTCATGGTATATAATTTCTCTAAAGTTCTTTAAATCGGTGACATTTTGAAATGTTGAATTAAGTATTAGATGTGAGAGATTCTATTAAAAAAAAAATCTAACAAAATTAGGGGGAAATTACACGATTTGTAAGTTTCAACGTTACGAAATCAGAGGGAAATGAAATCTATGGACATTATCATCGTTTATGAATGAGTAAATTAGTTAGCCTATGGTTATCTTGAGATTCACGAGTTAAAGTTTTACACTTTAAGCTGCAATTTCTTAAAGCCACATATATGTAGACATTGTTCACATGATTTAAGTTGATTCTCCAAGATATCCATAAGTTGGAGATTGGAACATATGGAGCAACACCCCATTTTTTAATTTACGAGAATGACTTTGGTTGGACGCCCAAATGACAGTTTTTGTATTTTTGGTAAAAATAAGCATGTTAGAAAAGTACCATGTTTTCATAGAAAGAGGCTTTTCACATATCAGATCAAAAAGAGCTTTTGATTTAATGGTTTTTTAAAGACTCGGCTTTTTAATCAAATGATATTTGAATCTTATGATAAAGGAATTTTATAATAATTAATAATTTTTTAAAAGAAAAGTCAGGGTGTTACAAGGCATACCTTATTGTTTGTGTCTGACATGTGATCACTATTTTTAGATCCTAAATTAGATGTAAGTAGGTACAACAAATTAGATTGTGCAATTTTTTTTTTTTAAATGGTCAACGAGGCAAAGGAAGATCTTGCCACAAAGGTAGTTGCCACATAATACCATGAACTTTCTGATAATAGATCCCTTACTATTTTAGCCACATCCAATGGATTAGTACGGGAGTTAGTATAAATAGATGTGTAAGTTGTTACATGCATTGAGAAATTAGTTTGTTATCTTGGGCACTTCTTTGAGTGATTTTATGATAGAACACTCTAATTTGCTATGGTGTCTCTGTATTTCCTCTTGTTTGAAGAAATACAGATCTCTTCTCTCTCTTTTCTCTCTTTGTTCATCTTCTCCTTATTCGGATTCTTATCACTTTCTCGTCCATATGTATAAGCAAAGCTGTAATTGAGGATATAAGTTTTCTAACATTTTCATTTCCATAATATTCACTAAGTAGTTCAATCTTTCATCTCCAGTCCATCCAACAATTCAACCAACCTATTCATCATGTAAAAACTACATTTCTAATTCAAACTCCAGTAATCCAGCATGCTTAGAATCCGTCTACATTTTTGTTCATCAATAAATTATTTTCCAGGGAAGTTTTAAAATGTTATATTTCCTATATCTACATTATTTCACTTCCTACAAGGAGTAACACAAACACCACAACACTTTTTTGACAAGTTATTTTTAGCTCCTCGCACTAGTAGATGCCAAAAGAGTGGACAACGAGCTTATCCACAGGCACCCCACTTCCTAAACTAACGATAGCATAAATCAATCACATTAAAAATAAAATAAAAGTTTGGTTTCAAACTAAGGCACGAGGTTTCCTATTTCTCTTATTTCTTTGTTGGCACACAGACAAATAATTGGGAATACATCAGTCCAGGAAGATTTCTGAAGTCCAAGTAGGCAAAGACCCAAAGACTATCAGAGAGAACCAAATAAACAGCTTTTGACTACAGAATGTACTTAAAAGAAGTTATTCCAACTTACAAGAATCCCACAGCAATTCTATTTGTGAAGTTGAGACCATCAGACATTCCCAAATCTCCAATATGATCACCAAGGAGTAATACATTAGTTCTGTTTTTCAGTGCAGCATTGTCATCCATTGACTTATCAATACCACCCAACTGATCATGAACAGGAGCAGCCATGTCGAGGGCATGTTCATTTTTATTGAGAGTATGAATGGTCTTCCCTACAAGCATCAAAACATAAGATTGACATAGAAACACAGTAAAACTGAAAATATAAGATAATAACTTTTACTTTGAAGAATAAATTTGCATGCAAAAAGACCACATGCTCGATCAATACAGCAAAACAAGAAGAAAATTTTGCTATAAACAGCTGCAACTGCACCTATATCAGCTGAAAAATGGGCATTGTCATGGGGGAACAAACAATCAATTGTTGTTTGATTACAATGATTAAAGCTTTTGGGAACTATTTTTTGCAAAAAAGAGCAGAATTTCTACCAAGTCACTAACTTTATCTTATCTTTTTTAAAGAACCTTAGACAGATGGTAGGATTAATTATTCAAAAAAAAAAAAAACCAGTTGTGGGAGACTATTTCGAGGACGCTAAACTTCAATCATATTTTGTTTATGTCAAATTTCGCAAGTATAATCTCATCCTACACAGAGCCCAAGCCTTATCAGACTGGGCTACCCTAAATGTTCAAAGGTTTCTAATCTACCTCTTGAGTCTTCAAATCTCAACTTGTGTCAATTTTCATCAGAAAAACTTGAAATTAGAGTACTGTAAGGTTTGAGTTTACAGTTCCCCAAACATTTTGGTAAAATTTACCTTTTAAAGTAAAAGATATTAAGCATGGGTGTCAAATATTTGATGGCAAAGTACAGGGAATAAATTCAGCCAGGAATCTCAAGATTGGTTAAAAAAGGACGACGAAATAACAAAAATAGCAGGCAACATCTAAACTGTTAGCTGTCATTAATTGACGCAGCCTAGCAATTCAGCAATCAGATTGCTGCTAATCTGATTGATTTTTCCAAATAGGAAGAACCAAGAAACACTAATAAAACGGAAATTTTCGATTCATAAAATTCTGATTTTTTGTTACATTCTAAAAGCAGAAATACTCTACTAAATAAGACTCCTAAACGGACTACAACTTAACCAACTAAGTTGTATTTAGACAAGAACCAAACTTAAAAGACTCCTAAAACAACTAGGACTCAATGTTTATCACTCTAAACTAAACTAATCCACATCAACAAATTAAAGAACAAACTCAAAACTAAACCCAACTAAACTCAATCTTCATCAGTCTCATCCACTTGTGAAAAACTCGTCCTTGAGTTTGGATATAACGGAGTTTTATGATCACGAAACTGAGACAAATCTGCCACATTGAAGGTGTTTGAAATACCCATGCTGGTTGGTAAATCTACCACGAATGCATTGTCATTGATCTTCTTCGAAATAGCATATGGACCATATTTCTTAGGCTGCAACTTATTGTAAGTACCCACTGGAAAACGCTCCTTGCGCAGAAACACCATTACTTAATCACCAACGTTGAAAACCTCATGACGCCTATGTTTATCAGCTGCAGTCTTGTACTTCTTGTTGGCTGATTCTAACCTCTGTTTCACCTCATTATGAACTTCAATAACTTGCTCCACCAAATGCTTTGCAGGAACACTAGCTCCATCACCCTTTGGTAGGCAAATTAGATCAAGGGTATGTTGTGGAACCTTAGATACACTATGGAGAAAGGAGATCGACTAGTGGCACTATGAACTGCACTGTTGTAGGCAAATTCAGCTTGAAGAAGTGTTAGATCCCATTGCTTCGGCTTATCACCACAAATATTTCGAATCAAATTCCCCAAAGTTCTATTAACAGTCTCTGTTTGCCCATCAGTTTGAGGATGAGCAGTGCTACTACAGTTGAGAGATGAATCAAATAACTTCCATAGGGAACGCCAAAAATGACTAAGAAACTTGTTTGTCCCAATTAGAAGTAATTGACTTTGGAACTCCATGTAAGTGAACCACTTCCTTGAAAAACAAACGAGCAATACCCACTGCGTCTGAAGTCTTCCTCCAAGCAGAAAGTGAGCCATCTTTGAAAACCTGTCAACAACCACAAATACCAAATCAACATGTCTTTTTGCGTCCTAGGTAGAGGTGCACACGGATTGCACTAATCCGCGGATCCGGTCCAATTCGAACCAGTTATCACTAATTGGATCAATTTTTTTATCCCTTGGACTGGATCGAATTACGGATCCTACATTAAAAAACCGCGGATCCAATCCGATCCAGTCCGTTTAGCACATCAACACATACATATTTCATCATATGTACTATAATAGCTTAATTAGCATCAACTCAAACTATCAACTCTAAACTATAATATCTAAAAGACTATACTTGTTCTTAACTCTTTTATTATGTTTTCGACCTTTTTATTGTAGGTTGAGTACGTTCAACGTACACTTTTTTTGTTCTTTTGTGAGGGTGTATGGTGAAGATTTGTGGATGACACATTTATTTATGTAGAAACTTACATTTTGAAGGTTATTGTGATAACAATTTTGTGAGAAATATGTTATATATAGATTTGTGGAATGTATGTTGTAAATTTGTCATTCATGAGATATATAATTCTTGTGATTCATTTGATTAAGTCTAATTTCATAAATTTTGGAAAGGAAAACGTCAATCCGTGGAACTTGATCCAATCTAGTCCGCATTTTGCAAATTGAATTGAGTTGAATTGATGAATTATTTGGACTGGATTGGATTGCAATTTTCCAATCTACAATAATTGGATTGGATTGCGGATTGACCCTAATTGGACTGGATTCAATCCATGTGCACCCTAAGTCCTAGGTAGACCCAACACGAAGTCCATAGAAAGGTCTTCCCAAATATTTTTAGGTACAGGTAAAGGCATGTAGAAGCCCGTGTTCTTAGATTGTCCCTACGCTTGTTGGCATGTAAAACACTTTTCAACAAATCGATCACATCCCAACGTAATTGAGGCCAATAAAATCTCTCTTTAACAGCTGCAAGAGTCTTGTCACGCCCCATGTGACCCCTAGACCTCCACCGTGCAAATCACTAATCACCTGTTCTCGTAAAGAAGTTCTAGGCAAACATAGTTGATTCTCATGCATTAAGTACCCGTCAAGAACATAAAAATCATCAACCAACTGCTGATTGGAAAACTTACTGCAAACCTTAGTAAAATCCTCATCATGTTCATAATAATCTTTAAGTTGTTCAAACCCAAGGGTCTCATTGCGAAAAGTAAGAAACAAAGATGCTCATCTACCCAAAGCATCTGCAACTTGGTTGTGAATTCCAAACGTGTGTCGTAGCTTGACAGGAAATTTTTGCAAAAGCTAACACCACCAAGCATGCATGTTACTACTAATGCACTATTTATGAACTTCAATGCCTCATGATCCGAGTATAGCACAAACTCTTTGGTCACTAGGTAGTGCTCCCAAGTCTTTAAAGCACGCATCACTGAGTAAAACTCCTTGTCATAGGTACTCCACCGTTGTCTAGCATCACTGAGTTTCTCATTGAAAAATGCTATAGGCCTTTTTTCCTGCGAAAGTACAACCCCAATTCCAACTCCACTTGCGTCGCACTCAACCTCGAACACTTATCAAAATTTGGCAAGGCAAGAACCGGAGAAGTGCACAACATCTCCTTCAAAATAGCAAAATTGTTGGATGCTTCTTCTCCCAAAGAAAACTGGCCTTTCTTTAAGCATTTTGTCATTGGGGCGGCAATTATACTAAAATTCTTGATGAAACGCCTATACAAAGTGGCTAGACCATGGAAACTACGTAACTCCCTGACATTTGTAGGAGTTGGTCACTCTCGAATAGCTTTGATCTTAGTGTCATCTACCTGTATACCATCAGCTGATGGTATACAGCTGAGACAATATATCCCAATAATAGCAACCTATTGCTTAGGAAAATGCATTTCTTAAGATTAACATAGTGTTGGTTCTCCTTCAAGGCCATTAGGACTTCCCGCAAATGCAACAAAGTGCTCCATTTCGGATTGACTATAGATCAAAATGTCATCAAAATAAACCACCACGAACTTGTCAATAAAAGCTTTCAATATCTGGTTCATCAAAATCATGAAAGTACTAGGAGCATTGGATAGGCCAAATGGCATAACAAGCCACTCAAATAGTTTCTCATTTGTCTTGAAGGTTGTCTTCCATTTATCGCCCGGTCGAATACGAATCTGATGATACCCGTTCTTCAAGTCAAGTTTAGAAAACCACTTAGCTCCATCCAATCTGTCAAGCATGTCATCTAGCCTAGGAATTTGGAATCTGTAGCCCATTGTGATCCAATTGATGGCCCGACTATCAACGCACATCCTCCAACTCCCATCTTTCTTAGGAGTTAACAATGTGGGGATTGCACAAGGAGTCGTGCTTTCTCGAATGCGCCCTTTGCGTAGTTATTCATCAACATTCTCCCTCTAAACCTCACTTTCTTTGGATTCATCCTATAGTGTGGTAGGTTGGGCAAACTCACTCCAGGGATAAGGTCAATGTGGTGTTGGATGTCTGTAACCCGTCAGGCATCTCATTTAGAATCAAATCATGGAATTCCTGCAATAAAGTATGTACTAATGCGGGTGCTTCTCCACTGTCAATTCACCTTCTACCATCAACACTGTCATGGCCCGAATTTCTAACCCTTGATTAATTTCTTAATCAGGATCACCGACCCGTGACGTGGGATGCAGGTGAGATACGCACACCGACCGAGGCACATGGCCAAGGTATATTTTATATTTGTTGTGGTGTATGCCTAGTATTATGTAAATGTGTAGACTAATTAAGTCGATTCATGCAGTTATAGGCATCGAGACGCAAGCGAGGACGCGCCTCGAGTTGCGTGCGAGCCGGGAACTGGGTAGCTAAACTTGTGGTAAGCCTAAACTTAGTTAAATGTGGTTTAAATAATTTATTACATAGCCTATGGTGTTTAAATCAATTGAATCAAATTAGAAGTCCTACAGTATTTAACAAAAATTGAGAAAAGATGGATATGCCTCGGGATATGTGCTAGCACACACTCCCATATAGCTAGTGTCATACTTGTGTGTTAGTTGGCAGGAAATTAGTGGGTTGTAGGAGTATTTGTGAGCCCTTAGATGCACATGATGATGTGTATGCACACCAAGATTAGAACCAAGCTATATAAACCAAATGGAAAGGTTGTAGCTTCATTGTGCATGTTTTGAACAAAAATTCAGAGTTCATAGTGGCTGGAAACTTGGAATCAAGAGCATTGTGTGAGAGTGATTGATCAATCAAAGAGTTAACAAGTACTAGGGATCAAACCACCCACCTAGGTAAGCAAATCTCCTTTTTCCTTACTTCAAATTGTGAGTTCTAAGTATGGAATCATGGGGCTTTTTCATAAAATCAGTATTCAAGTGTTTTGTTAGTATTTCTAATCAAAATAAAAGCTTTGATTTGGTTGTTCAAATTTATCAAATTTGCTTGAAATGGGGGGTTTTTGACTGATTATGAAATTTTGGTTTTTGGCTTTCAAAAAAAGTTAGTTTGTAAAAACCAATGTCATTTTCGGATTCCTTGTTGAATTTCACTTGGAATTACAACAAGGTCCTCAAGAAAACATCAGTTTTGGTTGGGTGGAAATGAATCATTAAGTGTTCATCATGTTCTTCCCCATTTCCACAAAATGCATGTTTAATCCATTAAAAATTGATGAATGAATGTTTATATATGAAGTGTCTGGTGTGTGTTGTTGTTGGGGGATGATTCTAGACCCTTGGTGGAGGAGAACAAGGGTTTAGGGGTTGTTGGAGGTAAGTGTCCGAGTTCAGGAAACCCAAAAAAATTATGAGTTATTGCACTCAGCGCGCTGGACAATCCAGCCAGCACGCTTGGGTGTTCTAAACACTAATTTTCCAACAAGTTTCTCAAATTTTCCTGCAACACCTAAAACCCTAAACCACAAGCCTAACCCCACCTAAACCGACCTAAACCCACCCTAACACATGTCTAATCACCCCAGGGGCATAGGGAGGTGTGCCGAGAGTTCGGGAACACGAGTTTGGGCATCGGGAGGCGAGAAATAGCTAGGAACTTGCATGAGTGTGAGTAATCTCATTGATGTCTTTATATTGCATTTCATTCAATTATTATGTGCCTCACCGGTCTGATTTGATATATATATATATATATATATATATATATATATATATATGCTTGTGTTCCAATATCATGACTTGCAATTGCTATTCCTCAAGTAATGAGATTTGATGTCATGATATCTTATTGTTTGCTATTAGTTGAACTCAATTCTATACCTCACGTTTCTTGTCGTTGTTTTGTTAGTGTCCAAGCTAAATAGCATGCTATTAGGTAATGAATTTCGAGTTTTAGAATAGGAATTTGTATTCTTTAATAGTGTGTTTTGCATAGCACTTGATATTATTATGAAATCAAAACTCGAGTCTTTTATGGATAACAAAAGTAGTTTTAGAATCTACGGTCCATTACACCAATCAGAGATGAGCGACACACGAAGTCACTGGACTTCGGGAATGTCGGCACTCTCCACTACACTCACGCAACTCACGTCGTAATGAACCGGGGTGTTCGGCAAGAAATGACATACTTTGAAAATAAATGAGGCTTTGAGAGAGCTCACGCCCTATGATAGTGGAACAAGGCTGATGTGATGTAACTCACGGCTGACTAGACTTAGATCATTACTACTTAGCCTTTGTCAGTCTCTTTTGGGCATTCCGGTATTTTCTAGCATGTTTTCTTTAATTAGAGCAATTATTTGCTCTATGCTTTTAAATACAGTTCATTTACTTTGGAAATGTGGATAAATATATCAATTGGGAATTACTGTTATACTTTTGCACTCACCGTCCTTTTTATGACGGTGGGTGCAGATCCGTCAAGCTGTAAACCGAGCAAGGAGAAGATTGGCGACTACCTCTGAGCCTCGAGCTTTTGACTTTAACATTGTAGGTTGTTTCAACTAGTAGGTTGTTTTGATATTTTGTATTATATTGTTATTATGTCTTTGATACTGTTGGGTTGTATCGCTCAACTACCTTTTGACTTTCACTGTCTATATATTCGTCACTTAATTCATATATATATTGTGATCGTTATTTCCTGGTTTCCACACTTGGGATTTATCTATTTGCTTCCGCATAAACTATTAAGACTTCCGCTAAATTCTGTTAAGACTTACGCTAAATCATTAAACTGTTAAAAGTTTTAATTAACCCTGAAATTGTGTAATAATGAGACAAGTGTATTATTTATCCCAAACGCGATCAAGTTGACAAATGGGTTAGAAAGGTTGACTAATACGTAGTTAAGTCCTACGGGTTTGGGATTAGGGCTTAATTATGGGATTAGGCCGAGCGGTGCCCTTGATTAGGAAAGAGGTCGTCACAAACACGGGCTTGACTATCAATGCATGAATTTGCCTAGTCTCTTTAACCTCAACCTCAAAATTTCGAGAAATAGAGAAAAGGTTGGTTTTGTTCCCATCACTCTGTCTTTTTTCCTCACAGGCAACAATGTATTTCACACCCTCTTTTTCGAGCCTGTACACATTATTCCTCCCTGAGTGTTGAGCATCGACATCATATTGCCAAGGTCGACCAAATAACAACTGACAAGCATCCATGTCAACTACATCACAATACATTGTATTGGCGTATTTACCAATTGAAAAGGGAACCTTACAATGTTCGGTTACCTCAACCTTTGTTGTTATAGTATTGATCCACCCTAAAGTATAAGGATTGGGGTTTCTATCGGTAAATCGAGTTGTCGTACTGCCTCTTTGCCGATTATGTTTTCGCAACTCCCACTATCAATTATGACACCAAAAACCTTATCATTGATGGTGCATCTAGTTCTGACCAACTGGTGGCGTTGGTTATCGGTCGCTTGCTTAGGGGATAGCATTAAACGTCGCACCACGTAAGTTGTGAGGACATCCTTGTCATTCTCGTAATCCTCACCATCCGCCTCACATGTAACATCATCCTTGTCAATTTCCCTTTCCACAATGTCGATAATCTTCCGCAGAGGACATTCATTTGATTTGTGGCTCGATTGGTTGCATTTGAAACACTTATTAATGGATGGTCTAACATATGGATTTTCTAGCTTCTTGAATTTTGTCGTCGCTGATTGCACTTGTTTGTTTGGCACCTTATCATCCGGTTTCCAACCACTTCCACTATTATTGCCTCGTACATTGGTGTCTTTTCCCCCATCATACGCTCCAATAGGTTTATAGCTATCGTAACTCCTATTCCGCCCTTGTTGCATTAACTCTGCCTTTAATACTATGTTCTTTGCTTCAGAAAGGGTGCGAATGACCTGCACACCTATCCACGTAACGAGCAACCTGTTGCCCTTCGGACTAAAGTAGATTGTTTCAGCAGTGTACTCATGCACAGATCGAGTTCCTTGTTGGCAACGTTGATACTGCTGAAACAAGATCTACTTGTAGTTTGGCGGCAAGAACTCTCGATGCAACATGTGTTTCATCCTATACCACGTCCGAACAGGACCCTTTCCTTCCCTCTCACGACGAACTTGAAGTCGTACCCACCATGCCGATGCTCCCCCTTTTAGTCGACAAGCCACCAAGCGAACCCGCTTCTCAGGAGAGGTCTTTAAAGTCAAAGAACCTATCAACTTCCACTATCTAGTCCATGAATTCTTCTATGTTTGCACTGCCATTGACTTAGGAAATGTCTACCTTCATCTTGAAGTCTCTAAAACCTCTATCAAAGCCTCCATCTCTTCCCCTAATCCCCTCACGCAATGGGTAACGTCCAACTGGTTTGGTTCATAGTCGCCATCCTCTTTTGAATCATCAAACCCTTACTGCCTTCGCGGAGGTTTTGCAGATGTGATAGGCCTAAGGCTGGCCTGTCACGATGGCCACCAAGATCTCCCTTTGCTCTTGACCTTTCATGGACATTTCGTCTCCCATGTGCTTCGAACCTAATAGCATCTAGATGATCTATAATCCCTCTAAACGTTCCTTGAAACACTGGAATTTGAGATCCATTCGTTGCTCTAAACGTTGTTCCAATCGTTGCAACGCTTCGTCTCCTTGAATGGGAGCTTCAATCCTTTGAACACCGTCTTGAGGACCACTACTACTGCCTAGTGTTGCCATGCCTCTGACACCGCCTAACGCAACGTAGCAATTCAGCAATCAGATTGTTGCTAATCTGATCAGTTTTTCCAAATAGGAAGAACCAAGAAACACTAATAAAATTGAGATTTTCGATTCATAAAATTCTGGTTTTTTGTTACATTCTAAAAGCATAAGTACTCAACTAAATAAGACTCCTAAACAGACTACAACTTAACCAACTAAGTTGTATTTAGACAAGAACCAAACTTAAAAGATTCCTACAACAACTAGGACATCTATCTAGATAACAAATTGACTAAAAAGACTCCTAAACCAACTAAGACTCAATGTTTATCTCTTTAAACTAAACTAATCCACATCAACGAATTAAAGAACAAACTCAAAACTACCAAACTCAATCTTCATCATTAATTCAAAAGGGGAACTTGGGAAGAGAGATTAGGCAAATGAAAGCACTTATGAATGCTATCCTATTATTCTTTTAGTGGCTCTAAGGAAAGACTGCAAAATTAAGTTCACTCATCTGACTAAGACATAAACGATAAGGTTACATGAATAAGACCTGAGTCAACTTCCAAAATTTGGTCACATCCCATTTCTCTAAGAGTGACCCCTTCAAAAATCAACAGATATCCAGCAATATAGTAAACTTGTCTTGTTTCTCCAGATAAACTAAAGGATACATCATACCCTCCACCTACCATGCTTAATGTTTAATCAATAATCAAATAAAAATAAATTTTGTTTCAATTACATCGTATCGTCTCGAAAGATAACCTTTGGTGTCATTAGATAGAAAAGGAGTACATACGCGTAGACACTATTAAAAATAGGTACAAAGGAGCGGTAATGAGTATTCAAAAAACTAGCAAGGGATATTGAAAAAAACTCAACCTTCAATTCGTATCTCTTTGTTGTAGTTATGAAAGAACTAGCAAGGGATATTGAAGAGTATATATAATGGTGAATTCTACAGAAAATGAATCATTCCATAGACGAAACAAGAGATATAGTGCATAGGAAATCAAAAATCAGAAGGAGCACATAAGAGTCTGAAACCTTTAAGTTGAGTTATACAAAGACCAAATATATGCACTAGAGGCTCACGAACAGTAGAGATTAGGATAATGAAGTAGTACAATTAGGAGACAGAAGTTCCAAAAAAGAACCATTTAAATATTTAGGATTTATTACAAAGGATTTAAAAGATTATCAAGTCATACTATCAACTATATTGTATTGAATTGAGGGGAAACGTTGAATCTATGCTGCCAACCACAACTAATTGGGATTTGGGACAAGGACATTTTCATTGTCGTTCTTTTACATTATTATAATCCTCGAGTAGATAGACAAATTTCACAATGTCCAAAGTAACATTTGTATAATAAAGATAATTAAGAAAGATTCAATTTTTTATCCACGATAATTTGCTTTTTACAAAGTGCAGTGAAGGAAGAGATTTATAGCAACCTCATTCAAGTGGAAATAGCCCCATTGAAATAACATAGCCTCAGTCCCAAATAGCCCCATCGAAATGATAGAAAAATAAAATAATGCACAATTATAGGGTATTGAAAAATGCAAATTAGGTGGTTGCATGACATTAAACAAATATGCTGAACTAGTTCTATTATGAGACTAAATTAGTCAAAAGATCTAGTAAATCATTGAGCAACATTTACAAAATTAAGTTCTTATAACCACCATTCTAACACATTATATAGATATGTAGAGACAAGGAGGATTTCTACGATGAAGAAAATAAAGTATTGATGAAAGTCTTGCCATTATTTCAATTTTTACTTTAGTTATTAAATCTCTACGGCATTTGCAACTGATAGGGCAACATTCCAATATATATTGCTTTAGAAATTGATTTTCTTAGTTAAGTACATCTGAATATTGCACTAAATCGAGCGCAATGGAAGAGTTTGATCCATGCAGCCAACCCCAACTAATTTGGGATTGGGGCTTTGTTGTTGTTTAAGTACATCTAAATATATTTTTACATGACTCTTAAAGGACCTAGATCAAGCTCTGAATTGCAACATGCACCCCTTGTGATCCCAGTCCCACAACTATCACTGAAGTATACCTTCTTACCGGCATTAAAAATAAAATACATACCTTTAAAAGAAACAAGTCGACCAGCATCATCAAATACCATTCGGTTAGATACAATCTTGACATTTCTGAAGGATCTATGAAGTTTCTGCCTCATGACCTGATGAGTAGCATATGGGAGCAATGCATTAGATACTCATGAGTTATGACATCAATAAAGAGCAGCGCGAAGGATGGAGGACAAATATTACAAGTGGTTGGACATTATTGCCATGCATAAAACCTCTTTGATATTGTATCCTATGAGACTAACCTCCTCTATGACATCTGCAATCCCTGCAGAAAAAATAAGGACCGGCACATTCTTTTCCTGCCAATCAATGAAAAGAAATATTGAATATTGGGGAAATAAAGCCCAGCAACATATCCATCTACCATATTTTATAGATGTGTCGGTTTAACTCCAAATTAATAATGTGAATGTATGTATTTTTATACATAGATGAGTATATAAAAATTAACGTGGCAAGGAAACCATACAGAGATCAACCAGAAAGATTGTTCAACTACATGTAGGATTCAAAGCAGCTGACTCCATACAAACAACAGATCAGATATCAATAAAGGATTGATAAAGTCGAGTAGTCTACAAGGGGATGAGATATTATGACTAAAAATATCTCACCTTGAAATTTAGATAGTACACTTCAAGCCACAATCTTATACAATTCAAAGCAGTCGCATCTGACTAATTACAAAAAAAATGAAAAACCCAAAAGAACAACATAGCTTAAACCAGTTGCTTATCAGCCTGGATTGAATCCGCTTTATAGCATATACTTCCACGCCTACACAAGAATAAAGCAGAGGGAGGAAGAGGAGTGTGAATGAGAGATTTACCTCCAAAAATTCAAATAGTTCGACTACACCCTCCCGAAAAGCAATTGTTGCATCAGCTACTGACTTTCTAATAGAATTATATGTGAGTCCCCCCTCGATGAGAAGGCCATGCGATTTCTCCCACCTGTAATTATGACATGAAAGTAGGATCTTCAGATTCTTGAATCCAAGGTGGACTGAGAACTAAAATGTATGTGATGTAGAAACTCAGGGAGAACACAATACTTTGAAATAAATTTAACCTCAAAACTAAGTGAGTTGCACTTATACTTTTATACCTACGATGTCTCAATTGTTTTTTTTTATTGGTTGTTGAAGCTGTATCTCAATTGTTTTGACCAGACAGAAGCTCCATGTAATCGGTCACACAAACGAAGTAGACTATAGTATTCTCAGGTGATCATAATAGAGATTTTATACCATTCTTCCATGAGCTTTGCTTTCTGTTCAATGGGAATCGTTGGTGAATATTCCAATGGATGGTAATACTCGTACAGTCTCTCCCTTTTCAAATCATATTCGACATTCTCTTGCTTTAGAAGGCCATGACTGGCTATTTCAAAAGTATCAAAAGCAAGAGTTAGACACGTCCCGACGTAGATTATAAAAGAAGGGAAAAACTTTGGGAGCAGTGCAATAGGCAACTCACAGTGACCCCGTTGTCCATTAATCCAATACCTAGTTAGAGTAGCATCAAAATCAGCAATTACCTGATACAAGAAACAAAGAAATCATTGCGTCAAATTGTATTTGCTTGCAATCCATTACTCCGGTACATAGTGTTGTATCAAAACAGGTACTTGAAAAAAAAAAAGAAGTTGCACAAAGTTGTATTTACCAGCAAATTATAACAACAATTGACTAATACAAGACATAAAAATCAATATAGTAGTACAATCTCAAAATTGCCCTTAACTTGAGAAAGATAAAAAAAATAATTTCCCAGTATCCTCCAATGCTTTTATTAATACCCACAAAAATATTCCTTCATGGTTGTCCTCTCTCTTATGGACATTAAAGAATTTTGGTAACCAACATTACGTTAATGCACAAATGAAGAGAAAAGCAGTTGGTTACGCTATGAGATCCCGAGCATATGCTTTGGTCAATAGTGATAGATATGCCAACTGGAGCATTACTAATAAACACGGATTCCAAGTCCCAAAGGGCTTTCTTGGTTACGCTAATAAGAGCATGGAAAAGAAAATTTGAATTTCTAGGAGTTCAAGCTTTGAAGAAGGAATGTCGCACCCCACAATAACTTATTGACAAAGGCAAATTAATAGCTTTTTCTAACCCTGCCATACTGTGACAAAACTCTTCATCAAACAAATTTAGAATTCTGCAAGAAGAAAATGTGATAAACCGGCCTCTATTTGTGTGAACATTTTGTTTCTTTGGCTTTAAAATAGAGCTTTACAGGCTTCATATAATCAGTGAAGCAAGTGTGAGGGTGTGACACCTACAAGACTAATCAAAGATGACCATTTCAGTTCACCTAAAAGATAAGATGATATAAAGTAAGTGAATCAATAAACATTCCAAATAATTACGTCTTAATATGAGGCAAACTGGAGTTCTTGAAAAAGCATGGGAATTTATCAAGGGAAAAAAGAAAAAGAAAAAGAAAAGAGCTTACAACACCTACTTAAAAGGGAACAGGTGGAAGACAACATGAAAAGGGAATAATTTTACAATCAACTACGACAAAAGTTCACAATCTTCCTGAAATGCACCTAAAAACGACAGCGGAATTTCTAAATTGTGTGTACAGCCAGCGCAATGGGTTAAAAAACCAAGAAAATAGAAGGAAGAGATTCATTAAGTTCCTTAATCTCTTCTAGAATCGCCCATCATGCACTTGTAATTAACCCCAAGCACATGAGACAATTTCCATAGAGTTATCCCCGTCCTCTATGAGAAATCCTTAAGCTCAAAATCTTAGCCCTACTAATTGCACACAATTGCAAAAAAAGTAATTCAATGAGCGGGCTCGGGCTAAGGTTGACTTTTAAAAAGTCTGCTCAAGCCCGTCAAAGCGCTACTTGGGTCGGACCAATGCGGACTTAGGTAGTATGTCCTAGTGTAATTTTCTTCTTATAATTATTTTTATGAGGTATATTATATTTTAAACCCTACTTTTAGAAACCAAGGTTCAAACTTCAAACCCTACTTGCTTGTAAACTTTTTAACCAAAATAAAAAATAAAAAATAAAATGATAAACTCTTAAAGCACGTTGTACAGGGCGGGCCAAAAAAATGCAAACCTAGGCCCGTCTATCAAACGCTCGGGTTTTTGGCGAGCTTGGGTTTGGTTGTGCTTACACAGTGATTTTCAAACCCAAGCCCGACCCATATTGGGCAGGCTTGGGCGGGTACTCGACTCATGAATAGGTCTATGAAGAACTATAATAAGAATCCCATGGCAACCTTAGAGTATATTAATTTAATTACTTTTTTTTAATTATAGGCCAACTTAATTACAAGTTTACAACACCCTCGACTGCAAAAAGAGCACAACCCCAACCTTGTTTGTGGCAAGTGATGCCTCAACCAAATCACTAGAGATGCTTGCTTTGGCAGATAAACAACAACAACAACAACGTAGCCTCAATTCCAAATTAGTTAGGGTTAGCTATATGGATCAAACTCTTCCATTGCACTCGATTTAGTGCAATTGATTGTGTGCTTTCCAAATCAATTACAACAACCCCAGTGTTTATCTCATTTGTTTGATTTATTCATAAAGAGCGACAAGTTTTGTGTTGGCTGTCAAATGTGCTTGAGACCTCCCACCCCATTTCCTGGTATGAAAAATGAGCTTCGAAGTCCTCCTTTATCCGGACTTGGGGCCAGCTATGTAGCGCTACAATGTTCTACATAGGTGGGTTGAAGAACATTGGAGAGAGCGATATTCTTCTAGCCAAACATGATCCATACATAACATCGTGATCCACTCCTTCCAAATCATTTCTTTCTCTATGTCTAGGCAACTTTGTCCGAGTCTCTCTTTTTCTCATTTACGTCATATTAAAATGTTATACACACTGCCGCTTTGCACCTAAGAAAGATTGGAAGAAAAAAAAATGCGAAAGAAGGGGAAGATAAAAAGGGAGGAAAGGTTGCAGGTATTGCGATTCAGCGATTGTAAATATTAAGACTTGCATTACTTAACAAATCCTTGTGGTGCATTGCCGAAATTACTAGTTGACAAGGTAGCATTCTTACTTTGGCTGATTTTGGATCAAATAACAGTTTCTTCTCCCTATGGTTCAACACGTACATGCAAATAATGCAAACGACAAGGAAAAAACATAGAAGACTTTGATACCAAAACTGTAAAATTTAATCTTTCTCGCAACAGGAAAACAAATAGTAACAGTACAGAAATTAATTAATAAAACCTAAGAATAGCAAGTTGTGTTTTACAATTATACCTATAGCTAGAAGCAGAGGTTGAACCAAAAAAATTAGTTAGGGGGGCGGAGCATACCTAGACGTATACTTATTAACTCGGTCCACCTAATGTGTATGTGGGTCAAGCTTAATTTGCAAGTGTCGTAAAGCTAATGTAAACCCGACGACCCTATTCAAGATTGTAAAAGCCCGATAATTTAATGGGGTTTAAATTTAGATTTATCGACTCAAACTGTGTCCTTGTAAAACTTAAAAATATTTTGGTGTTTACTTTGAAATGAGCTAGTTAGCTTTAAAAAAAGATAAAAAAAAATATTGAGTTGAATCTGTCTAGAACTTATTTCAAGCCATATCACACTTGAGCTGGCCACATAGAATAAATTTTTGCGTTAAATTAAAATATGTATTAGTAAAAAATAATAATCAAATGATATACTAATAATCATAATGACTTGCAATATAAATGAATAAGATACAAGCAAAATTTCACGAGAAGAAAGTTAACAATTTTGTAATTTTTTGTTAAATAAAAAAGTATACTTATTAGATCAATTATTTTTCCTCAAACAAAGCTTTCACTTAATTATTTTATGATTTGAAACAATAAAAAATGGTGATTGAGAGTTTTTTAAACTTTATCTTTGTGAAGACATTTCACAGTTAAATATAAGTTTTATCATCTTTAATTAAGTGTGTATTTTAACTATAACTTTCTAACCACAACTCGAAATTGAGTTCCATAAATTTTTGGTGAAATTAGACTTCAATATCTTTACAAGTTATGATTTTTATAAGTTTTATTTAACAATGTTCCAAAATACATAAAAAAAAATATGGTTTTCAAAAAGAAATACAAAAAGAAATTTAGTTTTTGGGTTTCCACTTATATTATTAACATTATCAATTATTCTATCGAAAAAGTGTCAAAAAGAAATACATTATCGATTTTTTTGGGTTCGAGGGGAGGCCACGAGTTAAGGGGGGCGGGAAAAGGGAGCGGGGGCGGAGGTGGGGTGCCTAAAGGAGATCCCGGGGGCAAGGGGGGGCAACCACCCACCCTACGCCCCCCTTGTATCCGCCCCTGGCTAGAAGGAAAACCTACCTATCTAAGTTATCAAAACACAGGGCACCCATGTGTGTGATCAACCCGACCCGACAAGAAAGTATACACACTATGTGCGAGTGGGAGATGATGGGCCACGTTTAAAATAGCGTGAATTGGTTTATGATAACTAAAGGGATATCCAATATTTAACCACCTTTATCACTTGGGATTTGATTTTATCAAATAGTTCCAAGAGTCCTTCGCGTATATAATCACGTTTGTTGATTATAAACGTACCGTTTGGTATTAGGAGAAAAATCGATTTCTATTTGTCAAAGTTTTACAAAACCTTCAAAACCTTTGAGTAGTGAATACTAGAGTCTAGCCTTTATTGTGCTTCGCTCTTGACCGCAAGAATCTTCAATATCATACTGGAATCGAAGGTACGCTTCTAGTAATTTATCTTTACTTTTTAAGTATTGATTAAACCTTTTTTGGTATCAGAGCCTAGGAGAATAGTATCCAGAACACCTAGATTGATTTTAGGGTTTCGCCGAGTTGGGTTTGAATACTTCCCAAGAATCTATTTTTTCTTGAGTTATTTATTTAATTCTATTTTTTTAAAATAATTTAGGATTTCACGGATTTCCAGTGACGTCGCCGGAATTCGGTTGCGATCAAACCCGGCGCATAGGGTTGCAAGTCAAGTGGAGCGGAGCGGGGCGGGGCGGGGCGGGGCGGGGCCGGGCGGGGATTGAAGATACTGTCCCCGCATCTGCGGGGGTGCGGAGCGGAAATTTTTCCTCAAAAATTCCCTGCGGGGCAAACTTTGTCGCCCCACGACCCGCCTCGCTGGATTCCCCGTGGGGCGCGGGGCCCCGCTAGTAGAGAGTGATGCATTGGTCGTTGTTGATCGGATTGGTAGGCGGGAGTTCAATACATTGATGGTGTATATGAGAATTTTGTGCGAGAAATATGGAAGATGTTGCAGTCATTTAATGGTCTATGCTTGACATCTTTCTAGAAAATGGACTATTGAATGTCCTTTTTTTATTAATTTAGAATCACTTGTAGTGACATATTTACCACATCAATAAAGAGGTTACATTTTAACTTTGAACACAATGTTAGGACCACGAAACCGAAGGTTGTCAAGGTGTACCAGCGCAAGAGGGGTCGGGGGAAAGGCAAGGAAACTGCTGTAGTTTCGGTTAACTGATGGGTCCGGTTTAACTGTTGTGTAGGAGATGGATAGGAATAGTGGGAGAGTCAGTGAGTGTGTTAAGTGTGTCAATTTGTGTGTCTGTCTACCAGGGGAGGAATTAGGTATTGGGGTGTGAGTATATAAAGAGGTCACTGTTTATGACCTTGGGCATCGAGAGATTTTTGTACACAGTGAGGTTGAGTTTGGAGAGAGTCTCTCCTGCTCATTTGGGCTTAGGGTTTCCTTCCCCGGTGGATTGTATCCCCTTTGATTTGGATTATCAATAAAGCTACGGAGGCGACCCCCTCTTTCTTATCAATTTGGTATCAGAGCAGTTGACCCTCGGTAGATCTATGGCTCCGAAGGGTGATTCTCGTCTAGATCTGTTGGAGGCCGAACTGAAGAAGACGGATGAATCGGTATCCGAGCTCAGATCCGCGATGGATTCGCACCGCTTGTCGATGGACAGCCAGTTCCAATCATTGACAAAGATGATAGAGGCATGCTTGCAACAACAGAAGACTCCAGCATCGGGTTCCTTCCAGTTGGGCGAGGGCAGTGGTTCAGCCAGCCGAGCTCGACCAGGTCCGCGCGGTTCCGACCCCGCCTTAGGGCTTGGGGAAAGAGATCGGTCAGATCTGGGGTTTTCCCCTTACAGATCTGGCCCGGACGTTCGGAAGATCAAGATGCCCCAGTGCGATGGTGAAGATCTCATCATTTGGTTGAATCATGCCGAACACTACTTCGCTCTACACGAGATGACCGAGATCTCAAAACTCCGGGCGGCTCGGATTTGCCTGATCGGGCCGGCGCAAATCTGGTTGCAAGTTGAAGAGAAAACAAGACCGTTCGAGAGCTGGAGCGACCTCAAGGCTCAGCTAATCCGGAGATTCATGGATGCCGATCCTCTAAGCCTCTATCAACAGTTTTTTCAGATCAAGCAGGAGTCCACCGTGGCCGAGTACCGGCAACGTTTCGAGTTGTTGATGCTGCAGTTGGATGGCCTATCGGTGACACAGATGATTGCGGTGTTTGTTAATGGATTGGCCGACCGCGTTCGTGTTGAAGTTATGGTGGAGACGCCGACGACCCTACAAGCTGTCTTCGATCGCGCCGCCCAGATCGAGCGGAAGCACCGCGAGGTGGACGCCCTAGGGCTGGTGAACAGAGGCGGGTCCAAAGCGCCTACAAGTGTGGGCCCAAGCCCAAAATCAGAGTCCAAGAGCCCAGGGTGGGTTACCCATACGTTGTCAAGCCCAAAAGATGCCGGGCCCAACGTGGTTAAGAGCCCACTGTCGAGTGTGGGGGTATCCAAGCCCAGTCCAACTTCCTCCACCAGTTCCACCGGGTCTTCACAGCCCACTTTACCTAAGGTCGTCAGCCCTACCGCTCATCCTCCTAAGTTCAAGCGGCTCACAGAGGCCGAGGCGGAGGTTCGCCGAAAACAAGGGCTTTGCTATAGATGCGACTCCAAGTGGTTCGCCGGTCATCGTTGCCACCGCAAGGAATTCCAGGTGATGTTAGTGGACGACGACGATGAAGCACCAACCGACACGGTGTCCGAGGACGTCGGTACGCCAGCCGACATGACGGTATTGGAGATGGCCGCCCATTCGGTTGCATGTGGCCCAACACCGCGAACGATCAAGATCAAGGGTCGTGTGGGTAGCCTTGATGTGGTGATTTTAATTGACTGTGGAGCTTCTCATAACTTCATCTCCCCCAACCTCGTAAGTGCTCTTGCTCTTCCCGTTTCTACTACTGCTGACTATGGTGTTTTGGTAGGGGGCGGGACTACGATTCCGGGTTCCGGGGTTTGTAAAGAAGTGCGCCTCCAGTTTCAAGGCCTGGTGGTGATCGAAGACTTTTATCCTATTCCTATGTTGGGGGCGGATTTGATCCTCGGTATGCAGTGGCTGATGACATTGGGAATGACAGCCGACGATTGGCCTAACCTCACCATGTATTTCCAGCATAATGGGCAATGGGTTGCAGTGAAGGGCGACCCGTCCCTTCATCGCGCACTGGTTTCATGCAAAACGGTACAACGATCATGGGATTCGGGTATGGGTTGCTTCCTAGTTGAGTGCTTAAGTGGGGAACCCTCTTCCTCCGACTCTTTAGAGGTAGTATCTGAACCCTGCATTCGTAAATTGCTTGACTCCTTTAGTTCTCTGTTTGCTCTCCCTAGTGCACTGCCGCCGGCCAGAGGCTGTGATCACGCCATCATCTTGAAGGAGGGAACGGAACCGATTCGCGTGCGGCCGTACCGGTACCCACAAATTCAAAAAGCCGAAATAGAGAAGATGGTTAATGAGATGTTACAAGCAGGGATCATTCAACCAAGTAACTCTCCCTTTTCTAGCCCGGTGCTACTCGTCAAGAAGAAGGACGGGAGTTGGAGGTTTTGCGTGGATTATCGCGCACTCAATAAGGCCACTGTCCCTGACCGGTTTCCCATTCCGAACATCGATGAATTGCTTGATGAATTACACGGGGCGTGTGTTTTCTCCAAACTGGATCTTCGTTCGGGGTACCACCAAATACGAGTACGAGCTGAGGATGTGCCCAAAACAGCGTTTCGGACTCTTGACGGTCACTACGAATTCCTGGTGATGCCATTCGGCTTGTCCAACGCTCCTGCCACCTTTCAGGCACTGATGAACACTATATTCAAGGGCCTAATCCGACAATCCGTACTCGTATTCTTCGATGATATTCTGGTGTATAGCAAGTCAATGGCGGAGCACTGCGATCATCTGGCCCAGGTCCTTTCAGTCCTACACTCCAATTCTCTATTTGTTAATCTTAAAAAGTGTTGCTTTGCTAAGACCAGCTTGGATTACTTAGGGCATATTATATCGGGGGACGGCGTAACGGCGGATCCAGACAAGGTAGTAGCAATGGATGCGTGGCCCCTACCAACTTCCCCAAAGGACTTACGAGGGTTCCTCGGCCTAACGGGGTATTACAGGCGTTTCGTGCAAGATTACGGGAAGATCGCTGCACCACTCACACAACTGCTTCGCAAGGACTCTTTCCAATGGACTGAGGAGGCCACTTTTGCGTTTAATCAGCTGAAGCAGGCCATGAAGTCGGTCCCCACACTAGCCCTACCGAATTTCTCTGCTGTGTTCATATTGGAGACGGATGCTTCCGGTTTTGGGGTGGGGGCAGTTCTGTCTCAAGGCGAACGTCCTATCGCTTTCTTCAGCCAAGCCTTGTCCCCGAGGGCTCGCACCAAATCAGCCTATGAGCGCGAGCTGATGGCTATTGTTCTGGCCATCCAGAAATGGCGGCATTACCTACTTGGGCGACGGTTTGTTGTGCGTACGGATCAACGCAGCTTAAAGTACTTATTGGAGCAACGTATGGTCTCTCCTGAGTATCAGCGATGGCTCGTTAAACTCTTGGGATACCACTTTGACATCCAGTATAAACCAGGTACATCGAATGTCGTGGCGGATGCCTTGTCCCGATATCCAATGGCCGCTGAACTGCAGTCTCTCTCGATACCTTCAGTGGTGGATGAAGCAATTCTGATGGCAGAAACTCTCAAAGATCCCTACCTAGCTTCGATCCGGTCAGCACTGAGGGAGAACGACACCTCCCGGCCCGGCTGGTGTTTGCGGCATGATCGACTGTTCTTCCACAACAAGCTCGCCATCTCGAGTTCTTCATCTTTGAAACCCAAACTTCTGTTCGAGTTTCATTCGGGACCAATAGGGGGACATGGGGGCATTCTGAAGACCTTCAAACGTGTTTCAGCAGAGTTCTATTGGGCCGGGATGCGAGCTGATGTTCGCAATTATGTGACGGCCTGTTCCGTGTGTCAAGCCAACAAATACGAAACACTCGCCCCGGCCGGACTTCTACAACCTTTACCAATACCCACAGCCATTTGGGAAGACATTTCCCTGGATTTTATCGAAGGCCTTCCCCCATCTCAAAGCTACAACTCCATTTTAGTGGTGGTGGATAGGTTGAGCAAGTACGGCCATTTCTTCCCGTTGAAACACCCATTTACTGCCAAAACAGTTGCTGATGTCTTCCTTCGTGGTGTGGTTCGTCTCCATGGGTTTCCTCGTACGATTGTGTCCGACCGCGACAAGGTTTTTCTCAGCCATTTTTGGAGTGAACTGTTCCGTCTACACCATACAAAGCTCAATCGCAGCACAGCCTACCATCCGCAAAGTGACGGCCAAACTGAGGTGGTGAATCGATGTCTTGAAACCTACTTACGGTGTTTTGTGCAGCAACAGCCCAAGCAGTGGTCACTATGGGTTCATTGGGCTGAATATTGGTATAACACCTCTTTTCATTCCTCGCTTCAGTGCACTCCTTTCAAGGTCGTATATGGGCGTGACCCACCCCCTTTGTTCCAGCATGGCATCTCCTCTTCTTCCACCCCTTCAGACCTTGTGGATTTGCTGTCCAGCCGCGACCAAGCTCTCCGGGAGTTGCGTGACCAGCTCTTGCTTGCTCAGAACAGGATGAAGCAACAAGCAGACAAGGGCAGACGTGAGGTGGAATTTCAGGTAGGGGATTCGGTGTACCTCAAATTACGGCCTTACCGGCAGATGACAGTTGCACGCCGAACCAATATGAAGCTGAGTCCGCGATTCTATGGTCCTTTCCCTATCATAGCGAAAGTGGGATCGGTAGCCTATCGGTTGGACCTCCCTCCTACCGCTTCCATTCATCCGGTCTTCCATGTCTCACAGCTCAAACTGGCAGTAGGTAACCCGCCCCTCTCTTCTTCTCTGCCCTCATTCTTTCCCGATTCTTTGGTGGTTCCTTTGGAACCGGAGGCGGTCATAGCATATCGTTCACTCTCGGCGGGTCCTGAGGTACTGATCAAGTGAGTTTCCCTGCCTGTCTCGGATGCTTCTTGGGAGTTAGTCCGTCATGTCCGTAAGTCTTTTCTCGCTTTTCACCTGAGGAACACAACTAGAAAATGGATTTTGTCCTGGATAGGAAGAAAGAAAATAGTAAATACGGGGAGGAATTAGGTATTGGGGTGTGATAGATTCAACTTTAAACACAAGTAAAAAGCTTCATTTCATTCCAAACAACAAACACATAAATAAGAGCATCCTTATATATTTTTCCAAACAACAAACACATAAATAAGAGCATCCTTATATATTTTTAAAATATAAACCAGGTGGCATATATATACAAAACCCAAAAGTATAAATTATATGCATATTGATACAAAATAACAAACTATGCGGCATATAGGTACAAAATAACAAACTATGCTAAAAGTCACAACATATTTTAATGCGTTTTTCCACATATTGAGAATATATATCTTCCAACGCATATTCATTATTGTCAAGTTTCTACTTTTCGTTTTGATTCTGATTTTTTTTGTTTTCTTTTTAGGATTGAATCAAAATTCTAATAAAAAAATGATTAAAGTGATATGTATTTGTTGATAATCTCTGGTAAGTGTTGCATAGATCTATGATCTCCAATTTTAAGTTTATTTGACAAGATCATATGTTTTTGTTATATATCCTCACTGTCTCAACAAAATTTATTTGTACATTTGAAGTTTCCTTATGTTGCACTTTTTTACCATAACATTTTTTTATTTTTAGTTGTTTTTCAAATTTTTTTTTTTGCTCTTTTCGACTTTTTGATAGCTATTTGGTTTTCGGTGTTTTTTATATTCAGATTTTTACCTTTGAGTTTTTATTCTGATCTCTTTTTTTATTTTTCTTTTCAAGAGCAAACAAAAATATTTTAGAAATGACATATACTGATCGTCAATCTCTGTGTGCATTGTTTAGATCAATGACCTCTCTTTTTTTAGTTTATTCAACAAGATGTCAATTTGTTATATATCCTTTATTGTAGCAACAAAATTTTAATTAATCATTTTTCAAAATAAATATAGCTTCTATTCATAAAGTATTAAATTGGGATTTCACCAATGTTTACATAAATTTTTTTTTCTCTTTTTATTACTTCTTTTTTCTCATCAAATTAATTTTATTAGGATTATATTTTTGTATAACCATATGCAAAAAGTTTTTAAACTTTCAAGGCATATATTCCCTAATTTTGCTACAAAATAATTAAATGATATTATTCTTCACTTAAAATTTATTCGAGATTATGTAGTAAAGATTATTTTTTTAGTTTGTTTTCTCATTAAGTTAATTATTTTTTAACTAATATATTGACACTTAGTCTTACCCGTGCGCGAAGCGCGGGATTTCGACTAGTTTTTTAAAATGGATTCCTCGTGGGACGTATAGCGGGGTATGGTGCGGGGCACGGGGCGGGGAGACGGGGATTCTCGTGGGGGCGGGGCACGGGGCGGGGCGACTGAGATTCTCCGTGGGGCAGGGAACGGGGCGGGGTGACGGGGATTCCCCGTGGGGCGAGGCACGGGGCGAGATGTGATGCAGGGCGGGGCAACGGGAATTCTCCATGGGGCGGGGCCACGGGGCGGGGCGATAGGGATTCCCCGCGAGGCGGGAAACGGGACGTTTCTACGGGGAAAACCGCGGGGCAGAGGCATACCCCGGCCCGGCGGGGGTAAAAATGCTGGGAATCCCCGCCCCGCCGGTGCGGGACCCTGCGGGGTATTCCCCGCCCCACTTGCAACTCTACCGGCACACCCATCGAAGTGTTCTCCGATTTGGTCCCAACCAATAGAACTCTGAAATCAGCAACATTGGTTGCCAGTGAACAAGAAAAATCAAGAAAACCGACAAAGTTTAGCGGCGGTTTTATGGATTTTTTTTGTCGGAACCTGGTGAGGACCGACATAAGCGCACTCACTGGAGTGCTCGTCAAAGGATGATGGTCGCGTTGATGCCTTTAGACGACAATTTGGGACCTCGAGGGCTGAAGACCGAAAGCGATGAATGTTTATGGGTTTGCACCAGACTGGACAACACGAGTTGACTAGAAGGTCAACGCAGTCAAAGAAGAAGATGAGTGTCATTTAGTCAAACTAGAGTTGACTGGTCAACTTCTAATTTTTTTTGACGTAAAACTATTGTTGTTTTCAAGCAATCAATTTTTTTAACCAGTCAAACTAGCCTCCATTTTTTTGTTAACTTAAAAAATCATTTTTTTAAATGAATAGTTTCTTAGTTAACATTGTTCATCTCTTTATATTTTAATGCATTATAAATGCAATAGTTCATACCTATGCATGTGGTTTTTTTGTGATACTAAAGTTTATGTAGCTAATTTTTCAGTAAACTAGTAATAAAATCATTTTTTTTAATTTATATCACAATTTAAGAAAGAAATAATAAGTACTTAATATAACCAAAACATTTTTTTTAGAAATGGTTTGTGAATGAGTAGCGAGATTTTTTGGAAGCAACTATTGATATTAGGGCACACCGATATTCCAACGCAATCTTGTTATTCAAGAATATTTTTAGCAAAAATATACAACTTAATAAAATGGTTCTAGGTGAGCCATAAAGAATGAGGTTAAAAGATTGTGCATGATTTCATAGCAAGAAAATAAATCATGATATAACATATACCTGCGCAAAGGATGACGGTAGATCCTTGTGATTGCGAAGATTGTAATTCATATGTTATAACTTCTTATTTTGATTCAATAAATAAGCTTTATTGAAATTTGTTATTTCTTGCTATGATATAAGTCATTATTGATTGATTGTATGCAATAGGCACTGGTTGGTTTTCCCGCACGAGCAATCACATAGCTAGTTGTAGAGAGAAGAGTGCGTTGGAATATTGACGCACCCTAATATCAATAGTCGCTTCCAAAAAACCTCGCTACTCATTCACAAACCATACCTAAAAAAAAATTTGGTTATATTATGTACTTCTTATTTCTTTCTTATAAAAAAAATTGTGATATAAAATTAAAAAAATAAATTTATTACTAGTTTACTAAAAAATTAGCCACATAAACTTTAGTATCACAAAAAAAAAACACATGCCTAGGTCTGAGCTATTGCATTTGTTAAATTGAAGTATAGTAAAAACTATAATGCATTAAAACATGAAGAGATGGCAATATAAGCTAAGAAACTGTTCATTTAAAAAAATGACTTTTTAAGTTAACAAAAAAAATAGAGGCTAGTTTGACTGGTAAAAAAACATTGATTGGTTGAAAAAGCAACAACAATAGTTTTACGTAAAAAAAAAAAAATAGAAGTTGACCAGTCAACTCTAGTTTGACCAAATGACACTCATCTTCTTCATTGACTGCGTTGACATTCTAATCAACTTGTGTTGATCAGATATGGTGCAAACCCTGAAGCATTCCTCGCCTTCGGTCTTTAGCCATCGGGGTTTCAAACTGTCATCTAAAGGCATTAACGCAACCGTCATCCTCCATTGAGTGCATCGACGCCGGTCCTTACGGAATTCCGACGAAAAAAATTCATAAAACCGCCACTAAACTTAGTCGGTTTTCTTGATTTTTCTTGCTCACCGGCAACCGATGTTGTTGATTTCAAAGTTCTATCGGTCGGGACCAAACCGACGAACACTCCGATGGGTGCGCTGTGTCTGATCACGACTGGATCCCGGCAACGTTGTCGAAAATCCGTGAAATCCCAAATTATTTATAAAAAAAATAACATAATTAAATAAATAACTCTAGAAAAAATAGATTTTTAGGAAGTAATCGGACCAAACTCGGCAAAACCCCTAAATCAGTCTAGGTGTTCAAAATACTAAACTCCTAGGCTCTGATACCAATGAAGGTTTAGTCAATACTTAAAAAGTTAAGATAAATTAGCATTCTTGTGGTCAAGAGCGAAACACAAGAAAGGCTCGACTCTAGTATTCACAACCCAAAAGTTTTGTAAAACTTTGACAAATAGAACTCGGTTTTTTTCTCCCAATACCAAAAGGTACATTTGTAATCAACAGAAGTGATTATATATGACTCTTGGGACTATTTGATAAAATCAAATCCCAAAAGATAAGGGTGGTTAAATATTAGATATGTTATCATAAACCAATTCACGTGACCCAACACTACCAATTATGACCCAAAAAAAAAAAAAACTAAGTTTACAACCTCTCCCAACTTTTGGATCCTTAACAATCCTATGCAATTCCGCTAACATGACTTCTTAATGGATGATAAATTGATAATAACCAGCAATGTTGGTCTTGCCTTATAGGGATGGAGTGACTAATCAACAGTTGAAATCTCAACACCATACATCAAGGCCTTACAAAACCTCCTAAAGTCAACACAATGCAAGCAACAAATCAAAGCACACGCTTGAACTGCAACAGTACACTACCTAAACCAGACTAAACTCTCAGTATCAAACAAACTCAATTGAATCCCCAACTTTCTCATCAAACCAAACAAAATCAAAACCCTAACCACAACCACAAAGCCATCCAAACCTGAAATTTCTCCGGACCTACATTCCGGATCGCCGACTTCTTCTCCTTCAGCAACTCGGAATCGCCAACGATCACGTCATCGGAACGCGTCGAGCACTCGAACCGCCCCATCTCCGCCGCCGCCGCAGCTCCGCAACTCTTCGTGCAATACCAAACCCTAGACACGACGAAATAGCGACAGAGACAGTGAGAGACTCGTGATTGTAAGGAAGTGGCGGAGAGAGTGAGTGGACCTGGTTTTGTTGGGCGAGCGAAGAAGGGAAGTGCTGTTGTGGTGGTGGTGGAGAGAGGCGGAAATGAATGTAGCGTTTCGGAGTCGGTGACACATGAGCTGGCGATACGGAGTGCGTGCGTTTCGGCATTAGAGGTATGGAGACGATCAAAGCATCTCAAATGGTAAATGTGGATTCTTGTCACTTATTACTGTGGACCTGTGGTGACAAATTCTATACTATAAATAGATATTAAACTTTAAAAACGTTCGCCAATACTTTTACAAAAAAACTTTCTCTAATGTATAAAGTTCTTAAAGAAAAAATAAATAAATCTACCATCCCATCGTTATATATTATATGTTTGATATGGCACTTCAACTTTTTATCAGATAACTGTACATCTTTTTTTTTATTTCTTTTTCACTCACCTAATTTTTCATTTAAAATGCCTATTTTTTAAATCAATATTTCATTAATCATTCGTGGCTCAATACATGACCAAACATAGAATCAAGTGCATTGATTCGTTAATTCTATTTATGCAAACGAATTGTCATTAATTTGAATTTTTTTCAAAATTGCAACTGTTTGACAATTAGGGACTGCTCTCTACAACATTGAAACTTACGATAATACACAAAAATATTAGAACCACAAGATGAATAACAAAACTTTCCAACAATGAGAACAATTATTTTTTAATTTCCTTTTGTGTCGAACTTTTTATTTTTTTATCATAGAATTTTTATAAGTTCTTTTTCTTATAAACGGTAGATTTATTATAAGTTGATTGATATATATTTGTATATGCGATATATATAGATATCATCTTTGACAAATAAAAAGATATATATAGATGTCATAAAAATAGCGGATTATATGTAGAATAACTCACTACTATAAGTAATCTTAAAAAAAAAAAAAAAAACTCGCGACTATAAGTAAAAAAAATATGGCTATTTGATTGTAGTTCTTTAATTATGCCACCTGATTTTTTGGAAATATATTATTTCCTATATTTTTTATATGTGCAAGTTTTTTCGAATTTTTGTACTTCAAGTTTTTCATGATGTAGATAGTGTGGAAAGTTATTTGTGTCACATCATCTCTATAGTGTGAATCCACATTACCATTCGAGAGAGTTTTTAGTGTGGATGTATATTTCTATGTGTCCCACACCTACCCTCAATCCACAACTCCATTGAAGATGCTCTTATGTGGCGGGTTGAAGCGCTCGTTGTGCACAGTTCTGAAAAGCAACACGTGGCCAAGTGTTCTAAGGTTTTGAGTGGTCTAGCCCTTTTACTTCGAGGAAAATTGAGTTATTTATCACTAGAACTAGTCTATAATTAGTTGTTGATTTTGGTGGAGGTTTTTGATCATGTAATGCTTTTGTTAGGCATATAAATTTTATTTTATTTTTTTATATAAAATTAATGTCTACAGAAAACGTACCATTTGTGACAAAGGCTATGTTGTTGTTTGTTATTGTTGTTGATGCCTACATAAAACGTACCATACCTTAAAATAAATATACCTAAAATTGAAATGTTAAAATACACAACCTCAAATAGAAACGAGTATGGCTTAAAAAAAAAAAGGAACGAGTAAATATAAATGACTTTCCGGATCCAATTGCTCAAGACAGAGCCAAACATATCTTTTGTGGTTTGATATCATTTTTTTAAGAGTAAGTTTTGTAACAAAAGCAAGAGCATTTTTTAAAGGAGCCTTAATAATTATCGAGAATACTATACAGTATTAACTTGATTCACTCTGAAATCATTGATTCATTATTATATAAAAAAAAACTCTACTTATCATTTTCTTTTGACCTACTCGACACTTTAAGATTATCAATTTTATTTGGTAGATAATCTTGAATGGCATTGAGAAAAGAAAAGGTTGATTAGTAAAAATGACACTTTTTGGCTATTTTAGGTTTTAATAAGCTAGTGAGTTAGTAGTCATTTACTTTTTTTTTTTACCGCGCATTGCTCGTAATCAAAACCGAAAACTTAACAGTTACTACTTACTACCCAACCCCCGCCGAGCAGTTGAGCTCTCTTTTTGCGCAGATTCAAAACCCGCTCCACACGCGGTCCACGTGCTCTATTCGCATACTCTCACGCACATTTCAGTTTGTCACTTCCAACCGTAACTTCTGCATTTCAATCCATTATTTATTTTCTTCAACGACCCATTACATCCCACACTCCCGTCCGCACCATAACCAAAACTACTCCACCAATCAGCACCCACCACGTCACACGTCGAACCGAATCGTTGGCCTTATATCGGTGTCGCATAAATTTAATGCGGCGTCCGGAGTAGGACATCAGACCACGGACTTGAAATGGGACTTTAATCGAGTTAGCAGCGGACGTGAGGTAGAATATGGAATTCAGTTATGGAATTCAATTTCCCACCATCGCGTCACGTCTTCAGTGCCTGAGATTTGGGTATAAATACGGGAAAGCTGTTTTTCATTTCTCCATTTCTGCGAGAGCGGGAAAGTGGTTTCTTCGTTTGTTTGCAAATTGTTGGGTTTTAAGAGAGAGCGAGCGAAGCTCCGAAAATGGCGAATTCGGAACAATTGGAGGCGAGCGAGAAGGAATTGCACGGCAAGAAGGCCGAGGATCAAGAGGAGGCCGTCTCGGTCGAGCTTACGGCGCCGAAAGGATGGAAGAAGAAGGTTTGGTTTCTTGATTTCTGATCTGGTTTTGGTTTCGATTCATCGTGTTCTGATTTGTGTTGTGCTCATGCTTTTTGGTAGTTTTGGAGGCTTAGATATGAGAATTGTGTGAAATCTGTGGTTGAATTGGGAATTTGTGTTGATTTTGTTTCTAGGGTTTTGTTTGCATAATTAATGATATGCGGTTTTTACGAGGAAACAGAGTAAGAAAAGGTCACTGATGTTTAGGTTAGAATTTTTTTCGTTTGTTTTTCTGCTGGAATTTGTAGTTTGTGAGTAGTTCGATTCGTGTTCGTGGCGAAATGTTGTCGTTGCTAGAAGAAACTCTGAGGTTGTTTGTCGCTTGAATTAGTGTTCCTTAGAAGCTTCATGAGCTGAAATGTTTGCAACCCGAATTGGCCAGCGACATTTCCCTAAACAGAACTTGGTTATGAATTTGGCTTTTGTATCTGCCTCTGCAATTGATTGTCCCAGGTGTTATTTGTTTATTGGAGATTTTTTGTTGTCTAAAAGCTGAATGTTCTGATTAATTGTATTTAAAAAAAAAAACAAATTGTTATCGGTTTCGTCGTTCAGTTTTTTGTGCCAGTTTAGCAATTGCTTCCTTTAGTCAAATGTAGACTGTTAATCAATTCGAATTGTTCATGCTTTAAAGGAAGGAAAAAAACGAGGAACTCTAATTAAGATGCAACAATTGTGTTATATCCCAATATCCTTGGTAATTGTTTTCTGAAATGTATTATAGTTTCTACTCCTAAGTTAATTAGGGAACCGAGCTGATTTTATTAGCATGATCAGTTATGCTACTTTATTATCTTGTTTTTTGTAGGTAGTTAGGCTAAAATGCTTTAGATGTTGCTCTACTACCTATATATCCCAACAGTAGTTATATATTCACTACTAGTTCCGTGGATAGATTGAATCAAACAAAACTTTCACGTTTTATTAAAGGCCTAATTGGTTAAAATATCCTAACCTTTTACAACTTTTGTTATTATATCATAACCTTTTTGAATTTGTTATTATATCCTAACCTTTCTAGATTGATAAATTTGTACCTTTAGTAAATTCTCAACTCCAAATTTGATGAGGTAGCACCTAAATAATGACTTTAAAAAACTACCTCATCACCTATAATTACTAAAACAATTACTAAATTTATTATTTTAGCTCATTACTTAGGCGTCACCTCATCTAATTTAGAGTCAAAAGGTGACCTAGGATACGAATTTATTAATCTAGAAAGGTTATGATATAATAGCAAATTCAAAAAGGTTAGGATATAATAACAAAACTTGTAAAAGGTTAGGATATTTTAACCAATTTGGCCTTTATTAAATAATAACTACAATATACGCATGCATGTTTCTATATTTTATCGTCAAAAATGATAATCTACCAAAAATATTTATTGGTGTTTTGCTTATCTTTTTTGTCTTGTTCTTTTTCCATTTAGATTATTGAAACGGTTTAGATCAAGCTTTATTTTAAAAAATAGTGGTAAATTTAGATCAATTTTTTAAAAAAGAAATTGTACCTTTATATCAAGTGTTTTTTTTTTCTTTTTTTTTAAAGTGGTTTAGATCAAAGACTTGGAAGATATGTTCTCCAAAAAATAGATGCAGTACAAAGCCATGATTCTAAATCAATATTATTGGGTGGTGTGATGTTTTGTAATACAATTAGCGAAACTATTTATTTTTGGGGATGTATCTCAGTAGAAAAGCGTAAAACTGTAACGCTATCCAATTGTACACAATACTTGCAGTGATGGTACAACAATCAATTGCACCAAAGCCCAAGCTAATTTTAACATTCAAGTTTCCATGATAGATTTAACTTTCCTTTCTCATATTCAACATTTGATCATCTCTCATCAACAACTTGATGAAAAGTTGAAATCTTATTTTTTGCATGTTGCAGTCTTTCCAATTAGTTATATTCTTTCTATTACGAAATTTTTTTGGGGGCTCATATATACATATATATGTATATATTCTGTTGAGTCTAATAAAAGTAAACATATATGAACATTTCTTTATTTTGGAATGGAGTCATGGACTGAGAGTCTTACCTTTTAAACTAGGGCGCAAATTATCTAAAACCAATGATAATACTTTTTGTTGAATTGTTTGTAGAAAGTCTAAAGTCTTCGGTAATATCAAGTTCTGTTATGTTTTTTATTTTTATTTTTTCACCATATTTCGAAGGTGTTCCATTATGCTTTAAAACCGAGCACAATGAAAGAGTTTGATCCATTTAACCTATCCCAATTAATTTGGGATTAAGGCATTGTTGTTGTATATTTCGAAGGTGTTATATATTACAACTTTGTTAATATTGTGATTAACTAGTGATTTAATAAGCAAAGAAATAATGTATTAGAGAATTGTTTTAAGGAAAAGAAAAAGAAGGAAAAGAAGTAAGAACACACACCACCTCTCTCACAATCACCAGTTCCAAACACCAAAACTCTAAGTTGAAAGATGAAAGAACCCACTCCCCTTCTCTCTCTCGAGCTTTGATCAAATTAATGTGCATGACAGATGAGTTTGGGGCTTAGGTTATGTGGAGTAAATTATTTTTATCATGTCGTTTTCTTAGTAAGTTTAAATTTTTGGTCAAATGCATCAAACATAACAATATGCACCAACTTAGTGAGGCTTAAGCCTCACCTATGCTTTAGTGCACAACATATTGAATCTTATGAGTTACGCCTCACCCAAGCCTCACTAAATCATAATGAGGTTTAAGCCCTAAAGCTATTTTTTCCAAATATAATGAAGGTGTGCCTTAGTTCAAGTTTTTAAAGATTGGATCAAAGAGGAAATTAATTGCATACTAATTCAATTTCTCATAGTAAACTTCCTTTCCTTAAGATTTTTATTTTCTCATTTTAGGAAGTTAAAATCACACCAAAACATCTTGAGTTGGGACCTTGCGCCACATTTTTATTTTGCTTCTTTATGCATTTGTTGACTATTCTTTCTTTGTGTTTTCATCATCCACATTTTTTACTTTACTCCTTTATGCATTTGTTGACTATTCTTTCTCTGTGTTTTCATCATCCACATTTTTCCTTTGCTCCTTTATGCATTTGTTATTTTTCTTTGTGTTTTCATCGTCCAATTTCTATGTTTTTCCTTGACAATGAAAAATGTATTTTGTCTAGGGGTTGGTAAACCGCAGTTTGGTGGTGAAATCCATCAAACTGCCACCAAACCGAAGGTTTACGGTTTGGTCGTTTTGCAAACCACCACCAAACTGCGAACCCTAAAAATCGCAACCAAACCGACCGCAATTTGTGCGGTTTGGTCGGTTTGGTTTTATGATTTTCCTGTGATATTTTCAACCACAAAAAAAGGGGGACAAAACTTTATTAAGAAATGTTGTTTCAATCATAGATGGTTGAAGAAACGAATAAGATAAAGAAGCATAGGAAATGCCCTTTTTTATCTGAAAGAGTCATCTATATGTATTTATATGTGTAACAAAAAAGGCAAAAATGGGAGACAAACTAATCACCTCAGTTTTCAATTTTTTGCATTTTTCTTCGCAAGAGACGAAGAGATCGATTGATAAAGTGGTGGTTGGTGGAGAATTGAAGCTTTTCGAGTCAGATCTGAGTGAATTGTTGTAGTTTTTGAACTCAAAATCAGAGACAATCTCTGAAAAAACCAACTCAATTGACCGATTCGCAGATCTGTGTAGCTTTCGAACTCAGAATCAGAGACATATTGTGAAAATGTGAAAACCAACTCTGTTGACCGATTAAAAGATCTAAAAAGAGGAGAATGTGGTAGAAAGAAGAAAAGGAAAGTGGGTTTGTTCTTTGGTGGGGTTACTCCAACATTTCCCAAAAAAAAGTTGTTGGAAATAAAGTCAGAAAAGAATGACAGAATGGAATGATTTTTATTCAGCCATTTTGGCGTGTTTAAATAGAAAATTACAGAGTAAATGCTTTACATAAAAATAGCAACTAATTGATCCTAATTGATCCTAATTGATCCTAATTGATCCTATCTTATCAAAACAGATTACAACTATTAAAAAATCGATTATACAGCTAATTACTTCTAATTCTAATTAATTACAAATAGAATAAATATACTAAATAACAATCCTAATAATTATGTTAATATTCTCGACACCCTCCTCAAGCTGGAGAATAGATATCGATCATTCCCAGCTTGGATGGAAACCCTTCGAACATAGCAGTAAAAAGTCCCTTAGTAAGAACATCAACGAGCTGCTCAGATGATGGAACAAAGGGTATGCAGATATCGCCGTTTTTCAGTTTCTCCTTGATGAAATGTCGATCTATTTCGACATGTTTTGTCCGGTCATGCTGCACAGGATTCTAAGCAATATTGATTGCCGATTTGTTGTCGCAGTACAACCTCATCGGTTTATCTCTTTCAACCTTCGGCTCCTCTAAGATCTTCCGAATCCATAACAACTCACATACTCCTTGAGCCATAGCTCTGAACTCAGACTCCGCACTGCTTCGAGAAACAACTGGTTGTTTCTTGCTCCTCCAAGTAACTAAGTAGCCCCAGACAAAGGAGCAATAGCCGGTGGTAGATCTCATGTCTGTAGAACTTCCGCCCCAATCAGCATCAGTGAAGATCTCCACTCTTCGGCTCCCATTCTTTGAAAACATAATTCTTTTACCCGGGCTTCCTTTCAAGTAATGAAGAATCCGATGAACAGCCTTGGAGTGTTTTTCTGATGGACAATGCATAAACTGACTAACCAAGCTCACTGCAAACGCAATATTTGGCCTTGTATGCGCCAAATAAATTAGCTTCCCCACCAGCTTCTGATACCGGTTCTTGTCCACAGCCTCAGCATCATCTTCTTTTTCGAGTTTCTGATTCGGATCGACAGGAGTTGCCACTGGTTTACATCCGAGTAATCCAGTCTCTTTCAAGAGATCAAGAACATATTTTCTTTGTGAGATAACTATTCCTTTTGACGATCTAGCCACCTCCATTCCAAGAAAATATTTGAGCTGTCCTAGATCTTTGACTTCAAACTGGTTGGATAAGAAGTTCTTCAGTGACTCCAACTCTACTATGTCATCTCCTGTCATCACAATGTCATCTACATACATAATTAAAATAGCAATTTTACCATGATTGTGTTTGTAGAACATCGTGTGATCTGAATGAGCTTGAGTGTAACCACATTGTTTCACAGTTCTCGTGAATCTTTCGAACCATGCCCTCGGAGATTGTTTCAATCCATATATGGATTTCTTTAGCTTACATACTCTGCCATCTTTCTTTAACTCATCAAAGCCTGGTGGAGCTTCCATATACACCTCCTCCTCTAGCTCGCCGTTTAAGAATGCGTTCTTCACATCAAACTGTCTAAGAGGCCAATCCAAATTAGCGGCTAACGAGAGAAGAACACGTACGGTGATTAGTTTGGCCACAGGAGTGAAGGTTTCCTCGTAGTCAAGGCCGTATGTCTGAGTGAAGCCTCGTGCTGCGAGTCGAGCGTTGTATCTCTCAACCGAGCCATCAGCATGGTATTTTATGGTAAACACCCATTTCTTTGCCTACACATTTTTTCCTTCGGGTAAAGAGGTAAGATCCCACGTGTCATTCTTCTTCAGGGCCTTCAACTCCTCAAAGACCGCCTCTCTCCATCTCAGAACCTCTAGAGCTTCATGTATCGACCTAGGTAGTTCATCATCCATAATCCTGGTGGAAAAGGCTTTGAAATCGGTGAGAGCTTATGATAAGATACGAAATTGGATATTGGATGTTTTGTGGTACATGATCGACACCTTTGCGTAAGGCTATGGGTTCAAAGAAATCTGTAGAAGGTTCTAAATTTGGAAGAGAAGTAGGAGATAGAGCGATCGTACCTTGGACCTCGGTCGAGTCCGATGATTGGCCCACCTCGGGAGAATTTGGTGGAATATTACTTGGTTGAGTCCTCCTTTTAGAATAAACACGAAGTTCAGTAGGTGGTTCCAAGTTGTTTTCTACCTGGGTCTCACGAGGTTGTGAATTTATAGGTTGTGAAATCCTAGGATTAGTTACGAAATAATTGATTCCACCGAACTATTTTCAACCGATTTTGGCAAAGATATTTGTTCCCAAAAACTCATTTCAGAATCATTCTCCCCTGGAATTGAGTTTTTTTCAAAAAAAGGTTGTTTTTCAAAAAAAGTGACATCCAAAAACATTTATACCCTTTTTGTGTTGGTGAAAAACCAAGAAATATGCATTTATGTGCCCGAGGATCAAGCTTTCCTCTATTATGGCCGTGTATATGAACAAAAGCAATGCAACCAAAAATTTTAGGTGGTAAATCAGTGAACGATCTATTTTCAGGAAACATATTCTTTAGTGCTTGCAAAGGAGTGATGTAATTAAGAACTCTTGTAGGCATTCGATTAATCAGATAAGCTGCAGTTAAGAGCGTTTCATTCCAAAAACGATTAGGAACATTCATAGCAAATAATAACGCCCTAGACACCTCTAATAAATGCCTATTTCTCCTCTCAGCCACTCCATTTTGTTGGGGAGTATCAACGCAAGAACTGTGATGAATAATTCCTTTTTCTTTCAAAAAATCACCTAAGATTGCATTAAAATATTCTCGGCCATTATCGGTTCTAAGAGCTTGAATATTAGTATGAAACTGAGTATTAATCTAAGAGTGAAAATTTTTGAAAACATTTGCGGCCTCGGATTTTTCCTTTAGAAGATAAATCCATGTGACTCTAGTGTGATCATCAATGAATGTGATGAACCATCTAGAACCTGAGGCAATTTTTACCCTTGAAGGGCCCCAAATATCACTATGCACGAGTGAAAAAGGTTTTGATGGCATATACTTCAAAGAAGGATAAACAGATCTATGATGTTTCGCCAACTCACAAACTTCACAACAAAAAGATGAAATGTCTTTATTTTTAAACAGATTTGGAAACAAATATTTCAAGTAATTAAAACTGGGATGGCCTAACCTATAATGCTACAACATATGTCATTCTCGCAAGACAAGGTAGTAAAACATCTTGGTTTATGAACTTGTTCATCTGAAGGATTTTCCGAGACCAAGTGATAGAGTCCATCAACTTCCTTAGCATTGCCAATCATCTTCCCCGAACAAGGGTCCTGAAATTCAAATCCAGCAAATGTTATTGTAGCAATACATTTGCAATCATGACTAATACGACTAACAGAGATGAGATTGCAAGAAATCTTTGGAACATGCAAGACATTTAGTAATGTAAGAGATGGAGACATAATAATAGAGCCTTTTCCAGTAATAGAGGTTAGAGAACCATCGGCAATTTTAACTTTCAAATTTCCAGATAAAGGATAATATGAAGAGAATATGGAGGAACTACCGGTCATATGATCGGTTGCCCCCTGAATCTATGATCCAAGGGTTTAATTTTGAGCCATTTGTGAAAGTTGTAGGGTAAGTACCTTTTTGAGCTAAAGAAGAAGAGGCAATGTAAGATGATGAGTTAGGAGTGTTGGATACAATTGAATGAGAACTCATTAGTTGATACAATTGCTCTAGCTCGTTCTTTCTTTGAAAGGCGAGACGTTTCGAGGCGATTTCGGCTCTTTGGAAGTGTCTTCGGATGAGGCATGAAAACCCTTTGAATCACGAGGATTAGGTTAGATGAAGGGTTCTCAGGGCTTTCCATGCGCCTTCCAACATTTGACCTTAACATGCCCCGGCTTGTTGCAATGTTCGCAGATTGGCCGGTCTTTATCGCTGCGACGGTCGTTGCGGCGTGGTGGCTGACTAGAAAACAGGGCCGAAGGCTCGGTGGGAGCTGGTGAGTGTCCTCCGAGCATGACGGTCCGCCGGCTCTCCTCTCTTTTGACCTCGGCAAAGACTTCTCTAGTACTCGGTAGTGGATCACGACCAAGAATGCGTCCTCTCACTTCATCTAATTCCTTATTAAGGCCGACGAGGAATTCGAAGACACGTTCTTTTTCCACCATTTTTTGAAACAAAGCCCTGTCCTTCGCACAGCTCCAGTCATAATCGCTGAACATATCTACCTCTTGCCACAAGGTTTTTAAGTCAGTATAATATTGAGTGACAGTTTTCTCACCTTGTTTTAGCCTCCATAGCCGAGTTTTTAGCTCAAACCACTATCCTGCATTCCCGAGATCAGAATAAGTCTCGTTCACAGCAGTCCAAATGTCATAAGCAATAGGTAGGAAGAGATAGGTTCTTCCTACACTCGAGTCCATAGAATTTATGGCCCAGACATGATCATCGAATTCTCTGCCTCCCATTTTGCAGAACCTTCATCTTTCTCAGTGGGTCTCGCATTGGTACCTGTAAGATAGTCGAATTTTTCACGGCCTCGAATGAACAGTTTCACCGATTGGGACCACTGTAGGAAATTGTTTCCATTCAGCTTGTGAGAAGTGATGGAAAGGTTTTGGAAAGATTCAGTGGTTAAGGGAATTGAGGGTGAGCGAATAGAGCTCATAGAATCGATACCAGAGGTATCATCAGAGGGTTTAGCCATTTAGGCTCTGATACCATAAAGTCAGAAAAGAATGACAGAATGGAATGATTTTTATTCAGCCATTTTGTCGTGTTTAAATAGAAAATTACAGAGTAAATGCTTTACATAAAAATAACAACTAATTGATCCTAATTGATCCTAATTGATCCTATCTTATCAAAACAGATTACAGCTATTAAAAAATCGATTATACAGCTAATTACTTCTAATTCTAATTAATTACAAATAGAATAAATATACTAAATAACAATCCTAATAATTATGTTAATATTCTCGACAGGAAAAATAAAATAAAATAAGGACATATATTTACAGAGAAGAGTCGTTTGATGTGGAGATTACAAGAGGTTGGGTTCATTGGCGGCGATTGGAGGGAGGCCGAGTTACTTGTCTTCATGCTCGGTTGGGACGGAGACGCAGAGGAGCCAGGAGACGTTTCTGATAGAATTCTCTAGCTGGGAGGACATCTTCTTGAACACAGCGTGAGGGCGATGATTGCGAAGACACGTTTCATCAAGCCATTGCTTCGGCATTTGAGAACGAGGGATAGGGCTTTTTCGAGGACTTGCTCGGTTGTTTGAGCAAGAGAGGAGACGAGGGTGGCGGAGGAGGCTTTCATTTTGGGGTTTGCTCGAGAGAGGAAGGAGGGAGGCAAAAAGGAAATTGGGGTAGCTAAACAAAACATGTTTTGTGGTTTACTTTAGGGTTTAAGGTGTATATTTAGTAAAATTTCTAAAATACCCTTCAGTTTGGTGAACCGCGGTTTTCTAAAGATGAAAACCACCACCAAACCGCGAAATCGCGATTTTCAAAATTTCTAAACCACCCCCAAACCGCGAATTCAAAAAACAGACCAAACCAAGCGGTTTGGGCGATTTTACGAAAATTGATGCCCACCCCTAATTTTGACTATCACAAATTTGAACAAAATTTAAAGTCTTGAAATAAATTTAGTCTTTGATTCCTTGACTCTAAACTATATGGCCTCTAGTTAATCATATAATGCTTGAGAGATTGATGTCTATTTGTTTTTATGAACTAACTAGGTTGTTTGTCAACGTTGTGATTAGACACGCTGGCCTTGTGGTCACGTAGTCAACTCCCTCCATTTACCTATTAGAGAAAAAAAAATGCTTTTGTTGGAGCCTTGATAACCACTTTTTGTAGTTTTGTTATACTAGGTTAATTTAGTTATTATATAGAAAAGATAAACTAATGGCGACTAGTGATTAGTGCAAGCATTGTAGGTAGGGATGCAAGTAGGACAAGGAATCCTAAAACTTCACCTCCAACAGGCGAGGGATAAGGGGATATCTCCCCTCTTCGTGGCAAAAATGGGGATTGCCCTCCCCGCTCCATTCCTCGTGGGGATTTTAAATGGGAATCCTCAGTTTCCCTAGAGAAACATGTATATGTAAAACCATTACTGTAATTGTATAAATATTTATATGTAATGATAGTTTAAAATCTATATTTACTTTCTTAACAAAAAAAAACTATATTTACTTTGTATTGTATTTGGGGTTTATAATTCACGTGTATGTATGACATATAATCATAGTTTATTATCCATATTATATCATTATATATTTGCATGTATATTTGTAGGTTTATTACTTTTTTTTTATGGATTTTATTTACGATGATACACCTTCAATTAGTTTTAAACCTTTTTCATTTGAGATTTTTTTTAATCAAACTTGTATTAAATTATCATGTCTATGCCTTTTGAATTTCGATATGGATTATTAGCAGTCTTATGTATAAATTTTTATTAAAAAGCTAATTTCATATTAAAAAATTGTTCAGGGGTGGGGTTTCCCCATGGGTTGAGGAATCCTTGTGTGGGCGTGGAACGGGGTAAAGTTTTTCTTGTGGGAAATTTTGAGGCAGGGCTACCCTATCTCGTGGGAAATGGGTATAGGGATGGGGACCTCATTCCTCGCCCTGCCCTGCGCTGCCCCCATCCCACTTGCATCCTTCATTAGAGGAGATATGTTGTGGCGGTTTGGTTACATTCAAAGACAACTTGCAAGTTACGTAGCTAGAAAACTCAACAAGCAAGAAACTAGAGATATTCAAAGGTACATGGGTAGATTTGGGATAACTTAGGATGCTTTAATTAGGCAAAAATCATCTTTTAGTTTTGAACTTTACATTTTTTATGCTTTTGGTCAGCTTTTACAAGTGCACATTTGCTCCCTGAACTTTCACAAATGTGCACATTTGGTCCTTCCACCATTTGGGATGTTAAGTAGGTAATGAAAGTTTGATTTTTCAAGTGCACCGCCGATTCATTGTCGTTCTTAATATGGGCTGTTACACAAAACTCGTCAAAAAATTAATTCACTCTTAATAGGGATTGTTGTATTTTAAACGCTCCTTGTATCATATCTTTGTTGTTAGCACTAGATGTGTCTAGGTTGTAATCTTGGTTAAATCCATGTTTCTACCAAAAAAAAAGAAGTGCACACTATAGTGGGGAACTGTGGAGTAGACTAGTCGTTTAATATTCATCAACTCCCACTATCTTCCAAACTCAACAATGGAGAGAGCAATAGTTAACTCAATTAGCTTGATTAAGAACGTTAATTTTCTTCTTGGGCTTTGTCACTTAATAGATGATTTTTTGACGATGTTGATGTTGACATGAAAGTCCGCTCTCGTTTGTCGCTTCGTTCGATTAAAGCTCACTCAAACAAGGTTTTTTCTTTTACATGCCAAAAAGCAACCACAAAAGAACTAGAAAGTTAGGGAGCCCTCAGTTGGTGCATGCAAGTTTTAAGAAGATAAAAAGAGACTGACTTAATTGTTTAGTTTTGTTGTTTTTGATTAGTTCTTGTTCACAGTGGTGAAAAAGAAATTCTAGGCTTGTTTATTTCATTTGGGGAAAATTTTGATTTTGGTTTTTTTGGGGTTTGGTTTGGTTCAACGATGAACTAGGTTCACTTGGAAAATCGGACTTTCATCACTCACTTAACAGCCCAAACGATGGAAAGATCACATGCGTACATATGTGAAAGTACATATGTGAAAGTTTAGGGACCAAAAGATGCCTTTTGCCCTTTAATTATAAAAGATTAATAATTGCATTGTTAGTTGCATTATTTTTTTTAAGAAATAAACCACGACTTGCCACTAACGCGAGCCCCAAGTATAGGGCTTCGAGGTAGTAATAGTGGCGCAAACTAGTGTTTGCACCGGGTTTATCGAATTCTCAGGGAATAGTTGCACAAATCACTAGAGTAGATTAGGCGATTTGTAATATAAACAAAGAAGTAGTTGATTTATTAAACTATCTAGGAAGCATAAACAATAAGAACAAATTTATTTTAGACTTAAATTCATCAATCAAATTAAATGTGCGGCGATCAATCAAAAGATGTGTTTAACTCAATTTATAGACTAGGTATTCTACAAGTCATCTCGTCCCAAGGTCTCGGTGGCGAGAATATTATCTCAACTCTCAGGCTCCACAGGTCTGTGCGAGCAGGATAAGAGTATCAAAGCATTAAGTTTAAAACCTTATAAGGTCTCTCAAAGTCTAGGCAACTGGTCGGTTTACCCTAGCATATTAAGTTCTAGTATTCAATTTCGGTTCGATAGCCCCGAGATCTCGGTGACTATCTCCCCTTAATTCAGTGACTTCGTGATCAGTGCAATCAAAACATAGAGTGTGGAACGCTAAAAATAACATTAAGTAGAACAAGAAATGTAATTAACATGATTCATTCAACACAAAACATTCATAAGCACATCAAGTCTCATAAATATATAAACTAAAATAATTAAGAGAGGGAGTTCATGAAAAGATCAAAACTTAATGGTCTTCGACCCCAAGGTCATGGCGAATCCGATCTCATCTTTTGTCGAATCTATCAATCTCTCTCACTCTTTGCCACACTAAGAAAACATGAAAATACAACTAAACTATTGTCCCCGAGCGTCGCCTGAAGGCGAGCTCGGGGCAAAAACAACCCCTAAACACTCAAAATGTGAAAAATAATGAAGTTTTTGAAGAGAGAGAAGTATGGATGAAGAAGATGATTAAGAGAGGAGTGGATAGGGTGTTAGTGATCCTGTAGAGAGAGAGAGTCCCAAAATATATGGAGAGCTGATGGTGTGTTGGTAGTGTTCGGTTAACGTGGCCAATTTGTGGTCAAAACCCTATTTCTCATGGAAATTCCAACTTTGCCCTATTTTTAATGCGTTTAATGGGATCTGATGGAGAACATCTGCAGCATGTGCATCGAGGCTGCTGTTGACCCTTGTGGAGGGCTCGTTGCTTTATTCAAGGACGATCGTGTGGGAGCTCATATGTTATCGCTGGTGTGGAGAGAAAGCGTGTGCGGAGGAAGCTTGTGGAGCGACACGTGGCGTGTGCGGAGAGGGGGTAGAAGGCGTGTGAGTGAACGCGAAGAAAGGGTGATTCGAACATGTGTCGTGCATGGATTGGTTGCTGGACATGGCTTGGCGAATGGTGGAGCGACGCGTGGCAGCTTGCGGACGAGTGGGTGCAGAGGCGGACACAAACAACTTGTGCGAACTTGTGGGAGGTGGTACAACACAGATCTTGACGCAAGATGGGAGCTATGGAGCAGGCATGTTACGATCTGAGTCCCTTTTATACGTCTCTCTGTCTGCTCCATCTCTTCTGATCTTATAAAAGTGCGTGTCTCGAGACGGATCTCCTGGCTGCTGATTCACCCAAGCTTTAGACTTGTACTTGGCCAAATTCTTGTATATTCTTCAATTTTGAAGCTTCAACTCTTCATGCACTTCACCCGACCTTCACAATGGCCAACTGTGGGTCCCGCAACACAGTCTCGAGATGCGTGCTTGCGCGCTATGTGAACACCAAAAATACTCTAAAAGAACCACAATTTTATTCTTTTTAATCAACAAGACCTACAAACATCAAATAAACAAAAATAAACATTTATGAACTAAAATTAGAGACTTTGACAATTAAAAATATAGTATTTAGACATAAAATAGGGGCACAAACATATAACTATCACCCGCATAAGGTTCAAACTCACAACCTCTTACCCAAATAACCCATATCAAACCAGTGAGGCATCATTTGGTTGGTAGTTGCATTAAATTAAGCTTAATGAAAATGTGGGATTCATGTGTAGAAAATTTTATATTGGTTTAAGTGAAATGTTAGGTTATATACAGTTAGATACTGTTGAAGATATGTACGAAGGAGTATTAACGTACTAACGTATATAGTGACATTTGGAACCACTAAAGAATTTTCCATTACAATAGGACTACGTCAAGGATCGACTTTAAGTCCATGTCTTTTTACTTTAGTTATGGTCCATGTCTCTTTACTTTAGTTATGGATGAACTAACTAGGCATATTTCATATGATATACTGTGGTGTATGTTACGTTCAGATGATATTGTTTTAGTGGATGAGAAACCAACAGAGCGAATAGGAAATTAGAACTTTGGAGAAATACACTAGAATATAAAGGCTTTAAGTTGAGTGAGACGAAAATCGAATACATGCATTGTAAGTTAAGAATATTTGACATCTGTATGGAGGGTAAAATTAGGGGACGTAAAAGATCCTAAGGCCAATCACTTTAGATATTTAGGATCAATCATACAAAATGATGGTAATATTGAGAATGATGTCACAAACAAAATTCAAACATATGTGATTCATGATCGAAATATTCCTACCAAGTCAAAGGAAAATTCTATAGGATCGCAATTAGACCAGCTATGCATTGTGGAAGTGAACAATGGGTGGTAAAGAAACAATTACATAAAATGAACATAGCGGAAATGATAATGCCTTGGTTTATGTGTGGTAAAACTCGTAAAAGATAGAATAAGAAATATTAAAATTCAATGAAAAGTAGGAATGACACCAATTGACACAAAGATTAGGGAAAGACATTTGTGGTGGTTTGGACACTCTAAAGATGGCCTACAGAAATTTGACAATGTAGGGGTAGATCGAAACTGACTTGAGGCACATTGATTAGGAGGGATTTAAATGGGCTTGAAAGCAAACCATCAATTGCACTAAATTGAGTGCAATGGAAGAGCTTGATCCATGTAGCGGACCCCTACTAATATGGGGTTAAGGCTAGGATGGTGGTGTTGTTGTTAAGCGCAAGCTTGTTTATTAAAATTTAAATGAAACATTGTGTTGTTTCATTGGGTCGTGACTTTTAAATCGTTACTCGTAAGTCCATGGAAAGTTGTGTCTATTTGAATGGACACAATTTAGTCATTAAACATAACGCTTGGTGGCGCTTATACATGAATAGATGCTACTTAACAATAAGTTGTATATTTTCATTAATAGACACTAATGTGTTTACGTATAACAAATTGAAATATTATTTTATTTGTTTTTTAAAACTCTTCTACAAAATATCTTCATTTTCTTGTGGATTATGTTTATTATCAATAATGTTCTTGATTGGATTTGAACACACACATTCAAAATCCAACAACTAATTGAGGTTTGATTGTATCCTCAAGGCAAGTTTCTACGTACTCCATTATGTATTCACAGTTTTGATCGGGAGGGAGAAATCTTGTCTAAAAGACAAAAAATTTGTGCCTTAAAACCAAAGATATTGGTTAATCGAATTTTTTTGTTCCATCCTTCCTTATATTCACCAAGTTTCTTTGAATTTGTTCCAAACACCACGTAACCAACCAACTAATTTGAAGGAAGGCTTTGTTCTTGTCTTGGTTGTAGTAGATAAATTGTTGATATTTCTTCAAAGGTACGGTGTTAGCCTCAGGGTCGACCTTCATATTTTTGAGTCCTAGGGCAAAGTAAGAAATTTGAGGCCTTAATTTTTTTGACTTGCTTAAATCATCGTTTCGCGTACCAATGTTATTCTACATTAATATATTTCTATAAATTATGCACACTTCTTTTGTATATAATATTATATTGGTGTTATCTTTTAATTTTTGTCAACCAGTTATTTTAGTCAAAATTGGTTTTTAGAAAAAAATTGGTTTTGTTACTAAAATCTCAGTTGATTCTTCTCATTTTTTTTTTTTGTTTTCTTTTATGATAATTATAAGATTTGTATTCATCTTTAAATTGCAATGCATAAAGTAGTATTATTCAATATTCTTAAAATATGATTTTATTTTTAATTATATAGGACTTATTAATTAGTAAAAAATTATTCGTGGTCGAAATATTTAAGTTTTCGAAATGAACTTAATAGGAATTAGAATTTAATTATACTAGTTTTATAAAATTTTAAATATATGCATAGTTAAAGTTGGTTAACGTTAAAAATAAGTTGATTTAGGAAATATATAAGGTTTTTAAATGTGTGACAGTGTGAAAGAGTGTGAGAGTAGGAGAGAAAGAGAGGTCGCTTCAAGTATCGCCTACACATCAGAACAGTCAAAACACATAAAAAAGCTACTAATTAAAATCATAATATTATATGAAAAATCAAATGAATTGCTTTTAAAGGAAGATGGGTAGCGAGGGAGCCTTGGGTGGTCGCCCCTACCGCCCTTGGTCAGGGCCGACCCTGTTTAGCCTATTTTATGGTCTTGCTTGTTATGGAGGCCTAGAAATTTGAACATGATGAACCAAAGGGTCTAGTGGTGCGACTTGTGAAGTTGAAAGTCTTTCCTAGTCGTGGTCAGACAACAAAATCTATTTTATGATTTCTTTTGCAAGTTGAAAATTTTAATATTAGTATAACGGTGTTCGATATCAACGATTAATGAAGAACTAATTGGCCACATCATTATTTATCATCTTGCTGGAATTTGTCATTATATTTGCTTGTATCTGATTAGCTCTAGATGTTGCTCGAGTATGGGATTGTAGGTTCTATTTTTCAACTTGTTTTTATAGAGCTTACTCTGGTAAATTAGATCTACGTTCTGCTTCAATATGAAAATGCAGGCTTCCACCTATTTAACTTGTTTTGTGCATAAGTTGATTACTTTATGTGATGCATTGGTGCATCTGAGGTGTGTGGAGGAAGTGGTAATGAAGTCTCATGGAAACTAAATACTTGCATCCTCCAAGTGACTAGAAAGAAGCTGAGGTCTGTTTTTGGCATGTAGGTGTGCTTAATGTTAGAAAATTCTTACTGAAGGCATCCGATTATCTCACAGTATATGTTTTCAGCCTCTGTAGAATGACTTGTCCTTTCTTCATGGTGCATATTTGGAATGGGCGCTATGAAGAGGCAATTATTTTTTTTTTGATAGGAACGAGATTTTATTTTAGCATAGCCAAAAAATATTATATACATGGCAAGAAACAATGTGTTTCCCTAAAATAAAGTCATGAAGAGGCAATTATTGATGACAACTTAGGCGCAAACAATAAATGTAACAAAGAGACTGGGATGGATAGACTCTGTTGTCAATTTCAAATCTATGGGTTCCTTGATAGGTTGGCAGCTTTGGCAAATTATTGGAATGGCACAACATGTTCTTTCTTGATGATGGAATGTTATAGGGGCATGCATTTTTTTTTCAAGTATGGAATATTCCATTTATGAAATCAGACTAGACTGGCTGATGACCAATGCCAAGTACGAGAAGCTATAAAGATGATGCTAAAAGATAGTGTAACGAGGATATGCTTTTGGAACAGCAAATTATATTTCAAGAAATGTAACTGATAGAAAATGCATTTTGTGTTTTATCTGTCTCAAAACTCTTTCTTGTTTTCTTATATTTATGTTTTCAACAAAATTTGTCATTTCATTCTTGAAGCATAAACAGTCCATTGGGAGAAGATTTGGCTTTTAACCAAATGTTGGGAAATTGAGAGGTGCTGAAAATAATTGATCTAGTGAGATCTTATGTTAATGATAGAGCTAATGGGGAACCTATAAATTTTCATTGTCTTTATATCAACAATAGCTAGCTTCTATGGTAGTCATATTTTTGCTTCAGTGATTTGACACATGGTATGATTTTCCATTCATATGGAAAGGATGGAAACAAGTGGAACAAAAGAGGCTTTCTCTGATACCCTAATGCAAATTATATATTAATTACTCTTATGTACCCCTTCAAATATTATAAGTGATTGTTCAAAGCAGCATGAGTTTGTCAATTGCAAATTCCTATATTTGCAAAGCATTAATCCTAAATTAGTTGGGGTTGGCTAAATGGATCAAACTCTCTCATTGCACTCTATTTATAGCACTTAGTGGCGTGCTTGCTAAATCTTGTAAATCCTTCCTAATCAATCCGCTCCAAGTTAGCTTAGGTCACCCCTACATCATCGAATTTCTTTAGTTTCTATTAAGTTGAGTTTTCCAATTGGGGCATTTGCAAGCCTTTGGAGGTGTCCAAACCACCGCAACTGCCCTTCCCTAATTTTTTGCGTCAACTGGTGCTACTCCTAATTTGCTCAACGTGCTACCTCAATAATTTTAGATGCCATGGAAAATAGTAATATACGTAGGGTGTGTTTGATAGCTTGAGAATTTTCAAGAGAAAATACAATTTTCATTTGAAAATTCTCTCAAGAAGATTTTTAGAGGGCAAATTTTCTTGAAATTGTTTGACAGCACATTAGAAAATTTTATTTTAAGAAAGAAAAAGTGATGTGGGCCCACAAAAAAAGTGACTTACACCCTTCTTTCTCTTTCCATTTACGTTTTCTAACAAAGGAGTTAAAAAAATTGAGCCCACTTTTTTCTCTCTCCTAAAACACCACTTTCTTTCCTTATTTTCTCATCTTTTAAGAGAGAAAATAAATGAAGAAAATTGTGGGGGTAGTTTTTTTTTTTTTTTTCTCTATGTAGTTACAAAGCTATCAAACAATAAAAAAAAACGGTTAAACCAAAAGAATTGAAATTTTTTCCTCAACTTTTTTATTTTCTTTGCTATCAAACACACTCGTAGCTTTTGTAGAAGAATTGAAAACAACATAGTAGTTTCTGGTGGATCTTTTATTTTTTTTATTTCCTTGTTTTTTTTGTTTGTGTAAATGAGCTTGTATGAGGACCTGAAAGAAACTTTTATTCCATTCGTTTAAACGTTAGCTTATTACATGCTTAATGCTTCAGGCAGTAGTTAATTAGTTCACCAAGACGTGTCTTCATGGGAATTTTTACCAAGGTTGATTGCATGTAGCATGGCTGATGGTTTCATTGAGTTTTTGTTAGCACTATCTGTTCTGAAAGTTGGGGCTTATAGTTCAAATTCCACATAATTAGAGGATGCCACTGTGGTTATCGAATGGATTTTCTCGCCTTTTCAGTATCGGAGAGTAGGAAGTTTTGCACTTGCTCGGTTGATTTAGTTAGATGCTCTATCCTGTAGCATACTAGATAGTCTTATTTTTTTTCTCAGCACAGATTGCTTAAATCTATAAAGAATAAGAAGATAAACAAAAAAACGTCACCAGGATGGTTTATAAAAGTCCATTCGATATTTTTAGTTGATCTGCGGGACAGGAGTGTATCAGCTTCTTCTACAACACTGCTCCACTGCAGAGAAAGTTTTCATGGACAGCTTGAATTGATGAGTAGAATAATTGAGAAGCTCTTTTTTGTGTATATAAAGATCTTCATGATGATGAAATTTGGAATGTCCCTGGGTCCATATATGTAGCAATGAATATGGATGATCGGTAATTGGCAGTAAAGAAAATATTAGATGGACCCATGGATCCTGATGACCTCACTCTATCCTACTCCAAGATAGATTGTTTAGGAGTTACTGAGGTTCGCCGAGGTCTTGATATTAGGAAAAGAGTGAACTGCATGGAACATTTGTTTATTTATTACTTGAAATTGTGTATTATAGACTGCTTTTCTGAATGAAGAGATCCCTCTTATATATTTGTTTAGTTTCGATTACAGGCCTTGTGCTTTTAATGCCTTCAAGGTGTGGTGATGGATCTATGTTAGAATTATACCAGAATGTGCAAATTTAAATGGAAAACCGTAAGAATAGGCATACTCTTGTTAATTGTATTTTGGACGCCTGTAAATCGATGCGGTGGTCAACCATGCGTTCTGAAATAAAAGTTATGTTAGATATTATTTGTATTGTTTTGTTGTTTTCGGTGAAATTAGCTTGGTTATTAGATTCTCTTTCTTTTTGAAATGTTCTCATTCAGTTTTTTTGGATGAAAAAAATTTTCTTATTCAGTGAAATGAGAATGTTATTCTTAACTAGTTTTTTGAATTTTTCTTTGTAGTTCACTCCGAGGAAGAGTGGAACCCAAAAAGAAATGAAATAGTTTTCATTTCTCCGACAGGCGAAGAGATCAAGAACAAGAGACAGCTGGATCAATTTCTGAAAGCACATCCAGGGGAACCACCATCATCTGAGTTCGACTGGGGAACTGGTATTCTGTAAAGCCAAATACAAACAACAAACAATATATATGTACATATGCTTGCGCCATTGCAAGAGCAGTAATGTAGATTTTTTTTTTGGTATTAATGTAGGTTTATTTATATAAATGCAGGTGACGCTCCAAGGCGTTCTGCAAGAATAATTGAGAAGGTAAAGGCAACCGAGTCCCCTGAGAAAGAACCGCCGAAGAAACGTGAGCGTAAATCAAGTGAAAAGAAAAGTGCAAAGGGAAAAAAGGAAAGCAGTGAAGAAGATGAAATTCCCAAAGAAGAAGAAAATGCTGATGCTGCTGATGAGAAAGTCAAAACAGACGAGGATGTTGAGATGACCAATGCAGGTGACGAAGAGCAAAAGAAGGATGAAGATGGTTTGGAGAAGGATGTTAATGAGAACAATGCGGAAACAGGTGCTGCGAAAAATAGCATCGAAGAGAATGACAAGAAGGATCTCCCTGCAGTGGACATGCAGACAGGTGAAAATAAAGTTGTCGAAACACCGGCATCAATTTCAGAGTCCAACGGGCAGGATTCTATCGACAAAGTGAGCTGTGATAAGAAGCAAGACGAGGTACCAAAGGACAATTCACAGCCTATGCCCGAGGAGAAGACAGATTCTGAAGCACCAAGTCTTCCACTCGATGATAAGGCATCTACCAAGGCAGACGAAAATGCAGCCATTGTGACATCTGACAAGGAAGTCCCCTCCAAGAAAGTCGGGGAACTATTGGACTCCGCCCACCAGAACAACATACAAGAAGAATCGAGACCCAGAGAGGCCAACGGATCAAATGAGGAAATGCAGCATCAACCCAAATCACCTTCTTTGATCCTCGCACCTGTAGTCTCATCTAAAATTGTTACTTCTTGTCAGGTCAGAAATGTCTTCTAACTGATTATGATAGTATCCTCTTTCTGTGGCGCAGGCCGTGATGTGCTTTTCGAACCATATTCCCCTATCCACCATTGCTCGCAATTTATGTATGTAACTGACCAAATTAGACCATCTCTATAGTATCTGGATCTAATTTCAGAATCTTTTTGTTATTATTGAAGTTCTATCACTGATTCACAAATATGGTTACTACATTGTGCTTTTGATTTGGTTACTAATTATAAGAGTTCTCAGTATCTTAACTGATCTATTAGTTCTTCGATTGTCCAAGCAGAAATTAATGCTTTGCAGAAGATTAATGATCTGACATGTTTGTTTCGCTACGTTTTGCATGAGAGCAGCGGAAAATAGCATTGCAGAGACACAAATACATAGGCATGCCAATTTTATTATGATCATGCACAGACCAAAAAATAGTAACTGGAGAATGTATAGAGGTGAACCACTCAAAAAAGAGTACAATGAGAAGTGCAGACTCAGCAACAAAATGGACAAACAATCAGTCCATTCTCATTGCAATCTGGGCACTGAACTTGGCTCTCCTCCAGCCCCCCCTCGCCCTCATTGCCATTGTTCACTCTAAGCTTCCGACTTCCGTCGCAGTTGAAGCACATCAAGAACTGCAACCCTCCGCACTCTTTGCAGGGACTACTCGACTGGTCACGAGGTATCCCTCGGAGCAGCGGAAGCAACTTACCTTGCTCATGCAATCCAACCACCTCATCAGCTCCCCCAATGTACCTCCCCCTGATGAACAGCCTAGGAGGTACTACTCTGCCACCTAAAATCCTCCACAGTTCCTCTCTAAACTCCAAATGCATTGACACATCTCTCTCACAGAACACAATTTTGAAACTGCCCAACAGGAATTTAATGCTATTGCAATCCTCAAATGTCTTCCTGATCCCTCTCAGACTTGTTGTGTACAGAATCACTGATTCACTCCCCCTTGGTGGGCATTTCTCTGCAAACCCCATCAATGGCTCAACATCGCTCTCTCTTGAACTCACCGTCTCAGCTATGACTCTCCTCTCCTCCTCTTGGACTCTCACTTGATCCCTCACTGCCTCCTCAAATGCCAACAACAGGTTTGGATCAAAGAGGGTCTTTGAATTCATGTCAGGCCTTCTGAATGAGCTCACACAAGTCTCAGAACCCTCAATTGCAGTATTTGCAGGAGGCATCGATACCGGATCTTTGACGGGCGGGTGGAACGACGACGCATCCAACTCCGATAAAGGGCGCGGCGACGAGGGGAGGTTTTGTGAACTGGGTTTTGTGGGGACCAATGAAGGGCACTTTGGTGGCTTCAAAGAAGGCCCTTTGTTCTCTTTGTCGCCGACGTCCCCAACATCGCCATTAACACTGCCATTTAACTCCATTTCTTCGACTTCAAGGTCTCTCAAGAGCTCAGCGACGTCGTCGACAGCGCTGCTGACAAAAGGATCTTTGGATTGTGGAATTGGGTCTTGAAAAATGCGGTCCAACCACCCATCTGAGGCGTTGAGGTGAATCACTCGGCCTTGGTGTCTGAGGGCTTCAATGGGTCTGATGGACTTGAGTTTTTTCAAAAACTTAGTTCCCTTCACACCCTTCATTGTCCTCACATCAATCATCAGAAGAGATGGATTGATGAAGATTCCAATTTGGATTAGTGGGAAAAATTGGGTATATTCGAGAGAGAGAGAGAGAGAGAGAGAGAGATGAGATATCTTTTTCGGCCTTTTTTTTTTGGCTGTGCAAAGTTGTGTTGGGTGTGCTCTGCTTCAACGGCTAGAAAGCTGTGTTGCATTTGAAATTTTAAAAGGAACGATTTTTGTGTGTGGGGAAAAGATAAAGTTGGGGCTTTGATACAGCTATCCGCTTCCAAAGTTTGATACCGACGTTTATTCCTTTTAGTGAACCCCATATTACAAAGGAAAATGATAATCTAACACTTTTAACGCACACTTTGAGCGCACACCTTTGTCTTTTAGCCATTTATGGTATGTTATCATATGTGGGGCCACACTTGAAAAGACAAGAAAGAGCTATAAATGACTAAAACACAAGGGTGTGCGTCCAAAGTGTGCGTTGAAAGTGAGTCATTTTATCATTTTCCTATTACAAAAGATAAAGTCCTTGTTTGGTTCACTTACTAATTTCTTGAAAAGTTTTCTTTCAAAGAAGTTTAATTTCCTAGGAAGTTAACTATTGTACTTTTCATGTTTGGTTTAACTTTAAACTTTCTGGAAAGTTTCACATTTTAAAAATAATAAAATAATGTAATTGAGAATAAAGGTAGAAATAGAGCATTAAATGAGGGTAGAAATGTACATTCTCACTAAGGAAGATAACTCACTCATCCCCCTTAGTGAGTTATCTTCCCCTACGTGGGAAAAGTTAGGGGTCAAACTTTCAGGGAAGTTTTTGAAAATATCTAACCAAACAAGGCAAATTGAAACTTCCCTGGAAGTTATGGCACTTCGTTCAACTTCCCCTGAACCAAACAAGGCCAAAAGTTAAGTAAAATTTGGCGAAGTGTTTGGGGTGGTCTTTTTTTTTTATGTAATTTTTCTTTCGTTAAGATTTAATTTTTATTTTGTTCTAAGTTTAGCTGGTGCTTTATTTTAAGTTACGTCTTCTTATTAGTAGGCTAGTTGCCTCTTTTATGGGGTAGTTGTCTCAATTTGAATTAAGATAGTATCGAGCTTCAGTTTGCAATAAAAATTATAAAATATATATTTCGTTTGATTCTTTAAAATGTTATAAAAGATTTGTTTACCCTATTGGATTAGGAACAGAGAATTTTTTTTTTTTTTTTTTTGTAGAAGAATGTGCCTTCTTTTTTTTATTGATTATAAGTAGGGTAAAATAACCCACATTACATCAAATATAGTCTAGGAAAAGACACTCCAATCGTCTTGAATAATGGATCCCAACACAACTGGGCAGAGTTGGGTGAATGAGATGTGCCTTAAACTAAGAATGTGCCTTTTTAAGCTTAAAAAGCTCAAATATATTTTTTGTAAAAAAATATTTTTTATAGACCAATTCTAAATAATTAGATGTTCTTAAATTCAACGAGCAAAAAAATTACATATTTGAGGTGCATCTGATGATGTACAAGTGCTTACAATATAATTGGTGTTCGAGTATTTCAGATGATGCCATCCTAATATTTTAATTTTTTCGAAAGTTAATAAGTCAGAAAATATATATTTTTTTAATTTAATAAAGGAAGTGTTGAAAACAGAACTTCGGTATCAATTATAAGCTTTTATGATTGGGAGAGTAAATAGCAAAATTAGTATTCCTTCATTTGGAAAGAACAACAAACAAATTTAAAGATGAGGTTTTGATAAAAAAAATTCCATTAGCATCAACTTTTATTTACATTCCGTGGCCAACTACATTAAGTATTTTCAGATGTGGGGCCACACGCCCTAGGGAGACAAGTGTGTGCTACAAGTGTACATCGTTTAAATTTGTTAGATTATTATTTTCTTTGTTAAAGGAAAATGATCCCTATCAACCTCTTTGATACGGCTATCTGTAGTGAACCGCAAGTGAGAAAAATAAGCTGAAGAAAAGCAGTTGTAGGGCAACAGTCATAATTTAGTTGCATGGAAGGGACCTACCTACGCTTGAGAGTTCGTTAAAGTAGCTTTTTTGACGTTTCCATTTCATTTTCAAGGCCAATACACCAAGACTCTCCAAATTAAAACATAATATATCTCATCTAAAATAAATATTTAGAACTTTGAGTTTCAACCTACTTGAGTTTTTCTTTTTTATTTCTTCAAAACTATTGTGCATAGGTAATATCAATTCTTGATTAATGTTTCTTCGTGACTAGTAAGAAACTCTTTCCAATACACAAAAAATAAAACAGTTTTTTATATTATTGTCATAATATTTAGATCTTTATCTCAATTAATTCGGACTTGAGGTTACAACCACGAAGGGTTACAGCCACTAGTCAAGAGTTTTGAAACATTTTCATTCTTAAAGCTAAAAATCAAGACCTCTAATTAAAGGAGGGACCCATACCATCTCACCACAACTCTTTTAGTACAATGATCGAGATGCAACATCCTAATTTTATGGCCATTGTATGTACAACACTATTAATTGAATGTTATGAATACTTCAAATGGCTCTTATCATCAAGCACTCGCATTAATATATATATATATATATATATATATATACCTGGACTTCTAATAAGTTATATGTAGAAATCATTTTTTTTTTGGTGAACATATAGAACTCATTTTCATTTTCATTAGAAGAGCTGCACCGCCACCAATAAATACACTGAAGAAAAAGAAATAGATCAATTGCTTGAATAACACCCACATGTCCATTGTCTATGCTTTTGATGAGCAATCACCGGGCTACCTAACGATTGGAACCATCAATTATACGGTCCCATCACTTCAATCAAAAGATGTAAAGATTGTGGACCACCTAGTTCCGTCATATTATGCACCTACTGCCTTCTTTCCATTGCAAATTTACACTGTCCTATTTTTATTTTTTATTTTCGAAAAAGTATTCCCCGTCTCCACTCCATGCAAAACATCTTAGTTTCTCTAATAGTGGATCTAAAGTCAGAATTGTGGTGTGTTGACAACCAGTGTAAAATCAAAGCCCAAACGTGTTAGAAAATGAGCGGCTTGCTTCAAATCGCCACCGCCTAGATGTGAAAAAAAATTCTAGCCATACCCCAACTAATTTGAAATTGAGACTTTTTTTTGTTGTAATCTAAGTGTACCAAAATAAGCTTCACGTATATTAAGACTATTCTTAAAGCCCTAAACCCACTCTTAAAAGTTGCCTGACCAACTACACAAATCAACTTCTCATCCTAGGTATGTAAGTTTACAGCTTACCAAGCCTCCCTTTGTTTCTCATTAATTCTTAAACCTCCAATTCTTTTCTTTTTATTTTTGGTCTTTCTTAAACCTTCCATTCTTATTCAAAGTACATATTAAAAACCTGTTGCCCTTTTTCAACAGAAAACCTGCATTAATGTATGAAAAAAAAAAAACTCAAATAAAACAGTAAAAAAAAGTGCTACATTTACACAAAAGCAGATCTTGCCAGATCTCAGTTTCTTTTCTCCATCTTGTAACTATGTATATATTCAGACCCGATCAAATTGCCTAGAAAACAAGAAAAAGGACTCGTCTATCCTGCCAGGACTGCTAGTTTAGTTCGTCTCTCTTTTAGAGAAATTGATTAATTTACTGCAAGCTCTTGACAAACAAAAGGACTTTACACCAAAAAAAAAAACAAAAACAAAAACAAAAGAATGCCCTATTTTATAACTCTAAGCCAGTACAGACCTCTAATTTCTTTCTCTAACATGCTTTATTCCATGAGTCAACTCTAAAAATAAGTTAAAAAGGGATCACACAGACCACTTTTAATAATTAACATCATTACCATCACAAGAGGTAGGTAATATAGTCATCAAACACAACCAAAAGCATGTCCTGCAATTTTCCTTACCCTAGTATCCCATCTCTAACTTGGGATTTTAGAAAGGACTAAACAAGAAGTTGCGTTGACCCAGAAAGAGAAATGCTCCAATGCATGCTACTCCTAAACTAGAGCAATAAAGCATTTTCACCAACTTAGCTTATTAGGAGCATTAGGCAATTACTTCTATTGTTGTTTTGTTACATATAGTCCTAACAAGAGCTCCACTTAAAGCCTCGATTCTAAATTATTTGGGCTCTAGTACATGGATCAAGCACTTCCATTGCGCTTAATTTAATTTAGAGTAATTACTAGGGTGCTTTTCAAATCCTTTAAATCCTTCTTAAACAATGCGTCCCAAGTAAGCTTCGATCTACCCCCACGTCATCAAATTTCTTCGGTCTGTTGGGTCGAATTTTCTATCTGGGGGCATTTGTAGGCCATCTTTGGAGGTGTCAAAATCACCACAACCGTCCCTTCCCTAATTTTTTGAGTCAATTTGTATTACTCTTAATTTTCTTTGAATTTATGTATTTCTTATTCTATCTTTACAAGTGTTACTATACATCCACCTAAGCACGGATCAAGCTCTTCCATTGCGCTTAATTTAATTTAGAGTAATTACTATGGTGCTTTTCAAATCCTTTAAATCCTTCTTAAACAATGCGTCCCAAGTTAGTTTCGATCTAGCCCCACGTCATCAAATTTCTTCGATCTACTGGGTCGAGTTTTCTATCTGGGGCATTTGTAAGTCATCTTTGGAGGTGTCGAAATCACTACAGCCGTCCCTTTCCTAATTTTTTGCGTCAATTGGTACAACTCTTACTTTTCTTTGAATTTATGTATTTCTTGTTCTATCTTTACGAGTGTTACTATACATCCACCTAAGCATTCTCATTATTACTACATTCATTTTTATGTACTTGTTGTTTCATTACCACCCAACATTCACACTTCTCGTGATCCTATAAAATTTTCTTTTTGACTTGGTAGGAATATTTCAATCACAGATCACACCTGTTGCACTCCTCAATTTCTTCCATCCAACTTGAATTCTACGTGGAACGTCATTCTCAATATTATCATCATTTTGTATGATTGATAGATATATCTAATGTGGTTCACCTTAGGAACTTCTATTTCCCTAATTTTACTACTCCATCATCTTAATGTCTAGTATCTAAACTCATAATGCATGTATTCGATTTTCGTCCTACTCAAATTAAAGCCTTTAGATTCCACTGTAGTCTGTTAAGATGGAAGATCGGCTGTGCTGAAAGAGGGGGTCGCCTCTAGTGATTTTATTGATTGAAGAACAAGCAAACGGGGATTACACCGATGAGGGAGGGAGAGACTCTCTCTACTCCCGGATCGCTTGAGAGAAGTTCTCTCACCCAGACCGAAGTCACCACTGTTCCTAAACAAAACTTACATGCCCTCACCATGACACGGGACTATTTATATGACCCTACTTACCAACTTGACTCACCGAGTTGACTCGCTAACCGGACCGACTCCTGGACTAACTCATTGGACCGACTCCCTAATCGACTCACCGAAGCCCGACTCGGTCTTCGAATCGCCATCACACGGTTTGCAAGCTGTTGCACGCCCTTTCTCGCCCCGCTATCCTTGCGACCCTTCCTTGAATAAAACTTCTTGACTGGGAGCCCATGGATCGTAACAGTACTTCCCTTCTGGAGAACCACCTTGTCCTCAAGGTGGAAAGCCGGAAAAGACTTCTTCACGTGTTTCACCAACTCCCATGTCGCCTCTGCTTCAGGAATGCCCACCCATTTGATCACAGTCGGTCCTGCTACCGACGAGGCATATGCCAACACATTTTCCGGTTCAGTGGGCAGCGACAGTGACTCCGGTGAAAAGGACGGCAATGTGGAGGACGCTGCATGATCTCCCAAGACCCGTCGCAATTGAGACACATGGAACACCGGGTGAATGGATGAAGAGGTGGGGAGCTGGAGCTTGTAGGCGACTGGACCTATCCGGGCAAGAACTTCGAAAGGCCCGTAGAACTTGGGGCTGAGTTTAGAGTTGGAACGCCGAGTCACCGACTGTTGGCGGTATGGTCTCAACTTCACATAAACCCGGTCTCCCATCTGTAGAGTTAGTTCCCGCCTGGCCCGATCTGCTTGCTGTTTCATCCTGTTCTGTGCCAACACCAGCTGATTGCGCAACTCGGCAAGGGCAGAATCTCGAGCTGTGAGCATGGCGTCCAAATCTGTTGTGGAGGTGGAGGCCGCAGTACCATAACGCAACAATGGGGGAGGTTCTCGGCCATACACTACCTTGAATGGGGAGCATTGTAAGGAAGAATGAAATGATGTGTTGTACCAAGAGTACTCTGCCCACGGCAGCCACTTCGACCACTCCTTAGGTCGTCGATTAATGAAACAACGTAAATACGTTTCCAAACAACGGTTCACCACTTCGCTTTGTCGTCCGTGGGGATGGTATGATGAACTACGATTGAAAGTGAGTCCCTGTAAGCGGAAAAGTTTGCACCAGAATTTGCTAAGAAATACCTTGTCCCTGTCCGACACGATGCTTAGGGGGAAGCCGTGCAACCTCACCACTCCCTTTAAAAACTCCTCCGCTATTATCTTGGCGTGAACGGGTGTTTCGGGGGTAAGAAATGACCGTATTTGCTGAAACGGTCCACCACGACGAAGATCGAATTCCACCCCGCTGAGGAGGGCAGTCCTTCAATGAAATCCATGGATATATGCTCCCAAATCGCTGAGGGAATGGGGAGGGGTTGGAGAAGCCCACCTGGTGATAAGGTCTCGTACTTGTTGCGCTGGCAGACGTCACATGTCGCCACAAACTGCTTCACATCCTTGTGTAACCCCACCCAATACAGCTCGCCGGCTATGCGCTTGTAGGTTTTGAGAAAACCACCATGACCCCCAGTTGGGCTTGAGTGGAACTCTGCGAGAATTCGAGGCTTCAAAGCAGATGATGCCGATAACACCAAACGATCGTTGAAACGAAGCTGGTCTTGAAACAGGGACCACCCTGGTGGTACCTCCTCGCCCTGCAACAACTTCTGAAGGAGTGGGTGAAGGAAGGGATCAGCCCATACCACTTCGTGGATCGTAGAATCATCGAGAGAGGCCAGCAGGGAAACAACATTCAGCTCGGCGTGAAGAGGGTATCTGGATAAGGCATCCGCGGCGCCGTTAGCTACTCCCGGCTTATACTGAATTTCGAACTGATATCCCATAAGCTTGAACAGTCTGCGTTGGTATTCGGGAGCGACCACCCTCTGTTCCATCAGGAATTTGAGGCTCCGCTGGTCACTTCGCACTATGAAGTGTCGACCTAGTAAGTAGTGGCGCCATTTCTGTACCGCGAGAACAATGGCCATTAATTCGCGTTCATAAGCAGAACGACATCGAGCTCGAGCCGACAACGCTTGACTGAAGAAAGCGACCGGTCGGTCATGTTGAGACAACACCGCACCCACTCCGAATCCTGATGCATCTGTTTCCAGAATAAAAGGGGCCTTGAAGTCCGGCAGTGCCAGCACCGGGACTTCCGCCATGGCTTGCTTGAGTTCTTGAACCGCCAAGAGTAGCGTGCATCCGACCAAGCGAAAGCATCTTTACGCAATAAGAAGTGTCAACGGAGTCTGCGATCTTCCGTAGTTGCGAACAAAACGTACGTAGTAGCTCTGTCAACCCTAAGAAACCCCTCGTTCTTTTGGTGAAGGCTGGGAGAGGCCGATCGACCATTGCCGAACTTTCCCTGGATCAGCCATCACGCCGTCCCCGGATATGATATGGCCCAAGTACTCGAGCTGAGAAGTCGCGAAGCAACATTTCTTACGGTTAACAAATAAGGAGTGCTGCTGAAGTATGGACAACACCTGGCGCAGTTGGACTATATGTTCATCCATGGTGGAGCTATAGATCAAAATGTCATCGAAGAAGACCAGAACGCACCTGCGAATCAGACCCTTGAAGATCGAATTCATTAACGACTGGAAAGTAGCGGGGGCGTTGGTGAGACCGAAAGGCATTACGAGGAATTCATAATGCCCGTCGAGGGTGCGAAATGCGGTTTTGGGCACATCCTGAGGGCGAACTCGGATTTGGTGGTAACCGGAGCGCAAGTCTAGCTTGGAGAATATGGATGCACCGTGCAACTCGTCCAATAACTCGTCAATGTTGGGGATCGGAAAGCGATCGGGTACGGTCACCTTGTTTAAGGCTCGATAGTCCACACAGAACCGCCAACTACCATCTTTTTTCTTCACCAGGAGCACGGGGCTAGAGAAAGGGCTGCTGCTCGGTTGGATGATTCCCGCTGTGAGCATCTCGGACACCATCTTTTCAATTTCTGCTTTCTGTACCTGAGGATAGCGGTAAGGACGAACTCGAATGGGCGGGGTGCCTTCTGAAGGGTAATAGCATGATCGCACTCCCGAGTAGGAGAGCGGCCGCTAGGTAGGGAGAAGAGGGACCGAAAGAGTCCAAAGAACGGTTGGATGCGCGAGTCCACTACCTGCAACATGTTAGCCACACCAAACGGTCCCACATTACATAACTCAATAAGGAAACAAGCTACATCACCTTCCCATGAGCGCTTGACTGAATTGCAAGAGACCAAAGCTCGATGCAAGTTTGGATCCCCTCGTATGGTATGGGATCTACCTTCAGCAGCGAAGGTGATAGATAGGTTGGGCCAGTCAGTAGTAGTTACCCCCAACGAAAAAAGCCACTTCATCCCTAAGATGACATCGCAGCACTTAACTGACATGGGAAAGAAATCCTCCACCACCGATATACCTTGGAACTGCACAGACACACCTTTACAGATACCCGAACGCCGTGCGTTATGACCATCTCCCACCAATACTCCGTAGGAAGACGTAGGACGGACTGGAATTCCCAATTTTCATATAAACTCCTCTTACAGGAAGTTGTGGGACGCCCCGCAATTGATGAGGATAACGACATCAGTCCCGGCCAGAGAACCCTGTACCTTGATTGTGCGGGGGCCTGGAAACCCCTCCACCGTCTGGTTCGAAAGTTCAATGACAGCCAGGTCGAGTTGCTCTTCACTCTCCTCACTTGCGCTGACCTCGACGCTATCACCGGTGTCGTCGTCGACCAGCATAACGTTGAGTTCGCACCGTTTACAGCGATGGCCCACGAACCATTTGTCGTCGCAACGGTAGCAGAGCCCTTTGCTACGCCGTACCTGTGCCTCTGCTTCAGTCAATCGCTTCACTCGTGGTGGAGATGGAAGGGGAGTTGTTCCCGTAGAAGTCGTTGGGCTTGTGGAAGAAGAGGAAGATAGGGAGGTCCCTTTTGCTGCTGATGGGCTACCTGCGGAGAGGCTTTTGAACTGGGCCCCACTGGACTCCCTAGTTGATTTGGCGAGAGTATGGGACACCCATCCTCTTGGATCGGGCTCGGGAGAAATGAGACAGCCCACTTTGGTGGAGGCTGGGGTGGGTTTCCCTTGGGTAGCGAGGCCCAAGGTTTCAAGCCCAACAATCTTGGTCTCGATCCACTCGGCTCGGTCGGCCGACCGTATCCCGCATCGATCGCGTGGCGGGTCGTCGGCGAGATTCCGGCGGATGCGCTCTTGAAGACCGTTGATGAAGGCGCCATCTTGTGCTTTCTCGATAACGTCGCCCGAGATGTAAAGACGAAGCTCGAACCGTCGTCGGTACGCCGATCCGTGGTCTCGACTGACGGACGGCGAAGAATTTCTGGCACAACTCTAACGGATGAGCTCCCTTGAAACGTCGGCACAATTCCAACTTCAGATCTGGCCATGAGATGAACGGATGCTCCTGCTCTTCGGCTTGTAACCAGATCTGGGCTGCCCCCACCAGACAGATCCGCGCCGCTCGTAACTTCGATGATTCCGACATCTCGTGCAACGCGAAATAGTGCTCAGCTTGATTTAACCATACGATGAGGTCTTCCCCGTCACAGGTGGGCATCTTGATCTTCCGTACTTCTGGGCCGCCACGGTAGGGTGGTAGATCTGGCCTAGCAACCCTTGAACCCCCGCGATCTGTAAGATCCGGTGCTGAAGAACCGCGGGCCAACTTGGGGGTTGACAGATCTAGCAGATCTGGTGTTCTCGAGGCCCTATTGCCGCCGCTGTCGGGTGGTAGAACAGGATCTCCTGGATCTGGCGCTGCGGGATGCATCAGATCTCGTGCCTGGGCGAAGAACGCCTCCAGTTTCACCGACAAGCCTCTTATCTCCGATCTGACCTCTGTCATCTCGGATCGAAAACCTTCCATCTTCGCTGCCGTATCCGTCACGGAGGACTCCAGCGCTTCCACTCTCGGATCTACTTTCGGTGCCATGGTTACGGGTGCTCTGATACCACTGTTAAGATGGAAGATTGGCTGTGCTGAAAGAGGGGGTCGCCTCTAGTGATTTTATTGATTGAAGAACAAGCAAACGGGGATTACACCGATGAGGGAGGGAGAGACTCTCTACTCCCGGATCGCTTGAGAGAAGTTCTCTCACCCAAACCGAAGTCACCACTGTTCCTAAACAAAACTTACATGCCCCTCACCATGACACAGGACTATTTATATGACCCTACTTACCAACTTGACTCACTGAGTCGACTCGCTAACTGGACCGACTCTGGACTAACTCGTTGGACCGACTCCCCTAATCGACTCATCGAATCGACTCGGTCTTCGAACTACCATCACACGATTTGCAACTGTTGCACGCCCGTTTCTGCCCCGCTATCCTTGCGACCCTTCCTTGAATAAAACTTCCTGATTGGGAGCCCATGGATCGTAACATAATCCTCCAAAGTTCTAATTTTATATTCACTCCATCCCTTATTTTATCCACAAGGACAATATCAACAGCAAATAACATACATCATGGTCTATCCTCTTGAATATGCCTAGTTAGTTCATCCATAACTAAAGTAAAGATGTATGGACTTAAAGCCGATCCTTCGTGTATATCTTTAATAATGTCTATGTACCTAACATGCACTCATTTTTCTTTCTAGAACCCACCAAAGAACATCTCTAAGAATCCTAGATCCCTATCATATCCCTTTTCTAAGTCTAAAAATTTCATATGAATTTCTCATTAAAAGTATAAGGATGTAACAAAAGTATATAATGAGCATAATATAAGAGCACTCATGATAGTGGTAAAGGTGATGGTAAACATAAGAAAGATACTGAACTAGGAAATCCTTGATTCATCAGCCAAAAATATGGAGGAACAGGTGGACTTTCCAACACTGAGCAAATGATTGATGACAAAACCATCAATATGACTGAAACTCAACCGATCCTGAAATTTTGACATCGGCCATTCCTTTACAAGTTTTTAACAATTAAAAAAAGAAACCGCATAATCACACACAACACTGATCAGAATCCAACCAACACGTGTTTTAGTATTTAGAAGTATCAGTATCTGGCTGCGTATAATAACATTGAAAGAGATGGAAATTCAAGCTCAGAATGAACTCAAGCCGAAGCTTAAGCAGGTCGGTATGTAATTCAACAGAACATTATACATGCCTACTTAAAGGTGATAGCAAATTTACCAAACTTCTTCTGGGCATTTAGCTATCAGCCACGCCTGAAGAAAACACAATTTTGAAGTTAAAGGTAATGCATGTCAACTGCTCCCCATGCTCACCAACCATCTTCATATTGAGAGTGTATGAGCCCTGTAATAATTAAGTATACAAAAACATTGAGAGAAGAAACAAGATATACCAACATCACTCAACTTTCTTGTACTAGGTACTGAAGAATTTCTTTAAACCGTGACTCCTGAGCACTGAATTGTTATAAGCAGGCTAAAGCAGCAAACAAACGTAGGTTTATGCTGTCAAATGCTTCCATTCAGCTCGGTTCAGCACAGTTGATGATGTGTTAATGCCAGAAAATTTGAATCCTAGAGTCAGAGTATGTCTATATTTCTCTTTTTACACATTTATGCTAGAATGCGCAAAAGGATATAATTAGAGAGATCCTAAGCTACCTCTAGATTCAAGTTTTCTAACTCAAATAAGATACTTCACCCGACGCTCTTGGAAGAGAAGAAAAATGGGATGCGGTAGTATTCACCAAACACTAAGAACAATGGCCTAGCAAGACAGCAAAACTTAAGCAGGGAAGCAGTGGACCTCACAGAAAATTAGAACAAGATGAGCATATGAAAAAAGATTTAAGAGCAATAGTCCAGTTTTTTGTCCCCATTGACCTTTTTTTTTCAATAGAAACCAACAACTTAACCCCAACATGACTCAAACCCACAACCCCAACCTTGCCTTTGGCAAGTGATGCCTCATCCATCTCATTAGAGATGCTTTGAGCGTACCATTGTCTTTTATTTTGTTCTTTTCAGGTGATTAAGGTAAGAGATTCTCACCACCCAATCTCAAGTTCTTAGATCAATCAAGTTTATTTGATGAAATGAAAGTGCATTTTCCCGTGTTATTTGCTATTCATTTAAGCATCATCAACTACTATAAATAGAGCTGAATGGAAACATTTGATCCATGTAGCTATTCCAACTAATTAGAGATTGCAGATCGGTTGTTCTTGAAGTTTTTCATGTTATTCATTTTTTTTTTGACATGCTATTCATTTTAAATGTAAAGCGACTTCCAGAAATTGATAAAAATTAGGAAAACACTCAATAAAAAACTAACAGATGCAAAAGGCTCGCATGGTTGAAATGACATCTTTGATTTCAGCAAAAATCTAACATAAGGTGTACTTGCTGCCTCAGAAAAAGGTGAAGTGTCAAAAACCTTTTTAAAGGTCACACACACACCAAAAAACAATTAAAAAAACATAAATTTCGAGTGTAGTCAGTCTTTATATTTCATCCAGATTTTGTCAGATACCTATGTTGCTAATAAAGGCCTACATCATTGATAGGCTTTTAGATTAATCAGGCTGAGCATTACTACAAAAGAAGAAATCAGTTACAAATGCATGAAACTTAGAAACAAATCAATATATGACAAAATAGTTTACTTCTACTAACAAGGGACCCAACACTAACGCAACGCACCTTAGTAAAGTTTACACACCTGCCATAAAAAAATGAATATTTTAAAGGTGATCTGAATCTTCTTCATTTTTTAATTCCTCTTTCATGAAAGGAGATTTTATCCCTCAACATCACTAATAGAACTTACCAAACTCATGTCTGCTTGAAATATGAACTTCACAATTTCCCAAACAGAGAAAAAAAGAAAAAGTAAGGTTATTTTTAAAATTTAACAAAGATACCTAAGCAATAATAGGATATCGGATTGAGTATATACTACGGAAAAAGTGATCTTGTCAAGAAAAATTCATTTTCCTAATCCATATCCTGATAGTCATATCTGTGCTTTTATTTGAATGTTGATCATTTTTTTTTTGTGGACATTTCAAAATAGCATGGTACCTATGAAGACAACATAGGAAATACAGATTAAAAGAAAAGAAGCAGATGCAACAATAAATGCAAAATTAGAGAAATGTGCTGAACTGAACACATTCAAAGACAATCTGCAAATCCCCTATTTAGAGAACTCAACCCAATAAAATTAAAGAAATTTGACAAAATAGGGATAGTCTTGAAACTTTCGATACGCTAATTATGAGGGATTTAAGAGATTATCAAAGCAAACCATCATCTACATTAAAAATCGAGTTGAGTAGAAGCATTTGATCTATGTAGCTGATCCAACTAATTTGGGATTGGAGTTCCCTTGTGAAACCTATACATTTGCAAGCATACGAGGAATGTTCCAACAACTATTTAAATACCTCAATGACTAAAAAGGGAGCCAAGCAAGTATTTCTATAAGCTGAAACTGAGACTTAACAAAAACAACCCAAAAAATGATCAAGAAACGAGGATTCTTAAAGGCTTAAAACATTACTTTCTCCTAAATTACTTACAAGAACAAGTGCAAAGCACTCAACTGCACAAATACAAGAAGAATAAAAAAGATTAGTCAAAACATTGAAAAGCACACACCAAAGATGACCTACCGGAGGAGTGAAGCTGGGCAGATCTTGAGTGTGAGCGATAACAAAGTCACCTCCTTCAACAGGGCAAGATGTCTCTGAACAAATGTCCTTTTTCTCCGTGTGTACATGAATTCCAAAGTACGCTACATCTATTATCAAGTAGCCCCTACTAATGGGTTGTTCTGCATTAGGGATGTAAGAGACTTCAATGACTTCAATGCCAATTAAAAACTCAAGACCCTGATTTTAGAAACAATTCCTATAAAAAAAATATACTGGATAGTCCTAGATAACACAAAATGTTTTTTGATGAAACCCTAGGGTGATGCTCATGCAAGCATACTCTAATATACAAACATGATGTAAAGACAGTAAGTACGTGGAAAGAAAAGAAAAAGTCGGGTATATTTTCCTTTCATGATTTCTTTTTGATATTGTGTGGTGTCTAGGATTACCCCTGACTATTCCACAAAGAGATACCACACCCTAAAAGAGATATGCTATGAAAAATTAGGAGATTTGAACATGTGTCCTCAAAGACGCCCAAGTGAACAAGTAGGTGACAACCACTACACCAAGGCAATGGTTGTTCTTTATGACTGTTAACAACAAGCATAAAAGGAAAATAGACATATATAGAATACATGCACACATGCGAGCATTTAATAGAGAGAGTCACATGTCAAGCAAATGCTTTAAATCTACAAATCCTGTGAAATAGTCTTTGATTACACATAATGTTTAAAATCTTTTAAATCATATCATGAGATACATTTGAGGGCTTAAGAAGAATCAAATATCAACATAAAATACACAACACTAGATCATGTGATTTCTTAAATCGATCAATCAAACTCTTCTTCTATACTTCTTTGGGTATCAAAATAGATTATAAGAGAGGGAAAAAAAGCTAATTGAGACTGTTTTTTCAAAATAGCCACTTAGCTGCGTGAGAGATCATTTTGTGGAGTCCTCTAATATTGGTACAGCAAATCAACCATCTGCACCAAGTGATCCTGCATGACGCTCAAGGGTTCCCAAGTCTAACATGTTTTCTAGATATTACATCCCTCTCTAATGCCAATTAAAACTGTAAATTCTTCACTATCTGTTTATTATTGAGTCAACAATATCTCTCAAGAAGTTGAAAATTCAGTTTTCCTATAAGTTTTTGTTGATCAAATGAGACATAACAGAAATGGAAAAAAAAAAAATAATAAAAATAAAGAAGGCAAAGAGAAGAAAAACAAAACATAAGAAAGATTATAAGGTTTAAAAGTAAATATGAGAATCAAACAACATAACTGCACTACAGTGAGTGAAACGTTTTGACTTGCGAGGGCTATGGATTTATTTTTTGTACATTTGTGGGTGTTCGAACCTTTTCCAACCCCTACTTACTTCAATTCGACTAATCTCACGGGAGTTAGTCTAGCGCCCAAACCCCATAACCCGAGAGAAACCAAAGAATATAATGTAGTCTACCGTGATTCGAACCCACAGCCTCTGCCTCTGTCAGAGCTACAATACTCATCTCATTGCCACATGCCACTACACACTCTCCTCGGGGCAACTTTTTACTCGTTGAAAGCTACTACGCTTGCCCTAATACGTATCCAACAAAATAAAGCAAACCACTCGAGGATAAACATTACAAGAAAGAGGCATTACTTTTCATATATTTCAACTAAACAAGAAACCGCGAATCCAACAGTAGCCTTAGAAATCAAAGTAACATAGCATATTTCACAATACAAAACACATAAATTGCAAACAAAAACAACAACAAAGGAGGAAGCTTTACCAGACGATGCTGAGATCGAAAACGTAGCAGGCTTGCCTCTCACAACCGGATCAGGCGATATGTCCACTGCCGAGACCTTAACAGGATAATTGCTCTCCTTTCCTGCAAAACAACGCAACAATCATCTTAAAAGAAAATTATTTTAGGAAGTCAAATATAAAGGCCCCAAATTTTTATTTCGCTCCAGGCCCCAAAATAACAAAACCGGTCCTGCATCAAATCCACACAAAAACTTGCAAACAAACCCAACTGCACCATCTCATCTCACGATTTCGCCAGAATTCGTCTGAAACCCTAAATTCCTCAATCTTTGCACGGAAACCGAAAAAACGAAGACGAAACCATTGAATCGGCGAACTCACCACAGTACTTCACATTGGTGGCATCGATGGATTGAGCGAGAAGAGCTGCGACTATCAAACAGTACGCGATCTTGAACAGATTCAACTCCATTGATTAATTCGATTCGATTCAATTCAACTCTTCGCGAATCGTTAGGAGACGAAGAAATCTAGATGTTTTTGGGTTTCGTTTCAGAGAGGTTACTGAGCGAGCACGGAAGGTTTTTCATTTATAGTAGTGGTACTGTTAGAAAAACACTCCAATAAGTCACAACCCCGTTACAAGCCATCGGGATCGGCATAGAGATGCGTTCTTACACGTGTCGCGATCTTCGGTGGTACTTATCGTAGTGAGCGTGTTTACTTAATAGATTAGTTCGGGAAGAGAGGAGATTAGAAGTTGGAGTCCGCTAAGGTCGACTATCGTCCACGATTCTTGGCAAGTTAGTTTCATCGAGATACGTAACATAAGTAAATCTAACGGTTTTAAGATAGGGATGACGGTGGTGTGTGGCATTGACTGTATGACAGCGTGGGCTTGTTTTGATGAACGTTCGTTGGGTCGTCGACGGAGCGACGGACACGTCCACGTAAAAAGAGTATAATGTATTTTATATTTTATTTGCTTAAAAGTTAGATTAAATAAATTAAAGATGTCTTGATTTGTCAAATAAATTAGATTAATGATGCTTTGATTTGTCTTCATCTCACATTATGTCTGAATATTCCAAAAAATGTAAGATAAAAAAAATAAAAGATAGAAAAAAAGAAATTCAAACGCCATTTTTACACGCACTTGATTGTGACTATTGATTTTTGCATTGATATGTGTATAAAAATTGATGTACATCTAATAGACTCCTAATAAATACGAGCGAAAATGATGTGAAATTGAGGTTAGAATAACAGGGACTTATATTAACATGTTTATGCTGAGTTACCTAATAATAATATAATTGATTCAAAGAGAAAGAATAAATATAAATGAATGTACCAAATAGGTAGAAAATCTCCTTAAAAATAATTCTTCCCTCAAAAAAAAATCAAAATAAAAAATGATTGAAAATCACAATAATTTTTTCGATTAATTATTTTATGCACAAGTTTCTTACCTTCACTAATGGAGTGTACACGTATATGTCCACCAAGATCGCTTAGTTATTTTTTTTTTTACCAATATTAGTAAATCCTCCCCAGTCATTTGTATTAATGGTCAATATCTCTCAAGTAATATAAAAAACACACCAAAATCACCAAAAAAGAAAAAAAAAAGTAAATAAAAAATATAACAACTAAAACAATTCTTTGTCCTAAAAAAAAGCTAAAAAAAATTTTGCCAAAAAAAAACTAAAACAACTAAAATAAATTGGGTTAAGACAATGTGTTCTCAATAATTAAATAGTAAATTGCACGTGGTTTCAAAAAAAAAATAGTAATTGCATGTAATTTAAATAAAAGGCCTATCAAAAAAAAAGAAAAAACAACAAAAAAAAGTACCATAATATGTGTCCGACGTGTAGAATATTTTAGGCACAAGGTATCTATATGCCTTCACTACGTCCACATCTTCATATCTGTCATCTTAATGTGTATTGTATACGTCATTGTGTTGTTTTGCATGTATATCCTATAAAAATATATATTTATATATATATATATATATATTTCTTCAAAAAAAATAGAGAAATGCATAGGTGATTTGAAAATTCATAAAAATACTCTAAAATTATATTTACTAAGTTGAACACTGGTAGTGTTGTACATATATAATTAACATAACTATGTAATGTAGCCAAAGCATATTTGATGAGATGGTAAAAATATCACTTGACGAAAAGGTAAGACCTCGAAAGGTCGTGATTCGGCTCCCACTAAAATAAATAAATAAAAAATAAAAACTATGTAATGCAACGTGAACCCTCTAAATTGTTTGATCGACTCCACAAACAATACAATTTAGGGCATGAACTTAGAAAAGATCAAAATTCTATTTATTCAATAAAAAAAGAAAGTAGTAGCCCGCTTTATATAGTGGAAACCTATAGGTAGTAAAAAAAAAACAAAAATACTAAAAAAAAAAAACCTATAAACCTTTGAAAATAGAAACTAAACGAAAAAAAAAAAAGGAAATGCCACAAACACACAAAATGAAAATAAAAATCCTAAACCAAAGTTATAACAATGACAAAAATTAGTAAAAAAATATAAAAACACTAAAATGGAAACCTGAATGACCTAATTCGGCCTAAAAATAACATACATCTCGGTTGAAGGTACATATGATTGTTGGTCTGATTTTTAATAACGTAATTTGTAAAACCCTGCAAAAGTTACAAAATCGCAACTCAATCATATTTATGTAAGAAAGTGCACGTTATTTCTTGTATTACGTAGCTATATGAGCCATTTAACACCTTATTAACCTTAGTCTTACAAAAGATGCATAGAAAATTGAAGAGATTTAAGCCATATGAGTTGTGTCAGCTTTGACCATCCGGCTCTGTGGTCTCGAACCAAAAAAAAATAAAAATAAATTGTGACATGTTATGATATGGATGGACAATTGATCAAGATTTTGTATGACTAATCATTGTCAAGCATAGCTCTTACATTGAGTGGTAGTATCAAGCATGGCCCTTACTTGTATCCATATCAAATGTATTCATTAGTCCATGTATTGTCAATGTTGCTTGTGAAGAGTTGTATGACATGTGATGTATGTGTTACTTGTAAACATTGTCTAAGTACATTTATCATCATCACCAAAGGGCCTATATAAAGGGTGCCAACCTCATTGTAAAAACACACCAAGTTGAATACAACTTCTCATTTCAACTCTCTCATTTCTCCTCTTCTACTTTGTAGTTGTAGTTCTTTGTAGTAGTAGAAGTTAGTAGTTCTTCTACTTTCCTTCTCTAGTTCTAGCAAGTTTCAATTCAATTCACAACACGTTATCAGCACGAGCTTGCTCTAGCATTAAGGAGATCTTGAAGTTCAAGAAGGCTTGTTAAGGAGACAAAGCTAGGAAGGTACAACTTTTATGAGTTCGGTTTATTTCTATATTATCTTGGTTGTTTTACTTTTATATGCATGCTTTATTCATATACTATGCATTATAACGTCACCAATTGCGAAAGTATGCTCTGTAGTTGCGTCTTGTACGATCTTCTACATCAGAAATCAAAAGTCAATATGTGACATAACTAGTTTTCTCGCTATACTACAAACGATTAATTATGCTCCATTCTTGATTTTTTATATTGCAAATAGTGTTATAAGTTTGGGTTGATAGTGGGTAAGCCTTGTCCCCGGTAAAGCTAAACATTGAAAGGGAGACGGGTTATCCCGTTCGAGGAGGCATGGTTTTAAGTAGACTCCGTCTCGCCACCCAACCTGGAGGTTGTCCCACCAACTCATACAAGTAGTACATTTTGCATATTAATAATCAAGTTGTGAACATATATTTAACCGTATATTATTTATTTTTAAAAGAGAAAAATTATTTACTCAATTTTTGACATATTTTCAGACTATGGCAAACTTTCAAAAACTTGAATTTGTTGCTCTTGATATCACTGGAAATAATTATTTGCCATGGCAACTGGATGCCGAGATACATCTCCAAGCTAAAGACTTAGGAGAAACTATTATAGAAGGAAATGAAACATCAATGCAAGACCGTGCGAAAGCACTGATATTCCTTCGTCATCATCTCCATGAAGGCTTGAAAAGTGAGTATCTCACTATAAAAGATCCTCTCACCTTGTGGTTAAGCTTGAAAGAACGATATGATCACCAAAAGACGGTGATATTTCCAAAAACTCAAAACGACTGGCTGAATCTCAGGCTGCAAGATTTCAAAACAGTCAGTGAATATAACTCCACCATGTTTAATATTACGTCTCGTTTGAGGCTTTGTGGAGAAAATATATCTGATGAGGCAATGATGAAAAAAACATTCAGTACTTTTCATGCCTCGAATCTGTTGTTGCAACAGCAATATCGAGCGCGCCAATTTAAAAAGTACTCAGAATTAATTTCTTGTCTCATGGTGGCTGAACAAAATAACGAGCTTCTATTGAAGAACCACAACTCCCGTCCAACTGGTTCCGCTTCAATTAATGAAGCAAATGCAGCATCCTATAATGAACATAAAAAGGGTCATGGAAAGAAAAACCACGGACGTGGAAATGGGAAAGGATCAATCAGCAAAGATCGTGGCAAGCCCTATGTGGCGGCCCCAATTTCCGCATTGGTCCGCCACGGGAGGCCACGCGGGCCCACAACTGTCCACGTCACCACCAGTTGTGTCCCACGCCCAATTATCCATCATTGATCAATTTATCATTAAATTTGATTCAGTTAATATCATATAACCTCAAAATTAACAGCGGAAGCTTAAATAAACAATATAAAAATTCATCTTGTGTTTTATTAGCAAAATGCCTAAGTGGAAACCATACCCAAATATACATCATATACATTTCATCTAATCCTCAAAATATCAAATGTACAACCTATCTCTCTCAAGCCCAAAACTCGACATAAAACGAATAAATATAAACATACGTACGAGTGGGGCTAAAACTGTCAATCGATGTACTCTTCAAGCTTGCCCTTTCCCCGGCTCGTACTAGGGTCTGCACTCAGCCATCACAAAAAGACAGATGACGAGTCCAGAGTGAGTAATCCCAAGGAAATTCACCAAGTAATTATGGAAATCAAAGTACTGGAATTGAAAATGCTATAATTTAAACATGCGGAACAAGAGAAATACAAACAACTGTAAAAAGGAACATCGCATGCATAAATATAGTGATGAAACAAAGTACGTGCACATAAAAATCAGACCAAGTCATACTTCGGGTTTTCTCCCCGGGCACCAACCGTAAACACACCAATGGGTTGGCCCTAACCTCAGGTGGCGGCGTAGACCCACGACGCACCCACACAAGCCTACCATACTCGGGTAGTCTGTTCACCGGTGTATGCCTAGACAAGTGCTATGACTTAGTGGACCCTATGGCCGTAACGAATAAGCACCAGGTGGGGAGTGATCTCAACACCGTAAAGACACCAGGTAGGAGTACCCTCAACTACCGTAAAGTCACCAGGTGAGAGTACTCAACCACCGTAAAGAAATAATGAAACGAAGTAGAGAATAAATGGGACAGAATTCAAATAAATCAAACAGTAAATACTTAAAGTGAAGTTCAATTGGGATACTACACACCTCAATTCGCACTCCTCGTCCCACAATTCAAAACCCCGGTCAAATACCTCCAAATCCCCGATAATACTCCCGGTCCGATTTCTGACTAAACCCCGGCTCCGACTACTATTCCGAGACTCCTGGAATTCATTTATGAGGGTTAATTATCAATTAATAGGTTTATAATGTTGTTTAGACTCATTTCCTCATTTTCCAATTTTTGAGTTCCAGTGAACTATTAGCGCGCTAATGAGATGAATTAGCGCGCTAATTCATCTAAGTCACTGTTCATCGTTTTCAGAGGGCAATTAGCGCGCTAGGTCCACCCATTAGCGCGCTAATCGCGCTCTGTCCAGATTTTTACAGTTCAAATTTCTGAACTTCAATCACCCCATAAACCCATACAATCGGTTCCAACACCTCCAAAACTCATCATTCTCCTCAAAAACACCATTTAGACACAAATTTATCAAGCTTAAACATCGAAATCCAAGAATCATTAAGAATCACATTTTCAAACCCATTTTCAGAATTTCATCAAATTCCTCTCAAATTAACTCAAAAATCACAACCATTTCATGCCATTCTCATACACACTCACTCCAACAAAACCAAGTGTTAAATTACCCAACAAATTCGAATTTCACAAATCCTAACCCACACAAAAAATCTCATGAATCACAAGATTGATGCATCCATACCTCTTGATCTTGTTGTAGGATGCCAAAATCACCTTCTCCACTCCTTAAATGTTGTTCTTCTCCTTCTCTTCTCCAACGATTCCCTCTTCCAAGCTCTCTCTTCAATCTCACTCTCCTTCTCCCCCTTTGACCGATCAACATGTATATATATACTTGATTCCCATCAAGTATGTGCACAAATCTCGAGAACAATCCAAGGGTTCCTGATCACCCTGTGTCACTCCAACTCCATACACCTAATCATGACACTCATGAACCTGTTGTGCATCTCGAGAAACATCAACTGTTGTTGTTTTATTCAGCCTACTATAGGACTTATTGATTTCTAATTAATTTAGCCTATATCAAGTATCTATTCCATTCAATAAATTACCAAAATTCACGGGTAAGCTCACCTTAGGTTCCTCGACTACCCGGCACCCCGTGCCTCGTGTCCCGTGTCCGCACGCACCCCGAGGTCATTCCTCACTCGTCAATAATCTACATTAACACACATATTGTAATGAAATTTAACTACTTAAAATATTTTCATCACAATTTACCACAACAAGCATACAAAACGGACTGTATACCTAGTTCGAGTGCGTTGCAGTCTCGCTGTGGGACCCTCGACCGTCCTCGCTGGCGTCCACGTCTGTCATGATATCATAATTAACGGCAAATATTAATTGGGCCGTTACACCCTATTCTAAATTTCGTGGCAATAAGTTCCAAAATAAATGAATAAGAATGATGCCGTTCAGAATAAGGGGAAAAATATTGCTGAAAATGGGCATGCTCGTAATCGTGACCAACCATGTCACGAGATGTGGTCTAAAAGGCCACCTTTGGGCTCATGTATGCCGCACACGCTAAGCATTTTATTGATCTTTATCAAGCCTCCTTAAAGGAGAAGGGCAAAACAGTTGAGATGAACTTTCTTTGTCGGAGATGACTCTTTGGACATCAATTATATGGATGCCCCAAATTTTCATGATGATCCAAACACTAATCTCGATATTTTTAATGATCATATGTAACGATTTTAAATAATTCTATGTACTGATTTTTGATATGCTTACTAGTTTCTTATTATGAATGAAATATGACTCTTTTTCTAATTTGCCAAACGTTATTTGTCTAGATGGATCAACAAATCATGTGTTCAAATCATGAATCAAATAAGAGCGATATATGTCTTGCTGATTGTGCTACAACGCACACAATCCTTAAAAACAGAGAATATTTATCTAATTTGAACTTATTTGAGGCTAATGTTCAAACAATATCTGGCATCTCCAATTTGATTAATGGCTCTGGAAGAGCAAATATTATGTTGCCTAGGGAACAACAATTCATGTTGACAATGCCTTATACTCGAAAAATCAGAAGAAATTTACTCAAACTTTAAAGATATTCGACAAAATGGATATCACATTGAAACCATGAACGAAAATAATAGAGAATTTCTCTATGTCACATTGGTTTCAAATGGGAAAAAAGAAGTGTTAGAAAAATTCCCGAACTTTATCCTCTGGATTATATTTTACTCATATAAGGCATGTCGAAACGAATGTCGTCTTAAATAAGAAAATTAATGATCCAAAGACATTCATTTTATGGCATGACCAGCTTGGTCATCCAGGATCATCAATGATGCGAAGAATAATTAATAATTCGCATGGACATCCTTTAAGGAGTCACAAAATATTTTCAATTTGGTGATTATAATTGTGCTAGTTGTTCTCAAGGTAAATTGATAGTTAAATCATCCTCAAGTAAAATTGTTGTGGAATCCCCAGTTTTCTTAGAACGCATTCGGGAGACATATGTGGACCTATTCATCCTCACTTGTGGACCATTTAGATATTTCATGGTTTTGATAGATGCATCAACTAGGTGGTCACATGTTTGTTTGCTTTCGACCATGCAATGTTGCATTTGCTAGACTTTTAGCGCAAATCATTAAGTTAAGAGCACAATTCCCACGACAACCCAATCAAGACCATCCGTCTTGATAATGCCTGGGAATTTCAATCTCAAGCATTTAAAAATTATTGCATGTCTATAGGAATTACCATTGAACATTTCATTGTTCCACATGTGCATACCCAAAATGGTTTGGCGAATCTCTAATCAAACGCATTCAATTAATTGCCGGACCTTTAATCATGAGAACTAAGTTATCAACTTCAGTTTGGGGACATGCGATCCTTCATGCAAAGCATCTATCATTCGTTATAGGCCTCGCATACCATGAACATTCCCCCATACAACTCATTTTAGGTCAACAACCAAATATTTCACACTTAAGAATTTTTTGTTGTGCAGTGTATGTTCCTATACCACCTCCCAATAGAACTAAGATGGGTCCACAACGAAAACTTGGGATTTATGTTGGATTTAACTCATCGTCCATTATAAGATACCTTGAGCCCTTAATGGGGATTTATTTTCTTGCACGTTTTTCTTGATTGTCACTTTGATGAAGCAATTTTCCCACCATTAGGGGGAGATAAGAAGTCAATTCAAAAGGAATGACGCGAAATTGCTTGGAATGCATCAACTTTATCACATTATGATCCACGAACAAATCAGTGTGAACTTGAAGTTCGAAAGATCATTCATTTGCAACAAATTACAAATCAATTACCAGATGCATTTAATGATGCAAAACAAGTGACATAATCACATATTCCAGCTGTAAATGCTCCTGCAAGAATTGATGTCTCTGTGCAACAAAATGCACAAGAACCAACAAAACGCTTAAAGCGTGGAAGACCGGTTGGTTCAAAGGATACAATTCCTCGAAAAAGGAAAACGAGAGTAAAAATAAATACTCCTGAGAAAGCACAAGAATCCTTTGATAAGGGTTTGTCAGAACAAGTTGATTCTGATGTGGAACAACTTCCTCTAGAAAAAGATGAAAAAGATAAAAGTAATGAGATCTCAATAAATTACTTAAACTCTGGTAAGATTTGGGATCGAAATAAAATTGTTCCTGATGATATATTTGTTTTCAATGTGTCCTTTGAAATATGTGAAAATGATGATGATCCAGAACCACGATCAGTGGACGAATGTCAAAAAAGTCCCGATTGACAAAAATGGCAAGATGCTATCCAAGCAGAGCTAAACTCGTTAAGGAAACGAGAGGTTTTTGAACCAATTGTCCAAACGCCAGATGGCGTAAAGCCTGTTGGATATAAATGGGTATTTGTACGAAAGAGAAACGAAAAAAATGAAGTTACAAGGTACAAAGCAAGACTTGTAGCTCAAGGTTTCTCACAAAGACCTGGCATCGATTATGAGGAAACATATTCTCCTGTTATAGATGCAATCACATTTCGGTTCTTGATAAGCCTTGCGTCTCGAAGGGGCTTGATATGCATTTAATGGATGTCGTTAAAGATATCGTACGGATCTCTAGACAGTGAGATATATATGAAAATCCCTGATGGATTTGTAATATCCGATGAAATAAAATCAAAACCTCATAACATGCATTCTATAAAATTACAAAGGTCTTTGTACGGGTTGAAACAATCCGGACAAATGTGGTACAAACGTCTTAGTGATTATTTACTGAAAGAAGGATATGTAAATAATCCACTTTGCCCATGTGTCTTCATTAAAAGATCATCAACAGGATTTGTGATTATTCTTTGTATATGTTGATGATTTAAATATAGTGGGAAACAACGACGACATCGTTAGAACATCCGAATACTTTAAAAAAGGAATTCGAGATGAAAGAACTTGGAAAAACAAGACTTTGTCTTGGTTTGCAAATTGAACATTTTTCAAGTGGAGTACTTGTCCATCAATCAAATTATACTGAAAAATTATTAAAAAGATTTTATATGGACAAGGCACATCCATTGAGCTCTCCAATGGTTGTCAGATCACTTGAAGTGGATAAGGATCCATTTCGACCTCAAGAAAGTGATGAAGAGCTAATTGGTCCGGAGGTACCATATTTAAGTGCAATTGGTGCACTTATGTATCTTACAAATTGTACAAGACCCGATATTGCTTTTTCTGTCAACCTACTTGCAAGATATAACTCTTCACCAACTCGAAGACATTGGAATGGTGTTAAACACATTTTTCGATATCCTCGAGGAACAAGTGACATGGGTTTATTTTACTCGAGAGGGGTAAAATTGAATCTCCAAGGTTATGCCGATGCTGGATTTTTATCAGATCCCCATAAGGCCCGTTCTCAAACGGGATATGTATTCACCTGTGGTAATATTGTTTTATCATGGAAGTCAGTAAAACAAACTATGATTGCCACTTCTTCCAATCATTCTGAAGTACTTGCAATTCATGAAGCAAGTCGTGAATGTGTTTGGTTGATAAACATGATTGAACATATTCAAGAATCATGTGGATTGCCTTCAATAAAAGATTCTCCAACCATATTATATGAAGATAATGCAGCATGTATTGCACAATTAAGTGAAGGATTCATAAAAGGGGACAGAACAAAACATATTTCACCAAAATTCTTTTATGCACATGAGCTTCAGAAGAATGGTGAAATTGATGTCAAGCAAATCCGATCGAGCGATAATCTTGCTGATTTATTCACAAAAGCCTTACCAACTACGACATTTAAAAAGCTTACATATGGTATTGGCTTGCGTAAACTTAAAGACATTGTAAGTAAAGAAACTGAATAAGTTTCACCCATGTTCACATGAGGGAGAGTTATTGATTAGTGTATTGCACTCTTTTTCCCTTAGCTATGGTTTTATCCCATTGAGTTTTCCTAGCAAGGTTTTTTTTTTAATGAGGCAATCCTAACAATATTATACTCATCTTAAGATTAATAAGAAATGTGTACTCTTTTTCTTTTACTAGATTTTTTCCCACAAGGTTTTTTCTAGTAGAAGTTTTAACGAGGCACATTCTCTCAACAATTGTCATCCAAGGGGGAGTGTTATGATATGGATGGGCAATTGATCAAGATTTTGTATGACTAATCATTGGCAAGCATGTCTCTTACATTGAGTAGTAGTATCAAGCATGGCCCTTACTTGTATCCATATCAAATGTACTCATTAGTCCATGTATTGTCAATGTTGCTTGTGAAGAGTTGTATGACATGTGATGTATGTGTTACTTGTAAACATTGTCTAAGTACATTTATCATCATCACCAAAGGACCTATATAAAGGGTGCCAACCTAATTGTAAAAACACACCAAGTTGAATACAACTTCTCATTTCAACTCTCTGATTTCTCCTCTTCTACTTTTTAGTTGTAGTTCTTTGTAGTAGTAGAAGTTAGTAGTTCTTCTACTTTCCTTCTCTAGTTCTAGCAAGTTTCAATTCAATTCACAACATAATTTTTTTTTAAGGCAAAGTGTGGAGGATTTCCGTTTTTGTTTTAATGGTTTTTTTCCCGATTTTACTACTTATAACCATCATTTCACCATTTCACATTCACACGCTTACTTTTTACCGGCGACGAAGGTAAAGTTGCAGATTCACGCAAAGCAAGCCTACTTACCAAGCAATGGAGATTTATAGATCGCCAGCTTCGCCTCTGCAACAATGCGCGCGCGAAACCCTAGATTTCTTCCGAGATGGAGCGCTTGATCTGCTGCGCTAACTCCAGCGCTTTCCGCCGCGATAGAGGTTGTATACATGCTTTCTCAATTGTATATCCGAATTCGTCAATGCAAGTATGTTTACGGATCTGATCTTGAATTGCTCGAACGATCTGTGATCTGTGCGTGATTGTTGCTGGTTATGTTTGAATTCTGTTGATTTTTCTGAATTTTGACTGTAATTGATGGAAATTGACATGAGTGGTGAAGATTTGGTGATTTGAAGTGACACTGTTTACAATTACTGTAGGTGATGTTGAATTACTTGAGAAAACTGTGATCTGAGCAGAAATTTTGGTGGTTTTGTTCGAATTGTGTGGATTGGAGTGAAATGAGAGTGTTGATTTTACTGAGCTTAGACTGTAATTGATGGAAATTCTACTGAATGGTGAAGATTTGGTGAATTTGAAGTGAAACTGTTCACAACTACTGTATATGATCTTCAATTGGTGTAGAGCGAATCGAGAGAGTTGAATTACTTTTAGAGACTGTGATCTGTGCGCAATTGTTGGTGGTTTTGTTCGAATTGTGTGAATTGGAGTGAGAGAGGTGAATGAGAGTGTTAGTTTTACTGAATTTTAACTGGATTTGATGGGAATTCACATTAACGTTGAAGATTTGGTGGTTTGGAGTGAAACTGGTTACAACTATTGTGCATGGTCTTGAATTCCTTGAATGTAGTACGTTCTGTGCTCGATTATCAATAATGCTCTTCAATTCGCGCTGTGTGAATTGAGAGAGTTGAGTTGTGAAGTTTAATTTTACTGCATTTTCTCTGTACTCAATCAAAATTCACCTGTGATGGTGAATTTTTTGTTAATTTGAAATGAATTGTTTATTATGAGGATCAGTTTGTGTTGCTTATGGATTTGCACAATTGCCTCTAGTTTCTTCAATTAATGGATGGTGAAGTTTTTGTACTCGATCAAAATTCGCCTGGATGTGACGTTTTCATTAATTCGAAGTGAATTGTTTATGATAAGGAGCTTGTGTTTCTTATCTCATAGATGCGAGTTTGCCGATTAGTTTCTTCAATTAATGGAAATGAACCAAAATATTTTAGATGAGAGTCGAAGTCATAGTTTTCTCTGTGTTTCCCTGGAAATTCACCTGAGTAGTAAAGGTTTATTGATGTAGAGTGAATTGCTTATGATCAGGCACGCTAGTTTTCTTGGAGAGGCTACAGGATTTGAGTTTGCATGGTAAAATATAGTTGGATTTTAGCTTCATTTTTTTCTTGGTATGCATGAGGATATATATGAATACACTAGGCAGCCTAAACAATTTTTGTGAGCCATCGTATGGTCTGTTTTGTTAAGTATTTTGTCATCTGTGTAGTGTACACCATCAGTTTTACTACATTGAGCGCAATGGAAGAGTTTGATCAATGTAGCCGACCCAGCCTAATTTGGGATTGTGGCTATGTTGTAAGTCGGTTACATCCGAATAACTTTTTCCCATTTTACGTCTATTTCTCCCAGGTCCTTTGCCTTTCTTAAGACACTTCTCAAATGAGGATATAAAGAAAGCGACAGGTGGATTTGGCAGGATTGTTTCCAAAAACTCTCTTGGTTCAGTGTACAAAGCTCATTTCCAAGACGGTTATGTTGCTATTGTTAAAGAAGTAAATGCTTTTCATCAAGAAAAGGATGCCTTTTATGGATATGTTGATGTCTTGGGACGCTTGCATCATCGCCACATTGTCTCACTCAAAGGCTTTTCAGCAGGTCCTGAGAGGTTTGATGCATAACTTTTCGAACCCAACAGTGTTTTTATTGCCAGAAATATGGTCTTAATACTTTCTAGAATTTGTAAGGTAACAAAAGTTCAAGTTCCGTGATTGAGAAATGTTTACAAGTTTTGTACAAAGATTAATTGAGAATAAACTCAAGAAGTCAAAAGGCATGAATATCATTTAAAACAAATTATGGACTATATTATGTATGTTATCTCATTGAATTGCAAAATTGAGCACTTAGTTGTAACATGCGACGTGTCAATCATTTTCGTTGCTACATAATGTTATTAGTCTTAATTATCATATACCATATACCAAACACTTCTAAATGTTAAGTTCGTATTATGCAGGCGGCCAAACTACAAATAGGTTGCAAGTATATTACCAAATTGATGGTCAATTAATCTTAAAACTAAAAGAACTGTTGTAATCCAAATCTAAAGTGCTAAATTAGTTTTATTTTTTTTTAATATTAATAGCTAAAAGTGAGAGAAATTTATGTGAAAATATGGGGCTTACTCTTCATTTTGGAAGTACTTTTTTTGCGGCCTTTGCTTCAAGGCTTTTTGGAGATGCCTTGAAGCATGATTCAAATAACTTTTTAGAAAATGATATGGCAAAATATGTCTTAAAGTCTAATTCAGAGTATTGGTTTGGAAAAAAAAAACTTATGGTTTAATGTCTCTGAGCCACATAATTTAATTATCTTTTACTCATTACAGGTTTCTTGTGTTTGAATACGCTGAAAATGGTAGCCTGAAAGACTATCTTAGGGGTATACTTTCAAGCGAAAGTCTTTCTTTCTATATTCGGTCTATGATTTGGTGTTAATTGTTTGAAAATGTGCTTTTTGGCAGATCCTCTTAAGAGTCCCTTGAATTGGAGGACTAGGCTGCAAATTGCCGTTGGGGTAGCATCCGCTTTGGTATGCCATTTCTGTTCGTTATTTATTTAACGTTTACTGTGCTGCTTTATTCCCTAGTATCTGCTGATTTTAGCAAATCTGGATTCATGGATTGACACACTTACATGTAGGGATGCACATGACACTGATGTTAAATTAAGAAGAGTAAGATGATAATTGTAATTTTTCATTAACTCTTATTGCCATTGATCTTCAGACTTCAATCACTAGCACTTTCTTATAGTGACCCAAAATATTTAAAATAGATGTTTGACAAAAGAATAATTATGATTGGAAACTAAAATCGAACTGAAACAAACAACTCGACTTCTAACAAAAAGAAAGTGAACTAAACATGGCCAAGTTATGTTTGATCGTCTAAAGCACGTGGAAGGTGATTGCTTGATAGCATGATAGTTGCAACCAACAAAAAGACTATCAAATGGCGCTGCCTAGATCTTAGCATTATTTGTGCTTCATATGTTGTAAAGAACATGCTCAAGAAGAGAAAACATAGCTTTCCGGTAAAAGAAAAGAGAAAACATAGCTTGTGCGAATATTCCAACCTCTGGATATTAAACATGGTTTCACTTTGTTTTTATTGTTCATAATGAGGTAATTTTCTTGTTGTCCATACTGAAGTTGCTTATACTGAAATCTTAGCATTACATACAGTCCCAATGCCAAATCTTAGCATTACATGAATTTGAGAAATCCAGGCTGGGAAATTCAACCTTAGGAAATGTTGGAATCATCTGGTTTCATTTATGCCAACAATCATGTTAGTGGTAGCGAATGTATAAGTCAGGCTAGTCTTGTGAATACTTACAGATTGAAATGGAGGTCATACTGGCGTCAAAATTGCCCAATGAATTTCCCTAGCATGTGTGAAAGTTAATTCTTTTCAATTCAATTCCAAAATTTGTTAACAAAATTAAGTATTCAGACTTTTGGACTTGAGGTTGAACATTCTGCTCAAGTCAACTTGAACTTTTCAATGTTTAGCACTTCAAAGTGTCTTTTTTTTAATGATGGCACATAGTGAATCGTGAACATCTATCATGCAGGAATATCTGTATTTCTTTTGTGAGCCACCCATTTATCACGTGCCTATCACTTCAAGTAACATTCTATTGGATGAAAACTTTGTACCCAAGGTAGGTGCTGATAGAGTTTGAATCCCAATACCTTATGGAATGATCATATATGTTTTAACTCTATAAACATCTGAAGATTCACGTGTTGTTTCAGCTCTCTGAGATTAGCCTTCTTGGTTCTATAGAAAGTCACAGTCCCTTGCCACATGACTCACATTCAAGGGGTATGCTTGTAGATTTTGTCACTTTCAGTATTTTTTTGTCTCATCTGGTGCAAATGTTTATTCCATCTCCCTTCCCTACATTTGCAGATTACATAAACAGGGAACTCAGAAATCCTATCTTTCAGCTCGGACTGCTGATTCTGGAGCTAATAACTGGTCAGTCTCCAGGAAAGGAAGGTACTGATTTAGTTCAATGGATTCAAGGATCTAGTAACACTCTCGTAGTGCATAAAATGATAGATCCAGACCTTGGAAATAACTATGATTCTAAAGAACTTAAAGATCTTCTGACTCTTGCAAAATTATGCACCAAAAGAGGAGCAAAGCCAACATTTTCCATTCAACAGATACTACGGTATCTGCAGATGAAGGTAGAACCTTTGATGCCAGTTGTGCCACACATGTAGCATCTGCTACAGGAAGTTAGCCTCCATATTTGACTCCAGGAGTTTAGGCCTTAATAAAATACTAAGGAGAAACTCTAAGAGTGACACATTTTAAGTTTTTTACCTCATCTGTGAGTGGTCTATCAGATTAGGAACTTTTGAATGTATATGAGATTCCATCAATATCAAATCACTTCTTTTTTTGATTCCCCTTACTGATGCTTACAGAAATTTATACCTTATATTTTTCTCTCTGAGAATGGCACCTAGCTGAAGGCAAGTGTTGTTATCCTGTAATGTGTTGGCTCCATAGAAGGAAAACTCAACTGTTTCAATTTCTTATTTTGTTCGGTTGGAACTTGACCAGGATAAGTGTCCGTGTGCCTATGAAGCAATCTGGTAAATCTTGAAACAAATGCGTAGTATGGACTGCATTGTACCATTTAGAAATTTAACAGTTCAGCTTTTTAATATTTGGCTAATTTTATCAAATCTTGCTAAATTGAACTTTCACTTTAAGCTCAATTTCTTGAGATGTTCTTTTTTCACTTAGGCTCATTTTCTAAATTTGTGTTACCTTTCTTGTTTCGTTTGCCCTCATTTACTAATACATGTTTCTATCAGGAGTCTAGGACATTTTATCCGTGGTTGTGGCGGTATCTAAGATGTCAATTGATGAGCCTATTAATAAATACAAGTGGAGCATGCAGAGGTTATCTAGATGTCCTAGCCCACCACTTGGGTAGGAAGTATCATAGACATGAAACTAATCGATAGAAATAGCATCCTTTGGAACTTTGATTAAGCTATTGTGCTGTTACAACCTATACAATTTCATTTTCATACCTGATGGTTTGCCAAGGGAACCACCTCTGCTAAGGGAGTGGAGAGAGGAGTGGGAATTGGAGAGTTTCTACAGATAGGGCATGTAGGGTGGAGCCTCAACCAAGGGTCAACGCAGTCGACATGAAATAGGTGCCCGCAATCTGGCAGCAGCCTTAGAGTATCAGTGCCCTTATAATCAGCCAAGCAGATAGAGCAGCATGATGTTGTGGTGTCCTTTTTATTAAACTTGGCCTGAGAATATAGAAGCTTGGGGTAGCTCAATAGAACATCCTCACCTAGGCCTTCTTGGGTATCGGTCCTTTGTTGAGGTGGTGCTAGTGGTAAGGGTCCATGTCTTCGCGGCTGTGGTGCTGGTTGTGTGAGGACACGATTGCAGAAGTAAGAAGCGAGCACTATCATAGTGACTAGGAGGACAACACCAATAGATATACCAAAGAAATAGCTGAGTCCATTAAGTCCATTGTAGTTGTTGAGCATGCCATCTCCCGAGAAAGTACCTTCATTGTTACTCATTTTCTGACGGATGAATTGATTTGTATGACAATCGCCACCTTCTGAAGTTTATATCTGGGTTTAGATGCTTGTAATGTCAACCATGAAGGATCGAAATGAGGGAATGACCTTGAACAGAGTCCCACAGGATAGAAACTACGTGCAAAACAAATAGACTAATTGAGATTTGACATAGTACCAACAACACTGGATATATTTGTTTTTTATAGTTTCCTTTTTTTGCAAGACGTAACCTTTTTTGGATCTGAAAGTATTCTTATTCTGTAAATGCTCAAGTGTCTTGTATTTTCCAAATTATGACTTTTTGGATTCAACCTGCCTTATTAGATTGAAAAACTATGCTGGCATAGTGGCATGTTATCTTATTAGCTGTTTTGTTTAAAATACTGGGTTATAGCCATTTGACTTTTTGCAATAATACATTAGGGACTATGTTTTAGTTGTTCCGCAATGACCTTTCAAGAATACTCAATTAAACTGTAAATTTTTTATTTGCATATACTGCAATTATCTATGCACTATCAGAATTATTCTTGCAGTCTGCTATTAGATTTATTAGTTTTGACTTTTGTTTATGGTTTTAGAGGAACGTAGTTCTATTGCAAATTCTGTATTTAAAGATGCCCTTCCCTTTGTTTAATGAAGGCATTAGTCAGTTTGGCAAAGAAACAAAAATGAAAGCCTGTATCAGTCCTTTTGTTCTCTTACCTTCAGTTTGGCAAAGTATTAGCTTTTGAATTGTTATATTATGCTCTCTCTTACCTTCTTTTTGTCGGTACTTTATCCTTAAATTTAATTTCTATCCACTCATGAATTATGCTTGAAATGAAATTTCTTTCAATTGCCTTGTCAATTCGAAAGGCATAATGGCGAAGGAATTTACTCTCTGCATCCGCTGATATGATCTTCTTGGTTATGGCATTTCGGAGGTTTCAGAACTGGCTTGACAGAACTTTTGTTAAGTATGGGATATGGTTGGTGTCACATTTAATTAGAGATTCTTCTTCTGGTATACACTTGAATTGCAGTTGCCCACCCATATTGAATTATGAAGATTAGGTGACAGCATTTTGTTATGAAGATTAGGTAAGATAGTTTGATACACACAATAGCTAGAGTAGTTAGAGTCTATTAGATGATGCATCGATGGATCTGCTCGCACATTTCAATGTGTATTCGACAATTTCCATTACTGGGTAATGAATGTGCGTCAAAAGTTCGTTTGATCACTTTCCTTGAATTATTATGGACGATATAGAGCAATTTTTGTGGGCGATGCATAGGATGTTCTCAAATCCATAATTTGTTTCAAAGAGATCAAACAGTGGAGATAGAAATCATAATTGACGAAATACTCAAAAGGGTCATTTTCGAATGGAAAAAACAAAGAGGTTCAGCCCTTGTGTCTTGTTTATAACTTACTGTGACATGGACAGTTAATTTTGATTGTTAAGCTGGCTTGAAGTTTTAGGTATCACCGTCTATGTGAAGTGGCATAGGTGACAGCCAAATTGGTTAGAATATCCTAACCAATTTGGCTGTATACTAACTTTTTTACATTTATTGTTATATCATAACCTTTCTAGATTCATAAATTTATATCCCAAGTGACTTTTAAACTTCAAATTTGATTAAGAGGCACTTAAGTAATGAACTTAAATAATAAATTTAATAATTATTTTAGTAATTAGAGGTAATGATGTGGCTTTTCAAAGTCGTTATTTAGATGTCACCACATCAAACTTGAAGTTAAAAAATGACTTGGATATAAATTTATGAATCTAGAAAGGTTAAGATATAATAACAAATTCAAAAAACTTAGGATATAATAACAAAAATTTAACCAATTTGGCCATTACACAATTGCCGGCATGACCAAGAAGACACCAAGATTTCAATGCAGATTATAGAATTCAGATGGGTGTTTGATTCACACTTTGATTATTTGATGTCTGTTTGATCTTCACCGTCGGGTACATCACCCGAGGCGAGTAAGAATAACAGTAGATTTAATCAGTTTAGAAACTAGAGTGGAACAAAAGAAAAAAGATCTGCTGATTTTAAGGTATCTTATAGACGTTTTCTTTTAGACAAAATCAAGTAATACTAAATCAAGCGAAAAGGAAAAGTTTGATCATGGGATGGTCTTTTTTCTTTTTTAAGAAATCAGCATTGGACAACGGATCTCAACTTATTTGGGATTGAGAATTTGTTATTGTTCTAGACATTTTCTTTTAAATGTTGCTTCTCAACTAATTTGGGATTGAAAATTTGTTGTTGTTGTTTTTAAGTACGCGTGAAGGGTAACCTCACTGAGAATTGAATTAGGGTCAGAAGTGAAGGATTTTGCAACTCAAAATTTTCAGTCTCTGCTGCATCCTATCTATGAAGAAACAAGAAACATGGCATGGTTTTATATGCGATTTTAATACAAGTATCAAAAGATTCAAAGCCTCAATTTGTTTAAAGAAAACCTACACAAGAGTCCAATCACATATGCCATAATCTTTCTAACAATTGATGCCTCGTCCATTTCACTAAAATGACTTGTCACTTATAAAAAATATTAAAAATACAAGAAAAATATTTAATATGACAATGGGCATGTCAGTAACTTGAAATATGAACACACAGATCCTTGTATCCTAATGCATAACAAAATGCAAGTTGAAGTCACATGTATAGCTCCTATAAGCCTTCTAATTTGACATACCAATTTTCATTCTCCTATTTTTTTCCTTTTTCTAAATATACATGGATGCACAAAATTTCTAGCTTGAACAATAAACCTGAAAAATTGGCAAAAAGGCTTATATTCAGACTCTCTCCACATCCCATAGCATACAAACCATCCAAAACCTCACTGAAAGAAAATTGGTCCCTCACCATTCGAATAGCAATCAATTTTCTCACTTTCTAAGATCCCTCAAGTATGAAATGAATGACATATATTACCATCCCAGATTCAACTTTGTCAAGCACACCCTCGCAGGACAACATCACTAAGAATTGACAAGGCCATTATGAAATGAGAAATAAATGGGTGTAATGTGTTTTCCCAACAAATACAAAATCAGAGAGCGCATGCACACTGTAGTGTAGTCTAATGGTCTTTATAGCCATACAAAGACAGACTACCATGGACCATTCAATGCTAAATCATAGTATATCATAACAATCTTCAAATATTACTAGATATAAATCTTTTAGCTTGTCTTCATATGAAATTAGATCCTCCTAACTTCGCCGCTTTGCCTCTATTGCTGGGCACACTGCACTCTCTGAGCTCCGCCACCGTGAATATCATCATCCTCCTCGTAGGCTTCCTGAGCTTGAGCCTGTTTCCTCCTCATCTCTTCCTCGATGTTCACGTCGTGCAAGGTTGTCTCCTCACACTCATCAAGCTCCATGTCTGTCAATTGGGATGATGTCCTAGGCGGCAGCACCCCTTCCAGTGCTTTGCACTGCTCCGGCAACAATGAGTCGGGGAACTCAACGGTGAAGTGGATGTAGAGCTTGCCCCTCATGAAGGGCCTCTGGTAGATTGGCATGCCCTCATCGTTAATGGCCTTGAATGAATCTACACTCCAACCAATAAAACATAATAAGCATAAATTCAAGACTGTCATCATATATGAAAAGTGCAGGAAAATTCATATTGAGCAATTGAAGCTTTACCAGGCTTGACGACTTCCCCGGGTTGGGACTTGATGAGGAGTTGCCTGCCATCCAGATGTGACAATACGAAATGGAAACCACAAAGAGCTTCAGTGAGCGATAGTGTGTGCTCAAAGAAGAGATCGTCTCCCTTTCTCTTGAACTTGGCGTGCTCCTTCTGTTGAAGTACAAACACTATGTCTCCAGTGGCGGTATCAGGCTGCACAAGATAACCACAACAATCAGTATCATCAACAAGAATGAACTTTCCTAAGTTAAGTCAGTCAAATGTTTCAAGAAAGGATAACATACAGCTTCATCGGCTTCGCCAGGGAATGTAATCTTCTGTCCGTTCTGCATACCCTTCTCAACAATCACTTCCAACACCTTCTTCTCTTGGACAACTTTCTCACCCTTGCATTGCGGGCAACGGTCCTTATCGTTGATTGTCTCTCCAGTACCCTTGCACTCATTACAAGCGTGCTGCATCTGCTGAATCATTGAAGGGCCAAGCTGCCGGATTGAAACCTTGATACCCGAACCTTGGCAACCATGACACTTCATTGAAGCACCAGATTTAGATCCTTTGCTGCAACACAAAACCAAACAACAATAAAGCTTCCATTTCATAGAGTGCCAAAAACTATCAATGATTCAAACAAGTCTATCACCCATACCAACAACAAATCACCTTAAAAATTTAGCAACTAAAGAGCAAGGCAAACAACATTGCAAAAAGTGCATATACTAATGCAGATTTACAGCAGACATTTCATGAAATAACAATCATATCCAATGTTCAGTGTATGTGCGCAGGTGTGTATAGTATAGACATAACTCAAGCCTTAATCTCATAATTTCTAGAGTATAGATATAATTCGAGTTCTAAAACTCATAAATTAAAGCGGCGAAATTAATATAAACTAATCATTCTAGTAACATAAAAACTTCTAACTAAAAAGAAGCATCTAATCAGACTAATCATAATCAGAATGAAATCTTTCAATACAAATCAAAATAGAAACTTCAAATTTCTCAAGGACTCGAAAGGGAAAAAAATCCTCATGGAGATTAAAACTTTGCTTCGAATGATGTAGTGTTTTGGAAGAGGCTTCACTCATCCTATATGATATCTAGGACAATACTCACCCGTTACACTTTGAGCAGATAACATTCCTAGAAAGCGAGAGCTTCTTTGAAATCCCACTGTAAAGCTCCTCCAAAGAGACCTTTAGAGGATGAATTACATCCTCCCCCCTCCTCTGCCTTCGGCCCCGGCTGCTACCACCACCACCTTTTCATTCAATCAAAATTGGGTCAATACAAGTTTCATAAACAATTAAGCTAAGAATTACTAACATAGGATCAAACCCAACAATAATTTACCTCCAAACGGGTTACCCCCAAAGAAGGACGAGAAGATATCGAATGGGTCGTGAGCGCCAGCTCCTCCACCCATTCCTTCCTTGAGCGCATCCTCACCGTACTGATCGTAAATCTCACGCTTCTCCGGATCACTCAGAACCTCATAAGCTTGAGCTAATTCCTTGAACTGCAAACACACCCCACAACACAACACCACACCACAAAAATCTCAATCTCAAACCCAAAACAAAACGAAAGAAATAAATTTTTCTACACAGATCCACTTATCCACTCATAACCACTTCGACATCGCCGCAAATTCAACGGGACTCGAACTCCTCGAACCGAAAACACCCCATACACCTAAATTCTCAGTCTAGAACACGAAACAGTACTAAAGATTCAAAATTTACATTGACAAAACTCATCCATGCCCTAAAAACGCCCCATAATCGAACCAAACCAACTCACAACCGTCTCTTCATAGATCCACTACCTTACTCACCATCTAGGGTTACTCATCACCAACAAAAAAACCCTAATCGGATTTAATTCCGCCAAATCCCACAACTTTTAAGCAATTGATCCAATAGTAACAAGTAATAGTTCAAGATCCACAAATCAAGACTCAAATCAACCACAAATGACAACAAATCAACAAACAGATCGCGGTGTTATACCTTCTCGGGATCTCCGCCCTTGTCGGGATGATTCTTGATCGCCGCCTTCTTGTACGCCTTCTTCAGATCCTCCGGCGACGCGCTCTTCGAGACGCCGAGGATCTCGTAGTACCTCGTACTGTCGCTCTTCTTCGGCGCCCTCCCAAACATCTTCGCTCTCCTTCGATCCTCTTCGATTCCTCAGTCGATCACGCAAACAACCACCAATTCACGCGATCTCGATCGAAATCTCGCTCGATCTGCCTCTCCAACGGAACCCTAGAATCGACGGCTCTCGATCGCTTATATATAGAGCTCTCTGTGTGTTGCTGTCGTTGTTGCTGTTGGTCTAAAACGCAAAGACACGGAAAGAGTGATTTGGAGAGTATTTATATGGGTGTCTCGATCGTTGGATCGTCCGATCTGGAGAGAACGGACGGCTGAGATTTCCTGGGGAGGAGCTTATAAGGGTTAGAAGAAGAATCTGGAGCCGTGGAGGGATTGTTCTAGAGCCTGCTTTTAGATCTCGGCCGTTGATGAGGATCTGACGGCTGTGGTTTTGCTTCTAGAGTGTTCTATGGGAATCGAAGTGAGAGGTGATGTGGTGGTCCCGGGAGGCGGGTGTGCTGTGTGTGTGTGTGGCGCGTGGAATTGTTGGTCCGGTTACGTTGGGTTTGTTTAGTGGTGATGGTGACGTCAACTTCAACGAGGGCGACACTGGTTAAGCTGTTCATGTTTGACTTGAGTCATGGACTCATCCAAGCCCAAACTTGTGTGGTGTTTTGGGCTTGTCAAAGCCCATTTATGGGGGTGGGGTTAGAGATATAGCTTGGCACAACACATTGACACGTTTACCAACAACTGGTTGGGCCAAACTAGGACTGGTAATTTGGGTCATAAAATATTTAACATGGCATGATATGACACGTAAGAAACATGTCATGAGTTTGACATAACTAGGTCTGAGTCATAAACAAGTTAACATGTTTATACACGGTTAATAAACAAGTCATTAAGATGTTAACATGCTTTACTTGTTTATAAGTCGCTTAATACGATTAAGAAATGATGTATAAATAATAAATATATTATAATAAATAAATTATTACAAAATTTATCTATTTGAATACATGTTAATGACATGATTTTTTTTTTGCAGCTTAACTTTATTTTATAGTGTATTCAAACAAAAAAAACTTTATTTTTAGAGAAAATTTTTATTTTACTTTTAATATGTTATTCAGGTTTAAAATTTTATTAATAATATTTATTAAAAATATGAAAATTTACATGTTTTTTAGAGGATTTTTGTTGTCTTGTATATGTTATTTGTTATGAGTTATTTTCCCTTCATTATTAACATTAAAGAGTAAATATTTAAATGAAAAAGTAAAGTAAAGTTTAAAACTACATCTCTATTATATTTTATTGTCTATTTAATTATGTTTATTTAAATTTATTCATATATATATTTTTTAAAATGTAGTAAACAAATTATAAAAATTTAAATAAATAAAAATATTTAAATAAAATATTTAATAAGCATGTGACACGAGTACCGACATATTTATAACACACTCACTTAGACACAAAAATGATTAACACGATTAATAAATATGTCATGTCATGGGTTTGCATTATATGTGTCGTGACGACACATTTACGACTCGCTAACATAAATTGCCACCCTTAGGCCAAATGGTAAAAGATTTAATTCCCTTAAGCAATGTCTCGAGTTCAAGTCTTGTGAATAGAAAAAATTAGGTTGGAAGGGTTGCCCATGTAAGACCCGATAGTACGTGAATGCAAATTAGTTGGTACAGATGGGGAAACAAAAATAAATAAAAATGACAGACGCTTCATTGAACCATAAATCTTTAGATTCCCTCCCAAGTGCCTTAGTGTTAGCCCCCCCAGTAGCTTAACCTGAGTAGGCTGGGTTAGGCAACGAGTAACCTAGCAATGATCGAGTCTCGGTGGACTCGGTTGGTTCCATGGAAGTCAGATGGTGCACCCTGGAAGGCTCACAGCATGGCGTGCGGAGGCTCGCGCATGCGGATGGGAAAATTAGATGCGACAGCATGGACATGGTCGCGCCTTGGCACGAGCCTGGGCGTGGAGTCTAGGCACGAATCATAAGGGTGTTTCGGCGTGAACCTTGGCGGAGTCTAGGCACAGACCATAAGGGTGTTTCAGCAAGAACCTTAGCGAGTCTAGGCGCGAAACATAAAGGTGCCTTGGCACAAGCAAGGTCGTGCCTTAGTGGGTTCGTTTGGCACGAACGTAGTGTTTCGGCACGGACCCTAGGCGCGAGTGCAGTGTAGTCTAAGCACGGGCCTTGGTGCAAGCAAGGTCACGCCTTGGCCGGATCCTTAGGCGCAAGTGAGTGGCACTTCGGTACGGACCCTGGCTCGAGCAAAGTTACGCCTTGCCTTGGCTAAAGTTGACAAACCTTGACTTGGGCGTTGACCCTGGTCAAAGTACGCTTGATCTCATTTTTGGATGTTTCCTATTGGAGTTAGGGAAACGGCTTAACATTTACTTTAAGGGGAGGTGGGCTCTCTCCTAGGGGTGGCATGGGCAAGAGTAGTAAGGAGGACCCTCGAGCATGCCTTGGACACCATGCCAAGGCGAAAACCCTCGAACTCATGGTCTGGCCACCCCGAGCCAGTGGGACTCAACCGAGCCCCGACTTAGCACCCAACGTGGCTGGGCACGGCCGGGCACCACGAGAAGCAGTCCTTATCCCTTAGAGAAGCATGAACCACGTTCATTGAAACGTGGGTAGACCAAGTCGAGGTAGTTCCTAGCAGTTGGGGAACTACATTGGTCATGGCCACGCCATGACCAAGCCACGTCCAAGTTTGTCCCGAATACATGGAGCATGAGATAATTGACTCAGCAGTAGAGGCGGTTATAGAACCAGATGGCAGCAAGGGAACATGGTAGTTGGGCAACTGCCTTGACCACTGAGGGAGTGGCGTTTTACTTAGTCTATGGATTGATGTAATTTGGACAGGTGTCTTAGTTGGTTATGTAACTACTTATTGGCTGGGCTATAAAGCCAAGAGCTCTAGGCTTGGGGAAGCATAGAGTTCCAGTGTTGTATTCTCATTGAGAGCTAGTGAAAACGTTTCCTTTGTACTATTGCTAGTTGTTCATTTGAGTTGAGTATTGGTAGTGCTGAACTAAGGTGGCCCTTAGGCACTACGGATTGGGTTGAGCAAGAAAAATTTCCTTAGGGTAAACCCTTAATCAACGACCCCGTGACACTTGGCATGGTAGTGGGGAATATGAGGCCAGCATATTTTTTTTCTACCTTTTTGATGGTACGTCACAACTATTTTATTTTATTTTTTCTTTTGATGAAAATGGGAATAAACAAACTACAAACTGAAGAATATAAGCAAAGCACAAATGAGATTTATAAAGTGGTTGGATCAAAATCAACTTATTCCCTTGATAGGGACGGTTAATCTCTCCACTAATAAAATAAAATAAAATAAAATTCTCTCCACTAATTATTTAGAAGTATAAAAATCGATATTACTACACGAGATACATTGAAAAACTTTCAATCCTTTTACAAAAAAAAAATTGATCTAAATTTCCCTCTAAAGTTTTTGTGTCGAATTTACAATATCGATCATAAAAATTTTGGTTAAATCAAGACGCTTTGCACTAGTGTTGCGTAGTAAATGTATTCAAGTCATAATTTGACAAGTACTTTCAATTCAAGTCGTACTGTCGTCGAGAGAATTATTAAATAAAAAAAAAACTCATTAACCTTGCTTCTCACATGTATAAATAAATTATGAATGCAATGTTGACATGTAACAATATATACTATTAATTGACAAAAAGGAAGGTACAGCTTGTCCCCAACAAACCTTTTAGCAATATTTTCATAGAAACAATCTTTTCAGCGATATTGTCGGTTGATTAGCACAGCAATTATGTCTAATCATGATATTAAGATGCATAAAATGGATCATTGATACACATTCAAATGATTAGCAAGGTCCCTTGTTTTCAAAAAAGGGCTGGTGCTTTTTGTTGCTAATGTGTATATGGATGGGCTGCTTTTTAAGTTTTTTGCTTATGGGGGTAAAAGTACAGCAAACCATTTTTTTGTATATATGCACATGTTGGGGGGAGTGGGAAGCAAATATCCTCATCCTATGTTTTTTTTATCTTTTTTTTTTTGGTAGGATTTTTTTTCTGATCTTTTTGATTTATACAGTAACTTCCTGTATCAAAAAAAAAAAAAAAAAAGGGCAGGTGATGCTCACTGGATTCTATCTACATGAAGAGACAATTGTGGACCTTTCACATTTTAGGAATATATAGCTATCAGGCTAGCTATCAACACATACATCTAATTAATTCACTACATTTTCTCTCTTGCTCAGTCGTACATATATGCTGTTGAGGGTTAAGTTGAACCAAACCTTAATCAATGATTCAACATTCTCATGAATGTACTGCTTTTCCATTTTTTCGAATATTTTGTTTTTTTTATAGATTTAGATTTTTTTTTATAGAAAATAAACAACTTTTGCACCCACAAAAGTTTGAACTCATAATCTCTTATTTCTAAATCTCATACCAAACTATTAGATCATCCAATTTGTTGGTTTTTATAGATCTAGATTATATATAAGATCTTAAATAACATGTAGTATGGTCTTATAGATTTCCAAGCTCTAAGTACATATGACTATTAACCTAGTCGAGTTGTCACAACAGTAAAGTCAAAGGCGGGGTTGTGTGAGTTGATTAGCGCACAACCTCGAATTCAATTTTTCATTGTGTTAAGATCGATTGGACCACTGAAGTTTCTAATAGATCGATTTTTGAGAACCCTTGAAGATTAGTTGGTGTGGGCACCGATACGTCCAGGTTATAAAATAAAAATAAAAATACAAATGACTATTAAACCAAAAAAGCGGTTGAATATATATTTGGTGATAGAATCCAACATTTGCTATACAAGCCCACATGGGAAAAAGCATAAACAAGACAAGAAGCTCGCCTAATGGTCAAAGAGGGGCATACAAAGAAATATTAATTAAAACACACAAGAACGAATAGTTTATTATCATTCAAAACCAACGTCTAAACTTATATGCATGTGCCTCACCCAATAATATTCAACCTAAATTACCTTTGATAAAAAAGCCTAAATTACAGAAGTCATTAGTTAACTTATTTTTGCCCACATATTTGATGCATAATTCATAATCCATCAAACTCGATCCAACAAATGACTGAGCAAATATTCATAATCGTTTTAGTCTTATGATACTTCAATATGTAGCCCAATGAACTAACTCCCTCGAAAAGGAAAAAAATGGAAAAAAAAAAAAAAAAAAAAAGAACTAACTCCCTCAAATAACTAGGTAAATAATGGTAAAACAATAAGTAATTAATAATGTGCAACAAAATGCTAGAAGAAATATGAAGCCCCTTAAGTAAGAATACATCAAATTTGATCTTATAATGTTGCAAGCAAATTTACGAGATGACATCTTTTTATATATGTCTCTAACAATGCATAAATATAGATTAGACAACGCAATTGACATTGAGTACCGGTTGTTACGAAGGCGACAGAACAAAAACGTGACCCTAGGTGGCAATGGTAAATCTTGCAATTTGGGTACTCAACTAGGTTAAACTCCAAACCCCCACACCAGGTCAACCCACACACTAACCGTATCGTTAGGTGACTTTTTACCGCTAATAATAATTTAACTTGCTTTCCCTCCAAAAACGTTCCCCAACCCAACCTGACCCTCCTCACTAACATGCGCCGCAACGTAACTCCACTCAACAACACCACTGCCGTCCGATGGACCGAGATCGAGCGGGACGAGCCGTCCGTGAGCCGCAGATGAACCGGCCGGGCCCCACCCGGCCCGCCCGTGACCCTCACGTGGGCGACGGGCACTCCCCACCCCCCCAAGCGCACGTTAGCGCCCCGGGTCGCTTTCAGGCGCCCTGCCGGCTTTTTATCAGATCACACACACACACACACTCATCAGTTCACACACACACACACACACTCATCAGACTGCTCGATCGATCGATTAGGGTTTGAGAGGGGATTCTTTGATTCGGTCGCGTTGATGCGCGTGGCGGACTCGCGCGGCTCAATTCGATCCGTCAATGGAGGATTTGCGTTGTTGATGTTGAGTTCAGGTGAGTTCCAGGGTTTCGTTTCTTTGACTCTACTGTAGTTGTGTATTTTTGGGGATTTGTAGTGTAGAAATCATTCTGATCTACAGACGTAACAGATCCGTGTTTTCAAGGCTTGTGAATTGTGAATTTCACGGTTGGTACTGTTTGGAGTATGAGAATTTGGTAGTTAGGGTTCAGGTTCGTTCTTTTGGGTGTTGATGTGGTGGAAATTTGGGACCTTTTTTTATGTTTTTGGGTGATTTGATGGCTGAATGAGTGAGTGAGTTCAGTGGGAATTGTGTGACGAGGTTTTTGATTCCTTTAGACTTTGAAGCTTGAAAGAAATGCACAGTTGAGGTGAGATGGGTGCCTGTAACCATTGAATTTTGGTTGGTGAGCTATGAATTTGTCAATGCAGATCTGTGATGGTATTATGCTTTTTCAAGTTATGTTTTTGATGAGGACAACGGTTCATTCCAAGTGATTATCACAGTCATGAGCATGATGGAATGTCATACTGAAGAGTGAAGACATATCACATATGTCTGCTGTGTGGATGTTGTTGAGGTTATCTGAATTGAGCTTTTTGATTTTTTTTTCTTCTGGGTGGCTATCAATGAAGGAAATCAATCAAAAACAAGCAAAGAATTACTGGTTTTGGGTTTCCGTTTTATTTTATTTAATTTTTGGTCACATTTCGTGTGTCTTTTTCGTTTATAACCGCGACAGATTGATTTGAGGCAACAGAAATTTTGTTATGTAACTGTATACTTGCTCACTGGGGTAAAGTGTAAATCAGGATATATTGTTTAGTAGTCTCTTTTTGTGCATATACATGAGGCGTTTCATCTCCTCTGGTTCTCTTATTTTCCTATTCTAACTCTATTTACAAGCAGCCAATCAGTGACTTCTGGTATTTCCATGTCAGGTTTTAGTTTGTTATAGCTCATGTGGCTGGCATTATGGGTGTATCGGGGAAGTGGCTTAAAACATTGGTCGGTTTAAAGAAGTCAGAAAAAACGCAATCCCCTGAAAAGGATGAAACTGTAAGTAAAAGCAGTTGTAGTTTCTTTCATTGATAAGTAGATTTTTTCCCTTTCTCTATCTTTATCAAACATTTTTTTTTATGTTATTCTTGTTTTGAAAAAACATGCTTTTAGATGCTACGTGGTTCCAAGAGAATTAATCAACACAATTTATCTGGTGAAAACTAGCACGTTAGATGAATTGTACTTTTGGTTATTACAAAATTTTATAATTACTAGGCTTGTCAAACAAATGTAGCTTTCAGTGAGAAATTCTATCCGGGGTCTCAATGTCAAAAGTTAACCAAATAGAAATAAACATAGAGAGAACTGCAACACAAGAATTTGCGTGGAAACCATACCCAGGGAAAAACCACTGCTAAAAACAAAAAAAAACAAACTCTACTTTAATAGATCAAGTGACCATTTTTCTTATATAACACAGCCAGGACATAAAAGAGAAAACTACTCTAATCTCATACACTTAGAGGTTTGGGCTAGACTCCCTATAGTGCCAACTTTCTTCAGTTTTCCCTGTAGAAAAACAAGCTTTAATCTCTTATATGTCTATCTACATTATTGCATTCCATGCTGCTCTAGGCATGCCATTATTAGAGTTCAATTCGAAATACGAAGTTTGACTCCAACTTAATAGAGTTTGAGTTGGTGTCTATTAGATATCATATTCAACACTTCTCACTGTTGCATTAAAGGAAAGAAAGTGTGGAGCAATGTAAATCCATCACTACCAATGCGACAACAACAACAAAAACAAAGTCTCACTCCCAAACAAGCTGAGGTAGGCTACATGGAACCATTGTATGCAGTTAGGCCAACTTATTGCCATTGATGATGTGATTTGGTAATTCTGTAAAGCATTTATAATTAATTCATTTCTTAATTTTTTTTAATTGCGAAAAAAGATGCTGGGTTAGTTTTCTACTAGACTATTACATTTGCAGGTAAACTGCTGCTTCCATACATTCAATTTCTCAGCTTGGTTTATGTTGCAAATTCATCATTTGCTTTGCTAACTTTTTTTGTGAAGTCATTGATTTTTTTATTTTTTATTTTATTTTTTATATTGTTATGCGCGAGTGAAGATTGTCCTTAGTCGACATGTGCGGCTGTCTGAATTTTCATCCGAATTTAAGTCCGAGCTTCATCCGAATTTAAGTTTGAGCTTCATCCGAATTTCAGTCCAAATTTTATCCTAATTTCAATCTGAACTCAAGCCCGATTTCTGCCCAGGTTTAGGTTTTTCTTTTTTCCAAACTCAAATTGGTGACAAATTGGTTCCGCTATTGTCACCAATTTGAGTTTGAGGGAGGATGTTAGACAACTATACAAAGTTGCAATATTTCCTTATTTATGGTATTTACGATGTTACTATTTTGTCTCTTGATTTATTTCCTTATTTGTGTATTCTAAAGCTCTATAAATAAGAGCTTCCTTTTGTATTTAGTTGACCCTAATCAATAAAGTTTATTATTCTAATACTTTTCAATTGTGATCTCTGGTTAGGCAACTTGAACGTTTTCATTTTCGTGCATTTACTTTTTCTCTATGTCTTCATATTGCATCCTAACTCTTTTTTTTTTTTTTTAATCTCAAGTTGTTTCTTTGTTTCTAGTTAAACCTATACTATAATATATTTTGTAAATTACCAAATCAAAGTATCAACTACAACAAAGCCTCAATCCCATATTAGTTGGAGTCTATCACAGTATCATCTAAGCTAAATCGAGATGAATGGAAATGTTGGATCCTAGTAGCCGATCCCGACTAATTTGGGGCCAAGGCTTTGATGTTACTGTTATTGTTGTAGTTTAGGTGGCTTTTCTTCTTTTGCCCTTTAATTTATTTATTTTGTTTCTTCTCTGTAAATGGAGTAACCTGTGATGTATAAAGAGGTATTTTCCTTGTTTGTTACAGTTTGTACTTTGATTGTCAACTAATATGTTAGTCCTATAAGTTGATGCAATAAAAACTTTTAATTACTGTCTTGGTTATAATACTGTAAGTTTGACTGTTTGCCTTCCTATGGCATTTTCTTATTCTTTTACGTTGATTTATTTCACTGCAATTTGCACTATTTTAGTAATAGCTGGTCTGCATATTAGATCTGCACGTGCTAGTTTTTCATGTTTGGGAATGTATCTCATGATTCAGAAATGTTGCAGAAGGTGGTTTCTGGTGGTCGGTTTTGGCATCGGAGGAAACATTCTGTTGATGTTTCCAATGGCGTATTCAAAGAAGAATTTGCATGTGATGCTGCTCAACTAACAGCTGATGAAAATATCCAACCAGTCTTGGAAACTTCCAGCTCCCCTGAGAGCTCGCTCCTAGCTCAGAATCCAGGTCAAATTCAACACCATCTGAAAGAGGAATGGGCTGCTACACGCATTCAGACAGCGTTTAGAGGTTTTCTGGTATGAAACTCATTTCACTAATTTATATATGTTAGCAGATTTGGTGTTAGACATTTTAGAGAAGGCACATTTTGGGATTGAGGCTTGGTTGTTGTTGTTGTTGTAAACGTGGTACTCAGTACATCATCTGGGATTATGTGAAAGACTTGCAAAATGAGGAACCTTAGCTCTATCACTGTGTTGGATTTGAGGTTGCATTTTCTAATGGAAAATGGCCAGAGTCCTTTGCCACGAATTCAGTTATCTAGTATGGTTTAAATGGTGATTAAGATGTGCTTTCCAAATGTTCAACATTGGTGTTCACGTTGAGAATTTTTTCTGCTCCAATGCTTTTCCCATTTCATCCTTGAAGTGCTCAAATCAGATCTTGGCAGGTAGTAGTACAAATCAGAATGGTGGGTTCAAATAATATATCCATAACAATCATGGATTTGGATTATTTAGTATGCTGCGACCTTTGCATGCAATGCAGTGCAGGTTTATTACTGTGATGACCTGTGGATATGGTGCAGGATTTGCACTAGGGACGTTGTAGCTTTTCAGTACTGTAGTGATTTTTGCTTGGTTTTGGTAAAAATACTCAATTGCAGACGTGAATGGTTCTTTCATATACCGATCTATTGATTATTGTAATGATGACTGATGAGTATCTCTGAAATATTTATGCTTATAGAACTGAAAAAAAAAAATTGGTTGAGTTCACGTGCCTCTTCAAATATTTAACCGACCACATGTTTATGAATCTTCTATATAAGCTTTATGTAGCTGTTTTGTCTGCTTTAACTTTAAGGAGGTGGAAGTCAAATAGTCGAAATTGGGTGAAGTCATTTTAAGTGGATTAATCATTGTTAGGCGAGTCAGGACTTCAAAACATCATTCTGAATGACTTTATATTTAGAATTTTAGGATTATAAGTGCAAAACATAAGTCCAGACGAGTTGGATTGACATGAAAAGAAAATGAACGGAGACAATCAGGCAATGTTTCTGAATATATGCTAATGTAATGTAATGTCATAGCTGTGTACTGATCTAAAGAACTAATATTGTTTTAAAAATAGTTTCTGTGAGTTAAAGAAGCCTATAATGTAAGATTGCCCGAAGTTTTTTGGTAATCAGAGCTGAAAGAAATTTGGATCCTATTGGTCAATATTGTGCATGAGCCTGCAAAGTTGTCTGATAAGTAAACAAGGTGTAGATTCTTTTTAAAAATCTGTCAGTTGAATGAATTAATTTCTTATTTTTGTGACCATCTTGATTTTGATGACCCATAGGCAATGCTTGGTACCAGAGTAAAGATGGCACCTCTTATTTCATTCGTTTCTGATCTTTATCTTCTTGCTTTTTTTTTTTTTGTTTGAATAAATGTTGTCATTTACATTGAAAAAGTACTTGAAATTTATTTTGTACTTGTATATGATAGGCTAGGCGTGCATTGAGAGCTTTAAAAGGGTTAGTTAGACTTCAGGCCCTTGTCAGGGGTCATGCAGTAAGAAAACAAGCTGCAATAACTCTTCGTTGCATGCAAGCTTTGGTGAGAGTTCAAGCTCGAGTCCGTGCAAGGCGCGTCCGTATAGCCTTGGAAAGTCAGATGTCTCAGCAAAAGGTTCAGCAACAGCGTCTAAATGAGGTTCACGTGAAGGAGATTGAGGTAAATGTTTTAAGGATTTGTCAATGAAGCATGCAGTTCTTTATCTTCGTCCTTAAGAGTAGTGTTTACCTGCGATTTATATTAAAGCTTGAAAAGTGCATCCTCATTGTAACAATCAGCTTGGTTCATAGTTGGCAGAACATGACTGTCTATAAACACACAAACTGCTTTCTAAGGATGTTAGAGAAACTTAATTGCTTGTTCTTCGATGTTTTGTTGATATTTGGGAACAGGATGGGTGGTGTGACAGTGTTGGATCTGTTGAAGAGATTCAAGCAAAGTTGTTAAAAAGACAAGAAGCTGCAGCTAAACGTGAGAGAGCAATGGCATATGCTATGACTCATCAGGTAACTCTTGTAACAGCCTAAGATAGGACCTTACCACTTGCATATGTACCCTACTTTTGTAAAAAAAAAATTGATTAGTACTTTTGTACTCTTAGGCAAATGAAAGTAGATTGAAGAGTGATCTTCAGGACAGTTGGACAAATTGCTCCATACTTATTTAGGCTTTATCCCAACTATGCAACACTTAGGTACACCCTGGGCAAACAAAATAAAATATTGCATTGCTTAATGTCACTACTATTGCTTTAAATAATGATTCGATATGCGCACCATGTGGCACCCAAAAAGACCTTTGAGGCTTAAGCAACACGATCAAACTTTGTAAAGCCGCATGGTGGTGAACTTGTATCAACAAGGCTAACGCTTGCGTATGTTAAGTCCTAGTTGACCTGAAATCTGTAGGTGTTACAAAAGGCCCTATCATGAATGTCAACTTGTCAAGTTATTTCAAACACCTTCTTTCATTGCCAACCACGTCTTCCACTTATAGAGTACGAAGAGAAAGTGAGAAGCGTGCATGCCAATTATGCTGATGGACACAACTGATGCTAACAAGGCATCTCAGGACCGTGGTTCTGACTGGCCACCCACTTAAAAGCTATTCCATCAGCAGCGTATTTTAATTTTCAATATTTTCATATTTTATGACTGTATATAAAGTATAAACATAAGCGTGTTTGCATGCGTGTAAGTATGTTGCTCTTTTTTCTGAAAAAAAAAGTATGTTGCTCTTTAATGATGGAAAATTGCAATCAATTCTTTAAGTTTTCAAATATTTTTTTATATTCTCTCGTTAGGACAGAAGATAATGGTGCTTTATACAGTTATACTATTTGTGTGCGATGGAGGCAAACTTTAACTTTTAGGACCTTGAGTTTCTCCCTTTTGGCTAATGAGGAAGTTCCATACTAGACATGAGTTGGCTTGAACCTTGAGTCATAAGATTCAAATCATAAATTGTTCCATATAACAACTATGCTAATGTCTTCTGTAGCCTTCATGTAACGGGAATACTGTGCCAAGGAACTCGCCTAACATATACCTTATTTAATTTAAAAGCGAACATAAGGTTCATGGTTTGCATCTTACTGTGAGTGATAAGGACAGTTAACAAGCATCACGTTGACTTCAAGATTTATACGGGAATTGTAATCGACACTTGAAGTATATTGAATAAGTGGTGTGATCTTGAGCACAAATCAAATTGATCCTTGAATTCTTACAAATCAGCATGCACAATAATGCATAATGCTCAATTTTTTTTTTCTAGATAATTTTGCTGCCAATGCAACGTGTACTCTTTTTGTATTTCCTATTCTTGCATTTTAATCTGTTGATGTTTCTGTGTGCTCTAGACATTTTTCCTTTCTCGAATCACTGGAATGTCAACCTTGAAAATAACGTTTGGGGCCTTTGCTTGCGTTTTGACATCATATTACAGTTTTAACATCTAAAACTTATTTGAGTTTGTTTTTTGCTCAACTTGCATTCTTTTCTTTTTGGCCAGTGGCAGGCAGGATCAAGACAACAAGCAGTTCCTGCTGGCTTTGAGCCGGATAAAAGCAACTGGGGTTGGAATTGGTTGGAGAGATGGATGGCTGTGCGTCCATGGGAAAACCGTTTTCTTGATATTAATCTTAAAGATGGAGTGATGCTCCATGAGAATGGAACAAATGACGTGGCCAATGGAAGCAAGATCCAACTACGATCTGCCAGCAAAAAAGTTACCTTGCCAAACCAAAAAACTGGGGCTTCTAATTCTGACGGAAGTGGCTCTTCGTCTAGTAGGTCAGCTGGCATGTTGACCACACCGAACACACTTCCGAACAAGTCTAAACCTAAGCCATCACTGGACGACCCCATTGAAGAAGCTGTTTCAAAACCTGCAGTGAGACAGAGATCATATAGCAACCCCAAAGACAGATCCATGCAACCGGATGTGCAGGCCAAGAAGCGCCTCTCTCTGCCAAATTCTGGTAAATATTTTACTCTAATTATTTTGATTCTGCAGGTTCTTTCAATCCTACACAAGCGCGTCTTTTGAATGCTCTATTATTGACTTCTTCACGGCTAAAGCCAACTAACTGCAGACGATGGCCATATATAATGGTGTTTGATGCCGATTCATTTGTTACCATTGTGGCCTTTTATGCATCAGCTACTTTAGTTCTTGTTGCGTCACCGTCTTTTAGAACTCGAACTGCATTATCACTTGAAATTTATAAAATTGATCTATTTTGTTGCACGTTTTTTGGCAATGATGTGCAGGTCTTGGAGCACAAACAACTAGACGCCCCATAAGAAACCTAGCTGACAGGACACCAAACTCCGATAAATCTGTCAAGGACAAACCTAAACTTGATCGAAGACGTCATTCAAATCCTATGAATCCAGTTTCTCTGGAAGTTGAGCTGCAGGTATGAGAATGAATTTGGTGATTCCTCTTTTCGTTACCGTCTTGATCGAGGAGACTAGAGCCTACTCTTGGGGTTTGTATATATGGTTTCTTGGAGATGGAGAGGTACAATTACTTTGATGTGTTGATTCAATGGTGGTGCTGCTGCTGCAGTTTCAAGATTGAGAAGTCATGGCGTTGCTTGTGATCGCTTGTAATAATAGAGTTGAGTTGAGTTGAGTTCTTCTGTTGTAATTACAAATCACTGCCACGAAATGTTGTTGTTCAAGGTATTTATTATTTATATGCACTTGTTGAGTTATATATAAGCCATCTAGTTTTTTCATTCTTGAGGATTTAGATCTTGTGAGTCTCTTTGTTGAGAAGCAAAGCACGCTATTTTATGATACTTAACATTAGTGTGTTATGGCTTGTGAGTTCTACTAATGTAGGAAAACAGGTAAAATGCATACTGCTTGTTTGGTATAGCTTTCTCTTATGCTTACTGATAGGAAATGATAACGTAACACACTAATTTGAGCTCGAGCCGGGTTGAAAGAATGTCATTTAATTCTGTTTATAATTTTTACTATGGTTAATGGGGCGTGCGGAACTAGTTGAAAATACTCAAAATTAAAAAGTCTATTGTGTTGTAAAATAAATTGGAACTTGCTAAGAGCTAGATAAGGAAATAGAAGACTAAAAATTTTTACTACTACAAACTACTACTACAAACGAGAAGAGAAGAAATGAGATAGTTGGAATGAGAAGTTTTCATTCAACTTGGTGTGCTCTTACAATGAAGTTATTATCCTTTATATAGGCCATTTGGTATGATGACAAATGTGCCTTAGCAATGTGGGACTAAAACATACACCACATGTACATTGAAATGGTTACAAAGAACATGACAATACATGGACTATGGGAAGTACATAACTACACAATATGTTGGTGTACATGCATGGTCATCCACACTTCATAACACTCCCCCTTGGATGACGTTTGCTTAGAGATTGTGCCTCGTTAAAACTTTTACTAAGAAAAACCCTGTGGGAAAAAATATAGTAAAAGAAAGAGTACACTATTCTCATAAATATTAAGATGGGTATAATATTGTTAAGATTGCCTCATTAAAAACCTTGCATGGAAAATCCAATGGGATAAAACCATAGCTAAGGGAAAAAGAGTGCAATACATTAATCAATAACTCCCCCTCATGTGAACATGGGTGAAACTTGTTCAGTTTCTTTACTTGCAATGTATTTAAGTTTACGCAAGCCAATACCATATGTAAGCCTTTTAAATGTCGTAGTTGGTAAGGCTTTTGTGAATAAATCAGCAAGATTATCACTCGATCGGATTTGCTTGACATTAATTTCACCATTCTTCTGAAGCTCATGCGCATAAAAGAATTTTGGTGAAATATGTTTTGTTCTGTCCCCCTTTATGAATCCTTCACTTAATTGTGCAATACATGCTGCATTATCTTCATATAATATGGTTGGAGAATCTTTTATTGAAGGCAATCCACATGATTCTTGTATATGTTCAATCATGTTTCTCAACCAAACACATTTACGACTTGCTTCATGAATTGCAAGTACTTCAAAATGATTGGAAGAAGTGGCAACCATAGTTTGTTTTATTGACTTCCATGATACAGCAGTATTACCACAGGTGAATACATATCCCGTTTGAGAACGGGCCTTATGGGATCTGATAAAAATCCAAAGCATCGCATAACCTTGGAGATTCAATTTTACCCCTCTCGAGTAAAATAAACACATGTCACTTGTTCGTCGAAGATATCGAAAAATGTGTTTAACACCATTCCAATGTCCTCGAGTTGGTGAAGAGCTATATCTTGCAAGTAGGTTGACAGCAAAAGCAATATCGGATCTTGTACAATTTGCAAGATACATAAATGCACCAATTGCACTTAAATATGGTACCTCCGGACCAATTAGCTCTTCATCACTTTCTTGAGGTCGAAATGGATCCTTATCCACTTCAAGTGATCTGACAACCATTGGAGAGCTCAATGGATGTGCCTTTTCCATATAAAATCTTTTTAATAATTTTTCAATATAATTTGATTGATAGACAAGTACTCTACTTGAAAAATGTTCAATTTGCAAACCAAGACAAAGTCTTGTTTTTCCAAGTTCTTTCATCTCGAATTCCTTTTTCAAGTATTCGGATGTTCTAACGATGTCGTCGTGGTTTCCCACTATATTTAAATCATCAACATATACAACAATAATCACAAATCCAGTTGATGATCTTTTAATGAAGACACATGGGCAAAGCGGATTATTTACATATCCTTCTTTCAGTAAATAATCACTAAGACGTTTGTACCACATTCGTCCGGATTGTTTCAACCTGTACAAAGTCCTTTGTAATTTTATAGAATGCATGTTATGAGGTTTTGATTTTATTTCATCGGATATTACAAATCCATCAGGGATTTTCATATATATCTCACTGTCTAGAGATCCGTACAGATATGTTGTAACGACATCCATTAAATGCATATCAAGCCCTTCAGAGACTGCAAGGCTAATCAAGAACCGAAATGTGATTGCATCTATAACAGGAGAATATGTTTCCTCATAATCGATGCCAAGTCTTTGTGAGAAACCTTGAGCTACAAGTTTTGCTTTGTACCTTGTAACTTCATTTTTTCCGTTTCTCTTTCGTACAAATACCCATTTATATCCAACAGGCTTTACGCCATCTGGCGTTTGGACAATTGGTCCAAAAACCTCTCGTTTCCTTAACGAGTTTAGCTCTACTTGGATAGCATCTTGCTATTTTTGCCAATCAGGTCTTTTTTGACATTCGTCCACCGATCGTGGTTCTGGATCATCATCATTTCACATATTTCAATGGACACATTGAAAGCAAATATATCATCAGGAACAATTTCATTTCGATCCCAAATCTTACCAGAGTTTAAATAATTTATTGAGATCTCATTATTTTCATCTTTTTCCTCTTTTTCTAGAGGAAGTTGTTCCTCATCAGAATCAACTTGTTCTGACAAACCCTTATCAAAGGATTCTTGTGCTTTCTCAGGAGTATTTTGATTTGTATTTATTTTTACTCCCGTTTTCCTCTTTCAAGGAATTGTATCCTTTGAACCAACCGGTCTTCCACGCTTTAAGCGTTTCGTTGGTTCTTGTGCATTTTGTTGCACAGAGACATCAATTCTTGCAGGAGCATTTACAAATTGGAATATGTGATTTTGTCACTTGTTTTGCATCATTAAATGCATCTGGTAATTGATTTGCAATTTGTTGCAAATGAATGATCCTTTGTACTTCAAGTTCACACTGATTTGTTCGTGGATCATAATGTGATAAAGTTGATGCATTCCAAGCAATTTCGCACCATTCCTTTTGAATTGACTTCTTATCTCCCCCTAATGGTGGGAAAATTGCTTCATCAAAGTGACAATCAGAAAAACGTGCAGTAAATAAATCCCCTGTTAAGGGCTCAAGGTATCTTATAATGGACGATAAGTTAAATCCAACATAAATCCCAAGTTTTCGTTGTGGACCCATCTTAGTTATATTGGGAGGTGGTATAGGAACATACACTGCACAACCAAAAATTCTTAAGTGTGAAATATTCGGTTGTTGACCTAAAATAAGTTGCATGGGGGAATGTTCATGGTATGCAGTAAGCCTATAACGAATGATAGATGCTGCATGAAGGACTGCATGTCCCCAAACTGAAGTTGATAACTTAGTTCTTATGATTAAAGGTGCGGCAATTAATTGAATGCGTTTGATCGAGATTCTCGCCAAACCATTTTTGGGTATGCACATGTGGAACAGAATGTTCAATGGTAATTCCTATAGACATGCAATAATTTTTAAATGCTTGAGATTGAAATTCCCCGACATTTTAAGACGGATGGTCTTGATTGGGTTGTCCAGGGAATTGTGCTCTTAACTTAATGATTTGCGCTAAAAGTCTAGCAAATGCAACATTGCGGGTCGAAAGCAAACAAACATGTGACCACCTAGTTGATGCATCTATCAAAACCATGAAATATCTAAATGGTCCACAGTGAGGATGAATGGGTCCACACATGTCTCCCTGAATGCGTTCTAAGAAAACTGGGGATTCCAAAACAATTTTACTTGGGGATGATTTAACTATCAATTTACCTTGAGAACAACTAGCACAATTATAATCACCAGCTGAAAATATTTTGTGACTCCTTAAAGGATGTCCATGCGAATTATTAATTATTCTTCGCATCATTGATGATCCTGGATGACCAAGCCGATCATGCCATAAAATGAATGTCTTTGGATCATTAATTTTCTTATTTAAGACGACATTCGTTTCGACATACCTTATATGAGTAAAATATAATCCAAAGGATAAAGCTGGGAATTATTCTAACCCTTCTTTTTTCCCATTTGAAACCAATGTGACATAGAGAAATTCTCTATTATTTTCGTTCATGGTTTCAATGTGATATCCATTTTGTCGAATATCTTTAAAGCTGAGTAAATTTCTTCTGAATTTTTGCCTTTGATTTTAAAGGCATGGTAAAGGTCACAAAAATACTCGGGCATATATATGACAATATTTAGGCAAAATAGCCTTTCATATATGACTAAAAAAATGTCACAATTATGAGCGTTCATTGTCAATAATTATTTGCCCTTTGTAGTGGTGCACCACTTTTATTCCAAAATTTGGTGGAATTGTCAATACGACCTTTACCTGATATTTTCACCTTTTCCACGTCCATAAATTTATTGCGATCATGATCATTATATGCAACATATGCTTCTTAATTTGAAGCTGAACTAATTGGACGTGAGTGATATTATATTTATAATATCTCATCATTTTACTCAGCTACCATGAGACAAGAAATCAATCCTTAATATTTATTGGATTGACGTGCGCACTCGATATTTGTTGCAACAATAAATCGAGGCGGGCCACATGACCTTCCTTTTATTGTCTCATCAGTCATATTTCCACATAGCCTCAACATAGAGGTAATTAAAATTGTGAAATTATAATTAATATTTGACTGATTAAATTTATTAGCATGAGACCCAGCCGCTCATTTTGAGCTTTTTGGAGCATTACCCTTTTGGTATGTATAACTCCATAAGGTGAAAATATATATAAAGTGAAATATTCACTTTTCAAATCTCCAAAGAGAAATTGACGAATGATTATGTATAACACACAGCCTTGCATAGAATTATTATGACAAGAATTATAATAAGGTAACAAAAACAAACTATGGTTGAAAAGAATTTTGAAAATAAATTTAATATAAAAGAGTTTTCCCTTTTTTATGTAAAAACATAACATATGATTAAATATATGTTCACAACTTAATTATTAGTATGCAAAATGTATTCCTTGTATGAGTTGGTGGGACAACCTCCAGGTTGGGTGGTGAGACGAAGTCTACTTAAAACCATGCCTCCTCGAACGGGATAACCCGTCTCTCTTTCAATGTTTAGCTTTACCGGGGACAAGGCTTACCCACTATCAACCCAAACTCATAACACTATTTGCAATATAAAAAATCAAGAATTGAGCATAATTAATCGTTTGTAGTATAGCGAGAAAACTAGTTATGTCACATATTGACTTTTGATTTCTGATGTAGAAGATCGTACAAGACGCAACTACAGAGCATACTTTCGCAATCGGTGACGTTATAATGGTATATGAATAAAGTATGCATATAGAAGTTATGCATGTAATAAAAGGAAACAACCATGGTAATTCAGAAATAAATTGAACTTATTTAAATAACAAAAGTTATACCTTCTTAGCTTTTTTTCCTTAACAAGCCTTCTTGAACTTCAAGATCTCCTTAATGCTAGAGCAAGCTCGTGCTGATAACGTGTTGTAAAATAAATTGAAACTTGCTAAGAGCTAGATAAGGAAATAGAAGACTAAGAACTTCTACTACTACAAACTACTACTACAAAGGAGAAGAGAAGAAATGAGATAGTTGGAATGAGAAGTTTTCATTCAACTTGGTGTGCTCTTACAATGAAGTTAGTATCCTTTATATAGGCCATTTGGTATGATGACAAATGTGCCTTAGCAATGTGGGACTAAAACATACACTCCATGTACATTGAAATGGTTACAAAGAACATGACAATACATGGACTATGGGAAGTACATAACTACACAATATGTTGGTGTACATGCATGATCATCCACACTTCATAACATATTGTGATTTTTAGAAGCATCTATTTATTGGTTTTTGCTTTTTATATGTACCCGGACTCTTATTTTGAAATTTTTTTATTTCAAAGTCATCTTAAAGCAATCAATGACTTTGAAATACTAACTTGTAACACTCCTTTGATATTCACAAAAATTTAAAAATCTCCCTATGAGTCCAGACTCTTAAAGTATAAATAGATTTTTTGTGCTTATATATACAGGTTAATACTTTTAGTGCAAGTAAAGTTGTAAATGCATGCGATTTCAAAAAAAAAATAAAATTGTAAATGCATGTTTCTTTCCGGGCTAGTTTAAGGTATTTTACGAACTAAGGGGGCATTACTAATCAGTGCACCAATTACTAAAGCTACATATAGTTTATTTGTTTTTTTGAAAAAATGTATTTTATTTCAAATCATTAGCAAGGAGCGAGGGTATAGAACACCACTTGAACCGACCAGATAAAACACTAGCCTCCCGTGCAACGATATGAGCTGCTAAGTTCGTTGATCTATGAATAAAATTAACACAATCGGACTTCATGTCCTTTAACACTAAATCTACATATAATTAAAATGTCAAATCTAGCTTTATGGCCCGCCTAAGTAATATAAAATTATGATGACTAATTAAGTTAGTTCACTAAGCTTGTAATGGCTCAAGGTTAATTTCACCAAAGGTGACTCAATTTTATGCTTTGGAATACTTTCGTCACAAAACTTATATTATAACAAAAAAGTCATCAGGTTTCAATAAAGTCACTTTGGTAATTTTTTAACCACATCTCCGACAAGAAAGAGTGATGCCGCAATTGTGTTGCCTCGAGACTCGAGAATGATGCGCTTCTAACGAACAATAGTGTTGAAAACAACCATCTTCTCCGATGAAACTGAACATCTAATGTTGGCAATGATGAGATAAAACATTGATGGGCTCTCCATCTCTAATTCTCTCTAATTAACTTTTTATTCAACCTTCTTCCGGAAAGAAAACAACCATTATCGATTACTCAATCTTGATTCCCCAATTCGAACAACGCTCAAAACAATTAGGAACAACATCGCAGTTCATCAGCCACAATCTCATCTTCTTCATCTCTCGGTTCTTCTTCTCCAATGCAGTTCATCACCCCTTTTTCTATGATCCCCAATTGAAGCTACAAATCATCTTTTCGAAGTTCCCCATTTGAAGCTACAGATTAAGAGAAGTTTTACAAAAAAATCATAGATGGATGGTTCAACGAATCATTCTCTTAAAAGTCTGTGTAATTAAAAAAAAATGTTAATCTGTGGCATTTTATTAGTGATTTTTTCATCTTTTCTGTTTTTTGAAAACGATTTTTTCATCTTTTCAAGATTGATGTTTTCGCCCCAAAAAATAAAAATAAAAATGTTGTTTTGGTACGAGAAATACTTCAATCATGCAATATTGTTTGCAAGTGTCCATTATACGTGCATCATTCTCCAATCTGCAACTCAATTCTCACATTATATTTTCTTGTCGGAGATGTGGTTGAAAAATTATTAAAGTAAAAAAATTTATTTGAACTTTAAGAATTTGAACTCATAAGGAAGTTTTTGAAATTTTTGTAAATATCAAAAAGAATGTTATAAGTTGTTATTTCGAAACTATTGATTGCTTGAGAATAACTTTAAAATAAAAAAAAATTTAAAACTTTTTTTAAGAGTTTAAATTTATGAATTTAAATAGCACTGCTTTTATTAAAGTGACTTTATTGAAACCTTTCAAAAAGTTAACTTTTTTTTTTTTTTTTTTTGTTACAAAGTCTTTTGCACCTGACATGCGCATGCGCTGACTTAAATGCGAAAGGTGGTCACACTTGCACAGCACATCATGCACGTGCGTTGTGACTATCACGTGCGAGAATGACTCGAGTCTCGAGGCAACACAATATTGTCCATTAGATAACTCACCGACACTTTAATCCGTACACGCTGTACGTTTTAGTTTTAGTTTTAATTTTGGAGACCCTACAACAACCAAAGCCAAGCAACATGCGCATATAGTTTTCCGTTCATAACATAACAGGTACAGTTTGTATTTCAACGTATGCACTAATGGCATCAAAGAACGTAAGTTCACGTACCACAAACTTTAGTGCTCATGAGTTCAAGTAGCACTACTCTTTTTTTTAATTCTAAAACTCTCAAAAATAAGAAAAATAATAATCTAACACACTTTGAACGCACATTTGGAGTACATATTTTATATTTTAGCCTATTTATAACTATTTTTTATCTTTCAAGGTATAGACCTACATCTAACAAAATACCATAAATAAACTAAAAGATAAAGCATACGTCTCAAGTATGAGCTCAAAGTGAGTCATTTTATGATCAACACTTAAGGGGATTAGAGAGAGAATGAATTAGATTTCCATTTTTATTAATTAGAGATTTCGAGTTGGAGCATTTGAATATAACTTTTAGGAAATGGCTTTAATGTTATCTAGAATTAGAGTTAACCATTAGACTGGTGTGGTGTGTATCTCGAGGTTGAAACATGAGGTGTATTGTCACATGTCTACTGTGTATTTAGTGAGCGTGAGCGTGTGAGTTGTGAGTGCTTGATGTAATATTATTGCGATCTGTGTTGATTATATCAAATGGTTGTACTTTGTTCGCATTTGATATAAATGCATAATCGATAGAGTCGGTGATTACTGATCACCAACTCATCGTTCTCACACGAACCCTAACTAAGGTTTCAACAATGTTCTTTTTTTTTTGTAGAAATAGTGTTTTTTTTCTTTAACATGACATCAGAGTTTCGTAACATGAGTTTAACTTTCACTTAAGTAAAAAAAATAAAACGACACCATAGGCACTTCAATTATTAATGACGACACCCCAAAATATATATAAATTAAGATGCTCTCATAAATAATTTGAGTGTCCATATTCGTGCTAAAAAAAAAATAATGTGCTACGATTCTAAGAAAAACAATTAATTAAAAAACCAAAAAATTTGAAACGTTTCACACCATGTGAGCTTTGGTCACATCAACATCTTGTCCGAATTAGGTAAGAATTTTTTTCACTGTTAGATCAGGATCGTGTATTAATCTGATCAACAATGGGTGGGATTTAAGATTAGTCATGCGCATGCGCGTGCAGGGTATCGCTGCTACGAGGGGATGATCTGGTATGTGTCGGTCGACGGAGACGTAAAGGTCTGCGTGTCACGGTGCGTCGTACGCACAGTGCGCTCTCCTATATGTCACGTGATACTCTCTCAGTCTTTATTTTATTTTACTTTTTTTAGAAATTATTGAGCGTTCACCCTTTTTCGGTTTTTCAATTGATGTTCAATATGAAGCGCATCAACTAATTTATATTTGGCTACTATCAAACTTTATAAAAAAGCAGGTTCTCCTAACTCAAATTTTTTCATTTAAAAAATTTAAACTCAAAACTTTACTTAAAGTGACGAAGTCACTTATTACTTAAGCTGACTGGTTGTCGATAGAGTTCGCTAACATTTGTAAAAGTAAAAGTAAGATTTTATCATTATAAAAAAAAAGTGATTACTCTTCGGTGATGTCCAAATCAATTTATTGAAACAATTTAATTCCATACTGTGTTGATTTTTTTGAATAATTATAATTTAATAAATCTAACTAAATGATATTATTCAATTTATTATATTTTAATAATTAAATGAGCATTGCAAAGATGAGAACGCTAGGTTTTTTTTTTTTTTAAGTACGAATGTTAGGATGTTGTAGTGTAAATTTTGTAAATATAAAATAAAAAAAGAGAGAGATTCAAAAAAGAGTAAGAACAATCTAGTCACAATTTGGTGACGTCTCCACTTCTATATGTTCATGTATTAATCTACGGTAGTCGTTGGTTTGATGTTTTCACTAAATTTTTCTTTTCAGTAAGTTGTTGCATTCCTTTGTTGGAAGTCTATGTTTCTTCCCTTACTGAAAGTTTTTGTTCGCCATATATTATTGAAAGTTTTATTTTTCGTTATAGTTATAATGTTGTAAATACAAAAGACAAGCGTATAAGTTACATATAAGTTTGCAAACTTTCGTAACGTCAATTTGATCTCATTAAGGAGTGGGAAAAGACTGCCATTGATCTAATTTTATTATTAAATCAGATGTAATAGCAATTTCTATGAATAGAAATATTTTTTCGTTAGAAAAAAACAACCTAGTCATAATTTATGTAAAAATTAAAGAAGTGCATTTGCAGGTGGCCTTCATATGCCCTAGCTTGTAGTTTTGTAATTTAAATTGAAACATTATTATATTATTAGATGGGTAACTTTTGCTAATAAATAAAGAAAAAACTACAAGTTATGAAAGTAAATAAATTGAATTGTATTGGAATGATCTGTGATGGCCCCAAATTTCACAACCTTAGAATCGGGCGGATCCCGGCCTGAACCCGCGCGAACTCCCGAGCCAATCCCGCCGAGTCACGAGGCCAGTGAGCCTATCCTTACCATTCAATCATTTGTTAATCATTTGAAAGTGAAGTCAATTAATTAGCGAGTTATCAATGTAATAAGCGGAAGTAATTAATCTCAACTAATCAATCAATTTCGAAAGCTCTAAGTTATGACAAAAACCTAGGGTGTGGGAACCCCGTATATCATATATATCATGTAAAAAGATCTCTCAACCCATTACCCCATGTACAAAAAAAATAATATAAGTAGCTAACACAACAAAAAAGTCACCTATGTCAGCAGAGGAGGGCCGCTCAAAGTATATCGCCTAACTGCACGGCCTTTCCTTTGCCTGGCTATGGATCTGCACTCGGTCAAACAAAAGAATGACGAGCCCAGATAAGTAACGCCAAGCAGGAACCACAATAAATACAGTATTTCGAATTAAATAAATGAACTGTCAATTCATGCAGATAGAAAAAAAAGAACAGGGAGCGCATGAATATATAAAAACTGTGAATAAATACATAAGCAATCGAAATTGAGTGTCCCAGAATACAAGGAAAAGGCACAAGTGGTCCCGACCAATTAAAGTCGTTAAGCCGAGGACAAAATCTTCCCAAAGGCTAGGAGTCGATGACAGAATCTCCTTTAAGACCCTTACGCGAGTGCAGAGTCCCCAGAAATCTAGTTGAGAACTCTCACCCTGTACATGTCAATACAACTAATCATATATCCCCAGCCGTAAACTCCGGTATAATACACCGCGAGCCCGAAATTCTGCAAGGATCACGCTTGACACATGTAACGACCCAATTTTCAATGGCTGTTATTGATGATGAAAATGCAGACGTGGACACCAGCGGGAACGTTCTTAGGTCCCTAGTGAAGACGAAATTTAAGCCGAGGGGAAATAATATATATATAAAATGAATTATTTGTGATAAAAATATGTAAATTGTTGGGCGCCTAGGGATACGCGGGGTAGTGGTCGACACGCGTGGGTGGTACGTTAGTGTGCACGCCCGAGTACGCTCGTTGGCGCACGACGAAATTTTAGGCGCGAAAGTATAGGTGAGTATATATATATTTATATATATATATGTATATAAGGAATTTATATATATATATATATAAATATATATATTAAAAATCAGAAAAATAAAATAGGAAATGCAAAATTACCAAAAAGGGTATTGAAGGAAAGAAGAGAAATGGATAGACATGAGGGGCAAAATGGTCATTTCCACCATCAAAACCATTTTCTTCTTCTTTAAATGTGAAAACGAAGAAGAAAGAAAGGAAAAAAAAAAACAGTGAAATCGAATAAGGAGAAACGAAGAAGGAGATCGAGGGAGATCAAGAGGAGGTGAGCACGGGATCGTGGAGAAAGAGGTGAGTTGTTGTGTTATTTTTGGTTGTTGTTGTTGTATGTTGTTGGTGTCGTTGGTGGTGGTGGTGGCGGTTTGGTGATTCGGTGGTGATGGTGGGGAGGAAGCTCGAGAGCTCGGACGAACTGCGAAAGCAGTTCGTCCGAGGGGGGGAGACGACCCCATGTTGTTTTCCCTCTCCTCTCCCTCTCCCTTTCCCCGATTCAAAAAAAAAAAAAAAAAAAAAAAAAGTTGGGAAAAAACAGAGGCGCACAACGCCTCTGTTGGGGAAGAAGAAGACCCAACCGAGTCGGGCCGACCCGGCCCTGTCCTTGGCGGGTTAGGCCGACCCGGTTGGCCGGTTCGGTTGGGCCGAACCGGACCCGGGTGAACCGGGTCCGGTTCAGCCCAACTCTAAAAAAAAAAAACAGTTTGAAAAAAAAAATCTGAAAAATTCATAGAAAATTCATATAAAATAGGAAAATTTTAGAAAAATTATATTTTGATCAAATAAAGGAAATTTTGGGATTTTCTCGAAATGTTGACGAGATATAGTGGGGTTTTTGCCTCGTAAAACGTAAAAATTGATATAATATATCAAATTGAAGCTAATTTAATGAAAAATGATCTTAGGTATAATTCGGATGGAAATTTTGATTTGTTGGGCATTTATTCGAGCTGGATCGGGTAATTGGAGTGCGGTATAGGTGCGTAAACCTCAACAGAAACACATCTGGAGTATTTAATTCTTTAAATTCTTGCGTTTATTATTCTTGAAATTCATATTCATTGTGATCATGTGTTGGTCTAGTTATTGGTTGGTGTTGGATTTGTTTTCACTATCGAAGTTTATTCGGGACGATTGTGGCACGTGATAAAGCATGCAAGATTGTAGCACGTGTACTTGCGCCGCCGGTGGACTGTGACCCGAGCCGCGGGATGCACGTGTTCGGTGGGTTTGTGATTTGTTCCGGTCACCGTTAGTAGTTCGGATGTGGTTTAGACTTGATGTGCTCAGTCGGGGTCATCCGAATCTACGAAGTATGATCTAGTATGTGAGATTGCATTCTACTTTTGTCTGGTTTTATCGTAATTGTTGTGGAGCATATTGTTGACATTATGATTATTCGTTGATCATCTTGCATGCTTGTTACCTACACATGTAGGGTTTTATGGCTGCCCATACTCTTTGCATGTGTAGCTAACGTTAGTTATTGTCTTCTGAATCTGTTATTAGTTACTCGATGGTTTTCTTTGGGAGTTTACTCACTAGACTCGTCACCGTATGTGTTGGGTGATTTGAGTGCAGGATTTGATATGTGAAGGAGGCAAGGAGACACTTTAAGATTTTCTGTGACTGACAACGGAGACTACTCCTCTTATACGCCTGGTTGGTTGTATGTATCTATTTGATTTATGCTGGGTTTGGGACTTGAGAGATAGGTTGTATATTTTGATATTTTGAGGATCTTAGATGATATGTATATGACGTACAGTTGATATGGTTTCCACTTAGGCATTATGCTCATAATATACATGATAAATCTTTATGTTGTTAGTAAATCTTCCGCTGCGTAAATTGTGAATTAATGATATTAAAGAAACAAAAGTTAACTCATAACATTAAAGTTAATCGGAAATTGATTAATAATAGATAATTGGGCGTGGGACACAGCTGGCGGCGACGTAGACAGTTGTGGGCCCGCGTGGCCTCCCGTGGCAGACCAATGTGAAAATTTGGGGCCGCCACAACACACTTGCCTTATGACAACTCATGTGAATGAAATATCAAAAAGGTATTGAAACAATAACAATAAATAATTCAAAGATCAAGAAATAACTGTAGTGTTCCTCACTGGTTTACTTACCTCGATCCAAGCTAATTCGCGCTAACACGGACTTCGACACGCCCCTTACGGTCCCCGTGTGTACAATAATACTGATAATGCAATTTATATCAATTTCCTTAATTTCCTATGATTTTTTTCACATTTCTAACTATTTTTGCCAAATTTTACGTTTTTCAAGGCCAAAAGCCCCGATATAACGTCTCGCAAAATTTTTGAATATTTCACTTTTCATAAAAATTTCCAAATTTCTCTTTATTTGATGAAAATATAATTTTCTATAATTTTTCCTATTTTTCTGGAAATTTTTTCAATTAAAATCAATTTTAATATATTTAATCAAAATAAATAATTTTTATTAATATAATACACGGGTGGGTCGCGAGTTGGGTCATACCCGGTCCAACCCGGTCAACCCAGGTCAGACCTGGTCTAATCCAAACTGGGTCGTGTCACCTTGTCCCGGCCCGATTTTCTCTTCTTCTTCGTTGCTTTGGAAATGTTCCAGCAAGCAACAACAACAACATTTTTTTTTTCTTTACAACAACACATATAACAATCAATAACAATCACCAACCACTTCACCATCATCATACCACCCTTTTCACCATTTAAATCCACAATCCCTTCAACGACAACTTCGACAACAAATCTCGAAAACAACCACAACGACAACACCCACAACGAAATCTATAACTTCTTACCTGAATTTCGCCTCAACGTCGCGTCCATGCTCTCCGCGAATCGCATCTCCCTCTCCTCGATCTCTCCTCTCAGTCGATCCTCTTCTTCTCCAATTTTTTTTTGATCAACAATGGGGAATGGGTGGCAGTGGTGTGATGAAATTTGGGTATTTTGACCAAAATACCCCTCACCTTTATCCATACCCTTTACAACTTTATTGCCCTTTTGGTCTTTTCACCATTTCACCTACCAACTTTGATAACTCACTTGGG